>VMRM01000016.1:9130132-11530132 GCA_010277075.1 Poeciliopsis retropinna
AATGCCAATCCGCTTTTACGCAAACGAAAAAACATCTATCTATCTATCTATCTATCTATCTATCTATCTATCTATCTATCTATCTATCTATCTATCTATCTATCTATCTATCTATCTATCTATCTATCTATCTATATATACATATATATTATATATATACATATATATATATATATATATATATATATATATATATATATATATATATATATATATATATATATATATATATATATATATATATATATATATATATATATATTTAGGTCCGTACCTTGTGGACTCGGTTGGGCTTGAACTCGGCTATAAGTCCCGGCATACTGGTGATAGGCTGGGGTCGTGTACGAGCTGTAATCACTGTAGGATTTTGTCGTGTAATTCCCAGCAGATCCGTTCACACCGGGGTACTGATACTGATAGGCGTTCAGGGGCTTCCCGTACGACGACGACGAACTGGGCGAGCAGTAGCCGTGAGGGACTCCGCCGGCGGGGCTGTAGTATCCAGAATCCGTGGCCGAGGACTCGGGCAGCGTGGGGGATTCCTGAGACGGGTGGTGCATGCTGGAGAGTTGGAAGGAGCTCTGGAAATCGGTGGGCTTCACACTCGGGATCCTCCGATCGAAAACTCCGGTCATCGTTCGAAGTATGGAAAACGCGCGCGGTTTTTTTTTGTTGTTGTTGTTGTAACAAAAATATAAAAAATATATATATAGTCTGGGTCCAAAGCGGTGTGGAGATCACGCTTTCATTGCGTCAAGAGGCTCTCGGCCGTCGGTGCTCTGGTGAAGACTGCAGCCGGGCGCGCAGCAAAGACTTGGTTAAATCCTGACTCGCGCTCTTACGCACTGCAGGGAGGATCTGGTTCCATTGGCCAAGGCGCACACAGACACAGCTACACCCAGTTCACTCCGCCAGCTTTCTTGCGAAGGGGGGAACCGCTGGGGCTGTGTAGTTCGTATTTATATAATATCATTCAAGGTGTGCAATTAAGGTAGTCACTTATTATCTTAAAAAAAAAACAACAACAGCATCTAATGTCAGTGCTGCAAAACGTAAAGGATTTTTTAAAAAATTTAACACAATTTCAATAATTAAAAATAAAGAATACAACGTGCATCTATTGTCTGTGATTTCCGTTTTTTACTTGCAGGTTTGTGAACAAAGGAGATTATCATCTTTCGTCAATGCATTTATTATTATCAGGTTTTTAAGCCGAGCGGCGGTCACTAAAAATCCGTTTATTTGTTATTTTTTATTTTTGTTGTTGTTGTTTTGTTGCTTTTTTAAA
This sequence comes from Poeciliopsis retropinna, assembly GCA_010277075.1. NCBI lineage: Eukaryota > Metazoa > Chordata > Actinopteri > Cyprinodontiformes > Poeciliidae > Poeciliopsis > Poeciliopsis retropinna. The sequence goes on from VMRM01000016.1 coordinate 9,131,421, forward strand.
TAGCGCATACGGTTTATTTCTGTGGCAGGGCACACAAAAGCCGAGGCCGGCCAGTCAATTTTGTGGTGAACAGCGCCCACGTGTGGAAGAATTCTTGCAACATCTGCGTACGTGTATGATGGCCATTGCAGTCTAGCTGTGAATTGGATTTGGATCCAGCACCTTGTAGAAAAAAAAATAAAATAAAAAATAAAAAAAACAGGTGGAAAGCATGCCAAATCTCTAGCTATAAATTAAGGTTATTCTGCTAAATGTTGCTTCTTTGAGTATTTATTATACTTCAAACTGTATATTTTTCGTGATTCTAACCAATTTTTTCTTTGTTTTGTTTTGTTTTGGTCTTTCAGTTCCTTCCCAAGGCTATTTCTGTCAGAAATACGGCAAGTTTAAGTCTTATTGTAATTTATTTAATTCAATTCTTTTCTTTATTTAGAGAGGTAAATCAACACAAGACTTTTCTCAACGCACTTTGTACAAAACAAACGTAAAATTGAAGTTCATTTATTTAAAATGCATTCAGACATATGCTTCAAGTACAATGTAACTCCAAGCAATAATGTTCACAAAATACAGATTAGTAAAAAGTTGTTGAGGAAGACAGGAAGCATAATACCAGTCTGACTGCTTTGTGTTATAACCAGAAGAAAATTGAAAAGAATGATATAAAGTTTACATTTGTCCTTATCGCTGAACTGTATTTGAACGATTTCATTGATGTGGCTCTCACTGCTGTGTAAAATTAGGTCAGATTTGCCCTAACAAGTTGGGAAAATGGGATATTCCTCTTGTTGGATTATTGACCTTATTGGCTTAATCGGACTACCGACTGTATCCCATTATAGCAACAAAGAGGACAGGGATCAGTGATTACAAGGAGGAAAGGGGTGGGGGATGGGTGAATTAAAATGAAAAATGAATAAACTAAGCTAAAACTATTCTTCTAATTGTCCGGTTTAGTTCTTAAATTGCCCCACATGGGGACGTCTGTTTCCCAGCAGCACGTCAGAAACAGTCAAGGCACAATCCACACGTCTACACAAATACCACACTTAGTAACGAGGAATGAAACCATTTACCATTCGAAAATCTTCCAAAATGTGTCATGCCTAGTCAAAATTGATTAAGAGCTTTAACTGTAAGAAATAATATTTGTACATATTCCACCTTATGGCCACCTGTATACTTTCAACAGAAAGAGGACAGATTCCTCCAAAATGGGAGGCTCTCTGCTGGTCATTAATTTCTTACTTTAATCATCCCAACTTTAATGACACCAACTGTACTGAGCTTATCATACGAAATACTGGTCAGTCCAAAGTTCTTTAAAACAGTTGTAAATGGCATAATGAGGAGCATTGTTAAGATGGCCTGCTGAAGGAGTGTCTGAAAAAGTAGGAGCTTCTTCGAGGAGCTCAAATCATAATGTCAAATTTCTTTAAAGTCATATTTAATGTACGCAACATTTTTGATTACTGAATGTAACGTAGTTACTTGACTGTGCTATGAATTAGAACTATGTGTCTGGAAAATACATAATACTGCCCCTTTAAGATACTAGAAATTATCTCAGCATTGAGAACTTTAACATGTTATTGTTATTATTGTCTCCTTTGACTTTCGGTGTTAATAAAACCAATAAAAAATAAGAACACTGATGAACATGGTATCCTCTCCAATTAGATTTTGCCTTTTAAGAACGTTGCGACACTCACCGCGTTGTACAAAGGGGAAAAAAATCTTTTCGCGCATAATTATCTGAGACCGACATAACTGCAAATTAGAGATCAACAAATTGTGTATCCAAGCGCTCTCGGGGGCCCTCTGCTGGCCTGGGAGTCCTGCAGCAGATTAGCTTGCTTTTGTCTGCAGGCCAGCTTTGCTCAACTGTCTTCTTCGAGCAAATATAAAATGCTGTTCATCTTTTCTTTACTTTCTCTTGCTTAAATGAAATAATTATTGTCGCATTGTTGCACTACAACTTTAACAAGCATATTTGTCTCAGTACTGCGGTACGTCGAAAACTGCATTTAAAAAAAAAAAAAATTCGGACGTGGTCGTAAAAACTTGGAGAATCGCTGCTGTAGTCATTTTTGATCCACGCTCAGAGCGCGCTGCTTCCGTTTTGACGTAATCGAGGACGTCCTCTAGCAAGATAAGTCCCTCCATCTACATACACGTTTTGCCGTCGCAATGGCGTCACATTTACAACTGTTAGAAGTCGCACAAATAGCTCGTATGAAATGTTACAGTAATTCTTAATGAGTAATAAGCCTACACAAAAGGGGTATATGAATTTTGAGACTCAAAAGCAAATGCATTTCAGTACATAAATGAATGTTAACGTGTCGCAACTCAAACTAAAGCAAAGGTTTTATATATATATATATATATATATATATATATATATATATATATATATATATAGATAGATAGATAGATATAGATATATATATATCTATATATATATATATAGATATATATATATATATATATGAAATATATATACCTCAGACCATGAGAGACATTGAGAAGCAAGGAAGCATGCCGGCTCAGACGTCGCCTGGCCAAACAAGGTCTGCGTCAGGTGTTGGGGAACCAGAGCACCTTGACGATAAATGGGCTACTGGAACAAGACGGAAATGGGCGAGTATATATATACACAAGTTTTCACCTCTCGCCCATTTTACAGTCAAAAAGGAGCACGAGAAACTGGAGAAATACCAGTGCCTCAGGGAGGAACTGGAGAGGGCCTGGAAGGTGAAGACCACAGTGGTGCCTGTGGTCATCGGGGCCCTCGGGGCAGTCACCCCCAAACTGGAGCAGTGGCTACAACAGATCCCAGGAACAACATCAGACATCTCAGTCCAGAAATGTGCAGTTCTAGGCACAGCAAAGATACTGCGCAGAACCCTCAAGCTCCCAGGCCTCTGGTAGAGGACCCGAGCTCAGAGGATAAGAAACACCCGCGGTGGGTGAGAAGGGAATTATTATATATATATCATGGATAACAGAGGAGTGTTAATACATGCTGTCAGTGAATCACAGCAACAGATAATAATCAAAATGAAAACCCCTGCGGGGGGGTTAAAATATATATCCCTGGATCATTGGCAAGGCTGAGAGCAGTGATTTCAGGAGTTCCACTTGAAATAACAGTGGAGAATGTGAAAAACAGAAATCAAAGCAGGGAAAATAACAGATGCCACCAGGGTTAAAATTAAGAGAAATTGGGAACTTAAAGACACTATGGCAGTGATCCTACAATTTGATAACATTATGCCAGAAAATATCCAGTTGGGATACATGAACTACAGTTAGAGAGTGCATTCCTAAGATTGGAGCCAAATATGTGTATTTTTGGTTTTTGGTCACTAGATGGGGCTGTCGGCTCCAGTATGAACCAAGACAGGTAGTGGACAGGTGTTGAACTCGGAAGGGCAGACAAGTTTTTGACCGCTGTGGCGGAGTCATTGTTAAAACGGTTGCCATATTTCGTGGAATAAATGGATTATGTTCCCAAATGGTTCATCCGACCGGGACCGGCCCAAGGCATAAGCAAACTAAGCAGCTGCTTAGGGCCCCAAGGCCACTAAAGGGCCCCCTCAGTGGAGCTGATTTATTTATTTTTTTGGTAATAATGTCCATGTCATTATAATATCAAAAACACACAATTTCACTATGAAGTGATTTGTTTTTACAATAGTATATATTTGATCATGTATGTAGAAATTATTATTTCATTGATAAAAAGAAAAATAAATAAATAAATCCTGGTGGCCGCGGTAGGTACCGCACGCTCCGCCGGTAACGAGCTGCCGCGTGATGTGCAGAGCCTCCAACTTCTAAGTGTGAAACTTCTGTTAAAATCATTTGAGCCTTCAAATGATTTTAACCTCCACTTAGGGCCCAAGTGGAGCAATACAGCAGTATTTTCTGTGTTTTACTGTATTTACATGCTGCATTGCTGTAGTTTTTACAGTCATATGTTTATCAGCCATACCGATAAACATATTAAATCTGCACTGTATGCAGATGATGGGGCCATATGTATGAGAGGAAAGAATATAAAACATGTGGGAAATTTTAGAAAAGCAGTTAGTAAAGTAGAAAAACGGTGTTATGAACGGGGTTTTAAATAATCAGCAAGCTTGCTTTGTTTTATGGCTGTTACAAATAAGACAAATATTGCTATAGGAACAATAACGTTATATGGACTGCCTTTAGAAAGGGTAGCAGAATTTAAATATCTAGGACTACGGTTGAATAGTTCTTATACATGGAAAACACATGTAGATAATTTAGAAACTAAATGGAAGAAAGTTATAAATCAACTAAAGGCTGGCTGGAAAAGACTGGGGTGCAGATAGACAGTCATTATTAAACATATAGGGCTCTCATGTGATCAACAATAGATTATGGCAGTTTTATATATGGAGCAGCAGCTAAAACAACACTTCAAAAAATAGATACATTACAGAGTAGGGTTTTATGTATTTGTACAGGAGCAGTGAAAACGATACCTATTAATGCTCTTTTAATAGAGACTCCACTGGAAATGAGAAGAATAAAATTAGCTCTAGTATATTGGATGAAAATTAAAAGTAGTACGGAAGAAAATGTAACTTTGACAATTTAGCAAAACTGTTGGGAATATTCAAAGCTCCAGAGTAATGGATTTGTATGGATTGTACGCAAATTGACCAAAATGTATGGATTAGAGAATAAGGAAATAGCACAGTTTAATCTGATTAATGTTATTCCTCCATGGCTATTTCCTGAGGTAAATGTAGATATGGGACTTCATAAAATGAAAAATGACTGGGATTTAAATGAAATAGGGGTACAGTAGGTGGCGGTATGCACCTCAAAGTTGCTTGCGATGCACCATTATAGAAACGAAGAAGAAGGAAGACCTTAAATAACGCAAGCGGAAGCGTACGGGAGTATCTATCTTGCACTGCATCTCTTCTCTCCGCTTGCGTTTGTGTGCTGGGGGATGGGGTCATGTTGAGGATGAGAGACTCCAAATATTTATCTCTTGGCTAACTAAATATCCTTATTTCTAAGCCGTGGATCATTCCTTGCTGTTGGACGTCAGAACATCGCTTCGGCTTCGTATGAGGCTCGGTGGAGCTTGCCCTCTGTAAAGTGGACCATCCGCACGTCCACGATACGCTTAAAAAGTCGACAAAATGTATTCTGCTGGAGGTAAGTGCCGCAGCTTCTGTTAGCATCGGCTAAGTGATGCCGCTGGTGAAAATGTACGTAAAAGTGTCTGCGCTGGGTGATTTCTAACAGCAAACTGCTTGCTACTTTCTGATTTAAAAAAGCAATTATTTGTAGAGGAACATTTGTCCTCGTCTCTCAGCAGGCATCTCTCAGGGAAAAGCTTAGTTAGCAACAAGCAGTCGTTAGCTAAATTAGCTTTAGCTGCACCTCGTTTTTAGCAACTTATTCACAGTAAACTGGCCTCTGTGCTTACAAGAGTTTGAATGCAATTTTTGAATACGAACAACGAATGCGAAGCGGTACCTGCTAGCATTTTATCTTTCCGATAAACACCGAGCACTTACGTTAAGCGGTGTTTAGCGGCCGACCACGCTTTCTAATCGGATCCCCGAGCCATACATTAAGTCTAATAGTGCACAACTTTAACAAGTTAGCGATGTTGTTTACGGACATTATACTTTGAAGTTGACAATTATATAAGATGGTAGTGATTTTGGTCTTTATTTTTTTTAATTATAAAGTGCTTATTGAAAAGATGGTACGTTTCTTTACAAGACGCAATACTTGCGACTTGTAAACAAGTTTTGCGACATGGTCGCAAAACTTTGAAACTGAAAACACTGAAACTTGTGTACAAGTTTCAGTGTGATCACTGAATCCTTGGACTGAAACGTAATAAATTCTTTTTAAAAAAGTGGCTTATTTTGAGTTTAGAACCAACAATAAATATGAGAAAATAAATGAGGGTTAAAACAATAGATGCATAGAATTAAGGCTGAAGTTCAGACAATAAGTTTTTGCACAAAAACCTAAATAAAGTGTTTCATTTTTAAATGGTAGCACAAATCGTTTGAAGTTCTTTTTTCTTCTTTGGATTGTTGGCAGTACAGCTCAAATACTTTCAAAGAATGGGACTATAAGCCGTTAACCAGAACATTGGGCCATTTTTTAGTTTCTGACTGTGGGGGTTGTATGAAAGTACTTCAGGTTAATTCAGCCCTTTCATTTCCATTTTGAACAAAGCCCTTCGTAATCAAGTGGTGAGCAATTGCATGCCTAGTAATGCAATGGCTTTCTAATGGCATGCTTGGTGCTTAGTACACATTTTCAATTCATTGTGGAGACGGATACTCGTAAGACTGTTCAAATCTCTCAATACATTTTGGATGATTTTATGTTATTTGGAATTGATTTGGATTTAAGTGGCCCGGTTGACTCATACTCTCTCTAAGTCATTAGTTATCAAAGAGTCCTACTTGCATTCTATGAAACACAAATTGATTCTTTTTTTTCTTTTTTTTTTTTACTAAAAAAAGTTGAGTACATTAAGATTAACGATTATAAAATGATTGTCACCCGTTATTGCTATTAAACATCGTCTGACCTCTGCATTTTCTGAAGACTTTGGAGGCACCAAACTCAAAGTGAGCACACAACTTCAAAAAACCCAAACAATACTTACAATTTTGCCCTGTCTTTATTTAAAAAATATTGCAGGATATATCCTTTTATTTGTATTTAAATGAAACAAAATTCTCTTTGCTCACTCCAAGGCTTATGAACTGAAGTGAAGTTGTGCTTTTTCTGGCAAATGGGTGGCTCTATTCATTTAGGGCTACCAGCTTGGCTCATGCATTCTGCTCGTTCACAGATAAGGGTTCTATCATTGTCAACGACTATGCAGTGGAAGTGATAAGAAAGCAATTCAGCTTAAAATAAACAGCTCAAATGAGCCGCACGCTTTACTTTTCCTGGTCTTGCAGCAGGGTATCTAAAGTTATCAGCTTGATATTGTGTTTGAGTAAATCACTTCACATTTATTTTTATACGAAACCGGTTTTTAATATGCGTAACATGTCGCTTTTGTCCTTGTAGCTGCAGAAGTTCCAGAGGGACCCCGTTCCTCCGGGTCAATGAGCTCTGGTAAGTTGACATTTTGGTTTGAACTGCTTTCAACTGTAATGTATTGATACTGGCAACATAATGTATTCTCAAAGTAAATAAAATGCCTTCTGCTGAGATGTGTGTGTGAATTTTTATGCCCAAATTAGAAAAAGCAAAACCAAAAAACAGTCAACTGATTGTCAGACGCTGTGAAAGTGGTGGTGTTTCTATTCAGGACACACTTTTTTGCAATACTCAGTAATATGCATGGAATTGAGACTGTGCTTAATTTCAGACAAAACCACCACTGCTTTATTTTTACACATTCATGCTCCATGCAGTTTTCGTTGTAACTGTTTGACTCCCTGACAAATTAATAGGAGTTCCAGTAGCGCAAGTTGCATCATGGGTAGTTTTGGGTTTGCAAGGGCAGCAGACGCATGTTTCAAACAGCAGATCTTCTGCTCAATGTATCGGGGTGTTTTAAGGGAGTTTGTCAGAGTGGAACTCAAAGATAAGGTGGGGGAAGGGATTGGTTTCTTCTGACAGACTGAAATATCAGAAGTCACATATGTGGATGATATTGGAACAGGCAAGTTTACTGGCAAAAAAGTCACAGGGAAGCTGAATTGGACTTATAAATGTCATCAACACTCATACTTTTAGAATACAAAAATTACTAAGGATAAAGCCAAAAGCATACAAATGATATTCTGTTCATGTTGCTTTCCTTTGCTTTGTTGCAGACCCACCTTCCCCGTTGCCAGAGTATGTGTTCAAACCGCCACCGAGGCCAGACTTTGGCACCATGGGTCGGGCAATCAAGCTCCAGGCCAACTTTTTTGAAATGGAGATTCCCAGATTGGAGGTCTATCACTATGACATTGACATCAAGCCTGAGAAATGCCCGAGGAGGGTTAATCGGTAGGTCTATTTTTTTATTATTATTTTTTTTAATGTTTTACTTTATGTTATCTGCAGATAAGTGGGTGGGGCTAAACATTTTGCATTGTGGTGCTCAATTTCCTCTTGTCCTTAGGGAAATTGTGGAGCACATGGTCCAGCACTTTAAAACTCAGATCTTTGGCGATCGAAAGCCGGTGTACGACGGAAGAAAGAACCTCTACACTGCCATGCCTTTGCCAATAGGCCGAGACAAAGTACGTCTTTTGCTTCTCATCCCTGCTTGAGTGAAGTTTCCTTATTTATACTTTTTTTTAAAAATGTGAAAGAATCTGAACTTTATAATTTGCCATTTTTAATTCACAGGTGGAGCTTGAAGTAACTATTCCAGGCGAAGGTAAAGACCGCAGCTTTAAAGTGTCCATCAAATGGGTGTCTTGTGTCAGTCTACAAGCTCTACACGAGGCTCTATCCGGACGGCTACCAAGCGTTCCCTTTGAAACTATTCAAGCTTTGGATGTGGTCATGCGGCATTTACCTTCCATGAGGTCAGTTCTGTTGTTTTTTTTATGGTTTGTCACTCAAAATGTTTTTTCAAGGTTGAACCCGTTTTTGTGTGACAATCAGAGTGAGGCTCTGTCAGAAGTTTCATTTATGTTACTTATAAATTCATTAAAATCAGTTATTACTTAAAGGATTTAGCATCCAGCCATACTCAAGTTGTCAGATTCTGTGCCGCTTGTTTTTGTTGATATTTCACATCTAACCGTTGTCCGATACAGGTATACCCCAGTGGGTCGCTCTTTCTTCACTCCTTCAGAGGGATGCTCCAACCCTCTCGGTGGCGGCAGGGAGGTGTGGTTTGGTTTCCATCAGTCCGTCAGACCTTCTCTCTGGAAAATGATGCTCAACATTGATGGTAATCTGTGTCATTCATAAAAAAAAAATACAATAAAATCCATCCAAATTAGTTGTCTCCACACGTCTTACCTCTGCGTGATTTCTTTGTTTGCAGTTTCTGCCACTGCGTTCTACAAGGCTCAGCCTGTAATTGAATTCATGTGTGAAGTTCTGGATTTCAAAAGCATCGAGGAGCAGCAGAAGCCTTTAACAGACTCTCAGCGAGTGAAATTTACAAAAGAAATCAAAGGTACGTCCTTTTTCACACCAGTTTCGGTCGACAACAAAATGAACTGCTATAAAGCAACATTTTTAGTTAAAAAAAAAAACAAAAAATGTTCAACTTGAAGATGTTAAATAGTTTTTGTCTTGGTATGAATATTTAATGAACTGAGATTTTGAAAAAGCCACTACAGACACTCCTGCTGTTGCATCGAGATTTAAAGAGTTGTACAACCAAACTTGGCAAATTGTTTACCCCCCCCAAAAAATCTACTCCAATATAATTTTGGAGTGGAAATACTATAGCTGGTCTGTTTAAAAGAAATACAATTATTTATCTCAAAGTCAATTTAACATGACCTGGAGTTTCTTGTTTTCGAACTTTTATTTATTTTGCATCCCTCCTGTAGGCCTCAAGGTCGAGATAACTCACTGTGGGCAGATGAAGAGAAAATACAGAGTTTGCAATGTGACCCGAAGACCAGCCAGCCACCAGACGTAAGAAGGCTCTCAACATTTTATCTAAACTTCATTATCTTGTAGTATGATATGAACTGAGCCAGGGGATTGCGTTAAAAGGAATCCCCTGGCTCTGTAGGTTTATCCATCTCTGATAAACCTAGATGGATAGGTTTATCCATCAGAGATGGATAAACGTATACAGAGATATATGATCTACTCTTTTTTTTGATAGGATTATTCTTTATTACCTTAGGTTCCCCTTGCAGCAGGAGAATGGCCAAACTGTTGAATGCACAGTAGCACAGTACTTCAAAGACAAGTACAAACTCATTCTGCGATACCCCCACCTCCCATGTTTACAAGTGGGGCAGGAGCAAAAGCATACCTACCTCCCTCTAGAGGTGAGACACTGCAACACTCTGTATTTTATTCAAGAAAAGTGAGTCTTGCTTGTTTTTAATTGTCTACAAACATGGTCTGTGCAGGTGTGTAACATAGTGGCAGGACAGCGCTGCATCAAAAAGCTGACCGACAATCAGACCTCCACGATGATCCGTGCCACGGCCAGATCGGCACCAGACCGGCAGGATGAAATTAGTAAACTGGTACGTCATCCGTGCATGTGGCTTCTGCTTTTAACAAACCGATCAGAGCATTAGATGAAGCATAATGAACTCAAAGCATGACAAATATTCAATGGTAAAAAGTCAAATTTTGTTTCGATTCCAGATGCGAAGTGCCAACTTCAACACTGACCCTTATGTTCGTGAATTTGGAGTCATGGTGAGGGATGAAATGACAGAAGTGAACGGCCGCGTCTTGCAAGCACCTTCAATACTTTATGGCGGCAGGGTACGTACTCTAGATGTGTTTTTTTTTTTTTTTTTTTTTTTTTTTAATGTATACATGCAGTGCAAAAATATTGACCAGCATTTTAAAAATTAATATTTTCAGAACAAAGCAATAGCAACACCAATCCAGGGAGTGTGGGACATGAGGAACAAACAGTTCCACACTGGCATCGAGATCAAAGTGTGGGCCATCGCCTGCTTCGCACCGCAGAGGCAGTGCACTGAACTTCTGCTCAAGTAAGGGATCTGCAGAATGTTAAGATCTTTTGCATACAAGAATCTTATTGAGCATGAGCTAAACTTGTTGTTCATTTGACAGAGCTTTCACTGACCAGCTGAGGAAGATCTCTCGAGATGCAGGGATGCCCATCCAGGGTCAGCCTTGCTTCTGCAAGTACGCCCAGGGGGCGGACAGCGTGGAGCCCATGTTCAGGCACCTCAAGTACACCTACCAGGGGCTGCAGCTGGTGGTGGTCATCCTCCCTGGAAAGACACCAGTTTATGGTGACCACCTGATTGAATTCATCAGGAAAAAAAAGTGTGTGCTTAAAATGTTTACTTATTTCGTGTCTTCTTGTTGCGTATTTATAGCTGAAGTAAAGCGAGTTGGCGACACTGTGCTCGGAATGGCCACGCAATGCGTCCAGGTGAAGAATGTCCAAAAGACCACGCCTCAGACTCTCTCCAACCTCTGTCTGAAGATCAACGTCAAGCTGGGTGGCGTCAACAACATCCTGCTCCCGCAGGGCAGGTCGGTGAAGAAGCTTACACTAGCATTTCACAGAAAATTCAAGACTTATGATGTTAAAGGGTCACTTTTAGACTTATGATTATTTACAGGGGAAATGCAGATTTGGTTCAAAAATACATATACCGCAAAAGGAAATTAAATATTGTTATAATCTGTATCTTCTGTGCTGTTGTGGGCAACAAACCTGAAGAGGCGTCTGAATAAACTGATTAAACAATTGTATGACAATCTCAGGGCCCAAATATGTAATGAATCAGCCAAAGTCATTGTGTGAATGTTAATCTCCCTCTTGAATACAGACAGCAAAACATGTAAAGCATTTCAGGTCAAAGTTTATTCCTGGTGCAAAAGAAATGTGATGAAATCCTATTGTTTAATTGATCAGGTCAGAAACGTCTTTTTTTAGCATTTGCTTCACAATCCTACCTGCCCCAAATCCCACCTCTGCTTTTCATGTTTGCATATTCACTTACTTCTGCATTACCCACTCAATGCAAATATGACAGTGAGTTGAAAGTTTTTGTATAAACCAGGGTATTGAGATTGGAATATTTAGTTTTACCAGCAAATCTGAATTTATTCCAAATTAAAATGTCAAGAGGGTTATCTGCTTCGAGGATAACTCCTTTTAACAGAACCTCTCTGTAAGTAAAAAGTTTTTATTTTTTTCCTGTTTAAAGTTGTAGATTAAACCTTTATGGGGGGGGGGGAGGAGCATTGCATATTGAGTGAGCAAAAAGGATTTATTGGAGCTGAAATCACCATCTCCGTACTGCCTGTGCATATGATATTGTTATATGAAAACTTACATCCACTCTGTGCATTCCTGTGCAGGCCGTTGGTGTTCCAGCAGCCAGTGATCTTTCTCGGTTCGGACGTGACTCATCCACCAGCGGGAGATGGAAAGAAACCTTCCATTGCTGCCGTGAGTTACAGCTAAATTAATATAATAATGTTTTATTAATAAATTGATTATAGAGAAAATGCATTTAAATATAACATGTTTGAAAATCATTTTTAAATTCACGACCTGCTTAAGTTGCATATGGGTTGCTCTCAATACAGTTGCCATAAAATTTGAGGCTTCAGTGTAAATTGTAGAGGAATTGTAGATAGAGGAAACAACAGTATTTGTTTCCTCTATCTACCACTTTTCTTTTCTGGATTTTTTTTTTCTCTTAGAAGGTTTAATGTGCCCTATGTTGTTTTTTTTTTTTTTTTGTTTTGTTTTTTTGTAGGTGGTCGGCAGCATGGATGCCCACCCCAGCCGATACTGCGCCACAGTGCGGGTGCAGCAGCACCGCCAGGACATCATCCAGGACCTGGCCAACATGGTGCGGGAGCTGCTCATCCAGTTCTACAAGTCCACTCGCTTCAAGCCCACCAGAATCATCTACTACCGGGACGGCATCTCCGAGGGCCAGTTTAGTCAGGTAATGTGTGTGATGTCTCAGAACACGAGTGCTATGCATGCTTTGCTGTTACACAGTAAGCTTCATTTGTTAAATTTACAATCTGTTCACCTGTAGGTCCTTCAGCATGAGCTCCTGGCAATCCGTGAGGCTTGCATCAAACTAGAAAAGGACTACCAGCCTGGCATTACCTTCGTGGTTGTACAGAAGAGACACCACACAAGGCTGTTCTGTGTGGACAGAAACGAAAGGGTCAGTATCACGTTAGAAATGAGGGGTTTTTCTTAGGAAATGCACGAGAGTATACTCATGGATTAGCAAAATCAATTGTATTTGTTTGCTTTCTAACTTGGCCCATTGTTAATCAACGAGGTGGCATTAGCATTTTACGTCCTCTCTTTTGTTCTAGTGGTGTCTCTCTCTAAAAGTCGTCTGGTCTTCCTGTATTTTGCATGAAAAGGTTTGTAACTTGGACTTTTTCAGGTCGGAAAGAGCGGCAACATTCCTGCGGGGACTACAGTGGACACCAAAATCACCCACCCATCAGAGTTTGACTTCTACCTTTGCAGTCATGCAGGCATTCAGGTGAGAACTGTGATAAGATTATTTGTGATTAATTGGGCCATTTTCAAACAAACTTTACTTAAAATGGGTTTTGCCTTGCTATCCTGCTATAACAAAAAGTTGGAAACATATTTTTTAAATTTATATTAATATAGTAAAACAAGGAAGAAAAAAAATATCCAAGTTCCTGTACAAGCGATTAGCAGAAGGGACATAGTTTGTAGGAGTCTCCATTTGTATTTTTCAGAGTGCTGATCATTTTTATCCTCAAAAGGTTGTAAACATTTAATAATCCAGAATCTTCCATGACTTTCAGACCTCATTTTGTAAAACCTGCAGCATTGATGCTGTCAGGATGATCCAGTAGTGCTGTCTTGTTAGGGGTTTTTATTGGTAAATGTGAGATTTGGGGCGTTTTTTTTTTTTTTTTTTTTTTTGAGCCTCTGACTTGCCTGCCACAAGCTGAAATTAAGCTGCTTCCAGTGAAAAGCCGATTTCTCTGAGCATCTCCAACTTTCTTCCTTGTATCTAAATAAGCCTGCGCCGCCTCACCCGTCATCCATTATCCTTCCTTCCAGGGAACTAGCAGACCGTCTCACTACCACGTGCTCTGGGACGACAACCACTTCTCGTCAGATGAACTGCAGGTCCTCACCTACCAGCTCTGCCACACGTACGTGCGCTGCACCCGCTCCGTTTCCATCCCAGCGCCAGCCTACTACGCCCATCTGGTGGCTTTCCGGGCACGCTATCACTTGGTGGACAAAGAGCATGACAGGTAAGGACGCGTGTGTACTTCTGAGATTTTTTTTTTTTTTCTCTCCCCCCTCTTTCATCCATCAATGACCAGTATAGCCTAAGCACTTTTTTTTTTTTTTTTTGTAGTGCTGAGGGCAGTCATACATCAGGCCAGAGCAATGGGAGGGACCACCAGGCCTTGGCCAAGGCTGTTCAGATCCACCAGGACACCCTGCGCACCATGTACTTTGCCTGAAAGTACAGCGCCCTGATTGGTTGGGGGTGAAAACCCCGCCATTGAAACCAAGCTGTCTCTCTGTAAGCTGCAAAGACCATCACAAGGTTTCATATTGTCTTTTCCCTTGGTGACAAACTTGTCACTCAACCATATGTCCACATTTGAACTTCTCCCCTTTAATCCACCAAAGTAAGCCATTCAGTGGTGACAAAGGCAAATTTTTGACAGAAATTGGGTTTCTATATGCATTTGTTTTGTTTTTGTTTTTTTTTCTAAATTCTGAAACTGGTCAAATTTGCACACAGAAAAAGAAAATAGTTTCTAAAAGAAAGTGGGCTGTTATGTTATACCACGTTGTTTTGTTTTTTTTTGTTTCTTTTTTCTTTTTTTTTCTCTGTAGTCCTTCTTCCATTTCTTGTTTGCTTGAGTGGATCCTGGTCCATTATCAGAGAACCTAAATGTTGGAGAGTTCACTTACTGTTTATATGCCTCAACAATTTACACCAAACATCAACAGCCAATCCAAGCAAAATGCACTGACCAGGACGGGTACTTTACGAAGGACAAAAGTACTTAACCCTCCTGTTATGTTTATTTCCGAGGTACAACCATAATGTTCCTGGGTCACTTTGGCCCGGGTTGTGTTTTATTATGTAATGGTGTCAAAAACCAAAAACATTCCTCCAAAACATTTTTGTATATCATTTTTAAATAAAGAATCAATGATGACAAATTTACTCAGTTACTCATTTAAACATCAAAAATGAAATTTACATTTTGGGGGGGTGGGGACCCTACAAACAAAAAACAATTTCCTTGAAATTGATCTTTTGTAAATTTCTTTTTTTGTTTTTATTTTTCAGTGGGTGATTTTTATACTTGACCTTGAGACACACATACTGCTCTGGGTCAAATTGACCTGCTGATTAAAATCAAGACAAATGAGTCATGCAGAGAGTATTTGTCCCACCTCCCCCTCTTCTGCTGAGTGTCACTCAGTGTGGGTTGTGGGCTGGTGTTGTCTGTCAGGGGGAGGAGGGGGTGATATATGGTACATAGCTGCAAGGAAACATAGAGTTGGACATTTTTAAAAAAATCTTTTACATCTTTCAACTTGACTGCCGGGTCAAATTGACCCAAACATTGTCTACTTAAGAACTAGACGCAGAGGGTGTTGCAAAAGTGTAAAATGAATACATTTTCAATTTATATGTAGAGTGCACCTATTAAGACAAATAGAAAAAGCTTCACACAAAAAATACTTCCAACCATTTAAAAAAAAAAAAAAAAAAAAAAAAAAAAAAAAAAAAAAGGCCAATTTGACCCGGAACATAACAGGAGGGTTATGATACTATGAATTATTTGAATATTTTTCTTTTTTCTTTATGATCGGATTTTTTAATTATTTTTTTTAAAAGTGCCATTTGGGACCAGGATCTTTTTTTTTTTTTTTTTTTTTTCCCTCTTAATAGAATTTTTTATTTTTTTTTCTCATGCCAAATCTGGTTACGGTGAAAAGACAGTTTCTCATCTGATTTGTACACTAGTTGGATCAGCTCTGACAGATTTTTATTCTTTTTTTTTTTTTTTTCTCTCTCTTAAGGTTTAGAGACTGATTAACCATGTTTGTCCTGTTGTCTGAACCCACCATTTTCAAGCATAAAATCGGGTGAGCCGGGACTGGATCCCAGCAACCTTTTGCTATTGTATTCTGAGCCGTACTGAAAAAAACATTTTAACTCAAAAGGGGATCATAAAAAAACCAAAAAAAAAAACAAAAATTCACTAACAGTAATTCTTCATTGTATAGTCCTGTAGCTGAGATGCATTGTTTTGTTTTTTTTGTTGTTTTTTTTTTCAACTTGTAGGCATTTATAGCAGTTTTTTTGTTTTCATTTGTATTCCCCTCAACCCTACTTCTATTTTCTTATTGTACATAGCAGCGGGAAAGTATTTTCTGCTGCGTCGCCGTCAGATTGGGGCAGCAGTGTAGCGTCTCGTGGGGGGTGGGTATTGGGTACAGAAGAGTTTTTGCATTTGAACTGACTTTTAAATTATTGTAGACGAGCCTCTTTAGTTTAGAGGACACTTCAAGAACCGTGAAAGGTCCTCGCACAAAAGCATCGTCAGGGGGGAGGGGATTTATGCAAGCAGCTTTTCTGAGTCTTTTTACTGAAATAGAAATGTTCCTAGTAAGGTATATTTTAAATAAGCTTTCAGTGCAAAATGCTGAAATTTTTTTAGAATGTTTTGTTTTTTGAAGAGGAAAAAAAAAAACGGCCCAAATTTTGTCTAAATTAACTCTATTTCTATAAACATTTTAAACACAATTATCTTGCCTTGTAAGACTTACCATTTTAATAATGGAATTAATACATAACGACATCCTGCTTTAGTTTTACCGCTACGTTGAGCTCGTGAATGTTTGTCTAGATTGAAGGCAGGTAGTGTATATTTTCTAACTATGCATCATGTTTTTAACAGAGATTTAGCAGTTAACTGGGATCCCACATGAAATCGGATCGTGTACAGAGGTAGACAATCAGGGCTTTTGTTTCCATTTTCTTTTTATTATTATTATTATTTTTGTTTGAAAGCGTTTCACATTTAGTTTTGTTTTAGTGCTTATTAGCATCTTCACGTGTTTGTAATAGGATAAAAGTGGTCATTTGTGACGATGTAGATTTTCTAGTCTAAAAAATGAGTGCATCCTTTGTAACACACGATCGTTCATGGCCAAACAAGACCACCAACTTTTACACGATTATTACTCAAAAGACATAGAAGCACAAAAAGGCATTTTGACTCGAGGTGCTAGATGTTTTCACTGTAAATCACCTTAAGTCCTCACTGATCCTCCATTATTTCTGCGGTCCTTTTCTCTCCCTTTAACTACATCAGTTTCTCCTCTTTACTTTTAACTCCTTTAAAGCAACTAGAGATCTGACTGACTGTGTTTGTGGGGCATTTTGGAAAAAGGAAGAAAAGAAAAAAAAAAATCCCGTACTTGATATTTACTGTTCTGATGTCAATATTGTTATCGGTGCTGGTCTCACAACATGTAAATTTGGATGCACTTTTGATAACAGAATTATGAGTGACTTCTAGTGTGTGTGTTTGTTTTTTTTGGGGGGGGGGGGAGTTTTCCCCTTCCATTAATCAGAAACGAAAGCTCAGCCATAATGTGCGACACTGGTGTAATTGCGTGGAGATGGCCGTGTGTTCTACCTCTTGTTACCTGTTGCTGTCATGGTAATATCATGCCACTGGCCATTTCTGTGTGATTACCCTGGCTGTGTATCGGGATCGGCGTCGCTTGTGTCTCGTCGTTGACTTCAGAGGTTTTGCAAAGCATGATGAATTTATTTTTCCAATTTTTTTTTATTTTTTATTTTTTTCTTCTTCCTCCCTTTGCATGACTTGTATTTAGTATTACGTAAACCGAAGAGACAGAATGTGTTTGTGTTGAAGTTCTATGACCAAATGCTTGGAGTGTTTGTACCTATACACACGACCTTCTGCTTCTTCTTCTTCTTGTTCTATGCACCACTAAAATGACACTTTGATTTAAAACTTGGTTCTCTACTCAAGCTGGGTAACAACAAATGCAAAGTTCACCTTCATCGAGACAAAGTCGGTGCGTCTCAGTGGTGCTATCATAAACTGCTGGTTAAAGTTTCAAAGGTCATAATTAGGAAAGTGGAGAACTCCCATCTGATTTCTGAACACCGATTTTTAGCCAGTTGTGATTTCATTAGCCGTCTGTTTAAATTTCTGCAATGTCTCTGAGTATAACATCTCTGCTTTCTCTAATTGCCTGTAACATCTGACTCGGTCTGAAAATGGCGAACTGATTCGCTTTCCCTTGGTAACGACTTCCATGCCGAAAAGTGTTAAGCTGGCCTGTTGGTGCTTCGGTGAGGTCTGTTTACTGATCTTTGCAATGTTGGATTTTAGAGTTTCCTGCCAGTCACTGTTCAGCCACATAATGATGTATGACGGAGAGCAAAGTGCACTGCTTATTTCTACATAGTGACGCCCTTGTCTTGGGAAGTTGACTGGCTTTGTCTTTGTTTTTAGCTACCTTCTCTGATGTCATTAATATATATATATTTTTTCTTGATTTTTATTTCCTTCATAGAGAGTTGGAAACAGGATTCTTCAGTAATTGTAACATTCTAATTGCTTTAACTTGGAAAGAAAGGAGAAGCTAACTTTTTGGATTTGTTGTTACTGCTCTGTGTGTGTTTTGTTTTTTGTTCCCTACACCAGCACCTTATAAAACCAGATCGGAATGGCATTGCTTTTTCTTGATATAAAACTCCAAAAGTTACATTTGCACTAAATAAGTAAGAACAATATTGTAGCTATTCATGCATTGACAGCACAAACTTGCATATAGCTTTTTTTTTTTTCTTTTTCCCTACGCTATAATTGCTGTTCAGAGAGATCAAGTAAAAACCAGCCGAGAAGATTCCATCTAGCCAACCAAAATTGAGCAAGTCCATTTTTTTTTTTTTCTTATTTTGAGAAATAACCCGAAGCCTTTAAGCGACAATAATAAGAGCGATATTTCCGGTTGCGTGAGTGGATAGCCTTTGTATAGAAACCGTTGTAGATGTAATAGATGTGTCTTTTCTATTAACCAAACTGAAAGGTGTTTATTTTTTCAAGGAGAATATTGTTGGATGCCAAAGTGGTGCATGTCCTGTTGGGTAAACAGTTTTTATCTCTGTCCAGAGCTGCAATGTGGGCGACCACCCTTCCCCCAGTAAGACCAAAATAAAGTACAGAGTAAGGAGGAGTTTTTGTCACTTTGCTTTTTTTATTTTTATTTTTTTTTCTCAAATGAGTTCAACGAAAGAATGTTTACAACAGTGACAAGTATTCCTAACCTGGATGAATGTGGCATCATGTTACAGGCGAAATCCTGCATTACCTATAGCGGTACCGACCAACACCGTAGAGACTTTATTTTTCCTGAATGTGTTAAATTCACTTTTTTTTTTTTTTTTTAAAAGGTTTTCATTTGGAAAGCCAAAACCTGGATACACAAAGTAGCAGAAATAGCCAATATTAACTATAAATACCATATCAAATTATGCAATAGAATAATTTTCTTTTTTATTTTAGTGTTCAAACTGTCTTTAAGCCTGATATTCTGTTTGACTATTTTCTGGAATTGAAACCGATTCCTTATAAACCAGCAACTATTAGATAAATCCTTTCCAAACCATTCCCATCTGTATAGTCGTTTATCTCCCCTCTAAGCTGCTTATGTGTTTTTAGCAAAACAGTTGCTTATATCATTTTTATTTTATTTAGAGTAGAGCCCGTTCTCCGCATCTTCAGATAGCGCCGAATGTAATTAGTCTGTGTGGTTTGTAAAATTGTGAAAGAAAAAATCTGAGTTCCTTTTCGGCTCTGCTTCTGTGCAAACGTTCTATTATTATTTCTATTATTATTATTATTATTATTACTCTGTTCTTCTAAGCAGAAAATTGTAGGTTTCTTAGCAAAGCTTGCTAATCTTTTCATTATCGGATGCTTTGGTGAGCAACACATCCCACTGGTGTGAAGGGAAGTGATATCTTCAGCTGTGGATTCATTCTCGTTTGGATTGTGCGTCTTTTTGTTTTGTTTGTTTGTGTCAGAAACAGAAATCCGAGGATTTTGCGTTTGCAGTTAGGTTTCCAGCTTTGCTTCGACTCCCAGCCTGATAATCCTGCCTCATGTGGACTTGTTCTTGTAAAGAGTTTTTTGATTTTGAATGAAGCATGCGTTTTGTTTTTTTTTTTGTTTTTTTTTTTAAGATTGTCAGCATATAGTTGCTAGAACCTAGTTTCTTTTTATTTTTATTTTTTTTTTTTGCTTGTAAGTAATGAACCAATTTGCAGATCGCTCAGCTGGCTTCACCAGGCGTAATTCTCCTGTTCCTGTTTGTATATAAATCCTCTGAAGATTAACAATGTCTCTGGCAGTTATTGAAACCATGTCCACCACGTTACCTATAGCCATGTGACAGCAATGTAATGTGTACAAGTTCTTGTTTATTACAGCACAAGCGTATCTCGCAACCCATGATGTACTTCACATCATGGGTTTTTTGGGTTTTTTTGGTCTTGAGATTCCCTGTTTGGCTTTTATTTTCAATTCTAAAGATCTCTACAAATGTCTGAATATCTTTGGATCTTTTTCAGTGTCTAAAAAGCCTCTAGGATGGCTGTTTAAAGTGAATCCTGCCCCAAACATTGAGCACCATCTCCTGATCTCCAGCGTCGCTGCGCTCCCACTCGTCAGCTTAAATAACTGAATTTACATTTGTGACTATTGGCAACTCTTAGCTTTCCACCGAGTGTTTATTCTAGTATTTAAATGGTAATCGAGGACATCAGCAGTTTTCTAATCGTTATGCAGGTCGTTTAAAACTGGTCAGGCAGAGGTGTCGCCGCGACTCCAACTGCGACTCCAACTGCGTCTGCTGCTCCTTTTAGTGTAAACATCCTTTGTCCTTCAAATGACGCGTCTAACGAGAGCTGTTGGGAAATCTCCAACTCAATGCCATCGTCCTGATCTATTCACATCCACTCCTGCCAGGCGATTGGTTTAAGTAGTTTCACATCAGGACAATTACTTTTCAGTTGGATTTATTTATTTCTTTTTAAATCCATCAGCTTGTAAAGAACTACCTCAGAGCAGCGTCTGGTGCTTGCTACTATTATCCTGTTTGTTTGAGAAAGGCGCCGAAGCGAAATCTCGTAGTGACCAAACCAATAAAAGCCAATATCGTGTGAGAACTTTTAATGTTGCTATGCTCAGTTTTTATTTTTTTAGGGGACCAAATTTATTTTTATTTTTTAATTGTTTCTCTAACCAATCTGGAGTCAGAGAACCCAGCGTTAGCTTTAGGATTCTTCCTTGTGTGATTCATACAGCATAATTATAACTGGATCTTTCACATGTGCCATTGTGATTTCGATTATTTATGTCTGCAGAGTTGTTGAGACGCAGTTGCGGCGATTCTCCGTTGCCGCGTGGGTTCGTTGGTACGTTGGCTTTTGTTCAGGTGTGACAAGTCTGTTTGCAGCAGCACTACATTGAGCATGTGTGTTTTTGGCTGGATTTCTGAGCAGCTTGATTCCATCTGTAGTTTTACCAGAAAGCCTAAACGTTGTGGTTTGACACATTTTCCCACGATGAAATACAGACTCTTAATTTCTGCCTTTCCTACTCGCCGCACTCGGCATCCCTCGCTCCCGTTTTGCTCGTTAAAGGGAAGAAACGCGTTTCAATTTGACCTACAGCATATCAAATCATTCGACCAAAGGTACATATGAGCTGCTGTGTCACTTCACAGATCAAACCCAAGCTGTAGACGTCCAGCGTGTTTGCAGTCGTTTTCTTTTCAGATGTGCCTTTTGTCGAATTTTTTTTTTCTCTCATCTGCTCCAGCGTTAGGTTTTGACCTCCATCTCATTGTTAAAAAAAAAAACAAAATTAAAATCCAAGGCGTTCTCTCCGTTTTCAATAACCGTGAGTGTAGATGCTGCATAGAACGATCAGTATTTGTGTTTTTTGCACTTTTTTGAAAGCAGTCTCTGAAAACGACTAAAAATAATGACGCCCATCTAACTTGGGCTGCAAGTAAAACAAAAAAAAAAAGAAATGACTGACGAGGTATTTTATGCTATCAATAGGAACTATAAGGAATAATGACTTTGAGAAGCTTTTCTAAAAAAAAAAAGTTTGATTATATCTGTCTATATATATTCATGAAGTACCTCATAAGCCTGATATATGCTGCATTGACTCTGTTTTGTTCTCTAAATGTATTGTCCAACAATATACATATATATATATATATATCTTAATTTTCCCTAATGGGAGGTTTGAATGTCACAAGCAGCACACATGCCTCAACCTACTATTGTAACACCTTTTGGCCAAATCCACTCAAATTTTATCCAAATATATCTCCACTCACGTCGACTTAAAAAAAAAAAAAAAAAAATTGTCTATGAAGAATTGATGGTGCACCAAGCGTTTTCACACGCCTGTTGACTCAGGTATTGCCATGAAAGGGCTGTACCGAACCCACCCCGCCCTTCCTTACACCTTTGTCTTAAGATGGCCTTGGAGCTACATGGAAAGTTTCTATCTGGCCTTAAAGTGGAAGAAATGATGCACTACAATAAACGTCGACGTCGTCATCACCGCGTTATCTACCTCCTGTGAATGTAGAGCTTGCTCTGGAGATGTAGTTGACATCAAAGATGGTCCTTTTGTTTCACGGAGATGAATAACAAATTATTGATGATAAAATTGGCCAACTAATTTCGGGACACTCGGTTTTCTTTCTGTTTTGTCCCTGCTTTTAATTTTCTACCTTTCAGCATTTCCACTGCAGCCAAAGTCCTTCGGCAGAGGCAGCTCTGCAAAGTCACGTGACTTCAGACCTCCCTTCACTTCTCTCCCTGTTTTTTTTTTTTCCTTAATTTTTACTTTCATTTTTTTCTTTAAAACCACCGACATGCCAAAAACTGAGTTTGCTGTCCTTCCTGTTCTGGTGAGGGTTCTTCATGTTGCTGAATTTAATTTGTTCACATCAACTGCTAAGCTCCTTTTGTTTGTGTTGTTGTAAAGATGTAAGCTGTCTTGGTTTTCTTTTTCACATTTAGTTTGATTTTGTTTTTCGGGTAACAGTTATGCTTACAGAACACAAAATATGCTGTAAACCCTGTTAGGACATAATGTGAATACGTATCACTTAATATAGTTCACACTTTGGCTTGACTGTAAGTTGCGTAAAATAAAAACTTTTAAAATACTTTATTCTGTTGTGATTTTTTGTATATATATATTTTTTTTCCCATTTGCATTTTCAGTTCCGTTCCACTTCACTAGTTGAATCCTATCATTTGAGAGTTGGGTATATTAAAACATTCTTGTCAACAGATGGCCAAGAACACAGTAGCATCCGTAGGTTATGATTTAATAAACTTTATTAATTAGAACTTTACTAATAAAAATGTAAAAACAAACACAGGGGGTTGATGTGGGGACATTTCAGTCACGCAGTTGGGGCTGATGCAAATAAAACTTGAGATTGTGGAAAAAAAATTACATTTACTGTAAGAAACATCAACATGAGGTAATTTATCTTTCTTACCTAAAGTGCAAGCAAATATCTTAAAAGAAAATAAGGTTTATTTGTTTTTTTGATATTTAAAAATGAAAGGTGTAGAAGAATGATGCTACAGCTTGGCTGTTTTGGCTTTGCTTGGGTGCTTGTAGAGTTGGATGATACATCAGTTTCAGTCTGATTGGGGGTTGGGTAAGGAGCTTTGACATTCACTGAACATAAGGACAGAGTGAGTTGCGTTTACAAAAATACAACAAACAGGTTGGCTTGTGAGGACTGGGCAATGACAACGTGACACATAAATAAAGCTGATTAAACTCTACACACTATTAACCACCACAATGATAGAAAATAAAATGACAAAACAGACAAAACTGTTTGACAAAGAGGAGTTTTCCTTCTTGGCAGCAGGAGGAGCTTCGACTCCTGGATCCAGCTGGAGGACATGAGCAGACGAGATGAGGGCTACTTAAAAATAACAAAAGATTCAGGTGGAGACAGAATGGCTGCAGTGGTTATTCAGACGTGGCAACGACTGCTTAAAGACCCACTTCATTCTGGAGCTTTGGTGCCGACGACTCCTTTGCATCATGGAAGAAGGACTGGCAACACAAAGCCATTTTAGCCAATACACAAAGCCAATACTAAAAACAACAATAAATTAAATGGAGAAATAAAAACAACTGGCCCAAGCACATATGTTTGAAATGATTCCACGTGGGATATAAAGATTTTTCATAAAAAAAATTATAAAATACATAAGCACCCTTTCCCTTTGAGTTTGGAGTAGAAAAGGAGTTGCACAGTGTGCAGGTCTCGTGGGAGAAGGATCAATCGGGTATTATCATTCAGTAGTATCTCCTCCCTCACATCCTCTTCATTGTCAGAAAATGCTATGGTTTATGGAAGCGCTGGTTCTGGTCCTTAATACACCCAGTTCACTGGGACCCACTGAGGCTCGGAGCACAGTTTGTCCACATCGGCCTGTAACGTCTCGAAGGCTTTGTCCAGGTTGTCGTTGACGATGGTCAGGTCGAAGTAGTGGTTGTAAGCCCTCTGGATACGGGCGCTCTCATCCACAGTCTTCCTCAGGTCCACGTCCTGCAGAGACAACAAGGGACGGGTCACCGCCGGAGTAACAATGTTGCAGTTCAGAGAATGAAAAGGGAGTGAAGATTCAGCAAATTATACAAGTTATGTTAAGGATAAGACCACTCTTCTGAACTTGAAATGAAATGAAGACACGGGAGGTTTTTCCTGATGTTAGTGGTAGCCTGGGTTCACCAAGTCTCAGAAAAAAATCAGACACAGTCTACCTGCCAAACAGTGGTTTGATGGACATGCTATGAAAATAAATCTATCACCACCAACAACTTTGCTGAAAACAAATGTTTGATCAGACTAAAAGCTTATTGGTCGTGAATAACTGATGGTGTATTTATGATTCTGTTAGAGTGAATCACTAGCTCACAGTTTAAACAACAGCTGAAAATGGGTCGGGTCTTTCAATGGATTAGTCAAATCGATATGATCACACTGTTGAGTTGGTCGATTGGTTACTCACTGTGAGCTGTTTTGCTGTGAGGCCTGCATCCACCACAGCTTTGTGCATGGCCTTGAGTGTATCAAAATCAGGCGCTGCAATGAAAACCACGAAGGGCATGAACTCCGCTGTCTTCAGTACTTTCAAAGCCTGGAGAGGACAATCAAGCAGAAACATGTTTATGTTCATCTACAGCACGTTCGCTGTGACGTTCTGGGGAGTTCCCTCCCTCCTGCTGACTATTTGCCAGTCCTTTTGAGGTGCCATTCTTTGGTTCGTACCTGGGGGTTGACGTCCAGGATGCAGGTGCGTCCCGCGGCGACCACCTCGTGTATGGAGTCGATTTTTGTGCCGTACAGGTTGCCGTCGTACTCGCCGTGTTCCAGGAAGCGGCCGGCCTTCACGTCCACCTCCATGTCTGTCCGCGAGGTGAAGTGGTAGGTGTTGCTGTTTAGCT
Organism: Poeciliopsis retropinna; assembly: GCA_010277075.1. Classification (NCBI taxonomy): domain Eukaryota; kingdom Metazoa; phylum Chordata; class Actinopteri; order Cyprinodontiformes; family Poeciliidae; genus Poeciliopsis; species Poeciliopsis retropinna. The sequence goes on from VMRM01000016.1 coordinate 9,156,717, forward strand.
CCTCGTCACGGGGCCTCCGTGACGTGTCTGAATGTGGGAAAAAAAAAAAAAAGCATAGCTTTGAATATCTAAATGTTAAATTTTTTTTTCAATTACAGGCCCTTTAACTTTTGTATATTTGGACAGCTTTGTACTTTGTATTTTTGGAAATGTCTGTCCGTTCTTTGTAAAGTAGCTCTTTCTCATTCGAATACATCTATGAACATCAAGTTTAAATTCTTTGCTGTGTCTTCAGAACTTTTTCACCACACATAGCATTCAGTCAGAATAGAAGATTAAACCTTAACATTTCAGGGACTTTGAATACCTTACGAGACTCTGTGTAGGAGAACAGGAATATTACGTACATGGTATAGTGGTGCCAAAGCGTGTGGGGTGGAGGACCATCAGTCTGTTTTTCAGGCTGCGGCGGCCCACCCCCTGAGCACCAATCAGGACTAGCGTCTTTCTCTGGAATGGAGGGACTTTGGCTACTTCCTCATAGATCTGCAACTCATGTCTGTCGAACTCTGTTAGAAAACATTTCACAGTTTGAGAAAACTGAAATAGAAACATCAGTTGTAAACCAACACTGAGAAGAATATATTTTAACCTGCATTCTTGGCTGTTAAGTACATCATCTTCTTCTTTTTTTTCCCTGCTAAGGTGCCACAGAGAATTCCTAAAAATGAAAGAGAAGGAATATTTATTTACGTGTACATATTTGCAATTGCATCTTTTGGCCACAAGGGGGCAGGCTTGGAATGTTTTCTGAGTGCTGGTGGCATTGGTGGTAGAATTTGCTTCAGGTCTGCGAATTTGGTTCTGGTAGACTTAACTAATATTAATGTATGTGTAGCTTTCACATTTGGATGTGTCACATGTCTTACCAGTTATAAGTTTACATAAATTCACCATCAGCATAAATGTCTTAGAAATGTAGGGCTTTTTTTTTTTTTTTTTTTTACAAATTACTTTCTAAAAAAAAAAAAGTTAAATCTCTCTTAGCAGGTTAAAGAGAAACAACACCTTTTGTAGGCATCAATGTGGTCTTGGATTAATTCTGCATGGTTATTGGGCCGATTTGGAAATAAGGATAATGCATTAAAATACAAAATTAATATGGCACTCATGTTCATGATGACAGCATTTTCCTACTAGCAAATGGTTCATTTAGATTTAAGACCACAATTATAGGCAGGTAGGACAGAGACAAACCTGATCCATCAAAGTCTCTAGGGACAAATGCTTTTCTCTTCTCCTCCAAGAACTGACTGGGTATTAGTCCTGTGGCACCACCCACTACATGGCATGCCTGCAATGGATTACAGTGCAGCTTGAGATTTCTTCCGTCTCGTGACCTCTGAGGACACTTGACCAGAAACGAGTAAAAGGAAGTAAAAGGAAAAGCTCACCTGCCACCAGTTGGGATCCTCTCTGTTGACAATCTGAAGGATGTCGCCTCTCTTGAAAGCCATTCCCGCCTCTCGACAGGGAATCAGGTTGTCACTGGCTGGATCGTAGTCAAAGTATGGTCGCACATACACCTGTGGGGGTCACACGTTCACTTAAATCTGATTATGTTTCAGAAGAAGACAGTAATATAAGGCAAGGATGGAGTAAAGAAGCGACAGAGGACGCCTTGTGCTGCTCTTTACGAGGCACCGACAGCGGAGGCGTTTGCCAGAAGGGCTAAGTGCTCTGGCTGATGTATTAGATTAAACAAGCAGCCAGAGGAAGCCATAAAACAAGCCAGTAAAAGTACACTGCTCAGCATGTGCAGAGCCGCAGAGCAGGATAGCGTTTCGCATCATGTTTCATTCACCTTTACGCGTCTTTAGCATAAACTGGCATGTTTATGCATGTCAATATGTTTATGCACCGCTTATGTGAAAGATGAAAAAAGGTCCTTTTTTATTTTTATGTAGGTGAGAAAATAAGAGTTTTATAACCTACTGTACTTTCCATGTGAGGGTGCATGTAACTACAGGAAGCATGTGTATGTGTGTGTATGTGTGTGTGTGCGTGTGTGTGTGTGTGTGTGTGTGTGTATGTGTATGAGGCTAAAACAGCAATTCTGACCTAGATAGCATGTCGAGTGTTATTAATAGGGCTCCCATGGTTCACATTCATGCACAGAGGATTGATGGAGGCGCCAGATCACCAGTCCGGTGCCACTACCCAACATCTGCCGCTCTTTATGCATCGTTTCTTTACACCAACACTTAACACCGACTTGTTGTTCTACCTGTGGAGGTGCAGGAGCGTCCCTGTAACTGGGGAGGATCTTCAGCGTGATGCCTCCGCTGCAGTTTTTCAGCATCTCCTGCAGCTCTGTGGGGTTGTTGCCAACATCCTTGCCATTCACCTCTTTAATGATGTCACCCACGTGGAGCAGGCCTTGCCTGTCGATCATGCCGCCATGGAGGATCCTGGCAATGACCAGGTCATCCTTTTCTACACGAAAGGTCACGCCCTGCAGGGAAGATGAATGTATAGCCTGGGATGCTTTGTTTCCTCTTCAATCATTCAAGAACAAAGGTACAAAGAAGTATATAAAACATATCGAGTTGCCCTTCGTTTTGGCTCACCAGCGGCTCGCCGGCCTTCTTTCGAATGCCGATCATGCGCACGGCGTCGGCCTGCATGAGCGCGCTGTTGACCGCTGCGTCATTAGCCATTTCAGTCGGTGGAGGCGCTTCATAGCATTTTGATGCCACCATGTCATGTGCCTCCAAAAGGGACTAAGAGAGGAAAAACAATGGTACGTGAAGCATGCCAAGAAAACAAATTATGTTCTTTCCAGATGATTAAGGAAAAGAATGTCTCTTGCTCAATTTCATTCACTCACAATGCTTTCACTGGTTTAGTCTGAGTAAGCCTAGTTGTTTAAAACCATAAACAGAGCAGTCGCTAGAAAAAGTAACTTTATGCATTACTGCTTGATGTAAAGTGTGTAGCAATGATAAGTATCAACTAACTGACAGTAAGTGTGAATCCTATAAAGTACTGATGCTACTGAAAGCGTCCAGCTATGAAGACTTTTAGCTGTTCAGATATTAAAACGTTCAGCTCTCTGAGGACATGACATCTGTGATTAGCTTTATATTCTGCAAAATATGTAACTGTTGACAACAAGTGTTGCCAATAGACAGGATTGGGGTTAAGCTTTCAAATCATTCAAATCTCTTGTGGTTTTTCATAAGTCATTTCTCCACTTTACCTTCAGCTAGGAATGCCATTCAAAGACTAAATGGATGAGCAATAGTTAAAACATTCAAGGTTTTAATATTTTTAATATTGCTGATTTTAGCATGTTGCCAAATTTAAAACCTTAGCAAATGCTAATGTATTAGCCGCTATTGACATGGTAAACACCATTAGCTTTTCTCACAAAATATGTTGTAAGTAGTCTGCTAGCTAATGCTCGTATATTAGCTAATGCTAGGATAATACCTAAGTTTATCATGTAATAATGTTTGACATTTACAGAAAAATGCTAGGATATAAGATGCTTATCTAATTCTAGCTAAAATGTCATTGTTAGCACATAACTTCATAGCAGCTACTATTTGCTACTTTAAGCAAATAGCTTAGGACATTAGCTAATGTTGAAATCACCAGCTATTGTTAGCCACTACAAACTAAAAAGTCACCATCAACATGTTAGCATTTAGCTGATGTTGATATTTAAGATGCTACCAAGATAGCACTGTTAGCCACTTTCAGCTAACATTTTACTCTTAGCAAGTTAATATTTTAGCTACTTTTAGCAAAGACCTCACAATCAGCACATTAGTATTTTAGTCCAACTTTATCTAGCCGTTGTCTTTAAGGTCATTGCGTCAATTGCAAAATTACTAAGACTTCCAAGCAGCTCCCCTACAAGATTGTATTTGCCAGCTTCTGCTATTTAGCATGCTTTATTTGTGCCTTTTTAAAAGAATGTTCTTCACAAGTTTATCTCTTCTAATGTTTCAGGTCATCTATTCATTATAACAAGTGTTGCTACTTCATTTCAGAACATTGACAAATCTATTCTGGAAAAAAAAAAAAAAAAGCTTTTTTGAGGTAATTTTGGAGGTGTGCACATTTTCTTTATTTTGTTTTTTTTTTCAGTATGACTAGTAAATTCTAAGCTGCACTTCTGACATATCCACTAAAAGAATCAATCAACTAATGAATCAAAATTTAGGATTAGCCTCTGGATGTCATCACTTATTTTTTTGGTTCACTGATTATCCCTAAAACAGCTTTTTTCCGATCCTGGGATTACTGTCACTTGTTCCTAAAATATCTTGCTCAGATGATAAACAACAGCTCTCCAGGAAACTCACTCTTCAAACTCACATGCTCAGTCTGTGATGTAATATCTGTTTCCCATTTCTATAAACCCAGCATCTCCCTTCCTCCCACCTTCTCCCGCTTCCTCAGTAGGTCAACAGGGTTTTAAGTTCCAGCTAACAGCTCGGAGAGCTCTGATTGGTTCTGAGGGCTGGCTGGGCTCAGAATACCAACTCCCATTGGAGTTTGTGTAAACCTGCTGCTATGTCCAGCACTGGAGGTTGGTGTAAGAACAGGGGCTAAACATCAACTAACCAAAACCAGAATAATAAAACAGCATACTCAGTTAACTGTTCAATGGATGGAAACCTGCTTATTTCAAACATTTGCAATATATGAATCAACACAGAAAGAGCACCATCTCTGCATCCAGACTTGTCTGGTTGTGGAGGATTACAGCTTCTAACACTACTTTCCTGTTTTTTGCTCCCCCTCACCGTGTTTATGTTTACTCCGTCTCACCTGGAAGTGCGGCTCCTGCAGGATCCTGGACAGTTCAGTCGCGCTGTCATCTTTCACCTTGAGGTTGCTGATGTCGCCCAAGATCTCTGTCACCAGCTCCACGTTGTTGTCCTGCACCGCTTCCAGCTTGACGTCTTCCTGCTGCTCCTGAGCCTGGAGGGGACAAAGAATCTCAGGGAGGGCAGGTGGTTCTCACAGATGTGGAAAAAGGAAAAATTCTACGGATGACTCTCTGTTGTGTGCGTGTTTTATGTTGATAGTATTATGTATACCACCACCAACATGTATAAATTTTGTTTCAAGTGCTATGAGGTTAATTTCAGCTGTAAACGACCTACTGTTCAGCCTTGCATTACAGTAAAAACATGAATCTAATTTCTACAAACTTTATGGAATAGGTGAAAAGTGGAAAATCGCGTCTTTTCTGGCAAGAACTACTTCACATCTGTGCTTGAAATAACCTGACCACATAAAAGATTGGACACAGCAGTGAACATTTGTGAAAGCAAGTCAATTATAATTAAAAATATTGTATGATGCACGCATAATCAGTAAAAAAGAAAAAAAAAAAGCTTTGGCAGTGAGAAGCTGCATTCTTTCCTTATTAAAAGTAATGGATCTTCTGCAGGACACATTTGTCAAAGCCTTACTGTACTTAAGCACCTCAGCCAGAGCATGCAAGGGATGCAGAGGGAGTCTTCAAGATGACTACAAGTTAGTCCGCTCACAGCTTCTAACCCTTCGCTTAATTTGTGTGTGTGCTACCTGAGGATGGGAGCGTACAATTGGACTTTCCATGATGCCGCGCAGAAAAAGCAGGTCGATGTCCTTCACGGCTGTGGAAGTAGGCCCCTCGCCAACATTATCCTCCACCTGCTGCATTGCTGAAATCACAAAAAATATACGCAAAGAAAAATGGGTAAGAGATATTTTGGTGGGTTTAAGTTCAGCAAAAGACAGACCGTTACTAATTGGACATCTGACACAAAAGTCCCATTGAGCTAAAACCGCTGAATCTCAGGTTCATACACTTTCTAAGCAGCACAACATTTCAAAAACCATTTTAGCTGCTTCACAGCTCATTCCCACAAGAGCCTACAGATAGTTTGTGCATGGCGACGCATAAAGCTGCCAAGATTCAAAGGCTGTAAGCAAAAAATAAACAAAACAATCTAATCTGTTAACATAAACAGATACTGTAGAAGGAGAGGTGTGGACTGTTTGTTTGAAGCAGCTAACGCTGTAATGCCAGGGTCTAAAACCCAACGCAAGCCCATTTAAGCCACTTAGAGCACCGAAATCGTATGTCGGTGTTTTAAAGCCTGTTTTCAGTGTGTCATTATGCACTTGTGTGGGTAATAATTATGCTCAGTCAGCATTTTTAGCCTGTTAACTTATGATTTATTTCTCTAGATTTTGCTCTTGCTAACCCACTATTACACTTTTAACCCCAATCACGTTCTGTGTCATTAGGCTGTACTCTATACTTGAGTTTACTCTTGAAGAAACAAGTTCAATATGCAGCTTCGTTGTCTTGGAACCTCCAAAAATATTGCAGCTACTAACAGAGATCAAGTAAAACTTGACACAGGATATATATAAAATGTATAAAAAACACAATATGTTTGTGTAATATTGAATCAGACGAAACCTTTTTTGTTTAAGATTAGAATTACCAACATTATTTCTACTTTTTTATTCCTCAAATTGGATGAACGAATAGAATTGCTATGCTTTTACAATTACAAGTTGCCTGAATAGGCCTTGTATATCTGTGCAAACCATTTCAGGCAAGCATAAGCAGTATAGAAACGCTCAGCCATTATACTGATAAGGAAAGAGAAAGTACATTTTCCCAGCAGTGAAAGTATTTTGGTACATAGTGTGTACCAAATCAGGGTGGCAGCATAATGCTGTGTAGATTATGTGCTGCAGAATAGACTGGAACACTTTAAAAAATGTTAAGCATCCATTACGCATCACAAAGAAAAAAATATGTAGAAATATGGAAGCAGTAATAATAAAACATTTTCTCTCTTTCATCACATTTAGAGTAATCTTGGTTTTCCTGTTAACTAAATCAGAAAATATTTCGCATTACATTTCAGAAAGTGTTGAAAAATCCTTTGTCTTTTTATACTGCATATAAAAATCTGATTCCCGTTGTTTTGTAAGGCATCCAAAATTTAGCTGGTCAAATGACAATTTTCAGTAGAATTTCTTATAACATATTTTACATTTGCAGCTTATTTTTTTGTGTTTACATTTCTGAACATCACACAACTAGCAATACACATTCAGATTTGTGAGTTGGTGGTTTTCATTAAAGTGAACACAATGTACTACATGCAAGAAATGACAAAACAGAAAACAAAAGGCAACCATAAATCATAAAGCACAGTCAGACTACATCAACAGCAAGCTCGGTGCCAAAACAAACCTTAAATATTTATGAAGGGCAAATACATTAGGGAGAATAAGACAAAACTACAGTTAGAGAAATATAGTTGCATAATAAAAAGAAGCACCGATCTAAAATCTGGTACGGATACACTGCTGTTCCTGGGCTCCTATGGGGACCACACACGGTCTTTCAGACCAGAACTGTAATTGTAGTGAGAGTCACACACACACGCACAAAACCGTAAACAAACGACACCTTGATTTCATTGTGCAGACTCTTACAGTCAGTCATAACTTTTCAAAAATTATAATCAGTAATTTAAGACAAGCTATTTGTTATAAAGTGAAACAAAGTTGGAGCAAAACAGACTGATTTAGCATTTAAGCAGGACTGGAAACTTTGAAACCAGAAGCGTCAGAGGAGAAACTAAAAACCAGAATCGAAGCACATCTGGAAGTAAACACCCAAACAGCTACGTTTTCATATGTTTATGGAGTTTTCTGCTCTCTGTGTTGACCTTTACCCACTCACTGAGATAAATGTCATGACGTTCTCCACCGCAGGAATGTTTGCTCGGTATGCAGCAAGAGTACACAACCCATCCTAATGAGCACTCACAATCTGTTTGTCCAATGAAAATGTGGAACTGAGAAAAAGCCTCATGCTCAAGTGTTTCTATTGCCCTGCCAAAGGTTGTGGAAAATAAGTTCTTAATCCAAAATGGGATAGTTGCCACAATTGATTCCAAGCAGACGCATTTATCTACATTATAAACTGTTCCCTTTGTGTGCTTCAACATCATCCTTTTCTACACATGTGCTGTGCATTGAGTAGTAATGGAGAGACTGCATGCTTGAGAATCCATGCATCTGTTTTTAAAGGGTGTAAGATAAATCCAATGAGGAAAAAAAGACTTGTCAACCTGTATTCCAGTCATATTTAATTGAACCATCAACAGGAGCGTGCTGGAAGCTGCATATATGAGAGACGTGCCTTGACAGATACTCTATCACATACATATTGTCATGTATTTTTTAGCTTTATAGATGACAAGCACTTGAAATCGGGTTGTCCATTGCAATGACAAAACTGACAACAACAACAATGAACTAATCAGTGCATGGACTAAAATGCCTCAAAAAAGCAGAGCTATAGAGCTGGAGTATATATCTTTTATAAAAAATATGTTCTTTTTTACATATTTGTTAAAACTCATCGTAACTGTATGGTATCAGACAGATAATCTGTGAAGAGAAAGTCGAGCTTCTCTGCTTTCTCCCAGTGTTCCTATTGCCATCTGCAGAAATACACCGCTCTCTCAAAAGCAACTAATCAGACCCAAGAGAAGGGTTTTAGCGCTATCAATCAGGGTTGTGTGCATGCTGCTCACAACCTCCCACTTGCTCTTTTTTTTACTTTCAAAGAGACCCACATCTGTTCGTAATTCATTGAAGAACAGACAAATCTATTCTTCGATAGATTCAGTTGAATTGTACCTACAATACATTCATTTATTTTTTGCTATCTTTTCTTAAACAAATCCATGTATCTCTTAAAACATAAGAAGGTCAGACTATTCCTTTTCATTAAGGCTCCATGAATCTTTTACTTTTATACTAGCATCAACCACAAAATCACAATGATTTCCTTTTACTTTTGAGTGTAATGGACAACATAATGTTACACTTTGAGAGCTATCCTACAAGACAGTGGATAACTTTCTAAGCAAAGTGGCTGAGACCAAATTTGTTTTTTGCCTCTCTAGGTGTTGTGTTTGTAAGTATCACAGTTTTACATGTGCACATGTTTAAAATTAACCCCTCCAGCCACTATAAGTAAAACTATAGCATGTATAGAGGTATATGCCAGACAGTCAGCCAGACCAACTCCTCCTTCCCTCACCTCCAGATGTCTCTGCTCCCTGAGAGGACTGCACAGCTGGGGGCCTCTCCGTGGCAGGTTGTCCAGAGGGCATTACCTCCTCCTGCACCCCATTCCGACAGGAATCGTCCATAGTTGTGACCATAGCCAGGTCCTTCTTCACTCTTCTTTCCTTCCAGCTGCCACGAGTATGCAAAAGCAAACCACTGGCAAACCACCAGTAGTAGCAACTACGTCTATTGTTCTCCAACTATGTCTTGTCCAGCACTGCCAACCTGTTGAACTGTCAGAGAAATGTAGGAGAAAGACAATAGAGGACAAAAAGAAGGATTAGGGACAGAGGATAAATAAAATATAAGACAAAACAAGTGTAAACTGAATAGGATTATTATCATTAGAGGATATCCACAGAGAAGAGACGATAGTTTGTCAGTCCCCTCGCTCTAGTCTGACTTTAATACCGTCTCATGCTCAACTCCACCTCCTTTTTTGTTGATCACACACAGAAACACACATACACTCATAATCCCACAATTCTCTCGTGCTGTGCTTGCTTGAGTACCCGTCCTCTTCGATCCCCCACCCTAACAGAAGTCAAGTTACCCTTCTCGTCTTCACTCAGACATGCACACACACACTTATGTTGAATTTGTCATTATGTAAGTAACCTTACATAAGTGTAACTGAAGGGGGGCCGACCCTACATTCCTATTCTTTTCCTCCTTTTTCTTTCATTCATACTCAAACTTGTGCTACCACTCCAAGTGGTACTTCAGAGTGCAGAAGCTATCGGTTTCAGCAGACTGTATCCTAAATGTATTCTTCTAGATCCACTTGCTTAGAATTAATGTCTTCTACAATGCAAGTTTTCATACTAGGGAACGTGAGGTGCAGACAGGATTACAAAATATTTGAGGCTGGAGTTTAAGCTGTTCCAATATTTCAGGGCTAGACATTCATCATGGGATTCTTTTGTAACACAGGCTATATTTGGACCAGATAAACATTATTTTTCTTTTGGTGGTGTATTTTAATAAATTACAATAGAAAGCCCTATCAGTACAAATGGGGGAAAATCTAGTTATAAATGGCAGTTTCATGTGAAAGATCAGCCAATCTGATTTGACCTTTGTGTCTCATTTGCCACTTTTGCTATGGCGACTTATGCTAGCATGCTATTTAGCACCAAACAGCTGGGGCTAGTTGGTTACCATTTGTGAATTTAGCATTTTAGCAAATCCTAAATCTTTCAACAGGGTGAAGGTTTTGCACCAATGTTTTGTAATTCAATCTGACCTTCATTCATTTTACAATAAAAGCTTATTACTAACATGCTACCGTGCTAGTTAGCACAAAGCAGCCAATGTTGCTTGCATGTCACCATCTAATTGTTTTTATTTAAACCAGAAAAGTAACAAATATTCCTAGTGCTGCCAAAATAATATAATGTATTACAATATAATAGTTACAATGTTGTTATCTGTTACAAATTTGAAGATGTACAAAATATTTCATCTGTTTCTTGTAACTTGTTAACAAAAGCGATGAGTGGATCTTCTCTCAATTTAGTATATTCAACATGTTTTTTGCATTTGGAAGAATCATTACATTTTGCCTTTCCATTAAGCAAGGGAAAACTAACCTTCTTTCAATCAGCTGATTGACAGCGCTAGCAAAAGTTGGTTCAGACTACCATGACTCCGACTGAAAAGAAAATATACAAAGACATACATTTAGGTACAATTATTGCTACATTCATTGTCAGAAATGTAAACAGTTCAGCATATTACTTTGCAGTGCTTCAATTTGCCAATGAATCTCTTTTCAAAGGCCTTCAAAGGCCAGCAGTTCTCCTATTGACCTATGAATGATTGCTCCATGTAATTACAATATTTTACTCCCAACAAGTAATTAAGAGTATCATCATCATTAAATTCTTAACATAGTAATTCCTGGTTGGATGCCTACCTGGCTAACAGCACATAGTGAACTGGTTGGGCAGTTTCCTTGTCATTTAGTTGGTAGGCCAATTTAATGGTCAGTTAGTTGGTCCACTGGTTGATTCAATCAGTGATTAGTGAGCTAATTGGTTGGTTTATCACTTGCTTGGTTTCCTAAGTGGTTGGTCAGTCGGCCCACTCTTTGGTCAGTTAGTTGGATGTTAAAATAGTAGGTTGTCCCAATGGTTGCTTGCTCAACAATTACACAAGGGCAATTGTGAAATCACTTTATTCAGAGCGAAAATGCATTTTAAGACTTGAAACTTGAAGTATCCCAGTGGAATTGGGAAAAAGTGGGATGAATCAAAAGCAGGTTCCTCCCTTGCAGCATCCACCAAACTCCGGCTGCTACAGTGACACAGCTGTGCACCAAGCAGATCTGTCTGTTTTAATCCTGCCCATCCTTAACCCTAAACAGCGAACCCCTCCCCCATCTTTGGACGCAGGGTTTTAATCCAGTCACAAAAGCACTGGATTACAGGTTCTGTCTCTCTCTTTTTCATCTCTATCTGTTTGGTTAAAAACGTTTCTACCACTTTGGCCACCTTCAACAGACTGAATTACATGTACAGGAAAGTGGGGATGCAAGCAGACCATGAGTGTACAGTGTTACTGCACACATCTCCTGCTGAGATAGAAGCACTTTGAAATTAGTTCTTCCCATACATGCAAGAACACACACACACACACACACACACACACCCCACACACACACGCACACACACACACAATCAAATCCATCTGTTAAACTGTCAGTTTAGTTTTTCCACATCACAGAATAAAAACAATGGACCTAATCACACGTAGAGTTCGACATATAAGCATCATGACAAGAGAACGGAGTTCCAGAGAAAAGCATCAACTGATCAAACTTCAAGTCTTGAAGCATTGTTTGCTATTTTACTAACTAGTTTCATATCGACAGATAATATCTCAAGCAGCTGATTGTGCATCATATAAAATATTTCTGTATCTTAATCAGACTGAAATATTTATCAGCCAGTGGGGCTTGGGCAAAATCTTGAAAAATACTGCGCATAGTAATTATCTGCTGCAATGATAAACACCTTGCTACAACAGAATGTTTTAACTTCAAACACCAGCAGTTTTCCTATTGACCCATCATGAAATGCCTTTTTGTATTCAGTCTAAAAGTGTATAAAACGTTAACACCGATGAAGCTTTGTTTACCTGTGCCAGTTGGTGTAGTCAAGTCCTATAAGCAGCAGTACACAGTGAAAACCTGCAAAGAGAAGCATATTGTGTTGCATTCCTGACAAACACTTGTATGAACAGGCAGACGCAACCATTTACCCCAGCAGATAAACACAGTGAGCCAATGTTTTCTCCCATTGATGCATCTGTTGCATTGATCAAAGTCATCTCTGCAAGTTCTGAAAAAGGACTCTCGCCTGCAGAGTCAGCTATTGGTCTGTCTGAAGAACACTGAACAGAGATATCTCAAGCAGCGGATTGTGCAGGCTATTCAAGTATGCCTGCAACATCAGCTAGCACTGTGCTGCTAAGAAAGCGAATGGCCAGTATTTATATGGAAGCAATGACAAAGCTGTGAGTGTTTTTTCCTCCGGGAAGACTCTGCTTTTGTTTCAGACGCGAAGTAACTGCTCTGAGATCATCAGATTGAGGTTTATGGATTTGAGGTTAAAAAGCCATTTCTACAGGGCTGTTTTCACTTGGCTATGCTCACTCAGTGCTCACCCATACATTTGAAAAAATAATAACATTATAGGTACATGCATTCATCAATGGTTCGCTATCCACTTATTCTTGCACGGTTGCCCCTCCGGTCACTGAACAAGAGGTATGGTCAGATTATTGTAAAAGATCCTATTTTAGACACTTTATTTTAAGAAAGGTGGTGACATAAATTGGAATTTGAAGACACAAAATTAAGGAGAAGAATTTTATGATCCACTATTTGCCTATTAGCAAATGTCTGTCAGAGACAGACACCAGTGACAGGCAGGACTGAGGCTGCTTAGACATTATGCGGATGAATGAAAGTCCTGACTTTCCTCACAGACCATAGAGAAACGTGTGTGTGAATAACAGCCACACGATATTTATACATCCACAGATTACAGGGATTAAATACTGTTTACCACATAGCACTGCAGTTCATTGCTAGCTACAAAACTACCAGTTATCACTGTCTGTTGCAGAGGGTTGGATAGTAGACTAAAGGTTTTTGTTTACAAATCATATCTCATTCCTCTCCCACTGTCATTAAAGGAAGTATAACATTTCGGAGCCAGAGTCTGGCAGATTCACAAACTCACTCTATCTCATTTAGGTGTAAGCGGTTCTGAGGTCTATCCCTCATGTAAATGGCAAGTGGTACGCTACATTTAAGTAATAAAGAATATGTAACTGCATTAGCATCAGCTTTTGCCAATGTTAATCTTTTTTTTATTTATATTGGGGTGTAGATTTTTGCTGATCTTCTGGGTTAGTTGTTGATGCACTATTGGAATAATTCAGCCTCAGCATGGTGCCAGTCTTGCTTCAAATTCTCTACAACCAAGGTCAGGCTGGTGAGCTCAACCGTCACGTCAATGATATGCTGGTAGGTAGGGTAATCCAGGACGTAGAAATGCTGCCACCACCATAATGAACAACCACTACACTGGTATAGAAACTTTTATGCTTCTATAGGCAACTTGCAAGGCCGTGTGAATGTTATGTACACTGATTCGAAATCCTTTACTGCTGCTTAACAGAACCCAAGCCACCATAACAGTCATTGTAAAACCGACTTAAAACTGTTCTAAATAATTACAAAGAACAAGTGTTAAAACACAAAGCTTTACTTGACTGTTTCCAATTAGCTTTTCTATGGAGTTCACATCTGACTTTACACAAATTAGGGGAGGGGTGTCCAAAGTGGGTCCTCGAGGGCCGGCACCCTGCGTGTTTTAGTTCTCTCCCTGGTTTAACGCACCTGGATCAAATGATGGCTCATTAGAGACTTAAGAAGAATACTGCTGACATGCTGAGAAGGTTGTTACTACCACTACGGACAGAACTGAAACATGCAGGATGCCAGCCCTCGAGGACCGACTTTGGGCACCCCTGTGTAGGAAGAGTACAAAAATAAATGAAACATAAAGATTGTTGCAGAAAGTGAACAAATGTTAACATGATACCATGACTTCTTATTTTTGCTTTAACCAACTAGTGCCAAGGAGGGGTTGGCTGCTTACGCAACAGGGATTAAATTCATGATGGCCAAGTTTATTGGAAGTGAAAGTTATCCTGTGGAAGAATGTTAATGGAGGCAAACCCCCCAGAAACAGTTCCTCTTCAAATCATCTGCTCCACAGCACAGGAGCCAGGATGAACCAGTCAAAGGTCTAAAAGAAGAGGGAGGACCAAATCTTAGCAGAGGAAGGAAGGGCAGCAGCCTATTGTTGAGGAGTGGATAAAAATGGGCAGAGGAGCTGGGAGATTTTCAGTCATGGAGTCGAGGGAGACGGTCAGAGCCTGAGAGCAAGGAATATATAAGAGGCAGCTGAGAAGAAGAGGAGAGAAGAATCCTTAAAGATTAAACTGGGTAGAGGGAAAAGCTTCTGAAGTCCCAAGAGGATGAGAGGGAAGACATGAGAGAGACTGAAAGAACAAAGCGAGCTAGGATTGATGTCTGAACAACTTTGTAATCTGTTTCTACACCAACTAAAACATTTTGCTACATTAACCTGTGAGCAAACAAAATTAGCTACCTCTGCAATAAATGAAAGGCATTTTCCAAAAGAGCTTTTTGCATGCAACAAGTTCCGTTTGAACAAGTTAATTCGTTTATTTTCCACTCTGTCCTATTGCTGGAGCTCCTCATATCTTAACATGACTTTTGTCAGATCCTCATACGTCCTCCTGGGACAGAGATAGGGAGAGAGGAGAGAAAAAAAAAACGGCATTTGCAATTCTGGCTGCCATTGGTTGAATACAGGAGCCAACGAATGCTCTCTGAATGTCCCGGGTTGCCAGGCACTCAGATGATGGACAGCTCACGGAAGAGGGATTATGAAGGATGATCAGAGTTTGTTTTTGTATAAAGCATTGCTGTTTAGCTCATGTTGTATGTGTACATATGCACAATATTAAAGCAAAAGGAAAAAAAGAATCACACTTTTAGAACTCAAAATTGGATTAAGCATCGCTTGGTATGATTTCACATACTGTACAACAGGGGCACTAATATTGATTGGCCACTTTAGGAGATGTATAAAAAAAACTACAATTAACACATTTACTGGTGTAGCATAACCTGCCATTGGAAATGTTTGGAAAATGTAACGTTTAATTTACTCCGACTTGAGAACTTCCTAACTTAGAAACATTTCTTTTAAAACTAAATTCTAAGCAGCACAATCCCATTAAAATAAATGCTATAAAACCCTTTTTTTTCTTTTTTAATTTATGCTTTAGTTTCCAGTAAACCTATTTTCAGTGATCCATGACTTTCTGTTTTCCTGGATCGTAAATACGACATGACACAAATAACCACCTCTTTCAACCACAAGCCACTTAAAATCCCTTAACTTCACTGTTGGAGAAGTCTGTCTCCAACTCCAACTCGCCAAGAGTCCATAACATCAATTAGATACTCCATAAAAACCAACCGGTTGCTTCACAGGCTTGCTTAGACAAAAAGCCTTTTCTGTCCTTATATCACAAAATGCAAATGTGTGGAGTGTGCTCAGCTCTACTGGGACTTTAACTACAACGGTCTGCTGTGGTCAAACAAAACTATTTTAAATAAATAGATAAGTAAGTCTTCCCTAGGGGTGCCAACTAAATTGGATGGCACTGTATAAAATCCCCAAAGGGATCTGCTCTCTGCTATTCGCCGTACACATATTCCACTGGTACTCACTGCCATGTTGTGCCTTCGGATGCATAATGTACACACCACTGAGAGCAGCAGTCATTTTCAGTTTTTCTCAATGGCTTCATAGTCACAAAGAATTCATCTGAACAGTCCGATGCTGTCCAGGGTCGTTGGAAAATATCTAAAATTGTGCTTCAGCCCTGAGGTGCAAAGTTTACAGCTTACTGTCTCAATGCTACCGGAGTGCAATACATACCTATTAAAGCACTTTGCATTTGTGAGCATATATCATTCTGGTAGCTATTCATATAAGCACTCATCTCATCTCCCCTGGCCAAGCCCTTCCTGTCATGCCTCTCACCCATCACCCTCTGCCTCCAGTCCAATCCTATGTAGGTCACTCCATGTGTTACCACAGCCCGCTGAATAAGAGGATTACACTGCTACCTTTAAGATGGTTATCTTAGTGGAGCGATATCAACATAATATTCAGGCATATTCTCCAAACAGCAAAATTTGTTCATTGTTTCAGCTGCTGGCTACTGTTAATTTCCCCATCAATCTATCCGAGATGAGAATCCATCTCTGTTTAACCTTGTTGAGTCATTATCCGACACTGAACTCTAAATTAACACCATTTACCCTGATGAATGTCTTTCTATTAGCACGCTTCGTGCAAAAATGACCCCAATTTCCTCTCTGGTGCTGTTCCAGTGGGTAGGATATCAGATGGTCAAAACCCTGCAGCGGCAGTCGCACAGCAATCTTAATAATGAGCACTCTGTGACATAATCTGAGCCGCCACATGGCGATGTCTGCTTCGTCCATGGCTGCCTGCGAGTGATTATTATTTTAAAAAAGAAAAAAGAAGGCAGAGGGGGAGATGAGGGAGAGGGTGCGGCGCAGTGATGCAACAGCACTTAATATGACTGCGAAATTAAACAATGAGGAAAGTGACTTTCTGTGATGTTAGGCAGTAAAAGGAAACAGTTTTGACATTGGGAAAGACAAAACAGAGGGAAGAGATGAGACAAATCGGTATGTCTTGTCAAGTCCTTAAATAGTAGAATAGAGGAAATGGCTGCTCACCAGTATCAAATGGTTCAAAAAGATACTATTACATTGTCTGCTAAAATGTTTAGTCATCCGTTCTAAAGGTCTGAAGTCCTTTTATTGATATACCAGAGTGATTCAGCTAAGTACATGAAGTAACATAGACCGACCCTCCCCCATCTGTTGCCACAAACTGTCAATCACCTGACTGCAAGAAGGCTGCTTCATTTTTAAACATTTACATTTATTTGGGCTGGGTGCTTGTGTAGAACCACCCACAATGCCATTTGGAGCTTGTCAACTGTGATCTACCAAATATATTCACTAAAATCTGAATAAACAAAGGAAAAGAATAGCAACCATCTTTTCAGCCTGCTGACCAGTGGTCTGCAGCAACATGTGGGGGAGGGACAACAGCACTATATTACTTTATGCTCAACAAAACTGTAGTGGTTTTGAAACCACCACTACAGTATTTATAAATACTTTAATGGTATTAACAGCTGGATAACTCAATTATGAGCTCAAATAAAAAAATCTCAATCAACATATTTAAGTTTTGAAGTGCAATCTCTCCTATCACTGGCCCCTGGCTACTCCTTCAAAGACTTTCTGAAGGTACGCTCCTGTATAATTCTAATATTGATTAATGTAATCGAGTGAAGCAGCTGCTTAGCCTGCAGCAAGAACTGAAAAAGACATTTGCCTTCCCTTTCCCTTTCCCTTACCAGCATTGCGAACACACAACTCATTAAAGCGTTAAGTGAGTCATTGTAACATCTTCTTGCCAGCTGGTTTTCTAACAGCTGTCATTGTGAAAGTTTTGATGGAGAAGTGAGGGAGAACCGGCTTGCTCGCAGACAGCAGGCATATTAGCTGGCTTTATACATGTGTTGTCTGTGTCTGGAGGGTTTCACTGACATTCCTCCCCCTCTTTTTCATCGCCTCTCTTCCACAGTATGAATTATAGAAAAGAAGAAGCTTCGGCGTGTTGGACTTGGTCTGGCTCACTCCCATATGTTCCCGCACAAGCTGAGGGCATGCCTCTGACTTGAAATTTGTGTTTTCCTCCATCCTGCTGACAGGAAGGAAACACATAAGGGCATGGGAAGGCTTGCTCATCTTACTTTGGCAACAATAAAGGTCACCCTTGGCTTCTGAGAAAGAACTCTCACTGGATATTCAACCTCGGGGACCGGAGAATTACTGTAATGCACTGGGCTGGTTCGGTCTCCATATCCTTCTTTTGTTTGTTGTAATTGAATAAACAAATCTGGCTATGACAGACAAAAACATCAAACCAAATTTGGATGCAACACGATGCTCTCTCAGTAGTCCGTTAGCCTGGACAGTCCTTCTCAGGAAGGATCCCCAGGGACGTCACGGTACGTCCAAAGGCTTCCCTCCATAACGTGCCAAAGCCTAAACTGCTTACCGTATATTTCCAGCCAGGCGACATTCTGTCTCCTTTGAATAAGGAGGCCGTGAGATTCCTTGAGCCAAACCAAAGCATAAGCAAACTAAGTGGCTGCCCAATTCCAGAAGGAAGGTTCAAAGAGTGTTTCAGTTTACATACAGAAGATAAATATCAAAACTTATCAAGAATTTGTCATCATTTTTATTTCCTTCAATGTTTTTTGGGTCAGCGCTTCTTATGATCTCACTACGAAATGAGTTTCTATATTAATAAGGAGTTGTAAAGCTCAAAGCTAATGCATTCTGGGCCAAATATTCCAATATAGTTATGGAGTAATTGGGACTTCAAGAATAATTAGGAAAAAGTGCAATTCTGGCACCTGTAAAGTGGTTCTGGTTAGCACTGTTACTCTGATGTCAAGAGACATAAATGTCTTCACATATTTGTGTTTCCAGACTGCCCTTCGTTATAATGTAGTGACCGCAAGTTTTCCTTTTCTCCACATGATCGGTTTGTGTATCATTAGTGAGGACAAAGGGGAACTATGGTTTTGTAGCTGTGGTGAAATTCTCTGGAAATTCTGAGGACTTCATCTGTACTTTGACTCAACCGCTCTCAACCTGTATGGAGGTACTTTTCCCACCCAAAAAAAAAACAAAAACATGGAGTTTGGCCCTAAACTGTCACTTTAATCTAATGCCACATGTGTTGAATGGAAGGAAGTTAAAATAATCAGGGGACAGCTCTGGTCAAACTTTGTCTTCTTTGTTCCACTTGTTTTGATCACACACAAAAAAAGGCTACAACCAATCATTTTGGATTGCTTGTAGCCAATCCAAAGGTTCTTCACCCATTTGAAGAACCTTAAACATCAGCAGATGTTTTGTACTGACAAAGAACACAGAAAAATATAAACCATGCCAAAAACAATGATTTTTTCTTTCTCCATCTGATAAACTTTACGCTCACAAACAACACATGTGATTACTACTGTTACAGAGAAATTAAATTAAATGCTGTGTCCTCATCCCTCAGCTTTAGGTTGTTTGTTTCATAACCCTGAGAGAAAAATTGAGAAACGTTTATTTGGTTTGCTAGTTGAGGAGAAATCCATCCACATTATTTCTCATAGATGATCTTTGAAGCAAAAGTCCTCACTGTATACATTTTTACAGGCACACGTCTATTCTACAGATTTTCATCAAAGTAATATTTTAGTCAGGAAAGAAATTCGTCCTCTGATTACTGTCAAACATTTCCAGATGCTGCTGTTTATAGACATCATGTCATCATCCATTTACGATAATGACATATCTTGACATATCTAGTCTTGAGGGAGTAACTCCTTTTTTTATTATTTCTTTAAATAATGCTATTTAAAATAAGTTATGTATTTTTGCCAACCGATGAAAAGGCAGATTCCAGGTTAACTACAATCTGTTGTTGCAAGATTTCTGGTTTTAAAATATATTTGCTCTTTAGTTGAAAGAACCCTGCCGCCCAAGTTAAAATCTGCTCTTGGCCCCAAACAACCTTTGACCGGCTATGGGCTCTCCAGTTATGTTCTCATTAAGTGTTCGCATACAGTAAAATTGGGCCTGTCATTATGTGCCTTACCCAAAACGTCTGAGCATTTAAAATAAATAAATAAATACATTTTCTATGACATGATGTGCTCTGGTCTTTTCCTGGTTTGTTTTGTTTTTTTCTTACACTACTAGAGGAGGTAGTCTCGGGACAGTTCCAGGCTTCTCGTGTCCTTTCCTCTGAGTCCTCCCTGTCAGGGCTCCAACGCACGGCCGTGCGCTTGAACCGTGCGCACGGATCCGTGCCAAACCGCTTCGCACCGTTTTTTCGGCTGACCAGACAACTAAAGCCCACGCTCTCTCCGTTTTTTGCCTCACGTGCGGCCATTTTTTCGTTACCCCATCCGAGCCCATTCATTGTGGCGCGCGCTCACACTTCCAAACCATGCGTCAGATCCTTCCCCGTGATAACGCACAACCCCGACATAAATCCAGAACAGGATGTAAGAGCTAAACGTGTTCTGACAGCGCGGAGAGCCTCTGCTTCTGTCAAACTCCGCTGCCCCCACCGCTGCGCCTCTTACCCGCGCCAAGTGTCTTTGTCTGACATTTCAACACCAATTTATGAATGACTTCAGGAGCGTCCTCGCTTCGCGTGCGTTCACGAGGCATGGCTTACCTGTGAGTCGCGCGCGTGAGTTCGCGGTGGTCCACGGTTCGTCCCGGTCGGACATTCAGATCCACACCCCCCCACCACCACCTCTCTCTGTCCTGGTCCCGCAGCAGACTGCCTACACCACGATGCCAATCAAACAAGCAGGCCACGCCCTTGCTTCGACGTCATGCCGCACAGACCAATCACAGCGGTGACATATTACGACCATTACTTATAGTACTTAGTTCTTAACACAAGTCACCGACCATTCAGATAAGCCCATCTGAGGATAACAGTGAATATCAATCATGAAGTAAGAGTGCGTGAGAAAACTTGTATGAGGAAGTTGGGAGATTGTGAAATGAGCGCGTGCATCAGAAAAATGAAAATGTACTCTGTACATATAAAAAAAGTGACTCACTTTTAAAACGTGCCAAGAAACAGAACAAGAAGGCAGCAAAACTTATGTCAAAAACACAGTACTTCCTCTTTACACCGTCGTTCTTATGTATTGGTACCTGTTCGCAGTTTACAGCCATTACAAAATGCTTTATTGGGATTTTAGTGCAGAACTGTGCAGAAGTCGGAAAAGGTTATAAAGTTTTCAAGATTTTTCAAAGTAAAATACTAGAAAAAGTGCAGTTTGTCGTCGTACTCACTCTTGTTAGCGTGGCTCTCCCGAATAAAATCCACATTAACTAGTCAAAGAACGTTGTCTGAAGAACATTAGAAATTTCATCACCCTTTATAATCACTATTATAAAGGGTTTATGTTTTACTGCGCATATGGCAATATAACATAAAGAAAACAACAAATTATTGTTAAAAGAAAGCCATAAGAAGTCATGTTTGTTGTGTGTCGCAAGACAATAAAGAAACACAATAAGCAAGTGGAGGAGAATCTCAGGAACAAAACTAAACCCCTTTTTGGCCAACGCACTTCACATGACCCTGAACACACCATTAAACCTGGTGGTGGAAGTGTTTCAGTGTTAAAAAACAGAATTCTGTTCAGAGTAATTTTTATTGTGAAACTGTGTGTTATTTCTTTAAAAGTTGTGATTGTTAGGTCTGACATTTATTTCGTTAGAATAAAATGTGCTGCCGGTGGTTAAAGGTATTGTAGAAAGAAACGAGACTTTTACTTAGTCTATGAGTCACTGTTATCACAGTAAAATTTCATAAACTTCTCTGACGCTTGCGGTGAAATGATGCACCAGTTCAGCTTTTCATGTTATCCCTCGAGTATTTGTGTGAAAGTCTGCTGTTATCACTTTTTAACTGAAATGCCATGTTGGAGAGCAACAAGCACAAGTTTTCACTGGAAAATAAATGTATTGCCAATGCTAGAACAGGCACTTACCCCTTGGAGCCACAAGAGGACGCCATTAGCTGTAAGGAGAACTGCTCGACAACAACATAAATTCTTCAATTTTTATTTTTGTTTATTTAGATTTCCAGCCGGTTTTTGGGGTATAGTGACCCTGCAGGCAGGGCCAGCTAGAGGATTTTGAGTAAGAGGCAAGGTGTGGCTGCCCAGGTTCAGGCTTGATCTCAAGAAACTAAGGAGAGCGTTGGGATGAGTAATAAACTAAAGACAACTCTCCCAGAAAGTTCTAATAATTTTTCCAAGAGAGAAGCGACACATGACACACTAACTGCATATGTTTGTGTGTATTGCAGATCTTTCGTATGAAGTTGTAGGATTAAATATTCCCTTTAGAATAACTTAGTTATAGATTGATTTATTCATGAACAGTCATGGAAAGATTTTGCGTCTTATTTGAGTTGTATTTGTGATAACTGAGTAGTTTTTAAAAAATTTTTGCATAATCATTCTGCATATGTGTATGGTAAAACAAAGGTAATGTAAGGAAGTCAAGTCAAAGTCTGGATTTAAATGTAATTGCGATGTTATGGCATGACCTTAAATTAGATCCTCAAAGATCATTCAACTTTGCCTAACTGGAACATTCCCTCCACAGTGACGTAAAAGACTGCTCGTTATTCCAAATGTTTGACGCCAGCTGTTTCCACGAAGAGGGGTAATTTTAGACATAAAGGGACAGGTTGGTTTGTTTAACTTTTTTCCCTTAGTAAAAGGGGAGGGGGTCATCTGGGAAATGTGTTTTGAATTTACTCAGATTAACTTTATCTGGAACATTTAAGTATGACAAAACAGCAAAAACTGAGGAAATCTGCAAGTCGGAGGCTACTGGTTTTATATGACACTACACAATTCTGCAATTACATCAATCAATCACTGAACTGAATATTTAGCAATTTATGCATGTGTGTTCCTCATCAAACAGATGCCAAAATGCTTTTGTTCAAACAGTAATTGTTTAATAGCACAAACATACAATACAATCAACACGGCCCTCCTCCAGGTCTTATTGGGGTTTCCCAGACGATTTAGCTATTTTACAGTTTCATGTACTGTAAGCTGTGTTCATTGTAGCTTATGCACACAGAGAGAGTGAGACAAGCTACGTGGCCATTCAGACAGGTAACGGGTACAGAGACAGAGCGGCCATTGGGTGGTGCAGGGCAGTGTGAACCGACAGACATGTAGACATCAGAGGTGACCGAGGTGGAGGGAGAGCGACGGCCATCACCACAATGATGGGTCGTATCTGGGGAGAGAAAAGGCAGAGAGAAAAATCAGCTTCCTGTGACGCCTACGGAGAACCGAGTCTCACCGAAGTCCATACATACCTTGACTGTGGGAGTGTGTCTCTGCTCTCCTTCAGCAGCAGCTCTGAGACCAGTGTGTCCAGAATCTCAGGACTGGACCGCTTTCCATACCTGAGGCACACGAGAATGATGGATTCAGAATCCAAACGGACTCGACATCAACGCTGTCGGTAATTACAGTCAAATGTGTTTGCATTTCTTTTACTGAAGAGGTACAAAGGAAAACTCTCTTTGTGTGTAGTCTGGTCGATGTCTAATTATAAGCTCAATGTAAACTGGGCACGGTCAGGCCTTAATCTCAGGAAACAGAGACACGAGCTGCATCACAGGAGGTCACACATTCCCTTTCTGTGCTTTTGATGATAAGTCATATCTGGGCCACAGGTGTCCTGGAGAGGCTCGTTGCCTGCAGAGGCTTAACAAATCCCCGACATTTAGAATAAAGCGGAAAGCTGTGGGGGACTTGACAGAAAGTCCTGGCAGTGATAGGAATTCTTTTTCTTTCTTTTTCTTTTTACCAACAGGTGGTAGAAAATACAATAGAATAGAAACGGGGGGGGGGGATCTATCAAGTTCTACTTCAAATAAAAATGAATTAACTGGTAGAAAGAAATATAGATTTCGTTGGTCGTACGACAACTCGTTCTAGAAAGGATTTCTAAAATGAAAAAAGAAAAAAAATATTATTTTCTATTCAGGTTCTATTATGTTAAATTGAATACATCAAATAAGTTATATTTGAAACAAACCAACATAGAACATTACTACCTCTGACATAAAAAACAACACCGCAGTGGCTGTATTATATTTTGGGTTTAATGTTATAGTTGTTGCTGTTGCTGTTTTTATTGAAACATAATTTTCAACAAGTTTTGTAAAGAAATGTTCTGCTTTATTCTGTTGTCCTCCTGAGTTTTGTGCATAGTCAAGTTTAATAATTGCTTAATTGAATTAATTGATTCAATTAAGTAAATGATAGACAAATAGACAGATAGACAGATAGACAGATAGATAGATAGATAGATAGATAGATAGATAGATAGATAGATAGATAGATAGATAGATAGATAGATAGATAGATAGATAGATAGATAGATAGATAGATTATCTTGTTCTGCACTGATTTTTTTGTGCAAAGTAATTAACAAAATTGTTGCCTGTATCATTTTGAATTTGCCACCTTCAAATAAGTATTCAATGCTATTCCAGTCGATCGTTTCTGATTTGTTCACCTCTGTCTTGTGATGAGGTTGATGTAGTGTCTCAGGGCTGAGTAATACTTGGCCAACTCCTCCGCCGGAGCGTCCTCCCCGGGGTTCTCCGGTTTCACCGGGTATCCCTCCGTCAAGGCGCCCAGGCAGACCAGCGCCCACAGCAGGAACCCCAGCGTCCCCAGCCAGCTCACCAAGTTGGGATGCATCTGTCACGGAGAAGACAGAACCGGTCCATACCTAACTACATGACTACTGTTCTGCGCTTTGTTTTTGCGATCCATACTGTAGGCTTGGAGATATCACTAAATAATGAAACGCATATGTTTAAAAAAAAAAAAAAACATGCCGAAAAAAGGGATGAAACTTTGACGGAAGAGATGGTGAAAAATTCAAAGCACTTACATTTTTTCCAGAAGGTCTCTGTGAGATTTGCGCGACGTCCTGTTGATTCTCCTCCGCTCCTCTGCGCGCTCGTTGCGCGCCATGGGGCTTATATCAGTCGCGCGCCAGAAAAAAAAAAAAAAAAAGAAGAAGCGTCAGCGCTTCACTCTGTTTGGCCCGGGTCTTTGCCTTCCTTCATGTGAACGTCACTGCTGATGCTGCTCTAATTAAGGTGCGTGTGTGTAGTTTGTATTAACATAACCAAAAAGCAAACTGAAAATAGAGTAAGGTAACAAACGTTGCTTCCTATGACAACACTAGCTGTTCAAGGCAGATGCTAATATGCAGGCGTAAAAAAACCAACTTTTGTACATTGCATATAGACTGAATTATATAAATTAATATAACTCAACGGGGAAAAAATGAAATCTTCAGTTATGTTCCATGTGTGCACAAGAAGTTGAACTAAACACACGCCGAATCTGATGTTTTGAAGCTCCTCGAAGTTCCTTCACGGAGGAAGCGAGTCATAAATTATTTCACAATCAAGATTATTTTTCAAAACAAGATCAATCCTCAAGTCTGAAGTCGCAAAAGAATGCCAGCAGCGCACTCACTTTGGTCCCAGTTCAAATGAAGCTTCTCCACGTGGCCTATCGTCACCAGAAAGCAGACGCCTTGGGTGGTGATGGACAAAAAGATCTCAAACTGGCTCACATGTACGGGGCTGAATTAGTGCATTAATTTCATTTTGTAGCACGTTGCATCGCACGAAGAAAGAGAGAGACTGTGGCTCTCGAGGTGAACAAAAGGCACAAATGTGAACACGGAGACGTGTCAAAGAGGAGCCCAATCTGCTGGAGGCCCACTTAATAAGGAAACCCAAATAGCAGTTCGCAGTGAGTCTGTATCACCAAGAGCTTCATTTACCTCCCATTCATAATCCTTTTGTGCTGGCAGCTTGCAGCCATGTAATCTGTCAAAAATCAGCATTCTTCGGCACCGCTGCTTTCTAACTCCCTCAGAGGATGTGTTGAGTGCTTTTTTTTGTATGGCACAGGATGCAAAGAGGGAGATGAGGAGTGTGACACAAGCGAGAGAACCGCGGAGCGCGGAGTCACGACTGACTGGAAAGGAATTGGTAGATTCACTCCTCTTCAGGAGACACATGCATCCTTGAAGACTCTCTTCAACAGGTATATATCATCATTCAGGAGGGAAGCGGCGTGAGCCTATATGTAGATGGCTGACATGGGATTGAAGCAGACGTGTAAACACGGGGGACAAAAACGCTAAAAGATCAGAGAGCTTTGATGGAGAAATTCATCTCCAGGAGGCTTTTATGTAGACTTTTTTTAATTTATTTATTTTTTAGCTCCAGGGTTTCAAACAGAGGTGACCAAATGCATGCCCTCTACATCCACAGCTCAACTGCTCTTACGGCAGACAAGTTAAAACAGAAGTTCCTGTATTCAAGGAGTTTTCGGTCAAACTGGAAACTTTAAGAAGCTGTGCTTTCGAGATAGACAATTTAGAGTGGCGTTATACTCCTTGCATTTCTGAACTGTAAATTTCCCCGAACTCCTTAGATTTTCAGTGGATTGGAAATGCTTTCACAGACCTCCCCCGACTTTTGGTTTTCTGTGATCCTTTCTTAGAGCCACAGTGAGTTTTCTTTGTGTTACAGTTCCAATTCCAACAACTGATCTTTCAAGAGACAGGTTTGGACACGTCCAACATCAACGAGGTGGACCTCCGTGGAATTAGAGCAGAAAATGTAAAGCGTATGAATATGTTTGACCTTTCACCATTATTTAAGTTGCCACTTTGTGTTTGGTCTGTTACATACTAACCAGGTCATTTAATGAAATGCTTTGACGTCGCCAAGCGATAAAAATGTGATTGTATCCAACTTACGACAATACAAATTCAGTAATACCAAGATTTGGTGTGAAATGTTTCCTAATGCTGGCCACAGAATTACACGTTCAGAAAGGATCCAGTGTTTACTGTGACAGCTTGTGCAGGCCTGAGATGTAAAGCCCCCAACGGAGCTCAGTTTGATGAGCCCTGAACAAAATGCGCCCGTCACACAGTGGATCAGTCAACACACACACTGACTCCCTGAGAACAAAGTAAATCACTGTCATGCAGACACACACCTTCATAGGGCTCTTACAGTTTGCAGGAAGCTGTTGTCAGAAGGGCAATACAGTGGCTAACATAGAGAGGCAGTGGGACTGGTTTGAGCAAAAAAAAAAAAAAAAAAGAAAGGAAGAAAGATTACATGCCAGTCAAAATGACCATTAAAAAATAAAGTGCATTTAGTAGCATGACCTGAAGTGGTGTTTTTCTTTAAGCTTTCATCGTTCTCTGACATTGTTGAGGTGATCTGGAGTTCCTTGCGGTTTGATGTTATGTGTTTCTGCACACCTCGGGCTCCACTGCCGCACTGTGACCGGGCTAAGGTCTGGGCTTTGACTGAGTCACAGCAGCACCTTGACTGTTTTCTGTTTCAACCATTTTGTAATAGATTTGTAGTTGAGGATCAGTGTCAAATATTTGAGCTGTTGAACAGATGTCATTAGATTTAACTATGAAATCGCTTGGTAGACGTCACACCATGCGTAACAGTTGGTATGAGATGTTTGTACCACAACAAGCTGATTGGATGTCTGCGGCATGTTGTGTATTTTGATTAAACATCTCTATTTTGCTCTTTTCTGTGTCCGTCATACAATTTTTAGGGAGCTGCGACTTTGGTCTTGGACTTTATGCCATAATTGGTTTGAATTTACCAGATTGTCCTAAATGTGTCCAACTTGTGAATCACTGTCCTCAGCATAGAATGTTGAACTTCAAATGGTTTACAAATGGCCTTTTAATCTTTACCAGATCGATGTGTGCTAATAATTGATACACTGAAGAGGCGAAGGGGTGTAATTAGTTTATTGCACGACTAAAAGCAAAACACTGAAGGATTTTTTTTCTCCTTCATACTAGCGTATGCTGTTTAGTTTATGTAATAATGAAAGCAAACTCTTTCTTGAAACACAATGTATTATAAGTGCATCTCAACAAATTAGAAAATTATTAAAAGTCAATTTCAGTAATTCAGTACAAACAGGAAGTGCATGTACATTCATTAGATTCCGAGTTAATAGTTCAAGTGTGTATTTCTGCTCATTGTGACTGATTATGGCTTACTAGCTGATGGAAACCAAGAATTCTGTTTCTCCGCTTGGAGTATTATGTATGGCCAATGAAAAAAAAAAGAAATTTAACACATAAATTATTGTTATTTATTATTTCAGTTTATTTGATAGGGACAGACACACGTCAACATAGACAAACTAAACAGAACAGCAGTCCCATGTTTATGTCATAGTGCTTATAGCACAAGCTAATTTGCAGCGCTTGTCCCTCGATGGGCTTTTAAACAGTACATCTTAAAACTAGTAAAAGTTGAAATAATAATCATTTAAAATAGCGCAACGTAATGTTTACAACATGTACAGAATCGTGCATATAGAACAGTGAAACATAAAAACATTAAGTACGGATACAGTTCTGTTTTTGACATAAACAAAACCTTGTTTTTTGAACAGTGTCACACTGTGACCTACACAATAATGCGGACAACTGCTGACCGGACAGTTGTCCAGCAGACAGTCAGTGACAGCCTCTACGAGGTGAAAAAGTCACAAAAAGTCATCACGACAAAAGCTGACTGTTCACAGAGAGTTGGAAATCTTGCAAATCAATGACTCACGGCAATTTTCTTGGCTTCTTTAGGAAGCTTTTTTAAAATCAAGTTTAGTAATAACGTGAATATTGTGACAATTAGGATTAATTGGAATGTATGTATGATTGGATTGAATGTGCTGTTTTGTGAAGTGCCTTGAGATAATGTGTTGTGGCGCTATATAAATTAACCAAATCGAATTCAAAAGTATTTTCAGTAAGTTAAGCACATGTACTGCAAATGTTGCATTCCTCATGTTGAGGCCCTCCAAATTGCTTGAGCTCCAGTGTGATGATTTTTCAGGCCAGGATGTTTTGGGGAGACGTGTAATTAGCTGGTATTGACTCAGTGTGATTTATTATGTCTAAAATCAATGTATTATTTTGGCACTTTACTCTTTCCTCTGCTTACATACTTTATGGGGATTTTATTTGACACCTGCCTATCGTGCCAAAACATCAGACAAAATAGATGAGCAGAAGGTTGCTATCAAATGCCTGTTTTGTTGTTTTTTTTATTTATAAAAAGCTGGCTAAGCTGTGAATTTTACAAAACTCTGACAGCATGCTACCCATCAAAAATTTACAGTACAACATGTTCAATTATTGAAGCAAACTCAGAACAAGATGAAATTCTTAGAGGAAGTCTGCTGGATCTAAGAGAATCAAAACAAAAAAAATAACTAAAAAAGAAGATGAGTAAGTTTTAATACATGCTAAAAGAGAAACAGCATGCTATGTAAAAGGGAAAAAAAAGCAGGATTGAATTGAAATGCGGTCATCATCAGATTTAATCAGCATTACTGCTAATGGTGTGTTCTCTTACGAAGATAGCAATCATCTCCAGTACTGTCCAACGAGCTGATTACATATCTCAAAAAGCTCCAAACCAATTTCACAGTGATATTCCTTTCTTTAGGTAAGTAATGCGCTCAATAATCCATTTGTTAAAGACTTAGCCTTATCAGAAATCAGTTCTGTGGAGGCCAATTCCTATTGAAAGCGAGCTTTTTTAAATGCAAATGTGCCTTCTCCTCCTCTCGTCAGCCTCCTGGTTTGTACAATAAGTCCTTCTCCAAGATTTGTTAAGATGAAAGAGCCCTGTAATTTCCCACCACCATGAATCACACTTTTCAAATTTACAGAGTGATCAAGTGGGGAAAGGAAACACTAACATGCAGGCGGCATCTATCTTCTCACCCCAGGCAGTTGCATCCAAACACAAGATAAATCAAATGAAATGCCAACTTTTCCCCTGCTTTCTTTGGCTATCACTAATTTTGCTTTGAGTCTTGACATCTAAATTGTTACTTAGTTCTGCAAGCTATTGTATTATCTGCCTACTTGTGGTTGGCAAGGAGTACCGTTTGTGAAAAGAAAAAGGCCGTGCTTACTTCATCGCCTTTTTTAATTTTAATTTTTTTTCAAATGAAAAATCTCACCTGAACACAAAAAAACAGTGACCTGGCCCCGGCACCATTAAAAAGAAACATCTGTGCAGAATATGGACTGGAAGCCCCGAGATCAAAGTGGGAAACACCCCCAAAGGTGGTGGAGAATGGCCGAGCTAAGATCCTGTGGGACTTCCAGATCCAGACAGACAAAATGGTAAGGTCGAACCAACCGGACATTGTCGTAGTGGATAAACAACAGAGGAAAGCCGTCGTAGTGGATGTAGCAATACCGAGTGACTGCAACATCAGGAAAAAGGAGCACGAGAAACTGGAGAAATACCAGGGTCTCAGGGAGGAACTGGAGAGGGCCTGGAAGGTGAAGGCCACAGTGGTGCCTGTGGTCATCGGGGCCCTCGGGGCAGTCACCCCCAAACTGGAGCAGTGGCTACAACAGATCCCAGGAACAACATCAGACATCTCAGTCCAGAAATGTGCAGTTCTAGGCACAGCAAAGATACTGCGCAGAACCCTCAAGCTCCCAGGCCTCTGGTAGAGGACCCGAGCTAGTGAAAACAGCACTGTATAGTTGAGAATTGAGAGATGCCTTCCCATCAGCAAGATTAGAACAAGCTTATTTAATTTTCTCTGCAGTTTAATTAACTTTCTATACAGGCAAGATGTACAATTTCTGGTCTTTTCTGAGCTGGCAACAGAAAGTGTGTCCTCAAATCGTTCTTCTTTGTTGTGACTTTGACTTTAACAGACATCATTTGAAAGTAATTACTGAGCCACACATCAAGCTTCCCCCTATTCTTAGTTCACAATAGTGCAAAATACTTAGTGGGGAACGAAGAACTAATGTTCTTTCTTATTTGTTTGTCACTTGCTCCACTTAAACACCCACTATTTAAAGGGCTACATTGACTTGTCTTGGTATTTATCTAAGCCGTCTTTACTGCTTCCCTCAGTGTTCCTCGCTGTCTCTTCTGATTTGTCTGAGCGCGGGTCTTTCTCTACGTGTGTGTGTGTTTGGAAATGTGTCTCATCTGTGTCTGGTGTGGAAGCAGCACAAACGTCGTGTCAAGACAGCGATCATACATGTTGCTTTGATGGACAGATTAGCTTAGGGTCTGGCCACCAAGCTGTGGCAGGCTGGGTTGGCTCAGGTGCGCAGGTCAGAGTCCTTAGCCTCGATATAAGGGAGCCTGATGAAAGTTGCACCTACGTCAAAGGTGCGATAAACTTTTGTTGGCTGTCACGATCTACGTCAGGTCACTGGCCTGAATGCATCATTCTTAGGCCAGTAGCACACTTTCATGGATCTGTGTCATATTTATATATGTTTTAAATGTACAAAAGGCAAAGGTCACCTTCAAAACCATCACCTTCCACACTTATTGGCACTGCTGGTAAACGCTAGTAAAAACATAAATTGAGCTTCTTTTTTGCAGTGCTGCAATAATCCTAACCTGAAGATTGAAAATGTACTTTATTTGAGCACATTAAATCGACAAGGAGAAATTTATTGGTGGAGAAGAATATTTTCAACCACATTTGTTGATAATCTGACCACTTCTCATAAACTAAATAAAACGGAAGCATTTTTGTTGTTTCCTGCTTTTAACGGATCCGTTCTTCTATTCCGACTGATCCTAGGGGTGAAACAATGCAGTCAAATTCGGTTTATCACTCAAATTCATTAAAAAGACGATCTCCAAGAAAACCCTGCAGATTGCCTCGAGTCATTGACTTGTAGCATTCCCTCTTCCTGGACAAGCAAGTAGCAACAAAAGGCAATTGCTCGCATTGTGTCAATGACTTTACAGCAATCTAAGGAGTACGTAACGACTGCTCTGTCCCTGAATATATTGTCAAATATATTCATGACGTTAAAGGCGTGCAACATGAACGTAAAGTCTGATAATAGAGGTAAATGTATGCGGGAGGTCTAACTACTGCAAGAGGAAGAATTAGAAAGCATTTCAACAGGCTGACTCTCAAAGAATTAGCTGCATTCATAGCAGAGGACAATTATATTCACTGTCAGTCAGCCATGCACTGTGCCTAAATACCTTGTCTGCAAACTAAAGGCATTTCCACAATTATCGTCACTAATTATGAAGCCGTTGAAATGTTGCATACTAAATGGCTTTCTGTGTATGCAGAAGCTGCTCAGCACAATACAGCACTGGACCAATTAAAGTATTTATTATAAGTGCTACACTGCAACCTCATGACTGTTTAGAAGAATATGACTGAACTATGTCTGAACTGGAGCCATTCTGCAAAGAACAGTAGGAGAAGGGGGGAAAAAATTGTTTTCTAATTGTGCAGAATTGATACACACACTTACAGTTTCAATTTTGTCTGTCAAAATTTATGTTAAAAAACAAAAACATGTATCAGCATCCTTCCATTTCCAAATTTCTCACTGCCTTGTGTTGGCTTTTCACGTTAAAATCCCAAAAGAATACATACATACGACATAAAAAAGCAGAAGGCTTAGCTTCGGAAATCTGCTTTATCTTTGAGTCGAAGTCTTGATCGACTCAAAGATCAAGACTTCTTGATCTTTGAAGTCTTGATCAAAGATCAAGACTTCCTAACCCACATCTCACCCTGTCCTTCCAGACTCAGACAAGAGAAGCTGCCCTGTAGTGTAAACATTTATGTGACGTAGTTTTAATAGCGTGTAAAATCAGCCATCTGATTCTCATCCTTGAGTAAAAGGATGAGAATCCTTTTACTCAAAGTAAAAGGATTACTTTTACTTTGAGTAAAATGAATCAGACGTTGTCAGATGGGACAACGTTAAATCGTTGTCCCATTTAACGATTTTTAAATGGGACAAAGTCCAGCAACAACAATATTGGTCAACTTATCTTGTTTGCTTTTTTGAATGGCTTTGACTGGATACTCATGTGAAAAGGGAAGTGAAATTTATAACGCTGTTTTACCAAGCTATTTGTTCCCCTTATGCCACCAAAACATTTGATGCAGCTGCTTCAAATGCAAATAGAGGGGACATCAGGTTTGGCTTTCATAAGCCTATGTAGTTTTGCAGTTCACTGCACTTTGTATCAAATTGGTTGATATTTTCCTTTTGTGTAAAATTATTTTTATTTTT
Organism: Poeciliopsis retropinna; assembly: GCA_010277075.1. NCBI lineage: Eukaryota > Metazoa > Chordata > Actinopteri > Cyprinodontiformes > Poeciliidae > Poeciliopsis > Poeciliopsis retropinna. The sequence goes on from VMRM01000016.1 coordinate 9,189,844, forward strand.
TCATTCCAGTACAACAGCTTTTTTATTATTATTATTTGAGAACAGGTGAGATATTTCCTGTGATTTGTCTGATCCCCTTCTGTTTGTGTGAGTTCATTTCATTCTGGAGAAATTAAGTGGCGTCGTCTCCAGTTAAGTCCCTGTTTACTTGCCAGTTATGCCAATTAAGTCTCTCCCTCTGCCCTAATTGTCAATGTAATCATCTGTGCTCGTGTTTGGATTTATTGACTAAAAGATGTCAATCAAGCAGGGTGAGGTTACCAGTGGCGAAAGAGAAGTGTCGCAGTTATGTGCTTCAACCACGGTCCAAAGGAAATTACCTTCAGCCTCCTTTACAATGTTGCTATGGAGAGGCAATTAACCTAAATTGCGATCGTCTGAGACTAATGTGTTATAGCTTTCTCTCTTAATTTAATTAAGTTTTTCCACTCTTCCTCATCTCTCCCCATGTTCCATGCACATCTCCCTTTGCTCACCTCTGTTCAAGAGTAAGAGGAGGTAACAAGCAGATATGTTGATGAAGACATGCGACCAAGATTGCTTATTTTGTTGCGGCTTGAAATCTCGGATCACAAACACACACTGTGTTCAAAACGTAAGCCTCCAGATGTGGCTGCACTCACTCCAGCACTTTGGATCATCAGAGACGCAGGTGCATCCGCACAAACCCTTCAGGCAAGGCTCCGGCCTTCTTCCCTCCAGACTGCTCAGCATCACAACACACTAGTCCACATTTTATCACATTACAGCCACAATTTATTTTACTTTTTATTTTATGTATTAAACCAACATGAAGTAGCAAATAATTCTGAAGTGGAAGAAAAAGGATAACATTTTAATTTATAAACATGAATGATTTTTGACCAGTCCTGTTCATGAGTTGTATGTGCAAAAGTCAACTTTCCAAGTCTTGTAGACAAAAATTATCCCAGAGCATGCTGCTTCCACCGCCATATTTCACCGGTTAAGTGAAGGGTGAATTTACTGCATCCTACTGTTGAAATCCTTACAGTCCTTTTTCGTGACTGTCTTTCAACAATAGCTTTTGAGAGGTGCCATAACGCTGACACCGGAGATGCAGTGGCCAGAACCAACGCTGTCCTCAGAGTAGGAACATCCGAGTGGGAGTAAATCCTCACTTAAATCTTCTTTAATTGTGTTTCCCTGCTAAAGATGCTGGAAACTGGGCCGCCGGTGGAGAACACATGATGTTCAATCTGCATTCACAGCACGGAATAATGCAGCGTGCGTCGCTGCTGATCTACCATGATGAATGGGATTAATCAATCGAAGACAGTACATCTATCCATAAATTAAAAGCCGCGCTCATCACTAAACACTGAGCGCTGTGGTTCTGATGTTATTTTGGTGACGTGTTGAGTGGGTGGATTTTTTACAATAAGCACACTATCAGCACACATAAAGCGAACCTCAGACAAATAATTAGGGAGCTGTTTAGGAAAATATCTAGAAAACTGAAGATTTGCTAGTTTATTTACCGACAAAAAAATCAACATCCTTACATGGCTCCAGTTTGACCAAGCAGTTCATTCTCATTGCACAGAAAAAGAGAATTTAAGCTGAAAGCTTCAGCATCAAAACCTGTAAAAATCATTGCAAACAACTTGAAATCAAAGTTACATTTATAAAGTACAAATATACAAATATTTGAGGCTATTAACACTTTCTGGAATTATTTTACTCTTGAACAAAGCAAATATGCTTTGCCCCTTGGGAAAAATACATGCTATAATGTATGTAATTTTGTATTTGGTATGTTAAAGTTGAACGATCTCCTCAGAAATGAACAAAATGGCAAAAATAATTAAATGCAAATCTTGCAATTCATTGATTTTCGGTGTGTTTCTCAGAGACACCGGAGCTGCTTGCTTCAGCAGAGGAGCTGGGGTTTCTCACAGACATGTTGGTTTTTTTGCAGAGGAGCTGGGGTTTCTCACAGACATGTTGGTTTTTTTTTGCAGAGGTGCTGGGGTTTCTCGCAGAGGTGCTGGGCTTTCTCGCTGCCAAGCTCCTCTCCAGCCAGTCGTCTTCTCTGCCTTCAACTGAATAGGAACATTACAGCGATCATGGGAATCGGATTGTGGACGAAGATGATGTGGTACAGACAGTAAACGTGCAGCTGCAATCAGTAGTGGATTTACAAATGAATTTCTCAAATCATTATCTTTTGATTTCTCAAAAGATAATGCTTTATCTTTATAAAAAGATAAAGTATTACCTACCTACACTACCTAAATGGCAGTTTAGGTAGGTGTCACTACCTAAACTGCCATTTAGGTAGTGACACCTAAATGGAATGTGTATATCCTTTAATTTCCTTGACCTAGAGAGCTTAAAGGAGCCTAAATTAGTGATAACACCAAACTCATGGAGCAGGAGTCTGAGGTACACACTGAGAGCAGTGGACCCTAGGAAGGGTGCCAGACCAGACGGAGTGACCGGCAGGGTCCTCAGTGACTGTGCAGACCAGCTGGCCAGGGTCTTCACCAAAATATTTAATTCATCACTGCCCCAGTCAATTACACAGCGCCTGAGGACACCCACAATAGTCCCGCTGTCAAAACACATCAACATCTACAAAACCAATGACTGCCAATAAGTTGCTCTGACACCTGTCATGATGAAATGTTTTGAGAAACTGCTCCAACGTCACCTCGTATCCTGCCTCTCGCCCTTAGCAGTTCACCTGAAGAGGCAATTGTCACAGGGATGATATGCAAGGTTGCTATTTGCTGATTTTAGCTCCACTGTTCATGCCATACTCCCAAACGGACCAACAGCAAAACGATTGGTCATTGGTCTTCCTACCACCACCTGCTTCTAGATCAGAGAGTCAAAGTGGGGCCTTAACTTTCCACAGCCATTGGTCTTAACACTGGCTCGCCACAGGGCTGTGTACTTTACCCCTACTGTACACTCTGTAGATCTATGACTGTGTCAGCTGTCACTCTGACAATCAAATTTCCTGATGATGATGGTTGGGCTGTTGTGGGATACCCAGTATCACGTCTTTAAGCTCAAAGATGTATTCACTGGCTTCAGGAAGAGGAAGTCTGACCTGCAGCCTATATCACTATCAGTGGGGAATGTGTAAGCCTTAAGGTCCTGTGTGCACATGGATCCAATGGATCTCTAACATCAAGGACCAGCAATGTCTCCACTTTCTGAGGCTCCTCAGAAGGCTCAACCTGAGGTAGGAGCTGTGCACCGTCTTCTACCGCAGCTCCATTGAGTGTCTTCACTTACTGCATATCTGTATGGTTCACAAGCAACACCAGGAGACACAAGAAGACTCTACAGTGTGTCAATGACCCCCTCCAGAAGATCAGAAGCCTTCCCTCCCTAAAAGTCATCTTTGGGATTTAGCTTCTCAAGAGGGCAAGCATCATTCTGAGGAACTGTTCAAGCCTCAGAACAGCAGTTCTGAGAACAGCAGTTCTAGGACATTTAGAACTGCAAGATGTCCTAGAGGCCAGAGGTCACACGCTAATTGACTTAGGAACAGTTTTCAGAGTGCGATAATTCTTTACTCCACTTCTTTGAAGTTGGCCATGTGCAATTCTCAAGAGCAATTTTTTTATTTTTCTGATTTGCGGCTGTACTATTTAACATTTAGTTATCGATTATTAATTGATTTGTGGTACTTTTGACTCTCCACCAAACAAGAGATTTTAAGTTTTCACAATTTTTCAAAACTATCATTTGTTTATAAAATCTTGAAACTGCCTTAAAGCACATGCACAGCCAATCTCTCATGGAGCTGCGAGATTTGTATTCTTGTTTTCTTTAATGCCTGCTACAAATGGAACACAGAGCAAATCAGTGTGGCTAGAGACAGTGTATACCTGTCACCTTTGCAGATTTGTACTCTTGCAAATTATTCTACATTCAACACCTACACTTCGCTGCTCTTTGCTGCCCTCACATGCCTCTAAAAGGAACTTTCCCCAGCTCTAATGGAAAACCTCTGCTCTGTGCTGCTGCAGTCTGATGAAGGTCACTAAAATGTACAGACTCCAGACAACTAAAGAGCTTGAAAATTCCTTGAGACTGTTTGTCTTCTTGGGGAGAGTATATGTGTCAAATGTCTACTAATGCACTAACTGTAAAAAAAAAAAAAAAAAAAGCATCCAGTTTTAGTTTCAAATAATAATAAAAAAACCTGTTACCTTCGCTGAGGACTTGCATAGCAACGTAACCATCCAGCAGAGAGGTGAATCCTGTCAGGCCCCCCATGGCTGCATAAGGAACATCTTTGCCAACAGGCTGACCTCTTGCCAGCCTCTCTTGCTTTGTCTCAACCTGTGAAGAATGGGAAAAATACTTTATACTTGAAACACCGTAACGATAAGCTGACAAAAATGCTCCTTCAGATGAAGCTGTTGTTGTCCATGACCACTCACCAAGGTACGGTGCTCAAAGCTGGGTCGACCGCACCCACAAGTGTAGGGACTGTGGAACCCGGAGCAGACTTTGCCTGAAAAATAACGCATTATTTTCAGGCAGGTTAAAAAGCATTTTCTGGGTTGTAGCGAACATATCTTGAAAGTAGGGACGTCTGACTCACACTTCTTGCACAAGTGGCCTGCAGCTTCACTGTGGTCCTGCGGTAAATGTTTGCACTTGCAGCGCACCATCACACCTCCAGGCTGAGGAATATAGTTATAAGAAGAACAGTGACAACCGCTGACCTTGCACCGTAGAGCAATGGGTCGCTCAGAGGGAATCACCTCAAACTCTGTCTGATGCTGCTTGTATCTGGTGGAGATTGATTCACCGTGTGTACATTGACTCATTGCAAAAGCATTCATACCTCATGTGTCCACATGTATGAAGAAGATGCATGTGACACAGTCAGGTCACAAAGTAATATCCTACCTGTGTTCACAAAAGCACTGTGTTTCAGGGCCAATCTGCTTGCAGTCAATGCCCCCTGGTACACCAAAGCTCACAAACAACCTGTTTTTCATACGTAGAGGTAGAACCCTCTTTTTGTACTCTTCATATTCCTCTGGAGTGAAAAGTTTTCCACCATCGTCATCACCAACGATCCTTAAAAACAACTAAAAATCAATAAAAACTGCAAACAGGCACAACACAAGCTTGTTGTTTTGCGCTGTTCCAGACGTTGCGCTGGATAAGTTAAATATAAAAGACAGTTGATGGTCTTGTCTCAAATTCATGGACAACTATTTCTAAATAAGTTAGTAAATAAAAATGTGTTGGCACGTACCTTCTGTACTCCGCATAGTCATCCACTGCTTCCAAAGCCGATTTACTCCGATTTACCGGGATCATTATCATTAAATTAAAACGACAGCATTGCAAGTGATACTTGTTTATGGTCCGCAGCAGATGTTGCTATGGAGATGGTTTTGGAGCTCCCTCTAATGTTCGCAAAGGGAACTGCAACAACTGTATTAATAACAGAAATAACCTGAAATGTTGTTTTAAACAAAGCAAGAACAGTGAAGCAAAAACACAGCCAAACAAGGGTAAAAGTCAAACATTAAAAAAGAAAAAAAATTTTAGCAAAACCAGCTAAAAGGCTTCACATTCGCAAACAATTTCCTTCTCTTTGACGTGTATGGAAATATAAACAGATAGTAATTAGTAAGTGGCGTTCATATATACTTTACTTGATCAAGTGCTACTTGTGTAGTTTTTCGTTAATATGGAAAACGGCGATCGTAAACGTGTGCTATTTTCAACCGCACCAAAATACGAATACATTTCCCACAATGCAACGGCTTTGACGTAGCCGAAGACGTTCCGGGGGATCCATGACAGTATATTACACGGTCCAGTGCCTGCGAGTACAGCAGCTGACGAGTTTGGGTTGTTTTTTTTTTTTTCTATCGAAGCCGTCGTCACATTGTCGGCAGAGCAACAAAGCCGAAATAAGCAACAAAGCGGAAAGCATATCCGCACACCTTGCTTCTCAGCTGAGACTGTTCTTCTTGGTTATTTTCCCGTCATTTAACGGAAATGGTGGCATGCCAAAGACGTTTCTCCACCGGTAGCCAAACGAGCCACGGGGCGGCGAAGAGCAAGCGTCATCCTTCTGAAGCTCGTCCCGGTCCCAGCGCCTCTGCAGCCCTTAAACGTCCTCTTAGGACCCCAGGTATCGACTCAAGACACACGGTGGGGGGCCACACTTCTAATTTTGACGAGCTACACGTATCTGCTGACAAGTGGGTTTTTTGTACACTGTGTGTGTGTGGAGAGCTTGTTGTGAGCTAACACGTCGAGCTAACGCTGACAGGAAATCTGTTTCAAGTGAATTTGTTTTAAGTTGTGAATCCGTCAGTGACGGTACACATTGGGCGGTTACGGATACTGGCCGTAAACGCCAGTATCCGTAATAGTGCCATTGTGTAAATGAGTCCAGACACTTTTAAAGCAAACTTGCCACTCTGTTATCTCTTACTAGATAAGCACTATTGTGTGCTCCTCTGGCCAAATGCTATTGACTTTTCATCAGTATATATTGTACAACTTAACTGATTAAGTCACTCGGTGATCAGCTGTAAAATAACATTTGACAGCTGCTGTAGTCACTGTTTAACTTTGAGGTTATCTCTTTTTATTGCTGTGGTGTGTCTTATCAGGTAGTCAGGGAAACGTGCTACATTTAAACTCTACGATATTTATTTGTTGGATATTATCATGCAAAGTGTGAGATACAATGTGGCACTAGATATGTCAAAACAGGAGTGTTAAAAGTTCTATGGTAGCTACTTTTAGATTATTTAAATTATATTGAAACCTTGAAAGGTTTTGACCCAAAATTACAAAAAAAGAAAAAAAAAACTTAATTATATGTTTTTTATTTTTAGGAATTGCTATAAAAGTATAAAAAAAAGGGGTTTTTTGGATTTTTTTTTAGAGGTTGGAATAAATGTCAGTGATTTACTTTTTGATCACATTTGTCATTTTTCTTAAGTGTTGAATATGTCTTCCCCATTTAAACAGCTCTAGATAATAGTTTAATATGTGTCAAAGAAAAACATTGTAGATAAATCCAGAACTTAAATCGAAATATAGCTTTCAGTTTTTTTGATTAAATCTCACTTTTGCATGTTCTTACATGTGTAATCGGTTGGATTCTGACATAAAAACAGTTTTCAAATATTAATTAGCTGTTTGGCTGAGTAAAAAAAAAAAAATATGCTGAACTCCTGAAAAATTGAATCTTTTGTTCGTTTGTTTTTTTTTTTTTTCTGGGAGCGAGGGTTTGGACCACCAAGCTCAGGCGATGTTATGAATAGGGGGCAAAAGAAGATCACACATTTTATAACGGAAATGTCTTGCTCTAAAGTTATCTATGAAAACTAAATATATATATATATATATACATATATATATATATATATATATATATATATATATATATATATATATGTATAAACACACAAACGACAGCTGCAAATAAAAATTGGTTTTTGACTCGATACCATGGATCGTAGCATCAATTGACTCCGAGATAGTAACATATTTATTGACACTGGATCAATCTGATCAGTTTAAGCTACACAAGAACCAGTTGCCAGTACTAAGTTGTTTAAAAATTGTAGTTTCACAACTACTAAAATGTGACATCATACCATTTTTACTCCTCCCCGCCTGCTGATGTGCATTGCTGGTAAAGTGTCTGAAATACTTTCCACTGGCTTGCAGGAAACAGAAACCTCTGAAATATTTCTAGTCACAAAAAACACAGCGTGGAAGCTTAAAGGGCACATCTCATCTCTCCTATTTAAATTTCCTGTGGGATCAATAAAGTATTTTTGAATTTGAATTTGTAACGGTGTTTGAAAACTACAGCCGTGTGCAGACTCAACTGTAGCAGACAGCTAATCTACATAACAAGCCTTTTTAGTTTATTGAATTTGTGTATCTTTATCAAGTGCGGCTCGGAAGGTAGAAAGGGATTAACTATAACACTCAATAACAAGCAAATATGATTTTAGTTGAGAATGTGGTCTACATATTTTTAGGCTAGTTGTCAAAAATAATAAATGTAATCTTTAACATTATTTCAACATCAATAATCAATATGGTATTTTTGTGTCGGTAGGAACGATTGTGGCTTTCTTACTTGCAATAAAATGCAATTAAATCTTATCCTACTTGCATAACATGTTGTGTGTTAACATTGTGATATTGTGACACCACCGTAGACTTATACTCTGAAGATACGATACCACCCCATGCCTCTTTCTGGAATTGTTGTAAACATCTTGTCCATTTACCTCTGTAACTATCTGGGAACTAAACCAAGCCAGATGTATTTATATTGTGTAATTATAACTAATCTGCTGAGACCAAAACGGTTTTCAGGGCAGCCTTACACATACAGTGTTGAGATGTTCACACACTTTTGCCATACGTATGCATCTCAGAATCATTTTGGACTTTTAGAATGGTATTTGAAGCTTTTTATCTATGATGGGGTTTTTTTAAGGGTGGACAGAAATTTACAACAATTTCAACTTGTCTTACTAGAATTATGCAAATTTAGTTTAATACCCAGTTAAAATTGATCAAACATGCTAATATATATATATATATATATATATATATATATATATGTATATGTACAACCCCATTTATATCTGGAGAAATGTTTGGAAGAAACTACACACTGTTTCAGAGGATGTTGACCAAGAAATGAGGGGGAATATTTTACAGTCACTGAAGGCAAAGGTTGAGGAATTTGATAATTCACAATAAATTTCAACCCAGTTTTTATTGTTTAGTAAAAAGATGGTTATAGTTGTTCTATTTTGTTTATTGTAGCCTTATCCAAATGCATGTTTCACTGTCCAAAATGAATGGAGATTCAGATTGTGCATTATGAATGCAAGTCGACCTTCCAGTAGCACTTCAGTTTGCAAAGTGATGCACATTGAAAAGAGATTTCTTGTTGCGTTTAACGTGTCAAACAGTAAAAATTGCTTTGTCATGCTTTTAGCTACATTTTTTTTTTCTGCTGGATCCTGGTTTTGCACAGGTCAGAGGAAAGGACATGTGTATCTACAAAGCCTCAGTTTAGATTCAGATTGTATTACCTAATCTTTTCATAATTTATAAATTCAGCCGCTGACCCCTTTCTGAACCTGAACAGGAAGTGACACACCCACAAAACTCTCCCGAGAACCAATTTGGTGAACCAATATGAAAACTGAGAAATGATCACCTAATTTTTATTCTCTATGTGCACATTGTCTCCTTAGCCCTTATTTTCTTCATTTCAATAGCCATTGTGTGGGTGAAATGAGAAAAAGAATGCCCTCCACGATCCTTGTCTGTTGCCCGGTCTTCTTGTCTGGAGCTGCAGAATGGGCCTCTATGAAATCTAAACTTGTAATTGGGTTTCTGGGCTAAAAGGACTGAAAGAGATTTGTCTGAGTGGACTATTGTGTGCCCAGAGCTAAAGCAGCAAAAAAAAAATCTCTAATAACAGAAAAGTAGCTTAGGACATAACTTTCATGCTGCCTATATTTATAAAATAAAAAATCTGAAAAATGTCATTTTCTAAATCATGAGTTCTAAATAAGAGGTCTGTTTAAGCATAATAAAGTAATGCTCTGCATTTGCATAGATTTTAACTGTATTAATTGTGGGTTTTTTTGTATTTCTTTAGCATAGGTAACTATGCCTGTGGAGTCTGTACGCCATGACAACATAGATGATTTGGTGTTCAAGATCTCACAAGCAAAGAACTCCTCCAGAAGCTCCTGATCGCTGGTTTTTAAGGGTATCAACTTGCGTCTGGTTGCACTTCCTGGCTTCTGCAGTTGCTCAGCACTTGCTCACCGCCTCCATGAGAGGCAGGATGTTGGTAACTTTTGCAGAACTCTGACCTTACTGAAAGAAAAGGCACCACGTTTCATAACTTTACATAATCGACTGCGTATCAAAGATCTTTGGCCCTTGGAAAGGCACCTCTACTATCCCCCACCCCCATCCCTCTTTCATCCCTGCCCAGTACCATGCTGGGTGCACTCTTTCTGCGGAGGAACATGTCCCAGAAGCTGAGTGTGCTGCTGCTGGTATTCGGGTTGGCGTGGGGACTGATGCTGCTGCGCTACACTGTGCAGCAGCCTCGCCATCAGAGCAGCGCCGAGCTGCGCGAGCAGATCCTGGAGCTCAGCCGGCGATATGTCAAGGTCCTGACGGAGGAGAACCAGAACGCGCCGGGGGGGCTACAGGGAACGTCCATGGAAGGATATGGTAAGCAGTTTCAGTCAAAGTTATGAGCTATAGCAAAGCTCAAATACTCAAAGCCCTTGAACTTTTTTGTATTTTATCACATTACAACCAGAAACGGGATACTGCTGTAGACAGTTTATTTTATTGGGATGAAACAATGAATTGACTTCTGATTAATTGTCGATTAGTAGTTTCTTATATTAAAATTAGTTTTTAGTAATTGATTAACCAAAAATGTCGGCTTAGACCTCCTTTCAGTATGGTAGTTTGGCCACCATCCAGAAGAGGGCGTTGCTGGTCATTCTGGATCACAATTAGGATACAGAATAAAAGAGGGCAGAGCCATACAAGAACAGGAATCCAATGTGGGATGCAAAGACTGTGAGAGCACTTGACAAGCTCCTTACATTTTCTCTTTTATTTTTCTATACAGCAACTTAAATAGTTGCTGTTTTGTTACGTACATGTAGTGTATTTTTATAAATGTCTTAAGTTCAGTAATGTGAGAAACCCACAATTTTATGTTTTTTCAGTCAGTGTTTAATACAGCTGACACAAAATAATGTTAAATTAAATGTGTTTTTTTAATAGAACATATTAATTATGATAAATTAACAATTTTTCACACAACAAAAAATAGAGGTTTTTAAGAAAATGGCCGCCTGTCAATTAATTGTTCGCCGATTGATAAGATCAGTAAACCATAGATTAGCTCACTGGTTCCCAAAGATTTTCTGGGGCCCCTATGTATTGCAATAAAATCCCCCCAACCCTAAAAAGACCAAAAAAAATAAATAAATCAACTGGGCACACACCGTTCAACCAGACATAAACTTATACACATATTATCTTTACAGTAACTGTAAAGATGGTTTAACTATTTTTTGGGGGTTTTTTTTCATCCATACCGCTTTCTGCGGCCCTCCTGCAAAGGCACTGCGCCCCCCAGGGGCCGCGCCCCACACTTTGGGAACCACTGGATTAACTCATTAATCGGTAGCCTGCTTTCCTAATTGTGATTGTGATAGACAAAAAAAAAAAAGTAGTGCACAATTATGAAGGGTTATTAAATCGTCACAAATATTAATCCACTCTCTTTTTCTAATTCCGTCTGTGACCTTTCAGCTGACCTGAAAAGGACCATAGCTGTGTTGCTGGATGACATTCTGACACGGTTGGTCAAACTGGAGGGGAAAATCGAACTGGTGGCGAATTCCTCTTTAACAAACACATCCCATGCAGCGGCAGCAGCAGGGGTTCCCGCCGGACTGCGGAAACCTTCCAAGCAGGAGTTACCAGGGAGCCATCCTGGGATGTCGCGTCTTCATCCACACATCCCTAAAAGACCTCCACCACTTTAAGAAGCCCCCCCCCCCCTCCATCACTGCTCATTGGTGTATCTGCACCAAGTGATCAAGTAGCAATAGAGATATTCATGGACACCCAAAATCCTAAAGTGCTGGATGTGAAAATTCAGCCGAGTTGGAGAAAGAAATGAAGGATTTCTTTATTCTCCTGCATTTCCTGCTACATGCACACTGTCCTGTTCATATTTTATATTTGCATTGCAAACATTCTTTTGCCTTCATTTCTTTATTTTAGGGTTTTTTCTCTTAACCTTGCAGCTTTTGAGCTTTTTGACTGTTAAAGTAAATGCAGAGAAACCAAAACAAAAAAGCTGAACATCTAATTAGAAATCTGACACACAAAAAAAAGCCTTATCTTCAATAGATTCACAAGACAAATACTGAGCTCAACCTTACACTCATAATAATGAAGAATGATTATATTTTTGAGTTTTTAGGAGGGACCGATGAATAAGATTGTTATTTTAGCCTGTGATTGTTAATAAAGCCTAAATAAAGTTTGCTCTTAAGAGATAACCCAAAGAATATTTTTTACCACGTCGGTCAAGGCAATATAAATGTGTGTGTTTAGCTGTGAGAGTTGGTGTGGAATGACAGGATGATGCCTGTCCGACCACTGTAAGTGTGTGGGCTTCCCACATCTGTTGAAACCTAATGAATCCCATGTGCCATTTAGAGCTGTTTCAACCGAGGTAATGAAGAACACTGAATGTACTGCGCTGTCGGTAGATCTGTAATGTTCAGGATTCATGTAGCACTGTGATTACAGAGACTGTCTCAATACGCTAGGCTCATCTCACTTGTGCTTTAGAAATGTTTAAAGGGGAGGAAAATAATGTTTCAGTTTTTCTCCTTTAGTTGCTTTCTGTATTGCTACTAAACTGGTGAAATACCTCACCAGTTCACTCATTCGCAGATTTTTTTTTTTTTGTGCACTTAAACTGAGGCTATTTGGGAGTTTTGTGTGACGAAGTCAATGTGGATCAAGAAAACGCTATAATTAAAAAAGACTTTGCTTCATTTTGTTGCTTGGAAATTAACAACTGAGCTAAAGAGGCTTGAATTACTAAGTGGTGCTTTGACGATAATGCTGTGATTGCTTCAAAATCTTAAAGTGGAATATTAGATCAGCCAGCCACTTTGAGAACAATTTCCTCATAATTTGATAGAAATCAAGTGTTTCCTATTTTGAATCAGTTTTGGGTCAAATTTTGTCTCAGAAGGCAATTAAAGTACTAATATGCCTATTTATGGTCTGTAACTAATTTGCATTTAGACTTTGCACAGCAAAGGTATTCACCTTTCTTGACCAGCTTCCTGTAAAAGCAAACATCAATGGCTTTTATTGTGATTTTATGTGTTGAACCAACACAAAGCAGTTCATAATTGTAAAGTGGAAGGAAAATGTTTGGTTTTCAAATATTTAAGAAATAAAAATCTGAAAATGGTGCCATGCATTTACATTTAGTTTCCTGGATCCCCTTTTGCTGCGTTTACAGTCAAAGTAACCTGGTCAGTATGGGTGGACAGTCTCTTTGAACATCAATTGTCTGATTCTGCATTTGACTGGACGAGTTCAATTCTCTTCACAAATGCTTTATTAATCCCAAAGGGAAACTCATACTATCCAAAGTTCTTCAAACAGTGTTACTAGTAGGATCTGTTTTATTCAGCATCTATGTCTCTTATAAACAGCCAATGCGCTGCAAGATGGTGCTGGTAATTTTACCTCTTTCCCTTTTCATACTTGACTCTTTTGAGTATAAGTTGGAGTTCCCCAGGAGTATGTGTTTTATAAAAGCCAATGAAGATTCAAGGTATTTTAAAATATTTCAAATCCAGGAGTAGGATTATCTCACACTCATAGTGTGCCCCAGAAAATTAAGTTGTGTGACTAAAATAAATGAAAATAACCATCAGGAGGCTTGCATTGTCATTGATGTATTTTTTTAATCAGTTTGTGGTATAGACCATCTTGACCAGCAATTTGTCCCCCATTTTAAAGTAACAACTTCCCCTTTGCTTGTACCCAGGTCATCCACCAACTGACCTGTAAGGAATGTACACAGTCTCTGAAAAATAAATAAATACATAGAATAGGAAGAATTTTCACATTGGGAAATGTGAAAATTCGGACATGATTTTACTATCAGTCATTGACTACTGGATATCTGCAACATATAAAAAGTTTATCTATTAAGTTTAAGTTGCCTGCTGTGGAGAGAGGGAGGCACCCGTCCCTCCATTGTGTAGCTGGTTTAGATAGATGGATGAATAATTAAAAAATATAATAAAAAAATATAACCTACAGTCTGAGCTGTTGGGGTCTAGAAATTTATATTTTATTTAAAAGGATGTTATTGTAAATGTATTAACTTTTTTTTTTTATCGATGAGAAACCCTATTTTTGATAACAAAAGGGACTCAGGAATTTGATTTGATTATGTGTTAGAACTGCTTGCCATACCTTCGCTTTGCAGATAGCGGGGAGCCATTCACAGCCCAGCGTTTCCTTGTTGTTGCAAAAACGTGTTTAGACCCAACCTACCTTATCCACCAATCACAGGAGAGCGTTTCCTCCTACTGTGCCTCAGGCTCATCCACGGTTTCACAAGGAGAAGGTAAAAGATTTACGTTTTTTAACACAAAGAGACAGTAAACGGTCGCCTTCCGACCTGCCGCCATGTTGTTACCGACGCATAGAACTTAACAACCTATTTTAGGTTATATTGAACATTTTCTTAACCCTTTTGCTGTTCGTTTTATGCTGAAGCTTTTCAGGTGATACTAACCAGTTACAAAGTGACACTAACCGCCCGAAACGATGAGTTAAGGTAAGTAGCCATACGTTGTACATTTTCTTCCTTTTTTATTTGTCTGTTTTAAGTTTATATTAAAGTGGTATAATAAAACAGTGATTTCCATACTATCTGGAGTCCTTGTAAATGTCTCTTCTGACTATATTTAGTTATTGATTCATTATATTTGTGAAAAAAACCAACACCCTCCAGTGTAAAATTCAGTTGTTTCAACCCTTGTGTTGAAATAATTGTTTTGCCTGCTTTAAAATTACAGATGGAGCTTTATGGATCAGAACATTATCGAAAGGCTGATGTGTTTCAGTTATTGAAACCATAAGGATCCTTTACACAGATTGATAACGATGTATTCAAAGATTAAGCTTAGAACAGTTTTATATTTCATAAGACCAGTAAAGAAGGATTTATTTTGTTTTAAAAAAGTAGGGGTTGCTATTTATGAGGATGTCCATGTACTATATAGTAAATGCATTTGATCCAGCTTCCCTCTGCATGAGTTACTGCATCAGTGTGACGTGGCATGGAGGCGATTAGCCTGTGGGTCTACTGAGGCTTGAGATTGCTTTGATAGCGTAATTTGGCTAATTTCCATTATTGCAAATGGAGTCTCTATGTACCGTAGACTGCATGTAGGGTTTAGGTCAGCTTAGGTGAGACGATAAATTGATCAATATATTTAGGTCTGACTATAGGGTTTAGGTCAGCTTAGGTGAGACGATAAATTGATCAATAAACCAACTCTTTGCTCATGTGCAAGTGCTGCAGGAAAATGAAATCAGTACCTCACTTTCGAATTTAAAATTGAATTAAAAACACTGTTTTATGTATTTATTTCCAATTCAAAGTGTCCCATAAATACTCGCTTGAAGGAACAGTTTTCTTGACGATTTCTTTCTGTTTTTATTAGCCGTGATGATGTAGATTTGCCACAAGATGTCAGTATCGTCTTATGTGCCTTAACTAAAGACATGAAGCATCTTCATTCAAAAAGGATTTACTCGCTGGGAGCATTTGCTTGTGGAAGTTAAATCTCACCAAAAAGGAGATGTCGCTTCTCCTTTCTCTCCTCTTCCTCAGACAATAAGAGCTGGAGATGGATGAGGGAGCCGTCGGAGTAGATTATTCCATCTGGAATCTCCTGAAATCTACAGCCACAGCCATCTTCCTCAGGAAGAGCAACCATGATGATAAGCTTGGACTTTATTTGGACAGTGATGTCATTTAGCTTTGATTTACTGTTAAAAATGTAGACGGTGCGGTGTTTTCGGTCGATTGAAAAAGTCTTTCTCATCTTATTTCTCCGCAAATTAGGTTTAGAATTATCCGAACAAATGCGGGCATGGCAGATATGACAAACGAAAACATCATTTAGACAAGTTATGATTTGTGAGTAGGAACGCAGCAATATGCTCCTACCCTAAAGGCAAATTTTCTCTTATTGTCTACCTTCTGCTGCATGGGGTCTCCATCATCCTAATGATGTAGGCTCTCCTTTACTATCAAAAAGCGTAAGTAGAGATCCTTGCTTGTGCCATTTAGGATGCAGCGCCATTATTAGCCTCATACGCATACCATAATGAAGATGAAGACAGATCAGTTTTATTTGTACTCTGCAGCAATAAAAGTAAATTTCTCGTTCTTTCCACAGGAGAATACTGAGTGGCTTCATTCCAAGTTCAGCCTCCCCTCTCTCTTCTGTGGTGCTTTAAAGGAGCGATTTAAATCTGCAAGTATTCATCAACGGATTTCTTGAAATCGGAACTCGTTTACATGCATTAGACGCCCAGAGCCTCATCCTCAGGCTTGCAGATTTTTTTTTTTTCTTTTTTGCGTTTGCGGCAGATATTACAGTTTTTTAGCAAACCGGTAGTTATTTCGACTGGTTGCGCTTATTGCTCAAGAAGAGGAAACAATGGGGACATTTGATTTTTTACAGCCGGTGTCTGGGGAACATGTTTTAACAGCGAGCGTCACAGATTTACCTCGGTGTTACTTCGCTTTGACTTTTACAGTTTTCTGGGCTATAAAATAAAGTGTTTTGGACCAGTAGCTTGGTTTTTGTCTGTTGTCAGTTGACAAATTTCTAATGTTTTAAATGATTTTATCTTGCCCAATTGAAGCACCAAACTGTAAGGTTGCAAAACATGTCCCTCTTTTTTTTTTTTTATCAATCAACCTCATTTCAGATGTAGATTTTTGTATCTTTAGAACACCGTGTGATGATGAGATTTTTCCACTTGCTTAACTATTTTGTCCTGAAAAACTCAGGCTTCCACGCAAACATGCATCAGATGGCATCACAGAAGGCACAGACAACGAACCAGTTCTTTTCATTACATCCTTTTGCCCTTTTCTTTTACTTTTTTCTTGTTTATCTGCATGTTTTTAAGCAAATTCTTCCTTTTAAAGGGCTTTACTTGCATTCTGTCCCCAGAGATTGCCAAGGCTTAGCTGATCAGCTCTCGTCTTGTGCCTTTTGTGACGTTATCAAACCTAATCTAATCATACCAGATTTTTTTATGATTATTTCTTTTGGTTATTAAGAACTGTATTTTGTGAAACCCTGCAGTACAAATCCATGCTTCTTTTATTTCCAGGAAAAACAAAAACACACCATTGGACACCATTTTTAATGAAAAGAGTGAGAACATGCACAGAAGATGTTTTCCAAGCGTTTTTATTGAGAGCTTTCATGCACGAATAGGAGAAGATGAACATTACGCTGCATTTATGATCAAAACGATGCAACTTTCAAGTGTTAATAACATGGTGTGAATGAATAACATAAACAGGGCTTGCTGTTAACTATGTCAGAAAGAAACAGTCAAAAAGAAAGGAAAAAAAAAACCTTACAGGTCACATCTACTATAGAAATCCTTGTCTATTCACTGACACATGTTTGTCATTTTTCTTCGTAGAAACTGGGAGCAAAAAGCATCTCTTATGTGAATGGGCTAGTTAAACAGGTAGGCCCTTCAGGAATGAAGGTCACTTTATCTTCAGACCTGGCTCTACTCAGAGGCAGTCAATCACTGCTGACACGTCCCAGAGGCCTCTCAGTGTTCTGCATTCATTCATACAGGTTCAGAGATAAATCGTAAAGTTCCAAGGTAAATGACAAGTTGAAGTGACACCAGGTTCAAACTGTGCAGTGTTTTTCAATAAAGATTTAATTCGGTCTTTATGTGATAATTGGGGTTTTTATCTTGCTTTCCAGTTGCTTATGCTGAGCAGAAGCAACTGCAACAGTAACTTTCAACAGAACTGTTGAAAGTTACTGTTTCTTAAAGTGAAATTTGGCGTCAACACCGTCTACCATCTCTGAGCAGGTGCAAGTGGAGTAAATTATTTTGTGGGTAAATATCTTGTTCTATGATCTTGGTCCCCACCCCCTCACCTCCCCCCATACGTTAAAGCTACTCAATGCAACTGGCATGGTGACAGTAGCTTAGCATCTGTAGAGTGGAATGTAGAAACTTGCGTTGTTTGGAGTTTATTTAGAAATCTGATGCAGAAGAGAATGAAATCCTTCATAGTTTATGGAATTTAAATACTTTGAAGCTCAGAAAGTAACTAAAATCAAGGACCAGATCTAGATTTTACATCCAGATTATCCCCTACGTTCAACAATTTTCTTGTACAAAAGTAAACATTAAACATATACGTATGCTAAGAGCTACGAACAAGACTTTTTCGGACAGCAGGAACCTATTGAAAACACTAGTAATGTTGGCTTAAAACAAAAACTGGTGAGAGATAAAAGATAAAATCATCACTTGTGATCTGATTATGATGAAACATAACAGACATGCTATTCTGTGCGCCTTGCTGGGCTTCTTTTGTAACAGAAATACTTTTAATACAGTGATACAGACATTTGATGCATGTCATATGAGAATTTGAATTGTGTCATGAAAACTAGATATTGAAAGTAGTTTATAACATTTTTTTTTCAAATTAAAAATGGTGCTTGAAAGCCTCACAAAAGGTTTTGTTTTGGCTTTTTTTTTTTTTAAACTGTAAGCTAAATTGTGTCAACCTGGGAAAGTGATTTCCCATAAAGTTGAGAATATGCTTATAATGACTTTATAAGCATAAAAGGGGGGGGAATAATTATCACAGCATATAAAAGCTTTCTGGATCCAAAGAAATTTGTGAAAACAGCCTAAATACTTGCTTTCGTATTTCTTAAGAATAAATTCACGCACTATTACACCTAAAACTTTTGCATAATTTTTCAGTTTCAAATCCCGTGAACAACTGCTTCATATCTGACAAAACAAAAACAATTAAATGCATTCCAAATTCTTTAAATTGTGCATTTAAAATCTCACTCTTCGCCGTCTACTGCATGTTTGGCAGCTTGGCACAAAACAGTTTTTTTTTCTAATACAATTCTTTTAGGCGTGACAATGCAAAAACTGATTACATTTAAGGTTGTTGTTTTTTTTTGTTTTTTTTTAATATGAAAGCCAATTTGGCTCACCAGACAAAAATGAAAACAGTAAACAAGAACAGAGGCAGCAGCCTGGAGGAGAAAGTTTTCAAATGAGATTAGCAGAGCTGCATACCAATGCATGGCCGTATAGGCTGCACTCAGGCCGAGATGTGTGACAAAGTCTGCAAATATCCGTGTGACCCTTCGAGAACACACACTTTCAGCACAGCAGGAACACGTGCTGCAAAATATGCCAGAATTTTTTTTTTTTTAAATCCTTCCCCTCTCAGAAATGTTTTACGTAGCCACATTTTATTATTCAACACTGAGTTTAAAATTTGTTCAAATAAATGTAAAGAAAGAGAAGCAAAGAGTTATTAAATGATTATTCTCGACACAACATCATTTGCATCAAAATTAGATCAGATCAGTTTGAAGTTTAGAAAAAAAATAAATAGACACTTGTTGCCCTCTGAACCCAAACAGTGCTACAACGGTGGCTGTTTTTAGCTCTTATGAGTTGTTTCAAAGCAAACTAGAGTGTTATTCTTATTGCAGTAAAACGGGATCGCGTGTAAACAATTGTTTAACTTGCCACAAATATCTTACAATTCACTCTTTTCCAGCTTTTTGCAATTTCTTTAAAGAGCAGAAAACAAAGCGTACAAATCCTTTGCTTGGCCGAATCCTTTCAAATAATAATCAAAAGAGTTCTGCTGAGACATGAAAGCAATTTTAGGCATTTTCTTGCAACACGACATGTGCTGCACAAAACAAAAAAAAAAAAAAAAAAAGGAGATTTCCGTCTGTGCATATTGTTTTGAATGAAAGAGGATGAGGGAGGGGGGAGGCAACACCCGCCATTTTCTGATGGGTCTCAACACAGAACAAAATCTGAGCAGAAAACAATTATTTTTTTTCTCGCTCTCATAGTTTTGGGAAACACCTTAATGCAGCAGAAGCCCTTCTGCTCACACCTCAACTGCTGCAGCTGCCTTAACGCAAAGATTTGTTTGCATCAGTTCAGTGACTGCAAGGCTCTCCTTCAACATGGCGTTCACAGCCTGTGTTTCCCTCACTCTCTGGCTGTCCGAAGCGGTCAGTCGCAGGGTTTAAATGGTGCTAAGTTAAATACATATATATAGATAGATAGATAGATAGACACATGGAAAAGGAAATGATTGATTTAATTTTTTTTTAAATGTACAGTAAAAAAAAAAAATAAAAGCAGTCTCACCGGAAAACAGAAGCTCTGGACTCACTGTAGCCCTAATGGGGGTTTGTTTGCGCTTTTGGAGACGCAGACTATATCTTGGAGAGAGGCCAATGGCGGCTCAAAGTTGGGCTATAAGCTGTGCTTTACTTAAACAATCCACCTCCCCCCTCTTTTTCCTCCTCCCTCAGCCCTTTCCCCTTAGAAAGACCCCCCCCCCCATACACCTCCCTAAGAAAAGAAAAGAAAAGAAAAAACGTGCAAAAGCAGCTCGACTTCTTTGTCTAATCTACAGCAAGCGCACGGATCTTCCTCACACAGGATGCAGCTTTGCTCTGAAACTTTACGTTAGTTTTGCACCCCCTATGGAATGGTGCTCTGAAACTCGCAGGAGGAGACGTGGGGGGAGGGCGGGGAGACTCTTTCTGTACATTCCTCAGCGATACATTCACCGCTCCTCCCGCAGAGCCTCCCCGCACAAGCACACGCACACACGCACGGAGTCGGAGAGAGGCTGCAGCCAGCCATGCATCGGTTCATTTAAACCGACAGGGGCGAGGAGAAAGAGAGAGAGGGGAGAGAGAGAGAGAGAGTGCAAATGGCTGCTGTCTATACATCCTGGAGCCACACAAAGAGCAGCACAATCTGGCACTTTCCAACCGACGGAGCAACTCCGTGTGGGCTCCACTGTTTTTGGATAGCGGTGGAGATGATTAAAGTTAAACACCTTGGCTCATGTTTTTTTTTTTTTGCCTATATTGTTTAAATCGCTTGCACGGATCGACAGGGAATAAAATGTCTTAAATTTATATTTGATGAGAAAGTTCTCATGAGACATTTTAGGACACATCCTGTATTCAAAAGTTTTAAGGCTCTTTAATGAATTGCCTTCTCTATTATTATTATTATTATTATTATTATATTATTTTTTTTTTTTTATTTAAATAACCTGCTTAATGAATGAGAGCAGCCGCGGGGAAAGTAAAGGGCGGCGGGAACTTATTGGAAAAGTTGAGGACCGTTAGAAAAAGCGGCCCGGATCTGGCGTGTTTCGTTCCATCTCCGGGGTTTCCGATGAAACGCGGCCGGAGACGCGCGGTTGGCGCGCTGATTCATATAGAATAGTCGAAGCCGGGGAGCCAATGAGCGAAGCGCGGCTGAGGCCGAGCCGGCAGCGGCGGCGCTGGGAGGCTCCGCGCCGCGCTGATTGGTCGAGCGGGTTAGCCAATCGGAAGGCGCGGTGTGTTTGCTCTGGAGCAGGGAGAGGAGGAGGACCCTCCTAGGCAGACTTGGCCCCTAGAGTCTGAGCCGCTGGATGAAGGGCCCACTGAAGCAACACTTCCCCTTTGTAACCTGCTTTTAGAGGCGTATGCACATGGAGTTAAACACTGCAGGGATGTACAGTAGCTTTCAAAAGGCTACATGCCCCAGGTTTGGTGATATATATATATATATAAAAAATCCTAAGTATTTTCATCACCCCCACCCCACCATATAATCTGAAATTCACCTTGTCTATTTTAACTTAAAAACAAACAAATCTGTAAGCAGGACTACTAGAAAAAAATGCTAAAAACATATGCAACCCAACAGCACAAGTGTACAAACCCTGAATACTTTGATGAAGCCGGTTCAATTTCAATGTTCCATCTTCATTGCTTGGAATCTACCGTCAAATAGTCATTTGCAAAAGTTCAGCTACTCTATCAGATTGTGAGTACACCTCAAGTCCAATCAATAATCCAGGATATGGTCTGTGGAATTTAATTCTAAATTCCTTCTATTTTCAAAACATACACTTTTTTTCCCGTTAACTCATTGTTTTCTCTTTATTCTGATGTATAACTCCACTCTGAAGCTAACGAATGAAACTCCTTGTCATCTTCAACACCTAAAACCTTTAGGTCAGAAACGACTAGTATTTTCAACCATTCATAATTTTGACCTCCGATCACGATGCTGCCACCGCCGTGTTTCACTGTGGCGGAGGTGTTCTTTTGTTTATGTTCACTGTTGTTATTGTGACAAAACGTCATAGTCATGCCCCTAAAGTTAAAGGTTGGCTTTAAAAAATTATGAGACATGGTCCCACAAACTTTCAGAAAAAAATGTTGCAATTTTTTTGATAATTTATTTTTTTGGAAGAAAGGACTTAGACATGTTTTCTGCCCTGACTCTTTGTCCAAGCATGAGGAGAACAGTGAACATTTTGTCTAGGAAACAAGAAAAACCAGAACTCTGCAGAATTTTCTGCCGCTTCTTCAGGGTTACTTGATTGAAGCTGTACCAGTTTCAATCTTTCATCCATTCTGAGGAAACCTCCAGTTTCCCATAATTTGTTCCACTAGTCAGAACTGTCTTTACTGTCCTGTTGATTTTACATAATGCAGTAGATTTTTGTATCTTTCTCCTGGCTGATTTGTACAAGACCATTATTTATCTGTTGCAAACTGTCAGTAAACTGAGGCTTTAGCTCAATGATTCAATGAGCAAATGTGACATCGATTCTTCTGGGACAGCTGAACTTTATTTTGGGTAAGCGAGATTCAACAAGTTGGGTGTCAGTGTGTACCATGGAACGCTGAAGGCTGACCCGGTGGCTGCAACATTTTTATGTACTTTTATTTTTGTTCATTTTTCAGCGAAACTGCAGAGGTTGTAGGTTGAAATAAGGCTTTGAAAATATTTTAAATTATTTATCATAACATAATTTTTTGCATCACAACAACCTGCCGTATTAACTGGGCGTATGGATCATTTATTGCTTAACAGTAACCAACACCAATTATCCAGCAGCTAACAGGTCAGGCATTAGCAAGAGCTGCCTGGCACATTAACCCTTAACCCCAGTTTTTTTGGGGGTTTTTTTTGGCACCAGTCACCTTTACTGAATAGCATTGGATAGTAAAGAAACAGGGATGACATGCAATAAATTGCTCAAAATCAGGACTTGAACGCGGGACAGTCATCTCAAGAACCGACGCCCCTGCAACTGGTGCATGTGGTCTACCATCTGAGCCACGCAAACCCACAGCCCCAAGGTTTTTAAGATCCTCAAATCGTTTTTTAAAATGTATTTATGAATGGATGTTTTGCAAACTCTGCGTTTTGTATATTACCAAAGAAATTTATATTGAGTCAGGCATTTTAATCTGTTGGATTTTTGTGCAGAGAACCAATACACAACTACTTACGAGTGTCGCTTCAAGGATGGCAAATGTGACAACAGCATGCTTTGGTTTTGATGTATTTCTATGGGTGTATGACATTGCCACAAACAAGTCTGGTATAGTTTCTGTATAATTTCTGTTTTGTTCATTTTATTTATTTATGTAACAGGTAAAGACATTTTAGGAAATTATTACAGTTTTAAGAGAACGTTTTGGGAAAGACAAAAGCTACATTATTATTATTATATAATAATAATAATAATAATAATTTTTAATTTTTTTTAAAAAAAGCTCTGTTTTAGTGAAGGTGTAAAAACGTTGAGTTTTTTTTTTGTACCTAATTAACAAGCTGTTGTAAATCCTTTGGATGGGCGGGCACCAAACATGGGGTCCTCCTAATTCCGGCCCTGAGTAGAGCCACTTCACTGTTTGACATAATGAACCAGTTTTCCTGTAAAGGCAGTTTTATTTAAATATATATATATACACTATTGTAATTATTGTTGCAGTTCTAAAATACAGTCTCATTAATTTTTGCAAAATATTTGTTTTAGCTTGTAAAATTATTCCACCCAAGTCAAGTACTCCTGCTTTTTTACTTAAATGTGGTAAACTAGTTGTTTTGTGCCCAGTTAATATGACTTTAATTTAAATTATAGGACCACATGATTTTCCTAGAGTGCAATGTAAATCTGCGGAAACATGATCTAAACAAATCATACAGTAGCTTCGCTTTCAAAACCACTAAACCCACAATAATATTCTGGACATTGCTTCAGCAGTAAGTAACTATTGTGAATACGGCTTGTTATAAAGGTTTTTGAATGTTGTCCACATAAAAATAGTTTTTCTGAAACTTTTTTTTTTACTTTCTAAAAAGGATATAACACAAAAACGACCTTGAAGATTATAGTATCTATGGATGTTTCTATAGTAGTAATGTAGCGTAGTCATTCAGATACACAGGGAAAAGAAAACATGGAACATAGTGCCGCCCTTACAAGTTACCGCCCTGAGTGGTTGCTCATGTCTCCCATATCAGAAACAGCCACAGATCCAAAGAATTAGTACATCTCACAGAAAAACAGACTAGCGCTTCTCTGAATTTTAAAAATTAGAATGTCTGCAAAATATCAGTAATTATATGTAAATAAAAAGACGACAACCTTAGTGCCCAGAGTTTAAAGAAGAAAAAAAAAACTCTTGCCAAATCTTGCCATGAAGGATATATTTCAAGTTCTTTGCATTCACTCCAAATATATTTGAGTGAATAAACTCTTTGCTACTTAATGCCTCAGTTTGATATGAATTTTAGCGGCTGACATGCTGAAGCACACAGAGAAATCATAGTGGGGTGTGAGCAGTGGGTACACAAGCCTCATTGGCAGCACCAAGACCCTCCTCATGGTTCTGATTGGTTTCTGTATTTACAACATTTTCCGTTTAATCATTTTAACATTAAGCCTATCTTGTTTGTCATAACCAATTTGCTCTACAACGCAGCAACAGTTCTTGTCGAATGACCAGTGCGTATATTCACCCCTTTATCATGAGCGGACCCCTTCGCTCCCCAACCGACACGGATCAAACAGGTACAGTGGACGGATGGGACAGGCGGTGGCTGGACGGACGGCTGAATGAAAACAATTGATTTGATTAAGCAACACCAATGACTACTTTCCCCAGTCTTACCATGGAGATTGGGTTGACTAGTTTATCAATGTATTACTCATTTTGGTCAATGTGTGGACTTGATAAGTTATGTTTACAAAATATAATACAGCCCCCATTCACTCTTCATGCTCCAACTTTTTTTTTTCAAAGCATACAATAGGCAGTTCTTTTATTGTGCCATGTAAGATGTGGCTAGTGGATCAAAGATATGACTTTATTTTTTTATTGGCTACCTTTGAGGACATGCAATTATTATATTGTTAAATTTCTTAATTAGATATGTGACTTTGAATAAATTCGTCAGAAGAAGAACATAAATGCATTGTTGTTTATTTAAGAGTTTTTTTTGTCACTGTTTGATGATAATATTATATTCAGGACAAGTTTAATTGGGTATATTTACCATGGACAGTTCAAGTTAAATAAATGTGTCTGTTTTATTTTTATAAAATAAAAAAAATATTTAGTTTTTATAAAACAAATAACTTTCTTTTTTTTTTTTTTTTTTATTATTTTTTTTTTTTATTAACAGAAGTTATAGTCATGGAGATACTAAAGAAGCAGTTAGTACAGCTAGAATATGGCAGCCAAAAGTGTCCTGTAGAAGATAGTGAAGGGAGCTGAATGGATCAATGCTGCTTAACTGCACTTTATATTATTGGACGTTTCACCCCTATTTAACGTGAGCTATGCACTTCTGTGTGTCTACGTATTTCTGTTTTTATCATTTTGAATCATTTCTTTTACACTTGCGAGTTGAAGGATTCCAGAAAATTAGACATTATTTCATACTTTGCTAATTATTCTTATTTTTACTTTTTTTCTCCATTAAAATAACTTGATTTTAAAAAAATAACAAACTCTTACAGGATCAGACTTACTGCAGTAATTAATCAATTTCTATACTTACTTTGACACCTTATATTAGGGTTTTTTTAATCCTCCCAGTTTCACTGGAATATATCATTCACTGATCACATGCAAAACCCTTTGACTACACCACATGCTGAAAACCTTGTATAGAATCTGCTTTGACAGTATATTGACCCCTGGCCATTAGTAGGGTTGCTTGGTGTGACTCTCTCATAAAATGGACATTATTGTTAACTTCATATGTTTTGAGTTATCCCACGTAAGTTATAGGTATGCATTCAAATATACGCTGATACGTTACAGGGAACACTGAAGAGGGAAACCACTCCCCTCGTTCAATGATTTGTTGTTGTTTTTTTTTTTATACGGGCATTAGGGATGTGTCTTCAAATGGCTATCCGTTGCGCCAAGAAGTCTAATAGATATTCTAAGCAAACAGCAAGGATCCCAGCTCAAGTCATACTTTTCCCTGCGTGTGACCTCGAGTAAATGGGGCCTGCTGCTGGACTTTGAGTCGTGGACCAAAGAGGGCATGGCTCCACTCTATAGTAGAGAAGATGGATGCCGCCATGTGGGAAGTAGTAGTAGTAGACGTGTCATTCTCGCATTGCGTGAGGGCCCGAGGAGCGGCCCAGGGTCCTCCCATGCAAACAGGACTCTTAATATTAAGTGTTGCTGATGCAAAGTGTTAATAATAACATATAGTGCGAACTCTTATATGATTGGCCCCACCCCCTTTTGCCATGCTCTTTCGTTCAACCGTGTCATCACTACAGCGCACTTATGCGCTCAAGCCCCCGCAATATCAGCGTCTCCCTGCTTATGGGCGTGCGCATGCTTCAGCCGACCAATCAGAAGCCAGGCTTTGCAAAGCAAGGCACCACGAATGTGATTCTGGCGAAGACACCAGTTAGCACGGAAAACCTTTACGCACATAACTCTCATGGCATCCCCCCTCCTTCCCGTCTCTCTCGGTCTCTCTTCCACTCCTTTTTTCTCTTCACTCCTCATTCGCTGCCGTGTCCACCCCAGATTCCCGTGCAATTTTTTTTTGCCCCCGATGCCCCAAACACTTAATTGAGCAATTGGGATTCCTCACGTGTGGGCTGATTTGTAGTTTGAACACGTGGCTCATTCAGAAAAAAAAAAAAAAAAAAAAAGGCCGGAGTAGCGGAGGATCTTTTTTTTTTTTCCTTCTTCTTCTTTCTACTCCTCCTGCCCTTTCTTCTTCTTCTTATTCCAGGCCAGCCTTACTGTGTGTGACATTCTCCGTCCCTTTGCCAAAAGGGGTTTTCGGAAGAAGAGACAAAAGTAGTTTCTCCTCCTTTTTTTAATTTATTTTTTTTATTTTTTTTATTTTTTTCCTCCTTCGCCCGGCCCGCCGTCGTTTTGGAGCGAGGCGAGATTAATAATTGAGCATTTATTTATTGCGCGACAGTGACAGAGAGGAAGGGGTGGTGGCGAGGGGAGCGCAAACGCACTGTGGAAAGGGGGTGGGGGGGCTGCCAGTTTAAATCTATCTGTGGCTCGAACCGACCGGGACGCACGCCACAGCCGCTCCGCATAGTAGTAGTAGTAAAAAAAAAAAAAAGGGCTCGGGGAGAAGAAGAAGCGAGCAGGGCGATCCGGGCGCACATCCGCGAGAGAGAGAGAGAAGAGAGAGAAAGAGCGAAACAACTGTCTCTTCTTTTCTCCACCTTCCCTCCCCCCCCATCCCCACTCCACCTCTCTCCGGCGTAAAGATTGTCCCGTTTCGGCGTGGAACATGAATAAGCTATACATCGGCAACGTGAGCGCCGAGGCGAGCGAGGAGGACTTGGAAAGTGTCTTCAAACAGTGGAAGATTCCGCACAGCGGTCCGTTCCTCGTCAAAACCGGCTACGCGTTTGTGGATTGCCCGGACGAGAAGGCGGCGATGAAGGCCATCGATGTTCTTTCAGGTGAGATTTAATTTTTTAAACATTTTTTTTGGGGGGGGGGATATATTGGCAATAGATTAAAGTGAAACGAAGAAATACGCACGGCCTTGCTACATGTGTCCAAATTTCTTTATCTTTTGCATGTATACTCCTGCAGGGTGGAGGTGTATCCAACTGTTTCTCTCTCTCTCTAACACACACACACACACACACACACACACAACGCACAACCTTTGCGTGGCCTTTTGACACTCTGATTTCAGACAAATGGCTTCAACGTCTCACGGGTTTGAGAGAAATTTCTGATATTTCCATTGATAAAACGGCAGCGTGAACACAATCGTGAGGATATCCAGGCTTAACGCAGGCAGCGAGGCTGTGGACGCCGTGGAGTGAGCGTGGAAGCCAATGTTCTGTTTTACTATTCTGAGCCACTCTTTTCAATTTCCAGTCCCCCCAGTTTGAACACAAACTCTGCATCAGGTTTTCAAAGTGTGTAGGCCGTCGAAGTGAAGCCACTTCGCCCATTGCACGCTTGACACACCAGGTGGTTTAATTGTGTTAGCGAAAAATTAGGCCAACTTAACTGAGCCACACTTTTGCACATGTTCAGACTTTTCTCCTCGTTGGGGGTTTACGTGAATTTAGCGACACTCGTGCAATTCCACGCAGCACGACTTCGTCAAAACTTCTACTTCAAAATATCACGTCTTTGTTAAATGTGCTACATCGCCATGTTCTCGTACTGTTTTGGTGAGAAAGGGAAGGAACAAACGTCCTTAATTAGCTACGTTTTTTTTTACGAGGCTTGAGTTGAATGGAGGTCATGTGGTGGACAAATTAAAGTGGCATTTTTTTTATTTTTATTTCTTTAGGTAAAGTTGAACTTCATGGGAAAGTTCTGGAAGTGGAGCACTCTGTCCCTAAACGTCAAAGGTAGGTCAAATATTAAGTTTTGTAGGATAGCTTAGCTTTACTTTGAACACCTAACGTTTTATTTCACAAGCAGCGTCTTTTCTGTTTCTAAATTAGTGTGTACAATACGCTGTGTTATTGAACACGCTTATTTTCCAGATGGTGGGCCTTGTTAAAAAAAATTCTGAAATATATTTTCACCCTTAATCCTTGTGGGGTCAAATAAAAAGGGTGCACGGTCATTTACTGTCCTCCTTTCGCCATGACTGCACGGTGCTCCTGAAACCGCTGTGAATTTGGCTTCATTTCGCACTTCCACCATATTTGTTTTCTTAAACACGCACACAGTGACCGCGTGAGCTAAAAGCTCGAGGTGGCCGGTTAACCCTCGAAACGTACGTTTTTTTTTTTTTTTTTTTGGCGTGAGTACAGGCTGAATTTGTGTCACACGGGGCCTTTTTGTTGGAGTCGTCCATTTGAGAAGGAGCTGCCCGTCATTCTTCCCTGTCTGCCCCCACGCTTCCGCCCTTCCCCAGCACGTTGTGCTGCTGTTGCGTGAGATGGACTCCCAAACATGAGTGAAATTGTAGATTTTGGGGCTCCCAGCTCACGAGAAAAGACCTTCAGTGTCAGAGTTAGAGCCTTGTAGTCAAGCTTGGCGGTGGCGTGTTTTACTTTTTTTTTTTTTTTTTTTTTGAGGAAAAGCCTGTATATTTCTCCTGTAAGTAACGTAACTTGAGCTCCGACAGCCAGTTGACTGAAGTTTTTAAAATATGTATGCCGTTTTAGTGGTGACGTAATTTACCCATAATTAATCTAGTTTAGCATAAAATGTATGCGTTCCGCCAATTTATGTCGTACCTTATTAAAATGTGCATTTTTAGAAATGGGGGGGAGAGGGAGACGCTTTAATTTTATTTATAATGTTTTTACGTGTTTAGGTGGACTTGAACTAGTTGGCACACTTCCTACTAAACGTCGTCTAAAATAACGTCCTCAATTAAATTATACTACAAAGTGCTGCCTCATAATGCACATGTTTGTTTATTTAAAATTTACTCTTGCAGTTTTAACAGAAAAATGGCCAATGACTAACTTCCCAAGATGTGTGTGAACGTCAGAGCCAAAGTTTCAGTAAATGGCTCCTTTTTTCAGATAAACAAATCTAGAATTGTATTACACTTGGTGTACTTTAAATACACCAATTAGATGCATATAAAAATGCATCTAATTTTATTTGCAAATTGCAGGTGAAGAGCTAAACTTAAAAAAAAAAATCTGATCTTTATTGCATTATGTATATAAAATCAACAAAATTAAAAACAGAGCCCACAGTCCATGGCTTTTTTTTTTTTCCCTGAACTCCTACTCAAAAGGCAACAAACCCTAGGCAAGCTCTTGACAAATGTTTGAGCTAGCTACCACATGGTGTCAGCTTGCGAGTGAAAAACTGATCTCAAATCAAGGGTATTGGCTTCAGTTTTTATTATAAATGCTGGTTCCAGTTATGTATGTATGTGTCTAATATGTGGCCTTTTAATATACCCCCACCAAAAACTGTAGAATTTACTGGTCAGTAGAAATTACCTTAGTTTTATGTCCTGCAAAAGAACAGACTATAAGGTCAAATGTATAGACTCAAAATTTCACGTGTGGCAGTAACAGGCGTTTTGACTCCTGTCCTAATATTTGTCACTGGATCTGTAGGGGGGGAAGCGTATACTGGAGTTTTTGGGATCTTGACGTGGAATGTGTTTCTCTGGCAACTAGTGGGATTTTATTTGTAATGTATATGCTGCTTTAAGACGCCAGGTGAATTTGACTAGAATTTTGGTGCTAAATCTATCTTTGCCGTCTATAGCATGCCCTGCAGTGTCGACTGTGGCTGCACAAAAGTCCAGTTTTTGTGCTGCTTTGTTGGAGCCAGGAGAGTTAAAACATGCTAGTCCTTCACCATGTAGGACTTTGTGATGGTGGTTGATGGGAATAGTGCTCACTATAATCTACGCACATACTTGCATGCACACACTTGTACTATGGAGAGGGGTAGAGGGGCTGTCTTTACATTCCAGCCTACACACTTTGACTAGCAGGCTTGGCCAATCATTATACCTTAACCTTTGAACTCCTCAGGAAGAGGAGGTGCTACACCACAGATCAAGGTGGGGTTGCTACATCTAGGAGGTTCAAATTAAGTTGGTGTAAAGTGACACGCTACGGAGCATGATTTTGTTTTGGGTGATGTGTTTAAAAGAAAAACTAATTTGATGTCAGAAAAATTCTTCCTACAGCATTCAGTTAAATATCTTTGTTTACAACCAGCTTACAGACGGCCATTTCAATCTTTGCTGCTTTTTTCTCTTCACTTAAAAATGACACTCATTCTTCAGTCATGTGCTCTTCTTTAAAAACCCTTTAAGGAAGTAAAGCACTTTCCTGCTTGTTGGATTTACTTCACAAAATTTTAACAGTCTCTAAAAATGCACTTGTATTGCAAATTTTTTTGCAATTAATTTCAGTAAAATTAAAATGGTTTAAGCTGAAGTTATTTTGTCTAACGTATGTGTTGCATACCAGACAAACACACATGTTCATGTGTCATACTTGAAGAAAAGGGGAAAAAAACAGTATGGCTGAAAGGGGGTAGGCTGTGTGTAAAACGGCTCTCTTGCTCAAAGATGTGCAAGACTTTTTTTCAGTACATAATGTGGGAAATTACAATATTTGTATTGTTCTAATGAACTTTTTTGAATGTTTCTCATACATCTAATGCCTTATCTAGATAAATGTGCATATCTTATTAGTAGTTTCGTAGAAATATCTGCTTCGTCTTGGTAGCAACATTCTGGGTCATGAGATCACTAGGGAGCCCACCTGTGCAGAAAAATAACTGAGCTTGGGTTTTGGGTGGCCATATTTTTCAGTATGACCTCATGTTTTATGCTGTGGCTTTTTAGAAAAAAAAAAAAAGGGGGGGATGTTGGCTCAGGTTGATCCAACCTTGTTTCGGTTGGCTCGAGACTGAAATGTACAAAAGAAGGCTGCTAAATGTTAAATGCCTGATTTGCAATAAATTATTATTTTTTTGGGTGTGAGTAGTTAGCTTGAGGTCTGTGAGGGTCACTGGGAACCTGATCGTATTCAGTCACTCAGGTCTGCATACAGCATTCAGTTGCTGTGACTGGGCATCAAGCACGGACCTAGTGTCCCTTGTTGAATACTTCTGTATAGCTGGATTATTAACAAATGGAGAAAATACAGGTGCTCTGCATGCTTCCGTCACTTCTGATGCGTCTTGTGGCTATTATGGGCGCATGTGCCTAAGTACTTATGTCCGTACGGCGGCTTCTCCTCCATATGTGCCCATAGGCCTTAAGCAGGAGGCTAATGTGTGGCATGTTGGTCCATTTTGAAAGTAAATAAGAAGCCCAGCCTCCTCCTGGCCATCACATGACGAGCCAACCCCAGTCACTCGAAGGCCTTCCCTTCTTCCCTTCCCCTCCCACTTTTAACCCTGCTCTGCATGTTCCTGTCAGTGGACTTGTCTGTGTCCATGACAACAGGACCCCACCCCCACGGGGCAGAGTGGGCCCTTGTTACCCTTGCCTAAAACAGGGCTATCCCCCACCCTCCATACCACACCCCACACATCTACACACAGGCACACCTCCCCAAATGAAAGGCTTTGGCTTGGAATGTATACCCCACCACCCCAATCCCAACACATACCCTGGCTGACTTCTTGTGTGTGTGCGCGCAGCTATAGGTTAATCCAACTGGAAGTACTTTGTGCGTTTGCACGGCTCGCATGGCGCTCCCACCGCAATGCGGAGCATTGGGAGCATGCAAAGGAAAGACTCTAGATGAGCCAGGAATGGCATGGCGGAACGGAAAGGGTTGAAATTCCTGTTGAGTTATTTTTGAATTTTCTTTACAATTTGCTCATTGACAATTGGGTAGTTTCCTTTTGTTCCATTTGTCAAATTGACAGATTTGACAAATGGGGTAGCGCGTGCCAGGGAAATTTTATGAATTATGGCCATTACTCTACAAAAATGGATTTGTGTGCCATATTTAAAGCTTAATTTCATAAAAGGTTACATCATAATTACAATTTTTACATTCAATTAAAATACGCGTAGAGTTTAAGTGGTTTTATTAGCAGATGATTGGGAGTTTGAAACGTTACTCTGAAAGATTTTACTCTTACTGAAAAAGGTCAGCACACCGTTTTAGATGAACTGCACATAAATCATGTGACGGGAGTGTGAAGCTGATCTTGCAGCCAGTTTGGGTTCAAAGTTCAAGCACACATGGTGTATGTGTTCTTGATCCCACCCTTGGCTGTACGTATGCTTTGTTAATTTAGGTAGGTGTGTGTGCACTTTAAAATGAACAGTACTTGATGCTTTTAATGTTTAAGCTAAATCATGCAGACAAACAATTACGGAAGTCCAAAACACAGATTTACAAGTTCCATTGATTTTTGTGGAAATGAATGGATCGTCGGTGTACTCCTGCTGTTGTGCATGAGTATATTGGGTTATGAAACTGGTGGTGTGGACCCTTAATGCTAAAAGGAATGAACTGGGGATTTTTGTCCTTGTTGTGTTTCTGGTGACGGAGCACAGCAGCACCATTGTAATTGCTGGTCTCCGCTTGCTCTTGCTGTATGCACACTCTGTGTGAACAAGTACACGATTTTGACTTGTCTTGGTCCAGATTCCTGTTGGTTTCGGAGGACATTTGCATCCGCCCTCCCTGAGCAGTTTTTTTTTTTTTTTTTTTTTGACACCACAGCTGGATGCTCCTGGATAAGGATCTGTTTGGGTGGAAGAGTTGGCCTAAAGACTCACTGGGGTTCCAACCTCATCATTCAGGGAAACAGAGCACATAATTTTAAATGTATTACTACACATACGTTTTCTATTTTAAATGCGTTTGATATCGATGCCCTTGATTGAGTATTAAAATGCCATAAACCCTGCACACTTTTTACTTTTCCAAAGTCTAACAGTGTTTTCTAAATTTATTGACCTACAGTCATGTGGTTTAAGTTGAATTCAGAAGAAACAAAAGCTGATTTTTGTAGTTTCCACTTGTAGCTTCTTGCCCTTAGTAGCATTAACAGTTTTGCCCCCCTGCCCCCGTCCCCATCGTGTAATGTCGTCTTCTTCATCCATCCCCCACCCTCTTTCTCTCTTGTCTCTCCAGGAGCTGTAAGCTGCAGATCAGGAACATCCCGCCTCACATGCAGTGGGAGGTGAGTGCTAACAGGCTGCTAACTCCTTCCAGGGTGTGGCACAATCGGGCAGCTCAACTGGGCTCTCATTTAGTGGCCTCTGGAGTCACCTTGCCTTTGGATTTCAATTGAGCATGCACTTGATTATTTGTCTGACTGGGGCTGCAGCCAGTAGTGTGACTTAGATTTGTGCATCAAATGTCTGTGGCTGAAAAGATCAAGAGATTTTTTTTTTTATTATTATTTATTTTTTTGTCTGAACATGGGTTCTTTAGTAGCTGTGGATAAGTCATGGAAATTTCCCATCATCACTCTTTCAGGAACTGTAAAAGTCAGCAGGATTGAAATGTTTTTGAAGTTTGTTTTTAAAGCCTACACTGAAGCATTAAGCTGATTTAAGACTTTCATTATGTGGTGATTGTGAATTAAAATATTGTGATTTAGTGTTATCTACGCATGAACTTTATCAAATTTATTTAAAGCAGAAAAGCAACAATGCTGTTGCTAAATTAATACATCTTTGATTAATTAATTTGTATGTTTGCCAGTTTTTGTCCAGATATTTAATTTTTTCCTTTAGTTCTGACCTGCAAATTCTGATTTTTGACCAATTCGGATAATTTTTTTGTAGTAAACCTAAAAGATGAGAAAACAAATTGCTAAATGTTGTTGTGTGGAGGTGGTTATGAAATTTTGTATTTCAGTCAAAACCAAGAGTTTCCATATCCACAGACAAATGTGATAGTTTTCAGTCAAGTTTATTTGTATAGCACATTTCAGCAACAAGGCAGTTCAAAGTTCTTTGCATCACAGAAGCATAAAAAACATAAGTCACCAATTGTAGAACTAGTAACAAGCATTGCTTTTTGCCAAGTGCATCAAAATTGACACATCAAGTATGTTGCTCAATGTTTTTAGCCTTGATTGAAAGGAACTGTGTTTCAGCTGTTATGCAATGTTTCTGGAAGTTTGTTCCAGATTTGTGGTGCTCAGAAGCTGAATGCTGCTTCTCTGTTTTGGGGTGGAGTTGGTTATTATCTGCTCAGGTAGCCAGCCTGTAGTATGTTAACAGACATTCTGCGTGTAGGTTGTCAGTTTTTTAATTTTTTTTATGCATTTGTAAAAAGGGGGAAAAGTATATATGTTGGAGCTGCTGACGTTTCCAAGTCAGTTTTGTTTTGATGCTTGTTTTTGTTTTTTTTAAGCCAAATTAGTCTTTGTGGAGCAAAGTTTTTTTTTTTTAAGCTTATTTACTATACACAGCAACAGGTGGGGGAAGGGCAGCTCAAGATGCATTGCTCACCAAGCAGAACACTGTGCCTGCTCTGGCAGGTTCTCAAACTGGAATTTGTAAATTTGATGTAAGTTTTAAAAATCCTATCTACCTTTTTTAATAAGAGTACCAGCCAGTTGCTGGTACTCTTATTACAATGTCAAAATTGTGTGTAAATATATTTGAACAAATTGAAATCTACACTTTTCACAATTTATTCCTATCCTTATGTCTTTCAGTCTTTACTTGTAGAGGTAGATAAACATTTAAGGAGATGGATATTTAAATTTATTTATTTTTCTTGTACATATAATTTCCCTGCAGTTGTCTGTAAACTTGTTTGATGTATCCAAAGTTATTCTGAACCACATTAATCTGTTATAAAACTGAAACGTAGTGTTGGCATAAGCCGCAGTGCTGAGGTTAAGCATTGCCTCACGTCTGGAATTATTGTGCACATTTGTGAATTCAGTGTAGTATACTTTCATTCTGGAAGTTTACCTTTATGCTTATTTATTTCAAGTATTCAAGAAAACAGGTCAGATTTGACAATGTGAATCTGTCTGGTTGTGTAAATTACATGATCTTCGGGTGGATTTCTACAGCAGATTTTGGAAGCACTGGCGCAAAGTGACCCTCTGTCTGTGTTCATGCCGTTTACTGTTCCATTCAGGGTTAACCTTGTGTCAAAATGTATATCACTTAAAGTCAGAGTTCACAGCCGTCATCTGGATAAACTTACTGAGGCTTGGACCTCAGTCGTGTGACCATGGTCTGCCTTTGTTGTTTTGTGCGTAGGAAAGTATTGTTCATTCACACAAGTATTCTGCCGAAGTGAATATTATTTCCTTTTTTTAGCCCATGCAAGTTAATGCATCAGTTTCTTAAAAACAATCTTTTTGTCCTATCCCACTGTCTGAGTGTGGAATTTCGTGCTGCTTTATGTGACACCCCCCACCTCCACCCTGCTTTGCAGAGGTTTAACTGTGATAACATGTGCTTGCGCTGTCCTCTTTATCTTCGGCTTCATAAGCACAAAGCCAAATGAGAATTTTCTTATTACAAAATGCTTGCTTGCGCTGCTCTAAATCTTGGAGGTTAATGCACAGCTTTAACATTTCAGTGTGATTCAGAATCTGATCAAATGGCTGCAGACAAGCCCACGTTTTGTAATGGTGGGCTCGCTTTGCCTACGCATGTCCCTTTAATGCAGCCCCAGTATGTTTCTAGCATGTAGCTTGTTTTCCTGTTGTGAATGGAAGAGGGTGAGGCGAAAAAGAAGTTGCAGGGTTCGAATCAGCAGAATAGCAAAGTCTTTTAATAAAACCGCCTTGCGTATGTGTAGTAACGTATATAAGTCAATGAGCGTGTGAAGCTCTCCGAAAACGGAGAATGTGGACCAAGTAGTGGCGTGTTCACAAGCTGTTGTGGGTGGGTGGGCCTGGACTGCTTCCCCTTCCCTCCATGTGCGCTGATTCACAGAATGTGTAGCATGAATCCACACCCCTCCCCCCAGCTGCTGCTTCCTGCTGGAATGCACCCCACCCTTTCCTGAATGGCCTGGATTCCCATTGGTCCCATCAGGCGGACGGGCGGCCGCAGAAGCCAGCCAGCGAGGCTCGTCTTCAGGGGAACCGTATCAGTGGCGGGAGCAGCCAATGACGGAGAGCACAGATGGCAGGGAGGCGGGAGGTTGCCTGGTTGGTGGTTTATTAGAGTTATGGAGGTGGGGGCAGGGGGATGCAGTCTTGTTGGCTGGAAAGTGGGGTTGAGCTCTCGAGGGGGTGTGGCCATGAGTTTGACTGAGTATGGTCAGAGGTCCTAGCTTAGCTTACAAGCCTGCTCTGCTTCTCGCCAACTCGCAACCACAACCATGAATTAAAATGAAAAGCCTGTGTTCTTCAGTATTTGGTAGTTTCTCAAATATATAAGTAAATAAAAAGATATCTGGAATATGCTCATTAAACTCTTCAATTAGTTACATTTAGATTTCTTTTTGTAGCTTTAATCTTTTTTTCTACACCATAATTGTGGTATAGATCACAAATCTCAATCATAATGTACGTTTTGAAAATATTTCCTCTCAGTTTCTTCACTTTATGGCTACATGTATTGTTTTTATAACTTTAAGGTTTGGGTTATTTATGCTTTTTGTAATAACTAGACTCCTGACCACAAATCTGAGTCAGTGTGGTATTTGATTTTCTTTAGCTACTGCTCTGTTCACAGTGGATGGATGCATAGTTTTTTTTGTTGTTTTCTCTAAGCTTTTATTCTTTTTTTTTTCTTTTGTAATAATTCAGGTCCTTGGCCACAATTGGCTCATTTTGCACAGATGTTCTTCAAAAAAAGCAGCAAAATATACAAAATTACTAGACTAAGAATTCTTCAGCTTTTACCTGAACCAGTTGCTTTTAAAAATTTAGTTGAGCATAAAGTTGTCAGATAAATGGATTGTCTTCTTTATTTTCAGGTTTTGGATGGTATGCTCGCGCAGTATGGTGCAGTAGAGAGCTGTGAACAAGGTAATAGCTTTGATTTATATATTTTTTTCCATATTTCTTTTCTTTCCCCCACATTGCATTTTATTGTGGTCAATTTATTTAATCTGTATTCTTGCCATGTTGAGCTGCTTAAGTTGCACGCATGTTAAGAAACTGCTAAATAAAGGGTTAAGTGGCTTTATGTGGATAATTTTGAACTGTATGGTAAATGTTTTTGGGCTTTTGTTTTTGACTCAAAATTCATAATAATCCAAAATTTGTGTGCAAGCTGCACAGTTAATTAAATGAATTCTTTGATGTTCAGTTTTTATTTTCATTCCTTCTCGTAGCCTTTAAGCAGCTCTTAAGACAATCAAACACTAAACGAGCACAATGAACAAGCTTCTAAAGTGTTTTTGTCCAGTTATTACTGCAAATAGGTCTTCTGTTGTACATCAGTGCAGCGTTGTCGAAATGCTTAGTACTGGTTTTGACACACAATCCTTTGAGAGAATGAGCTAGGGCGTTAGCCAGGACAATTATTTATTTTCTGCAGCTCTTCTTTTTGCAATTTGGACAGATTATGGCTCTTATGTTTTTTGTTTTTTTCCCCCCAAAAAGATGTCTTGAGGGGCCTAAAAAAAAAAGCCAAATATTCGTACAGGATCCATGTGACTGAACTTGAAAAAAAAAAAAAAAAAAAAAAAAAAGTTAGATGTGACGCCGACAGTAGCAGCATTTTAAATACTGAGAATAAAATTTGGGCAGATGATGTCCAATTTATCAATGAATACTCAAGAAACTGCTAAGAATCTCAGAGTTTGAAGTGTAATTTAAAACGGTCATGATACGACTGACACTGAGTGTGTAAAACGGATAAGTGTTTGCAAGAAAATGTACCATTCAAGCGGTGACAAATAATCACGATTGTTCTTCAAACTAAAAATTCTCTTTTGGCTATTCAACATAATTTACTGATGAAGCTACTTTTGTACTAAAGAGCATTTTTAAAAGGTATTTCAAACGCCTCATTGAAATATGTGCTTGCAATATGCTTCAGTTATAAAATAATATTGCAAAAAGATACAGTGATAAACACATAACATTGATGGGATAGTAGGGTCCTGTGATGATGATGTGGAAAACCCAAATGGAAATGAGAAATTTAAGCATTAAAGTAAAATCTGAGAATATTATAGAATTTGTGAATTTAGCTCAACCAATGTTTTCTCCCTTTCCACTGACTTTCATGGCGAAAGTCTGACCCTACTGACCACTGCTGCTTCTTAAAGTGACACATTTAACAATCACTTCATAGACAGCTCCGCAGCAGACTTGTGCACACTGTTGCTGTACCATTAGTCTGTGAGCTTTTCACATTTTAAAATTAAAGCTTTTAGTTGTATCTGGGCAAAAGTTGTTCTGCTCAACAGACCAGTATGAAACAATCAGAAAGATGGTTTAGGTGCAAAGGTCATCAGAAAAGAGCTGCATATTGGTGATAAACTGGAACTTGATTAGTTGAACCTGTGAAGGAATATTAACTCTCCTGTGGGGACAAAATGCCAAAGCAGTTTGTCAGAGCTAACCATTTAATGGTGACGAAATAGAGTGTGAAGTTTAAGTTTATATATGAAGACTATCTAGCATGATAAAAACCTTTTTATTCACATCCATATTAAATGTGTGTGCTTTTAATGTCTCACAAAATATTAAACTAAATGGTGGAGTTTATGGACCTCATTAATTTAAATTTATTTCAAACGGGTTTTTAAAAACAAGAAAACAAGTAATCAGTAGGGCAAGAAAAATGTGAATACAAAACAGAATTGGCTTATCGCTATAGTTTTTGAAAAGGAGAAGGAAGAAGCGAAACCTTATTTAATGCTACCCTTTTTCTCAACTTAATGAAATGTATTACTCGCGTCTCTACCAGAAATTTGTAATTAAAACCATGTTATGGTAGTCTTACGCCTGTTTAATATACTGTGCCAAAGAAACGGCAAATAAATTGTATTACATAAACAGAGTGATTACAAACTGACTTTCATAACAAGATGAGATAATCTACCAATTCCTTGCCAAAACTGTTAAATTAATTTTGAGCCAGATGTTTTTAATATAACCTGATCAATAGATGCCAAGTATCTTTTTTTTTTTTTTTTTATAATAAATTCCATAGAAAAAACAATTCTGTTGGCCACCATAAAGAGATGGTCATTTTGACAGTTTTAAAAAAAAATTTTTTTCCATCTTCTGCTAAGAAATGTGAAGTCCTGCCAAGTCTGATTAGTGACCATTGTAAATAAGTGGATTTTTGTATGAGGATCGTCATTAAACACTGGTGGCTTCAGTCTGCTGTGAAATAAGTGAAGGTTTGACTTAGCATCTTCTGTCCTCTAGTTTTTGGGACAATTTCTATTGAATATGACTGACTGCATGCCTCTTTCCCTCACAGTAAACACTGATACAGAGACTGCAGTAGTGAATGTTCGATACGCAGTTCGGGACCATGCAAGACTGTAAGTAAACATTTGCCTTGAGTTTGTTTCTTTATCCTTTTGCACCAGCATTTTTTGTCTATTAATTCCTCCAATGTGCCATGTTTCTACGGTCTCAAAGTCAGTCTAGCTAAATTTGACATCCAATCAATGGTTGGAGGGAATATGTGTGTTGGAAAGGTGGGGATTAAATTAGCCATCTGGTGCCCCCTGGTGTACGTCAATTATATTACATTTTTTTGCGCCTCATGAAACCTTAAATCCTTGAGGCTGACACGGAATCGCTGACCCTTATCTGTCTTGTAATTTTCCCCAGAGCAATGGAGAAGCTCAATGGATCAATGATGGAGAACTATGCCTTGAAAGTGTCGTATATCCCAGATGAGATGGCTGCACCAGAGGGCCCTCCTTCAGGGGGTCGGCGAGGGTTCAACACTCGCGGACCTCCCCGTGCTGGCTCTCCGGGTTTGGGTGCGCGTCCCAAAGTGCAGTCTGACATCCCGCTGCGCGTGTTGGTACCCACGCAGTTTGTAGGAGCAATCATTGGCAAGGAGGGCGCCACCATACGGAATATCACCAAACAGACCCACTCAAAGTACGTACACAGAGGTCAGGATTTAAACTGAACCTAGAAGATTTTATTGTTGAGCATCTTGTAAATTTGACTAATTTTGGTCGCTTCTACACAACAGGATCGACATCCATCGGAAAGAAAATGCAGGCGCAGCAGAAAAACCCATTACGATTCACTCCACCCCTGACGGTTGTTCAAACGCCTGCAGAACCATCATGGATATCATGCAGAAGGAAGCAGTTGACACAAAGTTGTGAGTTCTCTTGAAAAAAACCTGAGAAACTGACTCGTGTTTTGTGATCGAGTTTCACTCGATTGAACCTCCTTTCTACTTATTTAAAAACCAGGTGGCAGGTGGGTGCATTTTGTAAAATTAATCTAAAGCAGCAACGCATGTCTTACTTACTGTCTAGAAACGTTTAGATGGTTTTTGTTATCAATTCACCCAAATCAAATGGTTGAATTACTTCCTCAACAGGTCATCAAATTATACAGAAGCCTTTTAATTTAATTCAGATGTTTAGTCACACTAAACAACCAAATCACTGACACATTTTAACTAGTTTGTGTTGCTAGTTGATATCCTTACTTGCACGAACTTACACAGCACTCTCCCTTTCCTTATCCCACCTCTGCACTTCTTGGAGTCACTCTTAAGTGTTTACACTCATGACCTACTAATTGTTGGACTGATCTGGTGGATACATCTGCTGGCTTCTTTAATCATTCAATGTAAAATAAGTCTATCAAGAGTTTCTGTTGTGCCATCTTCAAGTTGTGTATATGTAGATTGTTTACATGTTAGATGTAATCCATGGCTCTTAATATCTAAAGACATTTCACATGAAAGATGCAGTAAAAGTTTGACTAAATTACCAAAAACACTTTTTTTTTTTTTGATAATTGACAATAAAGCTATTTAATAGTTACTACAAGGCCT
Source organism: Poeciliopsis retropinna (assembly GCA_010277075.1). Taxonomy (NCBI): domain Eukaryota; kingdom Metazoa; phylum Chordata; class Actinopteri; order Cyprinodontiformes; family Poeciliidae; genus Poeciliopsis; species Poeciliopsis retropinna. Next base: position 9,231,484 of record VMRM01000016.1, read on the forward strand.
TTTCTGCTACGACTTAATTCTGAACTTTCTGGACTGTTTAATAGCTGAACCAAATCTTTCCCACTGTTCTTTCTAAATGTTCAGAGTTTGATGTGATTTTCAGCCAAGAAGTCCTGAAAAATTAATCTCTAAGCAAAATAAGTTAATGTTTTCTGAGATTTCAGGTGCAAATACTAAAGTAATTTATTTTAACATGAAACCTCCTTTCTCCTAAGAAAGGAGGTTTCTGAAACAAATTGATGTTGAGGCTGCAAAACTTAGTGTAGTGTTTGATGACAAATAACTGCCACATTTCATTGTTGACACTACTTATAGATGCATATAACCGTTACAGCTTCAGTGCATTACAGGAAGTTGTGGGGACAGTGTCTTTGTCAGTAAACTAAATGCAACCTGCTGTACAGGCCTTTCCTTCCGTGGTGACAGTACTGCAGTGTTTGAGCATTCAACACATAAACACGTAGTCAATGAATTCTCCCTTTCAGGTCAGTATTTATTTCAAGCAAAGGGGTTTTGTTAACCTGTTATCATGAGACCTGCTGTTTCCTACTCAGTGGGACTAAAAATTCTCTTTTGGCTGTTAAACATAATTTACTGATGAGGCTACTTTTGTACTAAAGAGCATTTTTAAAGGTATTTGTAACGTTTGTGGCCTTCGCTGCATTTTTTACTAATGAAATGTAGCTATTAAAAGCCTTGTTATGCAATTAAGTTTTAACTTACTAGTTAAAAGACAATGAAGAGGCATGTGTAATACTAAAGAGGATTCAACATTCCTGACTATGAAAGATCTTCCTCAACAGGCATACAGACCTGAGCATAAAAAATAATACTGAGCACAGACGGTGCACCTGCAGAAAGCAGAGATGGATTAAGTTCACTAATCAGAAATATATTGATCTATTAATATGTTGAATCATTTCTGTGTTGTGTATTTGGATGTTGTGTATTTGTAAATGTATCATGCCGTTATCATTTACAGCACTGAGGAGATCCCACTAAAGATCCTTGCACACAACAACTTTGTAGGAAGATTAATAGGGAAAGAAGGCCGCAACCTTAAGAAAATCGAGCAAGACACGGGGACCAAGATCACAATCTCACCGTAAGAAAGTTTGACCCTGTTCACTGCTGTTGTCTCTAGTAAATTCACAAAGAAGGCAGTCAGCACTACATCAACTCAGTGCTTTTTGTTGCTATTGTTCATAGTATGTTTATGTTTCACTGTTTTTTTATTTTCCAGGCTCCAGGATCTCACCTTGTACAACCCAGAGCGGACAATCACAATAAAGGGCTCGATTGAAGCATGCTCCAGGGCAGAGGAGGAGGTGATGAAGAAGATCAGGGAATCCTATGAGAGCGACATGGCTGCTATGAATGTAAGAATCAACAGGGTTGTGCCACTTTATCCTTAGTGTTTTGTTTTATGAAATGGGCTTTTAAAATGAATGTCATGTAACAATGTTGTATGTACAAATTGTACCCCAATCTATGAAATTATTTACATATTTGATTCTAATCCTGTCACTGGCCCACAAACTGTAATGTAATTATAGATGTCAAAAAGCGAAACATTAATGTGAAAATCTTTTCATTGACTTCCTTTTTAATTATGGCCACTCTTAAAACATTTCAAGATTTGTATTAATCTTTAGTTAAATCCTGGTGGTGTTTAAATAAGCTCATCTGCTACAAAATCTGTGCCATTTCTACTATTTCAAATTTTTCAATAAAGCCCCCAATGTATATTCTGTTGCCCTTATCTTGCCTTAATGTATATCAAATACATTAATACACCTTTATATCTGACAGAGAGAACTGCAACTCTCTTAAATTACATGGTCTGCCACCAAATTAAAAGTTTCTACCTTTTTATGCAAGAATTTTCTAAACACTAAAGTGCCACCTAGAGGTAAAACTAAAGTAATATAGAAAATATCAAAATTTGTGGCATCAGGTAAAAAAGTTCAGGTAACTCCTAAACTGATTTCAATGCATTTGTGTACACCACTGCTTTAATAATGCTTAAATATGTAATGTATTTCTCTTTGTATTGAAAAAGAGGAAATATTTGAATTGTATACCGTTTTATCCTTTATGTTCCTTCCTATTAAGTTTGTTGTCTGTATAATGTGACAACAAGTCAGTAGTCTGAAACTACTGACTTAAAAAGAAATAAGAGCCAAAAGTTCTGTTTTAGGAAGTAAAATGCTTAGTTATCGGTATATCTGTTGAACTCAACTGCTATGGTAGCACTTTCAGATCCTCAAACATCATATGAAGATGACCTAATATTTCTTCTTGATGTTTGTAATGCTTCAGGACAAACTGATTACTGAACAAGTAATCGTTCAGTAATCTTTAATGTATTTTTTTTATTGCCGGTACGATGAATATGCATCACTTAAATTGTAGAAAATTTTAATAGTCAAGGTTCATTTTATGCGCCTGCTTTTTGAAAACCTTTGCAGAAGTTATTCAGATTTTAATTGTATTTTTTTGGAATACGGGGGTGTCAAAAATGAAAAAGGAGGATGCTTGACAAATGTATTTGAGTGTCACTAATTAATATACTACTATTTTATTTACAGCTCCAATCCAACCTCATTCCTGGTTTGAATCTGAACGCTTTGGGTTTGTTCCCCAGTGGAGCACCAGGCATGGGTCCCTCCATGGCCAACATCCCGCCTCCTGGAGCTCATGGTGGATGCTCATATGGCGTAAGTGACAAGTCTGTTGGCTATTAAAGCAGTCTGCTTCCAACACAAAAAGCCAAGAACTGTTGACTTGGTTTTCTAAATTATTGGGTGAGGCCTGTGAAGTCTGCAACTGAAACGAAAGCGGAAATCGGTCTTGAGCAACAGTTTCACGTTTCCTTTTTCCCTCTAGTGCAGTCCTTATGGGGCTGAGGGGCCATTTTGGGCTTCTATGCTGTCGGCAAGCAGCCAGCCACTTGCTGTAAGTCACCCATCCCAAAGTGCTTTGCACGGCTTGTGGCTGCTCGCTGCGAGATTAGGGGTTTGGGTTTGTTGTAAAGTTCTCTTTCATTTCCCCACATATTGGGATTTAGACAAACTCGAAATGCGGAGTGAAAGACTCAAATATTAACGTGACCTTAGTGGTTTCTCTGATACGCTGTATACCAAAAAAGCTAAGCAGGTGAATGGTTTTTATAAACTCTACTACACAGCTGCATCTCTGAAAAATATTGTCTTGTCACTGCATATATAGCAGTTCTACCATGTATGAACAATCGACAGTGTCTACATTGCCTTTAGAAAGTATTCACTTCTATAATTTCACATTTTTGTGGTGACATTACAACCACAAACTTCAGTGTATGATGAGTTTTTATCAGTAAGACCAGCACAAAGCAGTTCATAATTGTGAAGTTGGAGAAAATGTTTTTTTTTTTTTTTTAATTCTGTGGAAAAAAGTATGGTGGTAATGTCATGCCATTTTTTTAACAGTTTTGATGCTGTTTAGAGGGACATGCAGTTAGGCCTCGGAGATATGAGGAAAATCTAATATCCTGATTCAATATTTTGCTCTGAACTGTCTACACTATGACTAGATAACAAGGTGAGAAATAAGTTTTAACTAAGAAAAAAAAAATAGCGACTTTAACAAACTTAATTTAAGTTTGTCAAAGTCAATTATGCTTGACTTTGACAAACGTAACAAATAGATGTACTGTGGAATATGGTATGTTTTGCAAATTATTCATTTTGTTCGACATCCTCCATGTAAAATCCAAACCACTGCCAAATTATTGATCCAGCGCTGTGTCTCTTCGGAACTAGAAGAGAAACAGTTGAATCAGATGTAATCAGTTCATCTGATTCCTCTTCAGTTACCGTCTCATTCGCGGCTCACCTCAAACTCTCGCTGTCACCATGTTTTCTCCGCGCAGTGTGATCGGTAGAAAATGTTCAGGTTGGAAAGGGGTAGGAACCAGTGATGCATTCATAGGGTGTCGGATACCATTCTGGCAGTGAATTTGATGGCGAAAGTTTATTATTTGAACGACAATTTATACTTGATAGTTGCAATATAGCCATTTTTACTATCATAAATTGAAAATTTTGCGATACATCGCCCAGCCCTACATGCAGTGCTTATGTCTTTCTTTGAACACTGGCTTTATTTGTTCCACTCTTCCACAAAGGCCAGATTTGTGGAGTGTGCAGGTCATAGTTGTCTTTGAAGGATTCTCCCACCATGTGCACTAAGTTTAACAAATATTTGTCAAAGTTTGAAAACCATGTTTTTATTATTATTATTTAAACTCTGTCAAACAAATCCACATAAATGCTTTGAAGCTTGTGGTTGTAATAAAGATGTGAACATTCAAGAATAATTATATATTGGAATTAAATGAGTGACCTTGTCCAGAGAACTTAATTTGTTTTTTGGTGAATGTTGATTTCTAAAGCATAAAGCCTCTGTACGTTACTAAGCCAAAGCTTTTCATCGATTTCGGTGTTCCCTTTTCTTTATATATTCAAGTTTTCATTAACATGTTTCTACATCATGCTGTTCATCTTGGACTAATCATATTCCTACATGTTTTACACTGATCTGATCCAACAGTTTAGAGATTAATAATAGAAATTGTGTCTTTTGTCTCCTAGATAGAAGCTGCTCCTATTCAGCTACTAATTTCAAGTGTCTACATTCAACTCTTACAGACTAGTGCAGCTTCTGCTTGATCCCTTATCTGCCTTGGCTCTTCTGTGGCTAAAGTGTTGTGACCAGAAGACTCAAACGGGACCATTTGTAACCTTTTATTTTCGCTCACCAGGGCCAGCCGGAGTCTGAGACAGTTCACCTGTTCATTCCTGCACTTGCTGTGGGAGCCATCATTGGAAAACAGGGCCAACACATCAAACAGCTGTCACACTTTGCAGGAGCCTCAATCAAGGTGAGGGAAACGTTGTGGTGATAGAAGCTAGACGACTGGGTGCAGCTTGCTGTTAATACTGCGTTTTACCTGCTTTCAGATTGCTCCAGCAGAAGGAATGGATGCCAAGCAGAGGATGGTCATCATTATCGGGCCACCAGAAGCTCAGTTTAAGGTGCTAAACCTTGACTTGCTGATTTAAAGTGTGGAAGTTGTATCTCTCGCATGTTAGAAGCGTGTCCTATTTAATGTTACGTGGCTGGAAAGAACAAATATTAAAATTGGTTAAAATATTGTATTTAATCTCCACTTGAACCTTTCTGGCTTCAGGCTCAGTGTCGCATCTTTGGCAAGCTTAAAGAAGAGAACTTTTTTGGGCCGAAAGAAGAGGTGAAGCTGGAAGCGCACATCAAAGTTCCTTCTTTTGCTGCTGGACGCGTCATTGGGAAAGGTGGAAAAACGGTAAATGTAGCTTCATAAATGGATGCTTTCAAATGTTGGGGTTGGAAATTTTTTTTAATAAATCAGAATTGTGCACCAGTAATAAGTTCGTCTTGATGTGACTGCAGGTGAATGAGCTACAGAACTTGACCTGTGCAGAAGTGGTGGTGCCCAGGGACCAGACGCCTGACGAGAACGACCAGGTCATAGTGAAGATCAGTGGACACTTCTTTGCATGCCAGGTGGGTCAAGGAAATCATAGATGTATAAGGCAGCAGTTTTCAAGATGTGCAATTATTTCACTAAGATTAAAAAAACCCAAAAAACTGTGACCAGTTACATGAGTGTCTAACAGGCTAACTTGGCCTGTTAGAAAATGGAAAATCAAAACTCTGACATTACGTTTATTCATTCAACTTAATCTTCATTTAAATTATATTTCTCCTGTGGAGTAGGTGAAGTCACAGTAGTACTTGGTATTAAGTGAATCCGATTACATGCATGCAGTTGTTGGACAAAAACTGTTAAAAGTGAACAATATAACTTCAATAGCAGTATGTCTTTCAAAAGGAAAAGCAATTGACCAGATTTCTTCCTGGTCAATTATCTGAAAAAACAAATGGATAAAATGCGTTAATTTCAACATTCTTTGTTTTTGGCCACAAAATTAAACATTCAATGGGAATGAATTGTACTCTCAGCCATATTTACAAATGAATCTTAAAATTCCAGTGGCGTGTTTTAATATTATTCTGTCTGGTATAGTTGGCCCAGAGGAAGATTCAGGAGATCCTGGCTCAGGTGAGGAGGCAGCAGCATCAACAGCAGCAGCCCAAGTGTCCATCGGGCGCCCAGACTCTGACGCCACGCAGGAAGTGAAGCTCCAGCAAGCTCTGGAACGACGACGAATGGATCCGTCGTGAAACTCGAAAGACGGACAGATGCAGAAAAGCTCATAGGGGGAAAAGAAAAATGACAGTGGATCCTAATGCACATCTCAGGGGTCAAGGTCATCGGAACCAAACATCCACCCCTCCCTGAACAACTTGATGACTTTAAAGTGGGGGCGACGACGCCTTACACCTCTTAAGCTCCACCCACTTCACGTCTCTGCGTCTGCTGTGAGAATGTACTTTAGAGGGCTTTCACCAACATCACCTGCCCTCTGTTTAACCCCCTCTTTTACCCCCCGCCCCCATGGGTGTAGTTTGTTTTTTTTATTTGGTTCTTTTTACACTAAAACTATGAGGAAGAAATACAGACCCCTTTTCTATCACCCCCTATGGTGTGGTACCTTAAAGATGTTTAGGTTGTTTAGTTTTTCTTAATTGGTTAAAGCTTTCTCACGAGTTTTTCCGTGGAAAGAGGAAAGGCATTGCTCGGTCCTGGTCGGACCAACAGAGGTTTAGTTGGGGGGAGGTTTGTCTCTGGCCAGGTGGGCCCCATTTAGGGGAAAAATTCTTGTTTTAGGACAGGACCCCTGTGAGGGTTGGTTATATATCAGGCGTCCTGCCCTCGGAATGAAAGTGGCATTTTTTTTAAAAGAAAAATTCGGATGCATTTTATAGATAGACCTATATAAATAGATCAATATATAAATATGAATACATATATATATTTAGTAGAGCGGGCAGCGCTGCGACTGACACTTTTGGGGAAAAGTGGTGTCGAGTTGCTGCCCTGAAAAAAAAAACAATTTATGCATTTTGTTTAACTACCTCAGGATCTAGTACCTCAGAAGAGAAAAAAAAATATTATATGGAGAAAAAAAAAGTTCCTTTCTCTTTATTTTGCTTTTGTGGTATTTTGTATACTTTATAAAGCTGATAGTCTTTGAACATTTTTATTTTTTTAAGAAAATTTAAAATTTCCGGGTCAGCTGCCAACTGACCTTGCCTTCAACTCTGGTGCTTTAGGCGGCATTGTACATGTGGATGTGTGAACAAAGATGACCCTGTACATAAAATTTATTTGTACATAGCAGCCTTGGAGCAAGAGTTGGCACCCCACCCTCACCTCCCCCTCAGCTGGCGGCTGACGGAGAAGTATATATAGAAAAAAAATTGCCTCCGTTTTTTTCCCCACTGACGGTCCACCATCTTCTTGAAGACAAAAGCAAGTACAGAACAACTAAATGCGTGCAAAAAAAAGAAAAAGCCAACCAACCGTACATATTTGCAGCAATGCCATTTATTTTGGGGTTTCGCTGGTAGTTTTAATGTCAAATTCTTTTTGCCTTCTTATTGAGGGCTGTGGTCAGGATGCTGCAGCTCAAACTGTGATGGATTCTCTCCCTGTAGCTGTTGTCAGAGCATCTTTTTTACTTTTTTTCTTCCCTCTCTTAGTCTGTTTCATTTCTGGGTCATCCGTGCTGCCGCTGTTCTTTATTAAACAGCAAATTGAGACTAAATATTTCAGCTAACTCTATCCTGGTAAGGTTCAAACTCTGCCATAGTGACGTGGCCATCAAGTCATTCATTTTCTTTTCGTGGTGAGTCGGGGGAGTGGCACAGAGGGATGCATTTTTATGTTTTGGGCTTGGAGAAAGTGAGCTGTCCTTTTTTTGTTTTTGTTGGTTTTTTTTTTGTTTGTTTTGTTTGTTTTTTTTTGGTTGCTCATCCAGGGGAAAACAAGTTAAATGACGCATAATTGTGAATGAACTCCCACTTGGACAGGAAGCAAAAATCCCAAACAGTCATTTTATTTTCTTTTTGTTTCCGTGCCGAATGTAAATATATATTGATTGTGGTAAAGTGCTAGTGTATCCATGCTTCCACAGTAGAACGCAGTCTACCTCAACTGAGGGGGGTGAGGGGTGGGGGAGGGAGTTGCTATGGCACTGGACACCTCACCCCGCCCCCACTGAGCGCCAGCGCGCACCAATACCTCAGTAACCCGAACATTTGTTTCTACCTGGGCAGGCCCTTCTGACGTCATGCTTAACTGAGGGGCACAAGTGATGCTTAAAACGATCCTCCTGATACCCACCCTCCCCTCATCCAGTTTGTTTTTGATCTACCTCTTTAGACACATATTTGAATTGGAGGCATAATACCATTTGTTAGACCCTGACCCATCGCCCCCCCTGCACACACACTTTTGTGCACCTCCCCCAGAAAAGAAATGAAAATTTAAACTAATGAACTCTGTAGAATTGAGAATAATGGAAAGTGATAGAAATGTTTTCTTTTGATTAGTGTTTATATTTACATATACTCCTTTTGGTTTTGAGATCCTCAATGATTATTCCTTTCTGCTTTCTATTTTTGGTGGTGTGGCTTACATGTATTCAAACTTTTTTTTTTTTTCTGGAAAATCTAATCTTTGATTTTTGCTTTCAGTCTAATGCAGAAAAAAGGACCTGTTTTTTCCCTCTTTCAGATTTATAAGACTTAAAGACAAGAAAATGCAAGTTTGTTTGTTGTTTCTTTCACAAGATGCTACACTCGCTGATTTGATGGCATTTTTCGGTTGGCATTTCTTGGTGGTTTAATGTGGAACTAGTTTTTTATTTTATTTATTTTTTGGTATGGGACAAATTAGAGGGACTGACTCTGTTTATGGAAAAGTGATCGATCTTCAGCATGATGTTCTCTCCCCCCCCTCTCTGCAACCGTACTTGTGCCCCGTCACCTCCCCACAAACACACAGCTCCACTTGTCAAATGCCTCTGAATAAAAAAAATAAAAAAAATAAAAAAAAATAAAAAGCTCTTTTTTTGTTTTAATATTGATGAGACAGAAGCGGGTCTTGTGTTTCATGCAAATTGTGTCCATCAAGTCTGCAAAATTATTCTTTTAAATGATTATTTATTGGTTTTGTGGCCATAAAACTAGCTGAGTTCCATTTTATTTGGTGGCATACAATTCAAGAAACCAGCATTTCTTCAAGTCATTGTCGACTCATTTAAAAATCTGCCAAATGAAATTAAGATGTACTTTATTTTTTTAAAATGTAGCACATAACATAAGGAATGTTTTTTTTTTTTTTTTCTTCTTTAGTTTCATTGCTTCATGGCAAATCTTATACAAGTAAAGCTTACATACTAAAATGAGCCATATTCGTAAAGAAAATGCAATCAAGTTCACACGCAGTGCAGGTTTTATTTTTGCCATTTGAGGCAATTGCAGTGCAGAGATGTTGAGATTCTCCAACCTGCATCTATTGCATACTCTGTTTGAGCATTTACCTTCAATGTATTTCTTTTCCCTCCCAAAACGCCACAAATTTGTTTCAGGGTTTCTCTAGAATTTGAGATTGGAGGGAAAAGAAAAGCCTTCCCTTCAGTCCTTACCACAACCTCATTGGATCAATTTGGTGTTGCTCTTGCCAGATGAGGCATGAAGATTCTGGTTCTCCAACGCATTGAAGTCCAACTTGGTGGAATGTTCATTTAAGTTGATTTCTTGTGTGTTCAAACTTCACCAACACAATTTGATAAAGTACCAAGGACAAAGTATACAGTTTGGCTTTGAGTGAGGAAAATTTGGCAAATTTTCCAACGCAACCCACACTTGCATTTCCTTATTGTGGCACCATTTAAGAGAATAAATAGGCTTTTCAGTGGACTAAAACATATCGCCGAAGAGCTTCCGACAAGGAAATAAAACAAATCCAGATTTCTCTTGTATGTCCATTAGTGTTTCACTATTTCAATCCCATCTTCAAAGGTGCTTAGCTGATTCTTGGAGCTGCTGCTCCAGCCGCTGACTTCCCCACAGCGATGTTGCTAGACTGACGTGTAGAATTGGACTCATAAGAGCCCCATGCATTCATCTGCAGCCCTGTATTTGTCACTGGCATCATTTTAGTTAAAAAAAAAAAAAAAAATTCTGTTGATTTCCAAACTGTAGAATCCTCTGATGGAAAACCAAAGTGTCTGAGTGGAGATTATGTGCTTCTGAAGACGATCGCCGCTGCATATTTTATTACCCAGCTGTGTTTTATTGGCTGTGTTTGGGGGAAACAAAGCAGCTTCACATATTATCATCTTGAAAGTAATTGACTTTGATGCCTTTTTCCCATCTGGATGGAGTGGGGTAGCAGTGCATGGAGCAAATGTTTGAGTTTCCAGACATTACTGCAGAATGCTCTGATAATTGACTCATTTTTAGTTGTACTGTACATCATGTAAAGCTCATCAAACATACCTGGAATGTTGCTTTGAAATCCTTTAGTCTCCAGTGGCAACCGTTCAGCTGTGCGCCGCCTCCAGATCGCAGCTTCTCCTCTGAGCTGCAGTTTTTAAGCTTCCGTGTCACAAAGCAGCCCTACCCCACTTAGCATACAAAATGGCACTGTGTGTGTCTGGGAAGTACATAATACTGTCCCTTTAAAAAGAATAATCTAAAACTATAGGTGTGCCCTGGCAGTCTCCATCAACAACAAAAAACCCTCAAAGTTAATGTTTCATACTTGAATGTCCTGGATTATAACGAAACTGTTCAAAAATATAACTGAGGAAAGAAAGTATATGGACAATGTACTGCTTGGTGTATCTTTAGGGGCCTTCAGGTATTAGACACTGCTGTAAACATTTTCATTCCCATTAAAGTTTTTTTTTTCCTTTATCAAACTGCAAATTGAGTCTAAATATTTCAGGATGAATGCATAAACAATCAGTATGATGATTCAAAGAGATATCTTTATTTTTTGTTGGTGTCTCTTCTATTGAAACAGCAACTTAATGTTTAAAACTTGGACATTTCGAGAGAAAAAAAAAGCACTTTGACCTGCGTCTTTTTGCAATTTGTCACAGGCATAATCAAAGAAACCCTTCAGTTGTCACATTAAAACGTGCAATACAGTGTCAGAAGTCCATGCACTCGGCAGATACCGGGGTGACTTCATTAGTCAGTTTACAGGGCAAAATATTTAGCATTACACAAATATTAGCTCATAAAGAATTGCATTAATGAAATGAGCTGTTTAGGAGATCTTTTAATAATTTAGGACTCACATTTTAAAGTCGAAATTGTTTAATAATGAATCAAAAACCAAAGGTTTTGCAAGAGTTTAAGGGAAAAGGTACAACACATCCCTGATGTTGACATTTCTTCATATTGCTTTTAATCAAAGGCACCAATATGGCTTATTAAGTCTCCTTCACAGCAAATTCATTCCAAGCCGACATTAAAATTAGTGCAGCAGCCACAAATTAAGCGACCTCTTTAGTACGTCTTGTCACTTGAATTGTAGAGCATTAGGATTTGGCTGAATTAGGACATTATTAGTATCAATTCTCACTGCTTCATTTCAGACGTGTCTTTTATTTTAAAGTACAAGAGAAAAAGCGCACTGGATCAAACTCCTCCAAACCCTACAAAGGCTGTCTCTCAGTCAAAAGGTGGCGACTCTCCTCGCTGGAGGGGAAGAGCGCCTCCCTCAGGCGAACCATGTGACCAGCAGCGCCAGAATTAGCAGAGGCATCCTCGACCAGTGACCTTCGAATGGGTCTGTAGACCTTGTGACGTCTTAAAGAAGGAGAAAAACAAAGAATTTAGAGGGTCATAACACTTTATCTGTTCTTGTTGGGCCATTAATTCACAGGATTCAATGTGATGCAAGTGCGACACTCTCACCGGTAGATCATGTAGGCAGCGATCGCAAAGACTGCCACCAGCACGGCACTTGAAGTCAGGACCACCTGGGCGGTGTTTGACGTTTTAGGCACTGGGATGCACAAGAGGAACAATATATATATATATATATATTTTAAATTTAATAATTAAAATTTCTGAAGAGGGCATTATTTTTTCCAGAGCACTTGTCCAACCAACCGGGTGTGTCTTGAGACTTGCTGATGGTGATGGTGGTGCTGGCGAGTGCCATGCTGCTAGAGTTCTCCAGGGTGATGTTCACACAGTAGGTGCCCGGTTCCAGGAACCTCCGCCGCAGGTGCACCTCACACTCGGATGAAGGCGGCACGTCGTCGCACATGATGTTGCGTACCTGAGAGCAGCTGGGATCTGACACAATGGTGCAGGCTGACGTGGGGATGCTGTGGAGGAGCAATGGAGTCAACGAGGTGAAATTATATCCAGATATAATAAAACCAGATTTATTATATTACTTAATAAACTGGAGGCATCATCCATTGGAAATTAAGGTTGGATGTGTCTTTACCACATTGTTCAAGTCAAGATGCTGGAGTTTCACTCACTCAAATCCAAACCTTTACTTGAACCCCTACTTTAAAGTTGTTGTTTTTATTTTGGTAATTTGAAGCTTAATCTAAGTTTATTTATTTATTTATTTTTTTACATCAAAGTAACCATGTTTGGTTTTCCTCTCCCACTTATTGCTCTTAAAACTTGGATTCTCTTCCAACTCAGTCTTTTTTAAAATACTACATTTTCTTAGCATTCATATATTTGAGGACTCTTCAGTTTCCATCTAAATGTGATCTCAAAATCAAACGCAGTGTTGAAACATTTCCTAACGTTAAGATTTAAATAAATTGTATTTGTATTTTAAGTAAAAAAAAAAAAAAAAAGAAAAGAAAAACAAGAAGAAAACTAAATGTTCACCTTCCCAGACATTTCACCCTGAAGCTGACGTCGGTGTTGGTCACCCTGGCGGCCGACACGTCCACGATGCGACTGTTCAGCCGGTTCCTAAGTGGGTGCTTTGGCTCTGCGTGGAAGACAAGTGGCAGGTCGACACACTTGAGAGAAGCTGAAGCGACTGCAGTTATCAAATAACAACGGAGACACTGCTGGATGCAGTGTTAAAAAGATATTAGATCTTTAGACATTCTGCTCGGCTGCTCCGTTCACTGTCACGTTTCAGTCAAGAAAGGGAAACCTACCGACTATAGTGATGTTGCCTGAGAAGGTTCCGTAGGCATATCGGAAACACTCGTTGCCGTTGAGGCCTCTACTTCGGAGCCAAGGCGGGGAGGTGGGATTGGATTCCGTGGCGACCGTGGACAGGAGGGGCTCTGTCGTGGGCAACCCCGTCGTCTTCGTCAGGGCAGGTAAAGTGGAGGAGTTAACGGGCTGACTGGTTTTGGGTGGTGCTAAAACGGAGATGAGACGAGGGACAGTTGAAGGCATTTAGATGGTTCTTTTCATGAGCAAACTTGTATCTCAAGTCCACAAGCAAACTCACCCGGCGTCGTCTTGACCTTCGTTGTGACAGCATGTGTCGCCGGAGGAGTTGTGGGGGCTACTGACGGAGAAGACCCATAAGTACAATTTCTAGAATCAGAGCTACCTTCATAATTGTTACAATATTCTGTGTTCCTTCAGAGGTTGGTGTTGTTGAAACTCTTAGTGAAATATTCATTATTTAATAAAGAAGAAGAGTTACCAACAAACATGACTCAGTTCTTTATAGGAGGAATACGCAGCAATTCTGACAGTTATGGAGAAGTGTCTGAATCTTTTAATTCGAAGCTGTTCTTGTGAATTATTAAGGAAATGTGTGTAAACCCTCAGCATTTTAGAAAAGCTCTGAAAATAAACCATCTGGCTCGTCACTCCATCGCTTTTGCAAATAGAAATAATTTTCGTAATCCACACTGAGCTAAACAGAAAACGGTCGGATTTCGGCTCGATGAGGTGATAAGAAGTTCATAGAAATTATTGTTGCCTAATTGAAAACTGCAGGCTAGTTTAAAAAAAAAAGAAAGACATGCAAGCTGGAACTCATCAGAAACCACAAGTAGATGCTATGTATGTCCGTTGGTCGTTGCTGTTCCTCAGTCTTTACTCTGCTAAGCCAATTGAAAATGGCTGGTGCAAAATAAAAATGCACCAACCACTGTACAGATTGCTTCTGTTTTTGCCTGTTTTGTCACACTGATGTGATTCAGACAATCAAACACAATCCAACACCAGACACCTGGGCAGTTTTGGAAGTTTTGGGCGCTGCATAAAGTTCGGTTCTGCGAATGGAATCAACCAACTTCAACACATTTAGCAAGAGCTTGCGTCAAACAAGAAAAGTCATGTTTTGCATTATCATCAAGATGTCATTTGTGTTCTGCTGTGCGATGTTGGCAGGATTCCTGTTCAGACTTGGTAGTTTGGAGCCATTAATAGGCTGTGAATAAACCCTTTTCTTAACATTAGCGACCAGAACTAAGCTATTCTGGAAGCTTTGCGACTTCTCCGTGCCGAAAAACATTGTGCCGTTTGACCTGGATGCTTTTGCAAGCCTGGCCGTCTCAGTCGAGTGAGTACCTGTGAGAGGTGGCGATGTGGGGCGCCTCGGAGTTGGAGTGGCAGAGGTGGGTGGACACTCGACAGGAAACGCGGCCTCCACCACCAGCTTCACATTCATCTTTCCCAGCGTGCTGTAGGTGTGTGTGGTCACCTCGCGGTGTGTCACGACCTGATTGCCGTCTCTAAAGTCCCAGATGTAATCCACTGAAGCGGCTGTCTTGAGGTAACTGCTGGGGTCATGAAGCTGGACCTTGAAGACAATCTCCTCTCCACGGATGAAAACACTGGCAGACTTGTTGACGACGGACTTCTGGGAAATGTCGACTGCCAGTGGGATCTTATCTGAGGGCATGCGGGAAGTAGTTTTTTTTGTTTTTTAAACTTTCAGATTGTGTTCCGTTTGATACTTGAACATATAAATATCTCTCTACCTGTGACTAAAAAAACGCTGTTATCACTGGTCAAGGGGCTGTACTTCCTGCGCTCACGCTTCCTGTAGACCAGAACCTCCATGACTTCTCCCCCCAGTGGGATGTTAGTGGTATTGATGGTCACACTGGAAGAAGAGCCGTCGCATGTTTCATAGTACTGGCCTAACAAGAAAATGCAA
Source organism: Poeciliopsis retropinna (assembly GCA_010277075.1). Lineage (NCBI taxonomy): Eukaryota > Metazoa > Chordata > Actinopteri > Cyprinodontiformes > Poeciliidae > Poeciliopsis > Poeciliopsis retropinna. The sequence goes on from VMRM01000016.1 coordinate 9,246,608, forward strand.
AACAGGGAGGAGGTTCAGACGTAGGAACGTTTGTTGTTCCGCTTGTTGCCGTTTGTCGTATCAAACTCACCCATTGTGTGCCACACGTAGACGTAACTCTTGCGTCTCCAGTCGTTGCTCTGGGGGAAGGGCTTCCCATCGGGGAACATGTTGCATTTTGTTGGGTCTGTGCACTTCCCGAAGCCGTAGTCATCCAACCAAGAAGTCCAGTTGTAGACATAGCCTGAGCGAAGTTGTCCATTAGCTGTCCAAAGGCAAAGAAGGGAATATCTTGTTAAAAGAATAATAGTTAGATTCAATGAGTGATTTTCAGTGTACAATGAGGTAACTGAAATAAGATTTATACAAAAGGTTAAAACTAACGTGTTCAGTTTATTCAGCAAATTCAGTCGGTACGCCTTTAATGAAATTGACTTTTATATCATGAGAGGCAAACCCTTATTTATGTACTTGTTGCCTCTCATCACGATTGTTTTGTTGTTATTGGTTGAAAAAAAACAAACAGACATCACAGCTTAATCATTTTCCAGACTGATCATTTTTCTGTGTCTAGGAGGTGTGATGTGCCATTTGTGCCCTAGCTTGACTTCCTGGCAGCACCTGAGGCCTCCAGCTCCGTACCGTCCTCGCAGTGCTCGTCCCAGACAAGGTCCCCGTTCGTGTCTTCCTTCTGGCATGGAGGATACTCCAGCTTAGCAGTAAAGGTAATGCATGAGCCATTGAGCGCCGGGCTGTCGCTGGTCAGATGAACCTTTGGTTTGCCTGCAGAGAGGTGCACGTTACTGGTTCCAGAGCCAGAAACGATCTGCAGACGATTTCAGGTTACTGCAGAAAGACCTGCTCACCTCTGCGATGCATGAGCTCTCTTGGGTTCGAGCTTAGTGGAGGGTAGAGGTAGTCGTCCCATGGATTGGTGTCAGGCTCCCATCCGGGGATTGCTGGAATTGGAAACGGGAACTTGCCAGCTAATGAATGCTTGTGGGGGAAAACATCACTGTACGCTAGAGAAGAAGGAAAACACAAAGAGAACTGAATGAACAACTGAAGCAAGACTCATCTGCATTACTACCTCAAACCTCTGTGTCGTATCTGAATTTTATGCAACTGATCAACAGAAAATATCACGCAATTCTGAAAGGTACAGCTTAAAAAATAAATAAATAAATAAATAAGTATGAAAAATATGGTGTGCGTTGGGATTTGGCCCTTATTGGTCAATACTTTGTAGAACCACCTTTCATTGTTATTGCAAAGGTGCCATAAGTTTAAACCTGACGTGTTTGTCGTTTCCTAACAAACAGCTGGATTTCAACTGAACTTGAACTATACAGAACAGGACTCTGGTTACTAATCGTGTGTCTTCTCAAGGCAATGTTTTGCGGTGGATTTTATTTAGGGGCACACAAGTAAAGGAGGCTGGCAACAACAGAAACGCTCAATTCTTTCAAAATGGTTCAATCAAATAAAATACTAAAAAAAAAAAAAATGTATTGAAGCTCCTGGTTGAAATTTCACATGTTCAGAAAGTTCAAAGTGAAATCTTGAATCTCTTTTTGAGAGAGTAAAGAGTAAAATCTTTCTAAAGAGAAGCAGAGTAAAAACCGAGAGTAATCTGTAAAGATTTATTCTGATTGTGAATTTGAATTCAGACGAATTTCGGGGAATTCAAAAGTCAAATTTGGTTGTTTAAAACACAAATGGTAAGAATACAAGTCAAAAGGCATCAGAAATAAAATGATTCATTTCCTGAGGGCCCTTTTGGTTCGGATTTGATCGTTTTTTTTTTTCTCTCTTTCCAGACTGACTTCAGACATTTTAAACCTGAGACGAGAACAACACATTCCATCGATCTAATTTGATTACAGGAGGAAATGACTGGAGCGACGGCGCAGATATATACGGACAAACCATCAATATTCTGCAATCGAAACAAGATTGTATTTTTATTATTACTATTATTATTTTTTCTATATTTTCAAAGTCAACGTGTTTTTTTTGTTGTTGTTTTGTTTTTTAATTTGATCAGCGGTTTGATATGTCTGAATAATGTGACTGATTCACAAAAAAAAAAAAAAAAAAAAGAAAATAGAATAATTTTTTAAGTGCGTTAAATAAATAATAGTTTAAGGGTGGACGTCACTTTGGTCAGTGACCTTGGAGCCTGAGCATGCGCCGTAATTAGTTTCACGGGACTGAACACAGGGCAGCTACTGTGGACCACTGCATCCAGTTTGTGACAGTTTGAATGACAACAGGCACATTTCTACACGTCCAAAAACAATTTCGCGTCGTCGCTGGAACAAAGATAAAAGTTCAAACTTACTTCTTCGCCCATCGACCCGACAGGCGCAAAAAGCCAGGAGGCACAAGAACCGCAGGATCCCCATGTCCTCCGCTTCAGAACAGAGGAAATTTCAAAACCTAAAAAAAATAAAAAAATAATAATAATAATAAAAACTCCACACACAACAAAACAAGAAATAAAATTTAAAAAGCGAAGTTTCACAAACAGCGGAATGTCTTTCTGACAGGACCGACCCAGCTCTGCCCGTCCAGCACCTTCCTCACTTCTGCCCACAGGGAAGTCCTCTGGATTTTATGGGCCCCGCTGGGCGCGCGGACATGTGACGCTTCCTAATAAGGTGCGTGTCATCACTCATTAGGACTCACTGCGGATGGGAGCTCATAAGACAGGAGAGACGCGCATGCTCGTTTCCCTATTTCGCAAACACCTTTGTTACAATAAACGATCGGACAAAATCATTTTATTAAGAGACATTTTACTGGTGGAACGTGGACCCTATTGTGATTATTTATTTTGAGGGGGGGGGGGGAGGTTTGCAGTTTCCTATTCCTAGTCAAATGTCTCATTTGCTAAAATAATAATAAAAACAAACACATACCTTTTGTGTAAATGTTTCTTTTTATTATTTCTTTTAAGGAGTTCGACACAAACAATAAAGAATGTACAAAATAAATAAACAAATAAATGTGTGGAACAAATCCGATCAGTGTGAGATATGATTAAGCAATAACAAAATTAGATATAGCCTAATTTGGCGTCCCTCCTTATTTATTATTATTATTATTATTGTTATTGTTATTTTGAAATCAATAGGTGAACTTGCACAGTGACATTTCCCCTCCAAAACAAAGGCAATCTTTTTCGTTAAACTGGTGATCTGATAACACGAAGAGACCCCCATATGACAGGCCCTCCTCATATGACTGAATTATTACAAACATTTTCTTTCTTTCTTTCTTTCTCCAGTTTGTCGCGTGGAGCAGGTCGGTGAAATCTCGCTGCACCCCGCAAAAAAAAAAAAAAAAAAAAAAGAAGAAGGAAGAGGCATGATACCCGGCGGGGTTCGTTTTTTTTTTTTTTTTCCGACACCATCCGACAACATGTGATCGTAATTTCGGCGCGGTCTTCCTCTGTCACAAGGAGGGTTGGGAAACGGTGACAGGAGCCCACTGAACCCTGACTGTCCACGCAGAGGTCAGGAGGAAGAGGATTCTGCCGAGTCACGCAGCCTAAACCTTTAATCTGAAAAATGAACAGATGCATATATCACTGCAGATATAACACAATAGGATGCTTCCTTTGAAACGGTAACTACTTTTTTTTTGTAATAACAATTTCTAGCTGATATCAATTAAATAACGCTCAGATCTGTTACTAGTGCGATGCTGAAAAGAATTGTTCTGATGTTTTACTGACTTCACATAAATCGCTGGAAGAAAATCAAAACATTTACACTGAATTGTGGGACTGTTGTGAAATTGACATTGTTTACACGGAGTAAGAAGGGTTACCTCTAACTTAACAGCGTCATAATAAATTTTATGGTAAAAAAAAATAATAAAATAAAAGCAAAACTTTTTTACTATTTTATCAAATGTGGTGCATTATATTGTCATAATAATGGCACAAAAAGGAGGTGTCATGTTCTTTTATTATTCCCTCTGAAGTCGCTCAAGATTACACTGACTGTGTGAAGAGTTCAGGATTGGCGTGATAAGCATCAGATGAAACAACAACTTTGTCATTAAGTGGTTTTGAAATCCAACATCTCCCCCCTCCCCCCCACAACCTTAATTACATGGACTTTCTTAAGTGAGCGGCAATGCTGTCGTTGACCAGTAGAGGGCGGAACCCCTGCGCAGCTTCTTCACATGACTGTCTTTCTACAGTAAAGTTAGAGCCAAATTTAACCCCTAACAATGCATTTTGTCAAACAAACAAGCAAGCAATGACAAAAACAACTAAATGACTTTTTCGTCTTTGGCCTGTAGGGTTGTTTGTTTAACTTGTCAAATTTTTGAGGTCATTTTGCTAAAGGTTTTTACATTTAAGACCCAATTGTTCTGTTCATTCTCCTCATTAGTTAACCCTCATGAGTTATTATCACAATGCTAAAGGGATCAAGTATGGACAGCATAAAACAACCAGCTCTGATCACATCATTTCATCATTTCAAAAAAATACACATAGGAAATGATAAAGCTTCAGAAACCATTCACAATTAAAAAATGAACTGAACTGACATGATATCTGACGACTCAAAAGAAAATTATGAAGAGGAATTAAAATACATGCTTTAAGGATCATCAGATTATTAAACATGTATTAATATATATTTCTGAAACGTAAACACAAGGTTTTCATGAGTCATCTGGCATTCTAAATATCTGGACAGACTTTAAAGAGAGTAAAGATCAGCCTGTGGGTGGTTCCAAAACCAGAAAACATTGGATGAATTTACAAGACGCCATCACCTTTTTGTGTCCGAAAAATTGTTTCAATAAAAATAATCTCTTTTATGTTTTGTCCACAATCCATGGGTAAAAGAAGTCATGAGCTGACTGAGAATGTGATGCCAGAGGAAACGTTGCTCCTTCCTGTGTGGTTTTGGCTGCACAAAGAAACACAGGGGAAACACAAAGAAATGCAGCTACAGGCGAGGAAACTCAAGGGGTAACCTTTGCTTTTCAATCCTGAGACTTTAGCGCTCCCACAAGAACCAGGACCCTCCTTTCATTCCCAATGTCATTCCTCTCTAAAACCCATCTTCTTTCTTGTCAGTCTCCAGGTGTCCTTTCATTCAGTAATCACTGAATGAGTGTGTGCTAGCCTCACACACTGGACCCAACAGAAAGTCCCTGATATCCAGAGCTGCAACATGTTCCATCCTTATAAACACAAAAACAGAGCCAGACTGTTTGATGTTTACATTGACATTCAAACTTTATCTGTTCAGTTGATTGTCTGTATTGAAGCCATATTTCATAACTGCCAATTAATCAGTTCATTCATTGAAATTGACTAATCCATATCTACTCCCTGACTCAGCATCAAAGTTTTGACTCAGTAGACACAACTTACCAGATCAAATGGGTAAATCAGAGAAATAACCTTATCTTCACAATTTATTGACAGATTTTAATTTCACATATGTTGTGTACTGGAACTGAGAGCCCAAATCAAATTGTGGGGTCTGTCCTGACCTAAAGACAACAACAACAGCAAAAAACAAACAAACAAACAACAAAAAAAAACCCAAACAACATTTGTTCCACAATGATTATAAAAAGGTCAGAATTTCTATTTTTCATCTATGTGAGCAGGGAAGATCAAAACCTCGACTGGCCATTTAAAGTTACGGCCAAAGGTTGTGAGTCTGGGCATCTGTTTCCATGACGAGGATTGGTCCACCCGAGGATTGGTGCCACAGTGTGCTCGGTACCTGCCTTGTATTTACACTTTCCAGGTTGCCTGAGGACCGTTCTGATTTTGTGTCTTGTCTGGATTGGGTGCGTTTGATTCCCAGCACCAGGCGCCTGAGCGTTGGAGAGCGCCTCTCAGTGGGTGCTGCCCAGGCAACTGGGGATGTCCTGGTGTTCATGGGCACATGGACTCGCACTGTGAATGCCAGAAAGGTTGGCTAGAACCTCTCCTGGACAGAGTTGAACCGAATAGGTACTGTTCACTTTCATTTTAAAAGAACGATGCGAAGCATCTAATGCTCCTTTGCCAGCTCACAAAATTGAATCAAGCCAGTCAGAGTTCTTTTAATTTAGGCCAATATAGCCTGTGATCAAGAAGAAAATCCAGCTGTGAGTTTTAACTCGACTTCCTCTGCTATTTGACAGGAAAATAAAAGGATAAAAAGTTTTCAGTTGTCCTTCGTCATTAGTGAAGCAGCGGGTTGTGTATCTAAGACTTAGCTCTCATGATTTGGCCGTGGTCGTCCTCCAGACTGCCTGCAGTGTGCCTCTAATTAGACTGGGTAATTAGGCTGAACTCTCAGGCCTTGAATCTGCAGTAACTTGCATATTTTAGATACACATTTAACACTTTTCCCCCTTTTATCCTGTTTTTAAAAAAAATCCTATATTAAATTTTATGCGAGGATCATTCCCAGATATATATATTTTTAAAAAGTATGAACAAAATCTTCACATTTGTTGCATTACATTCAGTAACATAAACACACAAAATCCCAAAGCTTTCCTTGATTTTGTAGAGCAGCTTAACATCAACATAGGTGACAGGTATACACGTACATTTGGATGTAAAAAGTTCATAATAAATGTCTAAAACAGGACCAGAATCGTCTCCCCCGTAATGGATGCAATAGATTAGCAGATCTTTCAATATAATGCCACCTAGTGGCCGGTTAGAGGAGTGTTCCATTGGAGACGGCTTTCACTGGGAATCAACCCCTCAGCATCAAGATGCAAACCCACAGCTGTGGTGAGTTCACAGCTGCTCCAGTTTAAGCAGAAGATGAACACTGACTTCATTTCACAACTTCATTTGATTCAGATATTTCCAGTAAGTACGTTTTCAGGTCTCCTTGCAGAAGTATACTTTGCATACAAAAATCTGAAAGAGCAGCAGGTCTGTTACTACATGCTATGACTTCAAGTTGTTGAGAGTTTCACAAACAGATGCTATTCAGATTCTTGGATTAAAGTGATTTTTAGTTCTAGTTTGGAAGTTCCTGATCTGAATCTGCTGCTCGACACAAATCCGATTCGTTTAAGATCAGGCGTCCGTTGATGCTAGTGTCTCATAATCTTACTCTGTGTTGAAGTTGATAATCACACCATATGCATATGCAAATTGTCACTGTATGATGTGCCTGATGCATCTGTGTATTGCGTTCTGATTTTACAAAACTATTATTATTTTCTTCTTGTTTAAAGGACTTTATAGTTTTCTGAGAATATCTGCTTACATACAACAATGGCAAAAAAAACAAAAAAAACAAAACAAACAAAAACACAAGCATAACTCTAAGCTGAGTCATGAATGACGATCTAAGCTGCATCCATATGAAGGTATATGGAATGCATATGAATAATTAAATAATTACTCAGTTATGTCATTTGCTTTATAGACTTCTAAACAAAGATATAGATAATAATTAAAAATATATTTTTAAAGAGCTAAAGCAAAATCGGTTATTGCTCTGTTATGTGTACCTGCCTGAACAAAATCTTGATATTTTATTGCATAATTACTAATTATATTTTATATTTATTTAGTTGCTGTACTATTATCTTTTAAATAAAATTTAGTGACTGTGTAAAAATAAACCAAAGCTTTTTTTTAATGCCTTCTCAGTTGTCAACAGCAGAGGGAGCCATCGGTCTTCAAAGTCACCAGTGTTGGAAAACGCTTACTTGTGTCTTTGTTATTTGCTGTACAAACAAATCACATTCACTCATGAAAGAAGTGAGATACAATGTTCCTGCATGATGAAACAGGTTTCTCTGTTATAGTATGGCTTGAAGTAGTTATTGAATTGTGAAGAGTGAGAGAGAGAGAGGGCAAGAAGGCAAGAATGAAGAAGAAAAAAACTATGTTTTTGTAAGATTTGAAAAAGAAAAACGTAACTGCCGGCATGAATGTGTTAACCTGGTTGAAGCCTCTGTTGCTTATAGGACCAGTCATTGAGCTCCAGCATGCTTTTCTAAAACCATTTAGCCTCATTTCCAGAAAATCTTGGAAATTAAATAGCCATAAACTGTCTAAAGCTTTCTGTTGAAGGTAAACATTGTTGTCAATTACAGTATTACCGTTGATCAGGTAACGTGTTTGATTTTGAGTTGCCATAAAAAAATAAGACGTATTTCCGGATTGGCTTAGGAGGTAATGGTAAAAGAAAAAAAACAAAACAAAACAAAAAAAAGGGTTGGCAACAAGATTATTGATGCAGTGTCTTGCATTAACTTTCCTTCTTTTTTTTTTTTTTTTTAAAAAGACAAAATATAGTTTAAAGCCTGTAACAATATGAGCTAAAGAGTCGCTCAGAAAGGAGGAATTCATTACTCAAAAAAAAAAAAAGAAACAATCATAAAATATCCAATTGAAGTTGTAAGAAAATGGAAATAATTTGAGGTATTCAAAGTGTAAAATTTCTCCAACTTTAGAAAACTGGAAAAAAAAAACTGAGTTTATGACAAAATTAGTCTTCAGACTGTTCCTCTGAAGAGCTCCCTTCACTCTTGACGTCGCCCTCCTCCCCTGACGTGGGGTGTGACCTTTTGCCTCCCCTTCACTGTCGTCGCCTCCAGACAGCATCTTCCATCTTGTCTGCATGCTGGGGCGACCGCGGTGATAAACACCGAGCCGCAAACGCCCACCAACGCTGACGGCTGCCAGGCATGTCATATTATCGCTCCCAGAGAACCGGGTGACTCAGACGGAGATCCACACGCGTGTCTCCAGAGAGAGGGGGGTGATCGCAGACTTCCCGTGCCAGCTTCCGAGAACCTCGGTTTTCTTTTTTCACACAGTCAGTCCTATTATTATTACTTTTTTTTTAACGATTCCTGAGGTGCAGTTAGGTCTTTGTGGATGAGCGTCTGGAGCAGAGCTGACACAAAGCACAGATTAACTGCAGTGAAATGGGATAAAAACTTGACAACCAGCAGCAATTAGGGTCAAACGCAGTTATCAGTATGTTAAAAACACACACTGTGTGGCTTTTAAGAAACGGTTTGCAAAGCTCTTTGTGAGATCCAGACTAAAAGGAATTTATGATTTTTTAACTTTATAAAAGTTTATTTTGAGATACAGAATTGTTTTTACACTGGTGTTTGTTGTTTTGTTGTTGTTACTTTGAGGGGGAAAAAAAAACACAAAACAAACATATTTCTAATAAAAGATAATCCCTGTGAAGCTTGTCAAATATGTAACCTTAAATATTCTTTTAGCAAGCTACTAAAAATAGACTTTAAATTTAGATTTATAGGTCAAGCCGGGGTCTGAGACATCCGTAAGACTAACCCCACCAGGACCGTCTGAATTTCTGAAAGCCAGAGATCATTTAAGACAGAGAACAGATGTTGTGAAATCTGATTTTCACATCTCTAAACCCGCAGACGCACAAACACACGGCACAAAGACACAGAACGTCATCTAAAACTTTCTGACAAGGTCTGCTACGGGAACAAAACACTGCCAAGCGTTCCTTCTTCGTGCATACGTTTCAGCGCTGACGTCCCAGCAAGGACACTTACATCAGCGTTACCTCAGCACAACAGAAGACAGCTCTATCCTGAAAGCTCTTTGGGAGGATAATTCTCCAACATTTGTTGCAAAACTACTAGAAACTCTCCTCTGACAGGCAGACAACAAAAGAGGTTATTTAGCTGCTGTCCTGGTGCTTTTCTTCTCTTCCCATCTAAGGAAAGAAGCTGCCATTAATCTCCACTTCTGACATGCTTATTGTTCTGCTACCCCCTCCCATCACTTTTGCAGAAGCACCTATAGGTGCAGACACTCATTTATCAAAACAAAAGTTGTCCTGCAAGGACATCCCACCCCCCGCCCCCCATACTTCTTGCTTTACACCGATGCAAATAGCAGCTGCTGTCTCACTCCAAGCGGGGCAGATAAATGTGAAGCCCTCACGCCGAGGGCCTCTCAAGGCCCGGTGCTTATGGGGGAAACATAACAAGTCAAACATTAAAGCTGGAAGAGCCTAATTTAAATGTGAGGACCACAGAGGGTTAGCGCACAAATGTCCATTACGTCCGCAGAGATGAAAGCGCTGCTATTTATTACCGAGAGGAAAGTTCTCTCCTCCAACAAAGCAACTCTTTTATATATATATATAATATATATATATATATATATATATATATATATATATATATATATATATATATATATATATATATATATATATATATATATATATACATATTTTTTTAGAACCAAAATCTGGGGCGAAGGACAAGTGAAGTGGCTCCTTTCACTGGAATCAAGTGCTCATTTGAATGGAAGAAAAAAAAAAAGCATGTGCGGCTGTGCCCTGAAAAAAGGGCTGGACAGGGAGGGATTGTTGGTGTATTCGGGTCAGGGCTCGAAGTGAATGCTCAGGTGTTAAAAAGAATCCCTTCGGTAGAGATTTTTCCCACATTCGAGGGAGAAAAACAAAAGCGAAACAAGAACGAGGGAGGCTAGAAAGCAGCAAAGCAGGTGGGCTTCAGTCGGGCTAATGACAGATAAAGTGGGGAAAGTGGTGAATTAAAGATGAGTTTGCTGGCAGGTGGATAAAACGACGTGTAAGCAGCGAGGATGGGATTGTCTGTACGCCATTAAATATGAATGGGTCTCGTGACCCCGGGCGAAATGACAACATTCCCACAGATGTGCAGCTAAATGCACGAGTAATCATTCTCAGCGCAAAAACATCCAGGTCATCTTGGGGCAGAGCGCTCCGGGAACTCTGACCTCTGTTTCCCATTAAGGCTTTTGTACACGACTGAGAAAAACAGCGTGCAAATTCCACGTCACACACCGACATAAATTGCAGATGAAGTATATGTTAAGAGTGTACAACAAATTACTGCACTCACACACTTCAGATTGTCGAACAAAAATCACGTACCATAAAATCAATTTTATGGTACTTTTTTTTTTTTTTTGAGCATTGACATTAACAGAGAACTCCAAAACTTTTGTTTTGTTTGTTCTTTGGCAATTTTTCTAGGATTTTCAGGGTAGAGAGCTGGAATCATGGTTCCATAAATTACAGAGTCAAGCAGGTCCTGAAGAAGCAGAACAACCACAGATCACCATACCGCCTCCACCATGTTTGATTGTTGGCATCATTAATGCTAAGTTATGATGGGTCACAAACCTTTCAAGAAAGTCTTTCGAGTCACTTTCAAAGATCATAAAGACTTTTTTTTTTTTTGGTAAATCTGAGCACTTTGTGTTATTTTTGTCCGCAAATGTTTTTGACCTTGCCACTCTCCCATGGATGACCTTTACCCCCAATTTTCTTCGTTTTTATTGACTGAGGAAAGTGAAGCGCTACGTGCTTTTGGCTCTTGTTGTTGGGATACTTTGGATGACGTAACGATGCCTTCCTGAATCTTAATTTTAGCTTGACCACATCGAGGAAGGTTCACTGCTACTACTGTTCTATGTTTTTGTAGATACTGGCTCCTTATTTAGCCATGAAGCCTTTGAAATAGCTTTGTAACCCTTTGTAGCCCTTTACAACCCTTTAAATTTGTTTTTGTTTTGCTTCTTTATCAGTTCTATGTGTTGTTTCTTGAGATCTTTCACTCTGCTTCATGTTGCCAGGCAGGTTTAATTTACTTTGTTGATAACTTCATAAATTATCATTTGAAAACAAATGTCAATTTTTTTGATCACCTGAAACATTCAAATGGAAAAATATATATATATGTCGGAGGAAAAAGGCTTTCTCACGTTGCTGTAAATGATGTGATGCAGAAAATCTGTGAATATTTTAGAAACATTTCCTAGGTTATGTTCCTAGGTTAATTTTCACTTTATTTAATTACCTCTCCAGTAGAACGTGTTGGCTATAAAACAGCTACTAATCTGACTTCCAGTCTGTTCAATGACTCCCCCAAACCTCCGATGTATTTCTTTAGTGAACTCAGAACAAGAAATCCATGTCATAACAGTCATGTTTGTTTATTTTATTTTTTTAATAGCATATGTGTTTATCTGATAAATATAAAAAAAGGGAAAAGGTTGTCACAGTACATTCCATTTGCAGAGAAGCAGAGTCAAAGCTACAGGAGTTGAGATGACGAGAGCAGATCTGTTGGACAAAACTTATGACCTTATTCCTGGTTTTAACGTTGCATCAGAGTGAAACAGCACTGCCATAACTTCCTTTGCGAGCTGCATCGTTTTTGGCCGTTGCGCACGTCTGAATTCTCTAAAGTAAAAACAAAATAAATTTTTAATGTGGATACATTCATATATATTTATATAAAAGTGTCTTTATTTCCCTATTGTGCTTTATGAGGGAATATTGCCTTCACCCCGACAGGTGAGTGAACTGAAAATCTCAGAGCTGCTAACCCAGGGCGCCAGTCAGGGGGGGGAATGCACTATGGTGAGGCTCGTGAACCAATTGGAGAGCATTTGCTCCAGGCCACTTTACAACAGGGGTGACTACCTTGTGCCCCAAAATAACCCTTGTTTAAACAGAGCTGACTCCTGCTAAATATGCATCAGTAAATGCCAGGTTTAGCGATTAAAATACCAAACCGTGTTTCCTTTAAATAGAAAGGGTAAATGGCAAGCTGGATCTCCATGGGGCGACATGCAGCATGTTAATGTGTGTCTACAGGCACTACTCAAAAGGTTTGGAAAGGCATGCAGAGAGAAATGGGGTAGGCGGGTGGGGGCATTTGGAAAAGCGAGACAAAAGTAGGGGGAAGCAAAGAGTCCCTGTGCTCAGTGTGACAGACCACAGCAGGGGTTGTTCTGCCCAAGGCGTAGCACGAGTCCCTCGCCGCCACCACCACCGCCCCAACAGACATTTTCCTTCATCCTTTTACCCCCATACTCCCCTTGGGTAGGTGGGTAAAGAGCACAAGATGCCCCATCTCTCGTTTCACAGTGTTCTCTTTTCCAAATTCAACCAGTCATGCATTGTTCTATTGCAGCCAGAGCATCCGGCGAGGGTTGAGTGAGCAAGGAAAGAAGGGTTAACAGGCAGAAGAAGAGGGGGAAAGCAAAGAGCACAGACCACTGCTCTCTACTTCAATGTTAATGTCTCAACCTCCATTACGGCAGAGTCCAGTCCGAGGAGCCTCGCGGTGTGGGACTACAGATCGACCTCATCCATTGATTTACCACCATGAAACTCCAAAACTGATTTAATCCTCTATATGCCACTTAAGAGCACTACGTTTTGTTTTTATAAAGCTATACACCTAAACATTTTCTGTCTTCATGCAATTGGATTTTTAAAAGCTTCCAAAACAAAAAGAATCGCTTGTTGCATTCCTCTACTGTAGATGCCTTGGAGACAGCAGCTAAACAGTCGTCTATTTAGTTCAGGAATATCCCAAAAATGAAAAATAAAAAGTGTCCTGGAAATTGTCCTGCAGAGTCCAGGAGAGTTCTAAAGGGGATCTGCTACAAAACCCCTAGCTCTGGCTTGGGTAGAGTCTTACAGGTCCAGTTTGAGAAGAGCATCCGGGGCTCTTGTGAGGGTCCTCACACCCCCCGTCCTGCGGAGGCGAACTGTGTACCCTTAACCTGACAGAAGTAGAAGGCAGCGGAGGCTCCGGGATGACGGAGAGCGGCGGCGGCGGTCGCCTAAACGATAAATCTGGAGTTAAAGTGGGAGTTGACTTGGGTATAATGGCAGGACAGACCAACTGCAGGCTCTGGGGTCTGTGCGTCAGAGAGTCCGCGTAACACATCGCGGCGTGCTGCTGGGAGATGGTGAGGGACGAGCAGGGCAAAGGTGTGTGCGGGTCTGTCCAGATGGGGGCAGCTTTGGACGGTGAGTGGCAGGGCTGAGGAGGGGACGGGCAGTGCAGGTACGTGTGGTGGGCTGGGGAGTAGTGAGTGGGACAGATTATTGCAGGTTGGGGCACCGACGGCGTGAGAGCCTCCATCAGCGTGGCCATTCTCTTCATGACCTGCCCAAGGTCCGCTACTTCCCTCCGCAGGGTGCTCACCTGCAGACAAAAACAGAGACGATTCTTATGTCGGATGTTTGAGATAAAATTTGAGGTATTTTTTTTCCTTATTGTTTTTATCTTGGTGCTTCAGCACACACTCTACTGGCATTGTCTCCCAGCAAACCTGCTGTTCCTAGAAGGCATATAGTATTTTACATAATAATCTCCATCATAAGGTAATAAAGTAAGACCTACCAGAGCTACAGACGTTTCATGGTTGTGCGACATTACAATCATGTCTTTGCCATTTCAGCCCAAACAAGAAGCTTTTCTACAGTCGACTCTAAGAACAACTGGTCGAAAACAAACTCGGCATATGGAAAGCTTTTTTTTGTTTGTTTGTTTGTTTGTTTTACGTTGATCATTATTCCTGTTATATTTATATGTTTTACCTTTGTATGGAAGTCCTTGTTGGCGCCACACAAAAGATTTTCAGCACCAAATCATGTAATCGGGAGCAATCTCACCCCGATCTTTGCCATTTCTTTCCTTTACATCATAGCTTCAGCTGAAGCGTATGCAAACTGAAATCTCCTGCAGCTGATTCTCATTAAAAGCAGTCAAAACGCGGGGCGACACTGTGAAACACTACAAGAAACACAGTTTGCTTACCACGATTTGTCATATACAGCCCAGATCCTACTAGCATGTATTTCTGAACTATATTTATATTCGTTCATAGGTAATATAAGCAAACATTACCTAGGAGTAATAGGTAATATTGCTCATATTAACATGAGGTAATAATAACGTTAAACGTGACAGGGACACGTTTAACAACTGCCTGATTGCGTCCTGCAATTAAGACAATGTGCAACTTTTCTAGCAGTTATTTAAACAAAATCGGGAGGATTTATTAGGAGATTTGACGGGCAGGGATGAAAGGAAAGTAGACACAGTTGTTGGAACACAGACGGGAGTGTAGCCACACATGCATGAGTGACAGACAGAGCAAAACGATTCCTCCGCTAAGCTGGTAGAACACCAACACACCCCTTTGTGTTTCATTTGCTTGAGTTGCATCGATTTCACATTTTACTACGTTCAGCAAGTATGAGAGGGTTAGGTTGAAAAATGTAGAAGTTCACACAGATCCTGCTCCTGGATAACTCTTGTTCTTTTATTTTCTTTTTCACTTCAGCTGATTATTTATAATGAAGATTATGAAGATTGTCATTACAAAGGAGTTCACAGGTAGGTGAAAGATTTATGTACAGGCCGCCAAGTAGGGTGTGCTGGGAGACATGTGAATACAAGTTTTTTGTGTGTAAGGGACACCAGAATGAACCTTTGAAGGTGTAAGGAGGATTGTTAATAGTGAGCTACAAGGATAACTACTAAAAGCAACAGCGAACTGACGGAGGAGGGAAGGAAGGTAACGCGTGAGGTTGGATCACAGCACTTCTTGTCAGGTATGATTTAAGGCATAAAGCAGCAATATCATCTCAGACTGTTTACTACTTATGGTCATCCCTTCAACCACAAGATAAAGTGCTAAGTCTCTAGTTGCAATCCAACTAGCGGGGCTAACGGTGGAGCAGTCTAGTTTTTGTTGATGCAAACTCTGCTGCATCGACGACTTGTACGAAAACGAAAAACATAAAGACACCTTCAGAATCTAACTGATGCTCAATGTGGATGCTCCCAAATGTAACACTTTAGATATTCATTTTTTTTTTTTTTCAGTTAAAAATATTTGAGGAGTTACCCTTAAAGCATCAAATCATATAATTTATGAAGAGATAATTTAACTTTTTTAAATCTCTGCGGCGGCAGATCACATTCACTGCACTGTTCGCCGTTCAAAACGTAAACAGACAGGAGAAAGCAGAACATAAACAAGTCTGTAATAAAAGTTATAGCTGTACTTTCCAGTGACTGAAATCAATAAATCTGAACGAGTGGGTTGCTATTTTCAAAGCATCTGCATTAAGACTCATCTATTATGCACATACTCATATTTAAGTTAAGCTATTAAACTATTTATTGATTCCACATCGCCTAACTTGGTCTACTTATTCCTGATGAATTTGTAACTTTTAGATTCCGGTCGCACCCATGCCACTATGAAAAGAAAAAAAAAAAAACCAGAAAGGATCCATGAATCTGTGGATCTGTCACCTCTCTTGTGTTTTTTTTTTCTTTTTTTGCGAGTAAGACCAAGCTGCTGTAATCGTCCATTACATCGTCAGCGGCCGGTAATTAGCTGCTCGCCGCACGTGGCGTGTCCACAGAGGCCATGGCCGTGAAGCCCTCCCAACGCGCCATCTGTTTCTGCCAGTCAATGCGCTCGTGACCATTCATCTGGGCCATGACGCTCATCATTACAACTGGAGGCACATCAGCTCTCAGCATGGCACGCAGCTCCACATGGAAAGTGCTTCAATATGAATATGTCAAGAGGCGATCAGGCAAAGCGCGCAACTATATTATGATTACAGCCGACCGAATCCGGCTGGGCCCTTCGATTCTCTGTTTGAGTTTTAAGGAGAGACGTCAGACATGATATGGATGATAGACTTGCGAATAAAGGATATGTAGTGTAATTAGTTAAACTATTGTATTTTCCTACCCAAATTTTAACAGACAAAACATTTAGTCCTCTCTTATTTCTTTTTTTTGACAGGCTTATTTCTTTTTTTTTGACAGGCCCAAACCCTCGTGTGGTTTGGGAACAGCCTGGGTCGAAACCGCGGCTCTGACAAAAATAGAAAAGCAGAGAGTGGCAGGACGGTCCAATCTGACACGCTGTCAACATGATTCCTGGTCTCCCACATTTGAGACGACCGTCAGCGGTTTTTGGTCAGGGAGAAAACCACGGCAGACCACAACAAACCTGCAGTCACATTTACGTTGTAAAAGCAATATAAAAAATCTCAATTATCGTGACATTATAACTTCTTGATGACAAGCCTGATCGTTTGTAACAGTCAAAATCAGATTCAAGAGGTTAAAGATTTGCAGCTACATATTAAGATCTGTAATAGTAATGCTATTGCATGTTACCCCCAGTCACCTATTTTATAACTAGTGGTTATTACAGCCACAATTCAACCACGTGTCCTAAGGCTCAAGTACAACTAGAGTTCTTCCTCTATTGCTCCATGGTAGTGAGAAAATGCTAACAGTAGCATGTAAACGGTCAACAGTGCTGTATTAAAGGGTGCTAGCATTAGCTAATATGCTACCGCTGATACTTACACTTAGAAGTTTAAATCACAATTTGAAGTTTGATAACTATTCACACTAATGATTTACCATTTTATATTTCATCCTCTTCATAATCATGCTTTTATAAAACACACACAAATGAGATGACATAAAGAGTAGATTTGTTCTCTATTAAATATTTGTTTTTTGTGTGTGGTCTAAATTGCAACGACATGAGCATTGTCATGTTTTTGGCTTAGACTGTCCAAAACGCAACACAAATTTGAAATTTAACGAAGAACACTGTTCCTCGTGAATAAAGCAAACAATAAAATCTGTCCTTTGATTATTGACTATGATTGGTCATGGCATCAATTAAAGTAAGTAAATAAAAAAATATATTTCTAGCAGTCATGGCATTGCACTATATTAGATAAAACTATAACAAATTAACGTTTTACAATATTTGTTTTTGCGTGTAACTATTTGGTGAGACAATAAACCCCAAAAAAGAAGTGATGTGCTCATGCACTGTTGTGGTACGTGCTCGTGTACGCTCCAGATCAAACGAGTGTCTCCCACACCCTGATTAACGCCGTTGGATCCAAGTGTGGATGAACAACCAGAGGACCAAGCTGGAGGATTTTGGTCACCCAGTGAGACACTGAGCAAAAACGCTGCCACTGCCTTTCACGCTCCTGTGTCTTAAATGTTTATATCTAACTTTGGGTCTCCACTCATCAGTAAAAGACAGAGATAGATGACGTTATCTGTCCTCCTTCTTTTCCTCCTGGTTTTACTTTTCCCTGCCGAGACAGCTGTTTCATTCTGCGACAGACACTGAGGCTTAGCAGGAGGAGGAAAAAGCCTGCCCTCCTCAGCTGCCAAAAGTCTAATGTCAATTTAACTACCTGCCAATCAAGCCATGGGACGCACCGTGAGAGTCTAAATGTCGGTGTGTGGACAGAATATCTCAAGCTGCAGCATGAACCATTGTAATCAATGGCATCTAATACGGCAACCCGCCGCGTACTTTTCAGATTCAGAATAAAATTTGGATGAAAAACGGGTACGTTTTGGTTCATTACGTCTAATCCTTTCATCCTGCTCTGGCTTTACATGCCGATACACCTTGCTTCTACTTTAGCTCACCTGTCGAAATCCTTCTCACTTCTCACAGAGCTCTATCCCTATTTAGGTCATCAAATTGGCTGGCTTTTATTTCCAGAAGCCTACCTGCAAACCTTTCCAACTACATCCGTCTAAATCATCCCCTTCGAACGACACCTCGACTTTAGCGTTTAAATGTTAATCTTTTTTTTTTTAAATTCTTGTCGCTCAAAAATGTGCATTTTGCTAAATCATACCTGCTGGTCGAGGTGTCGCAGTTGTCCCCTGGTCTCCTCTGCTTTTGCTGCTAATTCTGTTGTGCTGATGTGCAGCGTGTCTGTGTTAAATCAGCGAGTAAGAGAAAAAACATTTAGAGTTTCACATTCAGCCCTCGAGCTCCATGAATACAGACAGAAAGAGGTGAAGGTAAAATTACTTATGGTTTCTGGGTGTGGACAGTTTTCAGAGGAAGCGCAAAAAATATTAAAAAAAAACGTGTTCTAGAATAACCTGTAGTTGACATTGAGGCACTGGTTGGTTCACTGACAGGACAGCCGAGGCCGGCAGAAAAGGAGAATGTCTGGGAAGTTTCTGTTCCCTCACTGTCTTCGGTGCCGTCCACTATCCTACAGAGACACAAAGGAAACCTTGGAGTAACATCTAGACTCTGGAGTTGCCCCAAACCTCTCCACCCTGAAAATATGTGAAAAATAAGAAGTAACAATTCTATAATCATTAAACACAATTATTATAATATTTAGTCCCTCAATAATTGAAATTCCTGTTTTGGTCTTTTCCTCTTAAGCCTCTGCGGATCCTAAAAAAAAAAGCAATGTGCCAAGGGATAGTTCATACTGGACATGTGTCAATTACAAACCATGGCGATGTTTTGTACTCAAATCAAACCATTGCTTTTATTTCTGGATATCTAAGTTCTTCCATACACACGTTGGTTGATTAAATTAAATTAATGCGAACCCAATGGTTATGCAATGCTAACAAATAATGTTTTTGATCTCAAGGTTAAGGTTGTTTGATTGCATCTTCTTCATGTGACATGAGAGAAAAATGTCCCAGTTGGGGGTCAAAATCTCAATGAATACTCATTAGAATATAACATGTAACAATGTGATTAAGTTTGAGCAGCACTCTAAAAATGTATAGCCAAAGATCATCAAAATATTCATCAGTGTGCCATGTTTTCAAGCTGTAAAAAGGACAGTAAAAGAAAAATCGACCTTAGAATAGCAACGTCTAGACTCCGCCCCCTCAATGTGTTTGAGACACAGTAAACCCAATAAATAATCTTCATTTTGAAGATTACTACACTTGGATTGCACCACATTTCTTTCCATTTCTTTCAAGATTTACTCTCTGGCTGGCATGACATCAGTGAAACCAGTGGCGGCTGAACCCACCTGGGGCTGAGGTTTGAAGGGTCTAGAGCAGTTGACGTGACTTCCTGAAGGTTTTTCTGAGAGCGACCCAAGCTGCGAGTGACGGTCTTCTGGCGGGGCTGGCACAGAGGAGACTTCCCAACGGTGTCCCTGAGGCTCTCAGGTCGATGGCGCTCCGTCAGAAGAGATACAGACTCGGCGTTGTCGTGCTCGTCCTCGTCCGAGTCGCCCTCGTGTTCCTCCCGGGCTTCAGCTACCGTAGGTTGGCCCTGAACCACGCGTCCGTTCCTTCTAACTCCAGACTGGGACAGAAATGAAACAGCTAATTGTCAATCTGTGATGTGTGAACATTTTAAATGGATTACATACCCGAGTAAGAATAAAAATTGAAGCTCTAAAAACATCAATTAGTATGTTTCCAATGAGGGCCATGAGCTGATAATACGGTTATCCTAAAGTTAACCGGCAAGACAGGTGGATTGATTTGTCTGTAAAACGTCTCAGCCGCTTCCCTGCATATGAAGCGTTTCACAACTCTCTGCCCTGCTGCAGAAAATAACTGGAACAAATTTGTGAAGAATTTCAAATTTCCCATGATAAATTTCCTCATGAAACCATTTCACCAGGACTTTTTGCTAATAGTAGGAGTGAGGACGGATTTCTGCTGAGAGTCGCCCTGCAGAGATTTGTTGGAAAGGAAAATTGATCAAGATCAACATGGAGTATGTTAAAAATATCAGACATATCTATTGATTTATTCAAACGTTTGGCTTTAGCTTGGGCAGGACCTTGTAAAAGTATGACAACCCTTTGAATATTTTAAGATTTTGCTGTGTTACGACCTCCACCACTAATGCATTGGGATTCAATCATAATGTGAGAAACCAACGGCTGCATATACTTGTGAAATTGAACAATAACAAAACATTGTTTTCACATTTGTGAACATGAAAAGCATGTTGCATAAAACTTGTTTCCAGCCTCTCTAGGTGAAATCTTTGTAGAAACACATTCTACTGAAATCTCAGCTTCAGGTATTTGTGGTTGGTCCCCCTTTTACTCCTGCTGTTACTAAGCAAAAAATGTCTAGAGTCAAAAAAAGATTTATTTAAATTTATACCAAATGTTTATTGTTATTATTTTGAAAGCTAATGGAATTCAACTAGAATGTATTTCAATTTTCAAAAGTTATAACAAAATGTATCATCTAACTTTTGAAAGGAAATACATCTATCTATCTATCTCTCTCTCTTCTCTCTCTATATATATATATATATATATATATATATATATATATATATATATATAGATAAAGATATACCCAACTAAAAATGTGAGACATTTGAAACTACGTTTAAAAGTCTTATAGCACTGGCGGTCATATGCTGTAGATATTCTGTGCACATATTTGAAACACATAAAAAAGAAAACAACACTTTCAAAACGCCTTTATGATTAAAAACGTTTTTCTAATTTGGTTTTATAACATCCACAGTGAGGGAGACAAAGATCTACACGTGGCTCTGGAGCTGCAGCTTGCTGGTCTATTACATAAAGTCCCAATAAAACACATTTTGTGTTCTTAAACTCACAAAATGTGGGAAAGTTCAAGCAGTGTGAATAGCAGGGAACTGCAAATAATGAGCGGGCACCTGAGACTCCTGTGCTGCTGTTGACAGTCTGGTCTTCACCTGGAAGACAGCCGGAGAAGAAACGCTCAATGCACGGAGGAAACAACATGTTGGTCTGTGTTCCAGCTTTTCTTTTCCCGGGGAGCAATTTGGCAGCATTCTCTGGTCAGTTCTTTCCCAAGCCGAGCAGAGAAACGTAACAAATAACTGCACAGCTCACAGTGAGACAACGCCGGAAATGTATTCACCACAATATACTGGTGCCATTATGACATAGCCTAGGAGCAAACTGAACAGCGCAGCTCAAACAGCGCTCTATCCTCAGGTGCCTCCACCCATCTTCATTTACTCAGTGCCGAGATTTAGGCTGTCCCTCTGCAGATGAGTTTCACCTAAAAGCCCTGCGGCACGCTCCGTCTGTGTGTTGGTGTGTGTGTGTGTGTGTGCATGACAGCGAGTCCCAGTTGTGTTTGTGCAACAGAGTAAAACACCTGACTGTAATTACAGCAGCAGAGCAGCAGAGCAGAGCCGGGTATCCCAGCTACTTTTGCCAGCTCTCTCTTACAGCTACCTTAACTAGGACAGTGTCCTAATTTCTGTCCATTAGGCTCAGCTACAAACTAAAAACACCTACACATTTTGTGCAGTAGCCTACTCTGAATGTAAACTCAGTGCAGGATGTTGAGAAGCCCACAAGTATTGGTTATGCCTTAATTGATTTTATTTTCAACACTCAGGAAAAACACAATCGGGAACTCTCAGGGTATGTGGTGGTTTTACAGACAAGTTGTAAACATTGCTATAAAAATTACATTGCATATGGTGACTATGTTGTTGAAATGTTATTGATTTTGTTATGTAACTATCTCTAATGAATTTCATTGCCCAAATTTACTCTTTTGTTCTTCTGACCCTTCTGTGAATCTCAATAATCCCGTTGTTTCAAGCCATCTAACTTGATGAACTTATATTTCACTATTCCAGTCACATTAACCACTCAAAGCGCTTAACACTAGAGCCACATTCACACAGCTGGATATCTGAATATATTTGTTGGCAGAACACATTATTTCAATTGGTTGGTTCGCCCAGATTTTAAGCATCGTCAACAAGTTTTCAACGAGCTTGAGGTCGGATTCATTCCTTAAGCCTTAATGCGAGCCTGCTTAAACAACTGGGATTCATCCTTCATTATTCCAATTACTTCATATATATTTGACAAAATAAAGTTAAGGAGCTTGACAGAGAAAACAAAATATGTGAATTAGGAAAACGTCATGATGCGTTGAACCCTTATGTCATCGTCGTCCGAAAATAACAACCAATGTCATTTTTTAGGACATTATTTTAGCAAGGCGACAATATTTCGGTCCAATTTAAGCGGTTTGTTGAGAGCATACAGTCAGAGCTGTATGTTCAGCTATTCATGGACTCACGTGTGTCTCGTGTCCCTCCCGCAGATTGTATGTGAGGTCCTGTTGGATGTCCTGGACAAAGTGATGAGAGTACTCAGGGTAGAGGTCCAGCACCTCATAGAGCCCTTTCAGGTTGATGCACTGCAGGTCACAGTAGGTCAGGGCTTTCACATCTGCGTTGGTTTTTATCACGCGGTTGTCTAATGACAGGTTCGCTCCGATCAGGTCACCTTTACCTGTTCAGAGAGAGAGAGACGTGGAAAGAGGGTGAGGAATGGGGACCACTTCAGAAAGTTTTCACTCTGATAAAAGGGGTTGAAGATGCAGGCTTTCCGGGACTCATGCAAACACTTATGCTTTATATCTTTTGTTTTTATATGTATTTTTAGAGAAATATTTTTGCCTGAAAGAGGTAGGCAATAATGCTGAGAACACTTATATGTTCAAGATTCAATCGAGAGCCTCATGCCAGCATGAAATATGTTCTTGTTATGATGTGCAATGATAAGAGGAGTGCACCCAAATGCGGAGTTCAAAGGCATGTAAGTAATACAAATAGATTTCACTTAAGTGAAGCAAATCAGAAGATGTTGCTGGAAATATAAAGAGATGCGAACTCTGTGAGACACGAGGAACTACCAAAAACTAAATGGAGAGCTACGGAACAACTGGAACGTTTGGTAGAAATTTGAAATGTTTTAGTAGACAGCAAATGTTAGATTTTTTTTTTTTCTACATTTTGAAAATCTAATAAATAATTTTCCTTCCACCTTACAATTATTATGCAGTTTTGTTCCATTGCTTTCTCTAAA
Source organism: Poeciliopsis retropinna (assembly GCA_010277075.1). Lineage (NCBI taxonomy): Eukaryota > Metazoa > Chordata > Actinopteri > Cyprinodontiformes > Poeciliidae > Poeciliopsis > Poeciliopsis retropinna. Next base: position 9,270,112 of record VMRM01000016.1, read on the forward strand.
AACCAAAGAAGATTAAATGAAAATGTGAAAAGAAACAGGATTTAAACATTCGCAAGGCAATGCACAATGAAAGGAGGAGGAAAGTGAAAAACAAAAATTACAAATATTTTTTGTCAAATACTAAAACAAAATATCCAAAACATAAAGTAAACAACCAAACCAAATAAAACTGTGCAATATGTTATAAAACATATTATATAAAAACATCTATCAGAATTTGCCAACTAAATCCACTTTTTGTCTGGAGAATCTGCAATAAAATGCAGTTCTTTCATTCTATTTGCCAATCAAAATCAGCACCATAGCAACAGATGTAAGCATTTTATTATTATTATTATTAATGATCAACAACGTAACCGGTTAATGAAGTTTTGATAGATATTTGTAGCCCAGCTGATCAAGAATAAAGAACTTAAACCATAAAATATTAACTTTGTTAGTTTCAGCAGATACAGAGTTAGATGTAAAAAGAAAATAAATCAATCACTAATGTTAATTCTAACTAGTTATTACTATTCTCGTATTTGTAAAGTAGACTCATCCACTCAACACTTTTATGACATGTAGCCGTTTGGGTGGTGTGGATGTGGCAGCTGTTTCTGCACAAATGGACCGAAGGCGAGACACCCCTACCCCCCGCCAGCGGTAATGTCCCATAAGTGTTAAATGATTCATTTGGGTCATTGTGAACTATGAGGGCTGCTAAATTACAGCGGCACAGCTGAAGGAGCGAAAGTCGTGACTGTTCTCATTTCAGCCCGCTCTGTCTCTATCCTCCTGTCTGTCAGATCATTTATTGTCATATTCACTCAGTCCTCCTCTCTCTCTTCCTTCTTTCACTTCCTCCTCGCTTTCCACATATTAGTTTTCCTTCCTTTTCTCCTTCTTTACCGGTTAAACTTTCCTGTCTTTTTTGTTTGATTTCCGCACTTTTTTATTCTTCCATTTTGCTTGTTATTCTGTTTATATATATAATTATTTTCATCTATAACTTTGCTGCTCTTTTCTTTTCATCTTCATTTCGATTTTTACAATCTTTTCTGTTTTCTCGTCTTTACTCTGTAATTTGTCAGCATCTTCCCAAAGTTATTTTCATCTATAACTAATCTGTGCTGTCTTTCTTGTCTATGTAGTAATGATTTCAATGGTTAATTTATTTATCTCTCAATCAGCCCTTTCGTCCTTCTTTTTTTTTTTTTTTAAAAAAACACTTTTTCTTCCTCTGACAGAACGTTCTTTCTGATGAGCCATCATATCCAGCTTCTCCCCTTTCAAGAGTCCTTCTCCTTTCTCCCTCACGTCATCATAACCTCACTTGTTCTCACTCTGTGTCTACTACTGACTTACACATCTGTAACTTCTGGCTTTTGTTTAGACAAAAACCTGAGGGGCTGGAGGTCAAAAAGAAACCTACACAAACTCATCCACAGTGGAACAGGCAGAGACACAAAGAAGCAGCTTTGTCCTTCGGCGAAACACTCTGTGTCACTCCAACCTTCTGCACAGTCAGCAGACAATGCTATCTCAGACTAACTTCTGAGTTAGTGCTTCAGGTGACATTAAGTTTATTAATGAAAAATTGAACGCGTTTAATTAAACGAGTTATGGAGACAATAACTAACGGGTGCATGTTTTATTTGAAGTTTACTTTTTTTCTGTATTTTGCCCCAGTTTGGGATTTCTTGATACATTTTTAAGAAGGTTTTGTATAGAACATCAAAAATTAAAACGCCATTAATTTCATGACCAAATACCTCGACTGGATATTTGTAGGCCTTCTTGAGACCTTGCTTGGATTTTTATATTGCTTTGCACAAAAGTCCTTTGAGGATCTTCTGCAGAAAATATTCTTTAAAAACAATGATATGAGTTAATGTGTTTTGTTCTTTGCATATTAACCAACCTTTAACATGAATTTTGTGTCGAAATACTGAGCTTATCTACAGGATTCAGAGTTTATTATAAACTCAAATGCTATGATCTTCTTCAATTACACCAAGAGCTTTTTGCTTTTTCTTTCCGTTAGCAGTTCCACTTTAACCTACCCAGGATGGCTAACACCATTCCATCTTTCAGCACTTCCATGGACCCCGAGCAGACAAAGAAGACAGCCTGGAGAGCGTCGCCCTGTCGGAGGAGGTACTCCCCCGGGGTGCAAAAGGAGGTCTTAATGTGCAGCGACAGCGAGCGCAGACAGCCGCGGCTGGCCGAGGCAAACAACGACAGCTCCAGGATCTCCTTGTTGAGGTGCATGGTGATGTCGGAGCGCAGCTCATCCGGAAAGTCCTTTAGCAGCTGTGGGGAGCGATGAGGGACGCGGGAAGGCAGAGTAGGAGGGGAAACGAGAGAGGAGGAGGAAAGAAAGTGTGACAGTTGTGGAAACACCACTCTGCAACTCGGTAATTGAATTTTTAGCCTTCGATATTTATTTTTTTTTTTTGCATTCCTGACCTCTAAACACAATTCACGCAGCTCCTAAACACAAAGTACAGTTGTCTAAGAGCAGCCACAACATTGCGTCGCGTCGACAAACGCATGATTGTCTTGGCCGGAGGACGGAAATCTGTCGTGGATTCCGTCGGTGAGTCATCAGAGCCTTACTTTAATCAACAGGCCCATCTATAATTCATCTGTCTGGGATTCATCAGCGTCCCTCCGTCTAACCCTCTGCTCGGGATCCTGACAGCTGTCTCGCAGGCCCGCGCAGCCTGGAGAGGCGAGTTACTATCAGACGACTGACAGGTTTCCCTGGGCCTGTCGGGAGAATGTGTTATTTACTGCTGGTGTGTTGAAATGCCACAACTCGCTAATCTTCATGCTTGTCTTTAGCGCGACGAGAAAGATAAAAAAAAAAAAAAAAAATGAAACAAAACACTCAAGTTTATTCAAGGGAAATGTAACACAAACCAGAGCCGGGTTGTGAGTTGAACCTGTCACACGTCAACCAGGATGACCCGAGCATTGTATTAACATTACAGTGTCAATGACTAACACTGTAATGTGGATAGCAGCTGGGGAAAAAAAAAAAAAAAAAAATCAAGGATGCTGCAACATGCTCCTTGCTCTGTAGAAGTATCGATCACATTATCAGCTTTTGGATTAGCTTTAATGCAGCATCTGTGTGAGAACCGTGTGAATTAACTAATAAAATATTGATGCTGAGTTGCTATGCAGAAATAAATGGACAGGTTTATCTAGAAATAAACCTGGAGATTTTTGAACAATGAAGGTTTTCACTTTAAATTCATAAGTTTTGCCTCACTAAAGTTGATTGATGACATGATGCAATTGTTACTGAATTCAGCCTTCAGCAGATGATCTTTGGTACGTCAGCAGTAGGTTAAAGCTACACAGAAGCCAGAAAGGACTTCTACAAATACAAAATATTAGAAAAAAATGCCTCTCATTTGCCTAATGAGGCTGAACAAAATTAAGTTGCTGTGTTTGCTTCTTTCAGAAACTGAAAAAAAAGAATTGTGGAACGTAAGAAAGACTTTGACAATGATTTAAAAAAAATACAACTAATTAGAATTAGACAGATATTCGGCTATCTATGTAAAATAGACCATGAAAAAGACAAACTTTAAAGATGGTAGTTACAAAAATAACATTTTTAAATGTCTCATACTATTAAAACTTATCAACAGACAGGATGGGGACAAAATACTTCTCTCTTGTATTTAAGTGTTTGACTTTTTGACTTTCTTCAAGGAAGAAGGCCTGGGTTTTTATTCAAAACTTAAATCATGTCTGAATCAGCTCAGTATAAAAGTTCACGTTAGTGCCTCTTGTGGCGGAAAGCAGTATTACAAAAACAAACCCATTTCACTCACCTTTGCTCATGAAGGTCAATCATACTTCCATCAACGATACTCAGATTATTAACAAAAACTTGATCAAATATTATGTCTATCTCAATTAAATTTGATATTTTATCTCTTTCTGCTATTTATCTTCATAATTCATGGAAAAATCTTTATCTAAAATGAATTATACATTTTTTTTTTTTCAAAAAGGGGTTCTTTTGGAAGTTAAAAAAAAAAGTATTCCAGATACTCAGAAACATGTAAACACAAGAGAAAAGCACAATTGATTGATTTGAACATCACCAGATTATTTTTTGGGGGCGTGGAGGTAATTTTAAGGTACAATAATCTTATAATCAAAGTTTTTAAAGAAAAAAGTTTCTGCCTCAGAAAAACATTCACTTTCCTCTGCGATAACTTTTAAGGTTAAGAAAAATGGAAGTTGAGTCACTCTGAAACTGCTTAAAAATATCATTTGAACTGACCTTCAGGATTTCTCTACTTAAGTATCAGATTACTGAACACAGACAGCAAAAGAACATGCATGTTTTATACTTTCTCCAAACTTTGTCCTCACAATGAATCCCTAAAAGTTTGGGATCACTTTGCAGCTGACTTGAGTTTTTGTGGAGGTCTCCTGACCCCAATTTACCTCATGGCTGACTCATATGCATAGAGACCAGGTACAGATCAGGCGAATGACTCAGCTACTGCAGAATATTCAGAAAATGTCTGGGTCTTGAGAAAATTGTTCAACTATTTTTGGTCTCTTTAAAAAGAAGTTTCAGGTTCACGAGGTGGAATGCTCAAATCCTTCCTTAGTATGCAAGGAAACTACGGGAAGATGTATAAAAAAACAAATGTTTTCCACAACTTTGCTTTCATTTTGCACTATAAAACACTTACTCATGCTAAACCACACAAATAAAGGAGACGATTCCTGTCCTATACCTCATTGCAGTCGATTCCATTATTGACCGACCAGGTTGTCTGGAAGTACTCGAGCATTCGCTGCTTGAGGCTCTGTGGCAGATGATGGACGCGAATGAAATCCTTCAGGTCTTTGGTCCTGGTGTGGTACTGAGACCAGCGGGAGTACATCCTCTGGATAATGGCTGTCACATTGCCGAAGACCAAGGCATGCATCAGTGCTGCAGGTAAAAGGGGGGAGAAAGAAGGAGGATGACGGGAAAGTTAGACAGGAAGCAGAAGATGGAGAACAACAATGATCAGGAAAGTGACATTCGAACAGGAAAACAAAACAAAAATCCAAATTCTATTTTAAACACATGAAAAATATATTTCTTACATTTCAAGACATATGTCAGTTACACTGTTTCCTACTGGTTCCAGGAACTTCTTTAAATTGGGATGTTAAGTGTTGCTTTATGAGAGCCTACCTCATGCAGCCAGAGAAGTTCTGAAGTCCTCTAACAAATGAGGTCAACATTTCAAAAACAGCTTTTGAGATTTATCCGGGTCACACTTCTCTTTTGTAAACATCACTTGACAATCTAAAAGATTTAAGTAAACGGGAGCAAAAGAAAATAAAAATCTGCTCACTGTACTTTGGATGCGCAGCAGGAGCGACGGAGCATAAATCGGCTGCTTGTAACCCGGCATGATTCACGTGTTTAACTTGGACTTTTATACGATGAAATCAAATGAGAGAACAACCAAATATTAAATTTACATTTATATCTCGCGCGCAGGAAGCTCGATGTTGGGGCAGCACAGAGCCTTATTTATTTGATTGCACAGACAGACGCTGTCCTTTCTGCGCCCACAGGTGATCCGTTCTCCTGATCTGATCGAGTTCTGAGCTGCGACACAGCTGCGTCACCAAAAGCTGGGCATTAGGGAGAGCATCGGTCTGGCCAGGTCAATTTTTGTACAAAGTGACATGTCGAAGTGGTAATCTCAATAAGATGCTATTTAACTTCTGAAAAAGCTACGGAGAAAGGTGCTTTTATTGTCTCGGTTTGCATCGGAAAAAAAAAAAAGTCCCTTCACAGTTTGTGTTCTGAAGGCTGTGCTGTAATTCCCAGCTTCGCCACCGTTATACAAAAACGTCGTTTGAGAAGCCGTTTGGTTCGGCAGACTGGTGTTGGAGGCTGGTTTCGTCATTTCCTTTTGAGTGTGCGTCCATATGAGCGGTAGGTTGTACTGCATTTACGTTTGAGCGGCATAATAATGTGTGTTTTAGTCCTCTGAATACATTCGGTTGTTAAGAGTTTCTTCGAATAAGCGAAGGCTATGAAGGCTAAGCTAAGCTAACTTCTCTACGAAAATGGTGAACCATATTATGTTTACTTGCTTCCTTTTCCTTTATTTAACTTTTGAAACAGACAGATAATATGATTATATGTTTGTACATGAGTATTTGCATTCATGGTGGATTCTAATTTGTATTTTGTATTAATTCTCTTTGTAGAACCACACACACACACACACACACCTTTCAAACCCACCTATAACCTGCTGATTAAAGAACCTGGCTTCATTATTGGCTCGGGGTCATCTGGGCCTCTAACCCCAGACGTGCAAACAGTTTGTCAAACATTTTCAGCTATCGCTCAACTAACTTATATAAGGAGCTTGTGACCAGTGATGGCATAGTTACTTTGGAAAAGTAACTTTAATCGGATTACTGATTACTCCCTTAAAAAGTAACTTAGTTAGATCACTGATTACTTGATCTGGAAAGTAACTAAGTTACATTAAAAATAACTATTTTAGTTACGTTCAGCAGCTGCTAACAACGCGCTGCCACCTGTGAAAATCACATTGATCTTTGCCAATACTTAATTATACTTAACAAATGCAAAAATTAAATCATATAAAAATCTCTTAATCTCTTCATGTTAAATAAATAAATATTACTTTTTATCTAAGTATTTATGTCAGGTTGAGTAATGCAGAACTGATCTGATCGTTTCCATAGCAACAATCAGAAGCAAGATGTTGTGCCAGAAATCCAGTAAGCCCACTGATGAGGATGACATCGTGTACATCACAGTATATCAAAATTCTGATTCTTGAATATTTGAATCTCAAAGCATCCGTCAGATCCCGACGGTTCTTGGAGATTCAGATTTGTGCAGAGCAATAATGTTTAGCTTTTCAAAAGCACTTGTTCCCTTGTTTATCCCGCTTAGTTGGGGCCTTGGATACGCCGTGACCACTTGGATACGCTGTGACCACTGGGTTGAAGAAAGTCTGTGATCATTTCTTTCCAGGGAAGGATTCTGACAAAGGTCATCAAGATGATGAGGACGATTTGTTTTGGACAGGTCTTCCATCTAATGCAAAAGAACAAACCGACCCGGCTGGGTCGGCTTGTTCTGAAAAGGCAACGGATGTCAGTGGGACGTCAGACTCTGGCCCAACTAGGATTATATGTACAGTGGACGACGGTACAAAGACGTTGGTTAATTCAGAAGATAGAGTTGGTTTGGATATCCCAGATGTTTGGAGGACAGCAGCGGCAGGACTGCTGCAGCAGAGGAGTACTACTTTAAGTTCTCCAATGAACTCCACAACACCTGGGTGAACGCTGCATTCCAGAGTGTCCTAAACCTGAGCGTCGCCAGGAGGTGTCCTGTCAGGACAGTGTTTTTCAGGAGGCATCGTCCATCCTGTGTTGTGCGAGTCTTGTCCTCCTAGTTGTCCGTCAGCCCGGCAAACATTTTACTCAGAAAGACCTTTCCCCAGTTCTAATGAAGCTGAGGGAGAAGAAACTCCTGTCAGATGTGGGAAAGGACTATGACATTAAATGTCTGTGACTCTGTGTTGGTCTACTTGGATTCTTTTGGCGGAGACACAGATAGAGAGCAATACAACAAAAACTATTGCTCAAACTGTCAAACTTCGTTCCTTGAGGTACTGAACAAACGCCCCCTGGTTGCCCTTCCACCGGCAACATTTCCAACCAACATAGTTTCACTTTTGAATTTTTGGTTGGATTAGGGGGGCAAAAGTTGCTGCTCAAGCTATGGGTCAGCCTTACAGAGAAAACACTGCCTGACTAATAACAAGGTGCTGGTGTTTTTTCTATTTAGGTTAAGGTGACCAGATTTCCAAGACTAAATCTGGGGACATTTCTCGCTCGGCGATAAAGAAAAAGCAAATTTATCAAAATAAAATGAAGAAACTGGGACAGTTACAGTTTACATGTTTGTTAATATTTAAACATTAAAAGTCAAATATAAAATCAGGAGCACGTCTCTCCACGCAGTAGCAATATTACTACTACTACTAATAATAAAAGTCATAGCAAACTGAAACTGGAAATACGGGGACAAATTGTGTGCATACTTTGTAAGCGAGCATACATGAACAGTTGGTACCCATCTGTTAATGAACGAAAAGCCCACAGTGGTAACTGAAGTAACTTGAAACTGACAAAAGTAGTAAACAATTGTTTACTGACAAACTGATTTAGATTGTGGCTCAATTAAAATGATGGTAATTAAAACTTATTAGCGTTTTTGTGTATGTGACCGTAGAGCTGATGGACCTTTTGTCTCATCTGTTCAAAGGTCTCTGTGCTAATTTCCAGCCTCTCTTTTTAATGATTTGCTTTCCTCCTTGGTCATCTCACATAAAGTCTTTACAGGTGAATTATAAAGTTCACCTTTACTTTCTGGACAAGCTCGTTCTGAACTCTTAGTAACATATGGAAGTAAATATGTGCCACCAGGATTTGAATAAAAAATGCCTCTGAAATTTGAATGTTGTATATTAGTGTTTACTTTTTCAGTGTTAAATAAATTCAGAGTATATTTTTCGCCTAAAAAAATATTTACTAATATTTACTCACATATTTACTTCCATAGTAACCATTCATATCATAATTCTCTTGAATTTGTCATTAATGTTCTTCCTGCAACCACAGCCAGGTTGAATGGCTCCAGTCCTGTGGACCTTAAGTTTCAGAATAATCTGTACAATTGTAGTCAACTTGGTCTGTCATTTTCTTATTCTGTTTAACCTCAATTCAAAACAATGTCTGATTTTTTTTTTTTTATTGGTTAATTTTCAGTAAATCTTAATTTATCACTTTTGTCAGTTTTAGTTTGTTTCAGTGACATTGTGGGTTTCTCAGGCTTTAACAGAAGATGCCAACAATGTTGTCCACATGTGAATGTTGTGCATGAATGGACAAATAAGTGTCCATAAAAACATGAGATGTGTGTGTAAAGTTAATGTAGCTGATATGTGAGGACACTGTGTGTGTTTGAGATGAGTGAACTCTGGTCAGGAAATCCACTAACACGATCCCATCTCTGGATCTGAAAACCCTCCTTGGTCTGAAGAGCCATCAACCACATGATCAGGCAGAGACGTCTGGATAGAATAAAAGCAGAAAAGATTATGGGAAAAACTGAAAAACACCACAAGAATAGTAAAGAGAAACACTTAAAATGCAAGATATAATATATTAAATAATAATATGTTTATATTCCTCTCCAGCTTTGTCAGTTTTCCCATTTTCCTCAGTCTTTCAGTTTATCAGAATATTTTCCTCCTGTCTCATCTTTTGTCAGTCTGCCACTATTCTTTGACAGACATTTCACAATCTCCTCCAAAACCATTAGAATGTATATGATATGACATACTGAAAATGTACAATTTGATAAATAAAATTAGATTAGTTTTCTTTTAGAATTTGGTTATTTAGAAATGAGGAGCTGGATTCTTCCTAGTAAAATCTTACTATAAATATTCACCTTTTTCAAACAGCTGATGAAATCTCAAAAATGCCATATTTAGCAAAAACAAAAAAATGTTTGGACTAAACGATCAGAAGAGATTATCTCTTCATCCTCATCAGTTTCAGTTCCAGTTCCAGTTCATGCTCCTCTTCATTCAGTTTTATTGTCACTGAGTGATTCCAGTTTTTGTGAGAAACTTTACATGTATGAAGTCATATCCAGCTTGGAAAATACAACCCGATGATCACCAGTTAATTCCCAAACATCTGAGTTTATTTTAACCATCCTGTTACTATTTCTCTCACTCTGGCTAATTCTGTAGCTGCTTATGTGTTCTCTTGTTGTGTTTGTTAATAAAAGCTTAGTTTTATTTTACTGTGAACCAAATCTTTATGGCGGCAAAGATTAGCGCAGTTCAAACAAAACACCTCGTTTCACACGTACCGTATCAGGTCAGCTCCCCTTCGAAACTGGTCAGAACTCGAGCTCTCTTCTTCCAGTTTGTCCTTTCTGGCAGCGCGTGCTGCTCTTCTTGATTTTTATTGGCGGTTGGCTATGATGCTCTTCTTCTTCTCTGTAATGTTAACAGTAGCGCGAGCAGCTAATGTAACTGCTGTTGTTGCGCGCAACACGCTCACTCGCTCTTTCTACTCCCTGCCGAGCCGGTGGAAAAGCGACAATGGACTCTCCGGCTACCGTAATAACGATCTATAGGAAACTTTTTTTTTTCTCATTCATAAAATGCTGAAATCGGGGACTTTTCCGGGGACGGCTTCAGCCGGGGACAGGTTACCTAAAACGGGGGACTGTCCCCGGAAATCGGGGACGTCTGGTCACTAATGTAGGTTGACCAAGAGACACCAAGTAGTTGCCAATCGGACCATGGCTGTGCCTGCAGACTGTGACGGTGGAACGGAGAGGTACCACCTGTCCTCCGTTATCTGTGGGGATTTAAAGCAAACCCATTCTTATTTAATTAAAGGAGAACAAACCGTGAAGGCCGACAACGAGTATGTCTTCACTGCAGACAGCGACCGCAGTGAAGACATCTCCCAAAATGGACTGATTTATATTTACGAGAAGTCAAGAAATCATGACACCTGATGTTACAGTTTCTCCAGCCCCTCCTCTGGAAGATTTCTCAGCTGTTTCCATGAAGTCAGTTAGTCTGATCTGCTGAAACAATTCCTGCCTCCATTCCTCCACCTGTAGGTCACTTGTTTGCAGGCTGCAAGCATTGTACTTTCTATTTTTAAAATAAGAGGTTTCATTTGCACCATCGTTTTATTGTTGCATATAAATATTGTCGTTAGGCCTGTCACGATAACAAATTTGACTGAACGATTAATTGTCTCAAAAATTATTGCGATAAACGATAATATTGTTTCAAGACCTTTTTACACTGATTTAACAGAAATGATATAATAATGTATGCAATTTCCTGCCAAAGATAGATACACTTTATTTTCAAAAGAACACCTAACACTGGAACTGATAAACACAATAAACAAAACAACCAAAAACAAAAAAAATGGATTCTCAGACTCCATGAACAAAAAATGTACTTGAATAAAAACTAAACAACATAAAACCAAAGTGGAAATAATTACTGCATTCAACCAAAAGAGTGCAGATTATGAAGTCTGTTTACTATATCGCCCTTCAGTAATCATTAGATTTAAATAGAGAAGATGGGCATATCCGACTGCCTGATGCAATAGTTCACACTACACCATTTTTTGCCCCAATTTTTCCCTTACGACAATCCTTGAACGTTGGCCGTTCTAAGATTGTCGCTTGCGAGTTCATAACCGATCATCCTGTAGTGTGTGGTGTGTTACGGTAGATAATCGTGGCCGCTCTGATCTAAATCAGGGGTTTTCCCTGACGAGGAGCCTTAAGGCAGCCTGTTGAATGTGACAGGGAGCCAATCAGAAACCGCGGATTCTCCTCATTACTTTCTGAAAGGAAATTATGGAGGGGAATCCCGAACAGCTGACACGGTGCAGTGGACATTGGAGATGATTTGTGGAAACAACATTAATGTTTTTTCAACATTTCGTGCAAAGAATATAGAAATGACAAGGGGAGGAGTTGGAGCGAAATAGCTATTGCAGTTGATAAACCCAATAACTTTTCAGCTGTTCTTCATTAACGTGACATAAATGGGTTATAATAATTTTCCTTCATGCAGGACTTTACGCTGACACTATCCACAAGCATTGCAGGTAGATTGTAGTTTTGCCTGGTTTTATAATTAGTTAACTGGACTTGTAGCCGTTATTTTGTGCCCATTGTTGGACACCATGGCAGGATCGAACCTGATTGAACCGTTATACCTAGAATTTCTGTCAGCTAATGTGTGGTCTCAGGTTCTGAAAATGGGCCAACAATCGACAGACAGCTCTAAGATCGTGTAGTGTACACTGGGCATTACACTAAGGAAATGAGGATGGGTCAGTGGAGAGCACCGGAGTTGAGCCTTTTTTTATTCAGTGTAATCAACAGAAAGAGAAAAAGGACGGAAGAAACGATAAAGGCGATAATTAAAATGAATTTGATAGTTTTAATTTATCATGTGATTAATTGATTTATTGTTTATCACGACAGGCCTAATTGTTATGCCACTTTGGGTTTTTTTTTGCCCTTGTACCCCACATTTTCTCCATCTAATGGTGTTTTCTAATAAATTCTGACAGGTGGAGTTTCTCTTTGCACCATTTGAACATGCCAAATGACATCTATATGAGGTATGACTATTTCGGACAATTTCCAATAATTTAAGGAAGTGCCATTTCAAACTCCTTACGTTAGCCTATTGGAAAATATTCATGCTTTATGTAGCTTCCATTTAAACTTTAAGATATAAAATGTTATTCCTCGGGATGGTTCTTTTTAATATTCTAAACTGCATCCTAAAACATAATTCAAACATCATAGTAATTCATTTGCGTAACTCATCTAAGTTCATTGAGGTTATGCGCCACAATAAATATGGGCAGGTGCTTCGGATTAGTTTTCACTCCATGTCTCCCCGCTGGGAATGGGATGTATGTGAACAAATATGAGGATGTGTTGTGTGTGTGCGTGTGTGTGGCTTCTCCTGCTACTGCCCTCTGGCAGCTGGGGACATTTAGCATTTAGCTGAAACACAGAGGAGAGAGTATCCACCGGGAAAACCTTGCAAAAGTGACTGCCAAAAAAAAAAACAAGCTTACTCTATCTGGTTTAAACAAGTTCTGTCCCCTCTGCAAAGTTCTGCATAAGAAAGCCGTATAATGGAGCAGAAAACCGAAAAAAAAGGAATAGGAAATCCAATTACATGCTTCTGAAATTTTAACTAAGACAAGAAGAATTAGTCTTATTAACTCGCTTTTACCCATTACTCTTCACAATGAAGTCTCTTTTTGAAATTAACTTTGAAGGAGTCACTTCCAAAAGACATGCATCTTCACGCACAGACCCATACAAAAGTATTCACACCCTTAGGAAGTTTTCACATTTTTTCTTTTTCACAAGAGACCCAAACCACTTACTTTTATACTTATGTTTTGCCAAAAAAAAAAAAACAAATTTTGTTGATCATAATGAGTTTGTAAAAGCAATAAAAATGATAAATCATTGAAGGAAGTGAATACTTTCTATAGTCGATGTATCTCTATTCATTTTCCCATTGACTCTGCCTAGCTTTCCTAGATTGAACATGTTTGTTGGGTCTTTTTAATTAGCATAGTTTTTTTTAATGAAACTTCAATAACTTTCTTCCAACAATGGCTTTCTTCTTGGCACTCTTCCATAAAGGCCAGTTTTCAAAAGCGGTGGCATTTAATTTAGTTTTTCAAGACATAAATGGCACCCAAAGGTTTTTTAATGTTTTATAACTTAAAACGGTTTTAAACTTCTCCACAATTTCATCCCTGAGCTGTCTGCTGTGTTCCTTGGTCTTCATTATGAGTTTTCTCTAATGTTCTCAAACAAACCTCGGGGGCTTTCACATAACAGATTATATTACACTCAGATGGAGACAGTTGGTTGTACTTACGGGTGTGAAAATAAAGGGAGCTTAACACATATTGATGTCATACTTTTCAGACTTTTGTGAAAAAAATTTAAAATCCACAAATACTGTAAACTACTCTTCGCAATAAGACACTACTTCAGTGGTTCTTAACCTTTTTTGTGGTACCGAACCCACCAGTTTCATATGCACATTTACTGAACCCTTCTTTAGTGATAAATAAAATATGATTTTTTTTTTTTCTCCCAAACTCAAGACACAGGTATATGCTTTTTTTTACTGGTGCACAAAACCAACACAGTGCATGAACTCACAACAAATTACGGTATTACTTTATTCTGGCCCCCCAAAAAATATTTCTGCCCCATAAAAGAATTTCAGCCCCAAAAATATTTTTTGCTACTTTACTAATTAAAAATAAATTTGGATTTTTTAAAAAGAATTTAAAATTTTTTAACAACTTACTTTTTTTTTGTTTGAAATTTAATTTGTTTGTTGTCGTTTTGAATCCACAAAATACTTTTTTACCTTGCCCCATCTCCATGCAGTGTCAAGAAGTGTTCCCTTAGTTTTGTCGGTGCGAGACCAGAGTTGTTCAACTTGGCATTGGATATCATGCAGATGGGTCGCTGACTGCCATCCCGTTCCGTGGTACGTGTGAATCCATGTAGTACATATTTGTCTGACCACTTTCCTGTTTTGCTTGACATGTTTAGTATGGATTAAAATATTGAGAAAGAAACTACACGATGTACAACTTCTACAGCCGTTGAATACTGCGCACACTAAATTCCCAGCAGCACTGTTTTGCCAAGCAATGTCACGTGATCCTCTGAAGTAAGTGATGGCTAAGCGGGGCGTGTCATCACAACTTTACACAGGTGTGTCTTTACCTCCACGGCAGAGGCTTCGCTGAACCCCTGAGACCGACTCATCGAACCCTTGGGGTTCGATCAAACCCAGGTTACCAAACTACCAAACTAGATGGTATTTGTCTGTCACATAAAATTGCCCCAACGTATGTTCAAAATGTCAGGCTTTAATGAAGTAAAATGAGAAAAAGTCTCAGGCATTTTAGATTCTTCACAAAGCAACACACACACACACACACACTAAGACGTGAACTAATAGCAGCCGTTTTTGTGTACCTCCGATGAGCATGATGCAAACAGAAAAGATCTTCTCGGCGTCAGTGTTTGCGGACACGTTGCCGAATCCCACGCTGGTCAGGCTGCTGAGGGTGAAGTAGAGGGAAGCGATGTAGACGCTGCGGATCGAGGGACCGCTGCCAGTCGTGTTAACGTCTGCCATGCTGGCATATGGAGACTCCAAACGCTTCCCGAGCTCATGGAGCCACCCTAGTGAGAAGACGAAGACAGTCGACTTTCATCACTAAAACAATACAAACGCTTATGTTTTATAACAAAGGTTCGGTTTTACACAAATTCTCAAGAGGCTTCTTCACAGCAGAGCTAAATGTGGACACAGGCTAATCCAAAAGCATCGCTTTTGAAGTTTATCAGCCACGTCCATCTTCCATTTATGCAGTATTTGGAACCAACTGAGCAAATTCCAGAAACAAAGCAGATGGCTGGAGAGCAGTCAGTACAGAATGGATCCACGCAGCCGATCCCACGAGACTCTGTCGCTGACACTGATGAATGGTAATTGGGAGGAAACACTACATTCCTGCTTCACTTCAGCACCAACTTTGGCGTCGGAAGTAAATAATTAGGACACAATGCATTAATCCCGCCTCATGCATGGACTTGTTACTTTATGACACTGAACGGCAGTAATTGGTATCGAGAATAAGATAATTACGAGCATTGCGGCGCATCAATACTGACCGGAGATCAGCTCGGTGGGGCTCATTACATGACTGACCAGGAGGCTGAGGGCTAAGCCATGAAGGTCTGTCATTAATTATGAAAAGAGTTGAGAAAAATCCAACTCAACTCAGTTGTTATTCTCAAAGGTTTCACACTTTCACACATTTTTTATTCAAAAACAGTTTATTGAACCGTTGCAGGCACATCTTGCCCAGAAACACTTTCCCTACACAGCATAAACATGTTGAAGTATGGATCCCAAAGAAGGTGTCTAATATGTTTCTGTTTTATTCAACATTTTTCTTTTAAAAACTTTGTCTACAATCCCCAGCACAGCGTCTTAAACCCGTTTGCATAATTGATATTGTGTTCTTCACTATTCAAGAAGCTAATCTTATTTTAACCTTGCGTACAACTCAATTCCCGACCTGTTTGCTGTGTTTCTTTGTCTTCATTATGCTGTTTGTTCTCTAATGTTCTGACAAACCTTGTGTGAAAGAAAAAACATTCCTTACATGCCAGGTATTGTATTTGATTGTTGATTTGTTTTGTGTTTTGTTGCTTGTTTTTTTTTTTTATCTCTATGTACATCATTTCAGTACCTTTCGAGAACACATATGTATTTTACTGCATAGTTTAATGTAGTTTTAGCCAGTTGATAACTTGAATCCTTTTATGTTGATTATGGAAAAGCCCAACTTCAATCAGTCACCTTTTATTCAGATTTGTCAAGCTAAAAGCGCACCTCATTTTTTTTTTGCACAAATGTTTGAATCTTTCTTTATCATTTTGCTCCCAATGAACAATTATGCACTACTTTGTGTTTGTCTACCGTATAAAATCCCAATAAAACACGCTGAGGTTTGTAGTTGTTTTATGACAAACTGTTAAAGCAATTTAAGGCACTTTTGGTAATATGTCCCCTGAGACAATATGCTAAAAATGAAAAGTTTTCTTCTTTTTGAAATTTCTTAGTTTGCCATATTATGCAATGAATATCCAGACTCCTATTCTAAAAAAAATAAAGCACGGTAATGATATTTTTAATAAGTGTCACGGCTGTGGCAGCAAAGGAGCAACAGTCTGCTGATTATACTTCACTTCCTAATAGGACCCCTGCAGCACTGAAAGGAGGGAGTTTAAAACTCACAACAAAAAAAAAAGATCCCTATTTTAATTTGGGAGCCCTGGGGCTTCATTATATCCCGTCAAGATTTCCCGGTGTTTACCGATATCCCAGTTGTAGGCATTGGCCTCCATCTCCATCTTGCCGATGATGTACCAGATGCAGGCCATCCAGTGGGCCAGGAGGGCGAACATAGACATGAGGAGGGTCAGGACCACTGTGCTGTGCTGCGAGTAGCGGTCCATCTTCTGCAGCAGCCTCAGCAAACGAAGCAGACGGACGGTTTTTAACAGATGCACCACAGACACCTGTGGAAAAAAGGTATTTATCTGAATACGCACATACGATAACAGTTTTAGTACAAGTCAGTGAAAAATGTAACAGTATTGCTCAGTGGCGACCTTTAATCCTGTTTGTGATAACCTAAATATTATAGGATAGTCATAAAATTATGATTTTTTTTTTTAACCACGGAGAGTGAAAATACAAAAAAGACTAATTTTCACACGGGAGAAGTATTCTCAGCAAAAAAGAATACTTAGGAGAGAATTTACAAAGAAGTGAACTTTTTAGTCTTTTATACAGTTTTGCATGTTTTTTTTTTGTTTGTTTTTTTTCAAATACCACATTGTACCAAATACATATAGATGCAAAAACAATCAAATCCAGCAGATGGGAGCAATCTGAACCAATTATTTTTGTTAGATTGCAGATTTACACCCACAGGCGCAGCAGATAGAAGGAAGAGATTGTAGTGACAGACATAAATGTTTTACTTTATCAATATCTCAATAAAAAGAGTGACATTTAGCTGAAGGAGCAAGTGGTGTTTCTGTGTGTTTTCTATTTCTTTTGCCCAAGATCCGATTGTCAAAATGAAGTTCTTTAATTTGCATGACAGCAACTGTGGGTAAGTGGTGATGGCATTAATGTTTGAATGTTTACATCAAAACGAGACAGTGCAAACGTATTATTGTAAAATGAAATTATGCATCAAGAAACGCTTCGATATTTCACTGCCAGTGAAATGGGGGTTAAGCGTCCTGAATGTTTTCCCTCTCCAGGCTTTGCAGCATACCTGGCTCTGAACTCCACTGAAGTCACTGGAACCATTTGGATCCCTACTATCTCTATTTGGTCTGTGTGGGCTCCAGCTGCTGTGTGTCTGGCTGCTGCTTCTGCTGCCAGTCTGGTCTAAGTGAATTTTTCTCAGCCACACTTCACTCCAGCCCATCTGCCAGGCTCTCGAGTAATTCATATTCACTCCCACAGAAACAAGGTGCAAAGCTCCGTGGAGTTCCTCGGAAATCTTGGCTAGCCACAGCCTGCCTGGCTCTGCTTTGCACAACTACGACCTTCACTAATAAGCTTCTCGGATTATCTTGAAGCGTCGCCACCAACGACCAAGCTGAGAAATAAAGTATGAAACTGTTCTACACCTCGTAGTTATTTATTTAAATTTATAAACCAAAGCTATGATTGTTTAGTCAAGACAGACTCGTCCATCTTTTTAAAAAAATGTTTTTGATCAAACTTTTTGATAAAATTTTACTCAAAGATTGAATTAATTGACCCGAATGTCTCAAATAAACTAGTAGCGCTAAAGCTAAAAATTGCCTGTCAAACATAAATTAATTCAAACAAATTAAAAACTATACACCAGAGACCAGACGCTTGCATGTAAATGTTACCACTTCTTGACAAAGTTGCAGTAAAATTAAATTGTTTTGTCAAAGCACAATTTCCAATTCCTTTCACAGGTTCAGTTAAAAGATATTTCTCTCAGGAATAGAGATTCTATCTAAATAAACCGGAAATCTGACAAACATATTCTAAAAGAGGAGCAGATTGCTGCCCTGTCCTTTTTAAACAATAAAAAGCAGAAAACCAACCTGTTAAACAAATAAGCTAAACACAACAGCAGCTCAGACTGAACATTAACGGCTTCTCAACAGCTACGTGGATCTTTAATTAGAACTTGACAAATGCTTGTACGTTCCCACAGCATGATCTATAAGAAGACTTTTTCTGATGGAGGACCCTCATAAAAACATTAATTAGAGCAATCAGGCACTCACATGAAGGAGTGTTTGTTTTGTTTCTTTTTTCGCTTTATATTCTCACCAGTCGGAATTATTTAATCAACCTACTTTGGTCCTTTGATACTTTCTTACTATTTAGACAGAAAATATTAAGGTCATTTTACCTCTTTTCTAAATAATTAGTACTTTTTCATCAATATAAAGAAATTATTGACTTAAATCAAGATCCTATTTTGTGCTGAAAAGTCACCTGTAAGTTAGTTTTTGTATTTGAAATGTGCTCAAATACTTGCAACTGGAAAGGAGACCAGAAACACTTAGGTAAGATGTTGTGGTTTTTGCAGTTTGTATATGGTGGTGGGAGGCTAACATGGCATATCACTCTAACATAATGGTGGAATGTGTTGGTGGTGCCGGCAGAACAATGGCTATGAGCAAAGAAGGACCTTTTCAATCTCTTAACCACATAGATTCAAATATGAGCTGATGTGAGCAGTTGTACCAGAGTTTCTTGTTCACGTGTCTCCAGCATGCCCTGTGGTACTTTTGCACATTTTTGCAGAGAGAAATAAGGGATGAGTACACCGCAAGGGTAATGAAGCCTCTTACTGAGCCGTAGGGAGAAACTCCATCTCTCTGCCGCCATCTATCACCACTCTGAATCCCACCTATGGAGTGAGCAGGCTGTGCCACATCCTATTCACCTCCAGTAGCATGATAAGCATGCAGGAAAATGTACCGAACATGGATCATGTAAGACTCGTCTCCTTCAACTTCTGCCCTCCGTCACTTCAATGCCACCCTTGTCATTCAGACTGTGTTTTTTTTTCCTGCTCATCAGGTGTGAAATTTACTTTTAGCTTCCTGACAGTTTTTTTTTTTCTTCAGTCCTTTTAGGTGTAGATCTGCATCCTTGAGACTCCAGCTTTATAGAGACTCTCATTATTTCTTCTCTTGGAGCCATGCCTTTAGTTATGCAGGTGTGCCACAACAGCACTATGGGTCGAGTTTGTGAAGTATTTATTCAATAATTGGAGCTGTATTGGCCCAATAAACCTTGGCTTGGCCAATGTTTTTCTCCAGAGTCAGAAGGGCAAAGCAATAGGTGCTCTAATGCAACACGTAATATGTTTGCATTACTCTGTTAAACAACTTCCATGGGTAGAAGTCACAAGAAATAAATCACATTTGTAGGCTATAAATAAGTCATGATTTAACGAAATTCAGCTGACTTTTTAATTGTTTTCATTATTACAAATTAGCCTCCTAGAGTCAAATATTTATTTCCTGAATGTTTGTAAAATTTGTTTCCACAATTTTTCATTGTAGTTAAGGAAAAACGATAATCACGACAAAACAAGTCTCAGCCTGACAGTCGAAAATGTAAGATGCATAAATTAATTGTTTTACAGTAAAAAAAAACTCAAAAAAGTGGGGAAAATAATTTTATGACAGACTCCAAATTATACCAGGCAGCAAAAAGGAAAAGAAAAATAAGATCACAGAGGGCTCTTGAGGCCCTGTGGCTCATTGTGAGTGAAAGATGACTTCAGGTTTCGAACAGGACAATCTGACCGGTCCATCCTTTGAGGGGACGCCACGCAGAGCCTTCAGCAATTTCACCCAACATCCCTGCTCTCCCCAGTGGCCACAGAGAGATCTATGGCCCAGTAGCCACAAATCTAAACCTGCTCCACTGGGAGTGTGTGGTATTTCCACAAATGGACTCTGGATCCAAACTGGTACCTTTGCCTGGAGCGTTCCCCCCCACTGCCCTCTCTAGTTCAGCTTCCTTAAATAGAAAAAACAACATGTTTTTTTTCTTGTTTACCACCACTTTTTTTGTGTTTTTTTTCTCCCAGCAAGATGTTTTAAATAAAAACAAACCAAACTTATAAAGCATCTTAATATTTGAAATTATTCTTACATGCCAACTCTAAAAGCAGCAAACCACTGCAAAGTTTAAAGTTTTTGCAAAATGCAGTGATTATCGAATCATTAAGCAATATTATAATTCCAACAGCACAAAAAGAACCATTCTTTAAAGAAAGCTCGATGTGAATTGCACATATTTTCATGTTACCAAATATTCCACAATCAATAGTTGTATTATAAGTTAAAACAATTGGATACTGGGGTACATATAGTGCAGAGAACTTTCTGCAGATGCAAGACAGTTTCAGGATGTCACGTTTAGTTCTACAACACGTCGAGTGAGTTTGTTGTGAAAAAACTTGACTGGGCAACCTAAAGTCCCAACCTCACCACAGCACCTTTGGCAGCGGTGATATGAGCTCAACCTTCTCATCCAACATCAGTGTCTGACCTCACAAATGTGCTTATGGAAGAATGGTGATAAAATACATATAATCACATAACTCTTGTGGAAAGCCTTCCCAGATGTGATAAAGGTGGTTTAGCTGTGAGAGATTGGACTATATCAAGATGATCCCAAACGATTAAGAATGGGACGTTACGCCAGTCCCTATGTGTGTGAAGGCAGATGAGCAATTTCTCTTGGAATCAAAGTGTAAATTGATAGAAATCCTGGACATGTGCTTTTTGTTTACAGTTTAGCTTGTGGATTATTACCTTACTTCGTATTTCACTTTTAAATCGTTTTCTTTTATTCCCACACATATCTCATCTGTCTGCGTCTGGTCTGTTCTGCGTCTGGTCACATTTCACATGGCATTTGCGCACAACAAAAGTTGAACAGCTTTAGGTTTCCTGCAGCATAGCCTTTTTTTGTTTGTATATTTGATAAAGTGTCATTTTTTTTCTA
This sequence comes from Poeciliopsis retropinna, assembly GCA_010277075.1. Lineage (NCBI taxonomy): Eukaryota > Metazoa > Chordata > Actinopteri > Cyprinodontiformes > Poeciliidae > Poeciliopsis > Poeciliopsis retropinna. The sequence goes on from VMRM01000016.1 coordinate 9,291,438, forward strand.
AATATCTTAGCCTCTTTTCCAAAGCGCTCTCCTGGGCCCTTTAATTAGAAACTGTGACTGCATGTATCATTCAGAATTACTGCTCTGTATCCACAGATGTGCAAGTTGGTTGTCCGATCCACACAGATACCTCCTATATCAGCACAGATGTTGGCTTTAAAGCTCAGCCGGCTGACGCTCCTAAGTTTCTTAAGATTGAATCCATCTTAAATGAGCCTTGTGACAGAAAATATGCATTTCTGAAATTTATTTCTATCATAAAATATTTTCTGGTTTTTATGTCATAGCTTCAAGTCATTGCAGTTAAGTTCGCAACTACCTAACATTAGCCAAATCAAATGTTCTCAAAACTAAAATCGTTATATCAGATTATGAAATAACTAAGTCTTAATTATTAAAGCGGTTTTTGATTTGGTGCAATAAATGCAGGGCAAAGTTTTCTTCTCTTTTTGATTTTTGATTTTTTTTTGTCAAACTTAAATGTTTCAAACCATAACAATATTTTAACATCAACCAAACAGATGCGATTAAAAAAGGAGATGATTTCAAATGATTAGATTTCTAACGGGGAAAATAACTATTCAAACCAAACTGACCCTACATGAAAAGACAATTGTACCCTCTTAAATATTGAATGAAGTGTGATTAAACACATACTTTTGAGCATGATCAAAAGACATTCAGTCAGGTAAGTCCCTTTCCAGAAAGCTAACATTAGCTAGCATTCCGATCCAAAACAACTTTTGAAATATTAGAGCATCTGTTTATGTTCATTGTTTTATAATGTCTAATTATTTGAAATGAAGCTGGATTTAAAAGTCTTATTTTGATGTTTTTAAATCATATTTCTTCTCATTGTGGTCATAAAAACCTTTCTCTAGAAGGTCTTTCACTTCCTCATGTGGGTAGCTGCAGTCTTTAGTGGAGCTTGAAAGGTGTTGATTTGGAGCACCAACTGTGTCAATTTTAACGTTAAACCCGCTTCGCTTTTGACACAAACGCTGACATCAAGTTTTTCATTGAGGCTTTGGTGGTTTCCCAGAGCTAAGCAATTTCCATTCCGTGATAGTTTGAGTCAGGTGGAGGAGACGTGGACATATTTCGGTGTGTCAGAGGAATAATGATCCAGAATTCACATCAAAGCTTACTTTGGAGGTGAATAATAACACAAAAAAGAGCTAGCATTAGGCTTCTGCACTGCATAATTACAAATCCAATAGAACTGGTTGGTAGATAAAAAATAACAAACATGGAGAATATTAAAGATTATAGACCAAACGAAGCTTTCACATCCAAACTTTTTTTTTTTCCAGGCACCCTGCCTCTCCTCAGACTAACAAACTGTATATAGTGTCAGCACCATAAATACTAATAATGCTTCTGATTATAATAATTATGATAATTAATCGAGCTATTCATAAATGAGTGGATGCCTAAGTGCATCCCTCCAGAACACGCCTATTGTTGTTGGGCAATTTGATTCACTCTATGGTAAGTAAATGGCAGTCAAAGCATCGTTTTGTTTCTTCTAAATTAGGGACCAAACAGTAGAAACTTCTAAAGGCAACCAATCAAAAGCCCCCTGTAGTACCATGTTTCGATTGGCTAATATCTGTCACCCCGGGGTAAGACACAACGCTCTTCCTAATTGCTCCAGATCTGTGTTTTATCCTGCTCTCAGCTATTCTTAAGGGGGCCGTGGGTTTGACTGAGGAAGGGTGGAAAAACGTTTTAATGATGTGGGGCTGTTTGGCCGGCGCTCGTGCACGATGTGGAATCAATATGCCAAATCAAAAAAAAGACTGTGGGGCAGATCTGGAAACAGCACAGCTGATGATTCCTGAAATTGTGTAACTCTTCAGGAGTTACACAATTTCAGTACAGAGTCTCTGAGTACAGAGACGGTACAGTTAAAGGCTGCTGTTACTGGGCAACGCATTAATCGTGACTTTATTTTCATTTTTTATTTTAAAGTAACCTTAAAAGTTATTTGCTTTCACTTACTTTCCTTTTTTTTTTTAAATCATTCTTTGCTCCATGTTTCAGCTGCTTTCTTCACCAAAAGATTTATGTAAAGCCGCTGTTTGTAACCGAGACTGAACAGAATCTAAAAACGGGGTGAATCAGCATCCAGCGGGCAACTTACCACGCTGACTTTGACCGCGTAGAGCAGGTCAAAGGGCAGTGCGGCCACCAGGTCAATGATGAACCACGTCGTCAGGTAATGGATGCATATCTGTCGAGCGTCAAAGATTACCTGGCCGGACTTGCTGACGAAAGTGGTGCGAAAATTAAAAATAATGTCTGGTGTTAAAAAACAAAGAAAGTAAAGAGTTTGGTTATCCTAAAAGCTGCACCCGAGGTCATCAACGCAAGAAGTAAAGCAGTTGGTAATCTGCAACTAACCTATGATGAAGAGAATCTCCACGCCGATGTCGCTGACAGTGGTGCTGCGGGTCAGATCATCATCGTCGCCGATGAAGCACACGTTGTAGGGCACTGTCACAGCAACGTAGAAGGTGGCAAGCAAAATCAGCCAGTCCCAGCCTGCTTTAAATGTGCTGTAGTGAAGCAATATGAATTTGGACTTCTTGGCATCGGCAACCTTGTATTCTGGTAGAGCCGGTGGATCCCCAAACACATTCTGGACAATACAAGAAAAAAATATTGATATATAGTTTTTTAATTACCTAGTGTTCAGTTGGTGAAAAAACTACAAAATACTACATGCAATAATGTTCTATACTTCTTAATGACGTACTACAACAGCACACGTTGAGGTCAGTATTTGAATTGGCACTGGCTATTGGCTATTAAAACAATAATGTAAAATAACCCTTGAGGTTCCTAAAGGAAGTTTCTGAGCTGTATGCACAAGTGACAAACAGTTGTATATCTTGTCTGCAGCCAAAAAACACAAAACAGAATTTTAATTGGGAAAATGAAGAAATGCAGCCCATTCAAAAGTGAATCTTTACCATCCAAACTTATAACTTTCCTTCCTAACTTTGGATGAGCTCATTGTTTACATGGTAACTATTGTGCATGTGTACGTTTTGTGATTCACACTTCCCCCGTAGGTTTTTTTTTTCTCTCCACATAATCAGACTATAGGCACAGCATTTCTGGGATAAATTTTGAGTGTATAAAAACAGAGCACCTCTCTGAACAGCAACTCCAGATTCTCATTGTAAAATCAGCTGCTTTATACCCACTGGATACATAATACTTATTAAAGTTTTACATAGCCTTGCTAGACTTCCAATAAGCTGTGACTGTTGTCATTTCAAATTCTTTCCTTCACTGTCCAACTTTCTAATAGAGCCAATACAGCCTTAGTACATAGTATTTGTTCAAAAGCTGCATGCTAAGTCATCAATGTTTAGTTGCTTCTCAATAGGCCCTGTGTTTGCTTGACGCCCCATCAAACTTTCTCCTTGATTCTCCAGCTTAAGATCCTTATAGTTCCCTTTGCAAAACACTTCAAGGAAAGGATAAGTTGAATTTTTCTCTTCTGTGCTGATTTTGTGAACGGACCGATGTGGTGAGGAGGTCAGACGTCAGAACCTCAATTTTCAACAGGAAGACCAAGACAACAGGATCCCTACACTGAGTTTGTCTTTGGGAAGACTCCATACTTTATTTGCGTTTTCTCATCGATGCTGCTCAACACATGTTTTCAAACTGCTGCTGTCAGTTTTTCTTTTTTTTTTTTTTTTTTTCAATAAACTTCTCAGCATGTGGTTTCTAAGTCTCAGAGGGATGTTCCACTCCGATTTGAGGAAAGGTTAGATCTAGGTTGTAAAACCATTGCAACTAGCCAATTGTCAGATTGCTAGTCATTAGTCTGGGTCATAGAACAGTGTAGATAAGGACCCAAATGCACAGACGATGCAGGTGGTTGTTGAAACACCCCCCAACAAACTATTTACTTAATAGAATGAGAAAAAAATGTATAAAAATCAATGTCCAGGTGAAAAACCCACCAGGTTCTTGCACCATACTAGAGGTAACAGTGAGAATTGACTAACTGAGAGATGTTTAACCTGGAGAGTTGATTACTGAACAAGAAGCAGGCGGTTGATTAGAAACAGGGTGCAGCTGTGACAGAAGGAAGGAGCTGAAGTTGAACCGAGGAAACAGGATAAACACGGGGAATGTGGGAATCAGAAAGGTAAACATACGCAACCCAACATCAGAAATAATCAAGATTCAAATCAAAAAGGTGGTAAGAAAACACAATAGCAATGGGGACACAACTTTTCAACAACTGAGATAACACTCAGAACTATAACTAAAGTCTGCCATTTTATTTGTTTCGTGCATTTAAACATTACAACAGCATGTAAAAAACAGGTTTTACAATCATCTGTGCCGTGCTTTAGTGAAAGTGCTAATTCACACAATCCTGTTTTGAGGGGAAGACAGGCAAGTTTAAAAGCAATAGTATACTGTTGTTATTTTTAATGAGGCACTCATGCTAGCATTACAGTCCTTGCCTCCAAACTGTTTATCTGCTGTTTGTGGAAGCGCTAACATTCAGACATCCCACCTGTCTGCCCTTGATTTTGTCGTCGGCGCTTCAACAACACCATCAGCGCTCCACTTTCTGAACACGGTGACCCTCACCCTTGTTTGAAAAGACCTTTTCCCCACCCCGCTCTGTTGTTTGCACAACGTGACGATACCTTGTTGATTTTAATCTTGCTCTTCTCCCTGCTGTGGAGGTGTCCGGAGATGTGGTAGAGCACGGTGCTGCCCCGCAGACGAGTCGAGCTGAATGAAGAGCCGGTTTTCACCCTGCCGCGTCGTCGCTCTGTAAACACACGCGCGCACACACGCACAAAATGTTGGTGCTACACACCCATCTACAACAACATCTACCCCCCAAGGTTAACTCTTGATGATTGAATCAGTCATTACGCTTGATGAAAAACACATAATATTCTGTCCTAAATAGGAAAACATGAATATTCAAAAGGAGAATAAGTAGTTTGTTTATACCTACAAAAAAAAAAAATGTGTTAGAGATGTCACCTTTGTACAGCCAAAAGTATGCAAAATTTTAGTAACATAGCATTGGCCAATAATGTTGTGCTAACTCAGTTTTCTGCTTTTAGAAAAAAGGTATTTATGTATATTATGTTGTATTTACTGCAAGTAATTATAGGGGTGTGAACTGGCAATCATGCCCCTGTATGCCTTTCTTTTTAGTTGTACTGCAGTAGGAGATCGTCAAATTTTGCAGGAGTGATGAGTTCGGCCAGAGGAGTGGGGTAATCACAGAAATCACATCACTGCCGGTCCAGGCCCGCTTCTTCGCTGATGTGAGCCAACAGGAAGGGACTGAGGCCAGATTGGTTTGAGAAACTGGCCTTTTAGACAATAAAAAAAAAAAGCAAAAGTGAAAATCACTTCCGAGCGTTCCCTTTGGAAAGTCTGTGTGCTCTCTTTGTGTTTTGTGTGGACCCCAGACAAGACGAGCGGACAGGGGCCCATCCATGACACAGTGCAGCCCTGGGGGACGCACGGGGAGCACCGAGACTGAGACGCGCTTATTTTTAGATCTAATGAATTTCCCGACACTCCTATTGCCTTTCGTGGGGAGGGAGTTGAGGAGAGGAGTAAGTGTTGTGCATGAGGGGGCAAATACATGTAAGAGTAGAAAGCTGAGGCGAGAATGGACAGTCTCTGGTAAAAACAGCTGGAAGAGATGAGAAATAGAGGTGATGGGGGAACAAGGCGGGGGGGGGGGGGGAAGCAAAGAGATGGAGGCAGCTAACAGTGAAAATGTATGACAGAAAGCGAATCAGGCTGGTATAACAAATGTCTGCTGAGTGCAAAGATTAGGTTTCCTTCTTTCTTCGGTTAATGCCCCGAGAGATAGCTAAGTGGGTCACGTGTGAGGTGTGCCCAGCTTGGGTGGAAATGCCCTTTTAATGTCAATTTTGCAATGTGTATCAGCTGAAATCCCCATCTGAAGTTGAAAGATGTAAAACGGCAATCAACCCGAATGATGAAAAAATAACGAATGCCAGGCATCAGATTGTGATGCTTAAGTTCATTAATCACTATGTCTGCTTGACATCACTAGACAAACTCAGAAAATTCAAACAAATTATGGTGAGGTGAGTCATGTGGAAAAAGTAGGACACCCCAAGACATATATATATATATTTTTTTTTTTACATATTTTGGCATGTCAAGTTTCACAATATGGAAGAATTCAAGCAATGTAAGCAAAAACAAGCAAGTCTGCAGAAGACACCATTCAATTTCTCTGTGAAAATGTACCAGTGTTGCTGAATATTAAGCATCCACCTTCCAGCAACTAGTATAGGATTTAAATCGATATCAAAGAAATCGTAGTTCTGTCATTTCGGTTTAAGGAAAGCAGTTTGCAAGTGGAGGGGATTAAAAAATGACTGCCAACATCAATAAAGTTCACGCTGAGAAGAAACGACAAGGTGCTAAAGTTCTAATGTCATCACGGGACCTACAACTGGCTCTTGCTACTCTAGATTTAAAAGCACATGCCTGTTCAATCAGAATAGGATTGCACAAGTATCACTGTCATTGGAGGTGTGCAAAGGAAATCTTAGCTCTCTAAGAAAAACATGAAAGCCCAAACAAATTTAGGACATTTTAAACCTTACAAAATAAGTCTGGTTTACAACAAACTGCAACTTTCTTTCTTTCTTTTTCTTTTCTCCTTCTTTTTTGCTCTAGTGTCACACAGTGGTTTGTAAGATTTGATACAAGACGTCAGAGTGTCTAAACCCAAAATTTTCAGCCAACCTGAATGTTTAATATTAGAGCCCAGCAGCTAGATTAGGGACAATCAAAAGGAAAAAAAAATGGTAAGGAGCAGCTAAGATCTTAAAAGAAGTAACCTGAAAAACTACCACAGATATAAATATACCAAGCATAAAACAAGTTTCTGAAGGACTTTCCTTCTACAAGGACTTTCCTTCTACAAAGACTTATACAGTATTCATGTACTCAACATTTATGTATGCTTGCTTTACAAGGCCATAAAGTGCATATAAATTGCACATGTGAGAAAAGTTACATCAATCATCTGGCTACACATCTCCACTTCAGTGATAAATATTAATATAGAAAATAACCTTATTATCCATCCATTTTCTTACAACCTTATCCCATTGGAGTCGGGAGGGTTGCTGGTGCTTATCTCCAGCTGTCAACAGATCCCGAGTCCATCGCAGGGCAACGCGGAGGCAGACAGGACAAACAACCACGCATGCACACACACACACTCACACCTAAGGAGAATTTATACAGACCAGTTTACCTGACAGTCGTGTTTTTGGACATTGGGAGGAAGCCAGAGTACTCAGAGAGAACCCACGCATGCACAGAGAGAACATGCAAACTCCATGCAGAAAGACTCTGGGCCGGGAATTGAACTCAGGACCTTCTTGCTGCAAAGCAACAGTGCTACCAACTTGCCCAGCTGTGCATACCCTTATTAATAACCTTACTCATCTTGATCATCAAAATGAATTATGTTACTTTAGCATCAAAACACTAAAGTAACATCATGAAAAACGGCAACAAACATATATATGGAACCTTATCTGAAGTTTATGTCTACCTTCTTTCTTGTCCTCTTGGATGGCTTTGGCTTTAGTGTCGGTGATGTCCTTAAATGAGGCCAGGAACAGCACCACGTCACCCTTCTCATTCTTAATGGGCACAATGTCCAGGAGACACCAGAACAGAGCAGCTGAAATGGAAGAACGTCCTTGTTAACACTAATAAACACCGTCTCTGGTTACTTTCTGAATGGATCTACAGCATGCGCGTGTCTGCGTGTGTGTAGACAAAGCAACAGTTCTATACATTCTTGTACGTACTAATGAGCACGTGTCTGTGTGTGTCTGCGTGTGTGTAGACAAAGCAACAGTTCTATACATTCTTGTACGTACTAATGAGCCTGTCTACAGCTGGAAGTCGCCAGAGAGGCTGAGCCTTTAAATAGCCCAAGCCAGTGTTCCCCAGACACAACACAAGATAAACCTATCTCCCAGGTCCCATTCTTGTTGAATCGATTGCTTTTTTTTTTTTTGTGCTTCGGTAGAAGCTTTGAAAGATTAGTGCTGAATATTTTATTAGATAAAAACTCATTTTGGCCAAATACACACAGGAAACTGACTTACAAGATATAATTAGGCCTAAAAATGCATGTTTTCCAAACAGAAAACCTACAAAGGTTTCCCTACGTCACAGGCAACTACAAGTATGTTGTTTATTATTGTTCGTAAGGTCTTGCCATATTCTGTTACTTATTATAGTCATCAGGCTCTGTCCACCTTAGTTTATTCCTTGCGTTCAGTTTCTTATTTAATTTTGCTTTCCTCTGCATTTTGGATTATTTTTTGAGGTTAGTCTCAGGCGTTTGGTTCAGCTCCCTCAGTCTTCCCTGTGTTTATTAGTCTCCTTCCTTCAGTTCCCTTGCTGAGGGTGCGCTAGGCTTTTTTATTGCCTTTTGTTTTGGCAGTCAGTCTATTTTTACCAGACAATTTTTAAAATTATCTTAACTATTGAGTACTAAAAACTCAATAGTATTTAATATCCATTTAGTTTAATATTCAGCCCAAGCAAGCAGAACAGAAAATCCACAATGTACCATGCACTTTTAGATTACTTTCTGTGTGGTGGAATGCTTGATTTCTAATTACTAAGACATTTCTTTCAAAATGTTCTCATTGATGTGGTAGACCTGTGTGTGGAGTGATAAAGTAATTGATACTTTCAGTCGTCATAAAAATGTTGTATATATCAGAAATTACTTAAAGATAGTTTGACTTTGCCTTGACAAATTGAAATTGGATTCTGTCTCTTTAAGAAGCTCTTACGCCTTCTGACACTCCGCCTTCAACACATCATCACAACATAGCCTTTCCATGATGCCGTTTACAACTTCTTAGGAGTGTTGGACTGAGAAGTAGATCCTGTAACAACCTCAGAAGACTTGCAGTTCCACTAGATGTTTGCTAATTGCTGCTGGCTAGTCTGGAGGAGCTGAATAGGGAAGGCACGGGACAGGGGTGCTTTGTCAGGCAGAAGAGCAGCTTGGAGACTGCAGCTCCAAGGAGGATCTTTGTGGAAATTTGTGAGACCTAGCATTTAGGCAACCTGGAATGGTTGCCATGGGAGATCCAAGGATTTCTCGAACAAGCATGAAAGAATCAAAACAACTCTCCAGGTCTGCTTTTCATGAAGGAATATCATATTAACATGATTTAAATCTTTGTGATTTAAAAAACACAAAGGCTTTCATTGAGGGGCCTTATGTTTTTACATGACACTGCATTTCCACAGGAACCTGCATTAATTCTCTCATTCTGGAAGCTGAAATGAATTCCTGATCAAGAGGGATTTCCTACGGAGTCTCCTCTCATTACTCCCACTCATGAAAATCTCCTCGCAAGGCGATAATCACAGTGTTTTGGTCTTTGCGTGTGTTGATGTGAGCGGGAAAGTCTGCGTGTCTGTGAGGGGTGGCGGCACGATCAAGCACACAGCACGAGAAGGAGCTTCCCTGATTGCGAACACGCCGCGCTCCCTTTTCTCAGGCCTGCAGACAGACAGACAGACGGAGGACAAACTGATTCAATCAGCCTCGTTTGCTTTCGGGACTCTGCAGTGGCTGATGAAAAAAGAAGGGGATGCTGAAACAAAAGAGCAATGCAAGGGAAAAGAGCCAGAGTAGTAGGAGGCAGACAGATGAATCAGTAGAACCATGTGGAGGTGCGAAACATACGAGAAAAAGAAAGAGAAAAAAAAAAAACAGGGTGATACATCAGTAACTGAAAGGAGATCTTCTGTGATGGTAATAGCTCAGCTGTGTGTGTCTGTCTGTAAACAACACCGAGCTACCAGCTAAATTTAATTTAAAAGGTAATCAAGTAAATGCACAGAAAAGCAGTAAATCAGAGCCACGCATTTAGTATAATCAGCATAGAATGAGCCATTTTCCGATACCACATGGCATCGTTAACAGACTTAACAGCAGCTGTCTTGGACCTGCACTTCCCCTGAGGTGCAAAAATAACAACATTAAACACAGCAATAAAAAAACAAATCTCCAGTTAATGTGACATTTTTTTCCTGAATATTTGTGTTTTCCTGGAAACATATTGTTTTGTTGGGCTCCAGGTCGACCCTTCATTTGTTTGTGGTCCCTATTCGTGTCCTCATATCGTCATTTTGTCAATTCACTTCTTGAAACAAACCAATGTAAATCACTTGTGTGTACTTAGCTCATTGTCTAATTTTGTAATCAAGTATTTCTATAGTAGTTAGTATTCATAAAATGCTTAAAATATTCCACAAAATGAAATTCAGTTGCATGGTGTTTTCTGAAAACACAATGCATTGTTTTCACTGAATGTGGCTTTGAGTCTCTGATTCTTTATATCCCAAATCAAACCAAAAACAACTTTAGGCAACTTCCTAGATATTATGTATTGGAGTATTGATACCACATATTTGCATAGTAAAATTGAATTACAATTAGAGCTAAAATTGTAATAAATGTAATTATTTTAAACTGTCAGCTATTGAAGCAGACATCAAACTGACAAAAAACGGGCAAACAGCTGATACAAAAAGCCTCATGATGTCTCAAGTGTGACATATCCAGAATTACAGAGGTATGATTTAACAAAGGCGCAAAGAGACCAACATCATTTTCTTGTTGGGTTAGTTACTATTTCATCTAGAACGAGACCCATGAGTAAAGTCATTGCTCCACCAATTTGTACCATGTACACAAAATCAATGCATCAAATCAGCTTATTTCTCTATTTTAAAAAAAAGGTGAGAAAAATATGGAGAAAGCCAAAATCAAATCTAAAAAAGTTGGACAAAAATTTTAAGCAGTGAAAAAGAACAGAATTGCAAAAATGAACAGCATCCTCCTGAGAGACGTTACTGCTGCTTAGTAAACTATCTTCCACAAAGATAACTACGTTACTTTTATTTTAGTGGTATTATTTTATCAAATTCTTAGTTTTCCATTTCTTTATTGGTTAACTAAAGTGCTTCCTTTTGATTAACAAGTTTATTATTGTTTTGTTTTCTCTAATTGTGTTGCTTCTCCATTGTTACTCTGTTTAGCAAATTGTTCAGTAAATTACCATATTTTAACTGCCGGGTGTTTTTTTTCTCCTCTGAAATTGCTGTGTTTGTTTTTTGTTTGTTTATTTTGATTTGTAGCATTTCATTAATGTTGTGCTTTGTTCAGCATCAGTACAGCAAGTCATTTTTCTGCTACATGCCAAAGGAGCTTAGCAATTTCCGAGTGCAAAACTCCTACATCATTGAGTGGATACATTTTCTTATTTTATTTATTTTTATACTCCTATTTCAATTTTTTGGTGGGTTCTTTTTCTTTTTCTACTTTATTGTGCTCTGATTTATTTAGTCATTTGTTTATTCTTTGTAGTCAGGGAAACTCAAGGAACATTTTTTTGAAAAGTATGATTATGGACAATTAATCATTATTAGACCCCTGTGTATGTATGTTATGCAATGTGCATACAGATTTTTGTTTGTCTGAGGACATGGAGAATCCTACATGTTTTTTAAAATAACTCCATCACGTGGTGCAAAACTGAAGTGGGCATTTTCTAAGAAGTGATTTGAAATTTATGTCAAAACTCTGGAACATAAACCCATGAAAGCCTCACCCCTTATATGACAGTTCCCATTTCATCTCATCACTATTTTGACTGGTACACAGATCAGATTCCAGTTTGGAAAAAAAAAAATAATAAAGAACTTTAAATAAAGATGTCACACCATTGGGTACCATATTAGATCTCAACAAATAAAACACGTGCTGAAGATTTGATATGCTCAATATTTTCATCTCGTCACCGCCTTATCAGAAAGGCTACATGACACCACAGCTGGAAGGGCTGAAAGTGACGGATAGAGACGAGGCTGAAGCAGTCAGGAGTTGGCAGCTGTTAAAATTTTAACGTTCTGGGAGTTGGACCATAAGTGAGACATTTCTAACCTACGACATTGATTTATGGCTGCTAAATGGGCACAGATCAATAAAAGAAATGTAATATCAGTTTCTGTCTTTATTATTTCATCCATCCATCAATCAGTTCATTGGCCCAAATGAAGCTTCCTCAGCTAATGACACAGTAACACATTAATGGAAACATAAAAAGATAAAGTCCCACATTAAAGCCATTATATGGATTATCTCTTATAAATCTCCAAGCTTGGCAACTGGCCTGGGTTTAATCTCCTGCTTGATGAATGGCAGAGGAATGCAGAAGTTATGCACAGTGCCTTTAAGTACACTGGTCAAACAAAATAAAGGGAACACTTAAACAACACAATATAACTCCAAGTAAATCAAACTTCTGTGAAATCAAACTGTCCATCTAGGATGTGTTATTTGAGTGTTCCCTTTATTTTTTTGAGCAGTATATTTATACACAACCTGTTACCATATATGTTAGAATTATTATGTTTGTTATCGTTCTTACATTAGTAGTTTTGTATTAATAGTTGTTTTTCATTTAAAGGTTTAGTGTTCTCACCCCGGAGAGGAGAAATTTGTCAAACTGTGTGTAAGACATAACACACAGTTTTTTTGCAGGTGGTGTCTTAATCTTCTTTGAGGTCTTCCTCAGATGCTCCTTAGTTGCAAAATTGTCTGTGTGTAGAATTTAGTTTCCTGAGCTGGGCTGAACACGTAAGTGACGTTGTCTGCGGGTTTTTTTTATGTAGGTCGAGAAAATACCCACCAATGTGTTTCAGAAACCCAGAGAAGGAAAAAGAGCTAGAAGGAAACCAGTATTGAAAGAAATCCAGAAGGAGAGAGCTCGATAAAATACAATGTTAGAGTTTGTGCTTGTAACGTTGCAAACAATAAAAATGTTCTCAGGAACACATTTCCAAGGCATTGTATATGTAAACCTGATACAAAATAAAAATTAAAGGAATAAAAGAAAAAAAACAAAAAAAAAAAAACATGAAACAAAAATACATAGTACCTGTCTTTGTGTAGAACATGATTTCATTTTTAAACTCCTTGCGCTCCTCCAAGGCCTCGTCGATGCTCAGGATGATGCTTTCGCTGGTCTCGGGCCCGTACAGGAACTTACAGGTACAGCTCTTCTGCATGACCTCTGTCCGAGAAAAGCCTGTGAGTTCACAGAAGCCATCAGAGCAGTAGACGATGGGAAAGCCCTTCGACATCTGAGCATTGGCCAGGATGAAGTTACTGTCTGCAAAGAAACGAGAGGAAATGGAAAGTGAGCAAAAGCTGTTCTGGTCAGAGGGGAATTTAGTTAATGACTCTTAACACTGTAAGTTGAGTAGTACATTCATTGTAAAAAGCACACTCTCTATTTCATTTTTTAACAAAAGAATTGTTATGAATCAAACAATAGAATCTTTTTGTTTGTTTGTTTGTTTTTACCACAACTGTAGGAGTTTGTCTCCAACAGTGATGTTCGTATTAGGCTAATGCCTCTGACTCAGAACATATCAAAATTGGATAAAAATAGAATCATGAATAAGGAACGCATAAGAATTACAGAGCCAAACAATTTTTTTTTTTTTTACAGTAGATTTTAAACATGTTTATGTCGGCCATAAATTTTGGCATTTGAGAGTGCTGAAAAGGTTAACATTTGAGCACAGTGTCTGTGGGGACTGATAAAATTTTACGGCCACCATTAAGCTGCCGGTCTAATAGCTGTTATTTTTTCACTCTTGTGTTGAGGCTAGAAGTTAGGACTGAATTCGGCTTTTAGCAGAAGTTTTCCTGAAAAGTATGCCTATGGCTTAAAATGATGTTTAAGAATAGAAAAAAAAAAAAAAAACTGAATTTGCAAGCTGATTTTTTGTGGGGGGTTTTATTGTTTAGAATCAATGTGAAAGTCAAAAAATGCAGCAGTGGGGATTTTTCCACTCATAAGCTCATTCAATTTATGAGCTCTGTGCATAAACAGAATATTAACCAGCATGTCTTTAGACAACGAAGCTGTGGTTTTGAGACATGCGTGTTTAAACCTTACAGTTCCCTTCACCACAGCACCAGCTTTAAAAACTTCAAAAATGGAAACAAATGCATCTGGTCAAGTGGCGCCTCTCCAGCTCTGTGAAAGAGTTGCTCTCAGTGGACGCAGGACTGATGATGTGACTTTTAACGCAGCGATCCGCAGCATGATGGGATCTTCAGTTCAGGCACATGAAGGCCTGGTGTGGGTTGAATGAATAGAGGTCATGTGATTCGGTGAGCTTCCCATTTAACTGCACACTGGAGAGCAACAGAGCCTGACACTTTAAACTCAGCAACATTTTTTTATTATATATATTTCATATTAAAGCAAGACTTTTTTGGGGGCAGATTTGCATCTAATGATATATTAAAAAAAACAAAAAAAAAAAACTTTTATTCAGAATGAAGTTGAAGATTGGGGAAGTTCTGAATTGACGACGGAAATAAAAAATAATAATCTCACGCGGGTTGACGTTTATCACAGTTAATTAGCCAATTGAGTCTCATTCTGGACAGCCAGTCAAAGCTAAGCAGCTGTTTATACCTGAATATCTACGATGGCACACAGACCTGCTATACTAACATACACTCACAGTGCCACAAGGCTGAGCTGTGCTGATAGTCAGCTAATACATCCGACACAATACTCATTACACATGGCAGTGGACAATGAAGGTTTGACAGATTGTGAAAAAGTGTGTATGCTTGTGGATTTGAGTGTTTCCTGCTGCCATTTCATAAGCAGCTGAACAGCGAACCCTGGCCAGTATATTGCACAAGTGCACTAGAACGTTTGGCACAGTAATTGGAGAACAAATACATTTTCAGACGTTTGCATAATTACGGTAAACGAATGAGTCACGCACACATTTCCAGACGTTCACACGCGCAAACACGAGCAGCGGTATGAGACATCCAGCAGGACGGCTTGTTTCAATTACACTGCATTACAAAAATCTATTTTCTACATCGATAACTCACTTTTTGAGCAACCTGGTTGTCTAAATTGCTTTATGTCACAAGTCAAGCTTTGCTGAGTAAAAAGCCACCTTCGGTTTAACTACAAGTAGAAAATCAGAGAGTAAAAGATTGTGTGTCCGGTTCTCAAGAGGAATCAGATGCTTGTTTTCCATTCGGTAGGAAGCGTTTCACTTTTCATGCTATTTGTTGAAACTAAACTACATAACTCTTGTTTTAATTGAATTTTTGGAAAGCTTGTCATAATATTTTAAGATGCACTCAACTCACACTGTAGCTGAATCCATTCCAGGCAAAATGACACACCCAGATATGTCATACATGAGATGACACTTTGATGGGAACACCCAGACAACTGCAGGTCTCTGTTTAGGGACTGGCTGTCAGGGGCCACTGAGGCTCTGGTTAAAGAAAGACTGAGGCAACTGTGTTCCTGACAAAGGCCTAAAGCGTTTCTGGTAGCAACTCGTAGAGCAAAGGAGAACGGTGCTAACAGAAACCCAACGTTTACAAAGACATATAACTAGCATAACATTTATCACGCAAATACGTTTGACGTTATTGGAACCGACAAGTGGAATTGTTTGGCAGGCAGGTTCTACTACCCGGTTCTTGATTCCCATCCTTAACCCAACAGACCCAAAAGATGAATGAAAACCCGTCAAACCCGCTCCTTCTTAAACTTCTCCTTATATTGTTTTGATAGTTACATAGGTTAGTTAGTTACATAGGTTCATATATGTTTTATGTAACTAACAGCATTATTACATTAACTACATTCTTTTTGCACTCTTTCTTCCTCCACTGGTGTCCACACCATCTCACGATAAAGTGGATATTAGGACCTGCTTCAGTTACAAACCTCTGTGGACAAGATGGTGACAGATATTAATACAGCACTCTGTCATTTTTTAGTGGTTCTGCAAATTTAATTTAACAAACAACTAGAGTAAGCAATACGTTGTTGTACAAACTGCATTTCACATCGGTTCAGTTATCAAAATAATATACTGATGCAGTCTATGCCCTGATAATGAGGTTTGTGCTCATTTTAATTTAAATATAATTCATTTATTGGGAAGAAAAAAAAAAGAATGTCTGTATCCTTTATTTGCACTTCTGAATTTCTTTAAATGCATTCTCAGCGTCTTCTGCAAATAATGAAACAGAACCCGTATTAACCTTTATTCATATCGGTTTTGTCCTAATATATTCTCACCTGTCTTCCCCTCCTTACCCATTGCTGTCCTAGTTTCTCTTTCTACTTCCCTCTCTTCCTTCTTACCCCAACAAAAACACATCCCACTACTCCACACATCTATCTGTTTTCTCCCTGTGCTCCACCATATGTCCTCCTTTTCACAGTCTCAGCAACTTTTCAAACCTTTCACCTATCATCAAGCCTTCCCTTCCTCCCATCCACCATTTTGGATCTCTGCACCTAATTTCACTTAATCTTCTTCAAACCTTGGATTTCCACCAGACTCAATTTATTTGCTTCCCTCCCTGCTTGCGTTCACCTTCTTCCCCACAAACCACCTCCGTAAAAACATCATCTGTCTGTGTTTACGCTCCCCCACCCGTCCCAATTTAGACGCACAATCTTTGGCAGAGACTTTTACTTTCATTCAGTTTGTTTTCAATTTCTTGTTCTGCAGTTCTGTTTCTCCCTGTCTTTCTTCCATTCAGATTTTACTTTTGGTTTACTGGCTACAGTAGCAGCCCATAGATCATCTCAACATGTGCTCGCACTGCTGCCTGACAGCTGCTGAAGTAATCTGACAGGTACACAGAGGATGGGAGGAGACGAATTGGGAACGCAGGCAGGAAAAATACTGTGATTCTGGACAAAACATTTGAAGAGCAAAGGAGATTTCACACAATTTAATGTTTGAACCGAAAAAAGCTTAGTGAAAACCCACAAAGGTTTGACAGGAAACACACCTGAAGGTGTTTTCATCTTAAAGAATGATATGAATCTTTATCCTGAGGAGCTCAGGCGCTGCTCTATATGAGTATGGCCAGTCAGTAATATGTCTGTTTTCAATATTTAAAGTCTATGCCTGCTAATTATGAGAACTTAATTAATCTAAACCAGAGCACCATAAATGCAGAAGGAGAAAATACAAACTCAGTGCATTAACTCCCTAACTTCACGAGAAAATCACAACGAGCATACAGTCACGATACATTAATATTTTTATCAACCTGCACACACTGTTAGGTGAAGCAGTCTGTTATTTCCTGGAGCCTTTTTGGTTCTTTACTTCTCCTCGTTCCTCTGCTACGTATGAAACAAATACTCGATGAGCACAAAACATTCTCCAGCTCATTGACAAGCTCCCTCACTTCCTGAAGCATTCTGGGGGCTATTTGAGGAACAGGCATAATTCCTATGGTGTGTGTCCGAGCACTGGGAAGCAATGAACATAGAGAGAGAGAGCGAACAGGAGATGAGAAAGTGAAACCAGCAGAGCTGCACAGCGGGAAGAGAAGCAGATGAGAGGGAGAGAGAGAGAGAAGGTGGACAGGTAAGGGAAAGGAGAAAAGGAGGTTAGGAAATGTACAGAGAAAGACATATGAGTGTGTTAGGAGGGTAGAGGGCGAGGGGGTGCCAAGAATCACTGCAAGCAAGTGGGATGGAGCTACAAGAGGCAGGATGATGAAAAACGGATAGGAAGTGTGATAGGAAAAAATGGTGGAGAAAGTGGGGAGATGGATGGAAAGATATAGTCCCCCTTTTTCTGTCTGAATTTCTGCAGGTCCTCTAAGAAAACAGCTACAAAGCAGTTACATAACCGCAAAAAAAAAAAAAAGTCACTTTTCAGTTGCCACAGTAACCATTGACACACCATGGAAACCAAGGTTACAACTGTACAAATTTTCTTTTGCATAGAGTTACTGCAACGTGTGGAAAACAAAAATTAGGTATCGTATTCATCGCTCTATGTGAAGTACCAACAGACTGGAGATGATGAGTCTGTTGCCTGAATTATGTGTTGGACACACCTGAACTGATTACACGAATGCAAACCATGACAGAAACACAGCGGCATGAATTAATAGTTGCCTGCTTTCAGATTGTTTTCTGTTACCAATTTGTTTTTTTTTTCTTTCTCAGACATTTTTTTCAAACAAAACCTCACAAAACCGTTTTGCATTTCCTGAGACGTCAAAACTGTTCGTGACCTGAAAGACTTAACTGTGACAAGAAAGGGAAAACAGAAGACCTCTCAAATACTTTTCTCAGAACGGTTAATAGTAGTAATCCATTCACACTGTATAACTGAAAGAGAAAATCATTACTCAAATCCACAGCTTTAATCACTGCTCTCTGCTCTTCATCACGCGTTCTCCCAGGCTCCCACCCAAATGACACATTACACCAGCCATTAAATTCCCGCAGTTTGCCAGTTGCATTCAGCTATTCCCCATCTCTCCATCAATATCTTTTTTTTTCTTCTTTCCCCTAAAAAACTCCTATCAAAGGGCTTCCCTCGCGTTCTCACAAAACCATAATTAACCTGTTCCAAAAATGGAAGGACTTGGCCCAGACTACTTCTGGTGAAACCCGGTTTGTCAATTGTTTTGGACAGTCCATTAGACATGCCGATTGGGAGAGGAGTCTCTCTAATTAGGTGGTGTAACAAGGCAGAACAATCTTGGTGACGCGCAGGCTCTCATTCAAAAACTTTCTGCGAGTTTGATGGAGCGGAAAGGGATGTTGACCTCATTTGAATTCGCAGCAACCCTCTTTTTACAGTGACGGAGGGTAAAAATTGCTTGCTGAAATTAAATTCTAAAGGTATGGAGGGAACACTTCATAGAAGTCCTGTTTAATTCAGGAAATGGTTGCCCGGTTGCCACCATTTGAACTTTATTTAGCCAGGTGATATCTCATTGAGGTCAGAAAACGCTTAACCAAAGTCTGGCCAAGGCAGCTGTATAGTGGTGCAGTTGGTGACACGGTTGCCGTGCAGTAAGAAGGTCCTGGCTCTGGAGCTCAGCCTCTCTATATTGAGTCTGTGTGTTTTCACCATCCATACTCTAAGTTGCCCTTCGGTAGTAGTGTGTGCACTGTTGTTTTTTGTCCTGTGACGAACTAGTGACGTGTCTCACCCAATGACCCAATGGCGACCCTGCAAGGACAAGCGGGCATAGTTGATGCCCGCTTGTCCTTACAGCAGGCATCAACTATGCCATAGTTGATGCAGCAGGCATTAATGTGTTAAATCATTAATGTGTTAATGATTTAACACATTAACACATAATGTGTTAAATCATGGAATAAGTATGGATTTTAATACTGTTGCATTTTACTGTCAATACAGTTGCATTATAATATTGTGTAGAGTCTGTTGTAGAGTCCACTCCGGAGTCTAGAACTTGTTTTAAAAAGTGTGTATGAGCAAGCAAAATGAGGAATACTGAGCTAAGAGTTTGTTCAGTCTTAATCATTACAGGTGGAAAGTAAGAAACTGCATTGGTGCGGTTTAGTACCAGCTCACAAATTCATTTTGAGACATCTCAGGTGGGTTTTTAGACGTCTAATAGATGTCTGCGTTCAGCCAAGGTTTGCAAAAATAATGAAATGGCGTCAGGGTTGCACATCCAACTCATCAGCTCTGTGTCTCAAGTTCAGCTTCTTTCTTTCATTAAACCGCCAAGCAGAGCAAATGGCAGAGCAGTGCCACCATACATGTCAGTGACCAGTCCTGTTTGTTTGTGATTCATGTCTGTTACAAGTGCAAGTCTTCCATCAAGAATGCTGCATGTTGGAAAATGATCGCTCCTTTCACAAATAACTTCAGGAGATTGATTAAAGACCCTATCATATCGTAAGCTCAATCTGTCCTTTATACACAAATTTCTGATAAGACAACTAAAGAGGTCGCTAAAAGCCTTAATTAATCGGGCTGTACAGAAAAGAGTCTACAAACCAAGGACCTTCCAAACAGGTGCTATCATGCCTAGTTCTGGTCACTACAAAGAAGTTCACCTTAAAAAGTAGAATGGAAGAAAACATCTAGAAAAATTCTGTTACCTCATCAGCTCACCCTCCTAGAAGCCACCACAAACTTCACTGTGTATCAGAGAGTGCTTGGAAAAGATTTGTCACCATCTACTTAAAAAAGTAAAGTTGAAGCAGAACTGTACCAGGCGACCTGACAAGCATGCCAGTAAATCCACCAAGAACCGCCTGAGATTCAAGAAATACAGTGAAAACCCCCTCAAGCATCTCACACCTGAAAATGAGGAGCGGGAGAAACTTTCTGATTTAGATGAATCATCTCACTGAAATTATTTTAGGCAACATTAGCAATTAGTGGATAGAATGTCAGAACTTTTCCCTCTGGGAAAAAAAAAAAACAATCTTGTATTTGTTTATAGTTTTTGCACAATGTGTAAAAGGAAACAAAATTCTTCTTGTTAAAGTGTAATTCAATTGGTTTATTTCCAGATATAAGAAATACTAGTTTATGCTGATTATGTGATCTTCTACTGTACAAGACCAAGTTAAAGTACATAATGTGATTGTAAGATAAGTAAATAATTTACTTTGAACTTTGAAATATGGGACAGTGTCGAGCATAATACCACATACGATTAACAACTAATCTTTCACAAAAACTTGTGGGCAAATTTAAGGGCTATCATTGAGGGCTTCTGTACAAAGTTTGCTTATATTTTGTTAACAAAAAAGAAATAATTTTTTATTATTTTCTTTTAGAAATGAACGACTTGTACAACAGTGTCTCAGATTGCTATAACGTTGCAGCTGGTTAACCTTCCAAGACCAAGCTCATTTTTTTTCCATCGTAGATAAAACTTTCCCAGAATTAATTAAGCTTTGGAGAAAATTGGAACAGTTGTAGCAACTCACTGCCAGTGAGTGAGAGACCTCCCACATCCTGCAGCGGTACGGTCAATGATGATTGATTACGCCGTCAAAGTCTCATAACTACTCTCATTATTTCTTCCAGACTCATACTCTGACTGCAAGTCAACAACACACTGGACTAATCACAACTTCACATCATATTATTGACTAACAAAATACTTTTAAATTCCCATTTAGGAATTTTAAGGCGTTGCAATTCGCTTCGGGCTCTATTTACTGAAGTAAACCTCACTGCACGGTCTAAGGTATCGCACCTCCCTGGTCTTTCATGTTTGGTAATTATTTCTCTTTGTCTTCCTGGAGGGTCAGAGGATTGATGGCAACAAAAATCCCCAGGGACACTGTACTCTCTGTAGTTTGAATCTCCTCTATTGTGTAACATTCTTAATTGGGTCTTAAAATGCCTGTTTAAAAGCAAATGGTAATTACAGTGTTGGATCACTTTGGAAAAACGTCAGCATATAAAAGTGTTAATCAGGCAGACAGGAGAACTGCTTTGCTATTTTAATATTGTCAGACAGCTGAGCGCACACGCACACACACCAGGTAACAGACACGCATCTTCTCATAAATATGGAAAGCAGGAAGGGCTACATACTCTTTCTGCTTTTTCTGGCTCAACTCCTTTCCCTGGTTTCTTTATGGAACTGGGACTAGTGTGTGTTAATGTTAGAAAATGGCAGTCTGAAGGGCTGGTACAGAACGGGGAGGAAGCAGCATGGTCGGGGGCTTTAAATACTCCCTGTGTTAGAACCGAGACACTAAAATGTCTGCTAAATTTGGCAAGAACACAGCTAACTTTGGCCCATTCCCCCCGGTGACCGACATTACTAGTTATCTGAAAATTCAAGTCAGCAATGATTTTGAAAAGCACCTCATCTGGTAAAAGAGTGTCCTGTTTACTTGAAGCTGAAATGACTGGTTTCTGCTCCAATTGTAGAGCGAGTTGGTAATCTGTCATCATGATTGAGGTATAGTTAGAACCTAATGAGTGGAAAAATTTATGGATGAATAATGTGAGTAATATGCGGTCAACAACATGTCCATTACTAAATAAAGGAATCAACCAGTGACTATATTTCAGTACTTTTCCAAAATAAAAATATCAGATAGTTATTTACTGGGCTGCACAGTGGTGCAGTTGGTAGCAATGTTGCCTTGCAGTAAGAAGGTCATGGGTTCAATTCCCGGCCCGGGGTCTTTCTGCATGGAGTTTGCATGTTCTCCCTGTGCATGCGTGGGTTCTCTCCAGGTTCTCCGGCTTCCTCCCACAGTCCAAAAACATGACTGTTAGGCTAATTGGTCTTTCCAAATTCTCTCTAGGTGTGTGTGTGCATGGTTGTTTGTCCTGTTTGTTTCTGTGTTGCCCTGCGACAGACTGGCGACCTGTCCAGGGTGTACCCCGCCTCTCGCCCGGAACGCAGCTGGAGATCGGCACCAGCAACTCCCGACCCCAATAGGGACAAGGGTGAAAGAAAATGGATGGATGGATAGTTATTTTTACAGTTGAGATGATGTCGGCTCTGCTCCCATATTTAAGCAGAGCAATCCTTCGACATACAGTGTTGTAATGGTAGCGGCAGTGGAACTCAATGTGCTACGCCAGACATTTTTGAGTCATTTTAAAAAGACACTTACATGTAAATGCCACATTTAATGCAGCACATGTTTTCAGGCTGCCATAGATCTACCATTGGAATTTGCACATAAAATCAAGCATAGCTAACTGGACTTATTGATCTTTGATGTGACTATCAATAAGAGTCGTTATGACAAAAAATGGGATGTTTACTGCAAGTTACCTTCTTACAGACAAACGAATGTGGTAGTTGCCTTAGATCACAGTATTATTCAGCTGTATGAGCTTGGCTGCGGGCCTTGATCAGTTTATTGAGTTATTCCAGACTCCATTGAATAAATTGAATTCCACCCTCTCCACGTTCTGGGTAACAAGTGACGGGATTGCATGTTCAAAATAGGAAGCCATTTTGAATATAGCTTCCTATTATTTTCCTCAAAATCTTGGTGACCACAGCGTGTTCGCAGTGACCAACCTAGTAATGTCGATGGAAGTTGAGTTCTTCCAGATAAGGGGCGTGTACTTTGGGACAAATACCAACCACTTATTGGTCACTTGCTGACAAGCCATTAATTTAAACAATCCACAACCTATAAACTTTTTTAACATAAATATGTGAAAGTTACACGGAGTATTGCAAAACACGTAAATTAGGAGACACGCTTCAAATTACTATGGCAATTGCCAGGCGACAACATACGATTTATAACAAACATCACTCCCACACCATACAGTCACAGTGATGGACAGGTGGTGACATTAGTCACCTGGATGGCTGCACAGTTGTAAGGTTGACAGAAGGTGTCATTCTCACACAATCACCATTGAACACAGCTAGTCAATGCTTCCACACATTTGTGAAGGGAAAAAAATCTATATACAGAGATGCATTGAACTCAGCAACAGTGTTTAACTTTGTAATACTATTAGCAAAATGAACTCAATGTTACGTAACTTAAACTGAAGTACCTTCTGTTAACTTTAAATGCGTTTTATCAAAAATTGTTACCTTATCCCTCTTCTGAATATGGGACACATTCAGGTAAGTACATCACCACTGTGTTCTGAACACCATAAATAGCCTCGATCTTTAAATGGTAGCCGTTGACTTGGGTTACAAAGGTGGCAACTCGTGTTATACAAAGTATCTGAGGTATGAAAAAGGAGCACAGTAAAACCCACTATAAGCACGAAAACAAATACCCTCCTCTGAAGTTCGACCGGTGAAAACATATAGACCTTTTCTCTGAGTACAAATGAGATCTTGTTAAAGAGCTGCCCACTCGAAGGTTCGGCCATTTATCACTCTCTCCAACCCTAATCTGGGCGATGAATGACCTCGAAGGGGATCCCACGGTGATAAAACCTTAGTTCGGCACTAATATTTGCTCTTGACCAGGCTATCAGACCCAATTTGTACCGTTAGACACTGCTGCCTCCAGGTCCGCTCCATCTCGCACTTCAGATCCAGCGTTAATTTCCTCCGCCTCGCCAGCTCAAGGACAGCAGCTCACTCTTTGGAGCTTGACAAACTACTTGTGCTGCACACAACCACTCTAATTCTCTTATGTGGGAGCAGAACTGGTGCCCATGCAGGCAGCAGAGGTATTTTTTTTTTGTTTCTCTTCAGTTTCCCACTAGACATACTGTACACTAGCCTGTTCTTACTTGTACAGTGATCAATAGGTATAGGGGCTGAAATCTCAATGGATATCTCTGATTATTATCAAGCTTCTCTGGGTGTTAGGAACATGTTTCAGAAGGCTGCATAATGGCTTCAGGTGAGAGAAAAGTGTTATTACCATGGATGTAACAATTTTAATTAAAAAAAGTAGGAGGTACTGCCGCACAGGGAACAGGTAGAAGACGATCTTATGAAAAGAAAGGCTGGGGTAGATTTAATTTAGAACATGATGAATAAAAAGGGGGGAACCATTTATTGTATTTTGACAAAATCCGTAAGTCACCCTCAGATCTTTGTGCACATGAAAGGTGCTTTGCAAAAATATTCATCCTCCAAAAATTTGACCATATTTTTTGTTCACATCCCAACCACAAGCCTCAAAGAATTTTACTAGGATTTCATGTGGCAATGATGCAAATTTGCATGGAATGGTGAGGTGAGAAGAAACGACACATGGTTTAAAAATGATGACTCAGAAAAGTGCTGTGTATCATTTACTCTGATGCCCTTAAAGAAACTCCAGAGCCGTCACTAACCTTTAATGGTCGTTTAATTTGAAAGTAGAGAACCCAATGCATGTAACTATTTTCAGGGTAAATGTGGCAAGACTGGGTCATAAAATGATATCGCAAGCTTTAAATTACTCATCCAGGTAAAATGCATTGCCTGAAAATTGACAGAGCAAGATAAGAGAAGCAGCCAAGAGAGCTGCTGCCACTCTGGAGGAGCCACTAACACCACACCTGAGACGTCAGAATCTGTCCACAGTTCCTCACCGCACAAAACTGGCTTTATGGAAAAGTGGCAAGAAGAAGAAGAGAAGTGTAACCACACACGTTTTTTCCAAAGTCTCACACAGTAAACACGAGTGCGGGTGAAATAAGACCAAAGTGGAACTTTTTGACCTAAATGTAAACTACTATATATAGTGGAAAAACTGGATCTGCACGTCACACAGAACAAACCATCCCAATGGTAAAACCAGGGAGTCGTAGCATCATGCTGTGAGGATACTTTTACTCAGCAGGGACATGAAAGCTGATACCTAGAAGTTTTAATTTGCCGTAAAAAAGTCATCCCGGAGCTACAATTTAATGTTGTTTTTATTTTTATTTTACATGTCCTGTCCAGCAGTGTAGCACTCTGCCCAATCCCCCACCAAGCTGGACTCTCCCAGTGTTCCCACTTGCCCCCCACATCAGCAACAGTGTCCCACAGGGTGAAACCAAAGACCACCCATCACCAGCAAGTGACCAAAGGAGCCCAGAGAGATTGAACTCATGTGGAAGTTCAAATTGATCTACGCAAGTGTTAGAATGGCCCAGTCAAAGACCATTCCTTTGTCCAACTGAAGATCTTTGAAAAGACATGAAGATAGCTGTCCATATCTGTTCTTCATTCAATACGTCAGAACGCGGCTGATTTTGCCAAGCAGGATGGAAGTTGAGATAAACACAGTAAGACAATTCACAACCACGAAATGTTTATCAGTCAATTGCATAAATTCAAGAAGAAAACAAAAGAGGAAAATTTAGTTGCAGCATTGCTACACGTAAAATAGTTCACCATTTCCGTTTCCCATTTATTTCTGACACCAAAGTTGAAATATAAACAAACACACCTTTAAACTTTTACCCAGGCTAACAGCATGTTCTTGATCCAAAAGAACAATTCAATTACAAGAGGTAAAAACAAACACAAAGAAGATCTATTTTTTCCCCCCTACTTTTTTATGCAGATGAGATAACGACTCTTAGACGAAACCCTCCAGAGTTTAGAGGAAAGATGAAAGAAGGAAACTGCTTTTATTTTTCTTGTTGTGGAGTGGCAAACTTTGATCCCTCGGGTCTCTGTCTTAAGACCAGCTATGACAGCCAAACCAACAGGTCAAATAAATGCAATTCATCTTTAACACGGGCTGAAACTTTTAAAGAAATCCAGTGAGTCTGAGGGAGAACCCAGTTTAACCCTTACCGCCGCTGTCCGAGGTGCTGAAACCTCAACAGACTGAACTCTGCCTCCTGTCTAATGAGTTGAAGTATGCAAACATTTTGATACAATATTTAAACTGAACTGAAGACAAAAGGTCTGTTTTTATTTTTTTTCCAGCAAACCTTATTATTATTATTATTATTATTATTATTATTATTATTATTATTATTATTATTATTATTATTATTTGCTATTCTCAGTCTATCTGAGCGACCACGGATCAAGCGCTGCTTTTGTCGAGCTTCTCGCAATCAGGCCAGCAAACACAATTAAAGATAAGACAAATAGTTCAGGTCAAACTCACGAGTGCCATCAAACCGCGTGGCTATGGTGTCCAGAAACGTGTTCTGCGGCGCTAATAATCCCTTCATCACAGGCATTTTCCCAGCCTAATGTCGAGGTCCCCATCAAAGTTACCGAAGAATGAGAGAGAGAGAGAGAGAGAGAAAGGAAGAGAGAGAGAGCGCGCGAGCGCGAGTCGTCTGAATGCGCGAGGCGTCTCTCATTAAAGGTGCTGCCGAACCGGCAGGCGGGCGCGAGGGATCCGGTCAACTCAGCGCTACCACGAGCCCCGGCTGGGTGGGGGGCAGGGGGTGGGGGGGGAGTGGCGCACGTCACGCGCGCGGCCGTTTCACGGCGGCCTGTGGTGACGAGGGAGGAAGCAGGAAGTTAGGCGATTTGCGGCTGTAGATCACCTCACGTGCTCGAGGCGACTGAGGCGGACTGAAACTTTTCTGTCGTCGGCGCGATAATTGTGTGACCAGTTCTTGCGGCACGTTCTGCCAGGACAGGTGCGAAGAAAGCTACAAAAAAAAAAAAAAAAAAAAAAAAAAAGTTTAATAGAAAGAAGAATTCAGGTTTTACTAAAATTTTCCATTGCATCTTCACAGTAGGTGAATAGGCATAAGCACATTTAAAAAAGGGCTGTGTTTTTTTTTGTTTTTTTTTTACATAGCAAGAAAGAAGAGAGTGAATAAGATTTATCCATCAATGCATCAAGTTTACTTGAATAAGAAGGCAGTGCAAAGTGATTTACATCATAAAAACACAAAAAAAACATCAACAATTGAAACATTTATTTTTTTGCCAAATGTCGCTATTACACATTAAAACGTATCCTCCCACTTACGTAGACTTTGAAAACGTTTAAATAAACTCTATTTGCAGAATTGTGTCATCGCTTTCTTCACGCTTCTCCCTCCCGGTGTTCACTGGAATTCCTTGAGTTTTTATCACCACCTGCTGGTCTAAAGTATAAACGTTGTGCGTGGAGCTAATGCGTCTCAAGAAACGCTCGGTTCAAAATGATGGTGGCACAATGGCGCCCTCGTGTGAGCAACTGGCTGCAGAGACAATTCTTAATATAACCGTATTATATATTATAACAGGTGTTCCGGTTGTCCCTTAACACTGATTTAAGGGATTCACATAAATGTTCCACTCCTCCAGGTAGGTGACACATCATCAGACTCTTTGGATGTGAACGTATGTAAGCCGCTATAAATCACGCAGTAGATGTCAGGAAACTTTGTTTTTGCTTATTAAGGAAAAAAGAAAGATAGTTTTGATGCAATGTTCTTTATTATATTTTGTGATTACCACCACATCT
This sequence comes from Poeciliopsis retropinna, assembly GCA_010277075.1. NCBI lineage: Eukaryota > Metazoa > Chordata > Actinopteri > Cyprinodontiformes > Poeciliidae > Poeciliopsis > Poeciliopsis retropinna. Next base: position 9,319,244 of record VMRM01000016.1, read on the forward strand.
CAATCTCACTGAAACGTCTTTGTGATCAGTTTGACTGTCGACCCAGAAAACTGTTCCCAGCAGCAGTGAGAATTGATCTCCGCGCCGATTAACTCGTTCCTGTTCTGTCACACAGGAACAACCCTGAATGAATGGACAATCTGTTCCAGGTCATTTCATTTATCCTGAAATGTTTTTTTTTTTTTTTTTTAAAGGAGATAAACTTAAATCCAATTACAGACTCTTAGCCCTCTGAAGCCTTTTGAGTAAAGATGTTAGAAAGCTCTTTAGATCTTGGTTTGATAATAAGAAATGTTTCTAGCAGAGGGGGCAGCATCTCCCGGAACAGATTTTAATCCCATGTAGAAATCCTGACATAAAAATTAAACGGTTTGAGTCACTGAAGACATGGAAAGACATGTCTGAATCTTATTGTCACTTGTGAAGGACAATAACATTCATGAATGTATGAATGTTATTGTCATTCATACATTTATTTATTTATTTAGTTATTTATTTATTTATTTTTTTAAAAAGCCTGGGGAAAATAATGTAATTCATGTGACTGTGAGTTTTAATAATTTCAGCTATTTATGTAAATCTGAAGTGTTTGACTATTTAAGTGAGCTAATCTTTAAAACACATTTCACTTGTGTGTGTGGTTGTGACCTTGGCCAGGGTTCACTTGCACTTCTTTTTCCGATGGAGGAAACTCATTTGACCCTATTGCTCTTGCAAAATCTCCAGGTTCATTACTGTTGCCGTTTATATTTCGGAGCATTTTACTATTGATATTAAAATAATGGCAAATCTTCCGTTTCTTCTGAAACAACAACAAAGATTTCATCTAACATCTCTTAAAGCAGCACATGTACAATGCTTGAACAAGTATTGATAAGCCTTGACCTGACCACCCTTACAACCTCAAATATTTTTATTTTAATTCACACAATAGATCATTGACCAAAATAATGCCCTGTCGTGAAGAAAAAGAAAAAGAAATGTTCAAAATGTTACTGAGAAAATTTAAATTTATAGTGTAGACACATTTGGACCACCAAAAATCATAGTTACAAGTTTTATAGGATATCTCCTCCCAATAAAACAAGCTGAATAAAAGATTCATCAAATATCGAGAAGGGTCATGGCTTCATGCACCAAACCATTCACATTTGCTTTGGAAATGGGGAAAAAACCCACCTCCATTCTAGATCAGCGACACCAAATGCTATCAGTCAGGGTCCGTGACTCCTACTCAAATTTCCTCCACAAAACAAAGTGGCTGCACCTGCGGTGATGTCAAAGTTTAGTCATTGGGTGCTCCGAGGCTCACCGCAGCAAAGCAAACATCCGCTGAGCCACTTCAGACGAGCTCACAAACATTCAAACAAACCCATTCGGGACGCGCAGTTAGAAATCTGTGACTCACGTCCCCGAGGCGAGGCACCGAGAAGTAGCTAAGCACCACTGAGTTACTTCCATGAACGTGGCGGCTAATAAGATTAAAACTGACAGCCAACAGACAGGGATGTTTCACCTGACTAAATAAATAGCTAATGCATCATTTAATCCTGATCACTGTTCCAAAACGCTTCATCTGTACATGTGTGCCATTATTAGGTTCAAGACTGAAGGGAAAGTTGCGTCAAAGTTAGTTTCCGTTGCCTCGACAGAAACTTTATTAAAGCTCCATATTTTAGAGTGTGCTCGCTCCAATCCGTCTCTGGTGTTCCTTCAGTTTTCAGCCAAAGTATATTTGAGGCTACATGTAAAAGCCCGCTTGACTTACAGGACTGTCTTTTGCTGAGCTAAAATCAATATTGGGATTTCTTTTTACTTACTTCCTCTACATGGACTGCGCCTACGTTCAATGGCCTTTCCAAAAGTGAATAAACTTTCTGAAATCACAAGTTCGACTTCCCAGTTTCGAAACATTTGGGGCCGATTTCACTGTTCATTCTCTTTCATCTTTTATTGTTTGCAGGGAGAATGATTTCAGTGAGTCACTTGTTGCTCTAAATATCTAGAGGTCACTTAAGATGCAAGGTGCTTCAACAAACTCTGGAAAAATGTTTGATGTTAAGCGTTAGCAGCAAACATGTCTGCTCTTTCAGGTGGTGCTTCACCTTAGGCCTGTTCATAAAAAAAAAAAGTTACAAATATAAAATTTTACGGTCCTAGGACTATCACAATCGTCTTTTGCTACAACATCCACGGGCTGTAATATCAGTACCAGTGGTGAAACTTGTCTTATAAAAAAGTTCCGGTTACTTGTTTTCAGAAAACACCATAAACTAATATTTTTGGAGAGTTTTCAGTAAACGAATAACGAGCAACGAGTCTCTCCACACGTGCATCCACATGCCAGCTTCGTACTTGCACGTTCTTTGCACCGCCGCGCGCGAAACACATTTGAAACATCCGCGTGCGAACACGCTTTGTGATCGAACGAGAGCGAAGGGTCAAAAGGCGGAATGCAGAGAGCCGCGTAAATCCGTCCACCCCGCTCACGTCCCAACATGATCACCTCCACCCGTCTAACAGCAGCAGGCTCACTAACCATATCATGAGTTTATAATAACCACATCACATCCGAGGCGAATGAGGCGGAATGAAAATCTAACCTAATTTGGGGCGGTGGGGGAAGAGATACACGGCTGTGTAAGTAGAAGGGTGTCCCCCGAGACAGGGCTCCGATCTCGGGAGCGGTGCGCTGCGCTGGTAGCACGCTCTGTGAGCGTGTAATGGTCTTAATTATCATTTAGCATGCCAGCCTCATCAACGCTGTGTCGAGCCAGCGATAAAATAGCAAAGCTGAGGGTGACGGGGAGGGAGTGCAATTCGATCACATAAAGATCGTGGTGGTGACAGAGGCAGACACAGTGCAGCGGAAGATAACTTTAGAACGAGCCGAACTTTGTCGGCAGCGTAACCTCGAGGTGCACGTGGGAAGACGCAGACCCAAACACACACACACACACATACACACACGTTGGCAGGGCTGCTGACTGACATCTCTCTCACTGAATTAGTCACGATGAGTGATGTGTAACCAGCCGTGACTCGTTCTGGCTGGGGAGATAGTCTAATTCACTTTGTTTAATTAGTCAAAAGTAGTTGAGCATTGGCTGCTCCCTCTCCCCAATCCCCTTTATGTTGCTCAGTGTCTTCCCATCTATGGCGAAAACAAACCTGCAATCACACCTGCTGGGGTTTCAGGAGGACTGGGTGGGGGGGCAAACAAAAGGAGCTCTTAGTTCTCTTCCACCCGACATGCTCACTACATTTGGCCTTTGGACCACATTTGAGAGGGAAAGTGCACCTCAACAATGTGGGGACTCGTGCTGATGCATGGCTATTGAAGTCTATTGGTTCTGCAAACAGGAAGAAGAAGATTTTTTTTCTGTAGTTTTTAGTACATCCTTAAAAGGTACAGATGATTTATGTTTCTTTTTTAAAATCTTTTACTTGGTCCTGAAATTTGTCAGCACATCTCGGTGAGTATATTTCTACAAATCGATGCACAACATGTAACGAGAAACACATTGCTTTATCAGAAAATATATCAAACATTTGGATACTTTTTGGATTTTAAATCCTGTATTACGTTTTTGCCACAAATTTGAATAAACAGTGAGCATTAAAGGACTAGTATGTCATATTCAGATCTATTCTGCGCTGTGGTTTGATAACAGTAACTAAGGAAGTGTCAAGAGAAGCAGAAAAAATATTTAGGGATTTAATAATTATAGCCTTGGAGCAATCGCACATCATGATATTTTTGAGGAGATTTTCTGTTTGACCTTCCAGTTGATTTCAGATCTGACATTTTATGTTTTCATATTTGACATTTTATGAGTTTAATCTCTCTGATATGTATTCTATGAGCTGTTTGTTTATGTCTGTGAGCATGGTGTGCCGATGTTTGTACATAGGTTGAATGTAAAAGGGGAGTAGAAGTCTCAGAGCATGACACAAGCAGTAAAAAGTAAATAAAAACTGTAAAAAAAAAAAAAAATCAGTAGGACATTTTCATGCCTAGTCAGTGGGTAGCAAGCGCCCCCTTGTGTTGGGAACCGCGTGGCACTAAAGGAAATGTGGGCACACTAGCAGATGGCTGATAAAGTGAGTATCTGATACACAGCTTCCAGTTCAGAGCTAAGGTAATGAGCTCTTTCTAACATTTTAAGTTGGCTAATGTGTTTTGAACATTTATGGTTTCGAATCAAAAACTCTCTGACAGGTTGGAGATATGCTATATTGTTCAAAACTGAACAAAGCCTTGTTATGAAACACTATTTGAATTGATGTGAAAACACAAAAGCAAGAATTTCCATTGCTTTCCTGGCATGATACAATCAGCCTGAGTATGTGTGGATTCTGCTCAGGTTTCATGAGAACAAAAGGGTTCTTGTTTCATATTTAAAGGACCTACTTGGGGTTCTAAATATAACCCATTTAGACACCTTGTGTGAGTCCTAGTTATAACACAACAAAGCCTGGACCCATGTGGGTTCCACTTATCGAGATCAAACCTATATAGTTAAGTTAACATGGACTTATCGTGTCCTTGTTTGTAATAGTGAAACATTCACTCTTTTGTTGAAAGAGAAGATGAGGTTCTTATTCTCAAAATAATTATGTCAAAGTGTTTATAAAACCTTTGTGTTGAAACTATCTCCAGATGTTGCCTCACAAAATGCTTGTTGCAGATTGGGCTTTGTTGGTTGAGTGCACTGTACAAATGCATTTTTGGAGGAATATTAGCCATTAGAAGCATATTAATTTTAATCAAGCTTATTGGTTTGGTGTGGGAAATGAATGAGACCCCCGGGTTAGAGATGATCTTTTGGGGAATGGCACGGAGCACTGAACACACAATGGATTAGGGAATTGGCAGATAGTGCAGCAAGGGGTTGTTTGTCGAGGTAAATGAGTTTGCAAAGCCTTGGAAAATCTGTCTCTAGTGACTGGGATCATGTTTTGTCCTTTGGATGATAGAAAGCAATAATGGCTACTAGGAGGATGTGAGACTAAAGGATAGCTGGCAAAGCTAGAGGTTGATGTTTGTTTTTTTGTTTATTTTTTTTGTCATATTTATCTTGTCCACAATCGATAAAAGGCTGGAGAAACTCCTTAGCATATTTCTTGAAGTAAAGTCAACAGTGGAGTGAAAAGAGACCTCGGATGCAAAGTAAAGTGCAGGATTTTCTGAACAGATGGGAGCACTAACATAAAGTCAACTGAAGAGGCCAGTATAAGGTTTGGGTCAAGACAGAGCGTGACTGACATGGCCCCTAATGTCCCCAGAGAAAACACTAGGATGGTAAATAACTGCCAAGTTAAATGTAGGTGACCAATGTGATAGACAAAGGTTAAACCTCTTGATTGACATTAATTATGAAAAATTCTTGTGGTCAGTGCAGATTGCTATAATAAAAAAGTGCAGCTTCATTACACCGGGTTCCCAATGTTGAAGGGAAAATTTCAGTGCAAGCAGTACTCTTTTCTGACATCACATATTCTCTCTGACATCAAAGTGCCATATAGTAAAACATAAGGATGACGCTTGTTGCACCAGATCTTTTAGGATAAAAAATCTCCCGTCCAGAAACACCCATTTCAAACCAGGACCTAATTGGATCCAAACTGGTATCTCAGACAGCAATATGGGTTCCTTAAATGTTGGGCCACCTTCAGGTAACCAAGACGATGAGACCCTCTACAAGGGTCTCATCGGTGAAGTTGTGTGTTTAAATGTGTGCAACAGGGGAATGAAGTTAAGCCCAAATTTAGATTTCAAATTATTTTTATTTCACTAAAAGGTTTATTTCTGATGGGAAATGGAAAAAGGGGACATGAAGAATTATTTATACTCTTTTAAACAACCAATGGGTTGCTCTACGCCTTTGGGGTTGGAAGGCAACCTGACACTACTCCCAGTCAGAAAAAAAATGTTGGTGACGAAAACAAAAACAACTTCCACATTTAAATCCGCTAGATTATGATTAAATCAGCTTTTAAAAGTTAAGTAAAAAAAAAAAAATCTAAATAATATACATATATACACATATATATCCTCCTTGCCCTGCTGCGGTTTGTTACCGCGGAGGGTTCCAACACCCTAAAGACAATGAGCAGACCGTGAACAGCATGCTGCAGAAAAATAATAAATAGATTTATGCGCAAATGTCACATTTAATACAGTTACCGCGCGCGCGCGTGAATTCATTATTACACCATATGTTAATGCAGCTGCTTCAGTGTAATTCTGCGTGTGCGTGCGTGCGTGTGTGTGTGTGTGTGTGGGGGTGTGCGGGTGTGTGTGTGTGTGTGTGTTGGAGCGGGGTGGGGGCAGTAGGTCTCTTCCTCTCTTTCTTTTTCCGCGTATTCGCGCTTTGAAGTGAACCAGCAACTACTGTCCTGGAGTCAGCGGGTGCGCAGCCTCGAGCTTGGTCGGTAGGTCGGCAGGCAGGCAGGTCGGAGGAACCTCGCGGTGCATTGTTCCATTTTCTGCAGCCCGATGCAGGGAGATAGAGCAAGTCCCTGTGATCTGGATGGGTGACGGGAGGTCGTCCTGAACTTGTACCGAGCCCAATTTACCGTTCAACCGAGGAGCAAAGCCGCACCGTTCGATGTTAAACCGGGGGATATTCGATTCAAAAGAAGGAAAAAGGGGGACCCACGAGACGGAGAGTGCACCGGGGAGACGCGAGTCTGCTCCTCGGCTGAAGATCGGTGGAAGCGACCGGAACGCATGGATGGAGATGATTTCTGCAGGAGCGGGCTGTCGATGAACGATCGCACCTCGGGTCGCGCACAAACAGGTTGGTTTGACTTCGATCAAACTTCGTCCGGCGCCAACAACCAGAGCTCGTCGAGACGCGAAAATGTTGAACTACATTTGCTGTCGGGTTGTGCGCAGCGACGCGCCTGGCGGTGACGCCTGGGTGTGTTACTGGAAACTTAGCCGGACTTTAGTCGGATGTGGGGGCATTTCGAAAAGCGCTACTTACGAATGAAGGTCATAACCTTCAGTGTAAAGGACGTGAAAAAGAGATAGTTAGACGTGTCTGTAAAATAAGATAAATTAATCCAAATTTTACTCTTCACTCAATGCATTACTTAGTTTACAATCTTTAAACTCTCAATGCTGCAGAGAAACTCCATGATCAAACCAGTAATTCAATAGTTTGTTTTTTTCCCAAAGCCATTTCTAACTTCCAATGTTTATTTTGCATTTATTCTAGAAAAAGTACTAAGTAATTAGTGTCTATGGTTGAAAGTATTTGTATTTGTTAAAATACAAATCTTTTGAAATGGCACCTTTCAGATAAAAAATAAAAATAATTCAAGAAGAGAAGATAAACATTAAAACACAGTCATATGACCAGAGACACACAAGCTATGTATTTGTAAGGGAAGAATTCCCACTCAGCTACAGCAAACATTTGGAAGAAGCTGCTCTGGTCAGAGCAGACCAATGTTGAGCTTCTGGACCATATGCAAAATGCTAAATATGGAGAAAAGGCTAACACCGCACATAACCCTGAACACCCTCACAGTGAAACATGGTGGCTGCAGCTTCTTGCGCTTGGAATGCGTTTCATCTGCAGGGATAGGGATGCTGGTCAGAGTTGATGGGAAGATGGATGAAGGCAAACACATGGAAGAAGATGAAATGCTAGAGGCTGTAAAAGACATGAAACGGTGACGACACAAGATAACAGTCCTGAATATTCAGCTTTACTAGAGCACGTTCATGGCTTAGAGAGTAGACCAGCCAAAGTCCAGATGTAAATCCAAGTGAGAATTATTTGTGGCTAAGCCTGAAAACTGATGTTTAGATTATGTCCTTTTTGGTCTCACCAAGTTTGGTCTCGTTAACGACTTTGTAGAACGACTTTGTGCTCAGTCGTTCTACAAAGAAGACTGGGCACAAATTTCACTCTCCAGGTGTTTTAGTCTGGTAGAAAAGATAAAAGATTTGTATAACCTACCTTGATCACCTTAGCACAATTTTTTGGTATCGGTTCGGTTCTAAATCCTGGTTTCATCACCGTTCAATTTTACTTTCCCTGTTTAGATTTGAATTGGTGCTAGAACTTGCAAGGCCATAAAATCACTTCCTTTCTGCTTCTGAGGGATGAACGAACTCATCAGTGTTAAGGTTTTAGTCTATTTTAATTAGGGCACTTTGATCTCTTGTTAAACCTGTCTTTAAGAATGACTTAATTACAGTGGAGTTTGTGTTTTCAGATGCTGGCTGTTTTATGTTGGTCGTGTGCGCTTCTTTTGTTTAGGTAATCAGTCAATAGACATATTTTTATTAGTAACACAGAAATATTCAAATTTTGGGGATTAGATCTCATTGATTATTCCATTATCATCTAAATTCTTTTTCATAGATTTTAAGCACATTTTTTACCCTGACTAACTGATTTTTTTCCTAGAAGTTGCTCAGTGGGAAGGAAACAGTTCCATCCCTAAGATGAGGTTTTATGAAGCTCATTGATTTTTTTTTTTTTTTTTTTTACATTAAAACAATTAAACAGAGTATAACCTTGCTACAAGACTCTGGTCATCTTTGCACTAACTCAAAATACTGCTATACGTAATGCAGTGGACAGCTGATTCCAGAGCTGAAATTGTATTACTCATGAAGGCAGCCATATATAAGCTCTGGGCTGAGCTCACTCCTGGCAGACAGAAATGGACAACAGGGAAATCTTGTTCTTTGGGCAGATTAGTCCACTTTATCAAGGTTTTTTATCTGTGCCAGTGGGTGCCTTCTGTTATGCCCCATTATTGTAAAAGTCAAACGTATTCCATACTCCTTGCAACTAAAGCATGGACTCTAACATAAGGAGAGTTTCAGAAGCAAGAGCAAACTTATTGCACAGCTGAATATGAGCCTCTTTTCAAGGTTTTTCATGTGTAAGTTTGGATATGTCTCTTTGCTTCAGGATGCATTTGCAAGCTGTAGTCAACCTTTCTTGCAGCTGCTTTTGGAGTTATTGCTTCTTCCTCTCAGAGTGGCCTTTTAGCTTATGTTGGTTAAGCTCTTTATTCACCGCAAATGACTCAACTCTCTTGCCAGCTTCTCTCAGCTGCTCCACAAGATTTGAAGCTCATTATATGTACAGAACACTTTCATCTCTGGAGCACAAAACACATCTCCTTCCTGAAGATATATATTTTTTTTATTCACACTTAGCTACACATTTCTTTTCCAGATACGGCAACATAACTGATTCATTTTGATTGTCCTATGTTTGAGATGTGCGTGTGTGTGTTTTAAACATCCACAGATGCAATTTCATTTTACTTACTTACTGTACTTACTATTCAGAAGCTTCCAAAGTATATTGTATCAAGGTTTTGATACAATGACAATGCATGTAATCCTGAATCAACATTGAAAAAAAAAAATCTAAAGAATACATAGGCTTTTGAGCACCATGAATGCTGAATTACATTCATTCTGATGTTCAAACATCTCTGTCTCAGAAGTGTGAAACCACAGATGGATCCACTGTGTGATGGAATTAAGAAAACCGAGTCCAGTGATCTGACTGCAAACTCTCGGCCCCCTCCGGCTAAGATGGCTCGGCTGGAGCAACACAACGCGGGGCCCTCGACCCCAGAAAGGACGAGACAAGGGAGTCCTTTGCCTAACAGTCCCTGCCCGACCCAGAAACCTGCCACAGCAAGTTGGCACTCCAAAGGTACCTGGTCACAATAACGATAATAGTAATCGTAAAAACACCAAATTGAGTTTATTCCTCTGCAAGTTCACGAACTTCTTATGTGCGTCTGGTACCCCAGGAACCCTGCTGCCTGTGTTCTGTGTGGTGGAGCATCAGGAAAGTTCTGTGGAAGCAGAGAGAAGAGACGAGCATGCTGAGTTCGTGTTGATCAAACGGGATCTGCTGTTTAATCAGCTGACAGAAATGGCCCTGCTGGCGCTGGGCTACTCCCACAGCTCTGTAGCGCAGGCTAAAGGTAAGCAGTACACACAGACACACGCACAGAGAGCACAAGCACATTCGTACAATTTTAATTTTCTTTCTTTTTTTTCCCCTTTTTTTTGTTGTACGTATGAGTGTGTAGGTCTGATCCAAGTCGGCAGGTGGAACCCAGTGCCTCTGTCCTCTGTGACTAATACTCCTTATGCGACAGTGGCTGATATGCTGCACGATGTTCACCATGTTGTTACACTGAAGATCCAGCTTAACAGGTAGATAATGAAGTTACATTATTCTTCCATGCGCTATTTTTATCTGCAGCTATGGACAGACTTAATGAACGTGCTTTCACTCGCCCTTTATGCACTTACTCTTTGGCCCTTCCTTTGAAGTCACTAGCAGTATACAAAACAAAATGATCCCGTTTTAACAAGCGGAAATCATCATCGTTGCAGATTCCTTTAGATCAATTGAAAACGTGAAAGTCATGTTTCATACAGTTTTTCTATGCACTTCAGAATCAACTTCATTCGCTAAGTGTGTGCACGTAATCAAGGAATTCGACTTCTGCTTTGCTTTCAGTAAAGACGTTTAAATATAAATATGTAAATATATGCAAACTCAAAGGTAACTTTTTTTTATATGCAAAATAGGAAGACATGGTTGAATTGGTGAAAATACTCATAGTGTCACTTTGTAGTGTAGTGCCTGTCGGGAGGTGAACATCGAAACCGTTTCTGTCCATGAGGTCTGCAGAGATGTTGGATGCCGTTTTCTGACTCGAGTCTTGTACAAGTTCTGGATGGAAGGAATGTCAGCCCTGATGGTCTTCTCTGGCAGACCTGATTTGTTCATTGCAGTCTGATCCTCTCCTGCTTTGTGGCTGAGCCGAACCGCAGAGTGACGGATGTGGACAGGATCTGCTGAGTAACGCCAGTTTAGAGCAGAAAACACCTGTTGTGCAAAAGTATGTTTGGTTTGGCTATTAATAAGTGGCAAAAGCAATTATTATTAACAAAGTCAGCAATTTTAATCATCATTACCAAGTCAGGGCACTGCCTGATTATCGGGAAATAATAGCCAAATACCTTTCAGTCTCAGTTTTTGTTCTATAAATATCTGCCTGGTGAGGTGTGGTTTATAGAACGTTAGATGAAGAATTAAGTTCAGCTGTGATGTTCTGAAACAGTCAGCCCTGCAGACATCTACAGTACAAAAACAGACACCTTCTCTCCAAATATGTAAGAAGTTATGAACAAAATGCTTCAACCTTCAGTTAAAATATTTAATTCAATTCTCTGCCTAATCTAGTAACTCTTAACTAAACTAAAGTAAAAATGAAGGGTCATAAACTTCCAAAAGTAAAACAGCAAAGGGAACAAAAGAGACCAAAACTAATAACAGTTTAGCTTTTATCCATTAGCTACTGAGATAATTGGCACAATAGCTTGTTTTTAGTAAGAAAGCAGGAAAAAATACAAATTAAATGGAAAAAACTAACTATACCAAACTATTGGTACTTAAACCACTTATTTCATTGACGTTTCAATTAGCGTCAGCAATAGCGGCTTGCTATTGGCCTGCTCTGGCATAACTCTGTTCAAGTATCAATAATGCAAAAACCTGATGAAAAGAACGATTTTAAAATTTATCATCAACAGCAGAGTCAACAAAATAGTTGCGTTTTTGTGTATTTTGCCATGCAGGCTAAAGATTCCCAGAAATCCATGGGGGAGTCGCAACCCAAGTGAAACAAATCTCTCCAGATATTTATACGGCAGAACCATTTTCATGCTCAACGCATCATACTCAGCCAAACACAGGCCTGCATTTCTAATCTGAACGCAAGCGCCAAACAGAGCTGGAATCAGAAGGTCAGAGGACAGATGTTGGATAAATAAAAATAAATAAAAAAAAAAGACACAACTGATATTACGCCCATAAAATATCTGGTTATGAGAACCCATAAAATGTCAGGCATTACAATCTCCAAAAGAGCCAGATGCTGAATCCCAGAAAATGTCATTATTTACTAGAGTGTCCAAGACACTGTAAGGCGTAATTCACTAGCAACACTTACGGCTTCCATTTACACATACCTTTCCAAAAATTGGGATGGAAGCTGTTTGGTTTTTGTACCTTTTTTACTCTTCCTTCAGACTCTCCAACATTGATTTCCAAGTGGAAAGCGATAGCTTTGTCTGTGTGCTGACTTTTAAAAGTACTGATTTTAGCAGCAGTTCCTGCCCCCTGTGTATCTCCTTGAACTCCTGAATAGGCTTTTTTCACTACACTTTTTATAGGCTCCTGCTCATCCCCTGCCACCAGTGTGCCTTTTTATACCTTTGGTTTTTTTTTTTACGTCAACTCCAACCTTTCTGTGAAAGGCCAGTTTCCTTAGCAATGACCTTTTATGGTTTACCCTCCTTGTGTAATCTGTTGTTGACTGCTGGACAACTATTAAGTCAGTAGGCTTCTCCATGGTTGTGTTTGCTTGTATAGCATGTCATGTCTGCATAAATATCCTTTTTTTTTATTGCTTCGAGTAATATTTTTATTTTCTGCTAAATCAAATTTCATTATTTCATTAGCTCTAAGCCATCATTATTTTAATACAAATAAACAGTAAAAATATGTTGCTGTATGTGTAATGAATATGTATGAGCTTCACTTTTTGGATTGAATTACTGAAGCAAATGAACATTTGATGAAATACAGATTTATTGAGATGCTCTTTTAGTTAAAGATTACATTAAACTTGTCATTAGTCGCTGTAGAACTTATAAAAAATGAAATGAGAATTAAGAAGCATTTCACTCTGTTCTTAAAGCTTGCTATGAATAATACAGTTATAAAACAGCAATGCCAAACCACAAACTGAAGCTCATTACCACATGTAAAAGAAACAAAGTTCTTTTTTTTTCTTTTCTTTTTTTCAGCTTTTCCCTACTCCAATTTGGAAATGACTGATTTGTCTAAGGAGAACAGTACACTGAATTAAAAAAAAAAAAGTCTCTAACTTGCAGTAAAATACTGGCAGCTGTTGTTGCCAGTAAAATCTTTAGTTTAGAGTCCTGAACTAAAGAACTGAAGGAAAGTGACTAAAAAATAATACAAAGGGAACTACGCAAGAGACAAAATGAGAATCTAAACAAATACATAAGAGAACAAAACACAAGAAGGAGTTACGCAACACCCTTGAAATTTTCTGGCGTTATCTACTGTTAGCAAAGTAAAGCGGTTGTCACAAGATTTCTCTCTGTTTTCATAATCAAACCATCAGAAAGAGCAAAGCAGAGTTATTGGACATTAAAGTCAGCATTAAGGTGACTTTCTTTGTTGAAATTTTTAATCAGTGAGCGTTCTGTTTGATTCTTCTTGAATCAAATTTAATAATGCATTTCTTTTTTTTTAAGTGTTTGTCTTCATACTTTTTAAGGATTCATTTCAAACCCTTGATAATTTTTTTCTGCCTGTCTACAGTGCAAACTGCCTGCAGTACACTAAAAACATTTGAGTGTTTTTCTTCGTTTTCTTTTTTTTCTTTTTTTTTTTTTTAAGTTGTCCCAAACTGGAAGACCTGCCACCAGAGCAGTGGAGTATCTCCAATGTGAGAAATGCTCTGAAGGAACTTCTTAAGGAGATGAATCAGAGTTCCTTGGCCAAAGAGTGTCCACTTTCCCAGGTATGATGCATGAAACTCACGCCTTAACCAATCGAAAATGGTTAAAAACAGTTAAAATAAAAGTTATTGGATTTGCTCAATCACAAAACGACTTCATGTTAAAAAAACATACATGATTGACACACAAACCAAACACAAAGAAGAGGACAAACATGAAAAGAATACGCACGTGTTTCCCTTGGCCTTCATGTTTCTGTGAGTGTTTGTGAGGCTGCGTTTATAAGCTCGTATGAGGTCTAATAAATTTGCAGGAAGTCGAGATGCCGGGGCTGATAAGGTGTGGGGGCAGGGTGCAGGAGAGAGAAACGGATAAAAGAAGATGGCTATCTCTTAAAAAGCCATACCGCCCAGCCTGCTGCCTGTCTGTGTCTATTGACTGGAGACCAGTTTGTCTGCCTGTCTGTGTAGCCTCACCAAACACCTCGGATTATCTGTTCATCATTTGCTATCTATTTTTTATAGACTATTAAAATGTTTAATGTATTCAATTTAGCACAAACAGCCAATAAATAAATAAAAGGGTCCGTTTGTCATTTGGTGAAAGTCTCATGCATATTTCTAATTATCATTTTAGTCAATGTTATATTGCCAAAGGGAACAGAGTCCAGTTTTTAAAAATGGCTTCAATTTCAAATTCTTTTTCTTCTCTGCAGCCTTAAAATCTGATATGAACCATTTCCTCCTCCCCCATATCTTCCTAACCCCCTCGTCCCCAGCATACACACACACGCACACAAGCCCACGCACACACACTTTCAGATTTGTGAGTGGCAGGTTACAATAAAGATGTGAAGATGAAACATGTAATCGGATGTAAAGAGTGCACAGGGTAGTCTTCAGGGGGAAGGGGGTAGTCCATCATTTACTACAAGACAGACATTGTCTTTGATGACCTCTAGTGTTTTGTTTGGTTGCACACACATGCTTTCACACACGCATGCGCGCGCCGGGCTCACACACCGACACACACATCTGTCTTTATTATGCTGTTTACCTGGGGGTCTTTTTAATAACACGGATCTGAGTTCATTAATATCAGATGAGTGAGCAGCTGAGGCACTCAGGCCGCCCAAAATGTAATAAATACCTTTTGTTTTCTCCCCCCACTGTGTTTCAGGGAATGATATCGTCTGTTGTAAATAGCACTTACTATGCAAATGTTTCGGCTGCCAAGTGTCATGAGTTTGGTCGATGGTACAAGCACTTCAAAAGGTCCACATGCCACAAAGGTAAGAGTTTTTATTATCCTTTCTAAAAACGTGAATTTTAAATCTTGAATTTGTTGCGCTAATGTATTTAGAAAATGCATTTAAACTTTACCTTTCTTTAATAGCACATTGTTCAATCATTCATTTAATTTGATTCAGTTTAAATTGAACAATTTAGAATCCATTTGATTTTAAGGAATCAAATCCTTCTTTCCTTCTGAATACATCTTGTCAAAACTCACATGTTGACCAAACAGAGCTTGCAAATAGTCATTCTGACACTCATGTTTAGTTTGGTCCCTTTTTTAGTTTTATGACAACACATAAGCCCATTTGTTTTTTTTCTTTTTCTTTTTATTTCTCAACAGACGTCGAGTGCTTTTCTGAGCAACCCTCAGATATTACTCACATCCAGCAGCCAATCCCAAGCAGCCCCGTCGATCAGAACACCAACCTCCTTTTCCCTCATGGATCAGTCGCCAACATCTGTGGTCGGCCATCGCTTGGTCTTCACCCTCCCGGGTTGGTCCCGCAACCTCTCAGCTCCCAAATGGTGAACCAGCAGCTGATGATGACCCAGTTTCTCAACCAGCAGTATGCCGTTACCCGCATGCTAGCTGGCCAGGGTCTCTCTTCTTCGCCGCAGCAGTATCTCAACCACCCCCCAGTGGGGAGGCCTCCTGCCAAGGCCTTTTCCAAACCCTCTGATTCTCAAGCATCACAGCAGGCACAGTGTGGTTCTGGAGGGTGTCCAGCAACAATGCCGCAAAATCAAACGGGGGCTGCTATGTCTTCAGTAGCACCAACAGATGTACCGAGTGACATCTACCAGAATGTGCGAGAGGAGCTGAGGAGAGCGGGCATCTCCCAAGCCATCTTTGCCCGAGTGGCCTTTAACAGAACGCAGGTATTGTAAGATGGATGTGCAGATGGGAAAGTTGACATAGTTTCCTGTTAAGGGATTGTGAAAAATAAAATGTTAATACTTATACCAATATTCAGTATTTACAACTTTGGAAACATTAAAATGTAAAGAGGATGGCACAACTTCTAACCTTTCCATCAAGATTAGTAAGTCACAGAAGCAGCCCAAATATGGAGAGGCTTCAAACATCCACTGCTTACAAAATCTACAGCAGAGCCATTTTTATAAGAAAAACACAAAAACTAATATTTTCATTTTGGCATCACTTGTATCGGGCAGAGAAATCATTTGGAGAATATGCTCTGGTCAGGTGAGACCAAAAGTAGAGTTTTGCCCAAAATGCAAACCATTGTTTTATGGAAGGATTACACTAAACATCAGCCAGAAGGCACCATAATAGAGTGGTGGTATCGTATCGGAGTAAGTATGCTTTTCCTCGGCTTGAACAGGAAAGCTGCTCAGAGTCGTTGGGAAAACAGGTGCAATAAATATATATAAATGCCGTAGTTCACTTTTCTTTTTAAACCAGTAAAAAGGTTGAAAAACATGCATCCCTGTGTAATAGTCAAGTTCAAGGGGTATGACCACTTTTGCAAGACTTTGTACTTTTGGCCTGCTGTTGGTGTTCCAGTAATGGTTATGGCATCTTGGTTCACACACTGTCCTCGCCTCTGCTGCACTGACCCCCCCGCTCCCTCTATGAATGTGTGATTCTGTGTATGTGTTTGTGCCAACACTCTGCAGCACAAAGCTGGTGCCAGCAGTAAAGCAGCTGCTAGGCCAAGTAATCACAACCCCTCAGAGAAATGTTGTCTCGCTCTCTACCTCCTGCTCAATCTCACTGTCCTTCTATTATGCCACCTTTCACGCTGGCAACTCAGTTCCCTGCTCGCTTTACTCAATGTCTCATACAGAAAACATTCTTTTTAAAAATTTTTTTAGTTAATGTCCTTCTTTGTCACCACATGTTTGTGTCCAAAGCAACCTGGCCCAAATTCTTTTAATTCCTAAATTTACCCAGAAAATGTATGGTTGTTATTACTATTAATAATACGAATGATAAATTGTTATTATTTGCTATCCACCCCCATTTTTTCCTGTTGCCAAGGGTCCTCTAGTGCCAGCCATAAGCATTAGGCATGATGCCAAAACCCTATCTCAAAGTACAAGACATGTTTGTCATTTGACGATTCACACAAAGACCCGTTTCTGTTTGCAAGCTGGAATTAGCTATAGGAGTCTCCAATGGTGATCCATTGTTTGAGAAAGCAGGGCGTTTCATCTCATGCTATTTCTTTTGTCTTATTGGAAAGACAGGGTTGCTGTTTATGTACAGACTTTAATACGTATGGCGCTATTCTTAAACTGCGAGATGCGCATTGAAAATGTTCCAGATATGGTCAATGCAGGAATATGTTAATAGGTTAATGAGGTAGTGTCTCACATTAAGACAACAAAAGTGTAGGTGAAATAGACAACAATTCATATTTGGTTCAAAGTGAATAACTAAATGATACTGCTACTCCGTTTGGATAAACCCCAAATATATGTCTCAAAAGATAAGATAATGAGCTCGGCTTGTAATAAAAATAAAAAAATCTGGAAAAAGAATTGAAGAAAAATCATTTTACTTTTCAACAAAGCTGATATGTCAAAAATGATTCTCCATGAAGAACGTCCTTCAAGTTCCTTCTTTAGCCTCGCACGCTGAATCAACACTTTTCACCCAATGTTTGGTTGAAATCTTCTGTCCATGTTGGATCTGGATTAAAGAAACCCAATCATTCTTTTAGGTGAGATATCTAGTAATGCTTCTGTAACAAATGATTGTTGCAAAAAATAATTAAAAAAGATCAACCTACATTTATTTTTGACTAGGGTTTACTCTCAGAGATCTTGCGTAAGGAGGAGGATCCAAAACATGCCTCCCAGTCTCTGCTGGTTAACCTGCGGGCCATGAACAGTTTCCTGCAGCTTCCTGAGGCTGAGAGAGAGCGCATGTACCAGGAGGAGAAGGAGAGGAGCATGACCGGTTTCCCACCCAGCTGCAACAACACGCCCCCAAGATCCACACAGGTCAGCCAGGACAGAGACACATAGCGATGAGAACAAAAGCCAGTCTTACAAACAGTCTTACTACCTTGCAGCCATGCTAAAAAATAAGTGCACCTTCTTGTTTTTTTGCAAACATATGTATATATCCAATGAAGCCTCAAACTTTCTCTCCAGCTAATCATGGGAGAATGTTTGTTTGACAATTGCAGGCTACTAAAAACAGTTTACCTGGCTATATCAATACTGCCTACAAGACAGATAGACATTTAATAAAATGTGATTCACAGTTTGCCTGGAGCAACAGAGGAAGATTCCAAATGCAGCAAAAATGTCTGCATTCTCTCCAACTTTATTGCATTTCTTAAAAATGCTTATTCTGATCCTCTCTCATACATTTCAGAGTAGCACTAGAATAATCATTTAAGCATTCGGTCTATACACCTATACTTTCCTTTAAAGTGCGTCTTTATTCACACATTAATATTCTGTGCCCACCTAATCATGTGGTTCACTCGCTGTGAGGTGACAGTACTAATCACTATTGTACCTTTTTATTTTCCAGTCCTAATTTGGTAAAAGCTTATCTGACTAACAATCGGTGGGCAACTGAAAGACATTGAAAGAAACAAAAAATCTCTCCTAGAAGCAACGATCCAGCCTTCCGTTCTGTTGGGGGAGGGCGGAAGAAAAATAATAAGCAGACGTTATCCGTTTGTGGCTTTTTTCAGAAAAAAGATGCACTCAGATCCAGACACGCTGACATGGGAGTACCCTCTATACTATGGAAAAGAGTGGAGCAAGTTAGCAACTGCTGCAGTGGCTTCTTTGTTCTCACAATCCTCCCACAGTCTAAGCCTAAAGCAGCATACCCACTAAAATAGCTCCACAGCAAGCTTAAATTAATAGTTTAGTGTTATTAAAAACAAAAAAAAAGAGATAAGAATCACAACAACCATTTCCTCACTTGTACCCACAGTAGTTTTCTTGCCTCTGCTGAAGAGAGCACAATCCCACATATTGTGAAAAAGAAAAAGAAAAAATCTACATAATTGTAGCTCTGCAATTAATAACATTTTATTTCCTCACATTCCGAGACTAATCCAACTCCCTTTTTGTGCAGTATGCATTGAAACCGTTTCCCCCTTCTTGTCTGTTTCTTGCAAGGCGAGACTGTCACCGGTTACAGCCGACAGAGGGCTCAGGACAGACAGTTGTGTTCTTAATGTCAGCGCCTCTATCTACGAGGAGATCCATCATGAAATGAAGAGAGCTAAAGTGTCCCAGGCTCTATTTGCTAAAGTTTCCGTCTCCAAAAGTCAGGTAGGGGCTCTCTCGCGCATTGCCAGCGAAAATCCACGAGCTTGTCTAATCCCGAACTTGTGCATAGTTTAACCACTCATTTTCATTGCTTGATTAAATGTTTAAATTTGGCATTTTTAGATAACTGCATGCTCTCATTTAAATCAGAAATAGCTAATGTGTGTGGAGAAAAGCCCAGATAATCATCCAGCAGCTGTGCTCTGCAGAGGACTATCGTCAGTGCATCAGACTGCTATTGTGTCCTAAATTATCGCTTTAATAGTCGATGTGCACACACTCACACTGCCTGCTTACACACACAGACGTACAGTAAGACTGCACGCACCAATACACACTTTGCACAGACGCGCAAACTCACACAAATCCACTAATGCAAACACACACGCGGGCATGATTCGAGTGTTTATTGTTCTCATTTTTATGGCGGCCCCATAAGCTTGTTATTGCCTTTTGTTTTGAGGATAATTTTCCTTCATAGAAAGAGGGGATTTGAGCTGTCTCACTTTCCCTCCTTCTATAGCAGATCTACATTTTCTTTTTCATTTATATTATTTTTCTTACCTTCTGTCTTAATTTGCATCTGTGTTTTTTGTTTCTTCCTTTCTTATTTGTTTTCTTTGTCTTTTTTCTGTCCTTCCTTCTTTCTTCCTAAAGTCATCCTGCGGTCATGCAAGTACAGATATGCAAGACCCCCAATGCTCTATTTCCCTTCTTTTTTTCCCATCTGCTTCTTATCTTTCTTCACTTTCTCCATATTGTTTGTGCAGTTTGTTCTCTCTTTTCCACTTTCTTTTTTTCCGCATTATCTCCTCCTCTTTTCCTCTCTCTAATTTGCCCAGTTAGTTGGCAGACAGAACCATGCTCAATCTCTTTTTCCTATCTGCACTGTGCATCTGGATGGCTTTCGGTGCTGAAACTGGGTTTCAGCCAGGTGTGCGTGTGTGTGTGTGCGCACAATTAAGCCTGCTTCCAATCATGTTGCCATTCATGAATAAAACTGGGCTTTATGCTCCTCATTTTCCTCAATCTGCCACTCACAAGTTTCTTCTGGGATGTCAAAACAATTAAGGCAGATAAGAGAATTTCAGTGGATTAGTGGCATGGAACCAAGAAATTCACCTTTTCGCACGTTTTGTAAGGAAGACAACAAGCATTTTTTCAGTTAATGTGCAAAGAAAATGAGAAACTGTACCTAGAAACAGGGAATATTTTAGTTGGAGTGCTTTTAAAGCTCTCAAATAATAACTTGAAATGTGTGGTGTGCATTTGTATCCACTCCTTTATTATGGTACCCTTAAATGAATGAAAAATCTAGTCCCACTAACAGGCTTCAGTCATCACCTCTTTAGTTAATCAATGAGTTATTGATTTGAATGTTCATCAGCATGAAAGCTTTTCTTTGGCAGGGACTGGAAGTCTTGAGTTGATGGGAAAAAAAAGAATATAATGCAGATACACACCACACTTTTCAGCTTTTATTTGTAAAAGAAACGTAGAAAACCGTTGAGCATTCTCCCGTATATTCTGGCGATCATGCAGTTGTGGGAATCTGGACAGTAAGAATTCAAGAAAAGATTAAACGAGAAGTTCTGTCTTTATTACACAGCTACGGATTTGTCAGAGGATAGCAAGTATCACCTTTCTCAAACCACTGAACTTATAAAGTCCCAGCGTCCCCTCTCTCCAGACCCACAATCTGTGTACAGACGTCATCTGAGCATGCTCACAAATCCAAGCAAACAGGTCACAGGATAAAATGTCAAATAAATGTCAGATATGAAATTCATAAAATGTCAGATCTGAAAACCCATGAAATGTCAGATATAAAATCACCTCAAATATTAGGTATTAAGTCTCAAAGATATCATTATGTACCAATGTACCAAAGAAATGAATTTAAGACATACATTACTAAATACATTTCCATTATGTCTTGATTGTGCTACTCTGTGTTTGTTACATAAAATCCTCAAAAATATGGCAACGTTTCAGTTATCGACGTCAAACAGATGCAAGGACATTCAGCAGGTATGAAGACTTTTGCATGCAGGGATGACGCCTCCTGGCACCAACATGACTGCAATGGATGAGAAGACTGGTGGGAAGATATATATATATATATATATATATATATATATATATATATATATATATATATATATGCACTCAGACGCAAAATGAGTATAAAATACAGAATAGTGTAAATGTTATACATGTAACTAGTTTAACAAGATATAGTCCACCAGAAATTGCAAAACGTAGTTTATTTACAACGTTCTTTACTGTTTGTGTTATTCGGCCATTTTGGATTTGAGGTCAGGGCTGTCTAAATACCTCAGGAAATAACAATAATTGGAAAATTGCAGCTTAAAAACATGAGCAGAAACACCAATAAACACGATTTAAACAAAAATTATATTGAGCCAAAAAGAACCATTCCATATATTTGCATATCTATGTCGTCGTATGGTTTTGTAGGGCTGGCTGTGTGAGCTTCTGCGGTGGAAGGAGGATCCCTGCCCAGAGAACCGCACATTGTGGGAGAACCTGTGCATGATCCGTCGTTTCCTCAGCCTGTCCCAGATTGAGCGAGATGCCATCTATGAGCAGGAGAGCAGCAGCATGACTTCCCAGCAATGTGCCGACAGGCTCACTCTGCTCCCCAATGACAGCGTCCTGGTAAGGCTGCAAAACGAGGACATCAGTAATGCACACACAGATATTTTCCTTGAATACCAAGTACAGATATTCCACTGATTTAGAAATCAATTGACTCTCAAAATCATTCACACTCATGTCATATTGATAAATCATTTACTGTTTCCAGGAATGTTTTCAAAACACATTGCTAACTTTTGCATTCTTCACATACTGAAATGTGGTGGCGGCAATATCATCCTATTGGATTGCTTTTTTTGGAAATTGGCACCGAAATTTTCAACCACATAGATAAATCTAGGAGCAATTCCAAATACTAATCAGTTTAGGCATAAATCTTTCAGTTTGCTGCTAGAAATCTGAAGGTGAAGGTGATTTGTTTTTAATCAAGGCATATGTCCTGATCATTTAATGAATGACTTTATTACAGGTATATTAAAGTTTTAGTTGTTGTGATAGCTGAATTAAATCTAACTAATATGTGAATCCACCTTAAGGTGGTACCTGACAAGAAATCTCACAATCCAATTGACAGACGTAGACTTTTGCAAGAAAGAAAGAGGACAAATATTACAAAGTTAAGATGTGGGATGTTGTTATACTCCAACCAAGGCAACTAGGTACTGTAATTAAATCAAAGAGTGCATTAACAACATACTAGTTGATTCAAGTCCACTGTGCACATTTCTTTTGTATATATGTATTTTTTTCTTTTAACAGTTTTGTTTGTTATTTAGCTAAATTGTACAGTATATCACATTATTTTAACCAAAGTCCCTAGTTTCTTAATTTTTGCATTTGAACTAGGACTGTTTAGTCAGATGCAAAAAATTCTGATCGCTGCATCTCCATCCATAAACATATACTCGGTTTCCTTTTTTTTTTTTTTTTTTTAAATCACTGTGTATTTGTCTCAACAGCACCAACGCAACTGCATGATGTCTCAGCAACATCATCTTCAACCCCATCACCCACTGCAGCCTGAGCCAAGTCTTGAGCTGTCTCCACCCCAGCCATGCGCCGCATCACCTGCCGAGTCTGAGGCCGGGGGCGCCTGGGGGCATTTCAGAGTAAAACTGCACAGCAGACACAGCTGGGCTGACGAAAGGGAAGACAGTAAGGAATGGGCCGAAGGGGAGAGAGAAAAAGCTTATAATTCAGCTGTAGACTGGGGCATTTCTGGAAGAGTGGGGTGCACTGGTAGAGATGGTGATGTGGAGGAAAGGGATGTGACCATACACCTGGGAGGTCAAGATGACGTTAGTCACAACAGCAAAAGTGAAAATGTTAAAAACAACGTATTCGTGACGAGGTCTGCTATCAAGAGTGAGAACAACGGCAGGGTTGGAGTTTGCTCTGGGACAGATAATAAAATAATTGTTAAAGAAGAGGTCCAAGGTGATAGGTTAACGGTGTCTAATGACGCCCTGGGAATCCTGCAGAGCTTCATCCAGGATGTTGGCCTCTACCCGGACGAAGAGGCGGTCCACACCCTCTCTGCCCAGCTGGGTTTGCCCAAAGACACGATCCGCATCTTCTTCAGCAGCCAGGACTTGGACAACAGCCGGAGTCCGGCGCACAGTCACGACAACCGGCAAGTCTGTTCGAACCCAGACCTCCTCATGGCAGACTTAACTACACAGGAACCGGACGTCACTGTGAAGGCAGAAAAGAAAGAGATCGGGGTGGAGAGAATTGGTAGAGACTCAACAAGTGAGGTTTCTATTTCACGGGAATCAGATGTTGCCACTCAAACACTTCCCCCAATGAAGGAGGAGCAGGAGAGCTACGTCTAAGACGTCCAAAACCTGGTTAGAACAAGCAATATTTTCTCTGTGAGCCCCTAACAGATCTAATTGTTATTATGTCCACGAGTTAATAACTTCGTCACTCACGCATCTTCTTTCAATGCAGCTGACTGTGTTTTGATACAAGATAATAGGCATGTGCTGTTACACACAGTAGAATATTACTTGGAATGCACATGACAGGACCTCTGGAAAGTGTACATATATGTGGGTCTGGACATTCTTTGTTGTTGCAACCACATCTGGATAATATTTTCTTGCCGGTGTTCAAGCAACAGAAATTCCCAAGTTGATCGCACAGAGGACAAAAAACACAACACATACAGTAAACGTTTATTGTTGACATTTGAAGCATGTTAAAAATGCTCTGCTGTATTTATACATGTTTTTTTTTTTTTCTGTTACATTATCCAGTGTTATTGGTGCAGTAGTTGGATAAATCCTCACTAAGAGATGTCAGAAACTAGCTGTGAGTTTTTTTCCCCCCCGTTTTTGCACTTTCTTCAAGTATTTTAGGACTGTATTGAATTCTTAGAAACTCTGTGTTAAGTCATGTTTAAAGGGAAGAACTGCCTCTTTTAATTCTAAGGCTTTATGCATTAGCGTAACTAAAAGTATTCTGGTCCTCGCCTATCAAGTGCCAAAACTTTCACAGTACGATAAGTGAATAAGTTGTCATATAAGTATTTATTTGTGGAAGTACATTAAATAAAGAAACAAATGCAGAAATAGTCCATCAGAGATAGCATTTAGAGTTACTTTGAGGTGATTGGTCTTTAGTTGATTTGCGATGCAAGTTGTCTCTAGTGCCACAGTGGCTGTTTAAATAATTTCATAAAAGACATCAGCGCAGAAAATATGAAGTAATCAAATAAATACTAAAGGAAAACAGGTTTCATTTTTTATTTATTTAATTTTTTACATCTGACCGATTCAATGTTTAACTTTTGATTTGCAACATTTAATTGTCAGAATACTGAAATAATACTACATACATTTTAAATTTCTATAATGTGTCCATCACAGCTTTTTTTTTTAAAATGTACTTAGCTGTGCAATTCTAACGTATTTATTTATTAGAGACTTGAGGTCTTTGATATTCACTACATATTAAAACCAAGGACAAATAGTACATCAAGTTTTATTAATATTTGTACACCTAAAGATTCCAAAATGAACAGAAACGAGGTGTTTAAAACCCAATCGAAGGGTGTTTTTTTAATTTGAAGTGACTGCAGTAATCACCCTACCACCTCATTTGTGAGGTTTTAGGGTGTATTATAGTACATCAGTTTGATATTGGCTTGTTTAAAAGGTTTTGCAAACAGAACTACCAACACAAATGCCAACTTTTTAAGTACAGAGGTAGGAGAGCCATGATTTGTACTTTTTTCTTTTTTCTTTTTTACAACAAAATCAATGTTTTGTTGATTCAAAAACATTGAATCAAATGTTTTTGAATCAAAAACATTTGATTCAACATTAAATGTTGAATCAACATCAAATTGATGGCAAATTTTGACATAGAAAATTTGCCATTTTCTATGGCAAATTTTCCTGCCATAGAAAATTTGTTAATCAAAAGTGAAGCTATATAATATCTAAAACTTGGACCCAAATTTGGCAATCAGATAATTATTCCAACCCCACCTACAGATCTAAAAAAGGATCTGTGTTTATTAAAATACTGCTATGAAGCATGAGATATCTCTCTATGTCAAAATAAATGAAAATTTGGGGATAATCTGACAGAGAAATTGTACTTTTTAGACTTATTTTTAACACATTACCCTATCTAGCCATATTTTTAAAGCTCTGTCATGACTATTTTTTGCCCTGAAACAGGATGTTAACTGTGACTAAGTGTACTGATGTTTATAAATGGGTCATGCGTGTATAGTATATCTGTCAAATAAGGTGAACCGATTCAACAAACCTCAAGCTCTTAATGTTTAAAAGGATTTAATTGTTGCTAGTTGTCGGGACCAATAATGCCTGTTTGAAAGTGGCACTGCCTTCCTCCGTCTGTCCTTACCTCTTCATTATTTACCATCACAGTGATTTGTAATATGTTTGAAAGTACTATTGTGAACTGGCTCTAATTTGTCCAATTTATTAAAAGTTGATTTTTGTTTTTCTCGTAATCTGTTTTCTGACTGTCGCAATAAAATTCAGGTCTACACAGTCCTGTGAGGTTGAAGAATTTACAGTTTTCAAATAAAGATGGTTGACCATGTTGGAGTAAAACAGTATAAAGCAAACATGAAACTTTACGATGGTGCTGACTGGAGGAATTTCATAAATCAAGTAAAGTGTCTTTCCTGAAAACGCCAAAAAGCTCATTACTGTTTTATTGTGCTTATTAAAGAACCAGTTTGCTTATGAACACATTGTCGTTGACACGGTATACCTATCCATGCATTTGTAAGTCTCTCAAATTATATTTTAACTGGAGCGATAGCCTACTTTTAAAGTTTCCACAGAGACCATCCTGACATTTGAGTGGACAGCTAACAATTAGCAATTAATGAGACAAAAGTCAAAAGCATAACAAATGCTTTCATTTAAGTCATTCGTTGTTCAGTGTTGCAAAAAAGATTAATATTTATGTAAACTTGAAAGCTTATATTACTTATCACTATCTGTTGATCTGATTTTAAGTACAATTTTGTTCGCATCAATAACAAGTGGACAGCCGTGGATTACATTTAAGAAGGTCTTAAATACCGATCAATTTAAATTAATTAACTACACATTCAAAGCTACTTTTATCTGCAAAAAGATTATTAAAATTATTGACTGTGCCATCAGTGATTTAGTTTAAATACTCTCAAATTAAATTGTGGATTTTTTTTCCAGTGAGAGTTTATGCCACTACAATAAAATATGCATTTATTCTTCTAAATGTTTATGAGGGTTTGCCACCAAATGCACCTTGGTTTGCATTTCGTCATATTTAAGAGGGTGTGAAGCGACTGATTTGCAGCACAGTCTGCAAGTCGCAATATTTGGATCACAATAGAAAACGATTCAAATGACGTTCGTTCAGCAGGAACTATTTATATTGTGCTCATGAAGATTTATTGGGGATTTAACAGTTGAATAGAATGCTTTGCTTATTTTCTTAGCACCAATTATTCTCTTTCTTACATGGCTGCTGGTGTTTCTGTGAATTGGTGTCATTGTTTTCAGTCATTAAACAGTATTTGTGTCTCTCTGGTCACATGCCCTTCAGTGCCTTCAGTGCTTTCTCCCTCTTTAGTCTCTCATTTCAAGTCCTGGAACAGTTGCTTTATTCTTGGGTCGGTTTCTTCCATTCATGCCCCCCCCTGCCCCCCCCCCCCCCCCCCCGACTCTCACACGTCTCTCCTTCAGGCTGGCCGCTTCATCGCTTCTTTAGTGTACAGAGACGAGATCAACATTCAAGCCCCATTTGGTCATAAATAGCTTCACAGAGTAATTCAGCAATGCTGTGCACTTTGCTGTCGTCTGTTTCCATGACAATACCTTAGGAAGGGCCAGCGAAAGGCCATGAAAGCCTCATCATCAGAAATATTAGCTGCAATAATGATGATAATAGCACTCTTGAACTGGCTTGCCTCTGATAATGATGGCAATAGCAATGACGGTCATTATTTATGCTTCTAACCACCATGCGGAGCAACGGGAACATTTAAAGGAGTAATGAAGTGTAACACAATTATCTGTATGAAGTATCAGAGGTTTCAGTTTTGTCCTGCTATGGCCTTTTTGCTAGTGTCCTCATGTTTGGAGGCGTTATTTTGATGAAGCTGTTTTAAAAGGCACATCAGCCTGACTTGTTTGACCTCAGAAAAGGCAGTGATTAATGACACAAAGGTACTGGTTTGGTTTGTAGGAGAAGTGCTAAAACCAGACACTCCTCTTAGTGGAAGGTAGTTCTTCTTAATACATATAGGCCCAGCACAGTATCATCATCTCTGCTGGGCCTATTTGGCAGAGGGAGTTTAAAACAACTGTGAAAATTACGCTGAAGTTACCCGGAGAAGAAATTTCTGGGGATAAAAAAAAACAAACTATTTTTTTTTTCAAACTTCAGTTTCAAACGGCACAGCGTCTTATTGGCTATTGGGTCCATGCATGCAAAAAATCCAGAGGAGGCTGGATTCTGTTGGGTGGAACATGTAGTTATGAAGACAAGACTGTCTGGATTTGAACCTCAGGGTTGCACCTTTGCTTTTTTGGCAGATGACATAGTCCTGTTGGCCTCCATTGAATGTAACCTTCAGCTTTCCCTGGAGAGGTTCACAACAGAGTGATAAATGGCTAGGACAGGAGTCATCTCTAAGTCATGGTTCTAACTGGAAACAGATTAGATACTCCATACATCCAGCAAATAAAACTTTGCAGTCTTGTTCCTGAAACATCACCACACCAGCGTCTTGAAGACACTGACAGAATGCACCACAGTGCTTTGGGAGAAAGATGTTTAGGTTTAGAATAGAATTGGATATACTTTATTGATCCCCAAGGGGAAATTGCTTATTTGTTGAAAGCTACTCCATCAAAGTTTGTAAAATATAAATATACCTAAGAGTTATATGCTTCCTTCCCGAACCTGTTTACCCCCTGGATGGATGAATGAATTTCAGTATTATTATATTGATTATATGTACATTGAAAGAAGACAAAATATAAAAAATGAGGCGAAAGATCCTGAATAGGTATGTCAATTAACAATCGGTGGTGAAGAACTGTGGCTCATTATTGTTACTGATCTCTACAGTAACCAAGTCCTTTAATGATCCAGGAATTTCTTTTACAAGAGTGGAAGGACAATGCTTTTAGACAGAAGAAATAGGAAAAAAAATCACTTTAGGATGACCCTTAACCCGTAAACTTGTGGACAATTTTAACATAAAATGTTCTGGAAAAACAGAAAAACATAGACAACCAAACTATTTTAATTTATTCTTATTAGAATTTTTTTTTTTTGCACAGTTCTCAGATTCCTAGTTCATCCTTTATTGAACAATGTGACCTTTAGGATATACAGTTCCTACAACTGTAGTAAATATATTTATTAATACACTTCATGGAGTATTTCTTTTTGCCATGAGTGTTTGCACTTGTTTGGGGATTCCCTTCCAACTCCAGTAGTGTTATCAGCTTGTCTGAAACATGTCACGGCATCATTTAAACCTCTCACCACATGAAAAGCATCAAAATCTAATAAAAGAACAACTAAGAATTTCCTTTTGGGCTGCGCAAAACGTCACATTTGATGAGCTTCTTTCCGCTGGTCACGTGACCAGTCAGCTGACCTTCAGCACAACCCGCCTGACTAGCCAGTGTTTACAAACCAGCAGTCAGTCTCACAATATCAAAATGAGGGTCCCTGCGTGATCCGGACAGGTACGTGCGCAACATTAACTACTCATATTCACGTTTCTGAATATGAGGACTGAATACGAGGACGCTATGGCCGCCGTCCTGTCAGCCCTGGCTCGCGCGAGAGCGAGGAAATGCGCGTGTTACAACTTCGCCTCGTTATCCGTGTGTGTCGGAAGTAGCGACTGGGCCCGTGCGCTGGTTCCTATACATGCTAATAGCCTAGCTATCGACATTAGCTGTACTGTCGTCTCGGTTCACGTTCTGTGACAGCTGGCAGCTCCATTCGGTGGCGTTGCGGCTCTTCAACTAGTTTAGCCTTCGTTTTACATTGCAGCAGGTGGAGGCCACATGATAGCGAAGCTGCTGTTCGGTGTTGTGATGTCCGACTGATGGCTGCGACTTTCCCACAGCGCAGAATGAAAACTGTGAGCATCTTGCACTCGGCGTTTATTCTTTGCTCGTTTTATGACACGTATACCATGTTATTGTGTTGCAGTTGGGTTGAATTGGACTCTTTGTTCGTTAGTTTGTAACCTGAAACTATCTATAATCGGACTGATTGCGTACAATTGGATTTCTATTTTATTTTCTGCAAACTCCAGACCTCAAGGGCCACTTCCTGCAACTTTTAGATGTGCAGGAATTCTTATTTTTGATTAATTTATAGAAAGGCGTCTAAAATATCAGATTTTTCATCATTATGGCCTCCTTATGGAATAAGTAGACCTCGGCTGTGAGGTTTTCAACAGACTGCCAACATTTCATATTGTTGCATGAACAAAATTCTATTATTCAAAGGGTTAAAACAACTTTGCTGTGTGTAAAATTACCCCACCTGATTTCTGCTGAAGCCTCTTTCTTTTTAAAAGCGATGACCTAATAAAACAGCTGAAGGACACTATTAGATAATGCAGTTTATTTTCTAGAAATCTCACACACCTTTTGAGGTCCATCTGACCTAATGTAGCATTTCTCTGATGCTGAAAATGTTAAGGAGTCCTCTCCACTTAGTCATCTCATCAGTTGTCAGTGCAACGTGCTAATGTTCACATGTGTTGCATTCACTGTTCACATGTGTTGCATTCACTGTTCGCAAAGAAGTGGGACGTTTAGCTTCCCACTTGCTGCTGATTGCCATTTAGTTCCAGTGAAGTTGTATGGTCTCCAGTAACCCTGTTCTCATGGATATGATTTCTCCAATAAGAACAAATTTTCCTTGTGGGCAAAACTTTTAAGTCTGTTTAACTTTTTTTTTTTTTTTTTAAACTGTTGTTCAAGAGTCATTTGTCAGCCGCAGCTGGCAATGAGGATTACTGAGCATTTTCAACGGTTCAGCAAAAGAATCCTTTCATTGTCTCCTTTGCACAGCACAGACAGGATGCATGTGCTAAAACGATTGAGTGAACCCTAATAAAGTAGTTAGGAGAGAAAAACTATCCCTATCTGTTTTTTTCTATCATGACCCCTAGTGGGTCATGATAGAAAAGCTGGCCTACTAGTCTTCAAGTTCATCCTTGAAGCACAGATGTCTACAAATTGAATCAGTCATTTTGTAAAGGCCACGATTCTGAGTAACTTCTCAGCTCTTTGCAGAGCATGTGACTGTAAAGGCTCCTGAGCTTTCGCTATGTGCTGAACTAAAGACATGTGAGTTTGTTTAGCTGGGATGTTTCTCTTTGACTGATCCACAGGCCACCTTTTTTAGTTTTCGCAGCTCTTCTCATCATGCATGTTTACTGGTTTTCATTTTGCAGCAGTCTCCTCTGACAAAAGTGGATCTCATATTAAACCGATTTGTCTAACTCAGCTGACTAATCTGGCTGTAGTTCCAAAAACAGTTTGGCCTTTTTGTTTCTTTATGGCAGCGAGGAACGTAACACTTCAATGTGTTTTTGTTATGTTGATTTATGTAAGTCTTTTAGCTTGTAGGTTTCTTATCAGCATCATATGTCCTTCTCTCAGGGTTAAGTGAATCAGCTAATTAGTTTAATTGTTTTATTCTTTGACATCTGATATTGTTCCTTGGTGACTCTGGAACATTCTCTTACTTTAAATAATGTTATGTGTTCCCTCTTTTGTTACTGTGGAATAAATAGGAGTTCTTCAACAAAGCATCTTTTTTAAACCTGAAATTGTTTTGAGAGAGCAAGTGAGGCCAATATTTTTTTTTTCTTCTTTAAGGGCAAAAAAAGTGTGCTTACATCCAGAATCATCTTGCTTCCAGATGATTCTGTACTAGACATGGGAAGTAATTCTTCCTGTAAAACTACAACGGTTTCACCCTGTATTGGTACCTATATGAATCCAAAACCTGAATTGTTTCACATGATGTAATTGTATTATTAAAGCAGGAAAATAATTATTTCCGCTCCTGCGCTATAAAATATCATATTCGTCGTTGCAGTTATGATGTTATTGTTATTATTTCTTCATTTTGGTGAATACATAGTGTTTTTCTTTTTTCAAATCAATCAACCTGAGGTCAGAATTTTCCTCTTTTCATTGATCAGCTCTGATCAGTGGACCAGAAAAGTTAGATTCTCACTCCTATTCATTACATGGGGAAAAAAAACTTGGAGTTTCTCAAATGTTTGATGTATAAGCACATCAACCAACAGCTTTCACTTTCAGCCAAAAAAAGGCTCAGTCAGTGCATCATTAATAAACTCCTAAATTTAGCAGCACGGCTTTTTGCAAGTTTTCTTTTCATGAGTTTTCATGTCAGCCTTCCTTTTGCTCTTATGACAAATAACTGGTATAACAGGTGATGCTAACAAGATAACTAATGTCAAGTAGACTTGTCATCTGGATGTTGTTTAGACGTTTAATATAAATTTGTGATTTGTGCCTTTAAATCATTTCTATACCTCAACTATTTAAGTATTACATGACATTGTTGCAGTGTGATCCATAGACTCTGATCACACTGGAATTTTTCTGTCATCTTGTTAAAATGATTTTAAGTTGTGTGAAAGACACAACAGACAAACTTCATCAGTTTTGAATTTGCAGCATTTTAAAGCTTGCCTGGCCTTTATGCCAGAAGCTGGTCCATGTCTGTTGGGGTGGGAAAAATAAAGAACTAAACAGAAATCAACAAACCTTATGATTATCACCACATGAGTCACACTGAAAAGTGAGCTCAGACTAGCGCTCGGCAACACGTCTCTTATTTACCTTGCCTTCGTGTCCCGCTGTGCAGACACAAAAAGTGGCTAATATATCCAATTATTACTTCCTGTATTTGACAATCCATCCATAAACCCCGGTCTTCATTATTATGAAAGTGTTTTGCTGGGTTTTTTTTCTTTGTTAAAATTTTATGTCAGCTACCTCCAACCTGGGACTAGTTTTCCCAGCAGTTCCATAACAAAGCTTTCAAATGAAGAGAGTTTTATTAGCCTTTTATCCTGAGTAAATCTATTAGAAATATAATAATAATAATAAAAAGTCAGTTTTTTTTTTCACTGTGACCGAAGTTGGATTGGATGTTGCGGTTTGGATAATTTAATTTAAGAGTCTCTCAGAATGGCGTTTTCGAACCTGATTGTTTTCTTTTTAGTTATCTGTGATTTCAGGCAACAACACAAATGCTGTTAATCACAAAAAATGTGTAAGAGCAGTGCTTAATTTCCCTGTGGAACTGCAACAATCAGTCAAGCAATCTGGACTTTTGCATTTCAGTCTTTTTGTTGAAACATTTCTGGAACGAAAAATATACCTTGAAACAGATGGACTGTTATTTGTCAGTTTATTCACGCAGTTCATTATGAATTGATTTGACTGTCTCATAAAACATCTTTGCTGTTAATTATTGAAGTTACTCTAGTTACGGGGGATTAAATAATACACAGTCTGCGTTGAATACTCCCATAGTTTTCCAGCGTTCAGTTGTCGTTTTACACCAGATTGTGGAAACGCAGAAAGGCCTCAAGCCTTTAAATGTGCATCTTTCATCCAAACGACAGACACATACAAACCTTAGAAAGTCTAGTTTTGGGGAGAAAATGAAAAAGCATGATGTGTGTCCAGCTTGTGGAGAATAAGTATTTCTCTTAAGTTTTTAATATGAATTGATATTCATTACTACCTAACCATATTTTTTATATACTTCTGCCAACTCAAGCAACTATAAACCAGTTTTGTTATATTGTTCAAGTAAGGTTAAGAAAAAACGGCAGTATTAGAGTTACCTTTTCCAGCAGTCCTCTGTTCTCTAGTTTTGGATTAGTTCTGATCATTTACTGAGAGGGAGAAAAATGAAATTAACCGACTCAAGGAGAGCATTAGTTTCTGAGTGGGACAGATGTTCTCTAACAAAACAGAGCCATGCATTATTCATACGAAGTCATTTCTATATTCCTGGCATTTCTTTGCCAATCTGTCGAGCAGTGTTTCATCCACATGGTTAATAGGTTTTAAGAGACCTCTTTGTTTTGGTTCTTTCCACAATTAATAAGGGGAAAGTCTGTGAAAGAAAGACTGCTCTGCAGATCAGTGCTGCTATTCTGCAGAGCTTAGCTTTAGTTAAAGCATTATCATAAACACGGAATAATCTTAAATTTTGTAGCGAATGAAAGATAAATAACTGGGTTAATCTAGAGTGTCTCGAAGACAAAGTTCAACTCTTCTAAGAATTCGGCAGGGATGAATGGACTCGTGGTTTACCTGCTTGGTATTTTAATCCAGTTTTCTTACGGTCTGGTTGGTTGCTTGTGATTCGGTGCTTCTTTAAAATCTGCTAAATCAAATGATGTGACCTTAAAACTTGGATAACAGCCACACTGATAAATGCTTGCTGAGTAAACCAAACGATTTTCCCTGTTCAGATATTTTTTAGAGCAAAGAAAAGAAGTATTGCTATAAAATACTCCAACATAACCATATTTACAGCAGAAATGGCAAGGAGGGGGGTTTGAACAGCTCCTTTTAAGCCACAAAGATTTTAGACTTGAGGCCTGGAACTTATGTCTGAACTTATAATAATAATAATAATAATAATAATAATAAAACCAAAGTACCAAACTTGACATCTTAACCTCTAAATAGTGATGTCTGTCACACTTTACGTTGGAAGATGCCATGTTGTTGAACAGCGAACATGTTGAGATTGTCTCATTGTTTCATGCTGGAAGGTTTTCATGGAATCAAGTGATACTCGCATGTTATCCTACATCTTGTTCTCTTGCCTTTGAAGCTGGTGTTATTTCAACCAAAGACACTTCCTACTGAAACATTAGCGCTTGTTGTTAATTTGGAAATCCGCCTTTTTAGCTGCAACTCAAACTCAGTACTTCAATATTTATTTTTCACTTCGTAGCACATCTTGGAGTATGTTAGATTTTTAAATGTGACGATAAAAGCTGATTTAGAACATGGTTTCTGAATAATGTTTTGTGATTGAAGCAAGTAAAAAAGCCCTCTAGACAAGTCCCCCTTGTCTAGAGGGCTATATAGATCTTGAAGCAGTGGGCAATAAAAACGCAAACATTGCCACTTGTTTAATACACTAAGCCACTTAAGTAAGTTCCTCAATCTAATCACAGTTCCTCTAAATAAAAGCAGTTCCTCTTTTGATTCATTTGGAAATTTGCCTTTGACCGGTATTGACACATTGCTACTATTTTTCTTTGAGCGTAAATGCATATACATATATTTCTTGAGTGAGTGTCAGGTGATTGGGTTAAAAATTGCTAAGACTTCGCTTAAACTTGAGTCCTGACTTGTGGACGTCTGAGATGTACTCAGGTTTGGTTGGGTTGTATGTGTTATACTGTACACTGAAAAGAGCTTCTGCTTCTGAAAAGTGGCATGTTGACCTCCTGAATTTGAAAATCAGTGTTATTTGTTTAGCTTGGGTGCAAAGAGCATTCTTGTGCACATTCTAGATTTATTCAACATATTAGTAGATATATTAATCTACTAATTAATATTCCTTTCCTTTTTTAAAAAAGGAAAAAATTTCATCAGCACCTTTTAAAAAAAAAGTTTTTTTATTGTTTTATTCAACAAATTTGAATTTGTGTCCCGATGAGTCTTGTTTGTCCGATTAAAAGTATCTTTTAAACATACTTATCGATAAGCCCACATTGCTATTTTTTTTTAAATAGTTTCTTTTTTTTATTGGTCTGATGTAATATTCTCATTTTAAATGTCACTTTTCATTAACTGTAAGTGGAAAGTCATCATAATTAAAATAAAGGTTTTCAAACGTCCATCTGTGTTTAATGAATCTATATAAAGTGTTTCAATTAGTGGCAAAATTCCTTAAAACCAAAGGGCTTTTTAAATAATCTTCTAATTTATTTAATGGCTCTGTACTGTTAAGATCTACAACCCTAATGGAAGGCTAACATTATGTTTGTCACATTTGTTAGAGAAGAAAAATAACAACCGTTGTTTAACGATATTCAGTTAGAAAATTTCAAGGTGCCTCTGGAAAGTGTGACTTTCGAGCATCTATGTTCACACGTTACCATCGAGAGCGAAGCTGGCTCTGCACAAACTTGTTTTGTAACCTAAAAGCAGCAAGAGAAGGTTTGCCTCAGGGTGGCCTTCTGTTCAAATGTATCAACATACCTCATCGGGGAAGTCGGCTCCTGGCTCTCTACCCAACTCCTTCTTAATGACCCAGATTCTCTTCCTGTTCTCAAAAGTTGATGTTGCCATGATTTCTTTGATCCTTTGCTGCCCAAAATGCAGACATTTCTCCAGCTGAAGCCAAAATCCGCCCTTCCTTTTAGGTTTCATCTTGAAGTAGTCATGACTATATACTAGTTTGGTACCTGGTTGGGCCTCAGATTCATATAGAACGTTTTATAGTTCTCGTATTTCAGAAACGCCTCCGTTTATTTCCTAATAAAAGGAAAGTCTGGCATCAAAACATTTAAGTGATGCATTTATTTGCTTTTCTAATGACTTTATTAACTTTGTCGACTCTCTTCATATATCAGCGTGAGCTCAGTGGAAACTCAGACATCTCCGGTGCTTCTTGTTAAATTCAGTCATTCCTCACCGACTATAACTGCTGTCAGAGTTCTGTGAAGTCCGTATCAGTTCAAAGAAGATGGTGTAGCCTTTTTTTTTTTTTTTAATTACATTTTTCTTTTTTTTTGGTTCGCTTCCCTTTTTGTCGATGCATTACTGATGTGACACTTTCCTCCTGCAGAAACATCCCAGCCTTCTGAGTCTTGACCTGGGAGAATCTCGCGGCTTTGTCGGTAAGCGCGAGTTGATTGTCTTTTTTTGTTTGTTTTTTTTAGAACAGATCAGATTTGTTATTTATTTTTGGCTAAATCTACTTGGTCAGACATGATGAGGAATGTTAGTGATAAAGTTCAGTTAAATATCCTGAAAGTTGTTGATTCATTTTAGTAATCTTCAAAAATACTTACTACTATCACTACAGACACTAACTGAAATATATTTAACTGTGATTTTGACCTAATAAATGATGACTAACATGGGGTAGAAACTGGAAACATTTACATTTTCTTTTTGTTTTACAACAACAAAAAATTAAAGCAACTTTAGAGAGATTGGCTAAGAATTCAGATAAATGCATGCCAGATTTAGCATATTTGTCCTGGTCAAGAACAAGATAAATCTACCATTTTCGTTTATGCACTACTTTAAGTACTGGTCTGTTACATAAAGTGCAAATAAAATGCGTTGAGTTCCAGGTCATAATGTGAATGAACAAGAAAAGGTTCAAGGAGTTTGGATATTTTTAAATTGCACTGTAAAACAGTTTCTTTTTTGTTTTTGCCTCGCTTTTTTTCATTCTAGTCCAGCTGGGCCGCAGTCATGCAGCACCCCAACTTTGAGACCCGCCACCCGCTCCAGACAGACGAGCAGCAGGAGACCGGTTTCGACCCGCTTCACAATTTCAACAAAAATCACAGCAGTATGTCGAACCCTGAAATAATTTGATTCGTTTCTAAACTGACAGACGCCTAACGACAGGGTTTGGGGGGCTCTCTAGCCAGTTGAGGTTCACGACAGATGTACAAGTCAAAATAAAATAAAATGAAAGCTGACTGAGGTTTGAGTCACAGGCGAGACTCACCGAGGTGAGCCTCGGGGCGAAGGATGTTTTTGGGTTTATGGGGGAGAGAGAAAGAAAATATTGTGGAACTGATGAATATTCATTGTGAGCTTCTCTGTGGAATGATCTACTCCTTTAACTAATGCTGATAGACAGCTCTCTGACTTGAATGCTTGTTTACCTGCAGGCCAAATTAGACGCATTACTGCCAATAAAGAGCAAGAGACAGTTTGCCACTTTGGTTTCTGTCATGACTTTCCCCCGCTTCTGGACGTTTCTGCTCCATTGACCGTAACAAAGAACAAAAAAGAACCAGTCATCTTTGGAGGCAGCTTCTGTTAGGAGTTTACAGAAAAAAAAATATTATCAAAGAAAAATACATTTTCGTTTCACTTTCCAGCACTAACACCTCCCTCTTGTGGTTACCTTTCAGGAGGATCTCTTGACGGCAGCTTCTCCTCCCAGTCTCAATCCACCTTCCTCTCCTACAGGTCTGTTTTACATTAACCTCTTCCCTTCTGGAGGACACTGCTGATTAGTTAAGGTGTCAGATTTGGGTCGAGCGGCCCAGAACCTCTAATCGCCTTTCTCCTGCCGGTTCAGAAAAGAATGGGACGACTTGTTCCTCAACAGTAATTACCTGGCCAGGATCCGGCAGGCTGGCGTCAACGGTCGGCTGAGGAGTAGTCGCTTCCGGAGCGTTTGCTGGAAGGTAGCCGTCGAGTCGATCGGGCCGTCTGATCCAGTTTTGATTAAAGAATCTACGTTAATAGAACAGAGCACTTTCGAGGAAAGTAGAAGCTCAAAGTTTTTAGTCGTGGAGGGTCGGATTTCGGCATGTTTCAATTCGATATCCTGTGTTGGCAGCTGTACCTGGAGGTCCTTCCTGAGGACAAGGGCCAGTGGATCAAGAGGACCAAGGAGCACCGGGCTCAGTATGAGAAAATCAAAGAGATGGTGGGAGTGCCATTCTGCTCAAGATTTATTTTATTTTTTGTTTTTTTACTATTACTGCTATATCACTACATAGGTTTTTTTCCTGATATCTAAATACACAGTACCATGCAAGTGGCTAAAATTGTTTTGTAATCAATTGTCGACCTTTAATGTACGGCACTGTAATATAGCCAGGTTAACACTTACCTGGGTAATGGCTTTAGAAGTTATTTTCATACTGTGTTTACGCTTCAGGATTTCCCCCAGTGTATTATAGGCCTGGCGGGCCACCAGGCTTTACTTGTGCCCCTACCAGGCGAAGCATTGCCTGTTTATTTAAGTCTTTTTTAAATGTTTGCATGTTTAAGACTTTATAGTTGGTGTTCATTTTCCAAATTTCTTGTCAACATTTTTTAACTCAAAAACACGAGTTCCTGGATGAATGACAGCCCCAGCGCCCAACCAAGTTTTCTGGGGAAAACCTTGCACTTTCACTTTGGAAAAAAAAAAAGAAAATCCTCTCGGTGGTTGGACCTAGGCGCTGGCCCTGTTTCCAGAAAACAAAATCCACCAGATTTTGTGTGGAGAGCACTGTAGTCCTTCATCTTTCTGTCCCAGAGTGTCGATGTTTATTGTTCATTTGTCACAGCACATCACGAACCCCCGTAAAGCTGCAGGCCAGCAGGACCTGGTTGTCAACAATCCGCTGTCCCAGGATGAGGGGGTGAGAATTTGTGCTTTTTCTTTGGGTTTTGTCTTTGTCTTGGATGTTAATGAGCAAATATTCTTAGCAAATCACATTGATAACATCCTGATTCTTCAGCGTTGGTCCCAGAATCCTAGTAACAGTTGCTGCTCTACTTGTTAGACGGTTTTTATTAAATAATCATGTCAAATCTTTATGTGGTAAACAGCTGGAAAGCAGAATGTAATATGTAAAATGGGTTTTATGACAACCTGCCAGATGTTGGTGTACATAAAGTGTTTTAAAGTGATTATAGAGATCAATATGCAATAACAGGAAGATGTAGCACATCATCCTAGTCATAAAGTCCTTCCACTGGCTCCCTGTAGCCCAGACTTTAAAATATATTTTATTCATTTATAACTGTCTTCACAAAAGGGATGAGCTTTTGTTAATCCATTAATTTATTCAGTCACTTATTATTGTATCTAATTAATGTGGCTGCACGTTTATTTCTCCTGCTACAGATCCTTCAGATTTGCCTAATTTGTGTCTTGTTTTTGTCCCCAGAGTTTGTGGAACAAGTTCTTCCAGGATAAAGAGCTAAAGGGGATGATCAAGCAGGACGTTTTTAGGACGTATGCAACCATGTGTCTGTTTTTTTTGTTTGTTTTTTTTTAACTTACATTTTCTGCTGCTAGCATAAAATCACACATTTGTTCTTATCCTCCTTTAGATTCCCTGAGATCTGTTACTTCCAGAACGAGGATGTGAGGACCAAGCTGACCGATATTCTCTTCTGTTATGGCAGAGAAAATGAGCAGCTGC
The DNA here is from genome assembly GCA_010277075.1 of Poeciliopsis retropinna. Lineage (NCBI taxonomy): Eukaryota > Metazoa > Chordata > Actinopteri > Cyprinodontiformes > Poeciliidae > Poeciliopsis > Poeciliopsis retropinna. Next base: position 9,358,719 of record VMRM01000016.1, read on the forward strand.
TCTATAAACAGGTGTCACCTTTTGTTTTCTTTCTTTGGTTGAGTCATAGTGTTGATAATCATGATTGTTTGGATGGATGAGGCGGTTAAAAAGTGTAAGATTTACTTTCTTAATCTATTTTCTTTCATAATCTCTTTTTTTTCTTTTCCTTCTGACTCTTTCCTCTACTTTCTCTTACTCTTTCTTCCTGCTTTTCCCTTTTTACTCTTTTTCTTACGCTTTCGTACTTGTACCCTGTTACTTTTCTTCTTACTCTTTTTCTCTTTCCTATCCTTTTATATTTTACTCTTACTTGCTCTTTCGTACTCATTTCTTTTCTGTATTTATTCTTTCTCTCCCTTCTTTTTCTTAGTAGCAATTCTTGCTCTTTTCCTTTTCTGTCTTCCTTTCTTTTTTCTTTCTTTTCTTTCTTCCTCTTTCATTTGCTCTTTTTTTCCTGTCAAAACGGCTCCATGCACCCAGAAGGACCCTGTAAAAATGCGGAACAAAATGTGTAGTATCGACCCCAGTCTGTGTTGAGGCTGTCCATCCTTGAGGAGCTCAAGCTGAAGAACAAAATACCTCCGTAACCTTATCGTTATCAGTGTCAGTAACAGGTGCCAGCGAATAAATAGATGGCTAGTAAAACATCTACTTTCCAAACTGGAAGTGACACACGGCGGGGCATTGGCTAATAATATCTAAATTAAAGCTGCCATCAGGAATTAGAAACCTCGTGCATCATTATTAAAAAGACTGATCACAAATGAAGCATGCTCTTCCATCTATCGCTACCCTTATAGCTCCATCTCTCTGTGTGTGTCTGTGTGTGTGCAGGGGATGCACGAGTTGCTGGCCCCCATAGTGTTTGTGCTGCACTGTGACCATCAAGCCTTCCAACACGCCAGCGAGACGGCCAGCCCCAGGTCCGTTTCCCTTTAGTTCCAGCTAACGTCTGCTTCTCTGCAGTCGGCAGATTCTGATTTTCGTTTTCCCTGCAGTGACGAGATGAAATGTCTCTTGGATCCTGTGTACCTCGAACACGACGCCTAGTGAGTGCAGGGTGCATTGAGGCTTTTTGGCTTGTGAAAAGTGTTGTCGTCTCATTGCTTGCCTCTCTCGTGTTTGCGCCTCACTCGTGCCCCGTTCTGCGTTCAGCGCCATGTTCTCGCAGCTGATGGAGACGGCGGAGCCGTGGTTCTCCACCTTCGAGAGGGAAGTGAGAAAGGTCAGTGTGATTGCGCTTCGAGAAACGGTGCTCTGTGATTGTGCCGCATTAGATTACACCAACATTAAGTAATAATCCTGAATCAGAGGCCCTGCTTGATTTTATGCTGCTCGGCCTGTTGCCATGGTAACAGCAGATGCAGTTTAATGTGCAGGCTACTAGAGAATAAGCAGAGGCTTTATCAGACATAAGAGTGGCTGTATGAGTTTCCAATACCTGTTTAATACAAAGATATAATAACTACATTTTTTAATAATTTATCAAGAAATTATTAAACAGACACGTTTCACAGGAATTTTGAGAAAATTCGGCAGACGGTGGCGGGAAAAAGCGCCACCATCTGCCTGTTTTTGCTTCGTTTGAAGTGAACTGCAGTAGAAAGTGGGAAGCAGGACCAACTGTAACCTGATTCAGTTCTGCTGTGGCGTCTAAAAGCGGACCAAAAACGCAGATGCTGTGAAATAAAAATCAAGTTACTTGCTGCATAGTTTCATATAAAATGATCACGCTCAGTTTGGCAATTTTGGAATGGCAAGCTGTGCTGCTCGTAAGAGAAACGGTGCCTACAAAGATGATCGGTGCAAATTCATAAGCAAACAAGCACAGAAAGAAATTCAGCCACGACTGTTATTGTAGACGAGACTGAAGATAATAATGAAAGTTTTGAATTTAAACAACAGAAACAACAAAACATTGACTGATCCTTCTTCACATTCTGAGTACACTTTGGGCATTTTTACATTTTAACACATTACAGCCATGCAAATCTATTAATAAAGTCCTGCTGTCTGCAGAATTTAATTGAAAATTAACCTATCAGAAATAACGGTTCATGTTTGTATAAGTTCTATTTTACAGTATTACTGTAAATCCAACTGGTGTTTACTGGTGAATGAGTTTGAACTTTTTTGTAAAGAAAACTGCCAGATATTCGATCTCTAGATTCACAAAGCTGGTAGAGAAACACATAATGGCTGTACATATTTTTCACTCATTAAAATGCATGTCTCACTATTTAGATCATTATTTGTAAAAAAAAAAAAAAAAAATAGAAAAGGCAATTAATCCTTTTCCTTCCACTTACAATTGTGCAGTGTGAATTGTTTTATCTCGCAGAATTTTTAATTAAAAATGCAGAAGTTGCAATGTGACAAAATGTGAAAAGGTTTTACTGCTAATAATACTTGGGCTAGATGCTGAAACACACGCTGTTTGCTCACCGGCCAGGTGTCATGCATGTTAATCTGCCCGTTTCATATGTTCATGTTTCTCCACAGGGTAAGGAAGAAATGCTCACCAGCATCCCCTTCGCCCGGCCCCAGGACGCTGGCCCGTCGGTCGCCGTGGTGACCAAAGTGAACCGCATCCAGGACCAGCTGGTGAAGAAGCACGACATCGAGCTCCACATGCACCTGAACCGGCTGGAGATCGCTCCGCAGATCTACGGCATGTCAGTAGCTTCTCCTTCAGCTTAACCCTAATCTTTCCTGCACAGACGGCCCTATTTAGTTCTTTTTCTCTCTCCCCCCCTCCCCTCCCTGTCTCTCAGCCGGTGGGTTCGCCTGCTGTTCGGCCGTGAATTTCCCCTCCAGGACCTGCTGGTGGTGTGGGACGCTCTGTTCGCCGACAGCATCACTCTGGATCTGGTGGACTACGTCTTCGTGGCCATGCTGCTTTACATCCGAGATGCTTGTACGCTCCATTTATTGCCCAGATCCTCCAGTGAAGAAGCCATGTGTTGGCCTTTGTGGCATGTAATTTGATAAGACACTTGTGAGCTGAAGAATCACATTTACTCTGCTTCATTTAATCCAATGAGGTCATATTTCTTGAAGCAGAAGGCAGCGATACATTATTTCTGCTATACATATAGGCAGGTTGGGTTATGGTTTTTAAAATTTTTTCTTAGTAATCTATTATTACCTGAAGATGCATTGCATTTAAATTTGCACTTTAAAATCTACAACAGAGACAGAACATTGATGGTTTTTACAGCTTGTGCAGTTTTGTACTAATTTAAACTTGTATTAAAGCGCAAAAAATAATTTTTTTACACTTGTTTTTGTTTTCCTAGTAATCGCAAGCAACTTCCAGACCTGCCTGGGATTACTGATGCATTATCCTCCCCTAGGCGACATCAACGCTTTACTGCAAAAAGCTCTGTTCCTTCGAGATCCTAAAGTAAGCTGACATTACACCAGAAAAGCAACATTTTGTTGACTGTCCCAGTTCGCCCGCTAAGTTCTGTTACATCGCCACTCCATTCAAATGGGGAACTGAAAGTGAGCGGGGTCGAAACAAACATGGAGAGCGTTACGAGTCCTCAGAGTGGAGGCCGTGTCTGCTCCTGCTTAAGAAGGGATTTGCTCGACTTTTCCTGTAGCACAAGGAGAAGATTTGCCAAACTTAACCGCCCACATGGAAAGCAGTGGGTGGGAATCCTGCAGCAACACTGTATCCAAAAAGACATCTTGTTGTGCCGTGACACTGTGAATGAATGATAAGGGGGGGAGGGAAAAAAATTTTTAAAAAATTGGCGTTGAATGTTTTATTTCATCACACTTGAACTGTTGGGTGGTTTTGACCGTGAGATCCTGAAGCTCTGGTTGGAGATTAAATTTCAGTAAACTGTATGGAGTTGCCTGGATACGGCAAATAAAAAATTAAAAACCAACACCAGGCATCAAAACAGTGATGTCAGTTAGATGAATCAGAATAAATACTCAATAGATTTCACATAATTGATTGTGAATTACATTTCTTTGATTACATTTGTGTAATTATATATATATTATTAAGTTAGAGATTAGGTGATGTTGGTTGTTTTAAAGCTGAATTTCTACTTTCCACTGAGATTAGGTAATTATGTTGATGCTGTGTTAGAAAAAAATAACAAATAAGGAAGATATTTGGTGCTGTTTTTTTTTTTTTCTTTTTTTTTGTACCTCTGGACCAGGTGCTTAGTAAAATAAAATATAAAGATGATCCAGATTCCTTAGCGTTTAGCATTAATTAAACTTAAAGTTGTATGGATGGAAAAAAAAAACAAAGAAAATAACAGCAATAGCCTTAGTAACAATAAAAAAAAATAGAATTAGACAACCAATAAACTGTGGCAATATAAAAATACTTTTAGGTTAGTTGAGCCTCATACAGTAAAATATAACAGATTATGGCCGAAATAAATTCAGAAAACCTGCTGCAGATGGATATTATTTTAGTCATATGACTACTTTTTTTTATTTCTTATTAATTAAATAAAATGACTTGAGATTTTAAGTTGTTAAGCAGGTGCAAAGCCTAATCTAAAATTAAAAATCTAAAATGAACACAAAAGTAACTTTTTGCCTTAAAAGGAAAAGCGCTGAAGAAGTTTTCCGTTCACTCCGTTTTTCATTGGAATAAAGTGCTTAGTCAAAAACTGTGAACCCAGATGGAAGAAAGAAACAAAATTGCCCAATTTCTGCCTGTTCTGAAGTTTTCTACATGAGTTTGATTCTTTTTCTGTTATTAAAGCTCTTCAGAATCTAGTAAAAGTTTGTTTTTTTTAATCCTTGCTTTCAATTTTGTGGTTGTTGAGTTTTAAATTGCACCATAATTGTAACTGCACATGAAGTGAAATGTTCTGAAACCGCCCAGTGTCGGGTATCGGGATGAAAACGTTGCAGCTCCCACAGTGAAGGCGCCTGGTTGTTGTGCAGCTGCTTCCGCCTGCTGCAGTATCAGATGATGTGGGACCATCTGACTATCTAATCCATCCAGCCTCATTTCTCTGAAACCTGTGACCGCAAAGCACTGCATTGTTTAATACTGGGTTGATCTTACATTTCGGCCAGGTTTTCATCCAACATGATGCTCTACAACCTGAATTAGCGCCGTCTGTGACTCAGAGGTGTTTCTGTGGTTATGAAGTGGTGCATGGCCACAGCCTGTAGGTTGTTTCCTCTGATCTTCATCACACACTCACAGATTTATTGTTTTTCTTTCTCTCATGCAGAACAATCCACGCCCGGTGAACTACCAGTTTCAGCAGAACCTGGATTACTACAAAACAAGAGGAGCCGATCTGATGAACAAGACACGGTACAGAGATTTTAAGAAGTTTGGTTTAAGCGCCAAATATACGTGGTGATGCTTCACTTTAGTTGCCAGATTTTAGTTTATTTATGGAAGTGTTATTAAAACCAGAAGACAATGTGTCTGGTTTATTTTGGCCTTTTCATTGATTCATGTTTTTCAAGTCGCTCTGGTTGGTCTCAGTTTATTCCACTGTTGAAGCAGCTACTTTAACTCTCTTTCTCTTTTAAATATTCAACTTATTTATCTTCAAGTAAGGTCTCAAATATTATAAGATTGTGATATTAGTCCTTGTTTCTGTTTTAGAAATTCTCTTAAGAAAGAAAGAAAAGCTTTAGCTTATGTTAAATTGGGTTAGCTTTTAAAATGTTACATTTTAGAAATGGACAGTTAGAAAACATGGATATATATTCCAAGAACTTTCAGATTTTTACAAATCTGTCATGTTGTGTGAAAACATAAACTGAAGCACATGGTCTTTTGGATAATAGATAATGTCCTTTCTGCTTATGTGGATTCATATAAAAAACATTTATACTTATGATGATGTAATCAACTCGCCACTGATCAAAATCATTCAGTTTTTCCTTGATTATGATCTAGTCGGTCTTTAAATACATCAGCATGTTTTGATGGATGACGTATCATCAGAATCTCTTCATCATCCTGGACAAAGTTCCAGAGTAATTGTTCTGTTCATATTTTGCTCGCCCGTCTGTATCCATAGGTCCGCCTCTACGGCAAAAGCCGCTCCGCTGAACATCAACAAGGTGTCCAGCAGCCTGCTGAGCTTCGGCAGGAAGCTCATCGCTCCGGCCATGTCGGGCGTGTCCAGCAGCGTCGCCCCCATCAACAGCGAGGTGTACTCCTCGTCCTCCTCTTCGTATTCCTCCTCGTCTTCCTTCACGCCTCCTGCCTCGGCGCCGGCCCTGTCTCACCCGCTCGCTGAGCCCTCAGCGTCGCTGCCGCCGCCACCGCAGCAGCCGCAGGTCCGAGGCCAGACGCAGAACTACCGTCTGCTGAAGTCTGAAAGCATGCCGGTCCAACTCAGCAAAGGTGAGGACCAAGAGATGGCGGGGAGTGGGGTGACGAAGCTAATCAGGACAACCAACTACTCCTGCTTTTTGCCCATATATTAATGTGTATTTTTGTTCCCAGTTAAAACACTAAAGTCTTCTCTGCATGTTCTTGTTAACACTGACCACCTGGATGTGTGTGTGCAGCCACTGGTGGTGTGTGTGGTTGTGGCTACATCAGCTTTGACTCTCCTGTCTGTTAGATGGAGTTTCAGATGCAGTGTCTCAGGGGTCTCTCCCAGAACAGACTCTTACTGACACACAAGGTAACCGCTACCACGGCAACTGCTTGTGTGCCACGCAACCCCTCCCGCTTCCTCTCCCTCAAATTTAGCCATGCTTTTGCAATTCAATTAGCCTCTTTTCAGCAAATGCATCCGTTTCTCACTCTCCCATCTGTTTACTCATGTGCTGCTGTGTAAATTGCAACATGTTGCTGTAGAACAGACGCGGGTCCTGCATGTGGATGTGACTGTAAGCCTTAACCAGTAGGGGGCGATCACAGCTTGAGTGTGACGGATGAGTCTTTAGCTGTGTTTACTGTCATGTATTTAATGCTGGATCTGATGGCCGTAAATATGCTTTGAAGTCACTGATGTGTGGAATATATTTATTAATAGAGTAACACTTTGTAGGATCTCTGATTCATCTCAAAATAGATCTGATTTGTAGATGTTTCACTGCAGCCAGTAGGTGGTAGGAATTAAGTTCTGATTATCTTAAATTAGTTTTTTCAGACTCTGCTAGCCGTAACAGAAATAAGCCCTTGAAATATATTACTTTGTGTGTAATGGGTCTTTAAAAAATGAGTCTCCCTTTACCCACCTAAACTATCATGAGGATACCAATGTCCTCATGGACCCACCCACATGTCACAATATCCCACAGTGTCCTGAATTGTAGTCCTCCATCTGCATTTTCCCAATTACTAAATGTTCTGGAGTATTTTTAATAATGTGTTAAATGGTTCCTTCTTTCTTCCCTTCTTTCTTTCTTTTTTCATTATTGCTTTGCTTTTTGTGATCTTTTGAAGTCAAAATCGAAATAATAAAAAAAAAAACTTTTATTTTAATAAGATTTCTCTTTTACTAGCTATGGAAATTTCATAGTTCATCTGCTGTGCTTCATTTGATCACCAGACAACAAGAATGAACAAAATGTACTCCGCAGTTTAATGTTTTAAGGACTAAAAATATGACTCAAGTTCATACATTTATTTATTTTTTTTTTTTTCAATCTTCTCACCTTTTTTTCCTTCCATCTTCCAAAGGCCAAAGCTCCAGGACGGTCAGCTCCTCCCCCAGCACGGAGAGCCTCTCTGGTGGGCGGGGCCAGTCCACTGCGTCTCCGCCTCTCCCGCCCTCCAGAGGGAGTGATGTCAGCTGCTCGTCTCCTCCCCTCTCGGCCACCAAGAAGGAGTCCTTCTTCAACATCACCCGCTCCCGGTCCCACAGCAAAAGCATGGGCAAGAAAGAGACGGTGAGCTGTTTGCCTCGCTTTGCTTAGCAGTAACCTTTAATTCCTAGCCTTCATTTGAGCTTTTTTTTTTTTTTCAAATTTATTTATTTTTATTGTTCATCAAAAGGATGAGGATCTGGAAGCCCAGGTGTCCTTCCTGCAGGGCCAGATTAACGACCTGGAGGCCATGAGCAAGTACTGCGCCAAGATGATGAATACGCACATCTGTGAGTTCCGACGCGGCTCCTTAAGTTATTTATTTCCTGAGATAAAAAAACACAATATTTATCTCTACATCTAAATTCTTGTTGACATTAAGTGGGGTCAGGATGTTTGAGTTTTGTAGAAGTATTTGATTTGGTGGCATTTTAAGAAAGGAACTTCTCTGAAGGTAAAATCCAGGAAGTGATTCTGCAAGAGCACCTGGAGAAAGAAGATGAAGTCCTCGTCTCTCTAGCTGGACTTAAACAGGTAGGGGGAAAACATACTTTAATTACCGATTCTGCAGTTTGACTCTCCAGGCTTCAGCCTTTTCTGTTTGCTTTTTATGTAACAAAATGTCGTCAGATCAAAGACATCCTGAAGGGAGCGCTGCGCTTCAACCAGAGTCAGCTGGAGGCCGAGGAGAACGAAGAGATCACCATCGCCGATGACCACTACACCTCCACCGCTGCAGCGACGGAAACCTCCCTGGACACGCGTCACCACGGCGAACGGCTTCAGGGAGGCGACGGCAGCACACAGAGCAGAGACTCCTATCTGGACCGGGGCGCAAGTACGGACGAGAAGGATGAGGATGAGGAGACGGCAACGACCCCGCCTGAGCAGCAGGTTATTAGATCGTTAGTTCTTCTCTTGACAACTGCAAAAGTTTTTTTTTTTTTTTTTTGTTCTTTTTATATCGCTTGCAGGTTTTTAGGTGAAAGCAACTAATGTTTATGACTTTGGAATTTTATGCACTGTGTCGGTTTTAAAACAATTGGTAGCAATAAACATCTGAAAAGTGTGGAATGCATTTGGAGTCGGTACATTTAAACACTTTTTACTACAGCAACAAAACGGTTAGAATTTGTGCTTAGCATTGTTGCGTAATTATTTTCTCTCATGCCTCCCCTGAGTTGAAATGCTATTGAGAATCAGATCATATTTACTTGTATGTACAAACCACTGGCACCAATTTCATAACATTATAATCAAAACAGCTTAATAAAATGAGTTGCAGCTCGTTTTATGAGCCTAAAACAAGTTCCAAGTTCAGTTTATTAACTCAGTGATTCAATGTGCATTTTTAGATTAAAGCAGTCAAACTTTTTAAAACTTTTTATTGGCAAAGGTATTTAGTACATTGATAACATAAGTTGCCAATGTTTCATATTTATTTATTTTATTTTTTTTGCAATTTCTTCAGCCTATTTTTTTTCAATAGGTATAGCTTTTTAACATTGTGCAAAACTTGCAACAATGTTGACGACAGCAGCTTGTCAGAAGTGATGAAAAATGCATTTTGCATTCACAGTAGGCTTCCTCTGTACCCTGTTTTTTTCCCCCACGAACTGCAGTTACTCACTTATGACGTAGTTTTGCTTGTTTGTTTTTAATATGACAATAAAGTTGCAATCAGAACACACCAAACTGCGTTAAACTGAGGAATACTAAGCACATTATGAAGATATGAACCTTTTAACACATCAGTATCAAATTATCAGGACTTTGAAACAATTATTTAAACGACTGTCCCCTTCAGAGAAAGAACCATGGACTTGCCAAACTGGTCAAGTCGAATCTTGATGGCTCCACCGAAGCTTTTTTTTTTTTTTTTTTCCTAATAATTTTACCGGCAATGTTGCCAATACTATACTGCCGATAGTATAACTATTCTCGTAATATTATGACTTTATTCCTATATTTAAAAACTAAAATCATAGCCATTTCTTGCACAGATGGCCTGTTGATTAATTTGAACACTGCCGCCACCTAGTGACTGGAGGTTTCTTTGTCGAGCATGAATAAAGACAAAGTTCTGTTGCTCCTCGTGCAAAAAGTACTGATGTACGACAATGTTAAAGTTTGCCACAGACTTTCAGTTAGATTTAAACACGTGAAGGCATTTTGATTTATATAATTCCTTTTTAGATTTTTGGCTGCGTGTTTAAGGTGGCTGTTCTGGTAGAAGTGAACCTCCACTACAGTGTTTTGCAGCCTCAGTGTGTATCGTCGTCCATATTCCCACCAACACTGAGCATCTCAACTTGCTAAAGAACAATATCACCCATGAAAATGTTAGAGGGGTATGAATACTTTTGTAAGCCAGCCAATGTATGTAACCTCTGCTTATGTATACACTCAATGCGTTGGTCTCTTTAAACCTCCTGCCTACAGGTGGTGCCGTCTCTGGTCTCTGAGGGAAAGAACTGGGACGATTACATCCTGGTGTCTCAGGACGGAGACCTGCTAGCCGAAGGGAGGGAAGCCGAAGGAAAGCTGCCGCTGCCAGTGAGGCGAGGGCGCACCGCTGTACGAATGGAGCCCGAAGGCTCATCCGGGACTTTTCACGACCCCTTAATGACTGGCGCCACATCGGGCTCCTCCAGCCCTGAGGAGGGCTCCACCAACAGCAAAGACTCCGACTTCACCATAGTTAACCCCAACGACCTGTGAACGGACAGCAGTTCTCCCTCTCTTGCACCCGTTCTGGACGTCTGATGAAACTGAGTTCACAGGGTAGGGAACCACCTGCTGTTGGTGCCACGCCACTAAAAAGTTGCACATGTGTGGACTGTGACATGGAGAATCACAAACGCCCCTACCCTTCATCTCTTTAGCCATCATCTGTACCATGCAAGTCCTGTCTGAACTGATGCTGTAAGCTGTCTCATCCAACGCCTGCTAGGCCTTTTTATGGGTTGCTTCCCCCCTGCCCCCCACCTGTTTCCTATTATGATTATTGTAGTGCCATTCTCTGTAGAGAGAGGGCGCCATTGGACTGCTTTACTCCATCACTACACGGTTATACTGAAGGACCTGAGACTGCAGTTTTCCTTGCAGGGGAAAACTTTCTCCTCCTGCACTGCTGATTGGGAGTGCGAGGATGTTTTTGTATGAATGCGGAGATCCAGCCATACTTCTGCCTGTGGTGTGTATGCGTGTGTATCCTCATGCAGGACGCCATCTTCTCCAATACTGTAACAAAAATGGACGAGGTCCTCCGCGTCGCCGTCGAGGGCAGCTTTCTCCCGCTTCTAAACCAGTGCCTCTGACCATTCTTCTCTCAGCCAAACAAAACCTAACTCTGTGATCTTTTTTTTTTTTTTAATTATTGTCTAGAATTAATATTTTTTAACCCTTTAGATTGTCGATTTTCAAGATAAAATCATTAAATTAAGGAACGAGTCTGATTTAATCTTTTGGTTTTTAGATTTTATCTTAGTTGTGGACATTTTAATGTGATAAGTCGGTTCTCGCGTCAGATGTGGGTTGTTCTGTTCTGTGCGAATTATGTGCGGCGGCACGCAAAGAATGTTCCTCCAGCTGCCCGTTCAGCATAATTAAACCTAGATCAATAAAAACTATATTGCTCTTGCTACAAGCTGACTGCTGTCTGGGGAGTATTTCTTTCTTTTAAAACACATTAAGCCATTGAGGTTGAGCGGATTTTGTTTTACCCAGCTGTCCCACAATATGCAAATGCTTTATTCTCATCTGCATGAATAACGTTCAGTCGTCAAGAAACAATCGGCATTCTTGTTTTATCAACATTTTTAACTTCAGTTTTGCATTACGTAGCTGTGAGAAAATTTGACGAAAATGTCTTGCCGTGTTTATTAGCTTCTTAATGTATTACTAACAAACAACTATAGCTAGCCAACAATCCAGCATGATTGTGGTAGCACCATGCTGAGGGTCTATAGGTGATCCAGGTACCTGTATGTTTTCATACAGTGAAATGAAGTTAATATAGCTCTCCCATATATAGTCTTGGATAACGGGTTTTACTTTTTGGAGTTACAGTGAAACTATTCTTGAACTCTTCATGTACACAAACATATATATATATATATATTTTTTTTTTTTCTTCAGATTTTCTAATAAGCACCTAAGTATGGGAGACTTCATTGAACCCCATATATTTAAAGAAAACAATCTAAACTAGCTTGAAACAAATTTGCCTCTGCTCCAGAAAACTTTCGAAAACCTGCTCCTTACAGGTCCAAAACCATTAAGATTCCTTATAGTCAGTAACTCCCAACTCATCCATTGGTGCTACGACTGAAGCATGGCTCGAAACAGAAATATGAAGCCCCCCCCCCCCCCTCACAAATGTGGTACAACTCAATGAAGCCGTCTTGCCTGATTTAATAAAATCTGATACAATTCTCCAAAATAGTTTAAAAAATGAGGGAAAGAACAGCTCTTCTGCAACCTCTAATAGGTTTTCTTCCAGGATCTAGATCAGGGGTGTCAAACTCCAGTCCCCAAAGGTCCCTGTCCTGCAACTTTTAGATGTGCCTCTGCTGCACCACATCTGAATAGCATAATTAGGTCATTAGCAAGGCTCTGGGGAACTTCTCTACACAAGAAGGAGGTAATTAAACCATTTCATTCCAGTGTTTTGTACCAGTGGCACATCTAAAACTGCAGGACACCAGGCCTTGAGGACTGGAATTTGACACCTGTGATCTAGATTAATCCATATTCCCACACCATGATGCTACCACCACCATTTCCCCCAGAAGACGAGGGAAGCTTCTGCAGCATTACCACATGGGGTGTTCAAAAATGAAGTCTGAACACTTACAATTTTCGCAGACGAAGGAAAACTAGGTTTTAGCGCATTTTGTCAGTCCTGTGAGCTATGTGATCGAATCTAATTTGGTGCAAGCCTCCAAAGGACTTGAAAAATGAAGAAAGGTCGCAGTGAGACATGCTGATCGTTGATGTCGACTCCTTCATCCCCCCAATGAATTCTTCAAGCTACAAATGAGCTCCGTTCAGCTTACTAACAGCACATATGCAGAGGGCCATATGTCTGCCTCCCATAGCCAGCAGATGAGCGTCCCCAGCTGTCTTCTCAGCCTCACACACACAACTTATGATAAATGAATGAATAGTAGAACAAGCTTGCAGAAAAATAGAGTAAAACACACACAAGCATTAGTCACTTTGGAAAAAAAAAAAAAAAAAGTGTTTATTTCCATCCTGACCGTTACCGGTCGAGTTTCATCTACTGCCACAACACCAATACGCATCTGGAATGTTTTTTTTTTTTTTTTTTTTCGTTCAGCATCAATAACTTATGCAAAATATTCTTTACAGCAAAAAAGGATAGAATCAAATATTAAAATACTGTACAGTGTTTTGCACGCAAAGTAAACGCTTTCGACGGCAATGGCATCGGTTCCCTGGAGGCAGACATCAACACCTATGGAGTTGATCAGTATGGCAGGTACAGTAAGAAGGGTTTCAGTAGCTCATGGGACCCTGGGGGATTCTGGGAAATACAAAAATATAGGAAATACAAAAACTGTAATATATATGCAAATATATATTACAATAAATGACAACAGTTGAATTTAATTCAACAGTTGAATTAAGTTACTGTTGAATTTAATTCAACAGGAAGAATGTTGTCTTACGGTTTCCAAGACAACATTCAAAAAGGGATGTGGGGGTTGGGGGGGGAAGGTTTGGTGCAAAAACAATCTCATGGCAACTGAGTTTAGAGCAGCAATGCGGGAGCAAAATGGCGCTCGGTAAAAAAAAAAAAAAAAAAAAAAAGCTGAAGACACACGAGGCTCCACTGGTCCGCACAACGATGGCTGAAGACTTCAAATATTTAACGATTTACATACAGAGTAGGTTTTCTTTAAGTTAAAGGGCAAGGCGTCCAGCTAACTGACCTGGTTTGTTTCCTAAACAACAAATTGACAGACCCACCTCACTGTTGGCATGTAAAAATGGCACACTTAAAACCTAGAAAAAGTTCACATGAGAGGGAGATTGTTAACATTTGGCAGGTTTTACAACAGTACAAAACAGCAGAACCTTGGCTTCAAGTCTAACTACATTCATCTCTCCGCCGCGGCGATTCTAGGATCTCCAACTGGCAGCACATCACCGCGATTGTATATTCAAGATTTTTACTTTCATGAACACTTTTGTTGGTCTCGGATCTTAGATGCTGCGACGCTTGAGAACAAATTGGCGGTATGCGAAAAGTTCATCGCAGCAACTATTGCAGCAGTGTGGTCACGCCGCTGAGGCGAGGCGTCTCACGCGCTCGCGTTGTCATCCGGACCTCGTCCCGTTTGGGAGCGAACGCGTCTCAGTCCTCCCCCCTCCTTGCAGAGGTTTCCGGTCAGAGCGGCGTCGTGCACCTGCTTCATGTTCTCCTCCACTTCGGCCTTGGCGCGTTTGAGCAGGTCGGCCTGACCCTGAGGCAAAGAGGGATGCGAAATTTTGAAGCTGGAGGCAACAAGATGTCGCAGTAAACGCCCTACATGACACTTCTTTTTTTCTTTTTCTTCCTTTAACGTGTGGGAAGGAGCGGCTTACCTTCAGGATGGTGATGTTCCAGCTGAAGCTCTCCAGCGCTCGACTCACCTTGGAGCCTTTCAGCCCTTCCTTCATCGCCAAGCTTTGCAGCTTTTCATGAAACTCCATCGCTACAGGGGAAAATAAAAACAAAGGCGAACTTTATAACTTTTGAAATATTATTATGCCAACATGGCTAGTGGGTACAAAAAGGTTTACATGTGTCCAAACATGATGGGATGATTGGGAATTTGTTGATCGTCAAAATCTCAAAAGTAAGTATTTGGGTCACTTTTAAAGAGCTCCCATTCTGAATAGAGCGTGTATCGGGATCGAGGGTGTGGAATTCACAAAGTTCAACAAAGCCAGACTTGGTTTTGAGACTTTACTGCAACAGTGTGGCTTTATTTATTTACTTATTTAAATACTAAAAGAACAACTAATCATCTGGACATGAAGAACGCTCTTCCTGTCACACCATTGAAAAGACACTTGGGTATGGTTACAAATAGAAGGATCAGATGGATGTGAGTTTCCCTTAAAATCTGAAAAGTGAAATGTAATTCAAAGAACTGATAAAGTGGTGTTGACAGTTTTGGTGCTTCGTTTAGTCCCTCTTGCTCTGTTTTTCAACAGGCATTCGAGGAAGACGGCCTATTCAAGGAAAACTTCAGGAAAATTAACAGCTATGAGATTCTAGTCAGGCCCACGTCGTTCAAAGCTCAAGTTTTTTTTATTTTGTTTTTAACTGAAACTCTTTGAAATTACTACAGCAGGTCGCTGTGCTGCATTCTAAGACCAACTTAAACATGAACGGGAGCAGCAAGCTTTCTACTTTGGAGCTAAATGCAAAATTTACCCTCTGAATTTCCAGAAACAAACTTTAGATATTTCTTGCAGAAAGAAAACACAACTGTTTCCCTCCAGGTGATTTTTGTTGTGCTCAGTGTGTGTGTGTGTGTGTGTGTGTGTGTGTGTGTGTGTGTGTACGTGCGGCACTTTCGCTTGTTTTAACTTGGCTGCAACGCCTTTGGCTTTGCTTTGTGTGTAGGAATTTAAATTGAAGGATCATGCCCTAACCATCAACACCAACAGAAAAAACAAACTTTTTTTCCACCCTTATTTCATTATTTGTGTGTTTAAGAGACAGCAAAGATGAAACAAGGAAATTGTCGAGGCATTTTTTTTTCCACTTTACCCTCAAAGCACCTGGGTACGTGCATCCGAAAAACCATATGGATGTTTAAACTTGCATGACGGAAGATTTCTTCAGCTAGAAAAATGTAAAAATGCCATCTTCGTAATTTAGATTCGCAGTTCAAAGGACAAGTTGGAAAAAAAAAAAAAAGGGCCACACCTTGTCTGAGCTGATGAATGTATAGCAGACTTAAAGAACTAAATGAACCACTTGCAAGTAAAAGCCTCCAGTAATTTTTCTTTCTGTCGGCAAAGCACTTAAATATGACCCTGTTGTGTCTGAACTTTTGACTGTGAAGTTTTGTACTGAAATGTAGCAGATTTCAACTGGATGAAATGTAAGTAATTTAGAAGTGTTAAAATGTCTTAAAGTTTTTTTCTTAAAGTAATTTCTCATGTCTAAAACTGTTGTACCATCATTATCCAATAAATTCTGGACAAGCTTAATTTTTTTTTTTTTTAATGCAAGACGGCATGAGAGCGTCTAGGAATAAATTTGCGAATCACGTCGAACTGGTGGCGCTCGTGCAAATACGGGAGCCATACGACTATGGTGTTGAATTATTTTTTCAAAACGGCAAACAAGGATCGGCCTCTGATAAAGATGTGCGCACACAAGGTTCTTTCCAAACCCCTTACCTGAAGGCAAAGGAAGAACAAGTCAAAACCAGGGTGGTGTGAATACTTTGCAGACATCAGAGGCAGAACTATGAAGAGGTTTCACAACACTTAAGCAAAGACGAGCATGGAAATCTGAGCAACGTATGACGAAATCTCCATATAAAAAAAAGAACAGGACAGGATCTCAAGAGTCCAGCCTGCAGCTACTCAGAGCGTGTGTGCACCAAGTTGTTTCCTTGTGTCTGGCTTCCTCTGGTCGCCCCAGGCCACTGTCCCGCTGTTGCCATGGAAACCCAAAAGTGGGTTAACACGGGGCAAAGCATCACAGCGAGCCATCAGCAGAACCTTGACGTTTAGCATGCTAAGTTGCGGGCCTCTTTCTCTCACACACGCAGCGAGAGGAGGGCAAACAGACCGAGGGCGAGTTTGATTCCTCACACGGTTCCTTCTCTGCACCTTAAACGTCTGCAAGCATGACCGCACACCTGCACACACACACACACACACCAGTCCTTTCTCCACATTTTCACACCTACATAAGTTGCCTTAATAACCTTTACCAGACAGTTGCTAGGTAACCCAAAGCAGTGTTGTTCCCTCTGCTGGCTTTCTTTCCAAGGGAGAAAAAAAATGCATGCATGCAATATCTCCAAGCCAACACACAATGTTGCTTTTTTTTTTTTTTTTTTTTTTTTGCATATGCAAACAGACAAATAGTTCCGTCTGACCCTCAGGCCACAGTAAGCCTCAGGATGTAACACACATTGCAACACTTCCACTTCCTGCACATCTGAAGTGGAGAAGGAAAAAAAAAACAAAGCATAACAAAATTCCCAAATCCTGGTGTTTGTTTTATTGTTTGTTACACATCCTGATGTGGCTCAGAGGAGCTTGCTGTACATCGCTCAGCCAGACTGGGAAAACAGCTGATCGCCCGAGGTTGAGAAAAGGTCGACGACAAATATCCCATGGTGTGAAAACTGTTAACAGATGAGGACGCCGTTTCTTGAAAACACCGAGTCTAAAAACAGACTTTCCAGCCAATTAAGATCTGTTTTTTACTTTGCCTGCAGCAGTTTAATTTCTCACTTTGCTGCTCAGGAAACGCACAATGCACGCTCAGGCTGCACCTTTGTGCTGTCGTTTCTTACCGTTTGTTGTTTTAGGATACGAATGGTAAAGAGTGTACAATACTGAGTGTGTGCTCGTAATACAACGAAAACAACAATCGCTCCCCGTTGCTCTGATTGTCCGCAACGAACATTTACGAGTTTCACAAACTTCTCAAACACACCGCCACATCCCGAAGCTCTCCAATCTTTTACGATTCAACCTCGCCTTAAGCTGCAGCACATCTTTTCTCTCCCTTCCCCTCCCTCCGTTTCCTCTCTCTGCCCTGATGTGACTTCCAGACATCCATCTCTGCCACTGACCATCCCATGTTTCCCTCCAAGTGACCCATATAGGCCTTCTTCCGGCTTGCGCCCTCCTTTCAGACCACAAAGGGGACCTCCGCCTTGGGGATCACCTGATCACCATCTTTGCCCTTAACACACAGGAAGAGCTTTGTTCAGAAGATCAGACTCCGGGCTCCGTAATCAGATGAACATACAAAGAGTGGGCCGACCGATCGCGGGTGGGAAGAGGAGGGCTGAGCAATCGCAAACTTAAATCTGTTTACATGTGACCGCCGATGAAGTAAAGGATTCATGCAGAGTTCAGGGTGGTAAAATGGGATCGTGGCCGTGCTGGAAAACAGGTGAAAGTGTTAAACGAGAGAAGATGGCTCAACAAAACCCACGAGGAGAAATGAGAGCCGTTTTCTCGGAGAACAGAGTCTCCAGATTTGTTAACATTAATCAGATCGCCTTTAGCTTTACGCAGTGACCCAAGATGAACCTCAACTCTACACAAATGTTTTGCTTTTCTGTGTTTATCTGGAGCTCTTTTTTTTTTTTTTTTTGCCTTCCCCCAAAACAAGCAACTGATTAACATGTCTGGGCATCAGATACACAAAATGTCCAATATGTTCGCAGAAGGAGGATCCGACTCTTATATGATACAGCGAAAGTCTGGCTGACCCGAACTGTCCCTTGTTGAAGAAAACAAAAAGCTCATGCCAGAAACCGCAGACGGGCCGGATTTCAGTGACGGAGAAGCAACGATGATGCTAGTTTGAACCTGCTGCTTTTAGAACCATGCACATAAACCGCGTTTATATGCATATAAACCTCGTTGCTACTAGGTTGCAGAAGTTGCAACCTAGTAGCAACTTGCAAAATGATTCATACCCCTTGAGGTTATTTTTTTTTCCGTTTCATTGGGATTTTATGCAACAAGTCACCATCATTGTGAGTTTAGAGGGTAAAAGGATTTAAAGTTTCCACAGGTAAAAATCTGAAAAGTGCGTGACATGCCTTTAGATTAAGCCTTACTCAGTTAATAATTCACGGAGCCACCCTCTCATTGCAATAATAATTGCAAATCATTTGGGGTCTGTTTTTTCCCGACTGTCTCACCAATTGTTTTTTGCAAAGTAACCCAAACTCCAATTAGACGGAGAACATCTGTGAACTTCCAAGTTTTACCAAAATCTTACATTTGGACCCAAGCCTGAATCATCTGGGGTTAAATTACAAACAGGTGAACTCAATTTGCCAATGAGGTAATTTATAAGGGTAGATGGCTGCCTGGGTTTTATTTAGGGATACAAGAGCCATAAAAACACATCCCAAACTCTTATCTTGCAAAATAAAACTGTTTGTCTCTGTTTTAGATCATTTGCTGAATGTCTCTCTCATCTCTCTCCTTCCGATGCCCAATTCCTGTTAAAAAAAGGTCACAAATATCGCTAAGACAAAAAAAGAACGAATATGGGGAGTAGATATCAAAAAGCAGCATAAATGAGGCAAAAAAAAAAAAAAGGAAGAAATCTATAAAGTTATTCAAATAAAATACAGAAACAGGAAGGAGATCCGCACAAAAATCAGTCAGAACCTAAAAGAAAAACTAAAACATCAAAGCAGGGAAACGTGACGGTAAAATAACTTTGATTGGAAGAGAATAAAATAAACTTAAGAAAAATGAAAAGAAACAGATGAAGCACAAAGCGTCACGGAGAAGCCTGCGTGGGAGCTCTCACGAGCACGAGCTGGTTATATGAGTTTCCCCCTGGAGTTATGTCCATCATAAAACACCTACTCACCCATTGTCTGTATATGCAGGATTTTTTCATAGATTGCATCTGCAAACTCCATCACAGCTTTGCTTGCGTTGACCATCTGGGGGTCGGGAAAACAGGAAACGGACACTGTGTTAGCAACAGGGGCCCATAAATCGCATCGGTATTTAACTGATAACTCCTACTGTCAGGTGGATTTGCAAAAGGTTTATTGGGTATGACACAACAGAGCTAGCTGGTGGGCATAACAGAGCAAATGAAAAAGCAAGAATCATTTAAATGGAAGACATGTCAATATGTTCTGTAAGACAATGAGTTACTGCTCCATATTGATTGGTTGGAAAAGTATATATATATATATATATATATATATATATATATATATAAATAAAAAAAGAGTTCAGACTCAAAGTACAACTATATGAATACACGACAGCAGGATACAAAGCTACATGTGGATGACATGCAGAGACTGTCTGAATAATGAGACACTTCCCCTCAGAAAGCCTTCTGGGACTCCACCCCGCTGTGGAAACAAACAAACAAACAAAACAACAAAAATTGTCTTTTCAGGCAAATAAGGGATTCACTGCTGCGTGTCGCCGAAAACCAGATCAAATTCCACGAGAAGTGCGTAATCGGATTCTCATTTCCTGACTCTTCCTGTCTGTGTGTCAGGGACTCGGGCGAGGAATCCATTTAGCCAAATCGCATTCAAATCTATGCTGATGGTGTTCGGCGGCGGGGCGAGCTTTTGCAGCGCCGCTCCGTTCGGCTGGAACGGAAGCGGCTGGAGACACGGACTAACCCACTTGTATGTTCTAGCTGAGACCCGCGGTGCACAGGCCTGCGGCCCCACAAGCGAGATGCACAGTGGTGATAAACAGCTGTGGGCGATTTAAAGTGTCCCAGTTTATGCACCGAAACTGTAATCAAGAGCATTTCAGCTTTGCAACTTGTTCTGGTCTGAGAACCAGTAACCCATCAGCTGTGCATCTTCATACCAAAGATATTCCTCAAAAATACTTAAAGTAAAATAAACATAAGAACAAAAACAAAACACATTTACAGGCAGGCTTGGCAAAAAGTGGCCTCTTGGGGTCACTCAACCTCCATAAGAACCCTTAGATGCATTTTGCATACGAATTAGTTGTTTGGGAAGCATGCCAGGAAAAATACCATTCTGTCCTACCACTGCAAACGTAAATATCGACACCTTGCTAAAAGCTACAGGTAGGCCTGTCATGTTTTATCAGGCTGGAAGTTAAATTGTCTCAGAAATGAATGCTATAAATGATGTTATCTTCAAGAAATCTATTGATAACAGCATAAAAATGTAACTTCGTCCTATCAAAGATCAATAAACTAATTTTGTAAAGAATACTTGCACTGGAACTGGAAAAAAGCAATAAATAAAACTTGTATAAAAACCACACACAACCAAAACCCATGAAGGAAATGCATTATGAAATCTCTGGAAACAAAATTGCCCTTCAAAACTTGAAGGGCAATTCTGATAATCAAAATGATCAAGCTTATTTTTAATTCAAATTACAAATTTATTGCTTATTGTGCCATGTTGAGCTGCAGGGATTTTATGAGAATCTTGCACTATCATTTACTCTCCGTTCCCACCAAGTGAAATGGTTGTTAGAAGACAAAACCAACAAATTCTCACCATGTTTCCCATCTCCATGTACAATAAAGTTAGCTTTCTTCTAGATTTTTCTGTGTCAGATTAGGCTGATGGTTATACTTTACGCAGTAAGTGTGAAGAACACTATATTAAAAAAAAAAAAAAAACAATAAAACAATTGGCTCTTTAGAGCTGCATGAAACTCACTTATTATGGAGCGACTTGGTGCAAGTTCAGCCAAAAGAAAGTGAAGAAAGACAAACTGACACCAAACATAAGCAAGGGTAAATAAAAGCAGCTTTAAACCTTTTTTGAATACAAAGATTTATGCCTCCGCCACTGCCGGTCTGTGAGACGGTAACTAACGGATACGCCTTTGTTTTCTTTGTTTCTTTCAGCCTTTGTCTTTCCATCTGGAAAATTAACTCCTCATCTTCTGACGCCTGGCGTGTATATTTAGAAGCTATTCCACAAATCAAATCTGGTGAGTGACTCCCCCCCCTGTGGTCGGTGGAAGTGTGTGGTTTATTTGGGTGGAAACACACGGAGGCTTCGGGCCAACATGAGGATGTTGCTGGCAAGCTGCAGACAAACGGGTGGGGGGGGAATGTGTCATCTGTGGCACGACAATGAAAGCTCACTTTGTGCTTCGAAGCTAGCTGCCTCAAAAAGGAAGCGTTTGATTGTCGGGTCAAAGAGTCAGAGGGAGGGATGTGACTCGCATGCCATTTCTCATCATTTCTCTTTCGCTTCTGAAGAACCTTGCATATTTTCCAGAGTTCATCCTTTCCTCACCGTATCGTACGTAGAGACGACTCGGCGCAGGACATCCGGCAGGGGTCCCTGGGGCTCCAGTGTGGGGTAGCCGTCTCTCAGGTCGAACAGCAGTAACGGGTTCCCCTCTGGGCCCGACACTCTGGAGCCCAGGGCCAGCACACACTGCATGAGGTTGGCCACAGCCGACACCCCACACAGCTCCCTGAACAATGCAACGGAGTTCTGAGAAAGAAATACAACTATTATTTAAGTGTTTAGCAAATATCACAAGTGTGTGTTATGTTTTACAGATTACATGTAAACATCTGGTTTCAGTTGTATTTTTGTGGGGAGGGCGGGTTGACAGAAACTCGATATAATTTGCAGAAAGTATCAAAACAAATAAACCCGGGATAATTGTGAGATTTATTTTTTTCTCCTTCCTGTTACTGACCTGATTTATTTTCTCCACAAAGCTCTTTAGTCTTTCCTTTCAGAAATCATTTATTCTCCTGCTGCAGCAGTGTTGTGAAGGTTCGAAAGAAATTGAGCGGTGTGAATGCCGGCAATCTCGCATTGGTGTCAGTTTAATTGGCATAATTAACACAAGCACTTACAGACCAAACTGACTGACTGACTGACTGGCTCATGAAATACATTTTGGAAAGGAATATTGACTAATATTTCACCCTAGAGTGAATATCGATTCCGCTGAATAATGACCAAACTGAACTGTATGTGTTTATGAATGTCTGATATTAATTAATGGTGGAGTAAAGATGAAGCTAAAGGCAAGATTAAAGAAAGACAGGTTCACAGTGGAAAAACGGTGGCTTCACTTTAAACAGTGCAAAACCAACAACTGGCCACTTGTCTGTAACACGTTGGTTAATGTTTGCCACATTTCATGGCTGATTTAAGACAACGCTTACTCCAATTAGTTTGTAAAAGTTTTACAATTTTCAGAAAGAACATCTAAAAAAACCGCCAGATCTGTAATCTGCGCTCGCCGTTAAAAGACTGACTGGTGTAAATCTTCTACAGGGACACAAGAGGCTGATATGTTCCACAAAATTTGCAGTGTTCAATTTGGCAAAAAAAAAAAAAAGTTCTTTAATTTTACTGACAAGTTACACCATTGTCAGATATTGCTAAAACGTAAGTGGTTAAACTTTGAATTTAAAAAGGTGAGCGGAGGTTACGTGATTAGCTGAGTCACATGGACAGGCCAGCAACATGTTGACATCTTCCAATTGAGGCAATTCCAGTTTTAAAGCCTCTTCATGTAGTTTGTTCCATGTTCTTTTTTTTTTTTTTTTAAATCCATTGATGACCAAATCTTAAAATGATATTAAGTTGCTTTGTTGAGTCGAAGTGAAGGCCGGAGCATAAAGGGACAGATAGTTCACATTATCTACATGGCTTTCTGCACATAGATTTTGCTGAAAAGCTTCGACTCCTTGTTGCGTTCAACAGAACTGAAAGATGTGAGATGAAGATTGATTTTGAAGATTTCCAAAATAGAACTCTTTTGGAATCCAGTTACACCAGTCTTTAGGACTCCTCTGCTATCAGATCACCTTTGTCCTCTTTATTATTATTTTTATTTTAATCTGAAACATATCTTCAACACCATTGTGTCAGAAATACCGCCCTACAGATTACAAGCAGTTTGTGCATTTGTCATGATGTTTTAGCTAAGCCTTAAACTGAGGCATATATTCCATGAAACATTTCCTCACCTGCATGTTACCCCTCAAGTCTGCCGCTTCTCTCAGAAGAGGAGTGGCCATCTTGAAAACCTCGTCGACGGTCCGAACTCCTAAGTCCCTCAGAGCTGTGTACTCCCTCCCTTTTCGAGTCTTTCGTACCGAGAGGCCTCTTTTGTAAGGTTTCCCGCCTCCTCTCCGGTTTGTGAGGGCCACATGTACAAACAGCTTGGCGTGTGGAAGGTCCTCCCCAGTGAGGGACTGGAGGGGTACATGTCGGTAGCCAGGTTGGAGGCACTCCAGTGGTATAGTATACTGGCCTGCAGTGGTTGAGAACTACTTTAATTGCAGCACAACAAAGCAAAACCTGATCATTGCCAACCTGAATGTTTCTTTCTATTCACTTAACATCTTTGACATTTTGTGGCAGTGACATCTACACAACAACAACATTTCCCACGGTACTGCACAGGAAACAGGGATTTCCACATCTGGTTGCATCATATCCTGTTTTATGTGCAGTATAAAAACCTTTTTGTACTTTAAGTTAAGAGATCAAGTCTCTCACAAAAACCCCTCTTTGTATGTTGCACGGGTGCGAACAATTAAGAGATTTCCTTTTCCAATAATAGACCCAACACACTGACCTATGAATTCATCCCCAATGAAGTCATCGTCCAACACCACAAAACGAACCATGGCAAGCTCTGGCAAGTTGATCTGGAACTCGAAGCTCTCATCAAAGATGGGGTTGTCCCCGTTCTGTCTCACTGTCCTGGTGCGGCGCTCGCTGCAGTCAGCTGGGATGCCATGGATCTCCACGTACACATATGGGTCTACGACGTCCCCTTTGGCCCCAGAACCTTTTGGTTTGGGCAGATTCTGGCCACTGATCACCTGTAAGAAAAAATAACTATTACTTAAAGAACATTCGTTTTTTAGTGCCCACATGATAGCAACACATACACAGCCCATTCTTTGCTAGGACCTACAAGTTATCTTCTGGCACAAGGTAGTACCATGAGGTCATTTGTAACATGGGACTTCCTAGAACTTAGTAGTCACTTCCTAGAACTTGGAGATTACAGTCCTGGAACTGACTTGTAACTTTTGACAAGGTCTCCTTGAATTCTTACCATCTGAAATTTTAGGCTTATTTTTAATTAGATAAGTGTTTTGGAAATTACAGGTAATTTCTAGACATAATCTGTAATATGAGGTGAATTACAAAGTGGCCCTTTTCTGAACTCCTGCGAGTCTTTCCAGAGCTTGGAGGTAACGCTCCTTGAACTTGAAAGGATATTTTTGGAAATTAAGTCGTATCGTCATGCAACTCAAATTCTCTGCTGTACTTTCCAGAATTTTAGGACAAGTTTCTATAACTTAGCATTCACTTTCATTGTTTTATTAGGTAACTCGTAACACAGTACCATCAGGAATGTACTCAATTCTTTCCGGTAACTTATTAGTTTAGAGGAAAAAGTGCCCTGTGTTTGTGCACACACCTGAACTTTGAGGTTACTTTTAAAAGACAGGTGTCCAAGCTTACAAATAACTCTAAAATTACAGAAAAGTATCCTGTAAAGGTTTCATTAACATTCATGAGAAGTAATCTGTAAGTTTCTGGAAATTCCCCTGTAATTTCCAGAAAGTTAGTAGTCATCCATTAACCATATAATATGATAATAATGCAACTGAAATTCATACAGTCTGTAATGTTCATAATTTCACTGCCAAGCACACTCTAGCTCTTATTCAAGTTCCTTAATATTTGTTACTTTTAATATATTTTTATCAACAAATTTGCCAAAATTTTTGAAACTGGACGACAGCACCTCAACCACTTCTAGCGCATAATAAATTGAGCATTTAGTGATTTATGCTCTACCTTTACATGCAGCAGCTGTGGTGACACGCCCGGTACAGTGTCTTTGGTGTCAGCACTGAAATAAGACACTTCCTGCCGCATGATGGCCGGACGGAGCACGTAACCGCAGCTCCCGTTCTGCCGGAACCAGGCCGTGTTTAGGTCCATCATCAGTCCTGCTGTCTGAAAATTCATTGACACAATCTGACAGCCGCACTTCCACAGGTCCTGGGGATTCATATTGCTCGAGTCAATGCGCATGGGGTTGGGGTACACTCGAGACAAGAAATGCTTGTTGTGGTTGACGAAGTCTCCGGGGCTGTCGCCAGCGAGACGCAAAGCCAGGGACTCATGGAAAGAGCACAGTTCCCAAGGTTTTTGAGCTTTAGAGGAAGTTTTAAAGTCTTTAAAGCCAACTGAATGACATAGAGTTACCAAGTCGGACAGTTCCCTCAACAGCTGGAAACGTTTGGGGGAAGAATGAGGCATGTTAGACTGAGGGACCGATGTGAGAGAGACACTTTTCTGCACGACGTCCTTCTCGGTTCCACCAGAATTTACCGCTTTTATCCTTTGGCTCATCTCTGCTCCTTCATCTTCCTCGCTCACCTCTCCATCTGTATCTGGCCCAAGCTTTTTACCCTTCAGTAGGATTCGATGTCTTAGTTCATGCGGCGACGGTAAGTACAAAGCCCCTTCAGCTGGTAGATCTCTATACAGTTTATCCCCCAATATCCTTGTGAGATGCTGCAGCAAAACCTTTTGCTGCTGCAGCGAACAGTGATTTTCAATGCAGAGAATTAACGGGTACTCAGACGCCACAAACGCAAACTTTGCAATTGCTTCCAACACAGAAAGCAGAGCCAGTGGACGGGAAAGGCTGTGACCCGTGCACACCACCGGGTCCCCGTCGGGGCCGTCCCAAACATCCACCTCCACGCAGCGGCAGCCCATCTTCAGGGCACGGATGTAACCGGATTTATCGGCGGGACCTCGAAACTGGTCCTCGATGAGGTAGGTGTTGTGGGAGGAGTTGATGTAGTAGTGAGACAAAGGCTGGGACATGTCTTGGCAAATGGTGTCATGCTCCCGATCGAACAAGTGGCACTCTGACGAAGTGAGGTAGCTGGTGAAGCCGTCCAACGACAGGTGTCCCTGCTGCCGACCCTCTTCTGATGGTTCGTGGGCCTGGATGAGTTGCAGACTCATTTCCTCACTCGCCTGGATGGAGAAAAAATTTAGAGAAGACCGAGAAATAAACGGAGAAATCACAGACTACAAGGAGGAATAAAAGTCTCAGACCAAGAGCTAATCGTAAAAAACATTTTTACATTTGACTTGCTTTCTGAATTTATGCATCATTTCATGTTACCCACTTGTGCCACACCCTGCTCAGCTTCAATGAACCTCATCAGGTCTTTTGCATCCAGGTATTCTTTGTTGCTGGAGAACTGCACCAACAGAAAGTAGATCTCTGGACGGGTGCAAAAGTCATGGAAGACCTCAATGAACTCCTGCTTGGTCACTTGCTCCTTTCTCGCTGATGGCTTTTCGTTTTCGCTAAAGCCCGATTCATTGCACGACGCAACCGCACACGTCTTCTCCCGGAGTCTCCGAATCTCCTTAAACCTGTGCTCCACTTTACCGCTGCTCACTCCAGGATTCACGCCTTGTACCAACTTCACAGCCGACTGCAAGGGAATCCCCTCCTCGATGACTTCCTGTTTATTTTGATCGGCAGCAGAGGAAAACAACTGCTCCAGCCAGCGAAGGCGAAGGCTGTCCTGACTGTTGGCCAGTATGTCGAGGGCATGTCTGCCGTACTGCATGAGATACCTAGAAGCAGGTAAGAGATGGAAGAGCACCGATTATCTAACAGGACACATTACCTTGTTTTCAGGAAAACAAATACGCGTGGCCAAGAATTTGCTTGAATACCAATCTTGATCAGTGGCAGTGGCTTTTAAAACAGGCAAAATTCAGACAAACACACCAGTAGAGTAACCCACCAAAACTCCTGATTTGACCCACTGGAAAAAGCAAGGCAAGCCCTAGAACATGCAGCAGTATGCACATATCTTGAGTCAGTTCTTTATGCCTCCTCTAATGAGACTGATTTTTTAAACTCTTTTCTGATATATTTTACTCAATGAGACATAACCTTCAGAGAGTGTTCATCCACTGTAGATTGTCTTTTGTCCTTTCCGCTGACTGCTTTCTGAATTCTCTAAAGATACAGTTCTCTCCGAAGTTCTGACCTTTGTCCAATCACCTGAAAGTTTTGGGTCAAAATGACTTATTTAGTCAGTTTCATTTAGCTCTTGATTTTAACCACCTTGACTAAAAGCCTTGTTCCATCTCAACATAATCCCGCAGCATGATGCATTCACCACCACATTTCTTTGTGGTTGTGGCATTGTTTTGGACATGTTTAGAGGTGGTTTTGTGCCAAACATTCCCTTTGGGATTCCATAATAAAGACTATTTGATACATTGAAGGTTCTGAAATGACTACTGTCTCAGTCCACTGTATGTCTCACAGACCTTGATGCTTACATAGTAGGTTTATTGATGAGAGTTTTGTACAATTTAAGTGCGAAACCGCTTTTAGTTGTATGTCTTGCCTTACCTTAGTCCAGTCACCCAAATGTTAGCCACTTCAGCAGAGTTGGCCACCAGGTCCAAGCTCTCGTACATCTCTCCGTAGATGATGGAAAATGCACAGTCCTCCGAAATCTGCTCATAAACTCCACTGGTGCGGAAGGTTTCCGTGTTACGACCTGTCCGGACCTAGAATTTGTGATTCATAAAACCTCACGTCAGACGCCATATAGACCAAAATAACTGCAGCCCTCTGTATGCTCAAAGGTTGTAAATATCTCCAAAGCTTGAAAAATGCTCAGAGGTCAGGAATAAAGGAGAGGCCACACTTTGAGCAAAACAAACTCACCTCGCGTATCGAGTCGAGGAAGATCCGAGCTTTATCCGATTCCTTCTTGGACGGCTCCCAGAACAGAGCCTGCAGGCCTGCGTCCAGAAGGTAGTAACGCTGATATACGCGAGAGTTGGGGCGGATTTTTTTCAGCTCGCTGCCTTCAACCTGGAAGACGGGACATGAAAGCGGCCGTCACTCACATGGACTCCCGAACTCGGCGACAAGCTCTGTCGGGTGCTTGACAAAACAGAAACGCCCCGATGCGTGTGTGGAACATTAAACATTTCATGTACAGTCGTGTAACTCTTGTTCTTTTCGGAAGGTCACACAGTTGCAGACGCACCATGGAGTGGATACACCCGGCAGCGCTGCTGATCTTCTTCTCTGCCAGGCTGCTGCTGAAAGACACCGTCTTCTTCTTCTCCCGACCGGCACGTGAGCCATCCTGAACAGGAAGGAGAGAGGGAGGGACGAAAGGATGGGATAAGCAGGGGAGGAGATAGGGCAATAAGTTTATGAACAATTTGCCCAAACAGAGACATCAAGAAAATCAGTCATCCCTTTACAGACTATCCCCAGCCTATTTAGGATATTTTAAGCCACGGAATGGAGTTCAAGGGATTAAAAACCATGAGCTTATATAAACATACAGATTATTTGGCTTCCTCATGCCGGTCTGTTATTGTTTTTTTTTTCTAATGCCACGCTAAAAGCCTTTGTTTGCCCTTGCCCTTCAAAACTACTCCATTAATCATACCTGACTAGACGGGAGGCAGCAAGCCACAGCATTCTAATTCTGCCCCATACACAACGACGCTCAATCCGTTTATCCGAGCTCGCCATCACAGCTCGTCCTTTTGATTTATCGACTTATTAGACGTCGCCCACGCAAAGAGCCTCGCGCTAACGGATAAGAACATGTAGTACGTGGGCAAAAATGATTTAATTGTGGCTGCATTTGTCCAGAAGTAATCAAATCAAAGTGCTAAGTCAAGTTAGTTTGAGACTGGATAAGCAGGGTAATGTAATTACATCGGGAGACACTGAACACAGCCACATAGTCAAGCAGGTAGGACGGGGCGTAACAAATACAGAACCCGCTCTCTTACTGTAAAAAGGTGGTTCACTAGAGCTTTTCAAAAGACCAACATTTAAATAAAAAGGAACTAGAATCAGTTACATTCTGATTTGTATCTTTTAGCTACACGTTCCCTAAATAAAGATTTTATTATTTTTTAAATTTTTTTTTTAAAGTGGAACAGCTGAAATTAGATGACATGTTTATAAGCAGCTAGGAACAGTTGTTTTTCTGTCTTAGGTTAGTTAGGACTAGGAAATCTTTCATTTGCTAGATGCCAGCAGGTGATTTATCAAATATATATTTTTAACCTCAAAAAATTTGAGGTTAAATTTGTCGGCTTCTGAAATTTTGTCACAAGCCGACAAATTTTCTGGAATAGTCCTTCTAAACAATAACCTTCTTAGATTCCTTCCTTCACCTTCCCATAATTAATTTGGTGAAAGTTTGGCCCATTCTTCCTGGCAGAACTCTGGTCATAGAGGCGATCACACAGACTCAGATCTGCCAACAAATGTTTAAGCTTTTTGCAATCACTCCAACACCTTGTTCTTTTCAACCCACTTTGTAAATAATTTAGACTGAAGGTAATTTTCTAATTTGAAGACTCCTTTGCTTAAACTTTCTGTGCGATTCCTGGAGATGTTTCTTCAGTATTTTCACCTAATGCTCATGATGCAATCCATTTATTTTATTTGTTTTTTTTAAGTGCACCAGTCCGTCCGGCAGCGAACACAACGGTGTCACTCTCAGGCTTCACGGTTAAGTTACTCTTCTCATGCTTCCAAGTTTCAGCCCTTTTCCTCTAAGTGTAACAGTCCTTTTGGCCAGACATTTCTATCATTTGTTTGATCAGACGTTGCTGTCTGTCTGCATTTGCAAACTGGAATCTGTCTTTATTTTTGCTTTTGTAGAAATGGCTTCTTCCTTTGAGGGGCCTTTCAGTTTATGTCTATGTAGGACTTATCTCATTGCAAAGTCACTAAATGAAAAAGATCAAAGTGGATCGGTCTTGCTTGCACAGCATGCACTCTTGTTCTTCCCATTTTGAAGAGTGATGGAGTGATGTCAAAAAGGGAAAAAAAACACTCTGATCACCTTAAATGTAAAATATAAGTTACTGAATGTAAGTTGCTATGTTTGCTTTCTATGGTTTCTGAGGGGTGCAAAATATTGCAAGCGTCCAGAATGAAAAATAATGACGTTTTAATCTAAACATTTGGGTTGCTCAACAAGTGGCCTGTTGACAGTCTGATGCGTCACTCTACTTTTGAGGAGGCGAATGAGGCCAACATAAATCAGCCTAATGCATTCTCCTGTTTAGGGTGAACATCTGTGGACACTCAACGGTACCCAACCATCATCATAACTCTGGTTTCATTCAAATAAGGCTTCATATTCACCTCGAGAGCACTTGTGCCTTTCATGTTAAAAAAAAAAAAAAAAAAAGACATGAGAGTTAATATGAAAGAAACATGAGGGATATGAAAGGCTACAAGAGACAACAGATAAAAAGAGGAGAGGGGCGGGTCAGAGCCGCGTTTCATCTGAAGAACATGAATTAAGATGAGAAGGACGAGACTCTTCCTCCAAAAAACAGAGGGAACGGCAGCCCAGCATCACAGATTCTCACACAGTCCTCCTCTGCGAAGGAGAAGCGCTCCCAACATTTAGAGGGTTTAGTGTGGCGACTGCACTCTAAATATATACCTGCCTGGTCCTTTAGGGTGTGATGGAGAGACAGACAGACTGGAGCTCAGGATCCCCTCCCCGCGGCAATTTAATTGCAGCGTGATATGGAGAAAAGGAGGGATTCTGTCACTTTCCAACTCTCTGCACCCAAAACAAGCCTCGCATTAACACATTAGCAATGTGAAGCCACGGCCCGTAAATGAGCTGATGGGTTTTCAGCTCGTTAAAATCCTGCTGGAGTGCCTCAGCGACACTTCTAATTTCTGCTCTAAAATAGGGAAAAAAAAAAAAAAAAAAAAAAAAAAAGGGAAGGGAAGCGAAGTGTGAAAAGCTAATCGGGGTGATGCTCTGAAAGTTAGCCCCACTTAATTTTAAATAACATAATAATCAGGGGGAAAACTCCCATTCCAATTAAAATCATAATCTTCTACATAGTTTTTACGGCTCCACCGGCACTCACATTTTTATTCTTTTTCAGTTTTGCGCTGCTGGCAAGAGGGAGATTAAGGTCAGTTTTAATCCTTGGCTCCTCTTCGCGTGTGTTTGAAGAATGCCACCTCTGTGGCTCCGTCAGGCATCATTACTAAGCATTTATTATCCAGCAGAAACACAGCACAAGTGATTCCATCTCCAGCGGTGTCCAACTGTCTGACAAGTGGGTTACACACCGTCCGACATTAATAAGTAATGGGATGAAAATCCCGCAGAGGTAAAGGATACAATTTCTAAACAAGCTGCCGAGATATGAGCCAGCTTCGGGTGTCAATGTACATCAACGCTTCAAGAAGACAGTTATTGCAAACTGCAATATTGTTCCATCATGCCGTTCTGTTTCAAGTGGAATAAATTACACATTTCAGAATAACTAAGCTGTCTGGAGCATAGGGCGATCCATTTCAGCCCCACCCCCACCTGTTGCCAGCTGGCTAATGGAAAGCGTCTACAGCTTTGCCTTGCTTATTATAAAGTCAAATTTGGTAGCTTGGAAATATTACATGGAATAAAAATCATGGACTTTGATGGATGTCAGGCAAAAGCAATTAGATCAGGGGCGTCAAACTCCAGTCCCACCAGGGCCGCTGTCCTCCAACCTTTAGATGTGCCTCTGCTGCGCCACACCTGAATAGAATAATTAGCAAGGCTCTGGAGAACTTATCTACAGAAGGAGGAGGTAATTAAGCCATTTCATTCCAGTGTTTTGTACCTGTGGCACATCTAAAAACTACAGGACACCGGCCCTTCAGGACTGGAGTTTGACACCTGTGAATTAGATAATTTAAACTGACTCAGATTTAGTGAGTGCCTATTCTAAAATTAGTTTTTAAGAGTAAGAATAACTGAACTATGTTATTAAAATTTTCCCCCCAATTTTTTTTTTTTTTTTTGTGTGTGTGTAATATTGTGTATTATTGTCTGTTGCACTTGGCAGACAGCATTCAGTTATAAGTTGCAGATACGGCCCTTAATGGTAGCCCCAGTTGACCTACAACTTAAAAAAACAAACAAAACAAAACAAAAAAAATAGCTTGAAAGTGAGAAAGCTCAAATGCACGATACAGCCTCTTGGTCTGAATAAATTACCCTCAACCTCACATCGAAGGTCAACCATTTACCAGCAAGCGGCCAAACAGTTTGAACAGAGTAGAAAAGCAGAAGTAATAACAATGACAACAACAAAAACACAAGATCATTCTCCATTCACTGACATAACTCAGGTTTCATTCCCGCCCGTTCTTTGTACGAGGCGTCTGCATCACAGACGCTCTGTGTTTTCTCACACATGGCAAGACAAGCCATCAAAACCGCCAGTGTGCTTCAAAACAGGAAGCAGCCCATCAGCCAGACACAGAGAGCTTCCTGTAACTCCGCTGAGAGCAGAAATGAGCGACAACAGACGGGAGAGAGAGAGTATTAAAGAAAATTTAAAAAAAAAACCTGTCATGTGAAACCCACTTTACTCTCAAATCTAGATATGGGTTTTGTTATTTTTAGGTTTCACACAGAACCCAGGCATGTGACGCAGAACAAGTTCAGAGCAATGGCTCCAAACGTTCTTTTGTAAATTCTGTAAATTTGCAACAAAACACATGGATGTTGAACATATTATATTTCTACCATTTACTCAAATACTGTTTCTCTTTGACAACATTTGATTTAGTAGTGAAAATGATGCAAATGTGTTCAGAAGGCATTAATTTAATAAACACTTAACAAGCTCTTAGTTCATCCTGCATAATGACTGTTAATATCTTCATTTGAGTTCATTTCTCGGTGCTGCACATTTTAAAAGCTGTGAATTTAATATAAATGCGAAGAAAATCGTCATGACTTTAATAAACATGCAGTTGAGCTTTACACAATATCATTCACAGCTGGTACAGCTGTCCTATTAAATTTTAAAGTAAAATTAATATTTAATTTATTTTCATATAATGGTACATATGTATATCTTTTTAGTGTTTTTTTTATTTTATTTTGTTAGACGTTGCATTTCTACTTATTTAAATAGCTAGCATATAGAACGCTAGCTGCTATATGTTACATATAGCAGCTAGCATACTAGCTACTATATGCTAGTAAAATATACTGTCAGTATTTAACTACGGTAACATATTTTGCAAGCTGAGTAGCACAGGATAACGTTCAAATTTACATAAACAGTCTTTATTAAGTGCATTGCAAATTTTATATTTTGCCGATTTTATAAAACATAGCTTGGGCTGATAACCTCAAGGCCACTAATATATATATATATATATATATATATATATATATATATACACATACATGCATATATACACGTTTTGAGATGCTAAATGCTAACATTCCTCCTGTGTTGCATGTTTGATAAAAGTAACCAGATTATCAGTCTTGTAGACACAGACACAAGTCAAAGGTTGTAACTGAAAGCTAATTTGAATAAAGTCATGCCAACGCCAAAGGAAGTGGCCCACCAAAAGATCATGTTGAAGTGACTCATAAGGTGGGACTGACAGGAAAGCATTACAAAGATTTTAGTTTTTCTACTGGTAGTGACTTTAGTCTTCCAAAATGTTGGATTTTATTACATTTACTCTCACTGACCAACTTATACATCTGTTGAACTGATTCCTGTTATTACAATCAACCCAGCGACTCGAGGCCTTTGGGCAACGTGGCGTGATGGAAACGACTTGCTGGTTGCGTTTGTGCACGACCATCTTTCAGGTGTAGACAGAATGTCCCAGAAGACACAAACTACCCAGTGAGGAGCAGATGTGAGGACCAAAATTGCTTTGTAAATGTCAAAGGTCACAGGAGGATAGGCATAGGGGTGGGTGTAAGATAATAGAAAGGAAACAGTGGGGCAATTAGCCAATTTGTTACAAAAAACGTAATGCAGGATACCATCTCTGCATGAAACAGCTCAGAAACATTCCTGGCAACTTGTTGGATCCAACTCCTCATGTGTCAATACAGTTCAGAGGGAGTTCAATGAGTGGTTGATGAGTGTATAAACAGAAAAAGATAGGAAACCCCAAAGAACATGATTGTTTCTACAGAGGTAATCTGATAGCCGATTAATTTTAAAAAGAGCCCAGCAAGTATCTGAAATTTGGTCGGAAAATACTAAATCAGCCGTCAAACCTGTATTATTACTGTCCTGTGGTGTACTTGTCCAAGGTGTACCTCATCTCTTGCTCGATGGAGAAAGGTATACACACCAGATATACTCCAAGATTTGTCTTATGAATTATTTCAGCTCTGTTTAAAATCAAAAATCATTGAATATCATCTAAAAAAAAAGGTTCCAAGAAGTATTTTCTCATAGGTTATTTGAAAAACATTATTGGTAGTCGGGCTGTTTTTTTTTTTTTTTTTTTTTTTTAAATTTATTTGGTATTTAGATATACCAGTTTTAAAAAGCTATGGCTAGAAAAATCCGTAGACATTTTCTATCACAATATTCCCACGGTTTAAAATGATTTTTAAGGAGATCCCAGAGAAAGACCCAGAGTGACTGGAGTTTACTTGGCTAACATAACATAGCCACATAACCCTGGTGCTGCACACTGCGAGTTAGCTCCCTGAAAGAATAAAAAATATATATTTCTTGCTTACGAGAAAGAAAAATTAAACTTTTTGGAAATAAAGATTGTACAAATATAATAAGGAAACAAATGTATCAAAGGTAAATGGAGATTTAAGACTATAGCCGGTCAGCTGTGTGGGGTATTTCTGTTAAGCAACTGGCTGCAGCGTGTCAGCCAGAGCAGATAGCCTAACTAATTAACCAACCAATATTAGCTTGTTATACTTCTGTAACTCTGATGAGTCAAATGGTAACAAAATGATTGTGTCCTACAAAATAATTAAGTGCTACTAAACTTGACCGCGTGTGTTTTCCGTCCATGTATCAAAATGAAATATTTTGCCAATGATAATATTCAAACTCTAATACGGTGCATTATTTGAGCAACAGTGAAACCAATTCGTTTTCTGTTAAAATACAATCAATTCGATTGCGTTTCCTAAAATTTTTCTGCAAATACAGTGAAATAATTACATGTTTCATGCTCACTGGACATGGATATGGATGAGCGTGCTATTCCCATAGCAGCATGAAACTGAGACACTGAACAGATGGACAAATGCCTAAATAAATGCGGTGCGTGAGAAATGGAAGAGAGACGAATAGGCACAGCTTATAGGATGCGGTTGTTACGAAGGAGAATGCAAGATTACAAACACGTCACGCAGAGAAAAGTCAAACTCAAAAATTATGAGACATATACACAAAAGAGATTAGGCTCCAGTTGGGAAAGTAAACTGCAGAGTGTAATTTGTGTGTGGAAAAAAAAAAAAAAAAAATTAGAAAAAAAGATTGTCCCGGTGCCTTCATTAGGTAGCTAACAGGCATGTAGAGGTTGCTTCACCTCTTGTTGTGTATCACAAGCCAGTATCACTAATTATAGCTTCTCAGAGTCAGCAGAACCAAGATGTGGGTCATTAGTGGGTGGCATCTTTGATCCACTAATTAAGACAAAAAGAGAGGGAAAGACGGTTGCTAGGTGAGAGCGGAGAACATCGGTGGGGATGTGAGAACAGCTCCGCCTGTGGCGAGTTGTTTTGTTTGACAGAAGATAACTGATTATTAACAACACTGTTAATTTAAAGAGGCACTCGACCGAGAGCGCTGATTTTCCTTTGTTAGAAATAAAAGGGTGCATGTGAAAGAACTTTTTGAAGCGACGCGCTAACGTCTACAACAAACACCACGGCAGAAATGTCTGCGGAGGATCATAATAAAACAGCTGAATTACACCAGACATAAACAATAGGACAACCCTGAATCATGAGGAGCCAACTGCAGAGACGCTTAGCAACAGCAGCTATGCTTTAGGTTATGTCACCGGTCAATCCTAATTGATTTACACTCAACAAGGGTTAATCTGGTGAAAAACAATCTTTTTTTATTCACAGAGAAAATAAAGGACAGAAAAATACCATCCTGCCACAACAGGCTTTCTTGGTCTTTACTTATACTTGCATTTACTTCAAGAAGGGTAAATATAACTGGGGCTATAAAACATAAAAATATTGACTGTAGAAATTTTCACCATTGTTTATGCAAATACAGAATTTGAAAAACCCTCTTCCAAGACAAAAAAAATAAAATGGACAAAGGAAACTGACAAGAAAAGAGTAGCATACACAGATGGTGATAGGTCATATGAACTCAGGTTCCACAGAGTTCATATGAACGTTTGGTGTAAGGCAGACAGTTTGATATGTTGTTTTGAACGGAAGCGATCGTTCACCGGTAATGTCACTTTCTCATATTGAAGTCTCAGTTTAGAGCCAGACGACGTATTGCTGCGGGCGGATTCACTGAGTTTGAGTGGTGTGACAGATGGTGTCCAGAACAACGTTTTCAAAGCTCCCCTAATGGCGTGTGGTTAAACCTTCATGGTTAAAACAGAGATTGTTTATGTGGAGAAAAGTGAGGCAACCGCTGCACGGCCACCCAATATCAAACAGGCCCAGGATGGACAAACTCCAGGGTTTACGAGCCGGCATCCTGCGTGGTTTAGACATTCCCTTAGCTTTGCAAAGCTGAGTCAAACGAACGTTTCATTAAAATTGTTCTGAAAAAAAACTTGAAGAGGTCATGCTACCATTGTCTGCATGCGAGTCGAGGCACTCCGCTGAAATTGTAATGCTGCTACAACAGTCAAAATTACAGCATATTGGCTAATAAAGATTTTACATGCATGTCGTCAAAATCCAAATCAAAGTCAGAGCGGAAATTACAGGAATATAGTGTTTCAAATTTCAGATTTTGTTATAAGTGATTACTTTCTTTTGTAGCAAGTTACAGGCAGATAGTTTTCATCACTGTTGAAATGCACAGATTTTCCAGAGATGAGACTGAGATAGCAAAAGTGCGAAGAGCAAAAACTCTTTAATATCAC
This sequence comes from Poeciliopsis retropinna, assembly GCA_010277075.1. Taxonomy (NCBI): domain Eukaryota; kingdom Metazoa; phylum Chordata; class Actinopteri; order Cyprinodontiformes; family Poeciliidae; genus Poeciliopsis; species Poeciliopsis retropinna. The sequence goes on from VMRM01000016.1 coordinate 9,396,195, forward strand.
TTGCAGACACAGATAAAATCATAGCAAACTCGAGGTGTGTTCTGGGGAGGCTGAAACAATCACAGAATCATATACAGTTCCTTGCGTGCACAGGAAGTGGAAGTCATTTCAAATGCCCATTACCAAATTAGGACACATAACATACAAAGGGGTACTCTGAACTAAATAGACAGCCCTGATGGGCTGGCGTCCTTTACTCAGCTTCCTCCAAGGCTACACATACACAGATAAGTTGAGTGTCTCATCCTGTTCCCATGGTGGGGGTGCGCTAACTATTCGTTATCTCTTCCCTTACAGGCGGCTGGCCTTGGTCCTGCCTTTTACCTACACAAAGAACAACTGTTCTTATGAGACTACGAGTTACCAGGTGCAGCTGGCTAGGAGAGAGGAGTAGAAAAACAGCTTCTACAAATCAGAATATTTCATACATGTCTAGGTGTAATCTTAAATATTGTAGATAATTAATTTTGTTCCACAATCACAGAGCACTTTTCAATTCCTTTGCCCAGTGCCAGACTGTTAGGTTTCCAATGCACTGCTTTGAAACCACATCTGTCTTGACTTCCTTTTTCTCACTGAAAAAAATGCATTCACTTTTGAAGACGGTTTATGAACTCAAAGACTGATCTGTCACTGTTATTTCTCTAGGGATGTGTTCACATGTTTTATACTTTGTGCATGCAAAGGTCTCCAGGACAACACATTTTAAAGTCTACACCAGAGGGAGTTAGGCTTTCCCTGGAGATCCGTCCTAAAACAGTGATTTGGTTTTCCTTCTTTTGCACAGCTACGTCGTCCTTAAAGGATTTTGATTAATGCCTCCCAAGAGAAAAGAAAAGCAAAAATCATTGACCATTTAAAGTTTACTGAACCTTCCAGAAGAGACGGGAACCAAAAGTGAGTGTTTCACAGACAGTGGCAAAAACACAAGCAGAATATGTAAGAAGTAATATGAAAGTACAAGTTTGTCATATTGTGCATATTTGCGGATAAGCAATTTCATAAGAAGTTTTGTTCTTACATTTTTAATACTTAAACATTTTACTAAAACCATGCCGAAGTGCAGCCGCAAGACAGTTCAGTACTGGAGTCTGGTCAAACCTTTATATCAATGTAGAATAGTTTGCTCTGCTGGAAAGAACAGCAGACTGATCACATAAAAAGGATTGACTCTGCCTTTTCACATGCATCGTCTCCGAATTCCCCTAAAACTACTTTAGAAAAACACACTGGTCTTTCCGCTTTCTTACTGTTAGGCGGATTTAGTCCGTCATTAATATCGTTCCTGATGCTTAACGTTTTTTTTTGTTTTTGTTTTTTTATGAGATACCAAAGAGTGTTCCAGAATCTGCAATTTTTCAATTTTTATCTGACAGTACAGACCTCCTCCTTCACCTGTTGCTGCATACTGTTCTTTAGATAATATATTAGATATATTTAGATAGATTAGATGGTTCCCGTCTCTTCTGGAAGGTTCAGTAAACTTTCAGTAAACTTTAAATGGTCAATAAGCCAAAAGAAATAACATAAAAATTGGAAATTATGACTCTAAATAAGCTAGGGCCCTTTTCCAGCCACACTTGATAAGCTATAAGTGGCATGTCTGTAATGCAAGTGACTGGAGGATAACTGCTCAGACAACCTATAATGACTAATATACATATAATTAACATGTTGGCAAAACTATAAATTATAGTTTTCTTCATTTTAAATGAAAACAGTAGATTTTGCTACGCAGCTTTATTTGCATTTTTTTGTCACTGTAGATACCATGAGTATATCCTATGACATGGAAAAAAAAAAACATGTCAAGCTATGACCAACTACGACTTGTCACACTTGATGACATTTGAACAACACATTCTGGAGTTTCTGGTGGTATGTACAAGAAGTTCTGAAAATACAATTTGTGGAAAAAAACAAAAGGACATTTCAACCATCTCTCCTTATAAGACACCTGGGATGATACATGAGGTCCAGCCGCTCAGACGCTATAATACCGTCAAGTGGCAAAGCTAGAGAGGACAGCCAGAGACATCTTGGGAGACGGTATGAAAGCAGCCGGGGAGGAAGTGTTACATCACAACTACAATTAACTGTACCATGCCAAAGTCAATTTTTATTTATATATCTTGTACTTAAAAGAGAAGATGCATTACAGTTCTGCAATGAAAAGAAAAAAAAAAATACACAGAATATGCCGAAGGAGAAAAATAAAAGTAAGAAACACTTAAAGAAATACCTAAAATGTTATATTTAGTTCAAAAGCCAAACAGTAGAGGTGGGATTATAAAAGCACTTCAAAGAAAAGTTTAAAGGTTATGACCAGCTCTTATATGGATCTTTTTAGGGGACCCGACATAGAAGGAACCCTTCATTTTCTGAATGGATCTCAGAACAACGGGTCGTTTGGTCCTTGTGTTCTTGTGAATGTCCAGTGATTCAAAAGAAACAGTGTACTTCTTATATTTAGAAGATCCTCCAAGTATAACAGGATGAAACCATTAAGAGCATTAAAAACCAGTTGGACTTTTTTTTTTTTTTTTAATCCTTGGAAAAACAACCTTGGAAAAAAAACACAGCTTAAAAATAAGTAAAATCTTACAATTGGGGCTGTCATACAGTTGTTAAAGTCGGTGTTGGGATTTGCAAATATTTTTTAAGCATAAACACCTGACACTTGTCGTGTGATTTAAGTGTGAAAAAGTTGGCTCCACTGTGCTCACCTTACTCAATTATTATAACCCTTCGCCGTGCCGCAACATCGACTAACCCGAAACGCTCCAATCATGTGCATGACGATTGCACACATGCCATAGTTGGAGTCGCAGTGAAGAGTCAGCTCGTGGAGATTAAGGTCAGAGATCGACAGCTGGCTTCCAGGCAAACAATCTGATGAACTATTGACCTGTCAGCAGAGCGCTCTCTCAAACTCTAAATTTCCTCAAGTTTTGTGATCAGAGAACCTCTAATGATTCATGAGTAAAGGTTGCTGGTAAAAACCAGCTAGAGTGGCCGGCTATCTGTCTGGCAAAGACAGCAAACGACACCCAGCTTTACGGCCCGCACATGTTTAGCATCAAAACAAGAAATATTCAGATTAACAGCTGATAAACATCTTGACCTGTCTGATGCCTTTCCTGGAAGATCTCTCCAGCACTTTGTGTGTTCAAAGGTAACGTTAAAGATTTAGCTCAGCAAACACATTTCCCCCAACCCTGTGCAACACGATATAGGATGAAGGAATAGTTTGGGTTCTTTTGAAGAGTGGACCGTTATCAATAGTCAGCATGTAGCCTGCAGTCGGCGTCTATCTGAATGACCTCAGTGTAGAAAAAGAGATTAGTTCTCTTTGGAGAGTTGACCCAACACAATGTCAGACAGAGGTCACTTTCAAAGAGGATTAGTGCAACTAGAGTCTCTCAGATCTCTCCCTTGTTCATATGAATATTTATTTTATAAATCTGTTTGTATGTGCAGTCAAATATTTTAATATTTACTGTAACGTTGGTGTCCAAACAGGGTTAGCAAGGTCAGACAAGTTTAGCCCAACTGGCCAGTGAAACGCGAAACAAGATAGCACAAGCTGAGGAAGAAAAATGTCAATGACCTGTAATAATGTTTTCAACATATGGTTACTTTATTTCTTAAGGTCAAACAAGGAGAAAGAGAAATGCGATTATGTCCTGGTAATAAATTTCTTCCTATGTATGAATCAAATGACCCAAAAACAGTAGGAATACAGGAATGGGTCACTTGGCGAAGCCCAAGCAACAAATGGAGGGAACAAACGAGGAGACGTTACCATGGTGCAGGTAAGATAGTGACGGCTAACATCTACTTCAGGAAACCCCAGTTGAAAGGTTTTAAATTTATGTAAATGGGAAAAACAACAAAACAAACCTTACTTCCTGTCCAACTAATCACTTTTGTGTAAGAGAACACAGTATTAAAATAAAAGATACAGGCAGACAATGTCAGTTTTTGAACATGTACAAAATATTACAAAAAAGGGCGATACTTCCTGAGTGTTATATTTTGCCACATTACAAGTTCCAGTGTATTTTCAATTCAGTTCAAAGTAGTTTATTTAGCGCTAATTTGCAGCATGTCTCATCTCAAGGTACCTTATTAAAGAAATCATTTCAATCCAATCAGACATGCATTCCAACTCATCCCAATTGTCAAACAGTGCAGTTAAGTTCGGTTTCATTATTCAAACTGGTTGAGACGCTTTTTATCCAACTAACCCCAGCAGATTGCATTGAGTCATTGACCTGCAGCATTCACTGATGTAGAGACGATGGAGAAGAAGAAACCTCAAGTAGAACCTGGTTAAGTGTGAGCGTCCATCTGTCACCACTGACTTGGGGTTTAAATGGGAGATCGACCAACACAAAAAAACGTTTGATTTGTCCCTGTTTTTTTAACAAAAGAAAATAAAAAATAACAGTTTAATATCCATTTGGATTCAGCCTCCCTAAGCCTAAATATACCCTGTCAAATGACCTATTGTTGCACTAACAGCTGGAAGTCTTCTGGGGTACGTTTCTTCCAGATATGCGCATATAGAAACTGACACTGTTGCCCATTCCTCTTGGCAAAAATAGCTCATGCTCAGTCAGACTGACAGAATAGGGTCTGTCAGTCTGAACATCGCATTTCAAATATGGGCACAAATCCTCAATTGGATTAAATTCTGGGCTTTGATCGGGCAACTTTCATAAATGAATTAATATGATTTAACTTAGGCCGCATTATATAAAAAAAAAACAAGTAATTGCAAAACTGCTGGTGATGTCACATGATGGAAAAATAAAATATATCAAAATTTTTTCAGTTCTTTTATTTCAACATTAAATGTCCACACCACTCTCAAATAAAATATAAAAAAGGACATTAAGGCTTGTAATAGTCCAATCAATTGGAAAAATACTCCAAAAAAAAAAAAAAACAAAAACATGCATGCATCAGTGTGATTCTGACATTACACACACCTGACCAGCCTCTTACTGCCTGAACAAAGACAAATATCACTGAGGTGACCTCACCACCACATACAACTATTTGAACCACTTTGAGAATAGTTCAAAAAATGAAAATGGTTCAAAAAATAAAAATCTTGGTCTCATTGCAAGCTTTGTTTCCTCTGTCCATTCTATTGTCAGCAGTAGTTTTCTTCTTTTGCGTAAAGACCGGATTTTAGGAGGAATTCAATAATTTGTGTACACTAATGTTCACCAATAAACCTCCCGAGTTATTCAGAGGAAACTAAATTCAATCGTGTCGCACCATCACAGATGTTCTGCATGTGCTTGTACAAGAAATGATAACGTGTGAAGAGGTTCGAGAGGTGTGAAAGCCTACACAAGGCAGGAAAGTGGGTTAATTGGCAGATTTTCTAAAACTTCAAATGAGCTCATCTAAATATGTGAGTGACACATGCGCTAAGCTTTCAGACAAAGGTAGAGCAGGAAGCAGTGTGGTCAGGTCAACCTGCTCGGAGTATGGCAATTATGAGCTACAGAAACTGCGGTGAGCACGCAGTCTTAACTGCTGTCTCCGACTATAAACTCCGGCCGTCGTGGTGAGCAGAGCAGCAGATGCTCTTTTAATGCTCCAACCCTTTGATGGCCCATGTGGACACGAATGCACAATCGCTAACACATGCAACGATGCAGTGAAGCAACTAAAAAACAAAGGGTTGGTTTCAAAAGGTCATCTTCTAAAAGAGCTAACCACAGTTTCAGCTGACAAGCATCACAGACGCAATTGCGGACATCAAGAACAGGCAGTCAGTGGTGATCAAAGTGCCAAGAGAGATTTGACTTTTGTAGAGAACAGAATGGGAGCTATCCATGTACAGACTGTATAATCAGAGATGTTATGGATATAAAAAGAGCCTTTATGAGTAAAATACACCTCTCCTCTGCAATTTAACTGTGCTATAATTACATGGTAAAAACCATTTAGATTTGTGGTATTAGACAGAATGTACTTTCTCCTACTAGAACATAAATAACTTTGTTATGAATTGCAGCACTAAGTGTCTGATTTCTGCAGAGAGTAAAAGAAAATCTGGGAAGACGTCCCAGTAAGTTCTAATTCAATAAAACAAATTGTTTAGTTAAAACTTTTCCACAGAGCCAAAAAAAGAAATGGACCCCCAGGTCTTTGGCGCTGTCGTGTTTCTGAGGAAGTGACTGTGGTGATTCACATCCTGTAGAGCTGCCCTGAAGTCACTTTTTATTTCCCCACACGTATGAATTTTGGAATTCATTTTAAAGACGGCAATTGTAGACGATTAAGATTTTATGCAAACACGAATAACTGACATTTAAAGGACAAAAAAACGTACCGAAAGGAAATAAAGATGCTTTTAAAATCATGATTTTAATTAAGGTTGTGTCACAAAATGTTATGATATGAAGACACCGTGACACTTTGTCAAAGAGAACTAATGAAGAGCTATTTTGATGCTAAAAATCATGAGCGAGGCATCAGGTGGCAGACAGCATGGCTTTTTGTTTGATAAACAGATTCATAGATTTTCTTCAGATGAACTACAACTATCTTTCAATGTCAAGTTTGTTATTGGAGCCTGCAAGCATATCTAGTTCTATAGAACTAGATAAAACATAAGTTAACACTTTACAGAATGACAGGATGTACATTAGACTGACATAACACTGTCATAAATGTGACATAACATCTGTCATGAGCATGAAGGAGTCTTCATGAATATTTACAACTTTGTCATGAACTGTCATTGGGTACATTTTGACTATTTTAATACAACATTGCATTAAACCAGTAGCAAAGGTCCATCAGAATGGTCAACTTTGCATGACAGGTGTCATTATTTACCAAATGACACATTCGTGAAGACTGCTTCGTTTTCATGACAGTTAAGTCATGTACATGACAGTGTCATGTCAGTTTATGCACACCCCTTCAAATAAAATGTTACCAAAAAGGTCAAATCTAAATAAATAAATAAACTCTCTTCAAAAATAAACATTAGCACTCAACCTTTGAATTATTTTCTTTCATGCCCCATCCCTAATCATAACCTTGTCACACAACCTGAGCCCCTTCCTGAAACCCAAACTATACTTAGATTGTAAGATTATATATCATCATCTTGTGCATGTTGAAGAAAACTTTTAAAGTTTTTGTTTAGCCCAGCTGGAACCAAAACCAAACCAGAACCAAAACAGATTTCAAACCGGAGATTCCCAGCGTTGTTCCGAATCTGCAGGTGCAACTGTGAGTGTGCAAGGAACATAGGCCTTATAACCCATGCATTGTATAGGCTACAAGGCCTAAAATGTATGCAAACCCTGCATGCATTTTAGGCTCTTTTTATTCAGAAAGCTGAAAATCATGTCAAAGATTTTGACAAATCTTTGTCAGAGGTGAAAAAGATTCATCATCTTTGAAACAGCGGTGACAAATTAAGCAGGTTGAATCACTGGGATTGGAAAGTGGATCAAGATCGAGAGAGAATGAATGTTTGACATTTCTCAGTTTTAAAAGCTAAAGCACACCTGTGACAAGTTCAGCCACATCAGTTAAAAACTACGCTTGGCTGAAGTCCAGGGATCCGTTTGGTCTTGTCGAACAGATGCACAAACCGTTCAGTTAGTACGACATGGAGGTAAATGAAGCATGGCGCCACAGTTGCAGTTTGTTTTGGGTTCAGATTTCCCGGGCAGCTGATCACACGCGCCACCTAGAATCACTACAACGCATAACAAAGCTGGAGGGGCCGCTCACTTCAAAATAACCTCATCATTATTGGGACTGAGACGCCCCCGTTTTATTGCACACCTTTCATAAAAACACACTGATTTAAGAAAAGGATGTCCAAGTCTAAGCTTCGAGTGTTTTAGAAAGACACTTAAGATGCCAACAACACTACGAACTTACTGAAGAAACCCCCACCATTTTTACATCCTTTTTGTGGCTACATTTTGGATGCTCAGTAGAGAAAAATAAAATGTGATAGACAAGATGTTAATCTGAAAGAAGTGTAAGAATACTACGACTGGCTTACAATCTTCACAATATTAGCTGTGAAAAAGGTGCCAAAGTTCAGTCCTTAGCCTCTCTTGGGACTTCTGGATGCACCCTGCATCAACACATCTAAAACAAATGTCTAAAGTCCCCCACCAGCACATCACTCACCTCTGCAGAGGCCTTGTAACAAACCAGTTTTTTGATTCTGCGGTGTTGAAGGAATCGCAGCTAGAAGTTGGAGGATAGTAGCTCACAGGGACTGGACTTTCCTCAGGCACACCTGGCTTAGCTTGTTTTTGTTTGGATCCTTCAGTACATTATTACAAAATTACTAATAATAATCCCGAAGCAAATCTCCCAGGGTTCATGTGGGAAGACGACACATTTATGCAAGCACCCCAAAGGCCAAACATGAGCTGCACCACTTCACAACTGTGTTTATTTAAAGAAACGTCCTGAAGGTTTATGGCAAAAAGAAAAAAATGCTAGTTTTATTAAAAATGTTTAATTTAGATAAAAAAGGAAAAAAAAGAAAACATCAATAGCATTTCCTCTTCGCTGCGGGACAATAAGCAGGGAGCCTGACTCCCTCCTTGTCTCTTACTCGCTCCAGTTAAAAAGGTTTAAGGCAGGGCTTGAAATGAACCTGCTATCATCCCCAGGATTTGTGCTGACACCTTACCTTCAGTTAATGCTTTCCCCCCCTTCAGGCTGGGAAAACAGGTACAGATGCAAAATGCTTCTTCACTACCAGACATGCATATATAAGACAGGCCACACATATTGCACCCCAGATTTATATATATTAAAAAAAAAAAAAAAAAAAAGTTAAAAGCAGATTATTGCAGTGGAAAAATCTCAAACTAAAGAATTTAGAAGTGAATTATCTTCAGCAACCCGGTCCAACATCGTAAATAGGAATTTACAATGTTGGACCGTTGAGAAGGAAGGCTCTTCGTACACCATCAAAGGTTCTCCCTTATCCTTACTCTCCCTCTTCAGCTCATCACACTTTAATAGAATTTAGACCAAGAGATTCAGATGGCCATAAAGGTTGATTTAGTTTTCGCTTTAAATATTTGTGTTGACCTAACCATATGTGTTTGATTATTCCTCTGCCGAAGCCTATAAAATATCCAAGTTCTTCAAAAATGTCATGAACCCAAGTACTCTGACAAGGTTCCTTTGGCCTCTGGAAGAAAAACTGTTCATCAGCATCACAGGTCATCCACACCACTCAGACGGCATCAGGTGTTTTTCCACGCACTCATCTTTTCATTCGCCCCAAATCGTCCTTGTCGCCGAAAGTCTTAATTGAAGTCTCTTCAGAACAAAGCAGACAGTTCCAGTTAAGATCTCAGAGTTTAGCAAACTCTTCAAATTTACGTCTGATATCCCGACAGAAAAAGGCCTGTCTTTTCCTGTCATTGCTGAAAAAAAAAAAAAAGAAATACAAGCAAGCTTTAAACTTGAGAGAGAAGTAGAGGCACCATCTGAGACTTCTGGAACGCCAATTTGCCGTCTTAAGTGCAATAAAAAGCACACAGACATTAAACGGAAAGTCTGTTGGTGTCTCTTGGAAGGACAAATGAGGATTTTTTAAAAATTTTTTATTCCCCCTTCTGATAATTTATTACAAGAAAGGTCAGAACAACTGGGTGTCTTTATTAGGAAAAGAGGTGAACGATTGATATCTACATCTCAGATGAACTTGAAGCGTACTTAACTTAAGTGGCTGTCTTTTTCTGTATCGCCGTCACGCAAATGAAGGACACAGAAAACCCCCATCCAGCGCCATCCCTCCACCCCCAAAGGAAAACTAGAGGACAGGGCGAGATACAGACTAATAAAATACTCTCATTAACTTTGCCGACAGGACCAGGAAGACACATGCATGCACAGTGGGAACAAAGCCTGGACTCCTGTGAAAAGCCATTCTGGAATGTCACATTTCCTGTTTATCAACCCTACATACCACGCCGCAATAATGCTTTGAAGAATTCTGACTGTGACCTTAAGAGTATTCCAGCAAAACAGACACTTGTGCTATTATGTGGACAAACTGGATTAATAACATCTAGCATTACAAGGATGAAATACAATTATGAAAATCTGCATGTGCCGACATGTTTTTGGTGATAGCAGCATGCAAACTATTGATTTGATTTGGTTATTGCCAGGGAAAAGCAACATTTGAGTCATGACAAGAAAGGTTTGGATAGATTTAGGTCTGGACTTTGACTAGGCCGTCTTGGCAACAATATATATTGTACAAATCATTCCACAGCAGTTTTACACGTATGCTTGAGTGTCGTTTTCCTGCTGGAAGGTGAACGACACCTTCCACCCTGCTCCGGTTGAATCATTTTGGCCAAACACGTCAGGCCAAAATGATTTCCCACATTTCCCAATCGATGCAAAAAGATGACGGTAAAGCAGGCGGCGCGTTTTTGATCGGCCCCGTTCTTTGTGAGTCACCACAATGGTACTCCAAAGTCGTTGAAACATCAGAAGTGACAGCGCGTAACAGAAGCGCGCTCCTCACCGGGAGTCGTTTAACACCACATTTCAGACGGTTTGTGTTATGAGCTGGCTGCAGCAGAGGAGTGTCTACGAGAGCAGGCCTGTGTGTGGGCAAAGAGGTGAGAAACATTTGTCTGATTTTATGTGCATGCGTGTGTATGTGCTCCAGGGAAAGTGATTTGTCACCACCAACTGCTCATGGATTAATAGCAATATTGCAACACAAACTGTACGAGGAAATTGGCCAATGGGTCGCGCTTCCTGTCTTGCTGAGTCAGAGCCAATCACTCAGACACATACACACACTTGCATATACACACACAGACTGAGAGAGAAGGAGAGATGATGGCATGTTCAAATAATCATGTCTTTGCAGGCAGCGGCCCTTCAGACAGGCTACAGCTGGAGATCCATAAGACCTCCCACATGACCACGGGGGAAAACCGTAAAAGGCAAAGTCAGGGAACGAGGTATCGATTAGTGGTTATTGATATGGCAATACACGAAAGGTTAATATCATTTAAAAGCAGAGGTGCGTGAAGAATGTGGATATTTATGTTTAAATAAAGTTCACATCTATTCATTTGCAAGTCCACGGAGTTTGATTAAATCAAAGGCTGTTTAACTGTGAACTGAAGAAGGCAGACAGAATGCAATTTCTCACTTCAATCAAAATGGACTGTGGATGATTTCGCTTTTCAGTTCCTCCACTTCTTCTGTCAGCTAAATCCATGCTTATGAGCAGAAATACTTGCTATCTAATGATATATGCAACAGCATTCATGCCGTTTAAACGGTTTTAAAACTTAATGTTACAACCCAAACAACACGTAGTAGAAAGATACACTGAAGAAAAAGTATACATGGTTTTGTTTGAAGCAGCCTCAAACCGACACTCTGATGACCCACATTTTCAACGAGCAGAAATTGCACCTTGGGTCATCGAGAGTAAAACTCTGCAAAAACACAGCAAGTTGGAAGTCTTCCGACACAAGAGTAAAGGCGATCACCCACACAGCATGATGCTGCCACCACTATGTTTTGCACTGGGGATGATGCGTGCAGTCCCCCCCCCACCACACAGCATATTCACTACACAAAGTAAAGACCAAAAAAGCTAAATCGTGGTCTTATCTGACCAGAATTTCAGAATACCTTTTAACACATTTGCAGTGTCCACCAGTATGGTTTGTAGTGACTAGCACAATATCAATATGGCTTAATTTTACTTTTATTTTTTTTACACATTATATTAAACACAGGGTGGACTGTTTTCTAGTTCAGCAAGCTTTAAAGTTTTGGTCGCAATTTCTGTAGCAAAGGCTACATAAATGCCACACTTTGCACATTTCTATTCATGAAAAAAATATAGAAATATACTATTTAAAGCGTGCCTCTCACAAAGTCATACTAAAATACACTCAACTTAGTGGTTGTAACAAAACAAAATGTAAAAAAAAAAAAAAGTTTCACTTTTGCAAGGCGTTGTGTAAACTATTTTGGAATCTTAACGTTCAGCTTTTAAAATGACATATTTGGCTGTATGAGAATTTGATCATTCATCGCTTTCCACATTTAGCGTCACATTTCTTGATCTGTTCAGCAGAATTTGGAGAATTTTCTCAAGAGCGGCAGGCACATTGTGCAGAGATGGTGCGACTGATTATTCTGCTGGCTGACATGCAAAGGAAGAAGCTGACAGCAGGCCCGTTCACTGGATAACAACAGTAGTGTTGGTATCTGAGGGTGTGTGATGAAACGCATCTGTCTAATGTTACTCAAGGCTTCTTCCAAGCCAACTTTGTTGTTCCATTTCGTGTGGAAATGAGCACAACCTTCACGCATGGCTTCTGCTGAAGATGCATCTGTATTCAATCCCGTTTTTGGGTGGCATGTACGCCCGCCGGTGATTAGAATCTATTCGGGATTGCTCCGTGTTTTTTTGTGATTAACCCACCTTGATCAGACTGCTGCGTCGAGGGATCGCCGATTTGAGAGCCGACTCCGAGCCCGGGTTCTCCCACGTCGGGGACTCGCAGCCGGATTCGCTCTGGACCCGCTTGACGGCGTCCGACGCGCTGCAGCTTCCGTTTGACACGGGCTCTCCTCCCCGGTGCGCTTCCACGCTCATTCCAGCGCTGGCCCCGCCGCACGCCGCTCTCCAGCCTGCAGCAACCGGTGGGCCGACGTCGTTCTTCTTATGCGACCCGAATTCAGACATGGAGACACTTTCTTTTAATTGTTTTTCTTCTTTTTTGTTGCCGCTTCTCATCGGAGGTAACGGGGATCCCTAAGCAGCGGCTTCGCACACAGACGCAGGCGTGCCATCGTGTGAAGTGAGCGATCCGCGACAGTGTAGCACCAAGAGGACAGGAAACTTCTCTTTCTTTCTTTTCTCTCAGCCCCCCCGCCCCCTGTCTGTTTCTTTCTCTCTCTCTCTAACTGAAAGGTGGGGGGAGGCGACCAAAGCTGGGGCGACAGCAACAGCCAAAAGCGACACACCTTCCAGTCCGTCACCATCAAACATTCCTCACGTCTCAGTCACAGCTGGATGTGCGCCTGCGTAAAGAGAATTTAAGCAGCTCGGGGGGGTTGATCTGGCCCTCTCTCCAGCTGCGCGTTAACCCCTCGACGCTGTCTGAAGCATGACGATGATGTCGATGGCTTTTTCCGATTCGCCTTTCTTCTCCGCTTCAGTCAGGCTTCTTAGGATGGACTGTCTGAGGGTGAGAGAAAGCTCGTCATCTGGGAGCATCCTGAGCTTGCTTCATAGTTGCTTACGTGTTGTATTCGCACAAGTTGTTTGTGCTGGTCTATAAATAATAATACTAATAATAAAAATAATAATAATAATACTGATAATAATAGCTATGTGTGCATCTAAAAACAAAAGTAGAATATCATGGGAAAGTTCATTTATTGCCATAATTTAAAAAAACAAAACAAAAAAAAAAGATGGATCTAATTGATATTATATCAAGAGACAATGGTTCTTTGTCTCTGCATAGATAGCTACCTACCTATCTATTTTCTTAAACAGAAAACAGCATTTTCTAACTTAAAATGCTGTTTTAAGTTAAGAAACAAAGGTTTGCACTGGAGCATGCATGTGTTCCACTGGAAGAAAATCTTATTCATCCATCCATAGGACCGGGAGACTGAACTGGTCTGTGTATTATAATTCCTACACAGAAAATAAGGAAAGAAAAAAGAATGAGGAATGACCTTTGCAGAGAATACATCTTCACCCACTGGCTGGCAGCATTGTTTGCTTGTTTTTTCACTGACAACAAGAATAAACTCCTATAGCTCTTTGGCCATACTGAAAACCTTTACCACTGATTTTACTTGAAAATTGCAATGCGGTCCTCTGTTTGGACATCATTGTTAATAAAATGTCATCTAAAATAAGTGAGGTAGCTTTTTTCTTGAAATCTTTCAGCTGAACTTTCTAATTTGCACCGTCTGAACACAAACAGACAGAATGTTAATGCCTTGATATTGACTCTGCCAGACTCTGGGCTCTAAAAGAAGAAACAAAATCTCTTATTTTGACAATTGCAACACTTGGACAAATTAAGCTCAACATCACTTACGAGACGACGTTTTTCGGTGCCGTTACAGAATTTTGAAATACAGAATCTTAATGTGAAGAGAGGACATTCTCTCCTCATTTCATCATCAGGTTCACATTTACATAATAAAATAACTGTAATAGGTTAGACTCTCGGCTTGTACTGCTCAGGGATAAAGCTATAAAACTGAAGGAACATATCTGCAATAAAAACTGAACAAAGTAAGATTCTCTGGGCTCCAGTCGGACTGCAGACTTCATCAGTTATATTTATACTACCAATGTATAAATATATACATCTACAAATTTAGGAGGATAAAGGAGCATCTGCTAACTCTAGATGTCACAAAGGAGGCAGTCAGTGTTTGATCTTCCACTGATTTAGTGAGTTTGATCATACACAAAGACATTTGGTGGTTTCTTAATCCCAAAAGGGTTAAATGTGTTTTTAAAAATAAATAAACTGAAAGTGGTTGTATAAATAGTCTCACATGGCCTCTGTGTAACCTGATCCTGAGTTCCAAACCATGATCCTAAATTTTATTTTAGTCTTTTCAAGTTCTCTTCTAATAAACAAATGTAAGGGAAATGATAAAAAAAAAAAAACCCTGAATCTTATATATGTTGAGTTTAAGTTGAATAAGAAGTAACGCAAATAAAACCGAGTCAAACTCTTTGTGATTCAAAAGATGAAAAGCAAAAGTCGATTTTCAAGCAGGATTTTCAAGCATCTGATGTTGGAGAGGTCATGACTTGGAAAAGCAGTTTGGTCTCCCCGGTGCTTTTAATTTTGACCTTGGAACAACCAGGAGCAATCTCTGTGTAAATCTCAGTGATCTAGATGGGGGCTGTGCACACTCAGAGAGGTACAATATGTTAAATTATGCAGAGCTTTTAGACAAAGTAATAAAATAATACCCTTTGTAAGAGCTTTTAAAAGCTCTTACAAAGAGCTTTTACAAAGGTATGGCTTCACTTTTGCAAGTGGTTTGATATGCAAGACAGTAACTTTGATGTCAGCATTAATGTGTTCATCAAAAGCAAAAGAAGTAAAATACAGGAAATTGAAGGACCAAAATGGTGGAGGTCCCAAGCCCCCAGCCCCCAAACACAAACACCTCTGCTTTCAGCTAATTTAAGCTAAGAAAGTTTAGATTATACATTAAATATTAAGCATTCCTGTTTTGAGAAAGATATATCTACATTTGGTTTGGTGATAGGCTACATGAAAAATATTCAGAGGTGTTTTTGTTTGCTTTTAATTACAATGTTTAGCAATTGGAACAATATTTAAATTCTAAATAAAACAATAAATTTATGGCAAAACCAGCTGAATTAAAAAGTTCAAAATACTATTTGATCAGTTGTATGCCCCTATGTCTAAAAACAAGTATTTAACACTGTTGAGGTGCAATGATTTGCCTTTGCTGCCATCTAATGTCAGACCTGGATAAAGACATATAATAGGATCCATTTTTCAAATGTTGACATGATGGTAAAACTCAGGTCACACATTTGTCTGCTGCAGCAGATAAATACATTGTTCAAGTATTATGATTTCAGAGTTAGTTTATTATCAAAAATGACATCTTAAACCGCTGTGCGATGGACTGGCAACCTGTCCAGGATGTGTCTGGCCTCTCGCCTTTTAAACGCTCAATACTAGACAATTCTCTGTTTCTTGTAAGCTAAGCAAAAGTGTAATAGCCTTCTTAGAGCTACCTGACTGGCAGTTTGCAGCATCAAGAATGGGAGAGGCATCACAGTGTTACTTTATGCACCCAACAGCCAGAAAAAAACTCCTATCCTACTCTTAATGTATTCTAAAGCAAAAACTTGTTTTTTGGCTTAAAAATAATAGTAATAAAAAAAAACTAGAATATTTCTTGAATTGCAAAAAACATGTATTTCATTGTCTTGTGTAACAGCTGACAATATCAGCAGCTGCTTAAAAACTGGCTGATTGTTAGTCGTCAAGCTGGCAGAGGCACGCTACCCCACGGTTAATCCAGTGTTTCTGTGGCTTGTCAGAGGGCAGCTCGATGGACAGGACGTAATTGGTGGAGTGCCCAGTGGTGGACAGTGTACCTCGACGAGCGCTAGTTTTGTAAACCGGGCAGACGTAGATCTTTTCGTGAAGAAATAAGTCCATCTCTCCTGGTTTGAGCTTGATGATGGGCAAACTGTCAAAGAGAATCTTAGGTAGAGACTCCCCAATGACCATGTTCTCCCTGTCCCAGCGCGCTCCTTCCATGAAGAGACCCTTAATATATGCGCCATCTTCGGGCTTATTTTCCATATAGGTCTCCTCCTTGGTCACCTGGTGTGTGAATGAGAATAGAAATAGAAAATAAGACTGCATTATTATGTTTAAAAGTGACTAAATAAAGTTAGAAACCAAATACTTGCCTCAAATTCAAAACCAATATAGTCGATTGGGATGGTATACTTTCTGGCAAAGTTTTGAGACACTCCAGTTAGAAACGACTGGGTAAAATAAAAACCAGAGATCCAAAAAACCGTAGGTGGGCCCTGATTTATCCAGTCCTGTACAGATCACCATCATAATACGTAAAGATATTAGAATTTTTACACGAATACCTTTTAAACTTCACCCAATATCAGAACTCAAAAGAAAGATATGGAAATAAGAAAACTTTACAGGCCATTGCAAAAGTATTCATTCCCTTTGAACATTTCCACATTATGTCAAGTTAAAGCTACAGATCCCAATGTATTCTAGTAGGATTTTATGTAGTAGGGCATCACAGATACAGCGTATCATTGCAAACTGGAAAAAAAAAAGATGAGTATCTGTTTAGTTTCGTAGACCTAGAGAACATCCAGTGAAACCAAACAAGAGCCTTTAGAAGTCACTTTATTGGTAAACTGAGTACAATTTACCTGCAAGTAATGTAATTGCAAGATAAATTCAGCTGAAGGTTTCAGAAGAAGAATTAATTATAGAAGCATCAAAGAGGCTTATGGTCACTCTGGAGGAGCTGCAGAAATCCACAGGACAGATGGAAGGATTTGTTGACAGAACTATTATCTCTGGTAAGAAGATGGCCATTTTTGAAAGAAAGTTGTAAGATGTCCCAACACCCATATGAAAATGGGAGATTACTGGAGCTAAATACATTAGAAGCTTGAATAGAAAGAGAACCCAAAACGAGTGCAACAATTAGCAATTGTAAACACCCCAAGACAGAGAAAGGTTACATTTCAGCAGAATGACTAACATCCAGTCAGAGCTACAATGAAATGGTTTTGAGGAAAGTGTGTTGACCTAGTTAAAGTCCAGACATGCAGTAAATTCAAGTGAGAATTTATGGCAAGATTTGAAAATGTATATCATGTCCGTCAAACAATCTGACTGAGCTTCCACTATGTTCCAAAGAAAATAGGCCATTAACTCAGTATCCACATGAGCAAAGGACTGCACTAGTAATTCTTACAAAAACAAGTTCTACAAAACATATACTTAGTTGGGTGAAATACAATGCACAGCATACCTTGTAATTATTTGAAAAGAATAATATAAATAAATAAACATCCCAATGAAGCACATATAAGTTTGTAGTTGTGACATAAAAATAACTTTGTAGATTTCAAGGGGTATGAATACTTTGGTAAGACATCATATACCTGCCTAAACTTGTAATCATTCTTACTTGGAGGAACTGTAGTCTGCTCAGTAGATCAGCCACATAGCTCCCTAGTGGTTTAAGGGAGGGATATGACTTGGCTGCCCACATTCCTGGTACTTTGCCAACCAGCATGCTGTTAAAGACATCCTCAAGCTCAGAGGACATAACAATTTGGCCCTTGAGAGCTTTGCAAATGTTTATCAAACTTTCACGCACCACCTCCGTGAGTCTAAAAGAGAAAACAGCTTAAGATATAAATTATCATAGCTTTTCTAATGTGACTTTACATGAAGGGCAGAGGTCAGTCTTACCTGTTAAAGCGGATAAGCTCTTGCCTCAACACAGTGTTCATCGACTCTTCATAAATAACTGGATATAATTCCATTACCGCTTGGATGTCAAAGTCTTGTGGTAGCTTTGTCAAAATATCCTCTGAAAGTTCCTCGACTACTTCCTGCAACACAAAAAACACAATTACATGAAGCGTGGCCAAACAAGACAACAGAATTTATTGCCGAAATGTACACATTTTTAATAATTTTTAACCTAACTCTTGTATGGAGAAACATACTCTTGCCAAGTTTCATCTAAAGTGGAGCTTGTTGTACAGAAAAGGCTCCTTAAGGGAATCATTTAACAGTCTTTAAACATTAGAGGGTCTAAATACCTTTCCAGTGAAACATAACTCATGAGCACTGATAAAGAACAAAACATATTAGTTTATCCATCAGGCTAAAGGCTGATCTGATAGAGTCAAGACCAAACAAATCCGGTCTAAATCGAGGTCGGAGGTACCACCTATAGTTTTCTTAAATAAAACACCAACTGAAAATGTGACGATGTATTTCTGGAGAGAGGGACAGGTAAAAAAATATGGTGTTAAAAGCAAAAATAATATATTAATATTTATCAATAAATAATAGAAAGGTTTTTGACATAAAGACAAGAGGTGTTGTAAAACAATACGTTTCAGGCTCAAGTAATTAATTATACAAATTATTTGGTCCTCTGAAGTCCAAAATAATTGGTCCTTGAGTTATCAGCACCAATTATAAGATTAACTAACCATAACCTTATAACGTGACCTCATTTAAAACATTTTTAACCATTCCTTTCGAACCTGTGAAAACATAATCTATTATGCTGTGATCCAGATAAACCATTTCAACACTTTACTGTTGGATTTTTGTGTCTGCATTCTACATGGTGATTTTAAAACATTTCTTATTTTGCTGCTTGTTGTCCAAGCCTATTGGATGTTTATTGAGCCCATATTTCAATCCCCACAGTTTCTTGAATGACTACATACAACATAAACTATGTGATCATATTTAGACACATATTGCAAACCTGTGGTGACTTGCCCCCTCCGCCAGTCTGCCTAGGCAGGGTCAGCAGTATTCCTTCCAGGAGCTGATTAGTTTCTTGATTGTCTTTAGTAATGTCTGCATTGCTATGCAGTCCAAACACGCTTGGATCGGTACAAATTGGCAGACCACGAATGTAGTTTATATATGTCTGGAAAAAAGTAAAACATATGATGTTCTTTCTAAATCTTTACAGATTTAGGTTTTCATTTGGCCTTTTGTTCAAGGAAAATATTTTCCTGTGAGAAAAAAATTGGTTTGTTTTTTTCTTACCATACTGTTTTTCATACATTTTGTGGCCAAAATGAACAGAGAAATAGGACTCTTCATAATACTGGACAACCCACTCCTGCATTAAAATATTAATTCATAATACATGTGTGAACTCAGGCAGTACCTGATAGGGTCCATGAAGTGGGACATAATACTCTTCTCCTTCACTCAGATGGTAGCAGTCCTGCTCAATCAGTTCCCAACTGTAAAAGATGGACAGGAGGGACAGCAGCAGACGTCTGTCTTTGTCATCGGTCACTCTGCCTCCATAGTTACACTCGCCTGAAAAAAAAAAGAAAAAAAAGTGACCCCAGTTGTTCTTAAGGAACCATAAAGCATATCATGAGATGCATTGATAGACAGAAACATTTTGTGGTTGTGCTTGCAATGAAACACAGTTGTACAACGTTTTGACTCTAGTAGCTGGGATAAACGTGTGTGTGCCTGAACACAGATGGAAGATTCACTTTTCAGATTTTTGTTTGACGTTTTTCTAAATCCATGCATTCTAGAATATCTTTGTCTATTTGGTCATGTAAATCTTAAGTAAGATTGTTGATTTTCTAAGAAAACCAATATGAAATCACCTGTGAGAT
This sequence comes from Poeciliopsis retropinna, assembly GCA_010277075.1. Lineage (NCBI taxonomy): Eukaryota > Metazoa > Chordata > Actinopteri > Cyprinodontiformes > Poeciliidae > Poeciliopsis > Poeciliopsis retropinna. The sequence goes on from VMRM01000016.1 coordinate 9,416,200, forward strand.
ACGTGAGCGCCTCCAGTGGAACATCCACGTATTCATCCAAGAACATCTGGATCTGCCTAACGCTGATTCGCAGATCTGACTCGTTAAACTCATAGGGAATATTCCATCCTGAAGATGGGAGAAGAAACAAAAATTAATCTACTGTGAAATGACACAAAACTAGATATAAGTTATCTAGTTTTGACAATATTGGAAAAATTGGAGAAATGAAAAAGGAGAGAGGAAAACAAAGCTATTTCAGCATTTTGTGATTTTTTTTTTTACCAAGGGGGCCGAAGTTTCTCCTCTCCTGAACCAGAGCATGGAAAAAAGTGAGGCCGAACAACAGCTTCTGCCAAATGGCCTGTTTTTTGGAGCTGCAAAAGAAATCTGGGTCCGAGATGGGGTCACTAAGGTAGGAACGCAGCAAGTTGGCTCTAATTCCCTTAGGAGGTTCATTAGTCATCTTCAATCCATTTTGCAAGATACTAACTGGGAACTTGTCTGATGGATAGCTGGTTAGCCACAGCCTGTGGAGAACAGAGATTTTTAAAAAAGACTGAGTTACAGGGGCCAATTTTAATTCCTATTCCACTGTGAAGAGAGTATTGTACCTAAAGCTTGGGTGTGTGTTATCTGGAATGATGGTTTCTTCACAAATCCTTTCCAAAGCGGGCATCCAACTGGTGGCCAGGTGGCAGTTCTGCAGTACCACCCAAGTGCCATCTGTTATGGCTTTGTCAATCATTTTAGCTGCAATGGGACCTTGTCCTTGTCCAAGAGAAATGGTCTGGAGCTTGCTACCCCCCATATTCAGGTCATCGGCAAACTTCAACAGTACTACAAAAGCCACCCAACATGTAAGAATTTCTGAATTTTCTTATGTATATATAGCAAACTTTGGCCTGCTATTGTGACACTTCAGCATATTATTACCTGCAGTGGGATCTGATCCAGGTGACAACACAAAAATGAGAGGAGAGCAGCAGTTTGAGTCTTTGTAACTCCCTGCCAAGTCAAAGGTGGGTGGTTCGATGTAGGCTTGCCCCATATTCAGCTCTATGAAATCCTGCACAGCTGGAACCAGTTTATCTGGTCTGAAGCACCTGATTATAACCATTCGTTCCAGTCCCATTAGGTTATCCCAGTGGTCAGGCAGCCGTTCATCATGGGGTTTTGCTGAATCATAAAGATCCTTCCATTTGGAGATGCTTTCTCTGACATAAATGAAAAAGTCATTTAGCTTTGGAAGCTTGGAGGCCCTGACGATCTCTGACCAAGATTTGTCGGACAGCCACTCAGCGGCAGGGTTGGGATAAGGGTTATCCAAGGCAACACCACCGGTTAGGAGGAAACGCCACACTTCATCATTAACCTGACCCTTGCCTTGCAGGATGCCTACTGTGAGCAGCAGGGAGAAAAGCAACTTGTCTTTTTCAAAAAGTGAGCGGCAGACATTGTTGTAGATGCAGAGGGTGAAGTGCTTAATAATATTGCTTATCCTTTCAGATACAACATCGCTTTTTGTACTCTCGGATATGGAATACTGGTACAGATTAATGAACCATGTCAGAGAGTATTGGTACATGGGTTCGATGTTGGCCATTTCTGAAATGCAGAAAAACAGAATGGAAGAGTGCTCAGCTACAGGACGGTAGCCCATGCGGGTGTTGTCGATCTCTTTCTCAGTGGTGTTGGCGACTTTTTGCTTCTCAGAAATCTCCTCAGAAAGTATTTTGGAGGACGACAGAATCTTGATGGCTGTCTCATCTTCCAGAATGTTGCCCTTGGAAGAGGAGAGGACTTCCAAGATCTGATCTTCAATTTCTTTTAGCTGCTTACTGTTAGCAGCACTCTCTAAAATAAGCTGGTTCTTTTTTTCCTCCAGCTCTGGTTTCTCCTTTGCAGCCACAAGTCCTAAAAGCTGGTCTTGTAAACCCTGTGGAGTGATCATGAAGTTCAGCAGGCAGACTTTTACAGCTACCTCTGGAAGATAATGAGGGTTCCTCAGCCCAGTGGTCATGTAGAACAAAAATTCTTTAGAATATTCCACAACATTTTCTCCAATTTTCATATACTCCACCCCTTGTTGTTTGAAGGTCTGCTTCAGCAACACAGATTCTAAAACTGGATCTAACTCCTCTCCAAGGTGTTCCATGAGGACTGGCTTCCCAAACTGGATGCAGTTCTCCAAGATTCTCACATAGTTTCCATCTGATTGCTTAATGACTGCAAGGTTATTAGCCTTCTCCATGTTTTTGACCCACTTGTTGGCCTGACCCTGAGGATCAATCATCAAGGGCCAGCGGCGAGAGTTGAACACGATAATACCATTGTCTGTGGAGAAAGAGTCCACAGGCAGTCCAGCAATCTGCCAAGCCCTAATAGCCACCTGATTACCTAAAGTGCTGGTGAGGGCGAAATCTTCAGAGCAAGGGATTTTCTTTTCTTGGCACAGTTTGTGCCATTGTGTTTGACAGTCTTTGCGGTAATCCACTGTAAAAGCCCCAAGGTAGGAAACAGTTCCAGAAGAGAGCAGAATGTCACCTGTTAGACTGGTGTATCTGTCAGAGAAAAAACAAAGCATGACAATTATTGCAACTGAAAATAAGAATAAGAATTTAGTGCATTTATAACTGTATTTACCTTATACCCAGTTGTCTTGCAGCCTCCGTCCACCGATCCTTCTCGCCACCCAACCCTCCGATCAGTTTCTCTGCCCTAATGAGCTTTTGAGAGCACAATTCAATGTTGTCTTCCAAATCTTGCTTTTTATTAATCATTGCATCCAAATCATCATTGAGGTTCTGTAATCGATCCTCAACTTTTTTCAGTTCAGCCCTTTTCACAGACAGCATGTCCATCTGTATAGCTAATTCATTCTCAGCTAGCTTCAGTCGCTCCCTTTTGGGGGCAACAACTTTGATTACACGCTCATAGACCTCCATTGCTCGCACCCATTTACAGAGACCCTCACAAGCTGAGGAGACATTTTTGATTACAGAAGGCTGGAAGTCAGGGTGGTCAATGAATTTTTCTCTAATTTTTTTGATGTACACAGGAGAGATATTGTCCTTGTCGTATGATTTTAGGTTATCCAAAAACTTTAGGTCTGAAAGAAGCTTCTTAGATGGACCCCAGTAATCTTCGATCATCTTACCTGCAGCATAGTTATTTATAACAATTAAACTCTATATTTATTCATTACAATGAATGCTGTAAAAGTATGACATTTGTCAGTAGAATGGTTTTGTATGAAACATCATTCTTTCTATGATGTAACCATACCTGAGCCACTAGGATCAGGTTTTCTTTCAGGTTTGTTGCCCATCATCACACATATGGACTCCATCACCAGTTTTATTGGCCCTGGTGGATTTGACATGGACTTGACAACTGTAATGTCAGCAGGTTTCAAAGTATCCAGGGCTGAAAGGGCAGCCTCCAGTGCAGGCATTGCCACTGCTAGATCTCCCTCACATTCATCCTGGAGGAAAACCAGTAAGTATTAAATTGTATCCATAAACTGGAATGCTTTAGATCAGAATATGGTTACAATATAGTCTTATGAAACCTTATAAAAATATAGATATTGGCTGTATACCTTGATAGCTTGAGCTGCAGCTGCTGCTTCATTAGCCACTCTCTCATCAGCAGAAACAATTTCTTTTTTAGCATCAACTTCTACTGTTTCACTTTCTATCTTGACCATCATCTTGTCTGTCTCAGCTGAAGTCTGAATGAGCTCTGGCTGCAAAGCTGTCAACTCTTGCTGCATCACTGAAACCTAATAAGATATAGCATTATAACATTCCCTGTATGAGTTGCATAAGGCTCTATTTTTAAACCAGTCATGTCTTTTAAATCTTGTACATTAGTACATTAGTCATTTACCAAATGTCAAATGCAAATGTTAATGGGCAAATATAAGCACATGACACACACACCTGTGTATATAACAGTGTATGTGTGTGTGTGTGTATATAGTATCTTTCATTTTACTTGCTTAAGCGCTACACCATCAACCTGTATATGAGGAAAAATTACAAATTTGTCCTCATACTTGGCAAAATCTGGTCCATTAATTGGGTCTAACTATTTTCATTGTTAGACAAGTTCCCATTTCAAAGAAATGAATCTTTTATTCTTATTCTTCTTGTGATTGTCACAGTTCATTACCTGAGATGCAGCAAATTCCAACTTCTCAAGACCAACAAGATAGCGGTTCTTTGCAGTGTTCACCTCATCCCTCTTAATCCCCAGCAATTTCTTGAAGGTAAGAATAAGTTCAAGATAGGATGTGGGAGTGACATAGTTGTGTCTTCTTAATCTGGAGAAATAGACCTCAGACATCTCCTTGACACTTGTCTGGAAGTTCTTGCACATATCTACAACCCTTAGTAATAAAGAAACAACAAATGCCATTTACTAAAATTCTTGTAAACGATTAACTTTTTCATAATTTTTCATCCTCTTACTTCTGTCTGACGTCACTTTCCATTTCCACATCCTCAAGAAACTTGTGGGCTACCATTTCCAGAGCATCACTTGGCCATCCATGAAACCAGTCAATAGTGCAGCAGTTGATGAGGGAAGGAAACATCCTTAGACGGTTCCTAAAGGCATCTCCGATGGGACTCATGGCTATCAAAACAATAAATTCTCAATTATAACTAGTTGGTCAAATCTGAGTCAAAGCTGACATAAAAGTGCCTACCTAGCACAATGTGAAGGTTGGCCTTTACTCGGTCAATGAAGTAGTTGTACACTGACAATGGAGTTGAATCAAGTTTTTTCCCTTCCATCCGTGCAATACCCTGTGCTTTATCAATGATTTCTGCACGTTCATCAGCTGCAAAAATGTTTGGCACGTCGCCAGTATTAAGCAACATGTCGACGTCTTCTAGCATGGCTTCATCTTTAATTTGGCTGTCATTGAACAGAAAGACAAGACTCTTTCCTTCAATGCCTGCTTTGAGCATTATCAGTTTGAGATCATCACGCCAGTCCGACATGCTGTAGTTTTTGGTCAACTCAATCTGAAACAGCACATAATCATTGATGAACGTGCCCAGTTTAGACGTGCTTTGGCGCCCAGAGCCACCAATACCAACAAGCAGAAGGTGACCGTTGTCTTGTTTCAGAACACGACAAATGCGGGAAATGTGCTCAATAGCAAACTTAAACATCACGAGGGACATGGGTGCCTTGCTGCTGCTGTTGTACTCTTCAAGATATAATTCCATCACTTCTTGCAAAGCTTGCAAATCTGTGATTTCATCATAGGCGTTAGTGTCTGAATCAGGCTGTGCATAGTCACCAAAAAACAAGCTACGGATGTCTTCATCTACTACAGTGCCATTTGTGCTTAGATGCTCTAGGAGCTGGAAAAAAATAGAAGATAAGAACATTTAAACAGAAAAGCTGCAGTTGTAACACTGAGATTTTTTTTTGTATAGTGCTCACTGAGTTACTTTGTCCAAATTCATCTTAAAGATGTTAGAGGTTTTCTCTTTGACGATTTCAAAAAACATCTCCTTGTCTGCATTGTCAATAAGTCGGTCATAGAAAACACGGTAGACTTCATGAATCCACAACCGGATAAGTTTATCTCCGTCCTGAAAAAAATTGAAGATTAAATGACACATAAGAAGGAGAGACATAAAAGGTACCCAGGTTATTTTTTTTCTCACCTGTATGTGTGTGGGTGGTGCTAGAAGCACACCTCGTATGACCCTGGAGAAGTCTCGCAGGTTGAAAATGTAATGGGACTTTGATGGGGTTGGGAGAAAACTGTCAATAGTGGCTTTATAAAGGCTCATGGTGGCCTGAACCATGATCTTGCCAAGTCTAGGACAGGACAGTGCAGTAGTTCGTAAATGTATTCACACATCCCTGGAACACCTCCCCATTTACTGTATGACATTACAACCTCAAACTTAAATAATATTTTTATTTTATGTGATAGACCACAAGAAGTAATGCATAATTGTAAAATGGAAGGAAACTGATGTATGGTTTAAAATATTTTGTCCTCAAATAGATATATAAAAAGTGTAACATGGCTATGTCAGCACCCTTGATATAATAGTCTAGAACATAAATACCAAGTAATATTAAAGTTAAATTAGGTTTGTGGTTGCAATGTGACAATATTTTCAATAATTCACATGTTATTTCCAACATCCTCAAATGAAAAAATGTTACCTGAGGAAAGATGAATCAAACCCCTTGCTGAAGTGCCAGTCAGAAATGGCACTGAATATCTTCATCAGCGTTTCATCATCAAAGCAATCAATTGAGATGATATTCATGTGTCGAGTAAAACGTCCTGCCATTTCAAATATTTTGTTATCGACTTCTGACTGATGGATGTCTTAATACTGTACATAACAAGTAACTTTCATTTCAACATACCTGTAATGTCATTCTTTCCACCACCAGGAGGCCCCATCGCCGACATGAACAGCAAATCCACTATGTGCAGAATGGAGGTGTCTTTTTTGTCATACCAATGGTGGTGATCAATCCATTGTCTCAAAAGCTCAATGGGAGGCTGAGCACCATACTTTTCCTTAGCTGGCATATTTAGGTCATCTTTGGAGAGGAAGGGAAAGATGACCTATTTAGCTATTTCTAATTAATCCCACAATTTAACAACACAGAGGTTTTACACGGTCTAGCACCCTTACCAACAAAAACTATAGACTTCTTTCCCATGGGAGGTCCAAACACTCCCTTCCTCCGTCTGTCCAGCTTTGCCATGATGATGTCCTGGGTCTGGTTAGCTGAGGTCCTGGCTGAGAAGTTTATGCAGTTGGGTGTGTACTTCTCCTTTGGCAACTTCACTAGAAAGCTTTTGTTGATGGCAGATTTGCCAGTGCCCGTGGGACCCACAAACAGCATGGGGATTTCATGTGACAGGTAAGTGTGCAGGAAAAATGTCTGACGTGCCGTCTCTATTGTAGGGATGATCAGGTCTGAGACCTGGTGATGAAAAAAACGTTTTATGGGATCATGGCAATCAATACTTGTAATATGCTTGGCACAATTATAATAATACACATTATTCACAGTTTGATTTCTGAAAAAAGGAGGTTATTTCACTTTCACACTGAAAGACGGAGACTAGAAAAGAAAGATCTCACAGTTGGAGCAGACAAGGAACAGTATACACATGGGCATGCTGACTTTGATTCCAGCTGGGATGATATTCTCTTCTTTAGTGATTGCATCAGTCCAGGCGTTCCACTGTCCATATCCATCCTTGTGGAAGTAGTAGTCGTAAACAGTTCCTGCAAAACAATAGTATGGTGTTGACATGAAAATCACAGGAATTTGGCTGATATTTATATGCCAAAATTATGCTTGATATGTAGTGACCTCGCTCCGGGAAGATGTTGTGCTTTTTAAGTTTGATGCTTTTGGGACGAGGGTGCTCATCATCAGTGCCCAATAGCATATTGCGAAAGAAGATGTCAAACTTCTTTCGACTGTCTCCAGTGATGGTACCTCCCACAGACCAAACAAGGGCAAAAAGGAACAGACCCTGCAGCCACATGCTTATCTGGTCATTGGTCATGGTGTGTCCACTGTCTGGGTCTAACGCAATTATCTCATCTGATAAATAAATATAACGAAATAATCAAGTTGGCTAGTTAAACAATCATCATTGTGCTACTAAACTGTGTTCTTACTAACCCATCAGACAAGTGTACAACTTCATTAGACTGTAAGCCAAATGGATTGGAGATGTCTGCACCATGAAGCAACACTCCTTCTCCATAAAGTCCAAACATGGCTGAACTAACCAGTCAAACAGATCTGTGATCTGTGAAGCAAAACATTGAATGAAAAGAGGCAATGTATGTTTTAAGTCTTCAGAAAGGCAGTGACTATTAAGGACTTTAGGAAATTAAGAAAATACACAGCATCTGTACTCTAACCAGCACTATGTGTTCATTTTCCAGGCTTTTAGGCAATGTCTTTAAGTAGGAATCTCGTAGGGGAATCCATCCAAGCTGCTGAGGCTCCATGTAGATCATACCACACCTGCCGATGAAAAGTTACAGAAAAAAATAACACCAATAATTTAACTTGTGTTGTGGAAGTTCTTATGTCATCGCACCAAAGGCTGCTGTAGGTAGGAAAGACAGTTCTTTTTTGCAAATATAATAAGCAATAATCAGAAATATAATCTTATTTCTACCTACAAATAAGATCACTGAGGCTGCTTACCGACTGACAGTTGCTGGAGAAGCTTGCTCCAGGTCTGCAGGCTCAAAGATTAGACTCATCTTGGCACTCATCTGAATGATCTCACCGCTCATCAAACAAAGCTGTTGAAGGGTAGAGTGAACGTTCTTTCTTAAAACTCCTAGAGTATTGGTACTAGAAGAAGATTCATGAAGTGCAGTACCTTCTTGTTGTCATCCAGCACAGTATTCATGTTCTCAATCCAGACCGCATCAATTGGACCATCAAAGACGATCCATTGACGATCTTCTAAGGGGCAAATTGACTGATTCCTGAAGGTGGTAGCCAGGACACCATCAGACCACTCATGGCTGACTGGGTCAAAGCAACCATATAGTTGACCCATTGTGATAGCTTTTGGGTTGATTATGCAGTAGCTTACTGCAAACTCCTCCATCTCCTCAGCTAAATGAGGATGATTTGAAACCATAAAAATGAGAGCATTTATAACTGACCACAAAAAAAGCAGTGGTACATTTTAAATTCTTATAGCAACCTTCACAGAGGTCTCCAAGGGCAGCAGCAAGAACTTTATAAGCAGAAGTCTTCCCTCCAAGAGGTTCTCCCACTATCATAAAGCCATGACGTACCAACATCATCTCATAAATCTAAATAAAAACAGATTAACTACATTAGTAGATCATTTACATATATTTAAATACTATTATCATAGCCTTGATACCTGGATGATTTTGCCAATGAACCAAGGCACAGACTGGAGGTTAAGCTTTGCGACATTGTCATCAAGTGCCTTGAAAAGGAGATCGTAATCTGGTTTTGGGAGGACAACTCCAGGAAACAAATCTGAGATGATACCCTGTAGCCACCAGCACAATGTGAAACATTGAGAACAAACTCATGGATGTTTTCTACACCATTGTGTAGAAATGGCATGAACCTGTACCTGAAACAGCGGCACATCCTGTGCCAAAAACTTAGCCATGTTGACATCCATCAGCGCCCTGAGTAAAAGCACACTCTCATTCTCTTCTGGGTATTTCAGCTTTAGATTTCCTGCTGCAGTCAGGACAGACTTCACAGCTCGCATACCATAGTCGTAGTGGTACTGGGAAGAAAGCTGCTCAGAGCACAGCCGATAGGTGGCCACAATTTTCTGGGCAAGACTGCCAGTAGAATTTGAATTAACAGTCTGTATTTAAATCAGCTCATAATGCATTTACTAAGTTTTGTATCATACCTGCGAGAATCAATGAACCCCATTGAGTACAGTGAGATCTCTCCAATGAGAGCATAGTCTGGCACCATCATAGCAACTGTGCGAAAAAGAGCCTACAAGACAAAATAGGCAAGTGGACGATTAGAGTTCTTTAAAAATGTATATCATCTTGAAAGGTTTGACCTGAGAAGTACCTTTAGGTTGTCAGGGAGCTCAGCCCTGCCTGCATAACCAGGATTCATGGTAATGAACACAGAACAGGTTGGATTGAGGGACAGCTCTGTTCCCTCAAACAGAAACCTCTTCAGATGCTTAGCAATAGCCTGCTGTATGCAGAGCACCTGCTGGGCCACCACAGACAGGACCTCCACCTATGACACCAACACATATTGTCATTGAGATAATTCTTAAGAGATAAATGCAAACTCCTTTAAGTATTTAAGTCTGTATGTGTTGCTGTAAAAACAGCCATTGACAGCAACAAGCTGAAAGCCCTTATTCACATTTTCCTGTATGAACTGAGCATGCTAAAAAAAAAAACTGAAAACAGGAAATTTCAGTTTGTCTATAAACTAATTTAAAAAATGTTGATGAGACCCAACCCATGAGAGAGTTCCTGGAGACAACATGACTATCTGTTATAGCTCCAGAAACACTTTATTAAACCAATTTCCTGAGTGTCCGTTGAAATTGTTTGCAGCCTCTTCAGGGGAGTTTGTGTCACACTGCTGTTGCCCCTGTTTTTTGTTAATTTAAACATATCTTGATTTTTCATCTTACCTTAAAATATTGAAAACATTTCTATGAGTATTGTAGTACATTTCTTCAAAAATAAGAAACATTTCTAGCATCTGAGCTGGAAAATTTGTTTCAAATAAAACCAAAACAAAAGGTCTGATGACCTTCCCAATTGATTGTTGCAGATAGCCACTAGCTCATAATGAATGTTTAAATAAATTATTAACTGTGTAGATATTGTTGAGTTCTTTTTTTTTTTTAAACACATTTGTTAAAAAATACTACAGTGATAAGTGATACCACTGTCTCCAAAAATACACTGTGTAATTTCAAACAATTACAAAAGATAATCATCAAATAGAACCACTAGCCCCTAATTGTAAAAGGCTTTAGCACTTGAAAAATTCCTCTTCAGGATGTGAAGCTGGTGTGTGCTTCATCTAACAATTGTCAAGAAAGACACACTTTATTTATTGTAACTGACACTGAGCTATTGTGCAAAAAACAAATATTGCACTCTCTGTGTGAAAATGTGCTGAATAAATATCCCTGTTGTAATTAATTCATATGAATAAGTTGGATCAATTAGCTTTTAGTCATTTTAAAACCCCTGTTGTGGCAATGCTTTAAAAAGGCTGAAAGAAAAACTGGTGTTTGGTTCATCATAATAAACTGACATGCATCCACAATTCACAAGTCTAATACAACCTGAACTCACCTCTATACGATTAAACTCGTCAAAGCAGGCCCAGGCTCCAGACTGGGCGAGTCCTTTGAAGAATTTACTCATAGCTTTATAGTCTAGGCCATCAGAGCAGTTGAACACCACACACTAAATAAAGTTATGTATTTGGCATCAACATTGGGTTTCATATAAAAAGTGGATAACAACTGAAATGTTATGATGACTGTATACCTGTTTGGCCAAAGCTTTTGCAAGATCCTTTGTAGTTTCAGTCTTGCCAGTTCCTGCAGGACCTTCAGGAGCTCCACCTAAATTCAGCTTCAAAGCACCCATAAGTGTCCTGAACAATGTAATTGGACAAATGTATATTTCTTTAAAAAAACAGTCCAATTCAATGTAGATGTTATCATTTGTAATGCACAGCATTGTGCCTTCCTTTACATTTAATTCAGACTTTGACTCTGCAAACATTACCTGTAGCAGCGATCAGTTAGAGGCGTGATGACCAGACGAGGAGAGTTCCCCAAATATTCATAGCCGTATTTCAGGCAGGTGGTAATCATGCGCAGCATCACTTCATCTTCTTCCCAGAAGTAGCGCAGTTGAGAAATCCATAAAAAGTCATTCAAGGAGGATATACGATCTTCTACCAGTTTAGCGACAACATCCCGAGCTGCAAGAAATATAAAAACAATTTAATTTAATGCAAAAAGAACATATTTGGTCACTTTTATTTATCTTAGAATTTAGAAATTACCATGAACGTCAATGACAGTCAAAGCACCAAGGGTCATTCGAGCTCCTCCTGGCAGCTTTCCTCGCACTAGCTCCACAATGTCAGCGATCTGACCGTTGCACTTCTCCACATACTCCTTCGAAATATATAATCTCAGGACATGAGGCAAGCTCACAAAACTACATACAGCTTTTATGGAAAAGATCAGGATTAATGATCTAATAACTAACCAGCAGACGATTAGCTTGGATGGCCTCACACACTTCGCTGGTCCAAAAGATGGATGAGGCACAGATGACAACTTGGCCGGGCCAACTCAAAACCCACTTCTTACGGGGCACCTACAGCAGAAGAAAAGGGGAAACTTTTAATAAAGCTAAATGTTAATTTAATCAAAATCCGTGATTCATACCAACTATAATTCCGTGCTTTTACAAACAATATATTTTAAATTTAGTTCAAACGCAACGAACAACCTATTCTTGATTAGAGTATTCATTAAAGCTTAAATTTGTTTTGTAGAGAAGCACACACATTTTGGATGTGAACTTTGACCTACAGAATTGTCCGTCTTCCAGGTCAATTCAAATGGTCTCATAGAATCATAGCTTTAAAAAGGGCAAACACTCCATGCAAGTGCTTTTCTCTAAAGCTACATCCGATCGGTCTGTAAACTCTCTCTACTGCTCTATCCGGAAGCTAAAATTTGTTTAATTGAATGACTTAACAAAACTGGTTGGCTGATTTATTGCCATAAACATAATATCTTGTTATAAAAACAGTTTACATTTTTCACCCATTCAATGTCTTATCAGAAATTTAGTTGTGGAGATTACATGTTCAGGAGACAAACCCAGATCTTCCTCTCTCTAGAAACACTATCCACCTCATTGACATTGAATCCCACAGCATTACCAGACTATCAGACTTCTTGCAAATTCTGACTCTATCCTGGGGTCTTCTCCCAGTGAAGCCCTCCAAAGCATGGCAGTCAGCTCTTACTTTACCAAGACACAACACAACTAGAATTAAAAATGCAAGATAATGTAATATTCACAGATACCTCTGCATACTGAACCATTCCTTGATAGATGACATGTCGAATGCTTTTTAGCATAAGGCTCTCCACCTCCTGCAGCCACTTCTCCACCATACCCTAAAGAGTAACAGCAATACAGCCCAACATAAATTAATCTACCATATTGTTTTCTGTGAGAAACATAAGGAAAAGTTCAAAACCTTTGCGTGGGCTGGATAAATATTGTCTGTGAAGGGCACACTCTCCTTCTCAGAGCTGATCATGCCAGTAATCACCAGATCCTTAGTAAACTCTAGTTTTGCTATGCCCTCAAAGCACTTCTTCAAGTGGGGTTGTACACGCAGAGGATCTTTGGTTTGTGACAAAATTTCTAGCAGCTCGTCGTTTGAGAGAAAGAAGAATCTGAAACAACACAAAAAATGACAGGATGGACATTTTTTCTTTGGTGGTAGCTGTGAAACAGAGAAAGAAGCAAGAGTTGGGAACCAAAACCTTGGGAAAAACAGCCTCTTCATTTCCAAGTAAGCATTGAGGCCTTTCTGAATATCCTCCAGATAGTCATTGGACTGCTGCAGCCGCTCCAGCATGTTGGGCTGGCCTGTTGCCACTAGCACATGTGTGTCTTTAATCTGATCAGATGCAAGTGAGCACGAGATTACTGGGGCAAGTTAAAAATGATGGGCATTGCTTTGCAAATCCCTTACAGCTTCAGCAAGTATGTCCTTCCAGTATCTGTCCACAATCGCAAATTTGCGGCCTTCCTCGGGCATTTGGGCGATGATGTCCTCCGAGCTGAAGATGGGTTCCAGATAGAGCCACGTGACCTGACATTTCAACATGGCATCCAGAATGTCCTGCATACTTAGTAGCTTGTCCTCCCATGCCTATAACAAAGGAAGTATCTGTGAGAGAAGGGTAATTAAAAAGAAACAAATCCATGCACCCTTAACGTAGCAATTGGTCAATATCTTGATTCACAGACCCATATACCACCTGAAGCACAACATCTGATCTCAGCAAGGATACAGTTTCACAAAACTGATTATCTGTAATTATGTTGTTCCCATATCTTACCTTACATTCAGCTTCTATTGGCCTAATAAATGGTGAGCCTCGCATGGTTTGTGTCTTAATGATGTGGTCATCAAGGAGGACTTGGATATCATCTACAGCTGACACAATTTTAGTATCCTACAATGAGATATAAAACTGTCTGAGTAAAGGTTAATAAATGAAAAAAGTTATTTCATAGAACATGATTGTAGTACTGTTCACAAACACTTCAGATCTAATCATTCACAAAATACATGTATTTTGCTTTAACTGCTACATAATACACAACAAGGAAAAAGATTAAACATATCAGGTCAAGCCATATCTGTGTACTTTAGGCTCTCTTACAGTATCTCTGTATGCAGAAAATGAGAAATGCAGGTTACTCCATTCATTTTTCATCTTGTCCATTGATTTCTCCAGAGAGTACTCTTTACTGGCTGCTCCTCCAATCTCCTCCAAGCTTATTGAAGTTAAAAAGATAAAAGAAAAAAGTCAACAGACCGTTTGCCAAACTCAGAAGTTTGGCAAACTTATGAAGTGCAATATTCATACTCTTTGCAAAATTGGGAAAGCCCGAGGTCCAACATGCTCAACAGTGTGTTGTTCTCCTCTGGATTGACTTCGAAGCCCAAAATGGTGCTAATCTACAATCAGACACAAGGAGTCGTGAATCATTCCCATCAACTTTGCTGATCATTTCAATGCAAGACACTCCCAGATCCCGACACTGAAACTACAATTCTGACCTAGTCAGCTTGCCTGATGAAGCTAATAAAGTTTAAGGCACCAACCTTCTCCCAGTGGCGACTCTTAAGACCAGGGTTACAGATGGTCATCATGATAGGCACGTGCTGCTTGAAGCGGTCTATCCTGTTTTTGAAGGTGTTAGCAACAGATGAAGGCCCATGAAGACTAGAAAATGCCTTTATCAGCTTATGCAATGTCCTCCACATGGTGTCAAGCTCATCAGAGATTTTCTCAGCATCCAAGCCCTGGAAAGGACCTGTAGTTAAAATGAGAACAGATGAACAACAATATGAGAAAAATGTTTTAGTCACTTAAGCAAATGAGAGCACTTTGAATATGCGCACTCTGGAGAAAAAAAAAAAAAAATTGCTTTGTGTAGGTTGCCTACCATTCAGCCATACTTCTGACTTGCTCTCAAAGTTGAAGGCTGTGTTCCATAGCTGTTCATAAGGTTGTTTATCTGCTATAAGTATCTGGAGCAATGGAAATTCGCTCTGGTCCCTCTCAAGCAAAGACTGCTCCTTATTGATGTCCTATTTGAATAAAAACAAAAAAAATCATCTCTGTTTTTTTTTTGTTTGTTTGTTTGTTTTTAGTTAGACTTTATTACAATGCATTCCAAATCACAACCATTACTACAGTTTTCTTTGCTTGGGAGGAGTGCACTGTCTCACCTCCAGGTCAATGACAGCTGCTTCCAGATTGGCTGTGATCTGAGCGAGAGTTGCCACATTCTGCTTCATTTCTTCCATGTTCATCATCTCCTTTTTCCTAAAAGCCAGGATCCCCTTGTTCAACTCCTGCAGCCTCGCATCAAATTCAAAGACCCTGAGACATACAGAGAGAGATGATGCACATTTTAAGCATACAGGGACAATGAAATGTGTACACAAACTTGTCACCCACCTAACTGTCACGATTATTAATGATCATAGAATAAACAACTTTTATGCATTTTGTAAACACAAACTCTGTGCTTTTTTTCTGAAGCCACAGAAATAATCTCCAAAATTAAAACTTTCAAATATGACAAAACATTTTTTTTCTGAGTGAAATAACCTCTCTTGGAGATGTTCTTCTGCCTGTTCTCTCAGGATTTGCAGATGTAATCTGCTATTTTCTAGTTTTGACACAATCCGACGGGGCCAGCAGAACACACAGGTGTTCAGATTCAAGTCAAAAGCTAGTGTAGGAGAGACCAAAGAAAAGAAACAATGACAAAAATGTACAAAAGATTGTTTCATTTTGCAATACATTTGTTAACAATTTAGACAAGTATTATCTGGGAACAAAGAAAATTCAGAGAACACTTAATATCCAGGGTAAACAATTCACATTTAGGTATGCTATATGCTATTTCATTAATTTTATAATACTATATACCTGACTGAGTAGCATAGTCCATGAGGAAGCTGAGACGGTCACACGCATCTTCAATCTCCTCTATTATTTTGTGAATGGTGTAATCCTGGCTAGTTTGGACATACTGGATGAGGGTCACTAACTCCTCTGTATTCTTTGGGCTAGTTTTGGCAGTGTTTGTAATCTCCTCATACTTTTTACAGATGCTAGGAAAAGAGAAAAAAAAACCTCAAAGGTTGTTTTTTCTATATCTTAAATTTCAACTCTCAATTTTTGCTCCTACTCTATGTTGAGCCTCCTGTTCTCATCCATTTCAAATGTGACAATCCTGGCAATCAGTTTGTTTGCGCAGTCACAAAGGTAATCATTCAGGTCCCTGGCATTCAGGCAGAACATGGACAGTGGCACTGCGATGCGGAGTGAAGCTATCTCCCTCCATATATGCATGATGCTGTTGATTTTCTGAGGATTCATACAACAGGAGTTGTCTTTAAAAAACCAAGTAGTATCGTGAAAAACTAAAACTAGCAATGCCATGTTTCAGATCAAACAAACTTCCTATAAGACAAATTTAACTTCCATTTCAAGTTTCATGACTTTAAATAGATTTAAATTGACTTAAATCCATTTGATTACACATACATTATATATAGGTGTATATATATATATATATAGTGTTGTTTGTTTTCAATTATAGCTATGTTGAGTTTTATTGCCTCTAACACTTAAATGAAAACAATATTTAAAAGCTAATTTTGTGTTTGCTGAAGTTATCATTTTCTTATTATTTGTAGCATGTAATAGAAAAAATGAGTAAAATGACAAACATTTTTTACATCACAAAGAATTATTTTAAAAAACAGCAAGAAAGGAAGCGGGAAATAATGCAGGTTTCAGACTGAATTACCTTGGCAGAATCTTGTAAAGAGTGTGTCCCTGTGAGAAATTCAGAAATCTCCTCATTTGATGTATTGTCAAGAAGATTCCTGTATTTTTCATATATATCTAGGTACCTAAAGAATAAAATATAATGTTAACAACTTCCATACTCTTCGAAATTGAAAATCTGGTCATGTGTCATTACCTTTTTGGACCAACTGTGTTCTTCTGGAAAACTACTTTGACTTGGGCAAGTATGTCTGTGACCAATGACTCATCAGGTCTGACAGTGCGTAGATACTGTCTGTCAATATCAGAAAACAGCTTACATTCCAGCTGGTCAAAAAAAAAAAAAAAAAACACAATACATAGTATTAATGTTTTTTATAAAATCTCACAGAGAAGTTGAAAAACGCAAAAACAGTAGAGACATGTACAAATCAATTTAAAGTTTTTACTGTTAATAGATCCTCTGCACTTTTGATGATTTGCATAAAGGCTTCACGAATAACTTCCCAACATTCCTCGAAGGTGGGAGAAAACTCAATCTCAGAATTTTCCACTTGTAGTTTTACCAGCAAAATTTGAGAATGAACAAATATCAGCACATCAAAATCTCCACTGAAGTCATTCCCCTCCTGGGGGAAAAAAAAAAGGAGAAGAAAAAGGAAATTAGGAAACGCTCTCCAGGAATAATAGCTCCGGAAACTCTCATGTTAACTGACAATTCTAAAAGAAAGTAGCATGTCTGCGAACTTTATTTTGAAATTTCAGGCATCATGTACAAAAAAACAAACAAAGAAAATTCAAAACGTCACACCTTGTGTCTCAAGAAAAATTGTAGCAGATCCTCTAAGGAGTCTATAACCAGGCTTCGAAGTTGCAGTGACATGAGTGAAGCCACGCAGCGGAAGAACTCGGCAACAAGGGCTGGTTCACTCTCAGGTAAAAGGTGCACCCACATGTTCTCATTCACAACAAAAAGTGATACACAATAAGGTAGCCACCTTAAAGAAAGAAGATATCTCTGTTAAAGTTTAAAGAGAACTGTCTTTTTTTAATTATCTGCTAATTCATGTTTGTTTTCCATACATAAAATAGATTAGAGGTTGCAAAAGAGTGGAGATATTGCAGGTCTGTGAATGCTTTTGCAATGCAGTTTATTTGATGGTATTTTATTGGAAGCATTCATGTTCCAAAGACACATAATTTGTTCCCATTTGCTTCATCAAATCTTTCAAAGTCCTAAAAATAAAAGTTTGATAGTGGTTAAGCAACATGCCTGCCGATTTTTTGGAAATAACTGTCTTATAGTGCAGCTGCACAGGCAGGTATCAACAATTTCTATTAAAAATAAATATATTAAAGACACAAATAAATTTGAAATGAAGCTCTTTAAGCAATTCAGTGAAAAGCAGTCTGACATGTGTATGACAAAGTGGACAATATGGGAACATCAGGCTTCATGTTCAGTTGGGTTCCCTGGCAGAAACTAGCAGATGTGAAATCCAACTATGCTGATTAAGTCCGGACATCAACCTGTAGTGCGAGAGGAAGACAGCTTATTCGACAGGAAGTACTCACCCTTCATCCAGTTCCTGTCTGGTGGCTTCGCACTGTTTCTGAATAAAGACAGTAAACTCAGATGGCGAAAGAGGGAAGGTGGTGGAGCACAGGTCTGCCGCTTTCACAAATCTCAAGGATGAATAGCTGAAATAAGAAATATGAAATGCGTCAACAGGGGAACAACGAAGAAATTAATAAAAATGACATTACAGATAAATAATTATTTTTGTTTGTTTGTTTCACATCACTGAAATTTATCAAGATAACAATAAATCAAGTTTCTTATCATAAGAAATGTTCACAATAAATGATAAATAATATGATAAATGTCCACCACTGCTTATAAGCACAGTTTGCAATTACATTCAAGCCATTTATTATCATTCACATGCCACTTTTACAAATTGCAGCTGCAAGTCGAAGTAAGCATTACACTTACGAACTACGTATTTTTAATGCTTTAAAAAAAACACGAACTACAAAAGCCAATAAATGAACAGCTTGCCTTACCGATCTATCCAGATTTGCTGTAAGAGGCCCATAAAAGGACACACATTAAAAAGATGTTGGATTTGCCACAATTTGGCGTCCCTGTAGCTAATAGCCCAGGGAACTGGCGGACGAATCACCCTCCTGGGAAAAGGCTTTGGAATGTTGTTTATTGTCAGTCGCTGGCCCTCAGATGGGTCCATTAGAATGTAATCCACTGATGAAAAACATCAAAGCTTTTATTACAATAATTTCAAAAGGTGTTTCATAATTTATTACTGTTAAGCTTGTCGGAAAGTATACAACGTTCTAATAAAGCCAAACATGACCACAATTCCAAAAGTTAAGTTTGGCACAAACATAAGCGATACTTAAAAAACAACACGATGACAACAGTAACATCTTGTGGTGGTAGCAACATGCTGTGGACATAATATTTTTTTCTAGAGAAGGAAAGGCATTGGCAGTCTGAACGAAATTATGAACAGCTTCACGAAACAGTTTGTGAAGAAAAATAAATAAAAAATCATACTGCCATATTTGAATGCACATACATAATGTTTTTCCCCTTATGAAATATTACATTGTTTTTCAGTTACATTCACAAGATTTGTGTCATGGTACAGGTGGACAACATTTTGGATAAATTTATCAGCGCTAAAATATATATAATATAAAATATAAAATTTAGCATTTCATCATCACTAAATACAGTTTTTCTATCCACTGTAAACACAAACAATTTTACCTATGCTCTTCCTGAGGTTGAAGTAATAACCGTCTTCGACCTCCTCTGTCAACTTATTCCTCAGGGTTCGGATGGGTTTTTTCACACCCTCCTCTGGCTCAGGAGGCAGCATATTCTTAATGTTGACCATCGACTGTTTTGGGTAGGGGGCCAACATGTACAAGGGGACACCTCTTGTGACGTAGTATGTATACCTCTGTGTGAGAAAAGTTAAGATTGCCAATGAATTCAAATGAAATAAATACAAGAGAATGATCTCTAGAAGTCTGCAAATTAATTCACTCCAGTTTATCTGGAGTGAATTAGTTTACCTCCAGGTCTTTTTCACTGTATTCATTTTGAGCATTCTGAGTTTCCTCCTGCTTGTGCATGACGACGAGCTGCTCGGTAGGACTCATTGGCGGGCTTCTGTATATTTCTGTCCTTCTTCTCTTGGATTTTGTCTGAGGAGGGCTAGGGCTGCGTGGTGGCCTCCTGTGAAAATCAGAATCAAACGCATGAAGTTCTTCAAGTTAAAGAATACAGGACGTGTGAAACTTCTTTTGCAACATGCGTGGAGTGTACTATTACACTGTCTTTGGTCCAGTTGCTGTTGCCAAAGACTTGCGTGATGGACGTTGTCCACTGAGGTTTTCTATCTTCAAGGACTGCGCCTTGGGGCTGTAGTTGTTTCCGATAGACTCGCTGGGAGTTCGGTGGTGCCGTTGTTCTTTAAATGGTACGGCCACACAGCATGTATTGGTCTGAATGATGGGTGGGTAGTTACTATGTCTTTGTACCACCTGATAGAGTAAAATGACAGGAGTTCAAGAAACATAAAAAACTGAACTTGCTAACAAGTAAAATGGTGTTTGACAGTCTTACTTGATAAAGGTCTGATGGATCGGCAGCACACTTTTCAGGCAGGGGAGGGGGGAAAGGATGGTTTATAGCCTGGCCCAAATTATAGAGGGAGTCATCTTTCATCTGTGGGGATCAGGAAAAGATGAGAAACATTTTTATGTTCATGTTAACAGTCTCCAAATGTGAATTACAAACAATGTTAGAATTTAAATAAAGTGTCTTGGAGAAGAATTCACTCCCTTTGAACTTTTTCACATGTTATTAAATTAAGACAATAATATTGAATGCTATGTTGCTAGCATAATTAAAAGGGATCAGAAAACAAGGTTTACGAGATCTTTTCAAAATAAAAATCCAATAAGTTTGGTGTGCACCTGTACTTAACTCCCTTTCACTTTCTCGCATATCTACGGGTTTAAAATATTTTTTAAAACATATATCCTTTGGTGTATTGCGTAAAGTAATTCAAATATGCAATAAGTCTGAAATTACAAAGTCACAAAATGTGAAAGGGTGCAAGAGTTACGAATACAACTTTTGCAAGGATATTACTTTTTCTGCAGCAGTTACGGTTTAATCCATAAACTTTAGATAACCATGTCAGCAAAAATTGTTTCCTTTATCGTCTTCCAAAATTCTGACTGCGAGTTAATTAAAATGTGGAAAAAGCTGGACAACTCGTCAGAAAGAGAGTCAAAACCTATAGCCTACCTTCTGAAGTCGCTCCATAATCGCTACGCTTCAACAAACCTAATGGGGGAAGAAAACTGACATGTTAGAACAAAATTCCACATAACGTCGTACTTTTTTTTTTCTAATCTAAACTTGTTACCAAACACCTGTGTACCTTCTTCCGTGTGCTCCTGGTGTGTTTTGTTACTTACAACTAGCGGTGTAGAATAAAGCACTACTTAAAAATAAATGACAGCACTCACCTGCTAAACACGAAACGACATCAATGTGCTGATATTTTCTCCGCTGAAAACTTTAACCCGGGAAGCACCATCAGGTTGCTATAAACGGAAACACTCGTTGGTGTCAAGCACTGTCGTCTCCGTGGCAACGTCAATTACCGTTTTTTTTTTCTTCCATCAATGATAGGCTGGAAGCAGTGCACGCGCTTGCTGGAGATCTTCAGTATGGCTTGTTTATCAAATTATACGTTCCAAATAATAATAAAAAAGGGAATAATTTCAAATATTTGCTAATTGTGGTGACTTTATAAATGCCTGTAAAAATAAAAAATTTAAGCAACGCCACTGTCTTTTCCGGTTTCAAGAATAATGTTGTTTACAACCGAGATGTTGAGATTCAACAAAATTTAGATATGTGAAGCGAAAATGATAACATTTCATAAATAATTTTATTTATATTTTATTTATGACTATTATTTTTGAGATTTACAATTAATCTGAAGCAGTGATTAGGGATTCATAAATTAGCTCATGCATATTAAAAAAAATTTTTTTGAATAAAAAATGTGTTTTAATATTTACCCAGCTAAAAAAGAAACAAAAAACAAAAAGCAGGTATTTAAAAACAAAAAAGGCGTTTACTAAATAATTTAAAAAGCATAATATATATTAAAAAATAATTACAAATGTACAATTTAAAAATTATATAAATTATGTCACTATGATAAAACAATAAAATTATTTGATAAATCGTTCATTCCGACAAATATAAAATTTCACAGGGAAAGTTTTTTTTTCACATTTTCAGAATCTATAATCTGGATTTGACCTATTTCCCTTTGTGGTCTGCAACAAAAATGAAATATCAAGAAAAAACTGTTATTGGCGTGACGGCTCGCGGCATCTTGAGTCACGTGGTGGGCCTTGGGTGTGGTTTAGTCTTAGTGCAGTGGTTGTTTCGGCAGAACGCAACAGGTTGTCGGCTTGAGGGTCAACCTAAGTTATTGGTTTTTATTGTTTTAGCCATGGTAAGTCTCCGTGTACACCATAGTATGCATCTCAGATGTATAAATTATTTAAAAGAGCGCGCTGACTGGAGATTATTGGTAATAACGATGATATGCTAGCTAACCGATGCTAGCATGAGCTAAAAACGGCGGAATATTTCCACTAGCAAATGTTAGCTTGACTAAAAACGAATTTAACCCATACTTAAGATTAGATTCGCCCAAAAAAGTGAGTCAGATTAACAGTCTAGACGTTTTTGTCGACGTGTTTTTGTTTCCTTTGTGCACAGTGACAAAGTGGGTACTTGTGAGCTAAAGCGGGACTGTTCAATTGCGGAAGCACCGATGTGTCTTTTATTCGTAATCGCCTGAAAACTAGCGCGTTAAGTTCCAGAACAAAACCCCATGTTAGTTAAAAATTTTGAATAGAGAAACAGTTAAATTTGCGTGTATCCATTTTTTCTTGTAAAGTTTTTTTTTCTTCAGGCGAGAACATGGCCGCCATGTTGTTAGACAATGTAGCCTGCTACTCAAGTTCAAAATGTCAACAAGCCCCGAATCCAAAATTTTCAACGATGTAGATTTTACTACGAGCCGTTTCTTGTGATATTCACACTACATTCATATATCTCAAACGTAACTATTTTTTTTCTGCAAGGATTTCAACAAGCCAAGAACCATTACCCAGACTGTACCCTCTTTGAAGTTATCTAATGGATACATTCTGCCAGAGGGCAGACTGACCCCCAACGCCCTCTTTGTGGGTGGGATCGACATGAAGGTGAGCTTATACGTAACTTTAATTTCATTGAAATCATATTTAGGTTAGTAATGGTTCTGTGTGGACTGATGTTGAATATTTTAGTTCCTTCATAAAAAAAAAAAAAAACATCTTATGTATTATAATTCTTGGAAGTAGTAACAAAAATCAACAATTGGATTAATTAATTCTTGACAGTCAATCTCAGTTGATCATAGGCCAATTAACAAAAGATGTGTTTAAAAACCATAGCAATTGATTTTTTGTTGTTTAAACCGTTAGGTGGACGAAAATGAAATGCGGGACTTCTTTACAAGATATGGCAATGTCAAGGAAGTAAAAATAATCACGTACCGTGGAGGGGTTTGCAAAGGGTGAGTATGTTTAGATGTGTGTTGTCATAGTCGCAGTTTAAAGTTCATACATGTTTGTTCTTGAAGAAGAGTTAGTGCAAATTTGTGCCAAGTATAGATAATAAGATTAAGAATTAGCTTTTTTTTTGGAAAGATATAAAACATGTAGAAAGTAACTTTTACTGTGTTCACTGGTTTAAAGTTTTATTCTTAAACATATCCTGCTCCCAAACAGGTACACAGCCTGAACTTTCCTTTTGTGTTAATGTTACACTTTTACTTGATTTACCACTCTGTAGAGAGGTTTGTGACATTTAGCCCAAGTTCTACTTTCACTAAATATATGTTAGAAGGACAGTAACCAATACTGCCACCCTGTGGTAACACAACACATCACAGTCACATCATTTGGCATTAAGACATTCCTGCTCACATATTGGTGAATGATGCAACAGCAGACCTTCAGTTGGCTCCATTCTTTAAAGGGTTTGCAAAATTTTCTACATTATTTCTACATTATTAGTTGAAATGAGTGAATGGATTTTATGGCTATTTTCTGCTTCATATTTTCCATCATTAAGTATGTGGACTGCATTGTGTGTTCCTAGGTACGGGTTTGTGTATTTCAATGAAGATGTCAACATTCAGTCAATCATTGAGGTCAGTGAATGTCTTATGCATTAACGTAACTACCAGGATTTAAATTTTCTGCAGAATGCGCAGAAAATATATCTATATATTTTTTTTATCCGTTACAGCAACAGATCAGTTTTAAAGGGCGGAAACTCAAGCTGGGCCCTGCAATCATGAAGCAACGGAGTCCACGTATGTTCATTTCTCTTCACATTAATTTCCTGGGACTAATTCTTTGTCTTTAAACTTTAGCGACGTCAGAAATGAATAATCCTGTTCATGCTTTGCATCAGTGTTCTTCAGTGTGTGTAAGCTTGACAAAAACATCAGTGGTACCTCGAGAAGTAATAGAAATGCCCACAACTTAAAAAAAAGGGGGAAAAAAATGGCTCTTCGGGAAAGTTCAGTATGGTTCATCATTGTCAAAAAGAAACTGATTTTTTTTTTTTTTCAGGATCCATACCATCCCGTCTGGTTGGATCTGCTCCTTGGATGAGTCCTAGCCAATATATCTACTGTGCGTGTTGCTCACCAATGGGGGGAGGGGTTACACAGCCCTCACCTGTCTACAGCGGAGGCAACCCTTATAATCAGGTAACTGTTTTCCTCTTTCCGCTGTCTTTCCTCTCCACATCAACTGTTAATAAGCCTGTTCTTACTGGTTCTTGGAGCAGCCATACTCCTACAGCAGCTTCAGCGGGGTGATGGTTCCACAGATGCCGATGAGCTACACACAGAATCCCTACCCCTACCAGGTAAACGCATAAACACAGGAGATAGTAGGATTTAGCCTGTATTGCTTCCTCCACTGTAGTTTCTGTTTGTGAAATAGACTTTAGTTTCTCTAGCTTCAGTTTTTCTTAAGAAGCGAGCTTGTTGTGTTGTTGCTGTTTGTTTGACATCTGACCTCTCTCACCTCCAACACAGTACACCCCAGCACCCTGGACCCCAGACCAAAGGACTCGGCCTGTCAATCAGGTGATTATTTATCTTACTCCAATTTATTGGAAACACTTGTTTTCACCCTTTTTGCTCAAAACAAATATTCAAAAAACAGTCTTCTGCATTTGTCATATTTTTCTTCTGCCCAAGTCCCCACTTCTTTTGTTTTCATTGTAATATTCAGTCCCACCATTAGAGGTTGCTGTTGTGCATAGGAATTTTTAAGCATGTACTTGTCCTGCCTGTTTTCTGATCCCAAGTCCTGTTTTTAGAGCTTTGTGGATTGTGGAGTCCAGACTATGTTGACTGTGCTGTAGTTGAAAGCTACTGAGACTTCTGCAAGGTAAAGCTACATCTGCATGTTTTTGTAAGCAGTGTGTCTAGGAAAAGGATTATTTAATCTCAACATTTGACATAAATTTATGTATTTCAGTACAATATTGAGGAATGTATTTTTTGGGGCTTCTTGCATCCAAACCCCATTTTTTCACAACTAACCAAAGACTTTATCCTTGAATGGAATTGAATAAAATTTATACTCTGAATTTCACACTGCATTTATGTAGCAGGTCATCAGTTTTTTAAATTATTATTATTGTTATTATTTTACTGATGTAATAAATTACCATAAAAATGACTTGAGTTTTCATTACCCTGTAACCATAGTCATAATAATTAATAGAAATAAACTAGTTTTAAGAAATGGCTCATTTCCTTGTGCTCTTTCATCTTTTCCAGATGCAGACTGCAGTAGCTTCTACTAGTCAAGATGTGGACATGGTGACATCTTGGCATTCTGGACGTCTGAAAGCATCCTGACTCCCCAGATTGTTTTCAGAAAGCCCTCGTCTCTCCCGTCAATATTTTTTCAGAGCCGTTTTAACACCAGACTTCTTGAGCTTTCAACGTAAACCGAACCACTTCGATCCAAGTCACTTGAACCAAGATCGGTGAGGTTGACCTGTGGTCGGCTGCTTTTAAATCACACAGATCACAGAGACTTTTATAAAGGATGAGAAGAGCACGTTTGGTATACCAGCCAAAACATGGGATCACTTTTTTTTTTCTTTTTTACAGTCCCAAGCAAAAGAAAACAAACAAACAAAAAAAAAAACAAATGGAAAGGCTTTTAATCTCACTTTTTCTGTTTATTTATATATTATGTTTAATTTATTTTTTCCTATTTTATTGCTTTTGTCCAGTCTGTTTTAAGGGCTCTCTGTACATAGGAAGGAATGTGTTTGTATATTTGTACATTGTTACAATCTGTTCTCTACAGTGGATTTTTTTTGTGTTTTTTTTGTCAGGTCTAATGCTCCTCTGATTAAGATCTTTATTAACTTTCCTACAGCATAAGGGCACGATCATAAATTTTAAGCACTCTGGCATTTTGCGCTCCCTTTTTATTTCACTGGGTGTCACTGTGGTAAATGAAAGGCAGCGTTGGCCTCACACCTCATCACCATTAGTAATTTTTGTTTTGGTCCTTAGTTGTAAATGTTCGTCATGTGCCTCCAGAAGTTCGCAGACGAAGACAGTCGGCATCAATTAATTTTGCTTTGACTCATTAATCAACTAATGTTAGGGTAAAAAGGAGAAAATGACAGTTTTTTCAAAACTTGTTATGGCCTGTTTTTCACTAGTTGGGTCATTCACAGTTCAGACAGCTTTTATATATTTTTTGAGGGGGGTTTGATTGCATGTCTTGCGTAAAATATTTTAGACATTTAATAAGTGAATGCACTGGATGTGGTTTTAAGTTTCATTTTAAACATAGCTTAATATAGATGCACATTAGCATGTGGTGTACATCAGTTTTTCTTTCTACCCAATAGTTTCTGGACGTTGACCTCGAGTTGCGGAGGCACCATTGTGTTGAGACGTTTTTGTTCAGAGAGCCTGAGAAAGTCACTGTTTGAAGTTTTGTTTTTGTTTTGTTGGGTTTGGATTATTTTGTTCAATAAATAAGTTCAGTTTGTCATAATTCTGTCTGATTATTTTTATTTTTTTTTACCACAACTTTGTGTCAAAACTTCAGGATGTGTCTCGGAGCAGCATGGCTCCGATCCGCCTCCCCGTCGGTGGTTGCCGCTCCTCAGTCAGGCTTGCCTGGCAACAAGCTCCTCGTCTTCTGGTCAGAGGGTGTTTTGTTTTCGTCACAGCCTGCTTGTGTGACTGTGGGTCCCCAGAGTGCCCCTTCCAGCCTGTGGCCCACCCTCCCCTAAGCCCCCTGTCAGACGTTTCTGAATTATGGATTAGTCTGGATAGCTCCTTATGAAATATAAATTTTCCTAAGAAGACCCCTAAAAAAAACCCATGCATTTAACCTTAATGATGGCTTTATGGGATTCACAAGTAGACTGAACAACTTGGTATTAATTGAAATGGTGTGGAAAAACTTTACTTATCCAAGTTCATATTGGTCCACCCACTCGTCTA
Source organism: Poeciliopsis retropinna (assembly GCA_010277075.1). Taxonomy (NCBI): domain Eukaryota; kingdom Metazoa; phylum Chordata; class Actinopteri; order Cyprinodontiformes; family Poeciliidae; genus Poeciliopsis; species Poeciliopsis retropinna. The sequence continues at coordinate 9,443,548 of VMRM01000016.1, forward strand.
TACTTCCTTTTATTCCACCTTCTATCCCTTCATCTATTCTTCCATTTGTCTGTTTAAACCCATTCATTTGTGCCACCACTCATTCATTTGGCCACCCATCTACTCCATTCATCACCCAATATTTTAACGATGCATCTTTCCATGTTTTCTGCATCTTTCATCCACCAACCAATCTATTTGTCCATCATCCATCCATCTAATCCTCCAAGTTATGGGTCATCCATCCAGCAGCTGTTAGGTTTTTTTTTTTTTTGCTGATCCATCTCTTATTCCATTTATCAACCATCTATTCATCTATTATCTCCATCTTTCCACTGGTTCACTGTTTCAGTTCAACATTTTTTAGTTATACTTTTTAAGGCTTACCTGTTTTGTCCATTTTACCTTCAATTTTTTTCAAGTTTAATGTCTTCCATTTTGTATATATATATATATATATATATATATATATATATATATAGGCTATATATATTTGACAAAATATCGAAATATTTTTGGACAGGAGAACTTTGGAAGTGTATAAAATCTTGAATTTTGACATGGGGAGAAAAAAAAAAAGAAAGATATTCGGTTGCATGCTTCCTCTCAGTTATAATATTGTAGTTTAATTTGCCTGCCTTTTGTATGCAACCACGTAAATCACCTGCCTGTTCAGTCATTTCATAGTCCTTGCAGCGTTTGGTGCAGCAAGAAGGGAACAACAGGAAGGCGAGGAGAGATGATAATCCTCCCTCTTCTCCCTCCCCTTCTCCTCCTCAAGCAGTCGGAGCCAGACGGAGTGTTTATCATGAGCCGAGCTTCCACTCAGTTGTAGTTTCTGGATGAGGGATTCTTGTTTTCCTCCCATTGGATCGCAGTGGCTGCGGGAGCCGCACGTGCGGTGACGGGGACAAACGGTGAAGACATTAGAGGGCGAGAGGAGGGACTCGGTCCACTTTCCACTTCCTAAACAGACCGAGAACACCTCCAACGGGTAAGTATCTCTTTATTTTTTTATTTCTATTTTTTTTAATTTTTTTTTGGAGAGGGTTTTTTGCTGAAGATGTACGGTGACATTATCTACCTTAGTTAAATCCGTTATAACTTCCTAAATATTCTGAACAAACATGTTTTTATCCCCCTCCTACTGTAGCATGTTTAAAAACAACTTTACAGTTAGCTAAACTTACTACATGTTCTCGGACTCTTTCACAGTAAAACTAATGTCATCTCCGAGCATCCTGTCATTTCTCTATTGCTTTTCCATTTGTAATTGAGCAGCGGAGCGAACTGAATAGAGACCTTCCCTCGCTGCCACAGGTTCGAGTAAACTCAGCGTATGTGTGACGGCGTGCGTGCCCGTGCGTAAATGTATGTGCACGTGTCACGTGCGCAAGCGACCTGTAGTCTATCAATTATCTTTCACCAAACCATTGCAGGATCCAGAAGGAAACTTTTCAGTGTTATGTGGTTAACTTGCTGGTTGTAAAATATCTTCACCAGTTGACCTAAACTCTCCAATCCAAAACAAACATCGACTGATTTTCTATATAAAAGTGCCAATAAAAGGTCATGTAATCTTTTAAATCATTTTACTATCCTTAAACGCTCTCTTGTATGTTTAAACTTGAATATAAAATCCCTGTTTATGGTGTATTTAAGATGCTTTTTTTTAAGATGCAAAATCGATAGAGTCTAAGGACTCTATCAATGCAATGTCTTCTGTTCCTTTTCTTAAAAAAAAAAAAAAAATTCTTAAAAAGAAAAAAAAAAAGAAAAAGTAGCACAGGATCTTCCACAGCCATGTAGGATGAACTTAGCTGTGCTGACCCAACAACGTACTATTTCAAGCAAGGCTGCACCCACACATGCAAGGGGCATCAATTAGCGATGAGAAATTTCACATAAGTGCCCACTTCCAACTAAGCCAATATGAAAGGGCCAGTATAAGACTCTCAATAAAGAAGAGACTTTAAGAATATTAATATATAAAAAAATGTATTTCACAAAAACGAAAGTGAGTTGGAAAGTATTAGTGTGAAAATGTCTAACACCCGAACTGTGGTACATATGTTTCAGTGCTTTTACAATTAAACTCAAGTGTTCATTAATCTTAATTTTATTTTTTGATTATGTTGGTTCTTTGTATCATCACTTTAGACCTACTTCAAGTAAATAAAAATTTCAACTACAGACGACTCAAAAACAATGCAGTGCCTTCAGAAACAGTGAAATAGTCATTCAGCTCGGACTGAACTGAAATCTATTCAGAACTGAAATCTATTCTGTCTGTTCAGATTTCAGTTCAGTGCTGTGACGAGGACAGACGGTGAAGACATTAGAGGGAGATGCCAGTGTTTAATGCCTGTGGAACAATTCAAATTTCAGTTCCACTGGCATTAAACAACTGCAATACAATTGTTTCTTCTAAACATTACAGCTCTCTGAAGGTATGGATCATATTTTAAATGTTCAAAACCACCACAGCTTCCTTTAATAACCTTTATTAAAAACTCACATTTTCACAATATTGTCAGATTATAACAGATGTCTATCACATCTAGACCAAGCAATTTTGTTCTTATGAGTGTTTTAAATATCTTTGACAAACTTTTAAAAGATCCACAAACAGTCTATAAATAACATTGAGCTACCAGAAAGCACATTCCAAATCTTAACTAATCTTCTTTATCTGTATGTGAAAAAGAATATATAGATTTGTTTTAGCTAAGAATTGAGAAAATGATGAAAAATAGAAATTCATGTTTGGATGTTGGACAGCAACATCCAAACTAAAAAATGTTCACAAAGATAGAAATCTTTGTGAACATTTTTTAGATCCAATATAAAGTTGGATGAGTCACATTTGTAATTTCCAGGTAGAATTTCTACACGCTTATAATTTCAGCACCTCTGCACCTTTTTTATTTCCCAACTGCCCTCCTAACATGTATGAAGCAGCTCTGACTAGGTTTCTATAAAGCAGAACATGAATGGATTTTCACATTTATTAGATTTTTTGTTTTAAATCCTATGTAAAGGGAAGCGAAGTCATGACATAATTGCATTAAATGAGTTATATGTTGTTCATTAACTGTACAGTTATGGAGCTAAACTCATTAAGACTGAAGATGTATAATTGTGAGCGCAGGAGATAGGTCACAGTGCATGTCAGTGCATGTCACTTTGCATTTTGGCTGCTAATAAACAACTATAGATCTGATTTAAATTCCCCAAAAATGTTTACTTTTTGACCAAATACATTATAATTTTAGCTTATGCATCTACACACAATTTACATGGATGTATTCCCAAACAAAAAATGCTTACCAAGACAGATAACTAGGATGCACCATACATTGGTACTAACATCGACAGATCGGCTCAATTATTAAAACTGGGCTGATGGTAATAACCGATATTTATTTCCATTTTGTAGTTGTTTCAGTATGTGTTTCAGGAGTGGGATGGGTTGAATATGTGTTAAGGCATGCAACAGTGATGCAGTGGAGGGCGTTGAGGTGTTTAAAGCAGAGAAGCAATGTCAGGGGTGTGGTTATTACTTTTCACTGTACTAAATGGGTATGCATCTATCTAACTAGCCATCAATCAATAAATCATTGGCAATATTCATATTGGTTATCACCAATTTTGATATAAAAATGTTGATATCGACTAGAACAAACATCATAAAAACTACTTCTGTAGTAGTATTTCAGGGCTTGCTGCTTTGCATTGCTAACTGTGGTTTTAAAACTGTTTTATCCTATTAACCATGATTGTTGGCGCTGAAATCAATGTCAGTGTTTTTCTTCAAATGGAAATATTTGTAAACAGCCAAATTTGAATTATTATTATTATTATTTTTGTACTTTTTTTTAAACAGGATATGAGTGGAATGGCTTTTTTTTCTGCAAGCTGACATGCAGTGTGCAGCAAGAACATATGCAGTATGTCATTTTACATTAGTACGATCTAGGGCAAAATATAATGGCTTCGCTCCTGTAACCAGTTACTTTTTTTGTGTAATCCTCTCTGTTCTGCCTAAGCTGCTTTGTTTTTAGGAAACTGTGCAAGAAGTTGTGTGGGAGACCAATACATCACTGTCATAATTAGTTTTTATCCTCCTTGCGCAGCCTCATTAAAACACTGTTTGAGGTGACTACATTTCTGCATGGAGGAATCACACCTCCCTCCAGGCAGCTTGACATGCTACCCACTCTGCTCCCTGCCTGTCTGTCTCTCTCTATTTCCTCCTCCTTCTGTCTTTTCCTCCTCATTTCATTACTGCCCCCCTTTTTATTTCCTCCCTCCATCCATGGCAGCATCCCACATCTGAGACTCGGTGCAGCCCAGTGGGAGGGAGGCCCCACTCCGCAGGAATTGGTCTGTCACCTCTGATTTTGAAATGCAGTGAAATACTGTACCATCATGAGGTGTACATACAAGAACCATAAAACTGCAGACTGCTGATCCTGTCTCGGCCTAATAAAATTTTTATTATTGTAATTTATAGGAGACAGTACTGTGCAAAAGGAACTAAGAATGTATCCAAAACCCTTCCAAAAATAATTAATCATATAATTTTTTCAATTAGAGATAACGAGAAGGGAAAAAAAACCCTCAAAAACAATCAAATCTGTTTGTTTTTTCTTTAAAGCATCCAAAAAAATCTAACAGGTCCTGTTGAGCATCTTTTAGTACTTGCCACTGTGTGTTTCTGCAGATATAGGCTGGGCCTCTGTGGGTGTCAAGCCATCTGTTATAGGGATCTTGTTCATCTCACTGCTGAAAAGATGGTACTCCCTGCTAAAGTATTCCCTCTCCGAGGATACCAAAACAGACACATTGCTAACTCGGGTTTCGGCTTTAGGAAAAATGTCTAAAAAAAAAAGATCTACACAACAAGTAACTAGTAATTTGTCATCTTTTTATGCAGCGTAACAAAATTCTGTTTCATCAATTGATTCCTGAGCACCAGTGCTGCTAGTATATTTAGCTGAATTTGGATATGTCACAAAGAGGATCGTACAATCAAAAGCGCAACAATGCAACAATCTTTGAATTGTGGGTTTATGTACTGCATGCCTGATTGCATATTTAAATAATCAATGCCCTCATGTGAGGGATAACAGCCGGGTTGCAGTTAATTTTGTGCTTAAGCCAGTTTTTATTTCTTGTTTTTGTTTGGTTGTTTCATAACCAGGTTTCTAGCTAAGAAAAAAACTGCTGCCGATCTTTGACCTGCAACTTTGAAATATTTTTCTGCTTCAACACACCTGAGTCAACTAATGAGGTCATTAGCATGACTCTGGAGAACATGACTGCATACTGAGGAGGTAATTCAGCCATTTGATGCAGGAGTGTTGGACCAGGGACACGTCTAAAAGTTGCAGGTCCCCAGACTTCGAGGCCCCTACTCTATATCAACCATGCTTTTCTAATCTTTTCACACTTTTGTACCTTTATGGGTTTTGTTGATTTATGCTCAGTTTTTTGGGCATGATATTCTGCCATCAACTGCTTGACATTCTGCACTAATCGTTTCTCAGTTTGTTCTTGCCAGTCATGAAAATGCTGAACTACAAAAGACAAAACCTGATGGGTCAAGGTTTAAATATATCTGTAAGAAACTGAAGTGGGTATGAATGAAATGACAGTGCATTGGTAAAAAAGTTTTAGTTTGTAGGTCTTTTGACAACCAAAGATTTTAAGTGACTTTCTGGAATTTGCTTAGACACGAGATATGATTGAATTTCCAATCTAAATATATTTTTTTCTTGGCAGAGATATTGTGAGGGCCCTCTGGCATCCTTTTATTTATTAACTAATGTAGATTTAGATTCTTAAAATACTCTTACATCAACATACATTGAAAGAATTGAAGAAAAACATTTGGACTTGTTTACCTGTTCACACCATTATTTCTTCTGGACACATAATGCAACCAGTTTAACCTCATTAGTTTAAGTCATAAGTTCTATTCATAAGTTGCATTGAAGTATACAAAAAATGTCATGTAGTTCTTTCTTTTTGTATGTAATGGTTTTGACTTCAGATACTGCTTAGTAGATGGGAGAAAAAAACATGTCAATCTTTTCAGTATGTCAGCCTCTCAAAGGTGGTTCTACCTAATTTCACTTTAATTTTTTCTTGGTCTGAGTCCATATGCAGTTTTCTCTCCAGATGAATAATGCTTCTTGTAAAACCATCATCCCTCAAGTGGCACTGGAGGTAGTACAGCAGTGACAAAGTGCAGGCAGATTATGCTCTCACATAAATCCCCTGCCATTTCAAAACCTCTCCGTTACAAGAGATTCTCTAATGAGAAGCCCTCTGCTACTCCCTGTCTTTCACCTCAATCTCTTTTTTTATTCCTTTCATCTGTCTCACTCTTGTCTCTCCCTTTTTGGCAAAAAAGTCTCTTTTTTTTTTTTTTTTTTTGATGTCAACGCCCTTTTTCTCCCAGTGTGTTTGTGTGACAGCAAGGGAGAGGTTGTATTTGAAGTCAACTCACAGAGAAAAAGGCTCCAGAAAGGCCTCCAGTCTTAAGCTCAGACAAGTTTCTCTGCCGCTACCACCTTATGTTTTCACGTCAGTGTTGTGTTCAATTAGAGACATGTTTTTTAACCCTCTCTGACAGAGTTCATCTGTTAAAAGTGCGGTCTAGGCTTAGAACTGAATTGTCGGTATACAATTAAAGAGCAAATGAGATGCTGGATCAAACACTGACACACTTGGCTTGTCAGAACCTAGATGCACAACCAGTCACCTTTTATCTGAGGGAGACAAAATCAGCTGTCATTTGCATCATGACAGTTGTAATTTCAATAGTTGTTTAAAATACTGCACAATGCAAAGAACATGGAGAGAAATATGGTTAAACATGTGGGTGATTTAGTTTAAGTGTCTTGGATTGGAATAGGGTTAACAACGTATATTCAAATCTAACCTCATAACCTAACCTTATGCCTCAGAGGCATAAGAATATCTGCTTTATGGTACAATTTAAAATCTTTTCTCTCCTGTACTTCAGCCTCCTTTTAACCTCAAATCCCTTTTCCCTAACCAGCTGGAGATGAATCCTGCTCAACATACCCACATGAAACTTTTGTCCCTTTAGCTGACAAATCATATTAAAGTAAACCCCTCAAGGACAATAAGTTGGGAGCAGCACTGCATGTTAACATTGCTATAACCCAGAGCCCTGTTTCCTCTCTTTGGAGACTCTGTAATACAGTAGTTTTCAGGACAGACTTGATAGGAGAGTTACCTGAAAGAAAGTGTTTAAAAATAGAGTGAAGAATAGAAAGCAAATATTTTTGCTGTTTGTCAAAAAACGGTAAAGAAAGAAGGGTTTGATGTTGTAGGATGAGCTTTCGTCCAATGTCTGCCCAGAAACTTACCCATTCACTCTCTTGCATTTATTCAAAAATGGGCCAACGAAGTAAATAGTCAAGGAGGGAGATGCAGGCATTCATCTCTCCAGCAACACTCTCCAACTTATTCTGAGAGATCCTGAGGCATTGTCAAACCAGAAGTGATGCATAGCCCCTACTGATGCCTTTCAAAGCAGAGAAGAACTGATTGTATTCTGAAATTGTGAGGCAGTACTCCCAATATTCTGGTTGTGATGTTGACCAGAGTTTTACCTTCTGCGCCGCGGTTAGACTTGGAGCAATTCAACCTTCGGAGTGTTGTTAAACCACAGTGATTAGCAAATGTCGCCCAGATTAGCATGGAACCCTTGACAGGCGCCACCCAAAAAAGCAATACAATGTCTCATTTACCAGAGCCCACATGTTCCATGAAGGAACATCGGCATACAGATATGATATGAACATGATGGGATACTGTACAGGCTAATTCTTTGATCAAAAGAGCAGCATTGTGGCTAGCAAGATCCAGAAAGAACAGGAATAGACTGTCTTGTCTTGCTGCATTTCTGAAACTGAGCTGAGTAACTTGGGGGAAACCCAGGAAACCTTCTCCCTGAAAAAATTCTCCGGCTTGTTCAGTTTGAATCCCAGAACTTTCTCATGCCAGGATTACATAGTCTCTGCAATGAATTTTGGGTTTGCACTGGAGGCTTTTCTATTTGGACAGGGCTGTAAAACTTTCGAAGGGAGGGACCCAAGAGGTATCCTGATCAGATGTCCAAATCATCTCAACTGACACTTTTTGCGTTGAAGGAGTGTCGTCTGTACTCTAAGCTCCCTGTGGATAACAGAAGTTCTCAACGTAAAGCTGAGCACAACCACTTTGCTCATTCCATCATGCCTATAGTGGCTTGTATACAAGATGTCATTTTGGATGGGATCCATTTCTCGTGAGTATAAATAAGGGTAAAAGCTTTGGTGAACCAGTAAATCAAAAGCTTTGCTTTTTGAGTCAGCTCCTTTGAAGTGCAGTAAAATTAACCAGGGCTTGGTATCTACCTCAAGTGAAGGAGTTCTGCTGTTTTGAGAACAAGATGGATTAGGATAAGGGTAGGTTAGTTGGGACCTTCTAAGCAGTAGTGGCTAGCTCTTGGCTGTAGTAGTGTTGTAGTGAAGAAAGAGATGAGCCTATAAGTGAAGCTCTTGATTCACCAGTTTATCTTTGTGGTCATGAGATAAATCAAGGTGGAAAGAACAACATCTCTGTAGGGTTCTCAGATTTAGCTTTAGACATGCAGTGAGGAGCGTTTTAGTCAAGGAATAGTTCAGAGTAGAGCCGCTACTCAAAGGAGGTCGTTGGAGTGATTTCCGAAAGCCTCTCTTAGGGGTTTTCTCGGCACTTTACGCTACGTGGAGACTCCAGAGAAGACCCAGAACTCTTGAGAGGATTGTTGTATCCCTTCTGGTCTGGGATCTGCGAGAATGTGATGGACAGTGACACTTTGGAAAATTTGTGAGCATCCTTTCAAGATTTGTCACCCCTGCAACTTGATCTCAGTTAAGTGGAAGACAATGGATGAATGGTTGGATGGATGGCCCAATCTGTCTATACAATCCCGTTTCATCTGGTAGATCCTCGTTAACAAGATGCTTGATGTCGTCTGCAAGAGCTGTAAACTAGAGAGCCCTATAGGGGGCGGCCCACCTTTTTCTAGTTGAGAAGCACCCTCTTAGAGGAACGACTTCTCATCCCAGCTGCTTCAGGCTCGGCTAGAATGTGACAGAATAAGGACATCTGACTTTGCTGTGGAGAATACAAATTCACAACTAAGAGAACGTAGAGGTCAGACGACACTAAGCAAAGAAAAGCTTGAAAGTTGTAATCAAATTGATTGAATGTAGTTTACCATAAAATTAATCAAGGGCATTGTAGAAGATGAATGGAGGGAGGTTAATCAAAGATGGTAGAAAGAAGCAGAAAATAGCTTAAACGGAAAAGGCGTGATTAATGTTTGGGTCTGATAAGTACTTTTGAAACGGAGCGAGCTAATGGCAGAAGAACTTAAGAGGAAAAAGTGGGATGGTGGGCGGAAGAGGAGAGCTAAGAAACTGAGACATACTGAGTGTCTCACTCTCTTTCCACCAGAACTCCATCCCTGCTTCTCTCCTCATTTGTACTCATTATGAAAGACGTGTTGTATTAAAAGAATAATGATACCTAATTATTCCTACACTGCAAATTTTAAATATGTGCCCTCTTTAAAACAGATGAGCTAAGCATAAAAAAGATGCAGCCCTCTTTTTAGAACTTCATAACCTTTCAAAGCACTGTCAAAGCTGGAAGTCAGAAAATACACACAGACGCACACACACGCAGCATAATGTGCTCTGTTAGGATCGTTAGCAGAGTTAATGTCCGTGCAGTTGGCCCAATGAGAGTTACCATGTCATTCTCCATGCTCCCTGAACAGAAACAGAGATACAGATATAGACCTTCCCCTGGGGAAGACAAACACATCAACTCATATAGATATGCAGATGTGCAGACACAAATATTAAGCGTATCTGTGGGGATGGTTTGAGAGCAATAGTCCTGTCGCTTCGAATTAGCTTGATATTTGACCCTTCCCCACGGTTTTTTTGGTGATATTAACCTCCTTTTTTTGTTTTTCCTCTACTTTTGTCTGTTTTTCTATGCTTATACATATTTAAACTGGCATTCTTAGGTAAAAATTGCTTTTTGAATTTTAAAGGAAGAAGGATATCTTAAAGAAATTCAACGGCTTATCCAAATCCTTCTTTTAAGATATTTTCCAAGTGTTTCCATTTAGAAAAAGCCTTATTTTATCACATATTTCTCGGATCAGCATAGAAATGGGTTATCTGTTCGACATCCTCCACGTTTTTTGCTTCTGCTTTCCTCTTCCTTGTCCGTGTCATCTCATGTCGCTCTGCTTGACAGGGCAGGAAATCGTTCTCATTTCTGCTTTAATTCATTCTGATCAAACATGTCGCTCTCAATCAGGCCTATTTGATTAGGAGATGCCCGTATCACAGCCCGGCGAGTAGGTAATGGCTGACACGCTCATATTTCAGTTTGTGTGTGTGTGCGGTTGGAACGTGTCAGTTTGATTCACACATCGTTTCTCGAAGCTGAAGGTGGCATATGAACAATAGCAGTTATGTTTGTGTGTGACTGTCACACTCTATAAAAAGTGCAAAACATTGTTTATATTTAGAAATCATAACAACATTCTCTCCAGCTTTATTGCCACAATTCTCTGAATGTTCTTGGTGATTTTTAAGTACTTTTAGCACTATTTTCTCCTCTATCTTTCCAGAGAAATGGGGTGTAGGCTCCCAAAGCTGAGGAAGGCCGAGGAAAGGCGTAGCCCTGGCAACATCTATTCCACCCTAAGACGGCCTCAAGTGGAGACTAAAGTTGGAGTGGCCTACACCTACCACTTTCTGGATTTCCTGTTAGGGAAAGAAGGTATGAACAATAGGCTCCTGTTGTAAGAAATGATTGTCCTCTTGTGAGTAATTCATATTGTAGGAATCCTCCGTTATGTCCTAAAGGTTTTAGTCTTCCCGAGAGTCTGGCTTGTAAAATCCAAGCGAGACATCATGTGATGTGACACAACTTGACTCCCACACTTGCATTCTTGAAATAGTCATGTGTTACTGGTTTTTTTTATTTTTATTTTTTTATGTATCATCTTTTGGCTAAAGAGACACTGGTGACTGAGGTTGTCGAGAGCCTGAATCATGTTTAGATTTCCACCTTCTGGAATCTGACTTTACTCTGCAGAAACACAAAGTATTTTTGGTGTACTTTCTAGTACAAATATCTTAATACACTTGGAATTGTTTTGCCTTAGTTAGACAAAACTAACTTGCACATGACCTTTCAGTATGACATAGAAGCTCACTTTAAGCAAATAATTCCTTAATATTGATGTAAAAGTACTAGTAATAAGTGAAATAATCTGCCAGTGGAAAAAGACATTTTAACTTATAAATGTGGGAAAAATATCTTGTTCCACTGGTAAATATTAACAAAAGCTTTATAGATATATTTATTTCTTGCATTTGATTCATTTTATGCTAACTCCTGCATGACAAGAAGCCGCTGCACCTTTTAATTGTAGCGACATGGACATAACTTCATATGACTTAAATTCTTCGACAACTTTTGGCTCGGCTACAAAAATGCAGCTACATGTAGGCTATGTGTGTGTTTCATAATAAATAGATTTTAAAATTGTTGACAGGGAAATATTGGGCCATTTCCAATCTTCATTACCCAGGTTTGAACTTTCCTTTGCAACCAACTTCTTTAAAAAGTCTCCTCATCAGTAGCTATAGTGCAACTGAGGGTAATTCCTAAATTTTTACTTTTCTATGAAGGCATCAAATTTTAAAACTTATTGTCACATTCAAATGAAAGTACTTGCAGGCCCCAAAAATTGCATTCTTCCCCCAAACAAATCAATTTAAATGTGCTTAGGATCAAAATTTAAAGACTAATAAATACTCCAGAGTTAAAGAAAAAACAAGAAACGTGAAGCAGGGTTTTGTTGTGAAACAATATCCCAAAGTTTTAAGAGATTGAGATGCCAGCATGTAAATATTTTCTTAAGCAGTCACAGGAAATTGGTCAGAGTTGTTTCAGTTTGTCGACAACTGGATCTTTTTTAGTAGCAGCAAAATAAACTGAATGCAAATGCGTGCCATATTTTCCAGAGTTTTTTAGAAAAAAAAAAAAATGAAAGTCGTGTTTTATTATTCATTCCCTTCACAATTGTGCATGGGCTCGTGTTCTATCAAATGCAATCCCAATAAATTACACTGAAGTTTACGGCTGTAAACTGAGAGAAAATGAAGTTCAAAGCGTATGAATACTTCTGTGGAACACAGTTTCTTTGCCAGTTTTAAATCATTAAAGTTATCTGGCCCTTTTGTTTATTTCCAAGCTTCTCTGTTCTTACTGTTCTACATCCATGTTCTCCCTTTCCTTTTGAAATAAAGTTAATTAATGAACAGTGGAGGAATATCAGACTCAGCTCCAACGAAAAGGACAGATCTTTGGCTCTGACATATTCTGGGAAAGCTTCATTCAGATCTGTTTCATATTTGTCCCAGTTCCAGTGTGGAGAAGGAGGCTTCACATTTCCTTCGTATCGACTAATTCACACAACTTGTTCAGTTTCTTTTGCGTGTTTCGGTGGCTAAACAGGAATATATATCTTAAATTGTTTTGGTCTACTATGTGATACCCTCTTATAACCAGAGCTGCTGCTATTCTGCTTTATACCCCTGAAAAATGTTTGGGTCAGCAGCTTTACAAAGCTTATTTTTGGAGCGTTGTACTGCAAGTGTCTTTAGGGCAAAAGAGTGGCTTTTAAAGCTGAAGTTGTGTCTCTGTGCAGCTAGAGTTGCAGAGAGTTCAAAGACTCCTTTAATTCTCAGCTACACTGTTCGTGCGATAGCAATGCCCTCCATCTCCCTCACACAACGGCAAGGCGCCAAAGCTAAGGTGTATTTCCAAGGTGCCATCTTTGGGATTGCTTTTGTTTGTATTTGCTCGTGAATATGGAAAACAACCAAGTTAACGGGGGCGAATACATTTTTAAGCGCATTGAATCCTCTTGAGGCTGCTATTCTAAAAATACCAATTCTCCTATTGTGTGTCGGTGTGGTCTGTGAAAAAACAGACGGGAGGGACAGAGTAAGGCGAGATGAAAAAAAAAAAGGATTGAAGGAAACAATGCATTGAAGGATTATTTTAGAGGAAAAAAATGTTTCTCATGGCTGGCTGTTCCCATAATCCCACGCAGCGCACTCCATCACCTCACAAGCTGCAGGTGCGAGAAGCTCATTCAGATCCTATTTACATGCGTCTTCAAATGCAACAGTGTAACAGACAGCAGGCGTGTCGCCACAGCCGAGTGGCAACGGTCCGGTTGCCAGTCGGTTTCGCTGTCAGCCAGCCCCGTTGTGTTTGGCGAATGGGTTTGGGCTGCTGGGTTGGCAGAGGGATTCCTGGCAGCCCGGAATGACGGTGCTGATCAAGAAACAAATCAAAGACATGACAGCCACTTGCCTTTTCTTGTAACAGATACAGCAGCTCTGAAAAAAAAAGTGGTCGTACTTCTTGAATTTTTCAGTTTTTTCACTTGCAGAGTGACAAAGCTCTGCAAGTGAAACATATTATTCATTGCAACAAATTACCTTCAGAAATAACATAATTATTAAACAATATACATGTAATAATTGTGGATTTCACCAAGGTAGCATTTATGAAAGAGTGATACAAAGAGAAAATGGAAAGTAATTATATCTTTTGCTTGTGATTTGACAGACGTTTTGAATGGAGCTTACTGAAAATGGAGAGGAAGGTGCTTTACTTAGATGTGACCAAAAATGACCTTTTTGGTTAGTGTTCAAAACACTGTAAAGCTAGCACAGCGTCTCCATAGGGTAACATGGTGTTGGCAGTATCATGCTGTGGGATGTTTTTCTTCAACAGGGAGTTAATGGAACGATAGATAGGGATCAAAAGAGAAATAGAGGCCAGCAGTTTTGCTTTCAGTTGGAGAGCAACAGTAAACACAAAACAGGAGCGACAGTGGAATGATTTAAATCAAAGCTTATTAATGTTTTAGAATGGACCAGTTAAAGTCTACACATGAATCTTACTGAAAATCTGTGAGAAGACTTGAAAATTAATGTTCACAGACTCTCTCCGTTAAATCTGTTTGAAGCTGGATATATTTTTAGACGTGTGAAGCTGCTAGAGAAATCCCGAAAGATTTGCAGCTGTGAGTACTGCAAGAGATTGTATTGGCTCAGGAAGACCAAATACAAATGCACCACACTCCTCATACTTTTATTAGTGAAAAAAAAATCCTTCTATCTCACGACTATGCCCTAGTTTGTCAATCTTTCATGTATATTACCAAAAGAACACGTTAAACTTGAAAAAGGGGGAAAAAAATGTCCAGGGTGTGAATTCTTCTTCAAGGCGCTGTTAAATAAGAAGTACAGCAACGAACACACACAGAGAGTGAGACCACACACAGGCTCACATTGTGTTCTTACCAGCGACCAGGTTGGCTCGTTCGCTCTTGCACAAAACACTTTATGGCACTCAGTCAACAGAGTAAGTTTTATCTACCGGCAGGCAGGCAGGTCATTTATATGGTAAACTCCCTGATGCCACCTGAGCTGCTTAAGATGGGCAGACTATATTTTAGGATAAAGGCAGCTGCTATGAATCGAATGCGCGTGTGTGTGATTGTGAATGGGTATGTGTCTGCCTCCCTCCCTTCCCTTTTTATCTGTGATATAGAGACCATGAGAAGTAAAGGATTCCTGGAGGATTATCTGATTGTTTGTGGAGATTGAGAGACCTCATTCCCAGCAAAGGGATTATTTGTATATATATATATATATGAGTGTGTGTGTGTGTGTTTGGAAGAGGCAGATAGAGGAATCTCTGTGTCAGCCCATGACATTGAGGAAACCCACGGTCAAATCCATGCTTTAATTCAATTTGGCTTTCATTAATGGCATTATTTTTTTTTTTTCCCTGCCAGTGTGACTAGATGACTGTTAGGCTGCAAGGGAAAACAAATATCTCCTCACAGGCGCCCTTGTGAAATATGTGAAAGATGTCTGTTTATGAAGCTACATTGTGTCCTCAGAATGAGCCACTTTGTGCTCTGGATGAGGAGGGAAACAGTGAGCTTTCCCAACTTGACCTTTGACAAGCGAGTGATGAAATAATGCAGCCAATGAGTCTGGAGTCTGTCTTCGTTTTTATTAGCCTTGATTCCAAGCAATTCTTGAGCTGAGAAATATGTCTGTGTGACTAAGCCTTGTCCTCTCACGCCAGGTCACAGTGACCCTGTGGTGCACCAGGGGATGATGAAGAGAAATATGTTGAATGGTTCAGGTATTTGCCCCGTGGGTCACACACGGACAGTTTTCTTTATTTGTCGGGGGCCGTCGCATCATATGACCCGAAACCAACAGACTAATTCTCCTCAACAGTCTTATTACTCTGTGATCGGCAATCTGCTCAGCAATCACTGTGGGAGCCCTGAGGCTTAGGTCGCAATAGCTCTACACAGAACCAAGCCAAGAACATACAATAATTTAAAGAAATGAGGAAATATGTTTAAAGAGAGAAAACGTATAATTTTTACAAGCCCTAATACAACTCAAGACAAAGATAAATTTGTCCTTCCCTACATCCTTTTCACTTTACTACACCGTGTTCCAAATTATTAGGAAAATTGGATTTAAGTGTCAGAAAAATAACATTTTTTGTTGTGCTATTAAATTTATAGATTGTATTTTGTGTCAGGGCTCTTTCAATCACTATAATTAATTTCAGAGTGCTGGGTTGATTAGTTTGTTTGGTGAGCTCAATTAAAGAAAATCTACTGAAGAAGGATGTTCCACATTATTAAGCAGGCCACAGGTTTCAAGCAATATGGGAAAGAGAAAGGATCTCTGCTGATGAAAATCATCAGATAGTGCAAAATATGAAAACATTAGATATTTAACAGAAACTGAAGCATTATCATACCGTGAAGAGATTTGTGGCCGATTCAGAACAAAGATGGGTTTGTACAGATAAAGGCATAATGAGGAAGGTTTAGATAAATTCATCTGATTAAGAGAGCAGCTGTTAAAATGCCCTTACAAAGCAGCAAACAGTTATTTGAAGCTGCTGGTGCCTCTGGAACCTCAAGGTGGAGGATCCTCCAGAGGCTTGTGGTGCATGTAGCTACTATTGAGAACTTTTGGAGTTTATTCAAGCTCCTGCTTGATCTGAGGGTGGAATGCAGTTCACATCAAAACAGCAGCTCTGGGAAGGTTTTCTGACATCCTGCAAAGAAATTCAAGCAGAAACTTTCCACAAACTCACAAGTTCAATGGATGCAAGAATTTTGCAGGTGATATCAAAGAAGGGATCCTATGTTAACATGTAACTCTGTCTGTTAAAATGTTTTTGATTGAAATAGCTTTGGATTTTAGTACATGTGACCACTTAATGCAGCACATTCAAAGAGTGACCATTTACAGTTCTTTATAATCCATAAAATGTTTAGAAAATCTGCTGTGCATAATAATTTGGAACATAATAATGTTGAGTTTTTTTATTTTTGAAAAAAATACTGTTCTAATGGGGAGCTTTGTTCAGTAAAATTTGATTTATACTGTAATAGTTCATGACTTGAAAATTATACTGACCATCATTTTCATTGACCATTTTAGAAAATACACTGTGTATACAGTTTCTTAGCAATCAGTTATTTTTGAGGCGTTATGGAAGTAAATGATGATAAAAATCCTAAAATATGATACAAAATTTAAATTAGTAGCACAAAATTTTAAACTTATTCATTTGATGCAAATCAGCAGGATCAAGGTGTGCAGAAGATGACTTGATGAATATTAAAGGGAGAATCAGAATTGGGAAGAAATGAGATTTGAGTGAATTTAAATGTGAGTTTGGCATGACGGTTGATGCCAGATGAGTTGGACTGAAGCTGCTGATCTCCTGGGATTTTCACACACAATCATCTCTCAGGTTTACAGAAAATGGGCCAAAACAAGTGTCAACATCCAGTGTGCAGCATTTGTCTGGAGAAAAATGCTTTGTTGGCATCAGAGCAGCATGATCAGTCTGGTCTGAGATGATACCAAGGTAGCTAAAATCAGCATGTCAGACACCTTGATGCAGATGGGCCACAGCAGCAGAAGAACACGAGCTGCCACTCTTGTGAGCTAGGAACAGCAAACTTGAGCTTTTTAATGAGGAAAAGTTGCATTTTAGCCTCATCTGACCAGACATTAATTCATAGTTTAGCATAATCTAGCAATTTAGCATAAGCCAAATATTTATGTTTGTAACAGAAGGGCAAAAAAAAAAAAAAAAAAGCATTTCCTCGGCATGCCTCCCAAACAACCAGGAGACATCTCAATGGAATCTACTGGTTGCTATGGAAACTTGGTGACCAGTTTTCCCCCAGGAGGCTTTGCATGACTTATGGGCGGGTCTTCCGTCGTAAACCGGAACCCCCATTTTTTGTACATGTTAACAACTCGCTGGCCAGCGTTCGTCAGAGCTTTAAAGCTGTAAAATATGTGGGAACATCAACTATCTCAGCTAAAATGGGACAATATTGTTTTACCGCTACCTACAGCTATTGCGGGGAGGGATGGTGACTTGCAGAAATGACCGCAAAAAAACCGAACTAGCATATTTAGCTACTTCACTGGCTCAGTTGCTTTAGATACGGATATGGCACAACCGTTACCCGAGCTCCACAAGGCATCTTCAATCAATCAATCAATTAAATTTTATTTGTATAGCACATTTCAGCAGCAAGGCATTTCAAAGTCATATCATATCATCACATCATAACAAACATAAAAACACAGTCATGTAACATAGAATAAACAATCAAAACATTAATTTAGACGGCTGTCAAATTTATAACTTGTCATCCATTTATCTAAATGTTTTACTTGGTGCAGATCCTGATCTTTGACATACTTCCAGTCGTTTGATTTTAGACTGTCTATTGGCTAATTTTTACTTATCCCTTTCCCTGTCACGTTACGGAATTTAAGCGCCTGTTTTCGCCGGACTCCGCCGTCCGTTTTACCATGGGTATTAGCCGGGCCCAGCTGCCCACAACAGGACAAGGTCTCAAACCTTGCAGCACCAGGCTTCACCTTCACACAAAATTTTGCGCTAGGACTTAGCCGTCCTACACGGATTTTGTGTCTTACGACACTTTCCAGTGGAAGTTGTTCTCTATAACATGTTAATATGTGATTCGGTTCGGTTCTCGTCCAGTGGGGGGGAATTATCCGAATTACGGTCTGCAGCGCAGGAGCTGCGGTCATTTCTCCGCTGATTTGCAGCTTCACTCAGCAACGGATAATCTCGAGGTTCTGGTTAAGATGGATTAAATAAACCCAGATATTTTATTTTGTCTTATAGAAATGTATTGCTGGCCCAAACACAATGGTAAAACACACTCGCTGCAGCCACTTCATAAACTTTATTATTATTTTTAATTAAAATAAATCAAATTCACATCACACTAAGCTAATATCATGTAGTTTTGCTGTTTTATACAAACCTGCAGCTCACCACCTCCCTGCTTTTCTCTTCTTTGTTACTATCGGCTCTTCAGAGAAACAAGCTGCTCGCTGTGCTGTTAATTCACGGTTATTCCGTTTCAAAACTTAACGCTGTG
Organism: Poeciliopsis retropinna; assembly: GCA_010277075.1. Lineage (NCBI taxonomy): Eukaryota > Metazoa > Chordata > Actinopteri > Cyprinodontiformes > Poeciliidae > Poeciliopsis > Poeciliopsis retropinna. The sequence continues at coordinate 9,462,194 of VMRM01000016.1, forward strand.
TTCCTGTCGCTCCCCGTGATTAAACACATAATTATGATCTTCTGTACTGAGCAGCTCTCTGACAGCAGACGGCGTGTCCGTAAATATTGTAATATTGTACTATTGTAAATATTGTAATATTACTAAATATTGTAAAAGAGAGATGTAACTTATATCATGAATATATATTAGCCAAAAACCCTACAAATTACAATGAAATGCTGCTACTTCCGGTGGGCGCCGGAAATAAGACCCATAATTGTTTCCCCAGTAAGCCTCCAAGGAAAAAGGTGGAGAGTTGATTTATTTCCCCTTATCAGCCTTACCATCCTTTTCACTGTGAGTTGTCAAGATAAACTTGAAGCCTTTCTAGTATGATTTGCCACAGTTCAAGATGCTAACATTTGAATTACTGCTTCAAGACTCATGAAGATAAGGGGATATCTGTCTCACTTGAACATCTGCTCTTTTTTTCCCCCCCTGAAAAAAGTTAATGTTACATCATATGAAGACAGGCTGAATAACTTAAAATGATAGAGATACATTTTCAAAAAATGTTACACTTGTTTTAGAAATGTTAGAGGAGTTACGCTAAGTTTCATTTACCTCCGAAGTCAGAACTCTGAGCTGGAACAAACAGATGTCATTCCCGAGTCAATAGCATTTCATCATAGTTTGAGAAGTCTGGATACTAATATGGCGATACCCTGGTAGCCGTTGTTCTGTAGCGCCTCTTGGTTTAGTTTCCTCAGTTTACATGGAGCTTTAATTTTAGACTCACTCCTACAAGTATGACTTGTAAAACAAACATGCTTTCACCACAACTTACTATTGTTGATGCAAAGAGCTGCCATATTGGATTGGAAAGTTGGCATTGGGGGTGTTCCACTGCATTTTCTCCAACTTGAAAGTCTGATTTTTCGAATGTCAGCAACAGATGGAAAGCATCAATAACAATTGCACGTGCTGTAACCTTCTTAAAGGAATTCTCCGGACCTGCCCCACCTACCTGAGATAAATATGCTCAATAAATTCTATAAACTAATGGCATTGCATGAATAAATAATTGAATAAATCATTTATTTAATTCTTAAACATCTGCAAAATGTGGACTGTATCTGGAATGGTATTGTAAAAGTTGAAGCAATGGCAATATTTAAGAAGAGAAAAAAAAAGCACATTAGATATGTTTTAAAATCTGGTTAAGGAGAAGAAAACAAACATTTCATTCAGAAATATGATGCTGAAAAGTTTTTGTCAGATATTTTTTCGCCAATTGAAAAAAAAAATCTTTCACGTTTTTGTGCGTCTCTTTGAGGTTACCATACTCTACGTACTAGGATTGTCATTAGCTCAGTGGCTGCACCAGTTGGTTACTCTGACATGTCAGCAGGAATGCTCAGTATTAACTCAAACAGCCAGGTGTGACTTTTTATCCAAGACTCCTGCGCTTCAAGGCTGCGCTCAGATAATGAGCAGCAGGAACAAAGAGATAGGAAAACTTGAATAGGAAAGGAGGACGTGGAAAGGAGTGACGGAGGAAATAAAAGAGCGGTGGAAAAACATCAAGGAGGCTTATCAGAATTACAGCTCATGAAAAACCGAAGCAGCAGCGAGCCGGAGTTTGGAATCGGGGAGCGGGAGAGAGAGGTGTGAGGATGAGCGAGTGGGAGTCAGGACTCGGTGTATGTGTGAGGAAGGAAGTTAAGTGTGATGCAGTGTGACTGACGCTCGTGTCTGGAAGCAACGAGGAGCTGAACTCTGCTGATGACTTTCTTCTGTCCTGCAGAGACAGAGACCCCCTCAGCTCATTAAAACCTATAACAAGTATTAAATGCTCATCCCCACGTGTGTGTGTGTTTGTGTGTGTTGGTGTGTCTGGTTGCAGGGCTTTTGTGTGCCGCAGGGAGATTTTATTTAGAACAGATGTATGTGTGTGTGAGGTTTAATGCTCCGATTCTAAGAGTATTTGTCTGCGTACGTGATCCCCATAAAAAATCATATGATCGATGTCTCCTCTGTCCACAAACAGTGATGTATTTCTTCCACCTTTTTATGATATATATCCATGCTGCTGGGATATGTGTGATGAATTTGGCACTGCACAGACCCATCAGTCTTAGACAGCTGCATTGCCTGACACACTTTTCAAGGCAAGCGCTGCATGTCAACGTTTTTTCCCTGAAAGGCTGTCAATCTGACATAGTTCAAGTCATATTTGTGCAGAATTTTTCACAGGGCGTCAGTCTTATTGGCACCAAGCCTTGAGATAATGCCATCAAGAACAGCAGAGTGTTGCTGTGTGTCAAAAGCGAGCCAGGTTGGAATTTCGCAGCCTCACAAGTACATCGCCGCTGCGTGCGCTTTAAGCTTCACACTATGTTTTCTCACCTTGCCTCCTGCTTTTCTACTTACCAGTCACTTTTGTGAACCTGATGCTGGTTTCTGGGAAAATTCTCAGACCTCTTTTTGAGAAGGACTGGTAAATTAATGATTGGTAAATTAGAAATTAGAGATGCACTGATCAAGCTTTTCCTGGTTCACACAATTTTTTGGTTTTCTTAGATGTCTGACCTCACAATTCCATTTAACTGGCTCAAGACAAAAAGACCTATAAGTAAAAATGCAAACTTTTGTTGGTGTTCCCCAGTCAGTAGGTTTTGTACAGTTTTGAGCTGCTGAAACTGAGCTGCTGAATTCTAATACCTGTTTACGGACTGTGACATAAGACAGTGGCAGCCCCTTATTCAGAGAAGGTTGTAAATTAGCTTTACGAAACTGTTGTCTCTGTGAACATAAGTATGTAAGCTCATATTTTCAAAAGGCTGCCAACATTTCCCAAATCCTGCATTTTCCCTTATGACAGGGGATGGACGCTTAAAAGCAACAAAAGAACAAATTTGCTGAACCCTCTCACAGCCCGATTAGACTGCAAACCTGTCTCCACATGTCATAGAAAATGGCTTTTTTTTGTACTTCTTGGTAAATCTCTGCTTCTTCTCACTTGATTTTGTGTTAAACACTTCACTGTGATTGAAAATATCTACGTTTGATACCTCGCCCCCATACCAGAGAGTCATTGACGGCCTGACCTGATGGCGATAACGTGCGGTGCGATATCTGATGGAAAAAGATTGGATATTTGAGTTTCCGACCAGCTGGTCACCAGTCAAGGCAGGTAACATTAGAATAACCACTGTTTCTTTTCATAAAAGCACAAATATGCTGCAGGTTCTTTGATATATGTCAAAATGAACAAATGCATGAAAGCAGACGTCCCAGATCTTTATCATATTTTTCTTAAATTAAAAAATGGAGTGCATCAAAGTACAGATGGTTGGTCAATGCATTTATAGACTGAAAGCAGTGGGAGTTCTTAGTGCTTTTACTGAAAAAAAAACAACATCGTCAGCATTTGGCTTGCCAACTCTGGCATCACTTTAAACCAGTAACTTTTGTCCACATTCCCAAACCAGCATGGAAGCTCCTGGCTGCTGGGAAGTTGATTATTTTATAGATACTGTTTTGGCCCGCTCCCTTTCGTAAAACCTCTGTAAGTCATTAGAAGGCTATTTGAATAAACGTGAACCTCCAGCAAGCACAGGGATAAGCCTTGAGGGGTGCTGTAAGTAGTAAATCTGCCTGCATCACCTAGCAGGCTTAGTGGAAACTCTGCTTCCTCATGCGTACGGACTAAACGAACAACAACAAAAAAAATTGGTTCATACACACACAGCAGAGATAAAGTCCTCCACTTGCATTAGAAAAACTCAACATTTGTACAGTAGAACGGAAATTAATAATTTCCTTTGAAGTTGGCTCCTGAAACATCAAATAAAGTCCGGTTCAAAAAGCAAGGCTTGTGACTGATGTGGTCAGAGCGGTTGTTGGGGGACCGAAATAGAAGATCAGGGATCAACAGCTGAACAGCCGCTCAGATTCTCTTTGGGTCCGTCTGACAATGCCGCCTTGGATATATTCTCACTCTCATAAAACCCCACGGCCTCTCTCAATGTTTTAAAGCCTAAAACCACATCGCCACCTCCAGCGTGGTTAAACGCACACAGAGTTTGTACAGTGTGCTAATACCGTCTTCCCCTGGCTTCTACAGCTGGCTCTATAAAACCAGCTTTCCTGCCCTGAGCCATTCCCATGCTCCCATTGTGAAGCAGGGAGCATGGGATTTTTTTTTTTGGGACCCTTTTTTTTTTTTTTTTTTTTTTAAATCCCGCAGTGGCAGACAGTATAAATGAAGTAGCTTCCCAGCCTTAAGCGCAGCGCATAACACCCTAATAACTTTCTGGATGTCTCGGCAGAATTAGCTCGGGCTGCGTCTCGTCGGTGGGTGAGTGCCAGCCGAGCAGAGCTAATGACAGCTAATGACTGTTTACAGTGACAGGATCGTTGTTATCCCCCCCGCCCGCCACCACCACCTTCCATATCCCACCCCCAGCTCTACAACTCCACAACTCCACCCTCATCCCCAGCTGTTATTATTATTATTATTGCCACTCCACTGCTTTTGATAAGTCTCCACAGACACCCATTTAAGTGCTGGCTTGATGAAAAGCTCTTTCAGTTCCAAGCGTTTATGCCAAAATTATGTTTTTCTTCTTCTTCTTCTCACTTTGTTTAAGTGAGATGGGAGTCAGAAAAGTGTGTACTCATGTGCAAGTATCCTAACACTCTTACCAGCTTCTCATGTGCGTGTGTGTCAGAGTGAACACGCCAGATGATGGAGAACAAATTGAAAATGAGATGGCTTGCAGAACCCACCGCCCAGCTGCCCGCCGCCCCCTCTGCTCAATTTATGCGTGGATGTGTGTCCATGCGGTTGGTGTGTGTCTGGTTAATTTATTCAGGTTATTTTCTCATCTCCAGACCCATGCAAATGAGGCTGAGTAGAGGAAGATGACAAATGTCGAGATGGAAACAGACAGCACCATTTCTGCGTTTCCTCCCCCCCCCCCAACACCTTCTTTCCTTTTTTGTTGCTGGTTTGTTTTTCCACTTGGTTTCTGTTGTTTACGTCCTCGCAAACACCTGGCACCCCATTTATTGAAAAATCCCACTTTTGATTTGAGAACATTGATTTGGATCCATCTCAGGAGGAGATGATTGTTAAAAAACAAAAATAATTCCTAATTTGTACTTTTACTTTTTGAGATGATTGGACTGTCTAGGAACTTTTCATTGGTAATCCATGACTTCATGTTTTAGAATCTAAATGTTACGTGTTATCCGTGACGCTCTTTACAATTCGAGATGCAAAAGGAAATGCCATTCAAGTTAATCAGACATCTACTGATTTGAAATAACTTCTTGCATTAACTTGACCACAACAGCAAATGAAACCATCTTCAATTGAGTCACTTCCATTTTGTCACTTCTGACCAGATGTAAGCAGATTATTCAGATTTTTTTCATTAGCCACCCTGCATTGGCAGAGCAGAATGGCGGTGTTTGTTTTCGTCTTCTTATCTATCATGTGCTTCCAAGCTACTCTTTCAAAGCACAGAAGGAGATTTTATAATTCCATCATGTTTCTAAGGGTTAACTGAGGAAAATGTGAGACCATCTCTTAAAAAAATTAAAGCTGAAGCAGGACTGGTCTCTGCAACAAAATGGCCCAATACTTGCCAGATAATCCACTAATAACTGAAAAGCTGTAAAATGGTATCTCCTAGCTTAGTTAAAGCCTCGCTCTTATATCAAAATGCTGATGGATCATGGTTGAAAGTGTGAAAAGGGGACAAACCTTCCTCAAGCTGATGGAAAAGCTACAAGAAATAAACATCTCATTTAAGTTATCTAGGCCAGCTAGCGGTTAGCAGAATTTCCCGACTTCCTTCATCTGAAAACACAAACTTGCTAAAGTCTTTTGTTTAATGAGTACAGTAAGGTACTTTTTTGTTTCCAGAGCTAAAAAAAAGACTACACATAAATATGTGAACATTTCTTCAGTTTTACTAATAGTCTCATGTTTACAAATGGTTTGGCTAATTGTTAACTTTGCTGCTGTGTTTTAAATGTCCATCAGTGTTGGATAGTGTTGTTGGAAGAACTTCCAGTATTAGGACTGAAATAAAAGCTCTGCATGTGTGCAGTTTAAGTCTTTACAAGCAGAGAATGCTGGAGCGCCATAGCCAGGAGCCTGGTGTAGAATCATTATTGTAAATAAATTTGGTAAATTTGAAGATTTTTACGATTATTTCTTTCTTCTCCTTAAATGGCAACTGATTGTCAAAAAAGCCTTTTCCGTCCTACCATCACAGAAGTCAACATGTTGCATTTACTGCACTTTAGGGGGACTTTAACTGAGCTTTTTTTCTGCAAGCCACCCCAGTTGCATTTGGAATAAAACAACTCAAGAATTAGTGGAAAAGCTCTTAATGGCCACTGTTATGTACAATGGCGGATTTGTGAGGCAGTGCGCCTGCATGGCATAGCAAACTTTTTTAAATACCGGCTTTCAGGCAGAAATGAACACAGAAATTATTCATTACAAACAAAACCAGCACATGGAATCAAGTAGAAAGTCTGTGCGGCAAGTGTGCCAGCGCAGAGTTTGATAAAAAATAAAAATTTCTAAAAATTAGAACTCTTCCTCACTGAATAAAATTTAAAATAACGGACTAATTTTAATCTTAATGCCTATGTGAGATTACGCTTCTGCGACAAAAAAGGAATTAATTTGAAGGCTTTTAACACATCTTTACAAGAGGTGCCAACAAATTTCCGAGCATCTGACGTGCTCCGTTTAAAGCTTGCTGCTGTATAAAAAGCCTTAATCATCACAATGCTCTGACCTCAGGAGGGACCCTCTCACCGTTGCCGGCAAATTTGCTGTGACGGTTTGTTTCCATACGATAAGCTTCCCCCTAACCATTTCCACTAAGTTGAACAGGTTTTTCTTCCATTATGTCTGGTAATAAGGGACCAGGTCTGCACTCACAATTGCTTGCTGATACCACACACGTAAACAAACAAGCAGGGTGATAGCATTGTCTCCCAGCCTTTCTGTAGGTTGGTGTCTGTTCGTGTCGGCGTGAACTTATTAAACCCCGCTCTGCATTAATATGGATGGGAGAATGTTCAGATGAATCTCTGCAAGCCTGTGTTTTCCAAAAGCCAGACTGCCGGTGACAGTGAGGACACAGGCTCATAGCTCTGGTGTAATTGGTTTCAGATTTAGCGTGAAGATGCCATGTGTTGTTGTTCAGTGGGAATTATCATAATGAAACGTGCTCTCTCTTTGTTCCTTTATGCCTTTTGGCCCTTTTTTTTCTACTTCCCTCCACCTACTTTCTGTTCCAGCTTTTTTGCCTCATCTTTTGTAAGTGTCCCCATAATTGTTTTGACCATGCATATTTCCCATTAACCCTACTTGTCTAACCCTGTTGTTCCCCACCCCTCCACCCCCAAACTCTCCTCCCTCGACCCAATCTCCCTACAGAGGTGTCGGTGTCGTCTGTGCTCTGCCTGTCGTCTGTCAGAGAGCTGCCAGTTCAGGTCAGGGAACTGTATGCTCAGGGCTTTGTCCTGGTGGCAGTCCACCCCTTCGTCCATCCCTGCGGCCCTCGCCATGCTCACATCCAGCGCCAGCTCCACCGGGCCGTGTTGGTCCGAGAGACACAAAGGTGAGAAGATCCAGCGCACCCCTGTTTTGTTTGGGACCCTCCGCCCCCCCCTCCAGCATCATTACCACCTCCGCTTAAGAAAGTGGTTTGAACTGTAAATATCACCACTGTGGGCTGATTAAGATAAATGAGATGATTAGCTTGCAGCCAGATTTAGCTAACAATTAGAGGGTGCCTGCTGGTGCGACTTCATTGTTTTGACACGAGAGCCAACAGAGACTCATTATCACAAGCCTCCTCACCTTCTTTTGTTAATGTAAAATTAATCGTGGGCGATTCAGCCTCTTAAAGCGGCTGGGTTTAGCTCCCTATCCCAATTCTTTCACTTTTTTTTGTGTCGTACACAACTGATAGCTACACTAAATAGCCCATGTGTCAAACTAAAGGCCCGGGGGCCACACGCGGCCCGCCGTAACTTTTAGTGTGGTCGTCTAAAACCTAGAATACAACCTTTAAGATAGCAGTTGTAACTGTAAGTATTATATCAATCAAATTAAAGCAGTTTTCATTTGCATACTACCAAATTACCTCAGTGTGAAAAGATGTTTAATATTATTTACCTTTAAGAAGCAGTGATGTGCAGAAAAAATTGCGGGGCGGGTGCTCAAGTGTTTAACAAAAAGAGCATCTTGTGTAGCACTTTAAAGGGCTCACCATCTAGTGTCTATCTGTGCACATCTCTGTTATGAAGTACTCATTGAGTGTGTCATATTCATAGTTTAACAAGGTTTTTCAAATCATTCATCCATAAATGGCCCTTTCAGTACATTCATAATTTTTATTATTTCATCTACAGTTTTTGTATGCAGCAATTAGATTTTTGGGATGTATTAAACTCAACCCGAGTTTTTTTTATTTTTTCTAAAAATTAATATAGCCTAGATTAAAAAAAAAGTGCATAGAGGTAGAAAGATCTGCACAGGAAGTTGCAGGTGTCAGGAACGGCCCTTTGGTGGCGAGATGGAGGAAAGGTTCTCATTATAGTGAATTCAGTAATAAAAAGACTGAGCAAAATAGACGAGGAATCGCAGGTGGAACACAAACTCACGTGGAATTTTACAGAAAAACACAAGGGCACGAGGTTGATTGCTTGCTGCAAAACAGGTGAGTCTGATTAACTGACTGCAGCTGTGGGAAAAGGATTGAGCTAGAAATAACAGAGGGGATTAGCTGGGAAATGATACTAGATGAATACAGAAGGAAACCCAGGGATTCTAACAAAAAAAAAGTCTACAGTTAAAATGTCCGATTGAGGAAAAATTTGACAACGTGACCAATTCATAATATGTTCAGGGAGGCTTCTAATGATGAAGGAGATACAGGAATTTCTCGATGGTATTGGCTGTATTGTACATGTGACAACACACTCCTTTATCATCCTTTACAGACCTGGTTGTACTGAATCAACCAATAGTAGCACTTCAGCATTCGCAGCATTTCAACCTGCTACAAATAGAGGAGAATACACAATTATGTGTGTTCCCTAGTTGGCATGCTAGCTTTCTGGGATTTCATTTTAAAATTCATATCGAAGTCCTTTTCACATGTTTTTTTAAATGTTTCTTAAAGGTTGTGCCCAGAAATTTAGTATATATGCATCCCTTCTTGTTCTCTCAGATCAGTGGATCAGATGATTATTCTAAAACACAATTCAAGGTACAAAACTTTGGAGCACCTTGGCACTCAGATCAGTCAGACTCATTTTATTGATGTCTTTGAATATAATTTGGGAACTTATTTTGACTTCTTGCTTTAGGTATCTCTATTATGCTACTGGGTTTTATTACAATGGGATTTTACATTATTTTAATGTCATAATTTAAGAGTGCGACCACTTGCTCTTAACTTTATTTGTGATGATTTCAAAACTATGACGTCTAGATTACTTGCATTGATTTCCTTGCATGCAAACTCTTCTAATTGTCTGTTATGGTTTAACAAATCTTTTATGTTTGATATTCCTTAAACGTGTTGACCTTTTCTCCTCTGCATTTACTAAAACCCCTTACAAAAGCAAGTAGGTGTAGCAGATGGATGGATGAATGGATTTACTAAAACAATTTCCTGATGTTTTCAAAACTTACTTAAAGAACTTCTGAACATCATTCCAAGCATGACAGATGCCGTTGTAATAAAATCTGTAAAAAAAGACGGCATCCCTGGTGATCCAAATGGGGTTTTATACTTCGATTTTATGTTGTTTGTGTGATTTTCCTTTTACAATCAAAGGATTTAATGCGCTTGGTTAACAGCTTTAGACATTACTGTAAATTATGTTAATTTAAGTTGTATGCACACTCAAACACTCAGCACATAGATAGGTGCCAGGCTGCTCCTCTGATGCCCCTCCTGCCAAGCTGTCCTGCTGCTTCCTGGCACCTGTCACCGTGGAGACGGCTGATTGCATCACCAGAGCTTGCCAGAGGGGAACGGCACACTGAAAGAGAGTCCATCTCTCCATCCTTTCATCTGTTTCCTTTTAGCGACCATCCCATGCACACACACACACCACCTTTTTTTACCCCCTCTTTTGTCCTGATCACCCCTCTTTGTCCCCTTTACGCTGCCTTTTATCTCCCCGTCATCACCATCCCTTTCATCAAAACCATAAAAATGAAAGAGGGAAAAAAAAAAAAAAAAGATAGCTCTACTGTTTCAAATCTAGCCGAGAATGTCACTCACGCCTCAGAGCACAAGATATTACTACGGCCTTCCCACTGACCTCAATCCAAATCTGAAGAGGCGTATCTGAATGCGTCTTTCATGATAGTGCCTTGCACTGGGAGCAAAAGGAAATTTGGTTCTTTTTTTCTGTCTAATAAGGTTTTTGTGCCCGTGGTAAATGGGTGCTCCCCTTAAATGGAAAATTCCCCTTCCATCAGATTTGACATTACATTTCTGCTGTGATCCTTCTGGGTCAACAAGTGCTCGTGAACATGAGCACGGCTCCCAGAATCTCTAGAGCACCCTTATGAGTGTAATGTTACTGGTGATGTGCAGTAACTACTAAAGGAAGAGAGGAAAATGACGCTAAGGCACTTTTTGGTCTGGTGCATCTTGACATTTTCGGATAAATGAGACAGTATTTGACCTGAGCTAAATGACATGTAACCATCTTCTTTTCATGTCTCGCCTGCCAGTCCAGAGCAAAGCCAGCTGAGGTGGGCGAGAAACCGTCTGGAGACGGAAGTCTGCGTGGCCAGTCAACAGGCTGCTGACCCGGACGCCATCCAGAACTATGTTAAGAAGGTCAGTTCAAAGATGATTCATTTGGTTTTACGTTGTTTTCCTGTATTATGATAGTGACAAAAACATTTCTGAAACTTCAGACTATTACTATTATGTACATGGTTATTTCACCAAATATTGATTTCTGAACTCTTCCTGAGTTAAAACATTAGCATTGTTGTTTCTAAATGAATATTTACTTGTTTTCTTTGCATTAGATGATGTCTGAAAGCACTGCATTTGTTTTTTTGCTATTTTGACCATTTCTCCTTTTCTGCAAATAAATCCCAAACTTTTGCTAGAAATTTTGGAGACATGTTGTCAGTAGTTCATAGAATAAAAGAACAATGTTCATTTTACTCAAACATATACATACCTATGAAAAAATAATTTCAGAGAAACGAATCATTTTAAGTGGTCTCTTAATTTTTCCCAGAGCTGTATGTGCCACTGCTATAGAGTCTGTGTAAGTGCTATTGAAATGTAACTTATTAATGGAATTTGATTGACTTGCTAACCTCTGGATGCCTAATGCCTGGAGTGGCTCGAGTTGATGACAGCCTGACCTCATGTCTAATTAATTCATCTAATAATTATTTGAAAATTTAGGTCAAGTAAAAATCATAGCACAATGAACTTCCATCACCAGCCTCATAAGGAGTTTCATAACTTATTCCTCACCTGATATACTTTATTTAAGATATCATCTATCAGTATATGAAAATTCTCAATAAAGAACTGAATATTTAATGGGCTCTCGTGTTTTTTTATTTTATGAAATTTTAGTGTAAAAAAATGAATGAATTGGCATTATTTCTGTTTTATTGGTGGCGTATCTAAAAACTTGCTTGATGTGGATTTAATAATGAAGGAAAGAAGCAAATTTGTAACACATCTAGTACATCATAATTACTTCATGCTAATGACGTCATTATGATGTTTTAAAAAGTTATAGAAAGTGTTACTCTCTGTCACCCTTTGTCTGTTTCTGCAACTCAGATGACTTGACCAGCTTGGGCTGAGAGTTTGTTGATCTTTAAACAGTCTAAGTGCCCCCTTGTGGTTTAAATAAATATTATACAATTAAATGAAAAAAAAAACAAAAAAAACAAAGAAAAGGTTGGTTTCCTTGCCTTGGCGACTCCTCCAGGCATTCAGCGTGTGGACGTGAGTGTATCTTTATCAGCACAGACCGAACTCTGCATAGGACAGCGTGAGGTGATTATTGTCATAAATTTGTGACATCAACTTTTGCGTTGATGTGTGTGGCATACAGAGCGTCTGAGTCGTGGCGCTTTTCCCAGTGTTTTTGTGTCCAATATAGTCTGTCTAAGATGGAGATCTAATTATGTATGATAAAATATCAGATGTATAAAAAGTTAATGCTGAACTTTTAGTTGTGAGGTAGGCTATTATGAAGGGATATTAAGAAATAAACAAGTGAAAAATCTACCAAAGCATGAACAAATGCTTTTTAAGACACCATAAACAAACATAAGAGTTTTTGGTGGAAACATGTAAAGAAAGTAGGTGTAGCTCAACACTTTTGCACAGTCCCATGTCTGCTGTTAAACTTCCTCTGCGTCTCCACTCATGAATTCGCCAGCAGTCCTACATTGGGAAATGAAAATGTGCTCTATTGAATAGATTTGCATCTGAACACCCAGCGAGCACAAAGGAAAACCTGATTGGATGGAAATGCACATCACTGAGAATAATGTGATAGGCTCCGGCAGCGTGACATGAATAACCAATCAGATCGCAAGCTGCCAGGGAGAGTTTGTGATAAGAACCAAAGCAGACACAGAGAAGAGGGTACGTGGTTTATGTGTGTGTGTGTTTTGAAATCCTATACTTCTGTTTTTTCAGTACTAAGCCAGCCCTGCCCACTCTTAGCATCCCTCCGGATGTAATGATCAGATAAACAAGAGCTGATCTCTGTAAATTGTGTCCGTGGGTGCTGGAGAAACCAGTTCAGAGTTGCAACCTGCGTGCACGGATGAGTGAAATGTCAAAAAGAGTGGGTGATAGGGGAAGATGTGCCTCATTATTGTTCCGCGGTAGTTCTGGAAATCTGATTTTCTCTCCCCTGTTGAGTCCGCCTGAAACTGTCAGCCCAAATATCAACTGACAATTAACCGCTCAAGCTCGGTGAGAGAGAGGGGTTGGAGGGGGTTGAGCAAACACACGTGCCACATGAATGTGTACAGATAATGAGGTCCTTTTGTCATTTGAATATTTGATCTTTCCAGTTGATTAGGTGGGCTGTTATTATGAAGAATACCCACCTTGCGTCTGTCAGCCTTTGTTTGTGTGTAAATTAGGCTTTGTTTGTCGGAATAAAAGGAGCCGACGCAGCAAATTCATTGCTGCCGCTGTGAAAAGATGCCCTTTCACACACAGAAAAAATGAAAAACAATGACTATTCACTATAGCCAGTGAATAGCCAAACATCCAAATAAAAGCAGAGCAATAAATAAACAGACAAACGCTTCTCTTGTTTCATTATAATGGACTTAACTACCCCAGTGAAACCAGTTCTGACAGTTCAATTATTATTACAGGAAATAAAATGGCTTCATATTTCAACAGCTCTTTTTTTCTAATTATTTTTTAATTCAGTGGCTGATGTTTCCTTGTTGACCATGGTAGAGCTTCAGTCAGAAAGTATGCTTGACGTCAGTTGAATTTAAACTGTTGCATTCTGGGTACAGAGCATTTGCTGTATCTCGTCACGGAACTGCTGCGTAAACAGTCTTCACCCACTTCAAAATAAGAGCGTGAATATAAATGTCTATTTGAAGAATTCTTAACAGTCTTAACTTCAACACGGATGCTGAATTTTATTGAAATTTTGGTCAAATGAAAATTTTGAATTTATCCGGAAACAGTAGTGGAGGCTAAGTGTGCTAAATTGAAGACTTGAATAAAACAACTGACTAAATAAGAGCTTTATGAAAAGTGTATATTGTTTTTGGTTGAATCTGTGTTTTTTTTTTTTTTTTTTTTAAGAATCAGTTCATCATTAAATGTGGCTGATTCTGGAGTCTTGGCAGATTTGTCATTTATCACAAATAAAGGAAGAGTCAACCATTGCTGCCATCAACAATAGATAACTGAGTCATTTGAGGAAAAATGGAATTAGATATCTGATAAATTACCATAAATATTGTTTTTTGTAGACCAGGATAAGCAAGTGTCCCAATATGAAATCCTGAGGAACTCCTTTTATCAAAGGGAAAGACCCATAACATCTCCATATACCAGATAATCTATTAATCATGTGTGTGTATGCTTTACAGATCCAGGATGTGGCAGAGCAAGGGGTGATGTTTGTGGGCTTTCTACAACAGCCGGGCGGAGGGCCGTACTTTTTGGGACACTGGGACCCAGAGGAGCTGTCGTCCTTGCATTCGAGCCCGTCACCAATACATCGGCAGCCTTTCAGCACCACTACGAGCCCAACTGAGCCAAACCTGAATGGCGAAGATGCTGATCTCTGCTGCTGTGAATCACAAGAGTCGGATTATGGGGCTGTGGAGAGTGTCAAACAGGATCAAAACTCCTCAGCATCCAGAAAACCAAACTTCAGCCTCCTGAAGCACCCGGTAAACTCTCCTCATAACCCAGAGGAACTTTGTGATCAAATAATAACCTCACAGATTGGTGCCAAGGACTTCAATAAACCTCATAATCACGTCAAACCTGAAGCGCACAACATGGCAGAAGTCCAGGGCAAACGGTCAAGCCTGAGCCTACTAGAAACAGCAGTCGCAACAAGGCTGCCAGATTGTAGATCACAAGAGACTAAACAGCACTTCACTCCATCCATAGAGAAACATCTTAATGACTCCAAACAGAGAGAAAGGAGAGTTTCTAGCCCAGACAGCTGGCTCAGCTCTCCAGAGCTGGATCGTAACCATGACAGGAGATCTGACTCAACGCAGACAGATGGGCAAAGACGCGTGACAACACAGAACAACAACCACATCAGGCTGAAGAATTCTGGGAATGACACAGGTTCAAGCTCACCTCCGGCACAGGCTAGTAAGTAAGCAGAGGGTTGTTATTTTGTTCCCCAATTCGACAAGCCCCTCATCAGGGCTCACTCTCCACTTCATTTTTGCTGATTATTTGTCTGTGCGTCTGCAGGGATGCAGCTGTTTGCACTGTACAACCACACAGAAGAGCCCGATATGTCCCTGAGGTTCTACTCTCTCAGGGTACCTCTTCATGTTCAAAAGGAGGCGGAGGCAATCACAGACGTTGATGCAAACTGGCTCGACCACATGACTCAGCACTTTAGCAGCGGGGCGCAGCTCATTGATGGGTTTTTCCACCTCACAGACGACCACGGTTTGTTCGCCTTAGTAAATACGTTTTTGAAACACTTTATGTCCATTGTTAAATCGGAGGCCAAGCAAAGTCGGCCACAGAAACCAGGGCTTGTTTTATACCAGGACATTTTTGCATCTCCTTAGCACAGCTGAGTAAAATGCTTTGCAGAAGTGTTTATACCCCTCGAAATTTTTGTTTTGTCATTTAACAACTACAAATCTATTAGGATTGACCGACCAACACAATGTGGTGAACCGACTGGAAATGGAAGGACAGTGAAATCTGAAATATGTTGCGTACACTTGTATTGTATTCAGAAAGTGTAGAAGTCCAGTCAACACTTTGTAGAACCACCTTCCACTGTAAATACAGCCGCAAGATTATTTTTGGTTCATCTCTGCCTGCTTTGCACATCTCAAAACAGACTTTCTTTAGCCATTCCTGTTTGACAAAATAACTCATGCTTAATCAGATTATTTGGCACAAGTCAACTTTTAAATCTTGCTACAAATTCCCAGTCGGGCTTTGACTTAGCCATTCTATCAGAGACACCTGGTTGTATGTTTAAGGTCTCTGTTCTGGTTCAAGGTGAAGTTCAGGGAGCTCCAGTCTAAAGTCTTTTGTAGTCGCTTAGCATGTTTTTAAGCTTTTATCACGCATAGTTTATGTTGCAGATCAACAGAAACTACTTGTTTATGTGGATAAACAACATAAACAAGTTGTAAACAAATAGTTTATGTCAACAACATAAACTATCTGTTTATGTTGATCTGCATTATTAGTTTTCTGTGAGAAAGAGACACAAAGTTTATCCACATGTTTGTTGACATGGATGCTGGTAAATTTTTATGGGGTTACATGACCAATAGTTAGTTTCTTTCTACTAATTATGTAAGTTGAGGGCGGTTGGTTGCTCTGAATTTCATTTTGGTCTATCTGAGTAAATGGGGCTAATTATAAGTTCCAGGTCAAAATGTTTCTTGTTGAGAGAATCAAGATATTGCTCTACAATCGTTGGCAGAATAAATCTTATTTCCGACCAGAGTTTATTGGTTAAAATAGAAACCCCATACCATCTACGTCTAACCCGAGAATTTGAAAGTCAGACGAGATGAGAAAATCTTCTTAAATTCTTAAGATCCCTGCTGCATGATGGCTGATACGTGTGAGGGCCATCACCTCAAAGTCCATGACCTGTCTCACATGTTTCTGCTCGGCTGCACATGAGTGAAGCAGGCTTAATCTAAAATGGACGTGGATGAAGAGCGAGAGAAGGGAGAGGAGGTCTGAATCACTTACATGTGCCTGTGTTTTCTGTGACTCTGCTCGTTTCCAGACAGTGGCGTTTCATCTGTGGATAGTGTTTTCATATTCCAGAGCTCTGCGGAGGAGACCACAGACACCTCCTATGACGCCATCGTGGTTGAGCAGTGGACTGTTATAGATGTGAGTTTTCAATGGTGTTCTTGTGCCATGTCGACTTGGGAGGCAAAGTTTTCCTGTGTTCTGAGGAGAAGAAAAAAAAGCATCCTGAAGAGTGCGCTTGGTTCATGAAACTCACCCTTTTAATGTGCATTGGATAGTTTTGGTCAGAACTTTAAAATCTTCTTTTTAAAATGACAAAAATCGGGTGCACAGTTTTGAATCTGACCTGACATCTCTCAGTCTGAATGTGGCAAGAAATATAAATACTGGCTCACCTGTATAGTGTTTGGGTAGATGTCCCTTAGTAAGTTGGAGAGAAAGCACTCACTTTTTGCAGCCACTGCCAGCCCTCTGGCTTAGCTCTTTGTGGATACTTACTTCGGGCTGCGCCGATAAGTAGGACCTGATTTTCTTCTTATTGGGAGATTGGAAATCAGACAACACATGCACGATAAATCGATACCGTCTTCAAATCTAATCTATCTCTGCAATAGTCTGCAAACCAGTCACGGTGCCTCTGTGCCCAGTCGTGAGAAAGAGCTGACTGACAGACCCGCCCACCATGTTACGCCTGCGGTTAATTGTCATCCCTCTGTGGCCAGCTTTGCGACTTTATTTAGCAACTTTTCAGACAAAAAAAAAAAATATCGGCCAAAATCTAAATCAGCAGGTTGGGTTTTTTGAAGATTAGCGATCAGCCAGAAAACAGCAGTCAGTCAAATAATTATATTTAAGTGCTCTTGTCTAAAATTGTGTAGTCCAACCTTGCAGACAGGGTTAATGTCAGATCCAGCACAGAAGCTTTGTAGACTGCTTTTTCTTTTCCAAAAATTAGTCTTGAAATGCTTTTGGGGATCACTGTCCTATTGAAGTACCCAGTTGTGTTCACTTTTAAACTCAGCACTTTAGCAGTCCACTCTATTTGCTGTTTTGAAATTCTGAACAAGTTCCAATTTATTATTCCACCCACAACAAAAGACCCTCAGCATGATGCTGCCTCCACCAGTCTTGACAGTTGGCATAGTGTTCTCCAAACTGAAAGCCTCAATTTGACTCCTTCACAAATGTCTTGGACAAATAGTTCCTCTGACGATAAAACGGGACATTTGGAATAATCCATGTGGGCTGTGGCAGGTTTCAGTCGAGGTGCAAGGTATTTATTTTGTCGACGTGCCTCAACTCAGGGTGATGTTGAGCCCGCCTCACTGTGGTGAGGGATTCTGGTGTGCCAGAAGCTCCTAGTATTTGATGGGTTCTTGGGTTGCTCTTGAACCCGTTTGAGTCTGATTGATCGAACTTGACCCCAGAAACGATATATTTTGTATTCAATTATTGTTTTCATGAATCGTTGAGGGACTTTTGTACAATGACATTTTTACACTCATAATGACAATGAAAACTTCTGACCATTCATGTAATGTAAGTCTATACATTTTGAACACATTTTACTATTTTTTTCCCCCTTCCAGGGCGTTGTGGTGAAGACTGATTACATCCCTCTGCTCCAGTCCTTAGCTCCATATGGATGGAGACTGATGTGTGTGCTGCCAACACCCATTGTCAGAACAAACAGGTACGAAAGCCCTCTGAAATTCTAAGTAAAGACAACACTTGATTTGTTTAAAATATTCACCCTTTCATCCCACTGACAAATGTCTCCTAAACTTAGCCGGGTCTAATTACGGCTTTGCTCGATTGTTGATTCTTCTCGCCAAACACCTTGTCGTTCTCATTCCTTTTGGGAGCAGGACTGACACTGGAAGTCGGATATGAAGGACAGATGGCTCTAGATCTGACAAATCCTGATCATATGCTCGTCTCGACATGAAAGATCTTTTGAAATCTGTTGCCTCTGCGAACAAACAAGCAAAAAAAAAAAAAAGAAGCCATCGCTGAACCGCTTTTGTTTTTTAACCTGTCACTTTAGAAACCGCAGGCAGCAGAGCCTGGATTTCAGCACATGCTGCGCTAATGCAAGCTCCCTGAATTATAATATGGTGGGTGACGTTCATTAAAGGGCTGCTCTTCTCTTTTCGCAGTGATGGAAGTTTGTCGACTAAGCAAATCCTTTTCCTTCAGAGACCCATTTTGCAACGCAGGAGAAAAGACTTCAAGGTTCGTCTTCAGTCTTTGCAACAAATCTGTCACTTGTCTCTGTTGCGCCTTGATTGACTTTGTCACAGGAGGTAAAATAAAAAAAAGGGTATGTTTCTAAATATGGGATGTACAGCGACTGTAAAACCCACTTAGAAAACGTCTAATAATAGGCAGGTAGTTGGCCTCAAACTGTACAGGAAAGAGGCATCAGTGAAAAAGGCTTTGTTGTGGTTTGTCAGGCGTCTGGGGGGGGAGCGAAAGAAAAGACGTGGCACAAAGCAGGAAACCATCTCAAACACGTCCGTTTGATTTCAGATGCTGAACCTCAGAGGTCGCAGCAAGGCAAAGAAACACTCAGCCGGGGAGGCGCTGGACGAGCAAGAGAACAAGTCCCTCGTGATAGAGACTGAGATGGACAGGCTGAGGATCAACGAAGAGGAAGAGGAGGCAGAGGCGGAGGGGAGGAAGAGAGGGGACAGCGGAAGGAGCCAAAGAGTGGGGCTTCAGAAGAGCGGAGACGAGGCGCAGCATCAAAAGGCCTTCTCCCTTCTGCTGGAGTGCAGGGCTTCTGTCGAATATCAAGAGGAGGAAACCGACGTCGACGCCGTCCCGCTGCCCAGGCAGGAGAAGGCGGTGAGGTGGACGGATTTCTGCCCTGGTGACGAGAGGGGGATGAAGGAAAAGGTCAGGGTGGAGGAGCGCATCAAACAGCAGCTGTTCTCCGGCGTTTGTTGACGCATCTGCGAACGGAGCCATCGGAGGGAAGGGAAAACTTTGAAACATTCAGTTTGGATTCCTGTGGAAGAACTAATCTAGAGTAAAGCATACACAGTGCAGTGAAAAAGTATTCATCCACTTGGAAGTTCTCCAACAAAGTGAAACCATAAGAAATTTGAAATGGGTAAATACCTTTTTGGAGGACTTTGGTACATTTATCTTGTGTTCATTTGGTAAAGCTGTGCTGTAGAGTTCCCCGCTTTGTTTTATTGACTGTTTTTGTAAACATTTTTAGAAATGTACAGTGCGGTACAGCTTCTCTTGCCAATGCCTTAAGTAGGACATATGTTTGGGGATTGTTTTGTTTTTATGTTTGCTATTTCAGGCTAATGTGACATCAATTTGGCCTATTGCCGACCACTTCACACCTGTAAACCAATCCATAGCAGTTTCTTCTTCTGGTATTAATTATTTTGATGAATTATGGAGACAAATAATTACATCACAAAACCCTTAAATTTCTCATAGAAACTAGTTTATTTATAAATTATTTTCTGAAGAAATAGATTATTTATTAGTGTGACTTGTGGTTGGTACAAAAAAAAAACTAATAATAAAAAATAAAAATCAAC
Organism: Poeciliopsis retropinna; assembly: GCA_010277075.1. Classification (NCBI taxonomy): domain Eukaryota; kingdom Metazoa; phylum Chordata; class Actinopteri; order Cyprinodontiformes; family Poeciliidae; genus Poeciliopsis; species Poeciliopsis retropinna. Next base: position 9,482,250 of record VMRM01000016.1, read on the forward strand.
CAGCGGCAACACAGTTGGGGACAAAACAATCCAAACTGCAAAATGGCAAAGGGCCGAAATGACCCCCATGAGGAACTCCTGAAGGACTGCAGGTGACCTTTGCCCCTTTTCACTAAATGTTTCTAAAGCTGCTATGAAGACATGTTTTGTAAATAAAGAGTGAGTTTCTTAGTTGTAGTTCAGGTTGTAATCATCATATGCGGTGAAAGGTAAACTCATTTTGGACTGGGAGTTTGAAGTTTACTCACATTTATTTGTACTGTCTTGCAAACGTATTGTCGCTCTTTGAGCGTTGTCATGGTTTTTACTTTTAAACCTTAAACTTGGATTTATTATATTTTCAGTAACAGTCACAAAGCTGAGTGCCACTGTTAAGCGGAAAGAAAATGCGATTTGATTTCCAAAATTTTTAAACACTAAAACAAATGTGTGTCGTGCGGTTCTTTTCAGCTTTTCCGCTTAATACTTTGTAGAATCACATTTCACTGCACATAAAGTGGCAGAACTGATGCCACTGATGGGGGTATAGAGCTACTAAATTTACACGTTAAGACTAAAAGACTGGCTCTACTATGTTTTGCCATGGTGTGTGTCCAGTGCATTATGAAAGGTTAGTTTGCAAGTCAAAAAAAAAAAAAAAAAATTTGGCATTCCAAATATCTTCCACAGTTTTGCACAAGCCAAACTTCTTATGACTTTGTTTTAACGATGGCTTTCTTTTTGCTACATTTCCATAAAGCCCATCCCTTATAGTCTTCACAGCAGGTTTATTCTGACATTAAGTTACACACAATGTGGAAGCTGTTTAGTAGTAAGAAACAACTTGATTGCATTGGATTTTAACTTTAGTGCAAAAAGTAAAATAATCCAACTTCCCCCCACACTTTTTAGATTATTGCAGAACAAGTTTATTTTCCTTCCACTTGACATTACTCACCTTTTCCTGTGTTTATCTGTCATAGAATGGTAACAAACTGCACTGAAGATTCTGTTGCACGACAAAATATGCGCAAATTCCAAATTGGAGTTTTACAGACATCTATTGAAAAGATGCTTCAACAGATGTGTTGACTACATAAGCAAATAATCCATATTCCTAGGGGTATTTGAAATCCGCAGCAGCAAATTCACAGTTTAAAGAGGCTCTCAGTAACAGTACAGTATCATCACTGCAAAGATCAAACAAACCTTTCTATAAGAGAGCAATAAAACCACAAGACAGCAGAGGTAGATGATCTTTTCATGGCAGAAAAATGAGAAAGTATTACAACATTAGGTCAGGTGAAAAACACATTCCAGGAAGTAGACATGTCCCTGTCAAATCAAAAAGCAAAAAGGAAAACTTCTCTTACTTCAACTGGCCAAACAAGTCTTTAGATTAGTCATCGCTGAACAGTAGAGGCAGATAAACTACAAGGGAAAGGTTTGGAACAAATCAAATTCATTCTTTGTCCATTTGATATGTCAGATGGACAAAAGCTCATCTGACATGAATTTATAATGAATATTTCAATCATAGTTATGGGAACTGAGATAAGACCAGCTTAGTTGTAGATTCACTGCTTTACAGTTCTACAATTTGGAAAAAGTGCTGCCTTTCACCAAGTGGAAGAATCGGTCCAACTCTAAACTTAGACCAATTACCAGCATACGTATTATCCAACTCCAGAAAAACTAAGTGATAATATGCCAAGAGGAATAAAATTTTCAAATATCAACGTAATTCTTGTAGTATTTTAAAAGGTACAACCTTTCGTGTGGTTTGCCGTTTTTCTCAAAAGCTGAAGGCAATAGAAAAGTTTTATTTGCAATAAATGACCCAAGAATGTGCTATTTAGAAACTAGCTCTTTATTTGTTTCCTGGACTACCTGTGAAGTCTGTGAGTGGTGTAACCGTTAGGTCTCGGTTTAACAAGAAGGTCAATAAAATGTTTGAAGCCCAGGCTGCCTCAAAGTTGGCTCTTTTTCTTTTTTTTCCTCCATGTTATTGTCATGAACGGGGGAACATTACAGCCCTCGCTGAGAAACGGCAGCGAGCCTCTGAGGGACGCTCGGTGATCCGTGCCAATCAGAGACCACCTGGAGGTTCCATCACAGTGCGCCGCGGGACGCTTAACCTGCCCTGGGATGGAAAACTGTTTGCTGATGTGGAAGATGTGTGAGAAAAGAGACTGCTCAGATGATGAGCACCGTGGGAGGGTGTGTGTGTGAGAGAGAGAGAGAGAGAGGAAAACAGTACAGTGGTGGCCAAGCATGTGAGAGATTGTCAGGTTTTCACTTGATACTGGGAAAGAAAAAGATGTGAGCTGTGTAATTACTCTCATAGAAGGAAAAAACATTTTTTTTTTTTACTTTTGCAAATGAAGTTATTCTTTTTGGCACATAAACACAAAGTTTAAATTTTAGCTGCTTTGTTTAGAGGTTTCAATAAATGGCTTCAATAAGTGTGAAGCCAAAGTGAACAAGCATGGCGGCAAATTCTGAAAGTCCCACAACAACTCAGTTTGTACAAGTTAGATCATTTTCAAATTGACCTAGAGCAGATTCCAGCACACAACAGGGAAGCTGCTGTTTTATTTGGCATCAAATATAAGATCTGCGTGTAATATTATACTGATAGACAACTGCACACAGCTGTGAGGCTATAAAATGTTGTGAGCTCTTAATATTTCTTTAACAGAAATCGGAATTGGTTGAAAACAGCGTCAACACAAAGACGGGAAATTGGGCACAAATCTGTGACCGGTGCATCTTTAAAATATATTTCAGTATGAAACATATTCCCAAACTACACTTTGCAAGGATTTTGTTGCAAATCGTACAAATCTCACTCTCAACTTAAATTAGCATTTTCTAGAAATCTGTACAGAATTTTGACATTTAAAGTATTTTCCTGACTGTAATTCAAGAAAAAAAACAAAAAACAACTGTATTTGATTCAGTTCGCAGTTCAGGGATGGTGTCAGAGACCTTGAATGTGTAGAGAGGCATTTCCTCCCTCTGAAGACCACTAAAAGCTACAACTTCTCCTACCACCACTTCTCAAACAGGATCCTGTCCTTTGGGAGGCCGAGGTCCATGAGGGATTTTGGAATTGCCTCAATCATTGGCGGCGGTCCGCATAAGTAACACAAAGTCCTTTGCGGGTCCACGTTCGCCCACAACTCCTCCGCTGTGATCCTTCCACCTGAAGAGACACGGGGGAGCAAAGGCATTAATTAAGTTGCTCAGGCTCGCAAGCGCAGCTTTGATAGAGCCGGCTTCACGTGATGAAACAGATAAATCAAAAGAAAGGCAGACTGCGGAGGAATGCGACAGTCAATCAATCATCCCGGCTAAACGAGGAAACGGTTCTGTGTGCAGATTACTTTTGACGAATGGCTGAAGGTGCGGCTCGACTCCTGCCCTCTGTTGCGTGACGTGAAAGTTGCAGGTGAACTTGTTGGGAAACTCCCCGCATTTCTCAATGATGGAGCTCTGGAAGAAAGAATAAGAAAAAAAGAAAAACAACAAGTCAGACTGTGACAGATCGAAGGTTATTGAACCTTCCCGGATTTTGTCACATAAAGGGCTGAAACAATTAATCAAATTACTCGTGGCGAATCGATTAGTCAAATAATAGTCTAATTTAGTAACCGATTAATCGTTGACGTCAGTATGCAGTCACAGAAAAGGCCATTTGCTGAAAGCACACAGAGCAGTAATTCAGTCAAAACTGTATGAAAAATATACATTTTGGACTTAAGATAAAAATTCACCATTGTCTCTGAACATATTATACCCAGAACTCATCAAGTGGCATACCATTAACTTCACTTGGTTCAAATTCTTTAACAGAAATCTTATATTAAGCACATTTTACTATCTGATTATTAATCTGTTAATCCAAAAAATAATTATATGTTTTTAGCTACAGATGCATCCTTTGCTACAAAGGTTTTAGGCTAAAAAGATTTTCATATTTAAAAAAGGAATTTAATTGATTGTATAGTTCAAATGAGTTTCTAATATTGAAATAAAAAAGGCATAAGTGGTTAACTGACTAATCTGCAGAACGTGCCACATGTTTTATCCGATTAATCAGCAGTATAGTCGACCGATTAATCAATTACAAAAATAATCGATTCATCAGAAACCTTAATGTGACACACATTATCACGTTTGCATCTGCAACAGAAATCATTCCAAGCACTCTCACTCTAAATGGAAAACATAATGAACCTTGAAGAGCAGTTCCTGAGTATTCTTGGCGCTGTAGCAGAGGTGGGCAGAACCGATGTTGAAGTGCCGACCAGCAGAGGACAGGTTGAGACGCAGCAGATCTGAGGTGTGCAGCAGGATAGAGTACAGCGGATTGATCCCGACGCCGCCGGCAACCAGCAGCAAATCCACAGCTGGACCTGAGGGCGGCGGGTCGAAGTAGAAGTCTCCGCCGACGCGCATGGCCACACGGGAGCCTACCGCACACTGACAGAAGAGAAAAGACGACAAAACTGTTCCAGAAAAATGGAGGAAGACTGACTTGATACGAAAGAGAACACAACAAAATGCAACGGGTTTCCTCACTTCCAAGTTTTTTTTTTTTTCGTTCATCTGCTCTCTTCTAAATGATAATGCATTCTTTTGCAAGCTACAATGACGGTGCCTAACTGTTCCTGGAGAACGATATCAAAGAAAAGGATCAAATCATGCCAGAGCAGAGAGATGTATGTCTCTGAACGCCGCTGTTCCTCAGATTGATAAGACCGTTTTTATCACGAGACTACATTAAACCCACATGAATATGGAGTCTGCAAAGGGAAAGTGAAAGATGAAGGTAAACATAACATAGACTCAAAGAACGACTAAAAGACAAATTTATATTTTATTCAGAGGGGAAAAATAAACACTCATTGCCTCCCTTGTTAGCACTTCTTACAATCCTTTGTCCCGTCCTTCTCAGTCTTCTCCCCTCACTCACCGCAGTGTGGACCCAGTGTGCTGGGGGATGTTTTGTGTACTTGATAGCCAGTTCGACCACACCCTCCCTCTGCAACAGACCTGGGCTGGAGCACATGGAGAAACCTCCCACCTCCTCCACACCAGGGATGAAGAAATCCACCCTGCACCAGGAAACGGCACAACGCAAAAATATAAACCCCAAACTATCGGTAAAAACTGACAATTCAAGTCAATAATGAAGTGGCGAACACGTGTTAAACTGCGGGTCAGAAGCTGAATGAAGGGAGAGCGTCACCCTCTGACCTCGGCGACAAGAGTGGCCCGTTCCAGAAACTCCACAGAATGAAATCAAACCAGAAGCGCAGCTGCCTGCTAGCAACTCTGTTCCAACTGCAGCACATTTGTTTGCCACAAAGCACAGCCACATGTGTAGCCAATGTTATAAACAGCTGGACTGATGTGGACAATGATCCACTGTTACGTTAGAGAAAGATAAAGGAGCCACACATGAAGGGCCTGTCGTAGTAAGGTAGTCATTTCTCTTTAAAAAATAAAACTACATATTTACAGCCACTTAAAGCAGGACCACTGGTTGCCTAGCACCCACCAACACTGTGTGCTGTCCACTGATTAAAACGGTCAGACTCAACAACAAAAAAAAGGGCCTGCTTTCATTAGAGAAACTATTTTCATTAGGTTGAGTCTAAAATGTCTAATGTTACTAAATGGATATCTTTCATATATCTGTATAAGAAGTAAAGTTCTGTCAATATTGAAAGCTTGAATCTCAAGTGGTTGAATCTGACCGAATGCTGCCGCTAGGTGGTGGCTCTGAGTACTGCAGATTAAAAAAATGGATCCACAGACTGCTGTGGTTTGGTAAAATATGAGCAAACAGATTTGTATTTTTAAAATGCTTTCTATATTTTGGAAACATGCAAATTCAACAAGAATTAACACAAAATAATTCGTCCTATTAAATCAGCCCATAAATCAGTGATCCGGGGAAGATCTTCATGCTTACAAAGAGGTGCAAACAGAGTGTTCTCTCACCACTGTCCTGCTTTGAAGCTGAAGTCTGGGTGCACGGCTATCCTCAGTCTTCTTACTGTTTCCGATTCGGCCATGATTCCACAGATTTGGGCGGGATACAGCGCCTGCATCAGGCATCCAAACAAACAGACAAAAAAAACAACATCAATAAATGAGGAAGGGATAGCCTTTTACTGCAAATTCACATGACTGTTTTCAAAGCAGAGCTTACATTTTGTCTGTAGTTGCTCGCTGTCCTCTCTAAATGGTTCGTTTGCTTTTCGGAGGACATATTTCTTCTGATAAAGATGAAATAGAAATTAGAAAATAGTTTGTGCAAAGAGCCTAAAGCTATACAGGAATATATCTATATATCAGTGCAACTGAAGTTAACATTTTAATTAGTTGTAGCCTATGCTCATCAACATCAACATAAATGTTTAAAATAGTCAGTGTACATTAAAACTCCTCAACAAATTTCACCTTTTGAATGTAATTCACGAAATACACATTTTAAAGACACATTTTATTGGTGTATTAATTTTTCTAGAGGCTAAAGGTTATTAGCAATGGGGTCCCTAAAGGGGTTCAGCCAAACCAAACCAGGCTCACCTGTTTGAGGATCCGGGACCCAGCAGCCGCCTGCAAAGCGGAGCAGCAGCAAGACTGTGCCGGGTGAAGCGTCGAGCAGCGGTGCAAATCAACCAGCAGGGGGCACTCATCGCCACTCGGCTTCCTGTCGGAACAGACAACATCTGGAAAAGCCGAAAACTGTCAAAACTGCTGAGAGTCACACACTAGCGGTGTTATAGTAAACCTTTTTTTTCATCATTATTATTTTTGCAGTCGTTTAGGTTTTATTTGAGGAGCTCATTGTGAAGTCTACAAGTTTTAAACTGAAAGCAAAGGCTACCTACAATAAGACAAACTACCTTAAAACATGTTGCTTTTAGTCTAAAATAGGACTAGCAATCAGCCGATGCCCCTTTCACATTACCAGGATGTAAGAACAATAACAAAATGTTTACTTTTAAACCTAAAAAATGGTAGGAAAACATCATTCTGTACTATTGAGATAAATCTAAATGGAGTTTGGTGTGACCTCTTTGGAGTAAGCTAACTAGCTAAAGCTGCATCAAAGCAGGGTTTTTATTCCGCTTTGTTGTGTCGGGTAGACAGAAGCTTGGTTAATTTTCTTACCTAAACAACGCCAAACCGTATTCCACACAAATTCAGGTCATGTGTTTCTCCACTACCACAGTAATAACCTTCGACATGTTAGAATTACATGACAAGTTTCAATGGGAAAGCTCACTTCTTCGGAGCGTTGAAACACCTGGCATTGAGTTTATCAGCGCCCTCCTCTGGCCGAATGGCGTGTTGTACTTGTGACTTTACTGTGTGGCGAGGTAGAACGTGAGATTCAGTTTATGCTATGCTGAAACAAATGCCAGTCCAAGCTAAGATAGTGGCACAAATATAGACAGATTAACATTTGAAGAAGTATATTTAGGCGGTTTCCATTTAAATTCAATTAAAACCAATTCAGTTCACATATCTGTGTACCATACAAGAAAAATATCGTCAATTAATATCTAACTAAATAAAATCAATTACATGGTGACTACAAAATAATCAAATAGTCAGATTCAGATCCAGGTCAATTCAGTCCAAACAACAACAAAGTACAGGCAGGTGTATATGATCATTAAAATCCAAGTGCTAAATCACTTATCTAAGAGACCAGGAAGAGATTTATGGAAGATTGTAGCTCTCCATGGAGAAACTGTATCATTTCAGTAGCTTTCAGTTCATTGTTCAGTGAGTGAAACCTGATATGTTCCTGTTTTGTTGCACTGGGTTGTTCCCTGACATAAAGAGCAGCTGCTGTCATGAAAAGCATTCAAAAGTCTATTGTATATTCCCAACACAGCACTTTTCGATGACCAGACCAGCTTGGTTTAGCATTGTTATCACCTTGGAAATATTTATTATTTCTCTTTAGAATATATGTAAACATGTGGAGAAAACACTGGGATGTCTGGGTTTAAAAATGTAATGCCCATGAGTGAATAAGTAGCACACTGAGAGTATTTCTGCAGGGTGTTCATTAAAAAAATAATAATAATAATAATTTGTGTATTTTTGTGAACTTCAGAAAATTTTTCATCTCCCAGCTGACACGTCATTTTAAAATTATTACACAGATCCCTCAAAGGAGTATGTTTGATGATTCTCTGCTGTTTCCATTATAATTAGTAATAACAAATGCTTAACTTGGCGCTTGTTGTGTTTTTGGCTCCATCTTGTGGTAAACTAATAGTATGCAGTGAACTGCCACAACCTTAAAGGCAGCAATTCTATGAATATTTTAAGACGCTCAATGTATACTTCTTTCATTTAAATATTTTTCTTTGTCATACAGCCAGGCCTTCTATTAGCTTTAAAGCTATTGTGGGCTTTAAGAGTGGCTTAAGGAAAACAAAGTCAATGTTCTGGATTGGTCAACACAAAGCCCTGAACGCAGTCCTATTGAAAATGTGTAGGTTGAGCAGAAAGGTGTGTTTGAGCCATTCAGGCTACAAACACAACTCAATTACACCAGTTCTGTCAGAAGGAAAGCAACGTTTGTGGGAGAAGACCCAAAACATTAACTCCCATTTTAGATGATGATTTTAGAACAAACCGTTCTAAAATCATCAGAAAAGTTAGTTGTAATAAAAAACAGTCAGCAATACAGACACAAACGTAGAGACGCAACTGAGTTGAAAAATAATTTTGAAATTAATATATCCAAGTAATCACAGGTCAGAATTACAAGAGGTAAAATTCTAAAGAAAAATCTCTTTCATTATGTGTTTGTACAGTCTTGGTGCAATGATGAGATTGTTCACTCTCACTCAAAGGAGAGAAATGCAACCCCCCCCCCCTCCTACTTTGTGCTGGGTTTCTCTGGCTCTTCCCTGTTGGCAACGAAACAGACAGAAACCAGTCTGGAATTACAAACCCAAACAATCCACTTTCAACATGTGTAAAGCCACAGCCAGGAAATGATGTTTCCTAAACTCCAAACACTTAAATTACACAGATAACTCTTGGCATTTGGAATTATGTAGGAATAGAGAAGTTTTTTGATTAATTCTAGAGGTATGATTGTAAGATTGATACTATTCCTGAGTCAAACTATTAACTATATACTCTATGTGGTACAAATGGTAAAAATGGTGATGTGTATTATCAAACTACAGAGAAAGCCAACTGCTTACCCAGAAAGATTTTTATTGTTAAAACTAGTGTGCTGTGCCTAATTGGGTGCCTTCACAACTGCAAACCTTGGTGTATTTTATTCGGATCTCAATATATACACAGTTAATAGAACCACGTGGATCTCTGCATCTCCTCCAAAGTTAACACAGGTCTCTTGGCTGCTTTTCCGGTTTTTGTAATCACCAGCATTGAATTTTATTCATGGGCATCAGCGTAAAGAGGGCTTAATACAAAGAACATTGAAATTTGGAGTTGTGAAATGACCAAATATGGGAAATGTAAATATTTCCACAAGATACTTTGAATATGCAAACAAAACCTAACTGAAATATGTCAATTAGTTTTGGAAATAAATAAGTAAATAGCTCTGATGTCTCTATTGCTATCAATAGCAATAGGCCACTATCAGTTGCCTAAAAGCATTTTAGGGCAGAAATGCAATAAATATATTGAGTCAAGATAGCTTTATGAACATATACTTGAAATGACACAATAAAAAACACTTAATTCCATATAGTAACTCTGGCAATGAAACACAGGAAACATATTTTTCAATTAGAAGAGCACTGTGTTTGATGAATGTGAGCGTACAGTAGAGCTGTTTGTCCGCATTTCTCAGCGAGTCTCTCTGTATCACTTTTGTAAGAACAACACTTAATAGAAACTCAGCAGATACGCAGAAAGAAAAGGCTTGCAACTGTTAAATTCCTTTCTGCATTCCTACAAGTTTTCTTCCTCTGTTCCTGCACTCATCACAGGTCAGCCTCAATGCGCAGGTTTCATATTTTCAAGAAAGCCCTGAAGAAAACCTGTCCAACAGTACAATCCTGAAATTAAAAAGACAATTAGATAGATTAAACTCATTCCATTAAGACAGACTGCGATTTGCTCCACCCAAGTGCTCTGGAGGAAGCAGCTATTTCGGAGCTGCATGGGAACTGTTTAACTAACAACCTGACTCCCTGTTGTCATTGGTGTGGAAAGAAAGAGTTTGTATATAAAAAAGTTGTCAGTAAAAGTCCTAACAGGTTTGAGTACTTGTAAAAAGTGAGCGAACCACGTTGATGTTTTTGCCGTCCTTAGGAACAGTAGCTGCTCACTTCCTTCACTGGGCTTGTTCTTTTCCCAGCTGACTCTACCAGTCCAACTGGCTGCCTTCCTGCCTTCTTTCCCATGAGCAGCACAACTTTGTTCAACCTGTCAGCCAGAACTTCAGAGTGCCAAGAAGAGATTTATTTTCAGCTATGCACAGACACCTTGCTCTCGTCATAAGCAATTGTCCCAAGCATGACGGAAACGCATCAGCGTCGTCACAAAACAAGCCTTTACGCAGATTCATGTGTCTCGGTCTGTGTGCTTGTGAGTCAACGCAAATATTTTCAACACACTTGAATGGGTGACGCCATGTTTTAATTTATTTCAGGCCATGACCTCTGCAACAGTTTTCTGTTTGGGAACGCACACTGGCATTTTCCATTGTTGGGGACAATTAATGAAACATGTCTGCGTACAAAGATGGCATGTCAAAACTTTTCTCATCATTCCTTCAGCTTTATGAAGTAGGCTGGTAATCATAAGCTGGAAGTCACCCCAGACTTGCAGACTTTACCTTTTAGCATGGTGTTTGTGGAGTGACATGGAGGCTGATCTCTTTTAAACATGGTCTGTGCAACAACATCAAAGACTTTAGCTTTAATTTGACTACGTTCTTGCAATATTTCCTTGCCTTGCTTCTGCAGAGAACTTTAAACAAACTTTAAAATGTTTCTTCTCCAGCAATTAATTCTTGTGCATTGAAGGTAGGCCACTGTGGTTGAGTGCATTTCCGATTATTTTCACAGAACAAATTTTACCTGCTAATCCCAGGTCTCTCTGAAGCAGACCACAGACAACGTTTTAGAAAATTTTTTTGACCTATGCGTCTCATGTTCTTTCCATTCCGGATTATGAGTTTAACGTTGATCACCATGAGATTCAGAAGTTTGGAGCAAAAGCTGCAGTCATTGTATTCAGTGTGTTTTGGAACAGTGAGATTTATTTTTTTTTGTGAAGGCATCTTTGCTTTTGTAAATTGTATCATCCTTTTTTATTACTTTGGTAATCAATGGCAATCAGTTACTACCAAATGAGATAACATTCATTTGCAAATAGAAGCAGGGATGCTTTCTAAATACTGACATGTTTCAGCTGGTTTCTTGGCTTTTTGTGCATTTTTTAATACATCCCCTCCTTTGAGTTCAACACTTTTTCAATCATTTATTCATTGAAATGTCAATGACTTCATTTGTGGACTGACTTTCTTTAATGATAACACTGATAACAAAAAATAACTGTTAACAAAAATAATAAATTACTTTTTTTATTCCTTTGCCAAAAGTATAATAGTTCCTTCTCCCCCACATTTATCAAAAAACGAGTGATCCCATAATAGCATCTTACTGGAATAGAATGCACCAACCAGTGTTAAACGTTCTCCAAGTACATTTACTTGTTCTTGTGTGAACTGTTCTTGGAGTGTACGTGTTTGCTCAAAATTACTTTGCATTCTTAAGTAAAAAGGGCGTGAGGCTGCAGCTCTGAAGGAAAAATTGTTTCAGGTTGTACTAATTGCTCTTCGGGTGGCAGCAGTTCAAACAGCGAAAAAGGCGTGTCTTTGTCTCTGTTATGATGCGTTCATGTTTGCCGACAGACAGTAATCCCACTTTAAACTTCAGGCCACCTTAAGCATGATAAGGACGCTTTTCTTTATTTCAGGTGTAGTTGTGACACAAGGCAGCTCGGGTCCGTTTTGCACATCTGAAAAACGATTCTTGTTAGACCTTTTTAACATTTTATCAAGTTACAAACACCAGTTCTAATGCAATTTTTGGACGTTTTGTGGAATATATCCAGAAAGTTCTGCATAACTGTGAAGCTCATGGAAAGCCAAATAGGATTCGTTCTAAATAACTTGTTGCAAACCCTCTCTGGCTTTTTTACAACTTTTTTATTTGGTCATTTCTCAAACAAAAGCTAAATTCTGGTGTGCATGAATAATAGTGCTACTGTTGACAGATTATCCTGTCTGAGGTGAAGATCTCTTCTGCTCTTGCAGCAATACGATGGGACTTGTTGCCACTTCTTTCATCAGTGATCTCCTTTAGACTTCTGTCATTCACAAAGGTTTTGTCTTGGTAACAGGGATGCACGATTTTATCGGCATGGTATTGGCCGATATTAGCTGTAAAATTTAATAAAGGACATTGGCCACTCCGTCAAAATAACTCATCCACATAAAACGCATTATTTTAATATGACGAACCAGTGACAATGGTGCCTGCACCACAGCACTTTGTGCCACAACATCAAATTTGCAGTGTTTGAGTGTTGTCATTGCCTTTGAGAGAGCAAATGTCATTTGACATTAAACATAAAGGAAGTTGAAAGGGTTGCATCATTTTCAGACTCCTTTTAAGCATTTACATTTGGTAACAGGCTAAACTTACAATGATAATGTAGTATTCTAATTACACAGTAAAGAAAGCCACATAGTTTCAGTAATAAGGCATGGGAGAAATATATTGGTGTTGGTTATTGGCCAAATGAGTTTAAGTTTATTGGCATATCGGATATCGAGCAAACATCCAGTATTGCACATCCCTACTTGGTAGTTTGTCAGTATAAAATACCCTTCATGTTTGGAAAACAGTGTGTGAAATCTAAAAGTTGTTCAAAGTCTCTCATCTTGTTTTCTGGTCCAACCATGCTGTAATTCACAACTTTATCTCTAACCTGTCTGGTTTGGTCTGTTTTGATAACATTTGTTCACTAATCTTCTCTTACAACTTTCAAAGGTCACCACACAACAATTTGTTCCAGGTAGACTTTATTCTATCTAGGTGATTTTTGAAGGCATTTGGTGGCACTGGATTTTATTTAGAGTCTTCAGATTAAAGGGGTCTGAATAAATGAACAACAGTAAAGCGTTCTGATTTTGAGAACCATTTCTCCCTTTCTGCAAATATCATAGTTGAGTTCTGCTCTGGGTTGGTTTACCACAGAAAATCCTATTAAAATTGAAGTTAGTAGCTGCTTTTTGACAAAATGTAAAAAGTTTATGGTGGATGACTATTTCCTCAAGGTACTATAGTAATGAGAAGCGGTACATCTCCTGTGTACTTGGTTCTTTTGAAGCTTTTGATTGACTTTGTGGAGCCAAGAACCGAATATTGCCTCCGCATTTCTGAGTCAAATGATCCACGTTTATTAAGCATTGTTCTAACCTAAAAGTATACCAAAGTTTTAGCTTTGGCTGAAGTTGTTTAAACACAATAGGGCTTAACACACAGCCCTGCGGGACGCCTTTAGTGAGCTGTGTTTATCAATTATGACATATTGTGACTGATTTATTTCACAACTCTGCAACTCATGACCACAAAGGGTTTTTCCACAGAAGTTCTTGCACATGTTTGGTGCTGCATCCAGAATTTGAGCCGTTACTAGATCATAACACTGCTTTTGTTCTTATTTCACACATCAGCGTAAATATTTATCTGAAATATAGAAAACATAAAATATTCTTAGTCATTTGTTTGAAATGTAAAAACATAGTATTGCTATAAGGGTGTTCTGATAATACCCGAATCATCTAATCTTTAATTAATAATTTTGCAATTAGAATCCTCGTCTCTCCACAAACTAATCGTACTCGTTACGAAGCAGGAACTGAAAACACTTTTTTCCTATTTTTCCACACCTTGTGTGGAACTGGTTCTGTGTACTTTTGTTTTGACAGAAAGACACCTGTTTCCAGGTACAGAAACAAACACACATGGAAGAAAGACCTTTTGCAATTTATGGCTCCGTTTCAAAATCTCTCGACGGAATCATCCAGCTTTCGGCACGCATTCTCCACATGCTTCTGCGTTTCAGTGGACTCTCTTTTAAAAGTGTTCCTTGATACAGAACAAATGGGCTCAAAGCGAGATTTGCGGTCATAATGAGGTAATGCTTATTATGCGGATCCTTATCTAAAAGGTCTTTCATTGATACTTTTTTTTTTGTCCGATGCAACCAAAGTTAATGATCAATCTTAAGTGAAACCAACTGATATTTTTGCATTATGTGAAATGAGACAGGGCTTTGCTGCAGCAAAATTTTAAAGTGTTACTGAGACAACAAAAAATATATGCAAATTTGCAGAAGGGTCATTTTATATTGGTTTAAGGTGCAAAATGTAGCAAAATTTTATTTTATTTTTTTAATTAAAAATGTTAAAGTTAGCTCTATGCTAACTTTAACAAGAGCTTTAAGGGCATCGCTAATAATTTTATTAAATCAGTCACTTTCAGCTCTTAAATGCCAGTCTGTTTCTTCTTCTTTCACATATTATCTGTCTGTATAGTTAAAATATTTAAGTTTTTGAAGTGTGTCCATGCCTACCTTTGAAGGTAGATGAAGCAACAACGAGACAAACAGAGTAACAGAGAGTAGCTCTGCAGAGTTTCTGCTGAGATGACAGATGGGAGGGAGTCCCCCAGCTATGCAGGCCACCGCCTGTCATTGGGAAGCAGCGGCGATGTCACATATTCCTGGTGCCAAAGCCATGATTTTCACTCTCACTTTAGGGGAGAGAGAGAGAAACAAAAAGGGACTCTCTGTCTCTTTGTCCTCCTCCCCCTTGTCTGGGTATCTTCTGGTACTCCCTGTTGGCAACAACCCAAACAGACAGAAACCACTCAGGGATTCCAAGGTCAACAACTTTTAACAGCGTAGGATCACTTCTAGGAGATGTAAAAGATATAGATATGGATCCTAAAACAGGCCTTAAAAGTTGTAACCAAATAGTTTGATTGCGATATTCCACACATTTAACACTACAATGTCAATCACAACTCCATTAAGTGGCCCTAAAAACAAACAATGCATACAGAAACAAAGAACATTGCAAATATATGCATTAAAAAAAAACAAACAAACAAACAAAACATTTATTTATCTGCTTTGAAAAGACATGATCATTCACGTGTGATCAACCGATATGGTATATCTGATACGGACATTACTGGATTTATATTTTAAAAATGTATTTACAATTTTTGAAAATTAAAAAAGACAACGTGATAAAATAATATTTTGGGAAACAGAAATTATCTTAAACCTTAAATTACTCACACACCAGTATCATGTGAGAGCATGCTGATGGTTGCTTTGTGAGTTTATATTTGCAGCTACCTTTCTGGATCCAAAAGACAGCAGCAGATTATGTTTGCTGTTGTTCTTATTACTGCCCCAGTGTTTCCTGGTCACTTGTTGCCATACAGAGAGATTTAAATAAATCATGGAGTAACTACTAATAGAGATAAAACTGATATGACGGCTAATTTTGGCAATGATTTTAACGCTAACACCTGCTTTAAATCCGTGTAGATTATTTCTAGTTCCCTGACTGCAGCCTGTTTATTTTTTTATTTTTATTTTACCTAGAGTAGATAGTTTCAACCCCTGCTGAATAAAGAATAACGTTCCCACCGCCCCTGGCTGTTTGTATGGTGAACAACAGCCTGGACATAATTTGGCTCCGCGGTTTGGGCTGGGTTAACCTGACACAAAGGAGTCCTTTTTATGCGTTATCTGCCGCGGAAGAGGCGCGAGCTCCCATGGGGTATGGTTGCCACGCAACCGTAAAGCCCCACCCACCGCCGCTCTGGACTCACCTGGGCTGTTCTCAGGCTGACGCGCCGGGCTCAGCCAATCGGCAGCGAGAACAGGTGGCGCTGGACGAAGTTTCGGGCGGAAACTCGTCGGTTCAGAGGAGGTTACGCTGCTTCTTATAAATGTGTAAGTCCAAATTTTTTTTCTTACCGAAGACCGGCTTGAAAAGCGGGCGAGCCGTTTAACAAGAGCGACAATAAAAGCGAATGCAAACTGTCTGGTGCGGAGTGTTGGAGGTGTCTTCTGCTTGAAAATGGATTGACCATCGACTCGTTGAAGGATTGTTGTCACTTCTGATCCCAGGTCTAACAAGAAAAAACAAAAACACCGAGTCCTAAAAGCTTTGGAGATATCTTACGACTGTTGATAATATAATTTGCCCAGTGGTTTGGACTCCCTGTAACTATTATAATCTTTCTTTCCCACATCTCAGGTAAGAGAGCACTGGCACGTTTTCTTATCCTATGCATGTTCTTGACTTGTGATTCATTCACTTATTATTTACGCTTCTGTTCTCACGACTCAATAAACCAGTTTTACAAAGAAGCTAAATATGGCTCCGCTGGTTATTCATGGGATTAGCTGGTGAAGCCTGGGCCCAGAAACCAAAAATATTCCAATGTAGACGTGTCGAATGTTCTTTACATTACATTTGTTGTGTGTGTGTGTGCGCGCGCTTTTTTTTTGGGTGATTATTTGGCAGTGGAGTAAAATGTCAAAGATGTTTCAAAGTTGTAACAAATAGAGATGCACCGATCAATCGGCACACAATTCGGAATCGGCCAATTTTTTTCTTGGATCAGCTGATCTGCAGTCAAGTCAAAAAGTGAAATGTCTTTTTTTTTTAATGACTCAATTAATGCAAGGAAAATAATAATAATAATAATAATAATAATAATAACAAAAACCTCACCTATTTCTGTCAGGGAATTGACAAACCATCAGAGTGTACGTTTATGAATAAGTACAGATAATAAATCAACCTTTTTCAGGTAAGTGAACACAGGTTTGGCAGCAGAACTCTTCAGTGCAGATACATACTGCAGCTATGTGAAGTTACTCAAAGCAGAGCTTGCCCAAGGCAAAGCAAACCAAGCCACTGCTTAAGGCCCTGAAACCTGCCTTAAATTCTTGGAATTTTATTATCAGATATGAAGAATTTGCATGCTTTTTCTTTTTTATTGAGAGTGAGAATACTATTAAATTCATTTAGACGGTTTCAGCGTAAATTAATTACAAGTTTTTAAAACGTGCAAGCTCTAAACTGAATTCCCTGTGTGGAACATCAAAGAATCGTCTTTATGAGATGTTCTTGACAGGAAGAGAGGACCCCAAATCAAATTCTGCTGAAAGTCCCTACGTTCCCTGACTCAAAGATGCTTTCAGTATGGGTGAGGTGTTTAAATAGCCATTTTAAGAGGAAACTGTGTTTGCTACATGTTGAGAAACGGTAATTCATGTCAGGGAGTTTGTCGAGACTAAAAAAGAGAGTGAGAATTAATAACAGGAGGACTGAACAGATTACAGCAAAAGTTGCTCTGCTGTATCATTTCAATCTGTCCAACCTCTCTCATGTAGTTTCTGTGTATATAAATAGATCAACAAACAGCATGTACTTTGTTGCACTGTTTTTTAAGACAAGGCTAAGGACAAATGCTTTGTTGTGTAAATGGGTATACTTACATACCCATTTATGTTATATATACCTTTTTTTCCCTTCATTTTCTTATAGAATCAAAGCTACTACCTCTCTTGGTCAGGAATGGCCACATCAGTGACTTTTAGTTAAAAATTCTTCTTATTATCGCATTTACTTTGATAGAGTCGGAAATGTTGAATGCAACTCGAAAGGTATTACAACGTTTAGTTCATTTAAAAAAGAAAACCAAAATTAAATCTTTTAAAAGTGCTTCAATCTATTTTACAGGCCCCAACCGCCAGTTCAAGATGACAGAGAAGGTCCCATGGTGGAAGGTGTTCATTCCAAAGAAAAAGAGCGCGGATCCTTATGGCTTGGGCCCAGACTTCAACCCTTTCGCCCAGCAACCGGAGAGGCTGAAAGACCCGTCTTCTTCGTCCAAAACCACCACCACCTCCGACCAGACCGTCCCCGCGCAGGGCTCCAGCTTCCTCAGCGACGAAACCTTCGACGACTCCAAGCTGGAATCGGTGTTCAACGAGCAGACGTGCCGCAGGAACATGAAGGTTTCCCGCTCGGGTCGGTTCAAGGAGAAGAGGAGGCCGCGCTCGACCCTTCCAATCGAGGACAAGGGGAGGGAAGCCGGAGCGCCAGGGAGGGAGGACAAACGGTGACCCTAGGGAGAGGGGTGTGTGTGCGTGTGTGTGTGTAAAAAGACTGCTTCACAGTATTGCTTCAAAGAAGGAACGGGATTTAAATAGCTGAAGGAACTTTAGTCTCATGAGGCATTGTACTGTACAGAGCGCTGGGGATGACGTTCACATGGGTTTTATATCAATAACGCAGAATTCTGAATATGAGTTTAAATATATTTTTAAGATTTAAGACATTTTGTAGGGTTATGTTACAAATGTCTTATGTTGTTTTTTTCTTATCAAGGTCATTGAACCATTTTGCACATGAAATGTCACAAATGCAACTCAAAGGACAAAGAATAAGAAGCAATAGGCTGGTATCGGATTCTCTCTCTATGAAAATATTGAGTAAAGGTATGATATGTACAGCATCGCATTGTGGACTGGCGACTTGTCCAGTGATTGGTACCGTCCCAACTGTAGTTTAAACTAGCAACATCTTAAGGTTGACAACTGGGACTTCTTTAGTTTCCATATCTCAGCTGTCCACTGGTTTTGCAATTAAAATATTTCCAAATGGCAGAATTGGTTCACCAAAAAGAAGCCATCATTAAGCTGAAGTTGAACAGTAGAAACTTCTATGATGGAAATATTTTTGAATGGTTTTGAAACTAATTTTTTTGAAACCTTTATTTTTTTTTATTATGATACTCTCACTTTTTATTTTTATTTTATTTTTTACAGTTCATCAAATCACAATAACCTTTTTCTTATTTAAAGAAAGCAGTAATCAAAAGCTGTTTCTCTCTCTCGCTGTCTAAAAAAAGTGAAATGCTTCTTTGATATGATGTTCAAAAGATGTTTTCCAATATTTGTAGTAAAAAAAAAAACAATATTAAAATGCTACAAATATTTTTTCTACGATGAAGGATAGTCCTTGTTTTTGCAGGACTTTTGCAAAACGTTTGACTCTGAAGGATTCCAGTGAAGGTGAATCAGATGCACAACATGTACCAGCAAAAAGCAGAAGCTATTTTAATGAAGGATTAAATTCAATCAGGCATATTTTACAATGTTTGTTGCAAAGCTGCTCCTACTGAAAACAATATGTTCTTGATATTCAGATGAAGATATGACATGTGACATATATATATATTTTTTTTTATTAAAAAAAGGGAGCTGTGTAGTTTTGGTCACCTGTGAATGCTTAAAATGAAGGTAAAATTCTAAATAAATCTGTGACGGCTGACTCTACCAGTGTGTGTCTGTGCTTTGATATCCCATGAGTGTCTTAATCTGAACATTAACAGGCGAAGGTTTTTGTTTTGTTTTGCTTTCTTTGTTGACTTTGTCACCGTGCCGTACGGAAAGGAAAACCAATTTTCAGAACAAAAACCTGTAGACTCAACAGGAAAAACAATGTCCTTTTGTCAGCTGCTGATGTCGTACGACTTAATCCAATAAAAGCAACAAGATTTTACAAAGTGTTCACACAGAACCTATATGCTTCAGGGAGGACCTCACCTGTGCTGCTGCATTCCTCTGCAGCTGCTAAACATTAAGGTGTGTGTCGACACTTGTGAAGGATCACTTCTTTGCAATCCCATTAGCAATATTTTTAGTCTATCTCACAGTAATTAAGGCGCAACAGGTTAAACAAGAGCTGGATTCCTTGGAGGTGAATGTAAGAGTGAGTGAGCGGTGCATTGGCAGATTACCAACACAAGAGGGCGGGCTTGCGCGCTTAAGCGTCAACCTCACAATTGTGAGCGCGGGGAAGAGAGGAAGGAAGAGCTTAAAACTATTTGTAAATTCCTAAAATTGATACAGTAATGTAATCTCCACTGTCTAGAATAGACCTCACATCGATTCAATTACCTTCCATGTGTTATTTACAGCTACAAAAAGTCCTCCCTCACCATTGGCCCCTTGTTTGTAATGTGGCGTTAAGGTGTGGCTTGGCACGGTGAGGCTTCTGCAGAGCGCGTTTGGGAAAGTAAACCGCAACCGCTGCTGCTGCTGAGCTGGACCAGCGCTCCACAAGCTGGGCGGCCGTAGATATAAGACAAAAAGAAAAGTTACTTTAAGACTTTCTGCAAGAGGAAATGCGTTTGCAGGTGCTTATAGGACCTAAATTGGATTATACGTTTGATCAGTGGCGTCTCATTGGCCTATATTGACTAAAAATAACTTTGTCACAGTCCCGTTATAAAGAGCGCACCATGAGGACTCAACTGTGCTGATCTCTGAGGCACCAAAGCTGTTTCTGCAGAAAGGTTGTTTTTTACAAGGTAAAGTACCTTTTGAACATTTACACAGTTTTGTGCAACAGGTGGATTATTATTATTATTATTATTATTATTATTATTATTATTATTATTATTATTATTATTATTATTGTTATTAGTACCTCGCAAAGTATTCACTCCTTGTGCATTGTCCAACATAATTTTAATTTTATTAAAAGAAGAATGGATTGTTTTTGCACTCGGCCTCCTGATTTCTCTGCAGTTACTGCATCAAAGATGGTTATGGATATGTCTCGAACTCAGCTTCACACTTACAGACTGAAATCCATGTAAGATATTCTGCTTTGCAAAATATCTGAATCTCAGATATGATAGAAGATGTCTGATTAGGTCTGATCTTCGACTATTCGACCATTCTAACACACTAAGGCTTTGATTTTTCCCATTCCATTGTTGCACTGTATACATGTTTATGGTTGTTGTCGTGCCGGGAGGTAGACCTGTCTGCAGCCATGATGCTGCCACAACCATGTTTTGTAGTGAGAAACTGATGAGCAGTTTTTTTCCAAACGTTTGCAGTGTTCCCTACATGGCTTATAGAAAACTGTTCACTAGACTCCTTTCACATATTGTTGCCACTCCTCCATAAAGGCCACTTTTGTGGACTCATTTGTGGATTGAGTGACTAATAGTTTAAATTGTGGATTTTTGCAGCTGTTGCTGATTTACTACTGACATCTTGGCTACTTATCTGATTCATATTCTCCAGGCCTTGCTTGTCGGGTTAGGTAGACATCTACCTCTTGGCATGTTTGCATTTGAGATGCTTAGAGCTCGACATGTATTTAGGGGGTCTTAGAGTAAAGAGAGTTGGATACAAATGCATAGCACATCTTTTCAGGTTTTTATTTGATAAACAAATCAAAAGCAATGTAACTTGTATTTTCCACATCGAAATCGGGCACTAGGTGGTGTCATGAAAATGTAAATGGTTTGACCCATAAGAAACTAAATGGAGCACATGTCAGAGGCTATAAGTTGCAAAAATATATGAATGTAGATCTATGCAATCTGGCTAACGTTGACCCAGGTTATTTGTCTTGCTAAAATCTAGCATTTGCTATCTGCTGCAATGACGTGAATATGTGTTACTATTTGCCAGAATACCTTTTTTTTTCAAAATTGAGTATGAAATGATATTTAATATAACGTTTAGCTATTCAGATCGCTGTGGATTTTTAAAATTCACTTTTTCAGTTCATTTTTTATTGTCTTCCCACTTAAAATGTCAAAAAGGAGCAACTTAACTTCCCTTTCTTCACTGTTTCACAGCATCAAAGGATGTTTATGGAAATGTGTCCATTACTGAAACTTATTCTAAAGGCAACGTGTTTTGCGTGTCATTAAAATGCTCCTTATTCTGGTTGAATCTGCAAGCAGTTCCAGTTACTTGTCTGAGTCACATGAGCTCCTTTTTGTCTTGAGGAGGCCAAACAACCTTCGGGGCGAAAGGTAACAAAGACTGGTGGAGACTGTGTACATACGCTCTCTGCAGGGTCTACTCGGCCAGAGCTCAGCAGACCGGGGTGTCTAGGTTTTGGCCCTCTAATAAATCTAAACAGGCAGCGTCACAGAAGATCCTTGAGACCGTTATAAAGACAGGAATAGCAACGGCGGACAGTCTGCCAGGTTACAAACTTGCAAAGCATGAACTGGGCACATATAAAAACAAGGAACAAGGGAGTTTCGTTTTTAGCAACAATACAGGTCCTGTTCAGGATTTATTAAATTGCTGAGGAGGAGCAGGAGCAAATTCCACAGAGGGATGAGTGTGCAAAAACATCAGGATGCTTTCAGTCTGAGTATTTGTCACTGAGCGGCTGAAGATACGTTTACAGGACCGCGTTGGTTAGAACCTGCTGACACCATCCTCGATCTTCGAAGACATGCTGAGTATATTCAGAAAAAAAAAAGAAAGAACAATATGTTTGAACAGTGCAGGTCCTCTTCCTCTGGACTTTCCTCGATCTGTTTTCCATCCAGTAACTGCCCCAAGAGCCTTTCGTCACACTTTGACGAAAGGCTAGGAGTCTAGTACTTTTCAGACAACGCTCTCCATTGTTCCCGTCTCAAGCCCAGCATTGTGGGAAGAAGAGTTAGATAGGAGGCGGAGAGTTGTGTCAGGTTTCTGCGGAGAGGATGGAGTGCTTTCTGTTTCCTGTTTTGTGCTGCATGGCCTTTCCTGTTCAGGAAAAAAGGCCAGGAGGTCATCAGCCCCCTTCCACACAGTGGCAGTCCATGGTGACAAAATGGAATCTGAACATCACCAGTAGCCACGCTGGAAGACAATAGCTGTGGTGATAAAGCGTGCATTTCTCTTGTGCAGGTATCTGAATCTTCAGTATGCCGCCCCCAGGTCCCCCACCTCCGCCGCCTCCGCCGCCCCCACCCAGCGCCCCGCCACCACCTCCTCCCTCCGCCGCCCTGCCGCAGGTGAGCCTGTCTACCTCTAGATCTTTCTCATCCATTTGTAAAAGCTCACCTGCGTATAACCGACACCTGGAGGAGGCTTTTGCATTATTGATTGAGAAATACACGCAAACACGCAGAGAACTGGACAAAGAGGCGACTCTGGCCGGCAGGAAGGTGTTGTGTTTCCACAGCGTCCTCGTTTTAAATGAGCTAATGCATGGAGCAAACTGAAGAAACAGCTCAGTGATCTCAAGTTTTTCTTCTTCTCTGTGTAGTGGAAATGCATCATAAACAATATTCCCTTAGTTCATTTTGTTTTTTATTTCTTCTAATTTGTAATAATAAGAAATCATTTAGATTTACAGTACTATGAATAAGTATCAACACCTATTTTATCTTTTTCAAATGTTGGTACATCACAACCAGAATAATAATGCAGTTTGGGGTAGATTAAATGTTATAAAGTAGGACATGGTTATGAAGTGGAACTCTGAAAAGTGTGGCATGCATTTTAATTCACCTTCCCTTTGCTCTATATGAGTATCTTTATAAATGTAGCTGTTCTATGGAAACCTCAGAGGTCAGAGGTCATTGAACAACAGCATCAGGACAACTAAAGAACACACCAAGAGTAAAGTTACAAAGACGTTTGACGTGAGGTTAGGATTATACTGTAACTATATATCAGAGTCACCCAGTCAAAGTCCAAATCTGACTCTAAGTGAGAATTTCTGGTAGCAAGACTTGAAATATCACAGGCTCTCTCTATTCGGTCTTACTGAGCTGAAAGTATTTTAGCAAAAAACTTGGCAAAAATGTCAGTTTCTATGTATGTGAAGCTGGCAGAGGCACACACCAAAAAACTTACAAATGTCACTAAAAAGTGATTCTAGAGATAGAATTAAAAAAAAAGCACTTATTTATTTTTATGATGCACTACTCCACGTTTTATGAATCTTAAAAGAAACAATTGTTGTTTGTGGTACAAAAATGTAAAAAAACCAACAAAAAAACAACATATCAAGCGGTATAAATATTGTGAGGAACTTTTTTTTCCCTCTTGTTTGTGACATAAATTACAATAACGTAATCGGCATAACTGATGCTTGTTCTTTTCCCCCTGAGGGACACATAGTGCCCTTCGGAGCCTCCTCAGCTCCAGTCTGGCGGAGGAGGTGGAAGAAACGCTCTGTTGGCCGACATCCAGAAAGGCGCCAAACTCAGGAAAGTCACACAGGTCAACGATCGGAGTGCTCCTGCAGTTGATAGTGAGTCCCAGAACCGTGTCGCCTAATCATGTGGAGATTTGATAAAAAGTCTATTTTAAAATGCCCTGGTGTTATGTCTTCTAGTAAGAAGGGCATGAAAGATGAGAGTGTGGGAGAAGATTATGTAGGTCAAAGGGGGAGTGGAGGTGTGGGGTGTCAATGTTGTGTGTCTGTGATCTATATTTAAACACATGCACACAAATTGGACTCTGTTGCACTTCACGGAGGAATCCCTATAGAGGCTTATAAAACACAATGTGACTTATAATGTCCCTGCATCTGATCTTCTTTTCTTAAAGATAAGAGTGAAATCTTATAATAATTTATATGAAGTGATAGTCAAACAGTTAGCAGTTTAATCCACCCGAAAGAAAGTTATGGTGGATATTAATTCATTGACCTGATCTGAAGCATCAGTTTCTTAATTTTAACGTCAGGCTTCTATTGTTTTGACTCAATTTGATGACCATCATTGAGATATTGTTACCAATCAAATGTATTTAATGTGTTTTCTCATAGAGTCCAAGACTAACACAGGAGACGTTGGCTCTTCTCAAAACCAATCAGCCGGGATTGGTCCCACAGGACCCTCTCTAGGTGGATTGTTTGCTGCAGGGTTTCCCACTCTCAGGCCTATTGGTCACAGAGACTTACCAAGCAAGACCCAAGGTGAGTTCAACACACCCTGTCCTCAACAAACAAATGTTTTGTTTACTGTGTTAGCCTAACTATGGTTCTATCCTGTGAAGTGTCTCGGTCGAGCTCCTCTGCCTCCTTGAGGCCGCAGTGGAACCCTCCTACCTCGGCGGACTCGAGCAGCCTTCCAGAGTCTCCCAAGTCGGCAGAGATCCAAAACTCCTTCCAACGTCTTCTCACTTCCTCCGCCTCTGCTCCACCCTCCCCCTCTCACGGCAGCAAGCTCCCACCACCTTTCCCGGCGTCCTCACCACCGACGCCTCCGCCCGCGCCTCCCCCTCCTCCGCTGCCTCAAGCCGAACGACCAGCCAACAAGCCCCCTTCCCTTCCCTCCTGCCCGCCTCCTCCCCCTCCGTCCCAGGTCACCAGGCCAACATGGCTACCTGTTCAACATTCTCACCCTACATCCTTGCCCCAGCCATTGACCCCTCCTCCTCCACCTCCCCCTCTCACACACCCGCCTCCTTCATCCATCCCAGACCGCTCGTCAGGCTACTTCTTCTACTCTCCACCTCCCTTGTCTGAACCGTCCAGGTTCCCCATTCTGCGTGATAGCCCCCTGGGACCTCCTCCACCTCCTCCTCCCCCACCTTTACCGACGCCCTTCATCCCAAGCTGCCCAACCACCCTTCCACCACCACCACCCAAAGTGGCCCCGGTGCCCTCGCCAGCCATGCGCTCGCTGCCACCGTCATACCCTTGCAACGTTCCCACTCGGCGCCCGCCGGCTGTGCCCAGAAGTTTAGGTAGGTGGTGCCCATATGTCTTTGATGTCAGCGGGGAGGCTTTTTTATATCCACCTTTTATTGTCCACAGCTTTCTGCATCATGCAGGTTGTTATAAATAGCTCGAAGGTTAAAACTGCACACAGTGATTTTGCAAAGTTGGAAAAGCTTTCAGTGCAGTCTGAGTCATGTTTTAGAAAAAGAAAAAAAAAAAGTGAAAAGTGATTAAATTCTTAGGTAACTTCTAAGCCATCCTGTATTGAACAAGTGAAAAGCCAAGATGTAACTATATATGTGAATTTGTAGCATTTATTGACAGCCCAAAAGAATATGAAGATTTCAGAATATAATTGTCCAGAGTTAAAATGGTGTAAGACAGGGGTGTCAAGCTCATTTTCATTTAGCTTCATATCAAGATCATAAATGACCTTAAAGAGCTGGTTGTCAGCTATTGCAGTATTTGTGAACAATTATTAACAAATTGTTAGAATATTAATAGATTTCTTTGCATTCAAAGAATATTTCTTGAAATTAAATAATATTGAAAAGCTTATGACACCTATGTAATTTGGCAGTATAAAATCAAAGCAAAACTCCTTTGATTTTATTGATAACCTAATATTTAAGTACACAATTTGTATCTTATATATATATATATATATATATATATATATATATATATATATATATATATATATATATATATATATATATATATATATATATATATATATATATATATATATATATATATATATATATATATAATACAATTGTATATATATATATATATATATATATATATGCAGTATAATCAAGAAATCTTGATTTATATACCTATATTAATACCATTATTATATATATATATATATATATATATATATATATATATATATATAATATATATATATATAATATATATATATATATATATATATATATATATATATATATATATATATATATATATATATATATATTATATATATAATAAATTATATATATATAATATATAGTATATTATATTATATATCATATTATATTATATATATAATATATATATATATATATATATATATATATATATATATATATATATATATATAGATAAATATAGTATATATATTATTACTCTAAATCATGGTGGACCGGATTTGGCTCCCGGGCCTCGAGTTTGATACATGTGGTGAAGGACAACCACAGAGTTGCTGAGATACTTGGAAAACAGTCACCTTCCTAAAATAATGGCCTAAGGCATTTTTCGCTAATGTTTTTAACCCTCATATAGGGCCAGAAATTAAACCATGAGACATTGAAACACACTAATGGAAGGACAAATACAGTCATTATGAAATTGTTTGACTTGAAACGAGCTCAGATTGACTCCTCTGTGAGTGAACAGAAACATCTTTTTGTGGACCTTCCCTGCAGAGTCCAGGTTGGATTCTGTGGCGCTCGTCGCACCTTGCCATCAAACCCAACACTCTGTGTGTGCTTTGGGAGTTTACGTGAATAGTTGCTTTTTCCCTGAGTTACAAATAAGCATCTGTGAGTGCTAGCTGGCATTAGATGAAATCGTGGTGACTTTGCATGTGGTCGGATCAAACTGCTGACGTGGGGCCCCTCGCCTCTCTGACAGGTGTGGGTCGGCTGCTGGCTCCTCCACCGGCTCCTCCGGCACGTTCCCCCACCACAGAGTTGTCCACCCGCATTCTTCCCCCTCCACCTCCTCCCCCTCTGCCTCCATTCAGCCTTAGGAATGGACACCTCCACTGTCTGGGTAAAGTGTCACTACTTTATTGCATATAAAGAGAGAGAATGTGCAATTGTGGTAAAAAAAAAAAGACAGTACACCACATGTAAATTATGGGGTTTGATGCACTGTGTTTTCTGAAACCTTTGTATCTTTCCTTTGTTTTTGTTTGACAACAGCTTAAACAATAACCTGGGAAGTAAAAAGGACTGTGAAGTTTTGTATCATAGAGGCTGAATTTAAATGCTTAAATATTAATAACATTAATCGTTTTAAAACCTTACAAATATGGAGGTTCAAACGTGCCTCAATTTTGCTAGTGAATAAATAAATCATTACATCATTTATTTATGATGTACATGTATAATTATTTATACATGTCAAGAAATTGTGTGGCAACTTTTATGCATAAGTTTGATAATAAATCAAACATAATAAAATAATTATTTTATTTATTATTAAAAATAAAAAATATATATTTTTAATTTTTAAATTAAACATAATAATACATCATAATTACTAGGTAATTCTGCATTTGTATTTGCTTTTTTCATATTTATTTATGTACTTTTGTAACCTTTAGTATTTTGATATTTTTTTAACCATTAGCTCCTTTAATTTTTTCCCCCTCAATTTAAGTAAGTTAGTTATTTTTTTCCATTACTAATTGAACTATTTCATAGCTTATTGATTTGTGGCACCTATGGGCCTCCATAAGTGAATGTTTAAAGAAAGCTGTAAGGTGAAACACACAACATCGGACACTGAAGTAGATAAAGCTAAACATGAATATCTTCTAAATAGGAAGACGGTGTCAATACAATACCGATGCAATTGATACAATACTGATACAATCTGTATTGATTTTACGTTATTTTGTGATATAGGCTAAAATGAATTTTTGTACGGGATGAGAACTCAGATCTGATGGAAAACGAGCTTGAATGTTTTAACTGTTAGCTGCATCTTTTCTGTCCAGTAGACGACTTTGAATCCAAGTTCCAGTTCCACTCTGTAGAGGACTTCCCGCCGCCCGATGAATTCAAGCCTTTCCCTCGCGTTTACCCAAGCAAAGAAAACAGAGGTAGTCATTCTGGACAGATGCAGGACTGGGTCCCTTTTCCACATTTTGTCATTGTACAACCACAAACTCTAAAGTTATTTTAGAGGGATTTCATGGGGCACACATACGCCAAGCAGTGCATCATTGTGGAGTTGAATGAAAATGTAGCACGGCTACATATAATTGTAGCCTCTCTGTGTAGTTCTCAGAAGTTTGTAAGTGAACATTTGCAAACAAACGGCATCGTAAAAATCAAGGAACACACCAGACATTGTGGAGAAGTTTAGCGCACAGTTAGCTTATAAAACCCTATCCCAGGCTTTAAAGCATCTCATAAAACACTATTCAACCCATCGTCTCAAAAAGACTGCAAACTTACAGACAGGCACCCTATTTTGAAAAAACAGGTAACAATAACATTATATATACTACAAATATAAGCCATATAGGCTACAAAAGCAAACATATGAAAGAAGATGAAGGGTTGAAGGCAAATACATTCATGCCACATTTTTTCATACCTATGAAGAAATGTGAAACCATGTGTCCTTATATCACATTTATGTGCCACTTTGTGCCAGTCTAGCACATGAAGTACAATAAACCTTGTGGTTGAAACTCAAGAAAGTGTGAAAAGGTTCAAGGTGTACGACACTTTTGCAAGACACTAAATTATGTTTACACCGTCTCCTAAGCGCCGTGGTCTCGTTTGTTGCTTTGTCTTCCAGTGAACTCAAAGCCACCTGGGATCAGGACACACCTCAGATGAGTCACTGAGCCTCCAACTTCTTTCTCACTGCTCCTCGGTCGGCCGTTTGACGGCTCCAGACACTCACAAAATGGACACAGAGAGTCATTTATCCCTGTTGTGTTTGCGTGTTCTGCATCAGCGTGAGTGTCAAACAGGGTCCAGCCTTATTCTGACTGTGCGACCTCTGACCTTTTTCAGCTCGGAATGTTTTCAATGTGTGTGAGGAGGAGGGCTCGACAGACTAGATACAGTCTCTACACACTAAGTCGTGGGACACGGTCTTCCATCACTTTCTTTTTTTTTTACATTTTTATCGATTTACACACTAATGGAAGGACTGAAAAGTTAGATTTTTGTCATCCTGCGTTACCTCAAATATATATTGTTTACTACATTAAGAGCCGCAACTTTTTAAAGACATACCACCTTGTTTTTGTCCAAGAGTTACGCTGCGTTTAAATTGAACTTTAAATTTTGTAAATTTCATTTTCTTGTCATTTCTAAATGGTCAAGCAAGACACACACACACACACATTTTAGGGGATGTGCTGAATTTTGGAGTGAAAAACAAGGTTCCATCTTTTGTACATCTTTTATGATTATTCAGTCTTACCTGTTTGCTTGGTAGTTTTTGCATACAGCATCGTGGTGCTCCTTTGTGTTAATGTGACTTTTATTTTTAGAGAAATCGATGAGACTGACATGCAAAGGTGGACTAAAAGGATGTTTGGGATTAAGAGTTTATGAGCAGATAATACATGAGTTCAGCTGTTTTCCTCGTTCCTGTAGCAGCTAGCACAAAGTTTAAAAGCTGGGAGGACAGTGCCATCTGCTGGTCAAAAGTGAAAGTATCAGCAAATTAACCAGACTTGGCACAAACGATTTTCTTGACGTGTGTCTACTCCATTTCTGATTATGTCTACAGTGGAAGACTGACCACAAGCACTGAACAAAAGTATTTGGAAATAAAATAAATTGCGCAGTATTGGATGCACCATCTACAAACAGTTGTAGGTGGTGTGTGACTGACAGCTACATTCTGAAT
Organism: Poeciliopsis retropinna; assembly: GCA_010277075.1. Classification (NCBI taxonomy): domain Eukaryota; kingdom Metazoa; phylum Chordata; class Actinopteri; order Cyprinodontiformes; family Poeciliidae; genus Poeciliopsis; species Poeciliopsis retropinna. Next base: position 9,512,479 of record VMRM01000016.1, read on the forward strand.
ATTGTGTCTGAGTTCCTTTTTCAAGAAAAAAGATAAATCAAATCTGTTTAAAAAAGCTATTTAATGCTCAATACAATAAATATAACACATGTTCCGGATTTCAAGGTCAATTTGTTTTGATGATAATCAATGTTTTGGAGAGTTTATGTTTTCCTATAAAAAATGGATTCAGAAAATTAGCTTTAGAAAGATGTCAACAACAACAAAAAAAGACAAGGCATTTCTACAGCAGGAAAAATGTGAGCACCATAAGGTTTTTTTCTGTTGTTTAAATTAAGATGGAGTGGAGTCATTTGACCAGCAGTTCTGGTCAGAAGTTTACATACCTTCATAGTTGGCATGAAAGTCACTTTTCTGGACATACAGCTATGTACATGAAAACATGTACTTGAAAGCCAGGTCCATGTGAAAAAGAGAAATGTTTTAGTAATTTCTCATAAGATGAGTAGTGGTGAAATATTTAGCTTCAGAGCTTGTTCAAGGCCCCACACAAACCGTATGGTTTTTCTGCTACTTCCTAAAAAACATCATACCAACTTCTAGTGGAGGTGTATATTATTTTTAGTTTTGAGATTATTGAGAGTCAATGAAGTTTTTTGTGCTGTGCTTATTCCACTAAAAGAACATTTAGCCACTGCTGAGTAGATGAAAACTTCTGAACAGAACCGCTTGTCTTTAATGATCTTATGTGTTCGAATGGAAAGCCAAATGATTTACCTTCTTTGCTATTCTCGGATTGTAAAAGTCTTACCTCTGATTGAAAATTTGGGCTCAAAACAGTCTGCCTAAAATGAATGACGCAACCAGTCTCACAGTTACGTTTCACATAAGCCTGCTGCTTTAGATAACCTCAGAGTCTCTTGTGTTTCAGCAACGAGTCACAGCAGTGACGTTACAGTTCGTCATGTTTGTAGGTGAACTCTCTTGCGGATAGGAAACCATCCTTGTTCGTGTCCTCTTTGGCGAAGATGTCGGCCGCCATGTTCTCATGCAACGTGTCGTTGGGCGGGTAGCCGTAGCGCTCAAACTCCTTCCTGAGATATTCTGTCACCTAAAACATACAAACATATTGAGATATAGGGATAAAAAAAAAGTAAACACTGAAGAAAATAAGATAAATACCAAGTAAGACAAACAATAAAAACTCTGTCTGCAATAATTATGTGGAAAAAACTGAAGAAGCCTGAAAGGGATCAACAATTTTCTTGAATCTGTACAGTCAACTTATTGCTGAAGAGAAAAATCTTTGTTTTCACCTCATGTTTGGAGAGCCTCCAGTCGTCATTAAGGTCCATCTCCTGAAAGGACTCGTGAGACCTCGGACCATTTCTGATTTCAAGCAGTTCAACCAAGAAGGTCAGTGTGCTCTCCGGTGGGATCTTACCTGGTCACAGGAAACATGGCAACAAGTCAGATTAAAAACTAGAACCATCAAAAAATTACTTCAACAAAACAGTAACTAGGCAGTTTTAGTCATTCAGCCAAGCTTTCGGATGTTTTGACATCTATAAAACGGATGGTTAACTTCTACAGGGCGATAGTTTTGGTTAGTGTAGTTTGTGCTTACCAAAATGAAAGCACAGTACTGTTTGCATGCTCCATGCTGAGCCAAAGCAGACGACTGTCCCACAATAAAGTTTCAGCTTAGCATAAAAGTCCTAGAAAACCGCTGGAAGTAAGACAAAGAAACATGAATGTCACACAGAGAGACTGACTGTGTTCAGCAGCATGCACTGAAGACAGAAGACGAACAAGGCCTCTCTACCTTTCCCTTCCTTCCCATAGGCCAGGGCTGGAGGTATTACCAGTTTCCTCTTCTCTCCTGAACACATGTCCTGCAGGCCTAGATCCCAGCCTTTGAGTACTTCCCTGATCCCCAACGTGAACCACATTGCTTTCTCATTTTGCCTTCGACTGTTAGGAAAACATAATGAGAGAGACGCCATTTAAAGGTGTCCCCTGTGCCTTCGTTCACATGAACCCGTTCACTCTAAGGGTTTCCCACAGAAAAAATGCTAAATCTGGTAGTAAAGGCGCTAGGGCAGCCCACCGGCCTCCATGTTTTTGAGTTAAAACATGTTGAAAGTTACAAATATTTGGAGGTGCATGAGCAGGCATCATAATTTGGAAATAACGGCATGTTAAATTGGTGCGCACCCCTCACATCCAACTCCATGCGCTGCTTAGCCTGGTGTGGGAGCAAGTAAAGCTTGGTGGCCCGCCAGGCTTATATTACACTGAGGGAAACCCCGAGTGTGCTTGATTACAACCAGTGATGCTTCATAGTTTATAAGACACAGAACCAGTTTATGAAATATTCAGCTATCATATGATAAGCAATGCCGCGGTTGCCTTTTATAAGGCAATATCCACAAAATTGGCTTCCACACTTAGCAACAATACAGCTCTTATGAATGTCGGGCACTGTCTTGGGTTCACCAGTAACATTTGAAAACTTGAGAGACAGTTCCCATTGGGTGCAATGAGATTTTAGCAGCATAAAACATTGAGAAAGAACACAACTATTTTACAGTAGAATACCATAATCAACATTACCCTTTGAAATTATTTAAAATGATTTTTACTGTCACAAAGAAGAGAGGGGGATCAGTGTTCTACCTTCTGTTACACAACATGCTAGAACAGTGCATAATCCACCAGGAAAAAAAATAAAAATAAAAATAAAAAAACATGACTCCCCCGCCTCATCTTATTACGTTTCAATTTCTTCAATAAACAAGTCTTGTCAGTCGTAGAAACACTTTGTACCTGGAGTAAAACATGGTGCCGTTCTCAAAGTATCCGTCATGATGCACCAGCAGCATGTCTCCGTACTTGGACCTGCGGTGACAGATGAAGGGCCTTTGCAGGACATCTATGTCCACCTCGGCTTCGGGCAGCTTCCCGCCGCTGGCGGAGGCCAGCATGGAGGAGCCGAGGAAGCTGAGCACGACCAGTAGCATGCCCACACACCCAACTTCTGCTAAATTTAAGAAGAAAACACAAAGCAGCAGCAGCAGCAGCTTCTCCTCTACGTGGCAGTGAGTGACGCTTCAGTGTTCGGGCTGCTGCTACAATCTTTCCTCTGATTGGCTGCTTTCCACAAAGGCCCCGCCCACAAACTTTCATCTGATTCTCATCTGCAGACCAACGTTACTATTAGGTTTAGTTATTGCATTTACACGTATTCGTTCGTACTTTAGGCTGATGCGAAAGCAAAATGTTTTTCTTTTATTTTTGCTATATTATAGCATATAAAAATCTGACTTTTTATGGATCTGAGAACATGGACAAAAGTACAATTTCTTGTTTAAAGTATTCTGCAAACATAAACGTATATCAGGGAAATGGTTGGTTTAAAAAAAGAAAAATCAAAGTTGGAGTCAAAATTCATTAGAATATACACTTTTGTGGCTCAGGTTTATGTTTTATGTTGCAAAAACATTTTTTTTCCACATACAAAATGACTTAGTTCCCAGTGAGTAATTTAAAAAGATATTTCACCTCCCCTCACCAACTTCAAATTATTCCTGGGTCCTTGTCCAAACTCATTTGTTACACTTGAAGTTGCTTTAAACTTTCAGTTGAATTCACCTCATGCCAGTTAAATTAAAGACTTTTTCCATATCCGTGGCACTTTAATTCAAGGCAGTGCATTTGGAAATATTCACACGGAGAGTTTGTCAACTTAAAACGCATGACTGTTGAAAATAATGAGTGCATCTTTGAGAAATCAATAAACCCCACACAAAGTCTACAGTACAACATGTACTGTTTGTTCAGACTTTGTCCATGGATCTTGTGTAACACTTTGCTGAATTTTCATCACACAAGTTAGATTTTTTTTCACAAAAATGTCAACTGCACATAAATTGCTGCTTTAAAAATTTCCAAAGAGGTTGAAAAAAAATGTAAATTAAAAACATGTTATTAAAATACATCAAAAGCCACAAATTTCAGTTCCAAAGGATTAATCTTGTTTTTGTCTGTTTAGATTTCAATTAGATCTAATGTGTGAGATGTACTACAATAATTCACAACAAGGTTTTCTCGAGAGCAGTTTTATTTCTTTTATTGATTACACAGATTTATTTTGTGACTGCCGACACGAGTTAAATTGAACGGCAGATTCAGATGATTTTTCCTGCATCTACTGACAAAGGCAGTGCTTCTTACAGACGAAAGAAAATGTCAGTGAGCACACATAGTCATTCCACTTATAGTGTGTCCACATGTTGGTGTGCCCACAGTGTTCATCAGCTCCTGCATTATCTGGTTGCTGTCCGTCCCAATAGAGAAAATCCAGTTTGGACCCATCTGACCACATCCAGGATCCTTCCTTGTGGAGATCGGTGAGTCCAATCCAGGTGAAGGCCCGAGCAGGATCATAGCTCTTGATCATGGAATTGACAAAATTGTGTTCCTCCATACTGTGGATGGAGACCAGGTTGCTTTCCAGGGACAGACAGTGGAGCTCCGCATCGGCCCAGGTCATCTTTGTGGCGATGTACTTGTAGCAGCGGCCGTTGAAGCTGTACCAGAATTCTGGACAATTGTCTGTCGCTAGCAAAAATTCATTCCCGTTCGAAGGAGACATGGCAACCAGAGCCAGACCCAACAAGACGATCGACAACATGTTGGAGTTGGAAGACAAAAAATGTATGTTGGTGTTGATGGCTTCCTGAACTTCACTGATGGATGTTATGAAGTCATCCACCTCTTGTCATGTTCTGATGCATCCCACAGGGAGGCGTCTGCTCGATCGGTGAGTTTCATTGGTCAAATTAATTTAGAAGAAAAAAATAGATAATTATTAACCTTACATTTCCTGTCAACCTCCAAGGGTTGTATCGCCCTAAAACTGACAATTTAATCTTTTTAATCATCCTGTTATGTACGTTTCTGAGGTACAGCAATAATGTTCCAGGGTCAGTGGAGTGTTTAATCATGTAATAGTGTCAAAAATAAAAGAAAATCCTCCAAAACATTTTTGTATCTGATTATTAACTCCAATACTAACTATTTCAGTCAATATTTGTGCAGTGACGTTTTTTCATTTCTCTCAAATAAAGGATCAATGATGACAATTTACTAATTTATTCATTTATTCATGTAGTTTGCATAAAAAATGTAGACTACATTTTTTATGTAGTTTACATAAAAAATGTAGTTTACATTTATGTCCACTATAAAACAGCAGACAAAAAAAAAACAATAATTATCCTTGAAATTGATCTTATGTAAAGTTCTTTATATTACATTTTGATTTTTTTTAAATGGGTGATCTTTATAATTGACCTTGAGACACACATACCGCTTGTTATGTTCTCATAGATCCCACGGAGAGGCGTCTGCTCAACTAATGAGTTTTATTGGTCAAATGGATCAAATGAAAAAAGAAAATCATTAATTTCCACAGCAGCCTGAACCTGATACTTATTCTTTTTCTGTAAAGTTTAACATCAGTTTGTTGCCTTTTTGTACTCCGCAGCACACTGAATTTGTTTTTTACTTTGAACCAGCTTAACAAAGTACTCTAATTTGCTCAAGTTACTGTCATTCTAATCTAACGAAATTATCTGTACTACATTAAAGTATTTTTTTAATTAGTTGGAAGAGGTTTTTTTTTCAGTGCATGCACTTTATTCTTTATCATTTAAATTTTTTCTTTATTGCTTTTATGCAGTTGTAAATCCACATTTCCAGGTCACTTAACACATAGGCCTATACAGCAATATTCATGGTTAAAGTGACCATAAGTGCAGCAAAAATGTTTACAAAAGGCTCTCATCATCTCAAAATGTTTAGAAGATGATAATCATTACATAATAATTATATAATAGACCGCAAAACACAGCACTTATCACTATAGCCCATTAAATTGCTTTCAAGCAAGTGCTACTTTTTATCTTTCTACTCTGGCTGTGTCAAATTGTTCTTCCTGCAAAGAACTAGGTCCAGGATCAGATATCGTTTGATCCAAATTGTCTCAAACGTTGCCACGTCTGCGACTTTCTTTAGCAGTAAGAATGAAATTCATATGAGAGTGCATATGTTTATTTTACTGTGATCATTTTTTTTCTTCATGTTATTCTCAGATTTTACTTTGGTTTGCATTTGCAGTACTTTCTGTAATATTCACTGTATTTCAGTTACAATTTAAAAAAAAAAAAGAAAAATCTTTAAAGTTATGCCTCAAAGCATTTTTTGTGATTCTGGATCAAATTCTTTTTAAGAAGAACAACTTGACACAGCGTAGAAAGATAATAAATGTTACTTGCATGGAAGTGATGTAATCGGCAACAAGAGCTTTTCAAAGTGACACGAGGAAAAAAATTAAACCCGTTTACCTATCTTCACCAGGCCTGTGGGAGAGAAAAAAAAAAAAGAGAATTTTTATAGTACCTAAAAAGTTGTTAATTAAGAGACAGAATCTGGGCCACACAAAATAAAAAATAATGAAGTGAGATCATGATTATAGTTGGGATTTTCATAGCTAAAGCAGGTGAAACATCTATGAATGGAACATTAAGCACAGAAACAGCAAGATATTTGCATAAAATTATACCAATGAAGTGGTTTGGGGTGATGCTTTCATCTTCTCACATATCTGTTGTTATCCTTAATTACTTTTTAAATATAACCAGGATGAAAGACATTTGAACAAAATGGTAAAGAGCATTATTTTTCGCTCCATTTAAATATTCCCAATAAAATAGTTGCAGAGTGAATTACTGGACTTCATCTTTGTTGCCGGTGAGGAACAGGACTGTGTTTCTATGCTGCAGAGATCTTTCTTTTGAACGAGAAAAGCAACAAGTGCAGGAATATCTACAGGAAGCTGCTGCAGATCTTTTTCTTCTGCTTGGCTGCTTTCCACACAAGCCCCAATGTGAAGATCAAGTCTTTATTGATGTTATTATTTTATCAAATGTACACTTACATTCATACATCATGCTGCTTCGGTAACCGTATGTTATTACTACGTTTTTGCTAAAGGACATTCATGTTTTCCTGTCGGATTGTTTGCAATTTCTCTGCTAGAGGGGACACAACATGGCCACAGCGTTGAACAGTTAAAGCAGTCTGCTGTGCGCTTATACACATTTGCATGCAATATCACAACATTGCACTTAAGAAACACGAGTTTTGTTATACATTGCACAGGAGTAAGAACATTCAGCCGCCTTAGATTTGCATACTACAATACATCACAACTCTTTTTTAATGTCTTGTAGGAAAGAGCACATAGCTTATTTCTGCATTAACAGTCAGCATGTCTTAAACAGTGTAAGTATTTGACATGGCACGATCATTACATCCTTAAAATGTTTGCCCCCCCATCTATAATGATTTTATAACAGTGCTGCAGCCCATGGAGCTGTTATCTGAGGCATGTTCAAGACCAAACCTCAAAGTGTGGAGGGTACTACAGTCAATGTAAAAAAAACAACAAAACAACAAAACATTCTTCCATGACTTTTCATGCCTCGGAGCAGGCACGTCAGCTTCGCTTTAGTGCAGCCTTTCAGTGCATCACTAGTTGGTTTCAGAGTCTTGATACTCCAGAGGAAGTCTGAAGTACAATTTCTTCATTCAGGGAGACCTTCTGTGTTCAGGTGAAGTACTTGCAGCCCGTAGAATCAATGAGGCAGGACTCAGTGCATTTAAGCTGGCCAAAGGACCTGCAAAAAAAACATAGAGTGGTTAAAAATGAATGAAACGCTAACATGAATATAAAAGCAGGGCTAACTTAAAGAAGTTGGGGAGTCCCGATAAAAATACATAAAAACATGTCTACCCCTGCATCTGCAGCTCAGTTCTTTTGTTAAATATAATTTAGCAATATTTCATGTTTACAAATTGCTGAACTTTACATTCAGTGATGTATTAAGATATTTTAACTCCCTCACTATCCTCAATTTTTTCTTGGGTCCTTATTTTGTAGTTATCTCTTGACTTGGCTCTGTATGTAGCATCACTTGTCTCCCGATTAGCTTAATATCACTTGAGAGGTCCATATTAAGGAAAAGCAGCTCCACAGCATTATGCTGCCACTACCTTTTTTGATTCACTCCACAATTGTGCATTACTTTTCTATGTCAGAAAATTCCAATAAAATACATTGGAGTTCGTGATCGTAACGTGGCACGACTGGGAAGAAAATTTAAGGTGCATCAATTGTTTAGCGAGGTCCCATATTTAGCAACAGCTTCCTTTTTATTCTCTTAAAATCTGTAATGAAAGTTGCTGTAATTAAAAAATAAGCCAGTAAAACACATGTGTGCATGCTCTAAGAGTCAGTTAGCGTACCCGGGAAGATAGGATTTGCAGGTCTGATAACCAAAATCTTTCCCATCGCACTCTTCTATGCCCTCATGTCGGTATCCGTCTCCACAGTAGGCCCACTTACAATCTGCGGGGAGGGTAAGAGAAAATGTGAGAACGAAACGGAGCAGGAGAAAGAAGACGTTACTAATTTCTTTGGCACAGCGACCTGTGTTCGGTGATGCCAGCAAAGCATTTTCCTGCTAATTTAATTGGATAGAGGCAGAGCATAGTGAGAGGTTGGCAGGGAAAGGGAAGGGCGAGGGATTAATAAAAGATCAAGGAAAGTCTTTTAGACTGCGCCACATGAGCACAGGATCCAGTGGCAAGCTGTGGTTTTGCTCTGCAGCATGCGTCTGTTTTGCCTGTGGCAAAAACCTAGACTGGTTTGTAGTAAAACTGCTGTGTAATAAGCCGAAATGAAACAGAGAACATAGCCTGTGCGTTTTACTTACTGAGACAAGCGTCTGTGACGATCTGGTTTCCGTCGTCGCACTCCTCCCCGTGCTGGACCTGCACCTTCCCGTCCCCACACACACCTGCTCTCTCTGGGACGGTCTCGGTGGACTGGAATGGCTGAAAGGGCTGCAGGGACGGAAAATATAAACCGTGTCCAGGTGTTGCTATGTAGACTAAAAGAATGCTAGCTCGAGATCATTTTAGAGACTAAGCATATTAAGCTTTCAAGCTGAAGATCAGTACATGTTCGAAGGCGCAGTGCTTCACAGAAGTACTGCCACTTACCACATTGTATTTGATTGAGATTTTATGTGCTAGACCAGGATCCTGCAGCCTTTACAGTACAAAGAGCCATTTTTGCCCTCCGTGAGGCTAAAAGAGCCTTGTTTTAGCTTTGCACATGAAACATGAACTTTTGAATAAGACATTTTGGATGAATATCTGCAGTACGAAACTTGTCAGTTTTGATGAGTTGACATTTTATTTCCATTCCCAGGTTTTAAAATGACATAAAAACCAACACTTGCAAGCAGAAGATGGATACATTGTCTTCTGTAGGATGTCAAGATTTGTGAAAAATAATAATTATTGTGTCCAAATTCAAAAACTTTTGGCTTCTTGTCATCTTAGCGAGAGCTACATGCTGCTCCGGAGCCGCAGGTTCCAGGCCCCTTTGCTAGATAAACCAAAAGTACATAATATTCAAGTAGAAAGAAATTAATATTTTGGTTTTCAGATTTGTTTTGTTTTTGCATGCAGAAGTGTGAAACAAAATATGTCATGCATTTGCATCAGCTTCAGATACTCCTACGTAGAGTCAGTGCAACAAACAGAAGTGTTTGGCCTACATGGAAAATACGGTATGGGAAGAAAATCTGACAATGCACATCACCCTAAAAAACCTAGTTCTCATGCTGAAACATGGTGGTGGCAGCATGATGCTATTCTGCTGAAACTGTGTAGTCCTGGTGGAAAACCTGTTAAAGGTTGTTGAAGAGTTGAATCTGAGAGGAAAGGTTATCCTCTCTGTAGGACAGCAGTCATGAATGTCCAGCTGGACATGCCATGGAATCAAAGTATATTCATGTGTTACCATGGCCCAGTCAAAGTTCAGCATTCATATCCAATTGAGAATCTGTGTTGCTTTGCTTTATTCCCTTCGGTTTTTTTTTTTTTTTTTTTTTTTTTTTTTGCAAGACGTTATAACATTAAAGTACACCTTTGAATCTAATTACCTGTATGGGGCTCCAGCCGTCTTTATCCTTATAGTAAAGCATCCGCTTGTCTTTCCTTAGCACGATTGCGTTTTCGACATGAAGGCGACCCATCTCCTCCTCGCTGTTCACCACAAATATCTGCACAAAGAACCGGAGAACACCCATAAACTTAGTGGCCACACTAACGGTACGATGTCAGTTTGCACTGTCAACACCCAGAGTCTCACAGCAGTGAGTTTGTTGCCACCCCGTCGCGTTGTGTAGTAGTTTCCAAAGGGGGCGTTATTTGATCCAATTACAGTATCACAATTGCAGTGACCTGGTGGTCCCGGAAGGCCCTTCTCTCCTTTCTCCCCCACCAAGTAGAGACCTGCAAAAAGCGTGTATGGATAATGCATACATGGGTCAAAACAATATATAGAGGTGGAAACAGATGTGTGTGTGTGTGAGGTGGTTACAGTACCTGATGCTGGAGGTCCAGGTGGGCCAGGGAGGCCATTGGGACCTGCAGGTCCTGGGGGTCCCATGGCACCTGGGGCCCCTGCATGCCCTTTGATACCCTGCACAAATTCAACAGCAGGCCAACCGTAAACACAAACACAGAGAACTGACACTTTTATCACGTTGTTTAGTACAACCAGAGTTACACAAATAGTACAAGATTTCTTTACCTGCTTGCCTCTTTTCCCTGGTCTCCCAGTCGGTCCTCTCTTCCCAGAAACACCTGGCTCTCCCTTGGGGCCCACCTCACCCTGAGAGAAGAGCATACTTCAGGGCTCCGGCTAATTTTTAATGTGAAAAGTCCTATCAGTTTATTCAATACCTTCTGTCCGAGCATCCCAGGCAAACCAATTGAGCCCTGGACAGAGAAAAATAGTTATGAAAAATAAATATTTTTCACAACTATTGAACAATATTTAAAGCAACTGTATTACATCAGACTTTCTTTACTTCCCCAATTTTAGCTAATTGGGGAAGACGCTTATAGCGTAGATCTTTAGGCCCACTGGAACGCAGTATGAGCAGATTATCATAGAACCAAACAGAAGTACTAAGTGCAAAGACACAACAAAGTTTCCAGGTGACTTCACGACCTGCAGTGTAAACAAACAGACCTTGTCCCCTTTTGGTCCTGCAGAGCCACGGTCGCCTCGGTCCCCCTTGTTGAAAGCAAAAGATTGAAATGTGTCAAAATTCAATCACAAACAGAAAGCAGCAAGCATTTGCTGGAACTTCCTCCATCAGCGGGCCAGTCGTTGATATTATTCTGTTGCATAAATATAACTAGGTAGGCTATAAATCACTCCAGTGCCAGGAGGATCCCCCCATTTGGTGAGGAGTTACTGGTTCTTTTCACATTTCCAACTTCTTTTGGAAACAGTTACGGTTTGTGCCTCTAAGCTTACCTTGTCACCTTTGTAACCAGGTAAACCCTGAAAAGACAAGCAGAGGATATTAAGGCTGACCTTGAATCTACCTGTCTGTTTTCACGATGGAAAAATCTCTCTGACCTTTGTTCCCGGCGGACCTCGCAGCCCTGGTAAACCCATGAGTCCCGAGTCTCCCTTTTCTCCCTTACAACCAATAAAAAAAAGAATCAATCATTCCCAATATACAGATGTCTATGACACATATTTCTCTAGTGTGCCACAGTACATAGTGATATATTTGTACCTCATGGCACTTACTTTGGGTCCTTGTGGACCAGGAAATCCTGGAAATCCTGGTGGCCCTGGAGGACCGGGAGCGCCAGGACGGCCCTTCAGGAAAAGAAAGTGCCAGTTAGAAATACTGATGCATATCCTCATGTTTTTTTCCCCCCACTATTTCTTGAACGTATTACAGAATCATGCAGCATGCTTTTCTGCAGCAAAAACAAAGACACTGGCCAGAACTGGGGAGAAGATGGGTGGAGCTAGATGCGGGAAAATCTGGAAGAAATCTGTTCAGACTTGTAATTTTATTTATTTATTTATTTTTTAAAAACATGCATTATATTTCTTCCCTTTCACAACAACCTCGCAAAGGCCTCCCAAAAAAAAAAAAAAAAAATCTCAATACATTACAGTTTGAGGTTGGAACATAACAAAAGGGAGTATTGGAAATTAAAAAGCTTATATCTTCCCATATATATGTTTCTTCATTTTGATATATGAAGAAAGAATGTCTGGATGAAAAACAGAAATAAATCCGTTATTAATCCCACTCTGCAGCTCTCTGCTAGCTGAACAGAAAAGAAGCGTCCTCACATCTTTGTTTACACCTGAACTGCATCCCAGAGCTGCAGCCCGTGCTTTCGTTCGGCAGACCGTATGTAAGGCTGCGGCGTCTAGAGGCACAGTGGACCTCCTGTGTGATTTATCATGGAAAGCAAAAGCACTTAGGAAGATTAAAATGCACAAGCAGAGTGCTGGTGGAGGGGCTTGATCAGCAGGACTTGGGTTCAGTCGTGGAGGTGAATGGGACCAAGCCAAGGAGAGTAAGGGAAAACTAGAAAATTCCTGGAGAAATTTAACCGGGGCCTGCCAAAGTGTGCCCGTCGGATTGGACCCAGCGTTTTGATACTTAGCATCAATGCTAAGTTTGGCTAAAAAATGACAGGAATGTTTACTAACATGGACTTGCACGATTCAGTCTGTTAAAATAAGTGTATATGCTAAAATTAGCCAAAATGCTAATGTTAGCATTAGCAAATGCTAATGTCAGTAGCATGTGCGGCATCACTAGCATGTTGTCTGTAATTGACTTAGTCCATTTAGTACACGAAACATGGCTAATAAGCTTTTGACATAGCTAATACCTTATTTAAGGTAAAATGCTAATGCTAATGCTCTGTCTTGCTGCGCAAGACAGAGCCCTAACCTGAGAGAAAAAGATCATGTAAGATAATATCATTGCAGCGCCTGCGGCGCTGCACTAGCCACAGACGTATGTCAAGGCTTTTATTTTGAAATTTTCAGTAAGCTTCATTTTAAATGTCCAAACTAATCCCATGATTAACATTCATTGGGTTAAATGAGTTATAAAATGCCCAAAACAAAACTGAACTGACTTAAAAGTTTCAGGGCTTTTATTTTGAAAATGTCAGAAATCCTCGTTTCTAAGGGCCCAACTAATCCCATGTGTAACAGTGATTCGGTGAAATCAGTTATATTTTGCTCCAAAGAGCAATTATCTGATGTAAAAATTTTCAGGTCTTTTATTTTGAAATTTTCAGGAAGTTTGATTTTAAAGGGCTACACTAATCCTATGAGTAACAGTGTTTGGGATAAATCAGTTATCTATTGGTCAAAACTGCAAGTAGTTCTACATGTCAGTTCTGCCCTCTGTTTAAACTGAGTTTTATTTAAAACTACAAATATGGAGAATTTGTAGTCCTAATCAGCTGCTCGGCCCTGCTGTGTTCATAAATCAGTTATGTATTGGTCAAAACAGCAAGTAGTTCTACATGTCAGTTCTGTTTTAACTGATTTTGATTTAAAACTACAAATATGGAGAATTTGTAGTTCTTATCAGCTGCTCGGCCCTGCTGTGTTCATAAATCATCATAAATGAAGTTATCTATTGGTCAAAACTGCAAGTAGTTCTACATGTCAGTTCTGCCCTCTGTTTTAGCTGATTTTTGTTTAAAACTACAAATATGGAGTATTTGTAGTCCTAACCTGTAGTCCTAATTAGCTGCTCGGCCCTGCTGTGTTCCGTTGCTATGGGAATGGATCCTCTGCCAACTGTCATGTGTGTGAAACAGAAAGGTGGAGAAAGAATTCTATCTTTGTGAGACACCCAGTCAGTTTGAATGGAAAAACCATTCCGAACAACTCCTTCCCGTTCGGGAACCGTGGCACGTATCGGAAAACGGTTTGAAGCGTATGAGAGGGCTATCTTTCGTCTCCGATAGTACCGCGAATCATATCTGTACATCACTACAGTAATAACAGCGACGAGATAGAAATGGTTGTGCGCTGAGGTTTGACATTTTTGAGAAATACATGGAAGTCAATGAGGCCGAGGGTGTGAAAATCCTGTCGCATGACTTCGCTCTAAAGCACCTTGACAGAAATCCGTAAGCCCTAGGAAAATTTCGAAAACATTTTACCGGAGCAGACACTCGTATCGATGTTTTGACCGAGTTTGATACCGATAGGGCGATATGTGTGGGCGTGACGGCAATTTCAAAATTTATTTGGGGGTCAAAATCTCTCTGCTTCCCACACTCTAACGAGACGCCGGCTACACTCTAGTTCCCGCCGTTTCAAACCGACAAAAATTTTAAATCGTTTTTTGCTTTTTACTTCGCCATCGTAAGTCCGAATCCCCATAAAAGTAATAGCTCCAATGCCGGCGCCGAGCCGCACGTTTCGATACCACTTTTGTGGGTGGGCACGCAGCGGTATGAGCCGCATTAACGGTCACGGAAGAAGAAGTTATAATAACTAGAAAATTCCTGGAGAAATTTAACCGGGGCCTGCCAAAGTGTGCCCGTCGGATTGGACCCAGCGTTCTGATGCTTAGCATCAATGCTAAGCTTGGCTAAAAAATCACAAGAATGTTTTCTAACATGGACTTGCACCATTCGTCTGTTAAATAAGTATATATGCTAAAATTAGCCAAAATGCTAATGTTAGCATTAGCAAATGCTAATGTCAGTAGCATGTGCGGCATCACTAGCATGTTGTCTGTAATTGACTTAGTCCATTTAGTACACGAAACATGGCTAATAAGCTTTAGAAATAGCTAATACCTTATTTAAGGTAAAATGCTAATGCTAATGCTCTGTCTTGCTGCGCAAGACAGAGTCCTAACCTGAGAGAAAAAGATAATGAAAAATAATATCATTGCAGCGCCTGCGGCGCTGCCCTAGCCACAAACGAATGTTAAGGCTTTTATTTTGAAATTTTTAGTAAGTTTCATTTTAAATGTCCAAACAAATCCCATGATTAAAATTCATTGAGTTACATGAGTCATAAAATGCCCAAAACAAAAATAAAGTGATGTAAACGTTTCAGGGCTTTTATTTTGAAATTTTCAGTAATCATCATTTCAAGGGTCCCAACTAATCCCATGTGTAACAGTGATTCGGTTAAATATGTTTTGCAATTGCGAAAATAACAATTATCTGATGTAAAAATGTAAAGGCTTTTATTTTGAAATTTTCATTAAACTTAATTTTAAATTGCTTCAGTAATCCCATGTGTAACAACGGTTGGTTAAAATCAGTTGTAAAACTCCCAAAACACAAGTAGTTGTAAAGGATGGCTTAGTCCTCCTCAGTATAAAGTGACAGTTCCGCCATGTTGTAGTTCTTTAATTCAGTCATTGTAGTTCTAAAGAGCAGCTCAATTGTCATGTGAGTGAGACACACAAGGAGAGACATAATTCCAACTGTTTGAAGCAGTTAGTTTTTGTGAAAGGCCTGAGAGGAATATTTAGGCTTTTATTTTGAAATTTTCAGTAGGCTTTATTTTAAAGGGCCACACTAATCCTATGAGTAACAGTGTTTGGGATAAATCACTTATCTATTGGTCAAAACAGCAAGTAGTTCTACATGTCAGTTCTGCCCTCTGTTTTAACTGATTTTGATTTAAAACTACAAATATGGAGTATTTGTAGTCCTAATCAGCTGCTCGGCCCTGCTGTGTTCATAAATCAGTTATCTATTGGTGAAAACAGCAAGTAGTTCTACATGTCAGTTCTGCCCTCTGTTTTAACTGATTTTTATTTAAAACTACAAATATGGAGAATTTGTAGTCCTAATCAGCTGTTTTAGCTGATTTTTATTTAAAACTACAAATATGGAGAATTTGTAGTCCTAATCAGCTGCTCGGCCCTGCTGTGTTCATAAATCAGTTATCTATTGGTTAATATAGCAAGTAGTTCTACATG
This sequence comes from Poeciliopsis retropinna, assembly GCA_010277075.1. NCBI lineage: Eukaryota > Metazoa > Chordata > Actinopteri > Cyprinodontiformes > Poeciliidae > Poeciliopsis > Poeciliopsis retropinna. The sequence continues at coordinate 9,528,366 of VMRM01000016.1, forward strand.
TCAGTTCTGTTTTAACAGATTTTTATTTAAAACTACAAATATGGAGTATTTGTAGTCCTAATCTGTAGTCCTAATCAGCTGCTCGGCCTGCTGTGTTCATAAATGAGTTATCTATTGGTTAATATAGCAAGTAGTTCTACATGTCAGTTCTGCCCTCTGTTTTAACTGTTTTTTTTAAAACTACAAATATGGAGTATTTGTAGTCCTAATCTGTAGTCCTAATCAGCTGCTCGGCCCTGCTGTGTTCCGTTGCTATGGGAATGGATCCTCTGCCAACTGTCATGTGTGTGAAACAGAAAGGTGGAGAAAGAATTCTATCTTTGTGAGACACCCAGTCAGTTTGAATGGAAAAAACCATTCCGAACAACCCTTCCCGTTTGGGAACCGTGGCCGTATCGGAAACGGTTTGAAGCGTATAGAGGGCTATCTTTCGTCTCCGATAGTACCGCGAATCATATCTGTACATCACTCACAGTAATAACAGCGACGAATAGAAATGGTTGTGCGCAAAGGTTTGACATTTTTGAGAAATAAATGGAAGTCAATGAGGCCGAGGGGTGAAAACCTGTCGCATGACTTCGCTCTAAAGCACCTTGACAGAAATCCGTAAGCCCTAGGAAAATTTCGAAAACATTTTACCGGAGCAGACACTCGTATCGATGTTTTGACCGAGTTTGATACAGATAGGGCGATATTTGTGGGCGTGACGGCAATTTCAAAATTTATTTGGGGGTCAAAATCTCTCTGCTTCCCACACTCTAACGAGACGCCGGCTACACTCTAGTTCCCGCCGTTTCAAACCGACAAAAATTTTAAATCGTTTTTTGCTTTTTACTTCGCCATCGTAAGTCCGAATCCCCATAAAAGTAATAGCTCCAAGCCGGATCGAGCCGCACGTTTCGATACCACTTTTGTGGGTGGGCCGCAGCGGTACGAGCCGCATTAACGGTCAGGAAGAAGAAGTTATAACTAGAAAATTCCTGGAGAAATTTAACCGGGGCCTGCCAAAGTGTGCCCGTCGGATTGGACCCAGCGTGCTGATGCTAAACATTAGCATCAATGCTAAGCTTGGCTAAAAAATCACAGGAATGTTTACTAACATGGACTTGCACCATTCGGTCTGTTAAAATAAGTATATATGCTAAAATTAGCCAAAATGCTAATGTTAGCATTAGCAAGTGCTAATGTCAGTAGCATGTGGGGCATCACTAGCATGTTGTCTGTAATTGACTTACTCCATTTAGTACACGAAACATGGCTAATAAGCTTTAGACATAGCTAATACCTTATTTAAGGTAAAATGCTAATGCTAATTAGCTGCGCAAGACAGAGCCCTAACCTGAGAGAAAAAGATAATGAAAAATAATATCATTGCAGCGCCTGCGGCGCTGCCCTAGCCACAGACGAATCTTAAGGCTTTTATTTTGAAATTTTCAGTAAGCTTATTTTTAAATGTCCAAACTAATCCCATGATTAACATTCATTGGGTCAAGTGAGTTATAAAATGCCCAAAACAAAAATAAACTGATGTAAAAGTTTCAGGGCTTTTATTTTGAAATTTTCAGTAATCATCGTTTCTAAGGGCCCAACTAATCCCATGTGTAACACTGATTCGGTGAAATCAGTTTTGCAATTGCGAAAATAACAATTATCTGATGTAAAAATGTAAAGGCTTTTATTTTGAAATTTTCAGTAATCATCATTTCAAGGGGCCCAACTAATCCCATGTGTAACAGTGATTGGGTTTAATCAGTTATATTTTGCTCAAAAGAGCAATTATGTGATTTTAAAATTTTCAGGTCTTTTATTTTGAAATTTTCAGTACGCTTTATTTTAAAGGGATACACTAATCCTATGAGTAACAGTGTTTGGGATAAATCAGTTATCTATTGGTCAAAACAGCAAGTAGTTCTACATGTCAGTTCTGCCCTCTGGTTGAACTGATTTTTATTTAAAACTACAAATATGGAGAATTTGTAGTCCTAATCAGCTGCTCGGCCCTGCTGTGTTCATAAATCAGTTATCTATTGGTCAAAACAGCAAGTAGTTCTATATGTCAGTTCTGCCCTCTGTTTTAGCTGATTTTTGTTTAAAACTACAAATATGGAGTATTTGTAGTCCTAATCTGTAGTCCTAATCAGCTGCTCGGCCCTGCTGTGTTCCGTTGCTATGGGAATGGATCCTCTGCCAACTGCCATGTGTGTGAAACAGAAAGGTGGAGAAAGAATTCTATCTTTGTGAGACACCCAGGCAGTTTGAATGGAAAAACCATTCCGAACAACTCCTTCCCGTTCGGGAACCGTGGCACGTATCGAAAACGGTTTTGAAGCGTATGAGAGGTCTATCTTTCGTCTCCGATAGTACCGCGAATCATATCTGTACATCACTCACAGTAATAACAGCGACGAGATAGAAATGGTTGTGCGCTGAGGTTTGACATTTTTGAGAAATACATGGAAGTCAATGAGGCCGAGGGTGTGAAAATCCTGTCGCATGACTTCGCTCTAAAGCACCTTGACAGAAATCCGTAAACCCTAGGAAAATTTTGAAAACATTTTACCGGAGCAGACACTCGTATCGATGTTTTGACCGAGTTTGATACCGATGGGGCGATATTTGTGGGCGTGATGGCAATTTCAAAATTTATTTGGGGGTCAAAATCTGTCTGCTTCCCACACTCTAACGAGACGTCGGTTACACTCTAGTTCCCGCCGTTTCAAACTGACAAAAATTTTTAATCGTTTTTTCGCTTTTTACTTCGCCATCTAAGTCGGAATCCCCATAAAAGTAATAGCTCCAATGCCGGCGCCGAGCCGCACGTTTCGATACCACTTTTGTGGGTGGGCACGCAGCGGTACGAGCCGCATTAACGGTCACGGAAGAAGAAACTATAATAAAGAGATATTCTATTGGGTGAAGAACAATATGTGCCTGCCATGCAATGCATGACAGTGACTTTGTCACTGTCTACTATGCATTGCTATGGGCAGGCCCCAATAATAAAGAAACGTTCTATTGGGTGAAGAACAATATGTGCCTGCCATGCAATGCATGACAGTGACTTTGTCACTGTCTACTATGCATTGCTATGGGCAGGCCCCAATAATAAAGAGGCGTTCTATTGGGTGAAGAACAATAGGTGCCTGCCATGCAATGCATGAGGCTGTGACTTTGTCACTGCCTCCTATGCATTGCTATGGGCATGCCCCAATAATAATAATAAAGAAACGTTCTATTGGGTGAAGAACAATAGGTGCCTGCCATGCAATGCATGGAGGCAGTGTCTCACTTGCTTCGCAAGTGAGCCACTGCTCTCCTTATGCATTGCTATGGGCAGGCCCCAATAATAATAATAATAATAAAGAGGCGTTCTATTGGGTGAAGAACAATAGGTGCCTGCCATGCAATGCATGAGGCTGTGACTTTGTCACTGCCTCCTATGCATTGCTATGGGCATGCCCCAATGAGCAGGGTTACCGAAGGATGCCCTGGGAGATCAACCCAGTGCTCACTGCTGAGACTAATGTTGCGTGACCCATTTAGTAACAGCAGGAGAATTCAGGGGATATTGATAAACAAATTGGATTATAGAAAGAGAATGCTTGGAGGGGGTATGAAGGAATACGAGCAGTAGAGAAGCTGTTCACCCTTGCCCCTGGGCGCCCAATTTCTCCCTGGAGGATGACAAATGGAAGAAGAAGAAGAGGAAGAAGAAGAAGAGATGTCATTAGAGCGCAGGTGAACGCAAGGACAAATTCCTTCAGCAGAAAGCTGAATTAGGGGCATAATTTTCAAGAAGAACACACACCTTTCTCCCTTTTGGTCCCCTTATACCAGGCAATCCAATTTCACCCTGAAAAATGACACAAAACATTTTTATCCAGCCTGTGTGACCTATACTGAGGACAATACATTTGCAGCATGATCAATCGTAACACGGTTATGGAAATTCCTGTCTATGCTTGCTTAACAATATTTCCATCTACTGCCTTAAATGTCTGTAGCTATCCAATGCAACATGATTTAATCAGAAGCTAATGCACAGGGCCTGGCAAAGCCATTTACACCCTTTGACCCTGTCTATAGTTTGCCCAAAAAAATCATCCCATCAACATGATGCCGACAGCACTATGTTTCTGATACCACAAATTAAAGACTAATGCAGAAAATTACAGTTCAGAAGTTATATAGTTAGTAGATAGAATCCACCTTGGGATAACATTGTGGAGAAGTGAAGAGTTTCAACCTTTATCCCAAGAACTGGAATGGCACAACTGCAAACCTACAAAGATATGGACATCCACCTGAACTGGACATGTGGAAGAAAGTGTTCTGGTCACAAGGAACCAAAGCTGAACTTTTTGGCCTACAAATTAACACTTCACACCATACTGCATGCGCCATCCTAGTGGTGACACATGGAGGTACCAGCATCAAGTTGTGGCGATATGTTTTTTTTTCCAAAAGTGCACCGATTCCAGTTTTTCTGGTCAGTCTTTAGAGAGCTTAACCTTCCGATTCTGATTTGGACTGATACTAATTTTTTGTGAATGACTGACATTGTCAGGTGTTATAAGGGTTACAACACACCTTATAATATTCCAATCTTATTTTACTGAAAAAGACTGAACAATGCCCGTGGCACAAACTTTTTACCTGCACATGAGGTAGTGCATGTGACCCGGTGGGCGGGTCTGTCACTCAGCCCTCTCTCTCAAGGCAGAGATTTTCACATCTTTGTGGAGATCAGTGCAAGATCCATGGATAAGATCATTTTGACATTTGAGTATCGGCTGATTACCTAAAGCTAAAGAATTCACACCATTCTGTGTGCTGACCAGGGCTGATCAATCGGTGATACCCCTAGTATCTTCAGAAATACATTGAAGTTTGTGGCTACATTGGGAAGAGTTCAAAAGACACAAATATGTTTACAAAGCACTGTAAATGCAATATGTTGAGGTGAGTCCTTACCTGGGGCCCTGGAGGTCCTGGGGGTCCTGGTGAACACTCTGGGGTTACATGCGTATTATCCAGCCCTTCACCTCCGAAAATGGTTGGTTCCAATAAGCTCGGTGCGTCCTTCGTTTCACCAACCATGTTAACACATAAATAAAAGCAACAGCTCCTCAATGAGTGGGAATAGAAGCACAGGAGAGGAGAGGCTGCGGTGCACAAACTTACAGGCGTGCCCCTCTTCCAAAGCTGAGGAGGAGGAGGGAAGAGCGGCGGTGGAGGAGGCGACATGAGACAACAGGGGTCAAACCTCAACGCCTCATCCAGGAACCTGAGGGCTGGGAGGACGCCCCTCTGCATCGCTGCGGCGAAACACTCATGTTACATGGTCTACTGTTACATAACATCTGGGCCTGTTTCCGTTCCGCAACACGCACTCACAGCTAATGCTTTACCTGGGCGAGGCGACAGGATGTCGTCCAGGTAGGAGTGGTGGGATAAGGCCCAAGTGGGATACAGAAGAATGGGAAGGGACAACGCAATTTTCATCAGCTCCATGCTGCCTGTTTGCTGTCCCTGAAATGAACACAACACAAGCTCTCCTAAGCACACGCGCTAATCCTGCAGTCCCTTGGCAGCTGTCACTTTTCCTTTTTCCTCCCTTCAGAGCCCCCCACCCATCCACCCATCCACACTCTGTAGGCTGTCACTGCTGCTCTATAAACTTGTTGAAGCCCCTCACTGCAGCAGATGCAGCCACCGCTGTAATTCCATACGCCCTCTGTGCCAGAATTAGACCAGAGAAGGAAGAGGGGGTGTATCAGCAGCATACAGTAGATGCACACACACATAAGTCATGTATCTGTAGTAAGACTGTAATGGGTCCATTCAAACACAGTGTTAGAGTGAACACACATTTCAGCATTGTTGATCAGTGCAGGGATGTGATTAAACCGGGATGATCCCCAGGTTTAATGTTCTCCTGCTTTGTTCAAGCGGTACAGCCCGTCCAGTAGACGAACCAACATCAGAAAAGTGGCATCAACAGGCTCTCTCCTACCTTGCACTTGAATCTGATTATGTGGCACCTGCAGACACGCTGTCTGACGCTCCTCTCACCTCAAAGGAATGAAGCGCGCTGAGCAGACGAGGCTTCGCTGACATTCACCGTGCAAAATCTGCAACCCTGATCAATCAGATCCTACTTATCGACCTCCTCCTTCCCTCCGCCGGTTAATAACACAATTTTTAAAGGAATGCAGTTTTTTTATTAACCCCCTCTTCTCTCTCCTCTTCCTCCTTTTCTTCCTCCTTCTGGCGCTGAAATGCCCAGCAGAAACCACAGAGCAGAGGCGCCTCAGTCCCACTGGATCGACTGGATCTGATGTATCTGTTGTGCCATCCGGAACGACTTCAGGTTGGCTTGGACGGATCTGACAGTTCTAAGGAGCGCCAGCAGCACGCTGGTCTGGCGCGATTTATTAACGGTCTCTTATTAGAATAATGGCTCCCTCTGCTGGATATTCAGAGTAAGACATACAATCTATATTTACATGCAACGCTTCAAACACGAGGTTCAAACTCTTACTGGGCCAAACTAACTAACTAACTAACTAACTAATAAATAAATAAATAAATAAATAAATAAATAAATAAATAAATAGCTATTAAAGATTAAATAGAAATGCACAAATGTAAAAAAAAAAAAATGTAAAAAAAAAAAAAAACAAACAAAAAAAAATAAAACTAAATAAATATTTCCTAAAGTAGATATGAAACAAATACACTTGCAGATCACAAATTATGATTTTGAATATTACATGTTAAAAACATATATATTCATTTCAGAAGACTGCACAGTGGTAAATGTGTAGCAACTCTGCTCCTTTTTCAGCCTCGTTTGTCAGAGTCATAGTTTTTTATTTCTTAACATTGTAGATATGTGCACATTTAGGCAGGACATTTTCTGAACCCAATTTCCAACTTATTCAGAACAACACACATGTCTCACTGCAATACCATGTTCACGTATGGCGGTGGTTCCAAAAGCAGAGGAGACCGGACGCCTTTTAGGATTGGGAAGTGTTGGATCTTGAGTTTTTCAATACAATTTACCAGCAATGACAATAAATTCAAAACATGCTATGCGTTTTGAAATATATAAAAGAAAAACATTGTTTAATAATGTTGATGCACCTCCATTTTCTCCGTACCTTGTTTGAATCCCTCATTAGAAATCCTTGTTTCCCTGCAAGGAGTCTGGGACATAAGACTTTTTTTGTGATTTGTGTTGTTTGGGGGAAATTCCTGTCAACTGTCCATTTATTATATTAATACAATAATTGTGGCGCTGATGGTTTTGTTAAAACAATTATTAGTTGACATGGGTTATATTCCTCACTAAAGAAATGTACTTATGCTAAAGGTTGGGTATTTCCATCATTCTCCGATTGTATCTGCAATAAAATCATTTATTTGAGAGTTTTCCACAAAAAACTCAAAGGCATGTTGAGGAAAAATAGAAAAAAAAAATGATATAGAAAATCAGAATGCAGTTGCAATTATCACCTCTTTCGAAGGTTATTTCTGCGACCTGCTAAATTACATTAAAAAAAACTGTGTCTACACAACACATTCTGTTGAGATTACTGTCCTCAAATAATAACACAAAGTTTTTGTCTCCAAAAACACAAGCCTGTTTGACATTATAGCCTTAAATGTCAGCTGACAATAAAACCAACATTTTCCATTGATGCAACATGACAAAGGATCACAGTGTGAAACATATAGGTAAAAAATAAAGTTAGGCAAAAATGCAAAATAAGAGTGTAAGGTAAAAAAAAAAAATGCAGCCCTTGTGCGTGTGGCAGTAAAACTTTTGCTTTCTGGAATATTCACAAACTGCAGGCGGTGTGACTCATGGTCATTAAAAGCAGGCAGTTCCAACAAACCTAAACATCATGGCGAGTCAGCGGTTTTAAAAGCAAGTGGTTTTTCAAGCAAGTCAGGAATAAAAACTGTAACTATTGTTCATAGAGAAAACATTTATTTTATCAAGGTGAACAATCCTCTTGTACGTACCAGGAGGTGGCATCATTCAAGTAGGCAATAAGGTCTTCTCTCTCCTTTTTCTTTTTGATGCCATTGAAGATCATCTTCGTACCCGGAATGTATTTCTTTGGGTTTTCGAGGTAGATGTTCAGCGTTTCCTCGTTCCATATGACACTTGTATGAAAAGAGAAAATTTTAAATGCTTATATCGGCAACGCAGGAGCCTTTCATACATGCGGCCTCATAAAAAAAAAAAAAAAAACGGTCTGTCTCCTCAGACGTGTGGTGACAGTTGTGGGGTTTTTATGTCCTGCTGTTGGAGCGCAGCTTAGAGTCAGAAACGAAAAGTACCACCAACCCCGGCCGACCTGTCCAGACCTGCTGTTCTCACTGTCATGTCAAGAAAACAAGCTTCCTTTCCTCGCAACAAGAAAAAACTCTTGGCTGAAATGAACAGCATCCAGCATAAAGTCCTGTGATATAAAGTTACAGATCATCATTGCAAAGAACAGGCTGCAGAGAACGGGCTTTGGTGTATTTAAATATAGATCAGATTTTAGATCAATAATCTTGAAGTGTTGAGTGCTGGGGGAACAGTGCTCATCTCTATAGCTGTGCCAACCCACCTATAATATATCACATCACTTTAAATATCAAACCGACTCTCAGCTTTGATTAAACCACACTGTAATAAAACTCTTCAAATTCTTTTATGGCTTTATGGCTTTGATACGCCATTGCAAGATTCTAAGTGAAATCAAAAACACGCTCTTTGGACATCCTTTAAAGCTGCTAGCCAGACATCTCCGTCTGGCTCGGTTTTTCTGTCTGTTTGGTAGTTTTATTGTAATCCGTTTTGCATAAAGATTAGATGTACTCTCCCACAAAAAAGCTTCCCTGCACACATTGTCCCAGAAAAAGAAAAGTTGTTCAGGTAAGCTTACTGCAAGCCCAGACCCAATGCAGTGTTAATTTGCATGCATCAGGGAAGGTTATAAAAGTAGAATACTGATGATATTCATTTCAGGAGAGACAATTAAGATGAAGGGAGTCCAAACACACCAAAAAAAAAAAAAAACAACAACATTGGAAATACAAGCAGATTTGTACCAGAAAGTTGAAATTATTATCATTGTCAGTGTCAGTGTTTGCTTCAGCTTCACTTCCTCTTCTGATCTTATCAACCAAATTACACACTAAGGAGAATTAGCTGGTTTTTTTTGTTTTGTTTTTTTCCCTTCAATGTCCTTCTTAAAAACTCTGCTTGAGCATTTCTGATTAGGCAATCCTCATTTCTTTATCACGTGGTGTTATTATCAATGTTTACTTGTTAGCAGAAAAAGAAAAAATATATATTCTATATATTTTTGTTCCTTTTTCTTCTAACTTTGAACAAAGAACTTGATTTGTCTCTAATATTTCTATAATGTGCACCTTTCAATGTTTACCTGAGTGTAGGAGAACCCAGGAGCCTGCCCCATCTTCCGTCCAAACATTGAAAATCTCGGGAGGAAAATCTTACCTTCAGATGGGATTGTTTTTCTACAGCTTCAGAGAAGAGTTGGGGTCTTCTGTCTCAAACTCACACTCCTTCAGAGTTCAGCGTTTCCCCGTATTTGAACCTCAAAGCATCTCAATGAAAATGTTAACCAGAGGGGTGGCTAAATCTGCTTAAAAAGAGATGTAGCTCACGCACACTTAAAAAGGCAGGTGTGCTGATAATGCAATGAATGGCAAGAAAATGCTGTGTCATGATTATGAAGTGGTTGTGTGTTCTCCTCCTCCTTCCATCTGTCTCATCTCTGTTTACATCTCTTTGTATCCCATCGAAACACCCGAGCAGGACGTGCTCTCCTGTGGCGCCTGATTGTCACTTTATCATATGATTTCAGTTGCAATGTGGCCATAACTTAAAGCAGCCTCTCCAGTTCTCAAGGTCACTCTATACTTGAGTCAAACACCGCTCCTGGAGCATGACAAGCTGAGCTGTGACTTGATTTTTAATCTGTTAAAAACTTGAGCTGCTGTGTCGTTTACTTTTTAGGACAAACTGGGGTCATGGAGCATCATCACATCAAGTTATTTTGCTGGATGAAGGCTGCATGGAACTCAAGTAAGCTGAGTTATCATTTTTCTTGAAGGCTTGTCTCTCGGTAACTTTTCCCATGATACTGATGACGTAAGAAGCAAAAACATGACTAAAACAGCTTGTACAAAGCAAAAGGTTGTGATATTCAGAAGATAATTAATTCCAACTAGTTTGCAGATGAGTAAAAAAACATTGCTTTGTTATTTGGGATTAAAAATTGAGGTTGTTTCACAATCAGAGCAAGGATTGCTGTGTCTATGTTTGCAATAATTGTTTTAACGCAGCATGGGGACCCATTGATTTTGCAGCTGTAGCATTAAGGAAAGAACGCCTTGAATTTAAAAATGTTTGTCTCCCTCTCGTGGTCAAATATGATAAAGACTGCACTCTCACATCCTCTGCTTTTCCTCCTTCACAAAACTAGTTGATCATTGGTTGATCTAATGCTTCACACATTTATGTTCGGTGGAAAAAGTCAAGATTCACCTGGGATCATTTTAGCAGCTCTGGACATATTTAAGAAAAAAGAAAAGCTTGAAATATTATGGCAACTTTTTAAAGCATTTTGCATGTAAAAGCCTGTTTTATGAATTTATGGTTAAATATTACACAGATTGAGATCATTCACCATATTATACATGTTGATGATATAAGCAGAAGACAATGTAGGAAAAGGCAAGTAATTGTACATTATCATTTGTATTATTGACCAATGCATTTGCAACCTGCTCAAATGAATGATTAACTGTTTGTTGGATGTGCGCAAATGACAATGAATTGAAGACTGAACATTTTGAACATTTCAAATCTGTTCTGAGAAATGCAACATGACTGAGAAAACTGCAGTAACGTACTTGCCGTTACTGTATGCAAATGTCCAGTAACGCAAAGAAAGGTCTGTAACCTTTAACTATTTATTTTTGAGCAGCTGACAGTAAAAAAAAATACATTCAGCATATTTTATTAAACACAAACTGAATGCTGATGATGTAAGAGAGAAACTCGTGTTGGCAGGTCAGAGCTTTGGCAAACCTGAAAATGCAAATGTTATTCCATTTTTTGTAAGGAATGTTAAATGGTGTTTAACAATAATTTCATTTATGTTTTGGATATTAGAGAGGCTCTGACCTTTTCCTCATATGAATATTTCAGTCATTTAGAAAAGAGCCACCTGAGAATGCTGTTTTTCTTTCACACAACAACATGGAGTTTGATGAAACTGAATTTCCCCCATGTAATGTGAACACAAGGCGGTTTATCTTTTCAGAATTTGGAGGGCAATTCTGCTCCTAAATGCTCCTTGTCTTAAGAGGAAATTCTGACATGTGGAATCCACCAGGGTTCGCTTCATTCATTCACATAAGCTCTCCTTGCAGGTTTTTAATCATCCAGCTGCTCAAAATAAAATGTTTCTTGCATTAATTATCCTTATTATTTCAGTACAGTGCCTGACTCAAATTAATTTCTCATGAAGCAGGCAGAAAACGTAATATACAACTCCTGCTGAGGAAAACCAACAACAGGAAAAAAACAAACAAAAATCCCCTCTCCTCCTCATCTGATCTGAGACATAGCAAAAAGGAAAATACGACCTTGTAAAAAAAAAAACCTTAAAAAATTAAATGATGTGACACGACTTATTATTGTTGATCCAACTGTTGAATTACAAATAGACACATAACCTATCAAGATCTGCACTAGGAAATTTTAAGTTGTTGTTCTTAAAATAAGAGAAAATGAGAACCATCCAAAAAAAAGGGCCAATGCAAATCTAAATCAGAATTGAACAATTGAACAAATTAAAGTTTAGCACAGGTGCTATGTGCGTCGAGCGGCTAATTCCTCAATGAAAGGCATAAAAAAATAAGAGAAACAGGACATTTTTGACTCATAAAAGCTCATTCAATCCCTCTATGTGTATATGTTTGAGCGCAGCCTACTCAGTATATTAGGAGGTTGCGTCCTTTAAGTAGGCAATAACATCGGCTCTTTCTTTCTTATTTCTAATCCCACTGAAGATCATCTTGGTACCAGGAATGTACTTCTTTGGATTTTCAAGGTATATATTCAGAGTTTCCTCATCCCAGATGATACCTAAATGGAAAACAAGACAGAAACAATCAAAGACATCTGGTGTGTGCACCGAAGACTTCAGAATGTCAGTGGAATGGGTTTATAGAGCACAGAGAGTCAGAGAGGAACAGTAGTGCTGCCAGCTGCATGTTCAGACCTGCTGTCTTACTTTATATAGAGAAAACAAGTTCCTGTTAAGGAGGAATAAGAGAAACATGGACATTATGTAAAAGGAAAGCTACTAATAGCTTTTTCAGATTGATTGCAAAAGAGAAGAAACATTAGGCAGATTATTGTCAAGAGTGTGGTCACATCAGATTTGTTATCTTTGACCTGTGTACTTCTGAAACAAATGTTTTGCCGAAGACTTGCAAACAGTATGCAGATGTAATTAACAATTTTCCGCATTAGGTCGCTTGAGATACGGCATTATTTTTCACATTTCTTAAAAATTATGATGGTTGGCTAATTGACATTTGTCTGAGATATTTGGTAACACATGAATATGTGTTGATGTAATCCATTCTGTGTGGCTTTCGCTTTATGATCAGAATAAAACATCGCTGCAGTCTCAAGTCAGCCACAGTCGGATTATCTTCCATTGTTATCCAGTAATTAGCTCCATCCATCTTCCTATCAACTTTAACCAGCTTCACTGTCCCTGCTGATCTACCCCACAGCATGATACTGTCACTACCATGTTTCACAAGTGGGACAGAGTTTTCCATGTAGGCATTAAGAAGTTCTGATCAGATGACCTTCTTTGCCATCTGATCAGATTTGTTTTGTCCTTTGTAGGTTTCTTATGACTTTCTTTTCTCTCTTCCTTAAAGGCCAGAATTTAAGAATGCACTAGTAATAGTTGACCACCCAGCAAATCCTCACACCTATGTTGTGAATCTCGGCAACTCCTCCAGAGCTACCATGGCTGCTTCTTGGATTCATATCTCAACCTGTGGTTTGTGGTGCTGTGGTGTCATGCTCTTTCTAGTTTTAGAAAATAGTTTGCTCTGTCAGCTCCCTAGAGCTGACTTTTCTGCTGTATTCCTCCATTTCGGTGGCTCCGTTTGTTCACTAATGCTCTCTAGTAAACCTCTGAGGCCTTCACAGGACAGCTGAATTTATACTGAGATGAAATTATACAAAGATAGACTCTGTCTAATGGTTAGGAAGCTTCTAAGGCGAGATATGGTCTAACTGGATTTCATTTGGAGTTATTAGAGTAAAGGGGTCTGAATGCAAATGTGCAGTTTTACGACTTATTTGTTAAAAAATTTGCAAAGCACATGTCAGTGCTTCTTTGTGTTGGTCTATTCTATAAAATCCAAATAAAACAGGTTGAGGCTTGTGGCTGTGATATCAGCAAATGAGTTCTAGGGGAGTAAATACATTTGAATGGCTTTACGATGCTCGGCGACACACAAAGGTTGACCAACTTTGCTCACTTCTCCAAAGGGAATAAAATCAACCGTCATTATCTTTGTGCTGCTTTGGAGTTGATTATCAATATTTTGGGGGGAAAAAAATTCCAGTAGGAAGTTTAGTAACGGTCTGTACAACCAAACAAGCAACAAAGCAATTAATTAGCCAATCGACCAAACAACAAACCAACCAAACAATCCAGCAAGCTATTCTAACTCTAAAGGAGGACCATTTATTCATGGTCCTTCATTTTGAATTTGATGATGAGGGACTAGCATGCATTAAAATCCCATTTATTGTGTTCACAAGATTTAAACTACAGAGATGACATCCCCTTTATAGCTGTAGAAAGCACATACAACTACTTAATAATCCATTATTGTGCTCTGTTATCCAGTTACCTGGTGAATTTTTAATTTCTATAAATATTCGGTGCATTTTTGTAGTGATTCATACCTTTTTCCATGTTGGCCTGAGTGTAGGAGTATCCAGGTGCCTGGCCCGTCTTCCTGCCAAACAACCCCCAGAGGTTTGGCCCCACCTTATGGCGACCCCCTTCCTCTACAGAGTGACACTGGGAACACTTCTGGACAAACACCTTCTTCCCTTTTTGAATATCCCCCATCGCCAGCAGCTAGGTGTGGGAGGGAAGGACCGGCAGAGCCACAATCAGCCACATCACAGCAAAGAAATGTCTGCTGAAGCGAATGGAAAATTACCACATACACAAACTTTTGGGCAAAACGTTTTTGCAAGAATTGTATCTGGACAAGAGACTGGATGCTGAAACTGCTGAACTGAAAAAGTGAACAGCAAAGAGCGAGGGATAACAAACAGAGGAGGATCAGAAGGGGCAAATCCTACCGTCAGAGTGGAATGTGTTGAAACGCCCTCAGGTAGATGTTGTCACCTTTCTTTCTCAAATTCACACTCCTTGCCTTTTGATTGCTTGCTGACCAGAAATCCTGTTTTGCTATGATTGAACTGTCCTTGAACCATAAAGTAAATGAAATAAAGTTTCAGGGAGGGGCGTGGTCCTGTGGTGGTTGAATAAGCTCTAATATTTGGGTCACACCCACCTCGAAAGACAGGTGGGGTTTGTTTGCCAAACATGTAACATGTCAGTTACATGCTTGAAATGCTATGACTCGGTGCTTGTTACAAAACAGTTTTAGTCAGATTAAACTCCTAATCTGAGTTTCTCTGTGAAGAAATCTGATGACTGGTTACAAAAAAAAAAATTGAGAACCCAAAGAGGAAATTTTGATAATCCTCATAATAAAAGGCAGTTTATAATATGCAGCCAATTGTAATAGTTATAAAGCAAATATTGCACTGGAAGGATCTGTTATATTCACTTGATATTTCAGTGAGTAATTTCAACAGACTGTTAGTTATTAAAGCAAATGCTTAAAGAAGTGGCACCCTCACACAAACTACTGTATATCTGATACACTTACATGATGTCTATGACATAAAAATTCTAATAAAGTACTTTAAAGCCGGTGTACATGTATTGTGAAAAAATGTGAAATGACATGTGGTTCACTATCAAGTATATATGTGTATCTTTAATTCTTTAAGATTAGTATTGGGTAACTTGCTCAACTCAATGATGTGAATTGCCCAAAGAAGAAAAAAAAATCCATACTTCTGCTTACCCTAATACCCCTGTCAAATGTAGATTTTGACACGTTTTTGTCAAAATCATCTTCTTGACTGAAAGGAAATAATGGAGCTTTGTTTTTTCTGCCAGTAGTTTGAGTACTGTTTCCATTCTGTATGTCTTGTAAAGCTAAATCCAAGTGTGGCAAAGGGTATTATGCACATTTTGTTGTTCTCTCATGTTGTAATAGTGACATGATGAGTTTGCAACACAGCAGTCAGGAAAGG
The DNA here is from genome assembly GCA_010277075.1 of Poeciliopsis retropinna. Taxonomy (NCBI): domain Eukaryota; kingdom Metazoa; phylum Chordata; class Actinopteri; order Cyprinodontiformes; family Poeciliidae; genus Poeciliopsis; species Poeciliopsis retropinna. The sequence goes on from VMRM01000016.1 coordinate 9,543,850, forward strand.
TTTTGGATTTAAAGCGTGTTCATTGCACCCTCTAGTGTTCAAATAGTGCAACAACTGCTTCCTCAGCAGCTTGTAGCAGTTTCAGTTTTGCTCATTTTCTTAATAAACCACATTAAGCTCAAAACGCATCTGCTCTCCTCTAAACCGAGTTCAAGAGAATAACTCAAAGTCAAAGGGCTTTATGATGAACCTTATGCTTTCTCATCAGAATATCCCTAAGAATTTTGGGCCGTTTCTGCAGAAATGATGGGATAAGATGAATAACCACAATAACATTTTGCATTCTCATTGCTTGAAGCTTTACTTTTTGTATAAACTTCATTGTACTATAAGATCAGTTTCAATACAGAGAAGGACATTATTTTCAGAAGACAACAGCTACATGGAAATACTCCAGATCTAAGCTTAGTTTCAATAACTCGAAGCATCTTTACAATAAAAACACTCAATGCTTTCATTGAGTGTTTTAATAGAAGATCTGGCTATCCTTTGAAGGTCTTTTCATCCATGTCTACATCTTCTTCAGAACTGGTTTTGTAGTCAAAATCTTCAGTCCTGTTGGTAATAGCACATTTTAGGGTCAGTGGTTATGATGAATGTCAGAGGGATAGTTAAGATTGTGTCATTTCCATACCAGTGCAAGCCAGCGTCCAACAAGTGTTCACTGGCCAGCGTCCTGAGGAGACTCCAGTAAGGAGCGTTTCTTCCAAATCTCTGAGGCAGCATCGGGCTGGGGGCGTCCCGCGCCTTGCGGCACTCTCCGCACATCTGGATTAGCTCCCAGGACCTCCCAAACCTCTGGGGCATGTTGGGGCTGGAGTTGGGCACCCTCTCGTCGTTGCTGTCCCTGCCGAAGCGCAGCGGCATGTTGGCGTGCATGTGGAGAGGTTTGGCCGTGGGGGGGTACAGCTTGATGATGGTCGGCAGGCTGTTCCTGCTGGCCCCGGGGCCCCTGGTGGCCGGGGTCACATGTAGCTTGAAGCTCTCCAGATCTAAACTTCTGCGGAGACCACTTGGTATCTGCATGTGTTAGAATTGCATTTAATCAGATCATGTGGATTTTCAATGTGGGCCTTTGTCTGTGTTCTTGAAAAAGTGACAGAAACAAATCAACGTCTATGTTTAGTTGTTTTATAAGCTAAAGAGCAAACAGTTAATGCTTATTTTTCAAAAGTAAAATGGTTTGGTGTTTTTCTTTTTGGTGCTCAATCAATCGATCAATTAGTCTTTATTTATGGAGCATTTTTTTACACTAAATAACGCAAAGCACACATGTAAATAAACTTAAAATGAATTAGACAGTTATTTTGAAACAAGAAGTGAAAAATAAAGTACAAGATCTAAAATGAAGTTATAAAGAGCATCAACTGGACCTCGGTTATCTGGAGACCCAGAATATAAGATGGGTTTCAGAAAAAAAAACAAAAACAAATCCACACAAGTCATTGGTTGACTGGTTGCTTCTTACCTGCTGGCGCGGCTGTTTCCTCACAGAGTGCCTGTCATCGATGCTGCTCCGCAGGGTTTCGTCGTTGTGGAAGGATTTCCCGAAGACGTGGAAGTCAGACGCCGCCGCCCCTCCAAGACTCCCCATCATCAGGAGCGCTGACAGTATCACTGCTGTCAACATGCTGAAATCTGTTGTTCCTTTCCGAACTGTGTTTGGACATGTGGCTTTTTTCCCGCTGAGTGACCTGTTGGGTGTCATATAAGCCGTGTGAAAACCCACGTCACATTAAAAAAACTGACACACACACACACGCACACTTACACACAAAGTGATGCGTGCACATTTATTTCTGGCTTCATTTAAACAAGGCAAATTCCTGTCTGAGCCACCATTCATACCTGGAAAGGTATCTATGTATGCATGCACTAATTGGGCTGCTGAATGAACAGGGCACTTTTGTTTCTTCTGAAGAGCAGATAACATAAAAAGAAAAAATTATAATGATCACACTTTACTAATTGCACTGAACCAGCCATCAGTTGGGAACAACTTATAATACTGGAACCAAAGTTTGATCCTTCAAGAAGCTTTACAACCAAACATCCTAACCTGTAAATTAACATAAAATGCATATTGAAGTTGAACTGAATGCATTTTGAAATAAAATCAAAAGTCTACCTGTATAGAATTTGATCTCAGTGAAATCAACGAAGGCCTCAGAGGTTTGTCAGAAAATTTTAGTGAAGGAGTAAGATCACAAAGACCAAGTCAACCACAGCGGACAGGTCAGGGAGGAAGTGGTAGAGAAGTTGAAAGCAGGTTAGGGGGTGAAACAATATTCCAAGTGCTAACTATCTCGTGAAGTCATCATTATTTTGTATTGATCTGTCATTTATAAATCCAGTGAACTGCATTGAAGTTTGCAGTTCTTACTTAGAAAAATGTAATAGATATTGATGCAAATATAAGGAATTTTTAGATGATTTTAAGAAATCTTCTGCTCAATATGTACTGACAAAATTACTCATATTAAACAATTTTAGGTTTTATCAGCTCCAGTGAGGCACTTATTTATTTATTTTATTTTATTTTTATTTATTTATTTTTTTGATAATAGTCAGACAGGAAAGCGGATTGTGAGAGAGGGGGAAGACATGGAGCAAAGGTCGTCGGGCTGGGACTCGAGGACTAAGGCCTCTGCAGATGAGCCACTGCAGTGGCCAAACTACACACATTTTTTATGCATTTGGCTTCCACTTATTAGATTAGTTTAGATTAATTTGGATTTTATGAGAAAGAACTTTGTTAATCTCTAGAGAGGTTTCCTCTGTGAAATTCAGTTTCCAGCTGCAGTACACTGACAGAAAGAAAAATAACTTTAGCCAAGAAATAAACAAAAAGAGGGAACATAAAAGAGGAAGATGCCTAAAAACAACATAGGAAAACATGAAATGAATTCAACATGCATTCATTAATGACCTGTGTTTATCTCATGAGACTGACTGACGTCACCACATTTTTTATTTCTCAGGTGTTTGCAGTTGAAGCCAGTAATGAGCCTTTTTTTTTTTTTTGGTTGCATTTGGACCACCAGCAAACTGAATGGGAAGAATCCCTGTCAGGCAACAGCAAGGGAATTTTAATTTGATCGTTGCAGTTTCCCATGTTGCCACGTCTGAGCACGCAGAACATGTAACACCGCAGCAGAGGCAACTCAGCGGAAAAGAATTTCAGTCCCATCTGGTTTCAGTGATTCAGACTTAGCCTTGAGAGAAGGCTTGCGTCTCAGTTTACTTTTCCGTATTATCATTTACCTCCCATCTCTTCTCAGCTCCTCTCTTTGTGGTTTCTTTGCCTCACCCTGGCCCCCGGCTCGCAGACTGTGGGATTCGGGATTTATGACCGCGTGTCGGACACTCATCCTGAGCACTATCAGCAGAGGCCTTCAATAGACCTCTCCCTTTGTTCTTTAGCTGAGCTCATAGAGCACTCCCTAGAAGACCTTGTTCTCTGCCACTGTAATTCTTTCTTCCTAATGTTTTTAATGCTCTTCTTTCGCCACCCCTGCAGCCTTTTCATCTTTCCATCTAGATGCTTTCAGGCCTCCTTCCCCCTGCCCCCTGCTTCTACATATTATTAATGCATGTCATGCTTCCTTGACAGAAATATAGCCAACATTCCCGTGTTTAATGATAACTGTTACCTATATTGGGAAATCTTGCATTCCCATGACATTGTTTGGACATTAAAATGTTCTTTATTTGCCTATACAAGTGCATGAGTAGTGCGTATCATATTTTCTGCAACTTATAAATCGACAGATTTATCTGAGCGAATCATTTGTAGTCCAGTTTTACTGCTCACTCGATGAGCGAAAACGCTACTTCTTGGTTTCTCTGGAGTTTGTCTTGTGCTAGTTTGTTTATTTACACCTTCTTTCTTGCATCTTGTGACCGATTTCCATGGAGTTTCCAGCAAACCAGAGAAAATAAATCTGTAAAAGGCAGATATAGTCAGTGAGTGCCATTTAATTCTCAAAACATTCTTTTTTTTATCGTCCTCTTGCTTAGCAGGTGTTGTCCAAGATAAATTTTCCCTGCAAAGAAAATGAAGTAAACATCTATCTATGCCTCTGGATAGATAGATTTTTTCTCTTTCACAAATCAGTAATAACAATTATCACCAATTAATCAATCAGCATCAAACTCTGAGGATGTTTCTGGGCAGCATTCCCTGGAAAGCTTGTAAAGGTAGAAGATAAAATAAAATATAGGGGAGTAATGGAGGACAGTTTTTTTTTTTAACTGAACAGTTCTAACTCATCCTATTTGCATTTTAACAGATTTATTTACTCTGGTTTGCTGAAAACTGCCATGAGATTACAAGAAATAAACAAGCCGACCCAAGACGAACTCCAGAGAAACTAAGAAGTAACGTGACAACAGGTTCACCATGATCACCGCTGCCTCCCCGTCTCTCTAAGCTGCTTGTTTAAAGTCTGGCAACGATCGCAGAGTTCCTTTCTCAGTCTAGATCTCAAATACCCGATATGATATGTGGGAGTCTGCGGCTGTCTCTCCACAGAGCTGATTTATGTGGAGCTTCATCCTCACCCTTACTTAGACAACAGCCAGGTCATCGTCACAACACTTCACAAGCCTGCGCACTCTGAGAGGAGACCCATTCATCAAGCCTTCCTGACTGCTTAAGGTTCAGACGGTGATCAAATCCATTTCTGTTGGATCTCAGCGTCATAACGTATGGCACAATTAGCTGACACAAGACACACAGCGCTGCGTGTGTGGTCTGTAAAGCAACTGGTTAGAGAATGAAAGGAAAACTATTAAAGGCACACTAGAGCAAATGTCTTCCTGTCTACTGAGCAGACGTTGAATTCCTAGTATTTTATTGGGTTTTTCAGTGATAGATCAACTAAATTCATGGCTAATTGTCAGATTTTTTTCTAAGAAGGCTCTTGGTAATTTGCATCCTCCCCGCTTACTCACATACCTCTAACTAAAATCCAGTGCTACCAATTTTCTTCAAAAGAAACCTAATTAATAAATCGTGCACCTGAATATCATTTCTTTTTCTCAGGACAAATGCAGCTGCTCTGTGAAAGCATCAGAGGTCCTGAGTGATCAAACAACATTATGACGTCCAAAGAAGGCAGGCAGCGGACATGTCAGGAACAAAACTACAGGGAAATCAGGGTTAGCTTTATAAAACAGCATTTCCGAGCTTTGAACATTCTGAGAACTGTTCAGTCTGTCACAACCGTGAACATTCCAAGACGCAAGCTTTCAGCTAAACCAACAGGCTGGGCAAGAAGAGACACAGAAACAGCCAAGAGGAGGAAGTGTAGAGATCCAGGTTGACTTGAGACGGTGATCAAATCCACCGTCTGAAGTCAATGGTGGATTTGACTTCACCGTTTACTTCACCGTGGATTTGTGGAGTGCGCTGCTGCTGCACTCCACAAATCTGTTTATATGGAAGAGTTGCAGGGGAAAAAAATTGTCTAGTTCATATGTGTCAAACTCAAGACCCCCTAAGTGCCATAGCACCATAGCTTTTTTATGTGACCCTCTAAACTCTAGAGGCTACATATATATATAGAATCTTCAATATAAGTAATTGTGTTTTATATATTATTCAATCAATCAAATAAAACCAGATTCTATTTGTATGATGCCAAATCATATCAATGTGAAAAGATGTTCAATATTTCATTTTAAAGAAGTACTCATCGAGTAATTAACAATTTGTTAATGGGTTTTATTAATATTTTCTACCACAAGCAGCCCTTAGAGGATGCTCATGATCTCAATATGGCCCAAAATGAAAATGAGTTTGACATCCTGGTCTGGTGTGTCACATTTAAAGTCATTCAGGCAGAGTTACAACAAAATGGTTTAGCGAACATGATGTTTTAGAATCGTCCAGTTGGGGTTTAGGCCTGAATCCAACCAGAAATCTGTGGTTTGCTTGTTTTTATGTAAGGCTGTAGATGTAATGCGAAAAAAGTTTGAGAAGTATGAATTAGTTGGAAAGCATTTAAGCTTTAGCAGAGGCTAACATGAGCTTTATGCCTGGGCGATAGTGATGGGAGGCGAAGAAGTTTGTCTCATAGTCTGTGGGTTACTGGTTTGAATCCCCACTAAGTTCTTGTGTCCTTTGGCCAAACACTTTACCATTGTGTGAGAATGGGTGAAAGACTGAATGTGGTTATTCGCAAACTACAGGAAACATCTGTACTAAATAAAACCCCATACAGGTCATGTACCTACCATGAATGATCCAGTAGAGACAATACTGTTTCGTCGTTTGTTTTTTTGTGATGAAAAATTATAAAACTGTATGTATAAGTGAAAACCAGCGATCTATATATTACCTCAATGATCAGGCAATTAAAAAAACTCAAAGGTCAGTCACTTTAAAGTCTCCAGCTGGCTCTAATTAGAGAAGCAATAAATGCAGTCACTGGTGAATATTTTCAACTGCAGGGTTAGTGTTATTAAGAGCTACAATAGCATTATGAAAGCACATGATGACTGTCACAAGACAAATATGACTCACGCCGAAGCTGGACAATTATGGGTCTCGGATTAAACAAACAGTACGTTTTAGAGGGATGATGCGATTATGGCTTTTTGGTCTTGTGTACTTTGTGAGCAGGGCCAGGACTATTATGTTATTCCTAATTTCTATGACGGTGTCCACAAACCGATGCCAGCTGTGAGCGCGGGCTACAGTTTTCTTTTGAACAAGCAAATGCAGCAGTCTGCTGGCTTGAGTATGCACTCATTGCTCTCAACATTAAACACTTAAAAACACACAGTGGTCATGGCTGGCTGTTCTTTATAGGCTATAAAAAGCACCGGCTACTGTAGTTCAACAGACTGGGTTTTAGCACCGTATTAATATTCATGTGATGAACCAAGCGCTATAGAACACCCTGGATAAAACAGTCTTCATTCCAGAACACAGTAGCCAAACATAAACAGGACTACAGGCAAAATTGTAACTATTTTTCACCAGGGCTTCGCACCATCTGTGAGATCTTGGTGTTCCTTTAACAATGACACATAAAAAAAAAAAATGTTGACTCCAGCCACACCTTAACGCTCTCTTCCCAGGAGAATACACTCTTGGGGGCTTCGCAGATCCCACACAGTCTGGAAAACTTTAAGTTGGACTCAGAGCATTAAAAAAAAAAAAAAAAAAATGCATCAAGGGATTTTTTGTTTTGTTTTGTTTTGCATCACCTAGAATCAATTGGCAGGATTTAACAACTGATGTTCTTGGTTAGGCTGATGACTATTGACATAAATCTCGGTATGTAACACAATCAAAACTGTTTAGTGATAAGTTCACTAAAGGAAGCTATTCAGTACCGTGAGAGTGAAAAAGATTTACAATGATGTAATTTGTTATAAGTCCAACAAATTTATATATATATAACATGAACACCATTGAGGTGGTGTGTGCTATGTTGTTAATGTACTTCCTGACTATATTTTGCATGTAGGCAGAAAAACCTTAATTTTGCTCTTGACTGACCTTTGAACCTCCGACAGAGCTAACGTCACTATTGGGATGATACTGACAATGAGCCCAGTAGATTTGTTGAAAACAATAAATTGCTCCTGACCTTAGCTTTAGAAAAAACTCATTTGCATGAGGGTCATGTTAGCTGACCTGGCTGCTCTAAAATGCTCATATAGGTGTGATTGTGTGGTACCTGATCACCTTCCTTTTTTTATCACTATCGTACAGGTGGTGCTGCTGTTTAGTTTTCTGCTCCTGACAACACTAGATGGCACTAAAGGACAGAGAAATTAAAAATTCTATTTCTTACACAGAAATGTGGTTTCGGCTGTAAATTTTTTCATGTTACACATTATTTTACTGTTTTTAGACTCATGTATTGCATTTTACAATACTTTTTGTACTATATTGCTTTTATTTTCAAATGTAGAACTGAATAATAAGCAACCGGTGTAACACAATGTCCTAATATAAGAGAATCACCCCACCAGGTGGAGCCCAAGCACACTTTTCCACAGACTGCAAGGAAGGTGGAGCATCTAAGACAGAGGCGGAGAATTGGAGGCGGAGGCCGTCCTAACATGAAGTAGGAGGTTCCAGTAAAAAAGGGAGGTGTTTCCAGGAAGAGGGGGGTGCAAAAGGAGGTCCAATCAGAGTCTGGTCTGAATCGACCAATCAGAGGAAGAGAAGAAAAAAGCAGAAATAGGCAGGAGGAAACTGAGTAAATGACCCTTGATGAGAGAGGAGGTGGAGGATGGGAAGGATGGGGGGGTGTGTTAGGGGTCCTGGAACAGGGATATGTGTGGATGCGTGTGTGGATGCGTGTGTGGGGGTGTGTGTGTTTAAAATGTTGGCTTTGCTCAGAAAATCGTCTATGTTTTTTGTCGCTCTCCAATCGGAGATGCATTTCTGTTTTTTAACAATACTTATGACTTGTGAATTTAAAGAGCCAAAGTTTGCTGGAAAGGCCGAGTTCTGTTGATAAAGCACCAACAGAGGCCAACATTTCAAGGCGAAGTGAGGCTCAGGGACAGCGTTAGTGGGAACGGACCCGAGATTTCTACATTTACCAATGAGTTACGATTTCTCCAACAATGACGCCGCGTTGAGCGATTAATGCTCAACGAGGTTTAGACATGCCTGCTGTTTTGGGGTGGAAAAAAACAAGTCTTTTTATTGCTTTCCTTGCTCTCACTTGATTTGAATGTTTACACGGTCATTTATCTGTTGAGTGACTTTCATGATCATTGGGCCCTGGAAACCTCTTAAAAGCCTGGCACATAAATTCCAGAAACACGCCTGTCTTTAGAAAAATAAGCATTTTTGTCCCACCTTTGCTTCTACTGGTTATGGCACATGTGTGCCATTTTTTGTGCAACTCTGGTTTCAGGAGGACAAAATGAGAAGCTCAGTAAGAGAAAACAGAGGGAAAGAGTCGAAAACATGGCGGAGAGAAGGCTTTTTCCTTGATTGTTCCCCATGACCCCCATGCATCCTCTCCTGCTCCCAGTTGGACGGCCAGTTTGGCTGCTGTTCAGCGGGTCAGAGGGGGTCAAAGGGTACTAAGACACCCACACAGAAATCTACACTGTAACCTCTGACCTGTTTCCCCATGATGCAGCTGAATGCTGAGAATGCAGCACAGAAAGCGAGGCAGAAAAGATTTTTTACAATCAGTTTTACACCGAAAATGTGTTTCTGTGGTCTTGTAAAAACCTTTTTAAATGTTCCAGGAGGAAAATTAGACATGCAAACTGCTTCTTTTTTTTTTTTGCCTTTGCTTTAAAGTCTCAGAAAAGGTTAGATCCGAATGCTGAGTGCTATCTGTAATTGAACACATGAGACTTTTATAGCTGGAACCAAAAGCATGTGCTCGTCAATGAAGACCAGCAATTAACAAAAAAAAAAAAAAAAAAAACCCTAAAAACAATTAATTTTAAGTAGCCAGAATTAGAATGAAAAAACATATTTTTCAAGATTTTTGTGATCCCTGAGTAACTTAGGAAAAATAAAAAAAAAAAAAAAAAGACAATAGAAATATATATTATGCATTTTAAAAAAATAGCGAGAATATTTTATTTAGAAATTACAAAAACAACGTTAAGGAAAATACTGCCAAATGTGCGTCTTTAGTTTGAAACCAGAGCTGTTGAAGTGTGTGTGTATCGGGGTGTGTGTGTGTGTGTGTGTGTGTGTGTGTGTGTGTGTTCTGGGAGATGATGGGAAAAAAAAACTCACAAATCCTTGAATGAAATCAATGCAGATATAAAATAACAGCTCTCCCAAAGTTCTCCATTCAAAAAAAAAAAAAAATTGTTTAAACACAAACGTCAAAGTGCATGCACTTACTGTAGCTGCTTACGATTCTAGTAAAAGCACTCATGTTTCATTTCCAGGAAGCTCTCAACCTCTGATACAATAAAGCCTTTAAATTAGGATTACACAGTAGTTAATGCTATGTTAAGCTCTCTAATCTGTTTTTCTTCTAGTAAGGCATCTCACTGTCTGAGAAGATATGCGTGTTTTAATTATGAAGAACAGGGAACGAAAGTAAGGTGTTTTATTATTGTCAGTATGAGGTTTGGAAAAAAAAAAAATTGCAAGTTGCAGAAGTATAAAAAAGTATTTCTAAGTGTAATGAACAGAACAGAAAGTAAGAGCATGTTGGAAGAACTTTAAAGCTGACTCTATAAAGTTTTGTGAGATCAACTAACAAGCTCGCACTGTGGGAGTGACCCGGATTTTTGGCTGCTATAATAACTTTAAAGGAGCAACGCGACATATGGTAGCTACTAACTTATTGTACATTATTTCAGCGGTTACCTTTGAAAAAGCCAATATGTATCTCATTAATTTATCTAGGGAACTAAAACGCACTTCGGGGACATCGTGGCACGGCATTAGTGAGGACCTGAAGTGAACTTTTTTTTTGTTTGCTTGTTTCTGGATTTTAAGAAGCAATTTTTGGTAAAAGTCAAGTGTTCTTCACCTGTGCTTTTTTTAAATCTAATCTAGGGAGTCTTGCAAAAGTATTCACTCTCGCTGAACACTTTCACATTGTGTCCTGTTACAACCAGCATCGTGAAAATATTCTATTGTTGTTTAACAGAGTAGCACAAAGTAATTGTGAAGGTAAAGAAAAACGGTCTTCAGTATTTCTAATGAATCTGAATAATGTGAAAAACATTTGGGGCTCACCGCTTCTAATAGAATTAAGTGCAACCGCTTGCCTTTAGAAATTAACAAATTAGTGAACAGAGAGTAAGTTAATCTCACTCAGCTGCGTGAATGATTGTTGGATTGTAAAGCAGTATGTAAGAGTTTGTAATGTTACCTACATGTACAACTATGCGCAGTGGAAAGATGGAAAGAGCAAAGTCCAGGGCAATCTGGGAAGAAAAAGTTGTTAGATACAGCAGAGACTTCCCAACTGGGATAAAAATGAACCCCCCACAAAAACTGTGGCCATTTAGCCGGAAGAACTATGATGGATTGTTCGAATCAAAGCATATTCATATGCCCAAATCTAAGCAGAAATGAGAGGCAACACCTGAAAAGGCTCTGCTACTTTGTGGAGATAAATAAGAAAAGGAAATCAACTTCTAGAAACCAGCAGAACTGCAGATCTGTTGTGTAGTTTTATATTGACTCAAGGAGACAAACACAAATTCACACCACATCTTTCAGATTCATCCAGGTAAATTTGAACTGCTTTGATTTGATTGATGAAATAATATTTAAGTACACAACTGTTATCTTCATAGTTCCATTTATGTGTTTCTTTAGAGCCTGGGGGGCCACATAAAAAGTTATGGCGAGTCAATTTTGGCCCCCAGGCCTCGAGTTTGACACATGTGGTCTATGACATAAAACCTACTAAAGTTTGAAGTTGAAGCAAAATTTCAAACTTCACCAAATGTGAAAAATTTGTAGTTGGAATGAATATATATGTAAAGCACTGAGCATTTAAGTATTTTACATGCTACATTGGATTAGTAACAAAATTATATCTTTTTAAGCATCATAAAGCAAAATATGTAAAGTTCAGAGTAAAATTATTAATATCCAAGGAATGTTAAAATTTAAAACAATATTTTTACATTTTAACATAATTAATTAAATGTAATGAGTCAAATTTAATTTGCCTATTATAAAATGCTTTGGGTGAGATTTGAATCCAATAAATAATCTGCAGCTTTGGGTCGGAGAGAACTCCACATAAACTTTCAATCTTGAACACTTGGAGCTTCTTGCGAAAAATGACTCAGCAAAAATACCAACATGAAAAGGTTGATCGACAATTCTAGGAAGGTTTTTACATTTCTGAATAAAGTTGGACACATGTCATTTTTCATGTGGAGATTCCTATAAAAACAGATTTTTTTTTTCTTGAAAATGACATTCTGTCGTAAGTTACCGGTTTGAGATCGGAAAAGAGTGTGAGCAGGGGCTCCGAAGGATCGTGATGTGAAGACTTTTTTTTAATGGCGATAAACATAAACTCTACAAGCAGGCACAACAGGATCAGGATGAGGAACAGACAGGAACAGGGTGAACTGAAAAACCATAAAGTAATGGGAAGCAGCAGGCAGGATTCGGGGAAAGACAGACAGGCAGACAGACACGGAGTCGAGAGAAGAAGTGGAGAACCAGGAGGCTAGATGGGTGAACAGAAGAATGTGGCAGAGAGTGACAGATAATGAGGAGCTTAGATACTGAGAAGCTTGATTACTTGACAAAGAACAGGTGGTGGATTAGAAACAGGGTGAAGCTGAGAGGGAAGACCAGGCAGGCCGGCTGAGGGAGATATACATAAAACTAGAAAGGAATTCCTTGTAAATTATCTATTCGATTTGGATGAAAATATTTTTGTTGTTCTTGAACCAAAAAGACTTTCAAAACATCCACAAAGTAAAGTCTGGGAAAAAAAAGCAGTTTGACATACCACATTTAGCTAGTAGTTGGATTTCTATATATGTATATATCCTGCCTGGATTGCGTGTTTTTTGAATTTCCACTCTATTTTCCCACACTCAGGACACAGGGATGTGTGTGGCCTGTTTTGTGTGAATAACATATTCTTTTTTACCCTGATTGTTTGTGATGGTGCTGCTGTAAAAGAATCCCCACTTTGCTCTCATTTCCCCACACCTTCCCCCATTCCCGGCAACCGGAATTGGAGCATACAGCGCATGTCTGTGTGCATTTGGGTATGCGTGCATGTATAGGTGTGTGCATGTGTGGCTCACATACACACAGAGGCAACATGATCCAGACCATTGCTTTCAGAGCGGCGTGCAGGATCCCTAGAGTTTTGAGAGAAGACAGAATTAAAGGGCGGGAGACGGAGAGAGATTTGACCTCGGTGAAGCTGTTCGCGCACACACTCTCGTGCACACTGCGTGTATATGTGTGTGTGTGTGTGCATATCTCTGAGTGGTAGGGACAGCTGTGGGATAGTGACATCATATGGTTGCTGATTTGCGTTTTTGATCTGGGCCGAGAGAGTGAGATTGAAACTGAAACATCTGACTTCTCTTTGGACCTACATCCTTTGGGAAAGTTTGGGAACGTCTGCGTGCGTGTGCTTCCGAGCACATCTGGATGTGTGTGTGCATTAAAGATATAGGAGCAGTAATAAAAACACCACACTGAACTGTACACCTCGTTCTTTCTCTCCGTCTGCCTCCCTGCTGATTGATGAGTTGTATATATCCTGCGCGGTAACCAGATCCGTTTTATCCAGCGGTTGCTGTAAATACAGTCTGCTGGAGTGCCAGGCTGCCAGGCAGACAAGCCGACTGTCTCTGGCAGGGATTTGGCAGAAGCTATAAAACCCTGCGGTGGAGGCCTCCCCCCCTGGGAAGCAACGGACGAACACACAATGTCCCACCGTAATGAGGAGAGAGCATGGATGCAGTGGTGTGCGTTTGACTGTGTGCGTGTGCATGAGCGGGATAGAAGGAGGTCAAATGAGGCCCGTGTTAGCATAGATGTGCAGATTCATTAGACATCGGAGTTGATTTAGGCGGTAAATTAGCTGTTACATGGAGATGAGCGAGGCAGAGAGGTGGTGCGCTGATGTGACTGTTTGCAGTTCACTGAAGATGACAGAAATTGGAGGACATGCAGAAGTTGTACACACAGAGTGACAAAACCATGTTGGAGTGTCATTATCTGGCAGCAGACACACACACACAAGTTTGTACTTCTACCCATGTCAGTCACTATTTATACCTAACCCAGACATGTTTCCTAACCCTAACCAGTACTGGTCTATTCTAAAATCGAATTCATACTTTACCTCCAAGTCAAACCACTGACCGTATACAAGGGGGTGCATCGTATTAGAACCCGGCTTTGGTCCCCATAACGCCCATTTGTCTCTAAAAGGTTGGTAAATATGTTATAAATGGCCCTAATTAGATAAATATTCAATTGCAGTAGACTTTTCTATCTTCACAAGGACTTTGCATTGACTTACATTCATTTTTTATTCATTTCTGTAGAAATGAATAAATATAGAAGAAAACAACACTTCTTCATGTGGGGCCCATTAAAGTAAAGGTTTCTGACAACATATTACAGTTAGAAAACCATGACCCTTTGCATGCTAATACATTACCTAGTATGCCTCACCTTGCAAATACTCTTCATTATTGTTTATTTTTCTATCATTGTCTCCAAAATGCCAAAACCAAACTTAAGAACAATAAAGGTGAACTGATAGATAATTGACCAAGATGCTAATGTTTATGCTTTGAAAATATGAAATATCACTGTGTCTGTTTTTTGATTTTGTGAGCAGAATGTTCTGCTCTGCTTAAACTGTGATAATGTTTGCTATGGCACTAGCCAAACGCAATGCCAGTGTAGCACATTTGCAGTGAACAGGATTGATGCACTGAAAACAAGCGGTCGAGTGACAAAGACAGAGAGAAAGAGTGAATCTAATGAAAGTGAGAGGAGGGCTACCACCCTCCAGAGCAGACAGCACACCCCGTCTCTCACTCTCCAGCAAGTCAGCTCAGACACAAAAGGTACAAAAGCCATCTGGGATAGGCGGCTACGCTACATCCAGAGACAAAAGGGGCTCATTCACAGAGTTCGGCCCAGTCAGAGCCATCTGCTCTTGGTGAGAGTGAGTGGGCGAGGGGACACCCGGTACCTCCAGAACCCCCCGTTGCTCAGAAGCGCAACATCTGATTTCAGCATAATATGAGGACAGAAGTATGAAAATATGAATTTGGATGAGCCGCTTTACAAAACGGGCAATCACAATGAGAATGGTGGCCGACACAAGCATGAAAGGCTCACGCATTGGGAACGACAACATGTGCTGCCCTCTGCACAACAATGCTAAAAAAGAGAGCAACTGTTAGAAAGACAGCGAGTGAGTGAGTGCGGATGCATGCAGTTGTACATGGGCTCTGCAACGTTGCATGTCATTCATCATGCAGTGGAAACTAAACAAAGAGACAGCAAAAGCTGGAGGGAGTGAGAGCAAATGTCCTTAATGTTTATTTTGTAAGCTTTATCAAGCATTGTCTGAGCCCAGAAGTGTTATAAAATTCTGTAGAAAAAACATTCCAACTAGAGCTCAGATCCTTCTGTGCTTCGGCATTGCGGGACAAGTTAAGAAACAACGTTGCAGCATGACATCAGAGCTGAAACACAGGAGGTTGTAAAATGCAATTGAGCCCACACTGAGACTTTATCTGAAGTAGAGATTGGCATTACATATCAAGCAAGCAATCATAAAAGTTATGAATGTGCACAGTGTCCAATTTTTACCATCTGGACTTGGGATTTCCCCCCCATTTGATTTAATGTCCTTTCTTTTTTTACTCAATAGTCCTCTTTGAAAGAAATCTGTTGAGAGTTTATTTCTGACCTTATGAACGTATATGCAACACTTCACGCTATGCATTGACCTCTTCAGACAGTAGACTTTAAAAAAAAATGAATAAAAGTTTTGAACATAAGCTGCAATAACTTGATTTGCTGTGTGGTGTAGTTCAAAGTTGATCATCCTTAGCAAATTTTAACTACATTTTTCATACAACGCAGTGTTACATTTAGTTTCCAGCTGTTTAACCTCAGTGTTGAAGTTACAAACCTCACATATGTGAATTTGCGTGTTTTATAATGTCAATGTGGGTTCTGCAAAGGCTGTATATTTTTAACTCTTCTCCCAGATTGCTTTGCTTTATAGTTTACTGATACTGTTGGTGGTTTGTGTGTTTCTGAAACTTTAAGAAGTTTGTTAAGGATGTGTCTTTCAACCAAAGTGGTATTAGGTTATGCCTTCTAGAGACATTTTTGTACATTTTCTAAGTGCGCAATAGGTAAAAAAAAAAAAAAAAAAAGTGAAGACAGTTTGTCAGCTCTTTTTTTCCAAAACCCATAAGATACAAAAAAAAACAAAAAAAAAAAACTTCAGATCTACTGTTCTGCTACTTTGTGATGCAGCCTTTTACCGATAAACCAGAATCAAATTACTTGCCTCCCTCCCAGGAGAGCTGGATGGACAAAAAAAAACTTTAAAAAACTTAAGTAATTCACAGCAGAGGGTCAAAATGGACTCGAGCCTCTTCAAAAAAGGCAAAAAAACCCAACAAAACAACAACAAACATTTCACTCTCTGACATATTCTCATCATGTTCCGTCTCCGCTTTTATGGATTCGAATCAAACTCAGAAGACACAACAATCTGCCCCTAGTTAAACTCGCAGCACAGCAGCAGCACTTGGCTGTCATCAGCAGCTATTGTTAAACTGTATCAGACACAATGACAACCTGTCAGCGGTAAGTACTTGGCAGATTCTATTATTTCAGTGTCAACACCGTCATCTCGAAGCTTTTGTCTATCCACTCTTCACTGGCTAAACACTGTTTACACAGCCAAGTTTGAGCAGGCAGGTAGTATTTTTAGCCTAGAGTTTAAAGTGTTTTTTTTTTGTGTGTGTGTGTGTGTGTGTGTGTTGATTGCGGCGCTACTTGTGCGGCAGTGAGCAACGCACTGGATTTGTGAACCTGTTCGAGCAGGGACGCACCTGAGTTTACACTGAGATCAGACGTCGAGGTGCACACCGATGAGAGACGCGGTGTCAAAATGTACGCCCGCGCGAGAATGAGTAGCTTTTGTTCTCAAACACAACCAGACTGAACAGTGTGGAAGTCCCTCTATTCAGTCTGACGTCTGTCAGCTGATGACAGACGTGTGTCAGAAACCTCAGATTAATGGAGGTGTCTCTAAGTCAGCAGTGTTCCCAGAGTTCATCCCTGGAGCGTTGTGTCTTGCTCAAATCTTCAGAGGTCGCATGTTCACAAGATGTTCCCACAAACTTAACGTACACATTCATTTCCATATGATGTGCCGTTATTGTTGCGAGATCTCTCGCGTGATGTGTTATTCATAGAACCCAAGAGCCACAAATTAAATGTAGATCTGTCCGTTCCGGGGTTGATTACATGCGGGATCTTGCTGCATTAAATCAAGGAGATTGTGTTCTGTCAGTTTGTGTCATCTTGAGTGAAGTGGAGGCAAGAAGACAGAAAGAAAAAGAAAAAAATGTGCGTCCCTTAATGTTAAATTGAATTTTTGTGCATTTCCTTTGTTTAAAACATGGAGACCAAAATGGTTCTCAGAGAAGCAGGGGACTAAGAGGAAAGCCCTTCATGTGGAACTGCAACAATACATCCAGAGATGAGGTGATACACAAAAATAAAGCAATATTTTATTTTTACAATATTGTTGCGAGATCAAATAATTCTTATAAATAAAATGGAAGAAGCACTTTAAAAAGCGTACAATATTCCAACCCAGATCTAACTGGTGTTAGACATACAAATAAGCTACTTAACTGACAAAACATAAACACAGTAATAAATCATAAGTCGGGGTTCACTATTATAGAAAATATTTTGGTCTTTTAATCGTCGCTCACTTTAAACTGCTACATAAAAATATTTCATGCAGGTGCACCATGAAAAAGTTACATTGCTGTGATTCGATTTATCACAGTTTGACTGAAATGTTGTTTCAGCATATGATATGTTCTTAATGAGACAGGGGCAAAATATGTGTTTGCATGTTAAATTGCAAAAGCAAACATTCCTCATTCTCACTTCTCCAGGGTCATGCCGCCCCCTCCCCTCGCAAGATGCCACTCTGGTCGGTTGCCCAATTCGCCCATATCAGAAACCGCCACTGGTTGTACCGGCTGCTCTGGTTACAAGTGCATGTTAGTGCCTGTGTTTCCCTTACAGAATGCCCTAAGTGGGCTTAGCTTTCTTGATTTTCACTCACCAACTTAGTCACAGTCTTTTGTTGAAAAGCCACCCACAAAGTGAGGGATTACCCCACTACAGCCTGAACTAAATACACTCAAGTGTACTGCAGAGTGAAAGAAAAAGCTGTCCTTTGCTGAAGCTTGACAAGGTTTTGTTCAAAGTCGTTTGTATATTGTATGCTGACATCTCGCACATTTTTCATTAGAATCAAACATATTTCTATCAAACTGTCAAGAGGCCAGCTAAAATAAAAGTTCACGTGCCTGATACTGTTACCCTCATCATATTTTGAAGCCTTGGTGTCCTTTTCAGCCAGCCATTTATGTGGTCCAAGTTATCCAAGTTGCATGTGACTCAATTACTACTTGTCCTGACTCCTGGCATGTTAGGGAATTACCGAGAAAGTGACAGGGAGTAAACGCTGAAGAATTCACACTGTTTTTTTTTGTTTTGTTTTGTTTTTTTTTTACTTTTTGGAAAGCTGGAACAAAAGTGCATTCATCTCTTCAATCAGTCCCTTTTTTTTCAGAGGATACAAACTACATGCATGAGTTGGATCCACTGAGTAGCACTAAATAGCCTCTGTGATGTGATGTATTGAATTTTCGAACTAACTGGATTGAATTTGCTGAATAGATTTAATTTGCAGAGGCAGTTTAGGTGCTCTGGGGCCAGACCTAAAACCATTAATGGCTCACTGTCTCAACAATTTCCATCGTAACTTGTTTCATGATTTGTATGCCGGCAGCTTATCAATTGCCACATACGGTCATTGAGAAAAAAAAACAAAAAAAAAAAACAGCCTGGTCTTCTTCTTCTTCTGTTTCTTTTTCTACGCTTTGCTTCTGTTTGCGAAAGAGTGTGTGTGCACCCGGAGAGTGGAAAGAGGTTTTTGACAGGTTTTGACAGGTATGGCACGGTGGCAGACCTCCTGGCTGTCAAACAAACAGACAAACCTCTGAAACGAGACATAAACAGTGCTTACTAAAGAAAGATGACGGACGGATGGCTGTGCGGACTGGGCGGGGAGTGTGCAAGTGGCTGAAAAACAAAGGAAGAGAATAATAAATATTCTTCACTCGCTCTTTTTCCTTCCCTTTTGTCTCCTTCACTCAACACCTGGCTCTCACCTGGACGAGTGGACAGAACCGCAACAAAATGCTGCTTCGCACAAGTAAATATAAACGCACCTCAAGTGCTCTGAGTCTTGAAACGGGCCTGAGCAGGAGGAAAGCTGATCGGTGTTTGGAAAGAGTTTTGCCAGTTGGAACTTGTCGTGAAAGGACATACAGTGCCTCGCAAAACGTATTCACATCCGCTGAGCGTTTCGCACATTTTCACTGGGATCTTACATCCAAGACCAATGCAAGGATGTGAACAATTTGAAATGAAAGGGAAATCATAGATCATTTGATTTATGATTTTTTTTTTCTGCAGAGATACAGAAAAAAACATCCAAAGGCTTGCTTTTGCATTTAACCGCAGTTACTTTAAAGCCCCACGTAAAATTCAGTGCAATCAATCACCTTCTAAACAGAAAGTTTAATCTTGAGTATTTTTGCACAAATGCACTTTCTCCATGAAAGTCTCAAATGTTAAAGAAATGTTATAAACAAGCAGCATCACAAAGATCAAGGAACACAGCAGGGACCTTAGAAATAAAGTTAAAATCCAAATCAGGGTTATGGCTGTGCAACAATGTCATAAGCTCTCAACATCTCGCTGAGCACTGCTGAATCCATCATCTGAAAACTGAAGAGTGTGACAAAACTGTAAACCTACCTACTTGCTCACATGCATCCACAAGTTATGGGGGAATTTGTCAACAAGATAAATTACAAATTCATCATGCAATCCATGAGTCTTGCCATCAGAAGCAAGTAATCCACAAGCAGTCTGGTTAAGGGAACGAAACCCTTGTGGTGAAATAATGTAACTTTTTGGGTTCCTATTCAACGGCTTATATTTGCATAGCACTTTATTAAGCCAGAGGACTCCAAAGTGTTTTACACTACAACCGGCCAATCATTCATACACATATTTGTAACCTGATGGTGGTAAGCTTCATTGCATCCACAGCTGCCCTGGTCATTTTTTCCACTTATAACTTGAGTCAGATTCTCAAACTCAAGTTGTCATCTCTGGTCAAAGACAGCAAAATATATCAGAGCGGTGATTAAACATACTGCTGGAGGTGACTCCAGGGAAAAGAGTTCATCCAGTGATCCGTGGGTTGACAGTTCAACCTGCTGCCTTCGTCTAAGTCATTCTACCACTGTGTCTTTGGGCAAGACACTCTACGCGTCTTACCTGCTGGTGGTAAGACGGGTGGTGGTGCCAACTGAATGGCAGGCTCACTTCTGTCAGACTGCCTAAGGGCAGCTATGTCTACAATGTAGCTTTATAGAATGAGCTTGTCAAAGTCCAGACCTAAAGGTAACTGAGAGTCTTTGTCAATCAACTCAATTTTACTGAATCAGTGGGCAAAACGTTCATTCTCAAATACATAGAAGATACTACAGTATTAACTCAGCAGGCTAATTAAATTTTATGTTACACCTTCAAGGTTCCCACCAGAAAACTTGCTAAGCCCGGTGGTTGAGCACTCAGCAGTCATTCATCCAGTGGCCTGCCGTGTTTTTGAATTATAAAATGTTCAAAGTTGATAGGAAATTTGAAAATATCATTTGATAATTATGTGTTATTGGAAGATTGGAATATTAATAGCTGAACGGCAACTATAAAGTCTTACATTTAACTAAGTCTTACATTCAACTATAAAGCAAACATTTTATACAGACTTAAATAACTAAGCAAAGCCAAAAGTAAAGCCAGATGATCCACCAGGCTTATAACACTGGGGAAAGTCTTGCACCTTTCAGGTTTTTATATCGAAAATCTTGAAAACTATGTTTGATTTTCCTCTTATTTCACAGTAATGCTGCAACTATGTTGGGTTTGGCCTAGTAGATAAAGCCCAATGATATTGTAGCATGATGCAATTAGGTGAAATTAAAGTAATACAAGCACTTTTGCAAGTCACTGTTTAGTCAGAGGGCGCAATTAGAGCATGTGGAATGCTGGGAGAAGCACAGAGTGAGCTTTCAGGAATAAGTAACACAGACTGGAGGGAGTGTGTATAAAAAAAACAGGAGATCTGTGTATTTCCTTGGTGAGAGGGTGCTGATGGTTGAGTTGGAGTGGTCTGTCAGGGCTTGTCACCCCAACAACCAACCCTGTATTTCACTCACTTGGTAAAAAAAAAAAAAAAAAGAGAGACTTCTGGCTTCTAAATCCCTGTATACCCCAACATACACAAACCTTCCCTTACACCACCCAAAAACTCTCTTACACACACAAAACTAATTCATTCCACTTCCTCATTTACCTCTGCCAGCTCGAGATCCGTTTCATAGAAATTACACAACCTGTTGATGCTGTGCTGAAACTCTCGGGAGTCTTTGCGAGTCTTGTTTAGCAGAAGAGCTGCACCTGGCATGTGCAAGCTGAAAACGCCACGGGGAAAACGGCATCTTTCTTCTCGCTTTGGCACACTGCGAGGCACGCAGGTGTGAATTATCTGTGCGAAAGCATGCAAACGTTCGGCTTCGAATCTGTCACCGCGTTTCTGCCGAAAGAAGCCAAGATCTCAGCGGCAGTCACAACAGTGTCTCGGTGCACAAAAGGCACGATGGACAGATGAATGAAGGAGGGATGAGCTGACTGAGTCGCATGAAAGACGGATGGTCTAATGGGTGGATGATTTAAGTGACAAGAGAAATGACAGATGTTGCTGAATAAATGGATAGATTGACAGATCGATGGAGAGGCAGACAGATCCGCGGAGATGCGAAGTGACAAAAGGCGGGAGGAAAGAAAAATGAAAGTACACGGGGAAAGAAGATATCATGTTCAGTCACTGAAACACTCACAGAGAGGAAAAAAAATCTGAATAATGGCTCTTGAAGCCATTTATCTTTAAATGTTTTATGGAACAAACTGAGGTTTTGACAGCTCCTAAAGTGACTGAGAAAAACATCTCTACAAGAAGTTCAGCAGTGAGAGTGGACTTCCGTTTCTTCCGCCTCCAGACAGATGAAAAAGTAGGAAGGGGCAGGAATGCTGTGTTCCAGCTTGAAGAGAGGACAAACACACAGACTGAGCGACTTCCCATCCGAATCTCACACGCAAGAGATAGATAGAGGATGCGGGCAGGGACGGAGGGTTTCGTTATACATCTGTATTTTATAATCATCTTGTGTGGCTTCATAACACTTTCCAAATGGAAAACAGTAAGTGAAAACAGCAAACATAAATGTGGTTCATTTGTGTTTTTAACATCAAGCAAGAAATTCCATGGAGGGAAGCATTCCCACTGCCAGAGCCCGACAGCAGGAAACACTTCCAGATATGGACTATGCATTTGGTTTGGGAGAAATGCTCAGAATTGCATGTCAATGGAGGCGCAAAAAAAGACGTTGTCATCCAAAGCAACAGACCTGAGAGCTGGTGTTACTTTAATTCTTAATCCGCTGCCACACTCTTTTTCTTTATGCAGTCTATGTCAGAATATGGCTATGTCAAAAAAATAAAGGGAACACTCAAATAACACACCCTAGATAGACAGCAATTCAAAAAATTTGGCCGCTATTGTAAAACATGTCCATATTAAATGAAGATGGTGACTTCAGTTGCTCCTGATTGGCAATTAAGAATCAGCAATTGATAACTTTGGGCTAACTTACCTCAAGCTTTGTTTACCTCAGACAAGTATTTAGGGTTAGGGTTATTCAGCATCGTTATGCTAATTTTCCCATGAAGTTTTAGTTTTGTTTCATTTTTGCTCATTTTTAATGATCCCGAGATGAAAGGTGAACGTTTTACACACAGCTAACAAGTGTCTCTGATTTATAAACATTGGATTAATAAATCATAAGGACTGCTGTCAGTTAGATCTGCTTCAAATGTTTAGCTTGTCGAGGTGAGTAAATTACATCAGTGCAACGGCAGTAATGACCAACATTACTGATGGTTTTCTATGTCGTTGTTTCATACGTTGATGCTTCGAGAGCTTCCCCAAGTGCTAAATTGTGTAGCCTGCTTCCTAGTTTGTATGGCAATGTTAGATATTATTACAACAGGTGATAGCGAAATTAGCACAAAGCCTTCAGGTCTCAGTAGGGATCCAAACAATTATTTGACCTCAAGATGTTAAAATCCATCCAGAGGGCAGGTTTCCTTGATTTTATTGGTGGCTGTTTTTACAGTGTCCTGAGGACATTTATAGCACAATGTAAAACAGAGCATATTCTTTTATGAGAGATCCTGCTGCCATTAAATCTTAGTACTCTTTTCTTATCATACATAGCTCTCCAGTCAATGCTTCTGTTTATTTTTTTGTTTTGTTTATTTGTGTGCGTTTGTGTTTTTGTGTGTCTGATTTCTCGGTTTTCTCCAAATGTCAGTCAATTGAGGTAGATGACCGGCCACACAGGGTCAGGTTCTGGTGAGGCTGTTTCTTGCTGAAAGGGAGTCCTTCCTTTCCACTGACACCACATGCTTGCTAATTATCTGGGATAGCTGCAAAGTTTACCACTTGATGAAATAAGGTGCGCACTAAGAGATTGCATCCTCCCTCAGGAGGAGGGATTGCTGGAGAATCACAAACTCACGTTTCCTTAAAAAAAAAAACCTTTTTACCAATCGGTTTAGTGATTCTTGAGAAGTGGGACAAAATGGGTTTAAATTTTCCCCCAATTATGTGTAACTCAATTTGACTGAAGTGATTATGTATTTCTGTATATAAATTGCATCAGTTTTTCATGTTCAGTGCCTTCAGGTGATATTTCTTGCAAATTACCCCAATATAAATACATTAATGAAATTGGATTACCGCTTTGGACTAAACTTTAAAATGTTCTGTGTTCTCAATTTGCATTATAAATACTTTGAATAATAGTTGCTGGAGTTCCTTCCTTATCACTCATCACCTGTCCTTCCTGCATCATGGTTATTGAAATGAAGGTACTAGAAAGCCTGCAGTGGGTCAACATATTGTTAGACAAGTGAAAAAGAAAACCATGAAAGTGTCAGCCCAAAAACTTGACAAAATAGGATGGTACATTTGTAATCGGCTTTGGGTACCCCGTTCAAGTAAATACAATATAAATTGTGCTTCTTTTATGCTCTCTATTTTGGAAAACTTTCAGGTTTTTTACATTTTGTTAGCCTATGGACAATAGGGGCAAACAGCATTTTGTAAAAGGCTCATATGTAAAATACCTCCAGCTAGATAAAGTTAGTTTTTCTAACACTAACTTTATAGTTTCAATATGATATCACTGTTTTGTTTCCTTGTGCGTCTGAACATTGTGAAATTTATCGTCCTTTGGAGACTTACTAACATCACATCACAAGTTAGTTAATTATCATCAGTGATTTCTGAAGGGAATATCTGGGGCATATTTTCTCTATGACAGCTATTTGATCTTTATCAGCTGACATTGAACAAATGAGCACTTCATTCGGTTCAGACGGAGACTCTGTTCCCCTCAGGAATGACTCTTTTTCATTGTTTATACAGAGACATCATCTTCTGGCAGTTGTACTGCGAAAAAAAATCTCTTGGAAGTGATCTTTTTAAGTGTTTTTATATGTTTTTTATGTGAGTCATTATTTCTGAGGTTTGTGTTCAAGTTAAATTAACCCTGATTATTTTTTAACCGAACACAGACAATGTTGTTTTTCTTTTTATGAAATGAGTCAGCAGAAAAATTAACAACACAATCTTCAAAATGAGAACAAGAAAAAACAAAATAATAATTTTTTTGAGCTTTTTTTTTTTTTTTTTTTTTAATATTGAGCTGGAGAGAAACTCCTTTGACTTGTTGAGTTGTGCCGTTATAGGGGAGCTTTGTGAGCCTTTCTCAGGTCAGTCTGCACCTCACAGCTGTGGGACAAGAGGTGGTGAAAAGTCAAAAGATACAATTTAACCAGACACACACTTTTACAAACCGCCACCTACACACCGTGTGCGCAATCGAGTTCAAGTTTGTGCACAGTTCGAAGCGTCCATTGGCCCTCCAACTTCGTCTCCACACACGTTACCGGGACCTTATTCATTAATCTTCATTTCAACACACACTCCGGCTGCCGTCAGCACATATGCTCCCAACAATCACTTCGCACTGTGTATTCTCTCTCCCACGCCGCCTCACACACACACGAGTTCTCAGCGGGTGAGATCTGATTGCTGACACTGATATCAGGTCCCCTCTTGCTGCTGAGCTGTCCATCTGGTTGCCCAATCAGACGACAGAGTGGGGTCCTCACCGCGGGGCTCCTGTCACTGTGTATTAGGACGGGGCTGACGGGAGATCTGCACTGACATTGAGGATAATATTGGCATCAAAAGATGCCTTTGGAGCTGGCATCACGTTGAGTTTACAGTGGAACATGATGACATGTAAGGTGGCCGGGTCGAGTCGTTTGCAGGGCATAGTGTACCCCTACGATCGGATGCGTATTTTTCTGGATTTTTCAAGAGACAAACATTTGGAGTCTCACTACGCCACTGTCCTTTGCAAAGGTTTTAAATGCAATGACAATTTTTTCACGTTACTGCAGCAAACATTGAGGCATTTTGGAAGTTCATGTGACAGAAGGAGAAGAGCGTGGTCACTTGGTTGTGGGACACACCTTTTATCAACGGTGCAGACCATTCCTCCCTCTTCGGTGTACGTCACACCCTTACGCGATTACAGGAATGGTCCGGTATTCTGTTACACGTCGGTCATCTGCGGGGTCACCTGGAGGGCCAGAGAGCAAGCCAATGTCAGGGGGCAGCAGCCATTTGAGAGTCTTTGTAGATATTTAATGAAGAATCACAAATGTAAATAATTCCTCACTGCGCAGGATAAGCTCTCCTCAAATGTGTCGCCTGCAGATACGAAGATAGTAAAAGTGGATGAGTTGAAGCATTAGTGTCAACATTACTGTCTGAGCGCATTTCCACATAAAACATGCACAAAAAACTACTGACCAATAACACAACACATCTAACGGAGCCCTGTGTGGAATGGTTCGACTCGGCCAAATGTCCGTAGTTCAACAACTTCAATGAGTGATGATTTCGAGCCTTTAAGCCATACCTGTGAAAGCATTGTTCTTTCAAGGTGTCAATAAAGCAGTCAGGCTGAATGTATGACGTCTTGTAACACGGATCAAATCCTGCAACAGATACTACAAGTTAGATTTTGGTGTGTAATTTGATTGGGCCTTGCCGAACTCTGCACAAGAAACCTGGTCAACCCCCTTGACCAGGTTTCAGGATTTTCTGCAACTCCTTTATTCCTGTTTTCACCTCCATCCGGCATCTAATCAGCTCTGACTGGTTTTCCTGTCTCTGCTGGGGAAAAATATCCCCATGGCATGATGCTGTCACCACCACGTTTCACCTTGAGAATGGTAGGCATAGTTTGAAGTTCAGTTAGTTATTAGCCACACATGCCCCTAACCAAAAATAAATTTAAAAAAATTCAAAATTTGGCACAACAGTTACCCTGTGAACAGATTCTCTCACCTCACCTGGGTGCTTTTTAGCACACTTCTAAAACCATAAAAGAAATTCTGGATTTACAGTGTGAATACATTACACACCTTTGGTCTGTGTTGATAATAGTAAGAAAGCAAATGCTGAAGGCAATTATTTACACTGGATATTTATTTAGGGCTCTTGGAGCAAGTGGGATTGAGTGCAAATACACATGCCACTTTTATGATTTTTATTGTGATTTAGGAAGCTCTATTTCACTTTCCTTTCATTTCACAATTCTGCTCAACTTTGTGTTTGTTTCTCATAAATTTGGAGTAAAAACGGATCGAAGCTTGTGAGATGTTAAGCTTTTGTTACGCTACATTATAATATTTCTCTGGTGTTGTGACGTTTCTGAATCACAAAATTTCCAGACAACATGAATCACGTCAGTAGACATGTACCCCCGATGCACAATGTGCCAATCCAATCAACTTTTCAGTGCCGTTTTTCAAATGCGTCCAAATTGTTGGGGTCTTGTGTTTGTTTGAAGTTTGTTTCTAGCAGGGCCTGACTGATTCAGTACAACATAGACAAATAAACTCCAGATCTGCGTCTTGCCAAGCAAATCAGAGCTGCTGAATGATTCAATCCCACCGTTTATTATGGTTTTTACGGCATGAATTCCAAATGAGGGCCCAAGCACGAACAGGCGAGCAGGGGGAAAAAAAAAAAAAAAAAAAGCAGGCACTTATGCTTTGTATATTTATTGCTCCCAGGTCCTGTCTGTATTTTCTGTATTAAATCTTCTCTGTTGAAAAGATTAATTCAAAATCTACAACGCCGCATTGTCAGAAATAAGAACAATGCTTCACAAGGAAAGTCAGACTCTAGCTCCCAAATTGCACTGAACAGAGGGGCCAGTGTGGGCTGGAGTCATTTCTCCCATCGTCCCCAGCTGTGAGTTGGCTGTCAGTGAGACATTTGGCCCTCTGGCTGAGGGCGACAGGAAGGTTTAGGTGTTGTAATCAAGCTCCCCTTATTCCTCCAAGGCTCGTTACGATGCTCAAATTCTACACTAATTGGCCAGTGAGTCCCCTGGCAGCCAGGCACCCTGTCTGCCCAGCAACACCCCATGGGGGGAAAAGAAAGAGCGGTTTTTATTATTTTCATATTGTAGCAATATATAACCTTTGAGTGAATTTTCCAGAATTTAGAAAAAAAAGGTACAGATCACACACAAGTGAAACCAGGTATATACATACACTGTATGGAAAGAGACATAACCATTATTTTTGGTTAAATTAGGCTAAGCCTTGTTTTAGGTCTCTTTCTTATTTCCATTTGCTAAATGTCAGAATAATAAAAGATGTTTTTGGAGATTTAAATGTGTTTTCCAAACACAAGCCCTTCCATATGCAACATTTAGAAAGTCCAGTTTGATGTTTGATGATGTAAAGACTTTGACAGCATGCTGATTGGCTGTTTTGCTGCGTGGGGATCTGATGCTTTTCACATAACAAATAGGATGAAGAAAAACATGTAGCAATATCGAAGCAACATTTTAGGAATCGGTCAGGACATTAAAACTTGGACACAGATGGGTCTTATGATTGGACAATAAAAGTAAAAAGAAAAAAATACCATATTTGTTACAAAATGGCCTAAGAACAACAAAGCTGATGTTTGGTGTGACAGTCGCAAAGCCATGATCTCAGTCCTGCAGAAAATCAATCAATCAAGTTTATTTGTAAAGCACATTTAGGCAGCAAGGAAGTTCAAAGTGCTTCCCATCATAAAAGCACAAAAAATACAAAGTCATTAAAGACACCACCCAGTCAAAAATTGTGAAAAAAATATATGTGTAAGCAAGGTGGACGTGACTCAGCTGCATGTGTTCAGTCCGGAGGAAATCAGAGAAAACTCTGAGATGCCTGTGGAAGAATACACAAAAGGTTTGACCTAAGCCATTCAGTCAGGCCAAAATGATTCTAAAGAAATGCATGGAAACCTCTGACTGCGACAACTTAGTTTTAAATAATGAAAAATTTCTCTCTTTCACTATTCTTGTATTTAACAAATAATTCTGACTGAGCTTAAAGACAAATTGTTTTGTTTGATTTCATGTCAGACAGTGAGAAAAATAAGGATATGGATTTCTTTATCCTGTTTATTATGCTATTTACCAACTGTATGTGCAAGACCTGAAATTTTCTTTTGGTTTCAAGAATAGAGGTTCTTTTGAGAGCTGAAAAAGTGTCAGAAGATGAACACTTTCTGACCAAAATGATACAATGTGCTGGTTTGTCATCCTTGCGGTGGTGCATGATGTGTGTTTTCAAAGAGATTTATCAGGATCCACTGCAGACGGATTTGAAAACTAAATGGATTCTGACATTGCCAGGCACTAAAGATAATGAAGTGTAACACATAAAGCAGGGTGATGCAAGTGTGGTTTTTCAATAATTGGAACTGGAAGATGAAGAGCCTACCTTCAGCTCCTCCTCTATCTCTGTAAATACCTCTACTGTTGTCCTCCTTCATCCCCTTTAATCTTCTTTGCTCCCTTTCTCGCCTCCCTTTTGCTAGTTTATGGCTAGCACTTCTATGGTTGCTGAACCGTCACTCCATACCCCCAACCCCATCCTTCACCCTAAACTGATCCACGGTCAGCGGAAGTGTCCTCTTTTTTTTACACCGGACAGGTGAGGAATGTTCACCTTTCTGTCTCTCTCATGCACTCACACATCCAAACGTATCTTTCCCATCCTCGCCCATCAGGCTCTGCACTTTCAAGATGAAAGGAAAAGGACAGCTGAGGACAGAAAACAAGAGACTGAGGATGGCTGGAAATGTGATATATTGTGGGACGGGTTTCTTCTTTTCTTGTTTTATTGTTTTTGTGGGGTCTCCCTGAACCAAAGCAATTGACACATGTAAGCCTCTACTTCCTAAACCTTGAACAAGAGTTATGGAGAAGTCTTTAAAAGTAAGACATCGTTATGGTTAAGCTTTGTTTGGTACAGACTGAACATATTTTGTCACATTACAATTGCAGTATTTTTTTTTTTATTATTTTGCTTTCATTCTACTGGAATTAAACGTCTAACCATCACAAAGCACTGCTTCATTGTGAACTAGAAAGAACGCGATACGTGGTTCTTAAAAATCTTCTGCACAGTAAAGTCTCTGGCATGCATTCGAATGTGGTCTTTTTCATCTGACATTCCAAAATAAAATCATGTGCAAGCAATTGCCTTCTGAAGTCGCAAAGTATACTTGCGGCACAGCTGTGCTGCAAAGGCGTAAGAGGTTTGTCATAGAAAGAATTAACCTGAGAGTGGAAAGAGCTTAACGTAGTGGAAAAGCTACGTAGAGATCAACAGCTTAGCTGCGAGAATCTTCCAACATTCCAAGTAATAGACAAGCACTCAACAAATCTGGCTTTAATGGAAGAACGGCAGGAAGAAACTAAAGCTGATAGAAAAGTATAAGAATCCCTATTTGCTGTTTGCCACAAACCAAGCAGAGGACACAGCAAACATGTGGAAGAAGGTGATGTGGTTAGACGAGGTCAAAATTGAACTTCATCATCATCACATGCCAGGCCTTATTCCAGAGGAGAGACGGGGAAACTGGTCAGATCTGGTCAGATGGGAAAATGGATGACGGTACACCTTGATCAAAATATATTTAATAGGTGGAAGGGAAAAGGCAATGCCCTGGGGGCATTGGTCAGATTCTAACCAAGTTGCAGTAACTGGTCAGAAAAGAAGGAAATACAGAAAACTTTAAGGAGATTGGTCAGATTTGCAGAAAAGTTCTGACGGCCGGTAAAAATTTCCATATGAGTGAATTTTCATTAATAGCTGCTGTCACAACTTCCTGGAGGCCTTTAGAGTCCCCTGACATTTGCCCAACAACTGCTGGGATATGCCCCATTAAATAATTTATTCTTTGTGTTTTGAAAAAATAAACAAATAAAAATACTGAGCAAAATTAATGTGCCATAAAAAAACATTGTGTATGCCATGAGATGCCTAACATATAAGTCATTGTTATTTCTGGACAATAACAATATTTTGCCATAAAAGTTTGCAATGTGCGTTCAAAGTACCCTTCGAAATCATTGCTGTCGCTGGAAAGGATTTTCACAAAAACATATAAAATGTAAGGTTTTTCATGTAGGTCAGAAAGTTGAATTTAATCTGACAGGATTACATGTTTTGGTTATCCTGTTTTGAGGATAACTAAAACAGGATAACCAAAAAACTGCTCAAAACATTATAATCTTCAAAGTCAACACGGGACTTCTGGCTATGTCTGTCTAACCAAGCTGGTTTGGAATGTTTGCCATTGTATCATTGTCTTTAAATCTGAGGATTGCAATCTGGGGATTGACAACCACAAATCACATTAAGGTTTGTGGCTGACAAAATGACACATTTTGTCAGCCACACGACAAAATGAACATCATGGCATGAATACTGTTGCTTGGCACAATACCATATTTATAGACCGATGAATGATTGGATAGCTTTATATATGTTCGGCAGCTCTGAAGGCAATTTCACTCCCAATTAAGAAACATAATACTGGAAGCCAAGCACTTTTTCACTGCAAAGCACAATTCTCCTGCAAGTTTCCTTTGCTTTCAACAAGGGGTTAGCTTTTCATGTTGATCTAAATTAAGTGTGAATTTGTTCATGGTCATGTGGCTGATTAAGAGCACGTCTCATGAAGGCTTGGGTTTCTCGCTTTGACCCACCGCCCACCCAGCAGGCATCATTGGACAGCTGCAGGCGGAAGAGCAGGATAGAGGGAAAACACGGAGGCCTGGGGCCTGAGTGTCACCATTGCTCAGTGTTCTCAGACCTTGCTGCGAGGGCCACGTACACACACCCAGACGTATGAAAATGCCCGAACCATCAGCTTGAATGCAACATCAGAGATCTGACAAAGACAAGCTGGCCCTGGCTGTCTCGGTTTTAACAAGCTCCAGCTGAGGGTGGACGTTGTGTGCCTGAGTGTGTGTTTAGCCTGGCACCCGTGGCGACACAAGGCAGCCTGTATATGTGTCTGCTTCTTCATTTCCTGTTCCTGTGGGGCAGACATTCCTCCAGCAGAACATGGCAGCTCACCACTGGAGGCCAAATGGGGCCTGTTGCGAGAGAGCGTGTGTGTTCCTGTACCAATGGGACCGAAATGTTATTCACACAAAATGGACTTGGTCGCACTTGTTGCTGATTAATGCCTGACTCCACCCGTTAGCTCTGTCCTTCTCCTTCGCCTTCTTCTTCTTCTTCTCCTCCTACTCCATCTCTGGCTCCTCAGCTGTGAGTGATTAAGTCGAAGGGAGAGCGGTGAAGGGGTGGAAAGGGTGAGAGGGGGGACGGGGTACTCACTCACAGGCTGAGTAATAGCTTCCAGAGATCCACAACTGCCTGGCTCTGTGCAACACGAGAGCTAATCAGGAGTGACGGCTCGACCCGTTTGGACAGTGTAAAGGCAGCCCCACTTCTGTCAGGAAAAAAGACCCGGACGGCCACTCCCCGGCCTCTCCCCCCCATCACCACAGAACACCAGGTTGTCCCCTCCACAACCATCTGACAGGCGAATGTTGGGGTAAGAAACATGAACAGAAGGACAGGAGAGAATAATTCAAGAAGATTTGAGGCTGAAAAAGGGGAAAGCAAGTCAAAGAAAAGCACACAAGGAGATACATAAAAGGCTCCGCGTATAGGGAAGCGGTTGATGCGGTGTGATGCTTTCGTGTTCGTACATGCTTCGCTGTCAGACAGACTGCGGGTGTCTAATGGAAATGACGGCGAAACCCATCATGTTCATTTATCCCAACGGATCTGAAAATCAAAAGACAACAAAAAAGAAAAAAAAAGAAAAATACAGATGTTGCGATGCTTGTGCAGACGCACGTGCTACGCATGCAGGGTGGAACACACAGGGCCACGATGCGGTTGGCTGATTCGTGCTGTTTCCACGGCGATTGGTTTCCATCGCACGTCCGGGGGGGAGGGAGGGGTTCAGCCATTGACAGCGGTCTCCCTTTCCCCGCAACCCGACTTTCTTTTCATTTTTCAATTTCATTCTCATCGGCCGCTGCTGCCTGCATTTTTTTTTCTCCTCCATTTTTCTATTTCCAGCCGACGACAGAGAGCGTGTGAAGTGTGAAATTAGAAAGAGCGTCTGTAAATAATGGCGTGTAACACAGGGAATACACAGATGGACAAGCACGCACAAACACACGCATGCTGAATTATATAAGCTGGGAGACAAAACTCATTACCTTCAAACTGATCGAAGGGAAGAAGTCAGCTGATTACTTAGTCTTGCTTCTAAATAACTTGATAACAAACAAAGTTGATAGTTGGACTTCTTATTTGCTTATATCAACAGTAAAAAAATTAAGCTAAACGTGCAGAAAGAGCTCTGTGTTACTTTCTGGCTCTGACCAAGACATTATGGGTTGAGTTTAAGTATTTTATTCCATCCTTTTGGGGTATCTCCATGAAGGAGCCCCTGTTCTATGTC
This sequence comes from Poeciliopsis retropinna, assembly GCA_010277075.1. NCBI lineage: Eukaryota > Metazoa > Chordata > Actinopteri > Cyprinodontiformes > Poeciliidae > Poeciliopsis > Poeciliopsis retropinna. Next base: position 9,576,729 of record VMRM01000016.1, read on the forward strand.
TCTTTGGCACAAAAACACTTTCACACACGGCTTGTGTCCCCACCTGGGTTTAACTGTCTGACAGAGTGAGATGTTGGCGTGGTGGAGTGCTAGAGAAGGAGGTCAGGGGCGCAAGGGCAGCCAGGTCCCTCAGACGTCCATCAAAGTGACAGGTACCCCTGCCTTAAAACTCAGTGACCCCACCCCAAAAAACCCAGTTTCCCTCCTTTTTCACTAAACACACAAACCTTCAAAAACACACCCATGCACGCAGACACACACACACACACACACACACACACACACACACACACAAACGCACAAATACTGAATTACCAGGCCTGAAAAAGCAGCCCTGCAGCAAAGTAGACCAGCTCTCCGTAATTAGGACATTCTGTGGCCATGAAATCATTCTGAAAATTAGCTCCAGGAAGCAAGAGAAGGGAGACAGAGTACTAAAGAAAGAAAAGAGTGAAGTTGAGAGAGGAAAAAAAGTGTTCTGGATGTCTTCAACAGGCAAATTGACAAGCCACATGTGCTGGCAAGGTGAGAAATGAAATAATTTAGACCCATCCCAGATAATGACAGCTGTTAAGATTACTAATTAATCCTCTGGCTTTGTGACATGTTAGATTTAGGTCGGGGGAAATTGCTTGAAGAGGTGTGGGAGTGAGCAAATAAGAACTCAGTCAAGGTAGGAATCTCCTTTTTGTGTCTCTGTTTGTACCTCATTTGGCTGACGGTGTCCAGGCCTCTGGTCCTGACAGGAGAAAGAGTCGGGGGTTTGGATCCCGTCTCTTGATTGACCAGCTCTGCTCTGTGTTCACCATTTCTTTCAGGTTTTGGCTGCAGTAACACTTGCAGATCAGCGAAGCTCCTGTCGCCACTGGTTTACCCCGTTCTGACCTTCCGCCATTGCACAAAAAGCATCTGCCAGCAATCAGCCCTCCAACAAGCACTAAGCACTATAGGACAACATAAACCAGTGTCACCATGACCCTCAGGCTATCCTGTCTTCTCAGCTGAACACTCAAGAGATAAAATTGGGGAACACTTGCTGGTAGCTATTTAACTCAAGGATAAATGAATGTGTGGATAAAAGTGGTGTTGGCCCAGCTGTGGGTTGTTAACACTGAACTGAGCTGTGTAGGGAAGGGCCACCAGATGGCTGGCGAACGGAACGATTGAGAGTTGAAAGGGAAAGGTGTAAAAAAAAAAAAAAAACAGGCAACAGGATGAAGAAATTGTAGAACCAAGCACAGACGTGAGCTAAAACAGAACTTTTCCACCACTTTCCTCCAACAGAATTTTGTGGACATGCGTAAAATGCCTTGCAAAAGTATTCAGCGTCCAGAATCGTTTTACAGTTACTCATTTGGTTAGAAACAGACTCTGGTGTAGTTATTGGTATTTTACGTCATATGCACAAAGTTGAATATTATAACTTTTCTCTGTTTTCAAATAAAAATACAATTGGATAATGGTTGTGGTAGTGATAGGAGATCGTCCAATCGTTGGTGGGCTGATATCCGCCCTGTCCGCCTCTGGAGGCAGGTGATTTGCCTTGCCCAAAAAAGCAACAACTGAGACAAACACAGTTGGGGTTGGGACCAGCACCCCACCCGTTACAGGACAAACCCCTACAACCATTGTAACCATTGCCCCATGGACAACAAGCCAGTGCAAGTGGTTGCCCTCAGGAGTCACTTCAAGTTTAGCTATCCCAAACCTTTTTACAACTCACAGCTGTTTTAATCAAGAAATGGTTATCCACCTAAACTGACAAACAGAGCAAAGAGAGCATTAATCAGAGAAGCTACCAAGTGAGCCATTGTAACTCTGCAAACCAGTTCCAGAGCTTAAGTAGAAGAATCTGTTTATAGGACAACTATTAGTTGTCTGACCTTTAGAGAACAATGTCATATGAAGTCCTATTTACAACTTGCCACGAGCCAGGTAGGGGACACAGCAAACCTGAAGGATAATGCACACAAGCAGGATGGGGATGAAATTTAACTTTTACTGTTTGGCCTGCAGACAAAACCCTCCACAGGGAAACGTAATGGTGGGATTGTCATGCCAGTGGGATGCTTTTCTTCAGAAGATTCATAGAAACTGGACAGAGGGGCAGTGAATGGAGGGAAATACAGGGCAATATTAGAAGAAAACCTCGTAAGCAAAAACACTTTAGACAGGAATGGAGGTTTCTTCTCCCATCAGGACCATGATTTTAATCAGTCAGAGCTGTGATGGAATTGCTTCTTCTTCTGTTAGAACGGCCTAGTCAAAGTCAAGACCTAAATCTAACTGAAGATATGAGGCAAAACTTGAGAATTTATATGATTTTGGATAAACTTGTAAAACAATGTGAAGAAGTTCAACCAGTGTGATTTCTGATGAGAGGCAATGTATGACAACTTAAATATGCAAGGTAGGTAACAGAGAGAGGTTCTATGAATTGGGACATCAGTAACTTTGGGGGCTGGGGTTTTTGCTCTGCGTATCTATGGAGACAAAACAAGAGTAAACATTTTTCTAAGGTTGTGTAAGCCAGTCTGTGTTACAACATGCTTCCCTTTTAATTTAGTTCAAACGAAGGAACAACTCTGACAGTCAACCAAATATCACGTTATCGGCTAAACAGCTAATCAAGCGATGAGAGATGTTGGGAATTCCACAGCAGGCGGACAATGGCAATGTTTTGCATTATCCAGAGCAGGAGCCAAGGAGAAATCAAGCTCAGATGACTGGCTAGTCAGATACACAAACATTATTATTTGACAAACATTTGGCAAGATTAGTGCTGATCTTGATCAAAGGCCATGTGCTTATTGTATTTTTCTACTGATGACATGTTTCGCTACCAATCCTGTCAATGCATGAGGACATGTTAAATTTTTCCCTATGTTAATTTGCTTATGAGTGAGTGATTAGCTGCTGTTGCTCACAAGTGTCTCTTCCTAGTCCTTCTTCTCTCTAATCAGAGTTGAGGTCTGTTGCTACAGCCGGAAGGAAAGTCTGACTCTGTGCAGTTGACCTTGATGTGACTTTTGTGCCAATTGGACATCAAGTGAGCTGAGTAAAAGGGGGAAAAAAAAAAACAAACAAAAAAAAAACACTGTACCACAACGTTTCAGAAATCCAGTCACTGTCAAATCCTGTCCTGAATAGGAAGGTTGGTGCTATATGTGTTTGTTTTGATCATGCTGATCGACAACTTGTTGATATAAGCGACAATGTACACGCGGCTCATAGTTCGTGACTCAACACTCCTACACAAATACACGCTGTTACTTTTTAAAAGAAATGGAAAAGAAGTCAAACCCAGGTAAAGCTATGATGTTGAAGTGCATTATGGGTCACTGAGACCTCGCTCAGGCGCTGAGTGATGATGTAAGTCTGAGGAAACCACCACTGGGACAGCAGGAGGGAAAATAAGAGCTGTGGCGTGAAAACAGGGGGGAAAGATGGAGATTGGAGGCGACAGTTGAGTTGTGAGAAAGTGTTTTTGGGGCGCCGCGGCTGAGAGTGTGCTGTGCGGTTGCTGGCTGGCTAAGGGATTTTAATAAACAGCCTGCTGAAACATGACAGGACTATTGGGTGAAATCATGGTTGTTTTAAAGTGATGACTGTTGGAAGTCCCTGAACCTAAAAATTAAAGCAGAGCTCAACAGAAAGAGCCTTTATTATATTTTATGCACATTCAGATCTACAAAGAGCACCCTAATGCTTTTACTTGTCTATCAGACAAAAGCAAAGATATATTAAAAAAAAAAAAATCTTTAAACAGAACATGCGCTTGCTTTGTCATAAAGTATGTATGCTCAAAGCTTGTTAACTATAAGAATACATATAGCGTGGCCTCCTTTCCTACCCCATGCCACAAGCTTTTCCATAGCGACTGAAAAGCTTGATCCCGCAACAGTTAGGACACATTCTCCAGTCATCTTTTTTTAAAGTGACATGATGCTCAAGCAAGATCGCTCAGCCCACACCGAAGTGTAACTCAGACAAACCTCTGAAAAACCAACACGATTATGACGCTGGGGGTATTGAACCTGAGACATTTGGTGAGGCATTTTTGCCTTATCAGCCAACATGGAGGCAAAGAAGGTCGACCAAAAAGAGATTAAAACGAGTCATATTTTAGATCCTTGAAATTATTTGTGGGAAACGTTAAAGCCAAACTGTCTGATCTTAAACCATTCCAATTACAGGCCATCAGGTTGTGTATGAATATTTGTGCCACCTGCCTGAAAAGTTATTGCTTTACCAAATAAACTGTACCCAGAGAAAATAGATTTGCAGCCACAACTCACATGTTTGGACTAAGTTTCATGCATTAATCGTTGATTTAGCCATTAAGCATGCAGTGTAATGATGACAAAAGGATGGAAGATTTTTTTTTCAGTTACCTTCATAAAGACAAGTATTTGGTAGTATTGTCAACCACTGTTGTAATCAGATTCTCATGAGGTCAGCTACAGACATTATATCTATATATTTTCCAAACTTTTAAGGTTTTGAACATGGAAACAGCTCTATACCACCCTCTAAGTGCTTTAGGTAAAGCATGTTTTGATTGAATGTTTCCCTCTCAACGTTTAGCCATTTTCTCTGATTTCTTTTCACCAAATCTCTACGACCGCTCAGCGTCTTAGTAATGATAAACTCTGACAACCTTTTCAGAGGTAAAGCAGCTTCAGTTCCTCCAGCTTCTTCAGGACAAATTGTGACTACCAATCAGTCAGTCGATGACAAATGCACTGGATTGATTGACAGGTGGTGTCATGTCAATTGGGACCATTTCTTTAGTCTGCCACCCTATGGGCATTGTTTTTTATGGACATCGCCTGTCACACACATAAGTCCAACCACAAGACACCATTCCTCCTAATTGTATCACTCCATGTAACCTCATTGCTGCCCATGTGGGCAGTTGCACAGGAGAACAACAGAACAGAAACTCAAGAATGTTAGGCATTCTGAACTGATGTTCAGTGTAGCGGCGCACATGCTAGTCCCAAACTTTTTCTCACATCTCAAAGTTGCAAAGGGACAATCCTCTCAGTTACTAAGGAATAATTAAATACTTAACCAGGGGCTAGTACATATCTGCACACCTTCCTACCACCTCACTGTCTGGGCATCTCCAAAGCTGGAAAAATGCCAACCCTTTCCCAAGAGTTGCGTTCCAGAGCCCAAACTTTGTGCAGAGTTGAAATCTTCAAAACAGATGTCCTCAGTTAAGAATTTGAATAGTCTTGTATGACTAAAACACAAGATTGCTTCTAGGTCTAAAAACTAGCTTCAAACAACAGTTAAGTGAAACAGCTTATTTCTCAAAAACAACAAAGTTTGTGGCCAGTGATTTGCTTTGCTTCTGATTATGCACTCTAAAATGAAACATGATTCTGGACTGATTGCAAATCTAATAAAACTTAGGGTACTAATTGGCAACATAGGGTTCCATTGCACTAAGCCAAACCTCTACATAGTAACAGCCTGTTTATTTAATCAGCAAGTTGTTCACATTAATACATGTCACAATAAATGAAAATGAGTTAATTATCTTTACCACTCAAAACATTAGAAAATTTGCACAATATTCTGAGCTTATCTACTTTTCCGCTATCAATTGTAGTAGTAGTAGAATGAGCTTGGGAATTATTGCTTAAGCAAACAACTTTGTTTTTCCAACATCCTTTACTTTGAGCAAATCTGCATCTTTCTCATCTGCATATCGACATTTACATAATATGAGGACATTAGGCACATGAATTTACCACTGGAGATGCATCAGCATTGGAGACACTTTTGACCTTAACTACCAAACATTTATGTTGCACTGACGAAGACTGTTGTATCTTGTAGATTGATGCACCTGTAAGGAGATGGCAGCATAGTGTATGTTATTCCAAATTAAACGTAACTCCACAGTTGCCTTCATGGACTTTTGCGTACAGCACTACATACAAAAACCCTTTCTGGTTTAAGCACACCCTGGGGCACTCAATTATAAAATCCACCAATTTATGTAAATGTTGCAAATGCCAGTTGGCTATAGAAATGCTGCTGCTGTGGAAAGCAGACAAAGCAGGTATGTACCAGTCATGCGCTCGTGGCACTCACTGCTTCCATAGGCAATTTGGAGGACATAGAGGATGCTGATGTGAGCAAAAAGCCACCTTGCCTAACCCAGTCCCTCAACAGACATATTATGCTGCTGTAAGGGTGAGGGGTGAGAGGTTGCAGGCGAGGGGGTGGACTGTAGGGGGGAGGAAGGGTGTCATGCCTCTGGATGACAGCTCTCTCCACCTCATCCGCACACCAGCTGCCCATGATGCATACAAACACACACACACACACACACACACACACACACACACGCACGCACACACGTGACATTCATGCATAAGCACACTCTTCACATTAACCCACTCAACCTCCCACCCCCTTTTCCCCCCAGCCTCATCAACTTCTCTCCTTTTTCAACAAAGACTTTCTCGCCGCTTGATGTCGGCGTTATTCTCCCTGTCTCCATGCAGGTGCCTCATGTTTTTTCCATATCTGTCCTACGGTCAAGGTTTGACATTTAGACCAATGCCTGGGGCTTTATGTGATGGCTGACATGTTGTAGTAAATGAGCATTGGTCTATGTACGATGGCGATGCCACAATGAGCAGTTATGACTCTCAAGCGGGTAGAGTTCTCAACCTTTTTTGCGTGCTTGTAGGGCTCTCCCATTCTTCCATTGTGTTAGGCAACCTGTGGATTTTGATCTTTTACTTATGCCTAATTCATACTTATTTGTCAGCTGTGCCGCTCAGCTGCAAAGCTAGAGCAAAGTACATTTCAACATCTTGTTTGCCTGCAGGCCAGATTTTTGTGACTCCACTGGCTGTGCACTCTGGCAGGTACAATAATACTCCCAATCAGAAGGTGTTGCCTCGACTAGAGAAGACTTACTAACCCTAAGAGGCTATAGAGAATAGGGTATATCTCTGAGGTTAAGTTTACAGTTCAGAGGAGAGCTAAAAAAAACATGCATAGGGCCACATGCTTATTTGCAATGCCCAAGCAGATTGCATACATGATTGCAAACAGGTATGTCAAGGCCTTTATAAGGGGAGTAATTTTTCTCCTGATCATTTCAGCTTGCCAGTCAGGTTTTGTGGTGAAGATATTGTTTTTGTGAAACCCTCTGGTATCAGAAAGGAAGAATTCCTGGTAACTGGTTAATTCAAACTTCCTTTAACTCAATGACTGCATATTATGTTGCCCATAATTCCACTTCGTGGTGATTGGGCAGTCACGGTTGAGCTCCTCTTGTGGGGAGTGCAATTCTTGAACAAAGAGAAATGCTGCGCCTTGTGGAAGCTTGGAGAAACTTTGACTAGGCTGAGTCAGAACCATAACCTAATACCAATTTGGACAGTTTTAACTGTGGTTGCAAAAAATGTCTGGAGTCATGCCCTCTGTTAATTTAGCCAAGATATACCTATTCATCCATCCATCCATCCATCCTTTCTTGCTTTGTGGTTATTGTTGCAGCCATATTAAAAAGCCTACCCAATGTAGAAATATACTATAATTGCATGGTAAACTTTCATTTTTGTACTTTTAGAAACTGTCATCAAAGGACTGAGAACTGTGAGAAATTTGAATCTGGAGAAGTATGGCATTTTGACATTAAAAAAATGTGCATGAACCCTAGGGGAACATGCCTGCGGGGCAGATGTTAAACACACTGTGAAAGAAGATGGAAAGAGCACAGGAGGACTACTGTCAGAGGTTGAGTGCAGTAGACACTAAAAATCGGCTCTGAGAACTGAAATGGCAGACAGAAGAGAGGGGATTTCGTTGTCTTAAACAGGACACAGGTTTTTTTGGAGATTAAAACCGAGAGGAAGAACCCACGGCTCACTACATCAAGACCAATCGAGCTGTGATCAAAGATATCACATCTGCAGGAAAAGAACTGCATGTCTCAGATGAAAAGGACGTATTCTTGATTTCTTTCCTGGTAGGTCTGAGCTGTCACGGTGATGGAAATGAGCACCGGCGCTGATCCGCGGGGCCCGATCCGCACATGTGCTGGCCCGTGAGTGTGCAGCAGTCTCTCCACTTTCTCCTCCTTCTGGTTCTCTGTCATCTCTCCGTCTCTCCCATAGTTTCCTCCCATGGTTTATTATTACGGTATAATCGCTTCCATCTGCCTATCAAGCCGACGGGCAGAGCGAGATTGGGAACAAAAAGAGAGCGAGAAGGAGGGCAGGGAGGGATTTTTTCCCCCCTTTTCCAACACAAACACTTCTCCTCCCTCCGCTCACCTCGTCTCAAAGTCCCTCGTCAGACCAAATCAAAATGCTGCAGAGTCACTTCTGTCTTTCTGTCTAGTATATTATAATCTAGCATGACTTCTGGACAGCTTCACGCATAATTAGGAGTTCAGCAGCTCTGGGCAACAAAATCTGATTCGAATTAGTGCTGTATTACATTACTGTTTACTCATGATCTTTCTTGCCATCTCGCATCTCTTTTTGAGGTACCTATTGGGTGTGCATGTGTGACTGTTAGCACTGCAGCGTTGCAAGACAGGAGAAGAAATTTATCTGCTTACGAGAACAGATTTGACTTCACATAAACTTGGTGGATTCTTCAGGAAGTTTTAGTAACCAACAAACGTTTGCTTTGAAAATGGATTCCCAAATCTCATGGCAGCAACCGGTAGCAATCAGCTGTGCTACAAACAAATACGTTTGATGTGTACATCTCGGGTCAGTGCAGGGGCCAAGGGAATACTCACTCTCAAACCACACAGGACCCCCAGTCCTCTGATCTACAATCAGATTAGCCCCTCGGCCAAATTACAGCCAATCAAAGGCAATTAAATCCAATTATGACCAATTATGGGTAATTAGAATGCCTCGGAGATTGATAACTTGGACAGATGGGGCAAGATGGGGCACCGGGGTGTCACTTTCAAAAAAACTGTCACTGGCCTCTCACTCCATCTTTGTCCAAAATCAGAGTGCTGGCTCTTTTCAAAGGATGCCCATAGAGTTCAAAAAGACTTGGCAATAGCTGGGAAATCTAAGAATAAAAATAACACAGGTCTCCATGTGCCTTTTGGATTCCCTCCTCCATTTCTTGCAAATTCTGGAGGTTAACGTGGCAAAGTGAAAAATCAATGAACACCAGTTGAACTGTCTAACCACCGCAAGCCCAAGATAATTTTCCCTGCTGCTTTTCTTAGGACATGACCAATTTGATTGTCAGCTCTTTACCTCAGAACAATCTTTGCTTTCGGCACTTGGGTATTTTGGTAATGTGGTCTGGAAACTTCAAGTCAAGGAAGGCAAAGCCATCGTTTTATTTCCAGTTTCAGATCAGTGTTCTTAAAAATATCAATGTTACACTCTAGTACTTTCTGGGGTTTCCTTGTATGGTGGGTGTTTTTACATTTGCACAGTCCCTCTCACTGAGTCCCGTGGAATGTCCACCGGCTATGTTATTGCATGGCTTTAGGTTTCGGACTGTGAGGGTGTTGATGTTTGACTTTGGGTTGGCGAGAGATTTAGGGAGGCATATTTCCATCTTTTAGCCCAGAGAAGGTAAAATCTGGAAAATAAATCTAAGACTCCAGCTGATGTTACTCTGTTTTCAAAGGTTTAACATGTTTGTCCATCAAATCTGTTTCTGTCCATCAAAAAGGTCGACTTGTGACCACGTCTTATCCCCGCCTCATGCTATCACAGAATTAGTTTCGGCCTCGCCTTGCATTTAGACAATTCTGTTTTCCATTCCACAAAGCGGTTGATGTTATCATTTTGATTAAAATCGCCGCTCAGATATTCACCTCTAATGGCTGACAGAGAGTAATGGGGGCCTTTTTCAGAAAAAAAAAGGGCCTGCCAAGATAAAGTGCACTGAGTGTGGAGTGCAGGCTTTTGCTGTTTGGAGCATTTAAAGAACTGAAATAATTGCAACAAAATGCTTACATGAAAGCTTTCCTCTGTTTGACTCCATCAGATATTGCCTGCAGGGGTTTTCTTCCCTGGATTAGAGCAGAAATAAGCCAAGCTACAAAGAGTTTCATGGCGATATGGCTTTGAATGAACTCCATCGCTGGTCACCCGATGAAACTATGGCGTGTTTTGACAGTTGCTGCTTTCACGCAGCTTTTTTTTTTTTTTTTTATGTCACAAACCTAACTCCACAAACCTAACTCTGCCCTGTGGTTCCTTCTTCCTCTCGGGTTATATAAGTGCGGACGCCGAAAATCAGAGTGTGCGTTCGAGGCACGGAGGGTTCAAAGGAAACATGGAGGATAAACAAACAGAAGTTTCAGAAGTGTAGACGGCACAGCGCTGATTGCGGGGCTTAGATTGGCTCGGCCCTGGTTTATTTGTGTATGTCACAGAGATAAACATCACTCCGGGACTTCGACAAAAAAATGAACCCACAAGAGAGAATGGACACTGGTGAGCAGAAACCGCTCACACATGTAGATTAGCGCATGCTCGCATGTATAACACACCCACAAACTCTCTTGCTCTCTCAATACACACATTCCGCCTTCCCTTGCAGGGCCCCTGCAATGAAGAGACCTTTTTAGGAGCTGTCACTCAGAGCTGGTCACCATGGAGGTGACTTGGGCACACAACAAAGACCGTTAAGAGTTTCTCACAAGCCTGAAAAAAAAAAAAAGAGGAAGGCACACAGAGAAAAACAACAAAGAAGGAGATAGAAACAGACAGCGAGAGATTCACTGGGAGACAACATGAACACTTGCGAGGTAAAAAGATTGACTGACTAAGCGAGTGGGATGCCATGCAGATGAAGATGGATGAAATGGATGTGATGGACAAATGAGACACAAGCATATTGTGATAAAGAGGTTGGGAGGTAGAATTTGGAGCTGGCAACATCAAGAGAGAAGCAACATGCAGACAGGAAGCAAGCCTATAGCAATTCCCAACAAAACCTCAAAACCTTCACTTATTAGATCGTTGGGATTTATGATTATTAAAAGCTTTTAAGTGCAGATAACACTGTCTTCATTTTTTAGAAATCCAGATAATTTGACTTGAGAGGCTGAAGCTAAAGGCCGTTTTAAGAGAAGTCAAGTCTGAAGCAAACATCTGAAACAACTTCAATTTCAAAATTCTCAAAAACTATTTTATGAACTATTTTATGCCCTCTTGAATTGAAAAGTTGTTTATGCAGAAGCCAATTCATATTTTCATTTTAAAATTGAAGCTGGAGGAGGAGGAGAACAAGGCTCTTCTTGTGTGAAACACATGCAGGAACATATATAAAAATCTCCTGCCAGAGTTTGACTTAAAAGTACATTGGTGTAAAAATAATTAACACTATATCGGTCTCCTCAGCCAGTGTAACATTTTAGTTTTCTTTGAACTGCCTGACATTTGCAACACAGAACTAAGATGTCAGAAATGCTGACCATATTTCATTCTCAGTGATGGCACACTTTCATTGTGTATCACCAATGAAAGATCATTGGTGGTACTCTTCAAAAAGCCTTCTTTACAGTTTTATTTCTTCTCAGTTTACATCTCCGGGTTTTTACTAGGAAATTGTTTGCAGTCATATCCACTGAGTTAGAATATGAGTTCAGGTGAGGCGTGTTTTTCAGATGAAAAGTACCTTTTGAAAATAACACCATTTAAGCAGGTACTAAGCTTCCTTTTTATCAAGACCACATTACTGCATTAAATATGCTCTTTTATAGTCTGATGTGGTATTCTAATTTTAAATGAGCTGAGCAAGGTGGTAGAAAAAGATGCCAATAAAGTTTCATAGAGCATCACTTTGAGAGTTGGAAATTGTTTCCAACTGGGAATGCCACACCGCCTCCAACCCCAATGTCCCATGAAAATGGATAATTGGGTTATGCGTAGATTATTATGTAGTGAAAACAGTTTAGAGTCGCGAATGTCAATGCATATTTAATATTTGTAAGCAATTAGCATCTTGAGTAGATAATTCTCTTCATTTCATAAAACTGCAGATTAGTTGGTGGTGGAGGCTGAAGTCAATAGCTTGAAAGAGAGACCCCATATGTTGACTTTTTTCACATCATTGTCATTTTTAAATTGGTTCGTTATTTACAAGTAAACCAACTGTTCTTTATCCAAGAAGTGGTGGTAGGAGGCAGTTTAACATTTATGATCTGTAATCTGACTATATAGAAGCGTTTCCTTCAGATTCTCATATATTCATACATTCATTTCCCTTTTACATAATATTTGATTCATGGTTAAACATCTACCCAATGCAAGTAGTTCCAAATTTACTAAGTGAGTTTCTACTTAAAGGTTATTGGCAGTTGAAATGGAGACCACATTTAACAACTTTTGTGCCATCTTAATTAAATTTAAATAGGGTTAAATAGTTCTCATTGAGAGCTGTGAGGTTTTTGAGAAGAGAGTTGCGTTAAGATACTCGGTTGATCTCTGCCTTCATAGGAATAGATGTCTTCTTTAACCTTCAGGTCCAGTAATCTTGAACTGAAGTAATCTATGGTCATCTGGATTTATACTAAATAAAGATCTTTATCTAGTGCAAGTAAGATCTTAACAACTTTTTAAGTAACCTTGGTTAAAATGAAATTACGATAGATTATTGCCACCACATATGCACAAAACATTCTGCATGCTGTAACAGTTGGAGAAGAACATTTATGTTCTGGATTATTTGGTGAGAAATAAGCCAAAGGGAGCGTGGGACAGTGGGTCAAGAGGTGATGGGTCCATGGACGCAAAGGGGGGCCAGGGCATTGGGTCCTGTGATCATGGGTCAGATGGGAGTGTGGGCCTCGGGCAGAGTGCCAGGCTGAAAGGCTCTTGGGTGGGCTTTCCACAGATTTTTCCGGGAGTGAAAAGCAATGGAGTCAAGGGTGGGGGAACAGAGGGTGAGGGTGGAAAACACACACTGGATGGATTCTCAAAGCCAATCGGGCATCAAAGCAATTCACCCATATAATGTTTTCAAAATGTGATGATCACCAAGCTGTCTTTGAGAAACCACCAGCTTTGGGTGGATCAGCTTTATGTGGAAAAGAGGAGCGAACACGGAAAAACCTAGAACCAGAATAAACTGTTTAATTGACTGTCGTGATTCACGTACACACACGTACACAGTCTGAAGTTGTTCTCAAACACTCCTGCACCTTTTACACTCTGTTTAAAACACTTTCCATCCAATCTTTGACTGAAAGGCACAAGTCGGAGGTTGTCAAGTTTGTTCTTAAGAGTCGCTGACACTGTGATAGAAGGCAGCACGAAGCAATGACAAGCAGAAGGAAAAAGGAGAAAGGAAGGGGGGGAGGGTGGGCTACAGACATAAAAAAAAAAGACAGAAGCCCTCAGTGGAAGCAGAAAATACCCACAGAGAGAAAAAGAATAAGATTGGCTTGCAAAGGCGGTGAGAAGATGAGAAGAAGCCAAAGAGAGGCAAAGGAAAGAGAGGCCAGCGGGAAAAGGAGAAAGAGTGACTCAGAAAAGAGAAAGCAAAAGAGAGCGAGTTAAAAAGATTACTTTCAGGTTCAGAGACGCTCTTTCTGGCTGTTTACTGGCTGTCACTCAGTGCCTAGCTCCTAGAGAGGGGGACTGCTGGTTCTCATTGGTGTCATTCACCTGCCAATCTGCCTGACAGGGGGACCAGAGGGCCCCATGTTGTGGTGCGGAAACTGTCTGTCAGCCACGCAGCAACTGCATATGACATCATCCAAGATCAGGTTCGAAACATTCATACGTAAGCTGAGCGTGTGACAAAAACCATGCACATTATGCATGGCAAAATACAGACGCTTGGATTAAGGACATGCCATGCCATCAGTGCTTATTTCTGTGTAAAGCACACAAGTGTGTGGAGACAAAGCATGATTCCATGCAGACTGTAAGCCTCGGCCTTACCAATCCCTTGGCTGTCCCGCCCCTCCCCTGTGCAACCCAGAAGTCCTTGTTACTGGCAACCAACTGTGGGGCATCTGCACACCAGAGAAGAACTCTCGTTCCCATCAGCACACATGAGCAATATGCACAAAGAAACCAAAGAGAAACCACATTTATGTATAAGTCTTGGTAGCAATTAGGCACACATAAACAACACAAATGAAGATAAGCACATGAATAAACTCTGTCTGGTTTACTCTGGCACAACCGCACATAGCTGACAGAGATGTCTTGGCAACAAGTAAGCGCCCTTCTGTTTCGAGCTAATTTAACAAGATCACTGAAACAAAAGAGACAAAGGCTTGCACTGTGAATAATGGTTCAGTTTCAGTCGGCTAAAATAATAGTGAAATAAAAATAAATCAATTTCTACTGTATGTAGATTACTGTCAACACACTTCAGGGTTTTTTTTTTTTTTTTTTTTTTGTTCATTGTGTCATAGAAATCACAGCTAAAACACCAGCAATTAGGTTTACATCAGATATATTCCAGTAAGTGAGTTGCCTGACTAATGCACAAGAGGAAAATCAGAGACTTTGAAGTCAGCAGCAATCAGAGCCATCTCTGCTTGGAGAGTTAACAAGAACACAATTCTCGCTCACTGGCTTTGTTGAGTGTTGTTAGCTGCGTACAATGACTTTTGATAAAGTAAAAGAAAAATCATGGTTGTGTGAAAAAGGTAAAGAATAAAAACAACAGGCTGTTATGATTATTATTATTATTTTTTTTTTTTTTTTTTTTTTTGCTCCAACAAGATCATCACACAAAAGTTTTTTAGTTAGCAACAAGCTATGATAGTTATCTTACAGTACAATGACCATTGACTTGCTGCAAGACAAGAATAAAATGTCTAAAAACACCCACCATTTATTTGTCTGTCTTTCTATGGACTTACTAAGTTCTAGATTGGTGGTTTAGATTTTGTTAAAACACTTACTTGCCAAAGTCCACATTTGGAGTGCAGAAGTCAGTGTGACAAAACTGTGACAGATGATTATCGTCTCCCGCAGAGAGTCCCTTGCCTTTAAATTTATTCTCTCTGAGGCGAGCTCAGTCTCTCATGTCTGTTTTGTCCAGGTTATGGTCAAAAAGCTACAGGTTTAAAGGTCGTTGAGAGAAATAGCGGAAGGCACATTAACAGGGAACAGAATGAAATGGAAATATTATAGCTTTTGAGTCAGTACGTGTCAGCCTTTTTATCTTCGCCAATTTGACGTTCACAGGCCACATTTTAATAACTCCCATTTGAGCTGAGATTTCTTTGTTTACACACTGTCATCTGGAGGTTAATAACATATTTGCATAACCGACAGGTCGTCAGTTTACATCAGTTGAACAGAAGCATGCGGACCATCTTTGGAGGGAACAGGCTGTTCTGCTGAATGAACCTGCCTCTGCCTGTGATTTGTTGCCTGCTGACAGGTTTGTCCATCGGCAAGAGCAAGCAAGAGGCTGTTATTACACCACGGCGGTCCGCGGATTCTTGGAGTGCCTGGCATGAATGCTCAGAGCGCTCGGAATGGCTGCTCACGGTTACGTGTCACTTGGAGATCAGTGGGTTGCAGCTTACAAAAGGACCTGCTGCTGTTATTAAGGACAAGCAGAGAGGCTGGACGACATCCATTGTTTCTTTTCTGATCCATCAACGTTCTTCTTAGGAGTTCATTTTATTAGGAGTAAAACGAGTAAAATGTGGCAAACGTTTTTTAAAAGGGCAATACTGATTGGGAAAATTCTTCCCTTTTTTTACGGTACTTTACTAAATGAAGTGGGTCAGAATTTTGTGGACTCGCCTTTTTTTTTTCCAATTTGCAAAGAAGAAGCTCTGTATTTTATTGTCAAGAGCAACAAATTATACTGAACATGAGTAACTAAATCCTTAATTTAAATTGGTCTTGCAATTGAAGGTACTTTTCCTTCAGTTACAACAGTTAAGAAATATAAAAGTGTGTAAAGAGTATCACCTAAAATACAAAAATACAGGCATTAGAATGTGCTTCTGATGTTGCATGCACTGAAATTAGCTATTAGCATTGCATTGTTGCTAAAAGACGATCTTTTTCCCCTTACTCCACTTCTTCTGCTTTAGGATTATAAAAGTTGCTCCAATGTTAGGAAAATAGTAGTTCTCAACTTTTTTGTTTTGTTGCTTTTCTTTCAGGTCAGGAGCTAAACATGTTCTTAATATTTGATGAAATTGCCTTTTAAATTGTTTAATTTCAGCAGTTGCTGGAATTTGAGTCCGTTCCTCCCAACAGAATTAATCCAACTAAGTCAAGTTGCTGACCTTTCAAGCTGTGATAACATCTTTTCCAGGGGATCAACATTAAGGGCTTCATGTTGGCCAGTCTAAAATATCAATTTTGTTGTCTTTCAGACACTGTGCAATAATTTGGTGATATGTTCAGGGTCATTGTCCTATTTTTGTCAGACCCATTTGTGCTCTAGTTTTAACTTCCTGGCTTACGTCTCAAGGTGCGACTTCAATTTTTCCATATGTTTTTTCCTCGTGATGCCATCTGGTTTACAAAGAACGGCAGTTCCTCATGAAGAAAAACCACCATCCCACAGCTGAGACGGTGTTCTTCCTTTTTTCTTTTTTTTTCTCTCCAAATGTGCCTGTGATCATTATGGCTAAACTACTTAATATTAGTTTCATTAGACCACACAGCATGTCTCCATAAATTGAGGTCTCTGTTCCTGTGTGCAAATTGTAATCTAGCTTTTTGAAGTTGCTTTTAGAGTAATGGCTTAATTCTTTCTCTCTCTGTGGGCTCTCAGGTTATGTCATCACAGCAACAGTTTCAGAGTGGAAAAATTAAAAACTCTTTCCAGCCAACATCTTCAAAATGTGTTTTGTTTTTTTGTTCTGGGTTTGACAGATAGGATTTATTTTAAAAGGTGTTAATCACTTAGAAACAGTACTCATCTCCTCCTAAAACGTCCTAATTAACTTATTGTAAGCTTGCAGAGCCATGACATCATCATTTGTGGTTTCACAAACCGTTACACATAATAATCTTATTCTATGTAAGCCTATAGCACTTTAAGAAAATATTTTAAAAATGAAGATATTTATCCTTCTATGTTTTTAGACATTTGAAAAATAACTTTTTCCCCCTTAGTCCTAATTAACCTCAAACAGCAAATGTTAAATCTGCTTTAATGCCGGACTGTAAAAATCAAATGATGGTGCCTATGTATACAATGCATGCTAATGATAGCATCACATCATTAGCATGTTCACTCAGTGATTGAATGTCTAACTAGCAGTTCAGCTCTTGAAACTTTTCATTCCGGTTCCAGTCTCAGGCAAACTGGCAGAGAAAGTCGTTCTCCTGCTTTACAAACTTTGCCTTGCTTGAAAAGTCACACTCTTTAACTTCGATTGTTTCAGCGACTCTGCTTCACGTTTCTTTATATGAACAGCTAAAAGTATTGCAGCACATCCTGGCAGTTTTCTCACTTGGTGGAACCAAATCAAAATATTAAAAAGTGTATGACAGATTTATGGCAATAATCATTAATAACATATTTTAAAAATATTTTATTTTAACAAGCTCAGAGCCAAAATGTTGATAAGCTGCTGTTGCGTCCTCTATTTTTCTCTGTGGAAATTAAATTTCTTTCATCTGTCAATTCAATGACTCTAAATTTTTCATCTTGAAAACATACATATATAGACATCTATGAAAAAACACATGAGCGGGAATGTTTCACTATGTAGAGAGCAAAATAGTCACTTTTCATGTGTCTCCAGCTCTATTCTTCTGCTCATCTGTTTCTCTTCTTCAATTTTCGGCTTAAAGTGGTGCTGTTATTCCAGATGGCTTTGTTGCTACGAATACGGAGAACAACAAGCGCAACTTCACTGGAAATATGAAAATATCTTAGCATGTGGAGGTCATTATGGTTGCCTAAATTGTTTAAGCTCCAGAAAGAAATCTAATCCAGACCTGAAGAGCAATAATAAATTTGTGTGCTCATGCACGAAGGCTCAACGTGTATGCCTCTGCATTTCTTCAGATCTGAGATGTGCAGATTTCAAACACATGTCTGTTTGTTTCTTGGAAAACTTGAAAGCAATTAACGTGCACAAACCCAATTTGCCTTCCATCTGGTTGAAAAGCCCTAAGTGTCTGACTTGTTGCAGATAAATACCAAACACGAGACACTCAAACTCATACGAGGAAAAGAAAGAACCTAGCTCGTGCTTCACTTTCTTTCTCTGCACGCTGTTTAATTTTCCTCAGATTAGCCGAGGGAATCCTGTTTTCATTTATTGCTTAGTTGTTCCTTAAATCTGCCTCCAGCGAGTCCTGAAAGTGCCCCAGTGCCAAATGAGCAGCATAAAGCATGCCCCAAAGCATGGCCCGAAACGACAGCCTAACAGCAAAGCTGTCAGCCCATGAGCCAATGCACTAAAACTTGAATGCAGCCGAACAGTGGGGTTTTATAGCTGACAACCCTCAGTCACAAACTCTCTAATGCCCTGTTTAACAAGCTGAAAATCCTTCATTTATTCCGTCTGCATTTCCTTTATATGAGCTCGTCCATTACAATGCTCAAACGGAGGCGGTCTAAAATAAACATACTGTTTTGCTTATGGATTTTTGGTGTACAAATAGGTCCAGTGCTATAGCAGCGTCCAGACTTGCGCATAATGTCAGTTGTGTTTTCTTACCTTATTGCATTATGTTTGCAGGCAAAATATGGGGTGCAATGATACAGGCAGAAGAGCATTATATCAAAAAATACTTATTCATTTTTATTCTCAAAATAGCTGCAACCCAGGTAGGATGGAGGGCATCTATAAAGAGGTTTTATGTTTTTGCCTTCCAGCAGCAACTCTCCTAAATTTCGGGACGTGATCATTTGTTACACCTTCTACAGGACATCCTATAACTTTTAACTTTTTCTAGCCACTTGTGAAGTTTGGTTCTGTTAAATTGTTCCATCCGAGCAGTGGCTCTCTGTAGCTCCTCCAGAGTTACCACAGACAATTCATCTGCTTCCTTGATCTTGTGAATTTGCATGGATGGTGGATGGTCATACCCTCAGCAGGTTTGCGGTTGAGCAGTCCTTTGTCCATCGTCACATACTGACTTACTAGTTTGGGGTTAGATTTAACATTTAATACTTAACACTGCACTAACGCAGCTGAAGGCCCATTCTTATTCATGTGCACCGAGGTCAGCTGATCAGGATTTCTTGGAAGTGACATCACTATATTAAAACTCGCAGAGATCGGAAGTTTCAAGACTGTCGAACTCTCTGCTGCGTCCCTGAGTTTACACATTAACTCTTAAAAAACTGTGACATTTTTATACAGGAAAGCTTTCAACCAATTAATTTGGTGTTTTATTTTTGCGTCATTGTGTTTTATCTGTGTGCCTTTGTTTTAGTTTGTTTTATTCGTGAAGCGATTGTGATTTTTATTTGGGTGCATTCGTACCAGCTCCGTTTCATCCGCTTTGGTTGAACTTTGGTTTGTTTGTCAAGAAAGTCCGATTCGTTTTGGGAGGTGTGAATGCGTAACCGGACTCTGATGCGGACCAAAAGTGCAAACTCTAGTGTGCCTAAAAATCTAGGTCTCAGTTTGGTCGAAGTAAACTTTGGCGTGGTTTGAATGCGTGTGTGAATCCAAGTGGTCTGGAGACTGCTCCAAAGACCACGAAGTGGACTATTGCGCTGGGCATTCTGAGTAAATACAATCTGAACAAAGGTGCAAGTCAATTACTGGAGAGAGAAATGGCTTGTGATCGTTGAAGAGAGACAAAAGAGAATGCTACAACCACTAAAATCTGACACTACTCCATTTTTGTTTACATTTTGTGAAGAAGGAAGTTGGGATCATGTCTTCTGCTGAGGGTTTTGTGCCGTGACCTTCAGCACTTCGTGGTGCAACACCATCACAGTGAACAGGTTTTCTAATGGGTTTGGATCATTGCAGTGTGAAAGTGAACCGAGCCACATCAATATTACTTTCTTTAATTTCTGTTCACTAGTGCAACCATTTGGGGTATTTCTAGACTCTATTAACTAATTGGACTTCTGAAGGCAATCAGTTACACTAGATTTTATTTAGAGCTATCAGAGAAAAGTGGGCTGGATTGCATGCCCAACTTTTCTGATATTTCCATACAAAAAGTATATAAATGTAATTTTCTTCTTGTTCACAATTATCTGGTGGGTTCTTTTTGTTGTTGTTGTTGTTGTTGATCTCTCACACAACATCCTAATACAGGACAATGAAATGTGTGGTTGTAATGGATCAAGATGGTTTAAGGGATGTGAGGAATACTTAACCACTATGTATTCAGCAGTTTGATTTCAAGAAGCACATATATTTATCAAGCACAATTCAAATACAATGTACTGTAAAACGCCAGCTCAACCATTAAAAGAGATGTCACTCAACATTTGCAGAGGAAGTTGAGGAATAAGCAGATAACGATCGTTTTAGCTGTTTATTAAAACATATTCAGCCTCCTTCACAGTTCTTTTAGATGTAGCACTTCCACTTTTATGGTTTCAAATTGGTAAACACATTTATCCTTCGCAGGCTTTCCTGCTTCAGTTTAAGTTTTGGCAAGTGAAGTGCAGCCCAGTTGGTTTGAGATCAGGGGATTTACTGGATCATTGCAGAGTATTACACCTCTTTAGTTTCAGTAACTCTGGGGTTGCCTTAATGGTATGTTTTAGTTTGCTGTCCATCTGAACTGTGGAGCTCTTTCCTGTCAGCTTTGCTGCATTTGTCATTGTTTTACCAGACAGTGTGTGCCTTTGCTTTTCCGCCTCACTGAACAGCAGCAGCACCACTGAAGCCGAGCGTGCTCATGCCATCACACCACCTCCACATGTGGTGCAGATGACGTTGCTGGCCTTAAATCGTAATTCATTTGCAGCTTCTTTTTTTTTTCCCCAGTATTTTCTGTCCTGTGTTTCTGGTACAGAATGATCTCTTTCTCATCTGTTTTGAGAACTGGCCTGATTTTTTTTAAACCTTTTTTTCTACTTTTACAACCGTGATGGCTTTATGATCAGTTTGCACAATATTTTGATCTTCCCTCAGATGGACGAGATAGACCTCAACTACAAAAAACATGTTTTGTTTTAATTTTACTAAGCCCAGAACAATGAATTTCCCCCAAAATCTATCACAATTTTTACAGCTCTGATATTGATGTTATTTTTTTATTTTATTTTATTTTTTTATGGTTTTAAGGACATTTTAATTCACTGGAATAGAAGGTTCATTTACCTCTGCAGGTTTAAAGCAAAACGCTTCATAGGCACGTACCACTGAGGGACTTCTACTTGCCGAAATAATCATGGAAAAGCTCAGAGCAGTTAATAATATGCAGAGCCTGACACATTTATTGCTTTTAAAAGGTTTTTAAAAATGAAATGATCTCGCATTGCAGTAGCAGAGTCTTAAACTAAAGATTTCAATCCAAGCTTTAATTTGAGCACATTTACTCAGCAGGGGAAAATGTTAAAGATGTAAGGCATTTTATTTCATTTTTAAAAGAAAAATAATTACTTGCACCCCGCTACTTTAGTACAGTGTCTTTTTGACACTGGGAAAGCACTAATAACAGCAATAATATTTAACAATGTTGGAGAACAGGTAGAGGGATCTTTTCACTCTTCCTGTTTCACATGTCTAAGTCCTCTCTTGTACTCACCCCACAAATTTTGTGTTTGGTTTAAGCAAAGGAGCTAAGATAGTTATGAAATAAGGTCATATTTGTGTCTTATGTATTGAGGGCCCATTTTTAGCTTACTGGAAGAGGCCACTGCATTTTAAAGTAAAATGTCCTGGTATTTGAAGCTTTGGAGGTGAATCTGAAAGAAAAAACAGGCCCTGAGCACCACAGATCCTCCTCTATGCTCGACAATAGGCTTAATGTAGTTTTCCACATATTCATCCTTTTTGTTAGCAAACAGTTCAAATTTACATTAATCTGACCAAAGCAAGATTTAACTACATAATGTAGCTGGGGATTATGTTAAAAACAATTATTTCTTAAGATTTTTCAGTTGGATTGTTCAGATTAGTCCAGTTTGAGATCGTCTTGCTGCAATAGAAGATTAGTTCATTTTATGACCTTAACAGTCAGATCTACATAGAAATGTCACCAAGTATGGAAGAGAAGGTGTTCACATTCAAGTTCTTGCTGATTATTTAGATAAAGTAATACAGACCCATGTGGGAGCTCATAGTTCCACCACCACTTCTGCACCAACTAGCTTGGCAATTATTTTTTCTTTCTGTTCATCTTTTCACATGTTGTCACACCTACAAAAGTCAATTTATTTATTTTTTTTACAAATAAAAATCTGACAAAAGCGTTTGAATTTATCACCTTATGATGTGACGTCACAGGGCATCAAATTTCTTTCAGTCGTCACGATTAGTTGCACATCACCTTGCTGGAAAACGAGACATGTGGTGGAAAATGAACACTGAACATCACCTTAATGGCACCATTATCCATGGTTCAACGTGACGGCAGCATCATGGTATGGGGATGCCCTCAGGAAGCTGGATGGAGCCACATACAGACTGAATTCTGGAAGAAAACATGCTGCAGGCTGCAGAAGACTGAAGACGGTGGAGTGTGTTAATCTTTCAGCACCACAATGAGCCTAAATAAACACCTGAAATGTTTTGACCAAAGTATATGTTTATGTCAGAAGTGAAAATAATTCACCCTGTAGGTGTGCAGAGCTGGAATATACAAACGGCAAAATAAATCGTGCGATTTTCTTCCACTGTACAATGTTTCAGTACTTTCTGACGGTTCATCTCACTCAAACCTTTAGAAAAATAAACTGAAGTTTGTATTTCTAAGCTGATAGAATACTGAAAGGACAACGAGAACATGTGCAATTCTATGTACACGAATTCAGATTGAAGAAAAAGATGCAGTAAAGAGATAAAAATGGTTTAAGGACGAGGGGGTGGTGCCTCTGTTCCGCCATCGTGATCACAACAGATTGGATGAAGTCCTCATCGGCGTTACGCTGTCCCAGTCACAGTCCCGTGAAACCAGCACCGTGCCCTCCCCACACATACCCCCGCCTTTCAAAACAATGGTGTCACTTCTGAGAGCCAAAGAGACTCGCAAGGCATGCTGCATCATGGATATTAGCTATGGGGATCACTTGTTTAAAACAAGAGATCAGATGTGTGCTTTTGCAGCTTGTCAAGCACCAGCAGCACATGACCACGTTTGAAGTTTTGACTCCTTGCGGTACACACGTCTGTCTTTTGCTTTCAGGCTGGTCGGCGACGGCGAGGACATCCGTGTAGGTTCGTACAGGCATTCCAGCCCGTCTCCGCTTGTATATTACCGGTGTGTTTTGTTTTCATCATAGGTTTCAGCACTCTCTGTGGCAGTGTGGAGCGTTCTTTCCACTTCATTTCATTTTACAACATGTCCTGTGGGGTGCTGTTTTACCATCTCGTAGAGAAGATTTTAAATCAGTTTTAGATGCCCTAATCACACACCAAAGAAGGTTCTGTATTAAGTGGGTCGACTTTATGAGTTGTGGTCATATTTTCCAGCTAAGAATAGATTGCCTGTTTGTTTCTCTGTTTTTCCACCCTCCAATTTAGCAATTTAACGTGGGAGACTAGCGTGTGCTCCACCTTGTTTCTCGTATCTTGACAACAAACTGTTGTGGCCTCTTCTGAGAATTACCAGTTAAGCGAAAACAAAACCTGGATCAGATGCAATCATCCTTACCTCTCCACACACCCCCCCCTCCCAACTATTTTCTTTGAGCGTGTTTTTATAGCCACAGGAGGACATATTTATGTTCAACATCGTGGCAGGGTTGGAATCCTCAAGAGTGCAGTGATGCGGACAGGAAACCCTGAATCGCTCTCCAGCCCAAACATCATACAACGTTTACCCCCTCTTCTCACCCGCTCCTCTAAAACAACAGCTTTGACACGATCTGCACCACGTCGCTCGTAACTTGAGAGTAACCTGCCAGACGCCGGCGCTCAGAGGGATTCTTTGCAAGAGTCAATCAGAAGACTGATTCATGAAGAAGAAGATCAGGTCGGGAAGATGGTGCAGAAGGTTCTCCCTGGTGGAACAGGCCTAAGCCAGCTCAAGGCGGCAGTCAGTAAAAAATGTCCGCCTAAATATGTTGTGGCACAATCACACACAAAGTCTTGCTACCTTCTTCATTTGGTCACAGAAGTGCAGTCGGGTAAACATCTGTCAGCCATTGCCTCCCCCCCATCCCTTCCTCCCACCTACTTCCAGCAGTTCATTTTGCCCTCTGACCCTCAGTTGAAGAAAGAGCAACTGTGACTTTCTTGCAAAAACTCTGCACAGACCTTAACTCTTTTGACAAGTAGCTCGAAAAAGATTTAGAGCTTTGACTGCGCGTGGCTAAATCTGTGTTAAATGTCATACCTATATTAACATTATTGCACCGTGATGCAGAAAAGCGATAACTCTTTGTGTTGTTTGAGCTCTTCAGCAAAACACAATATTGGTCATTCACCGATTTGTTTTTTTTTTTCAGAGAAACATTCATTCAGCATCACAGCATCACATTCATACAGGTCCACTGTACTTAACCGTCAGCATGAGATACTTTTCCACACATGCGTTCTTTGTTTTAGCCAAGACCCACATGGGGTGTTTGTTCCACAAAAGCTCAGTCTTAGCATCTAAGTCACTCGCAAGCTGGTTAGCAGATAGAAAGTGTCGCGTAGTTGTCATAGAAACGGGGTAAAACCCAAGACGGCACTAAGTGGTAACATTATCTTGTAGTGACTTGGAGATTTTTCACGTGTCCGATGGATTTATTTGGGGTTTTTTTTGTATCCAATCCTTTGAAAGCTGTTTTCCGAAAGTAAAAGAGTTGAAGTTCTGTCATTTCTGCATCATAAAGATTTTATTTTATCTTTCCTGTTCCTCATCCTGCTCAGTCAATTAGTCAGAAGCTCTGTTCTGCCACCATGGCAGCCACCCTACCTCCCATAGGACCACCAGACCAGCACCACGGACCCAAGGACACACACCAGAGCTCTCATCAGCTCGCCCACTCCCACCTATCTCAGGGGCCTCAGGTTTCTCCACAGTCCCTGCCGTCGCCTCTGCTTCCAGCAGCCCACCAGCCCCCTTCACCCCCCGCTCCAGGCTTCCCTCTTTCTCCACATCAATTACGGCCTCTCCCCGTTGCCAGAGCCCTCAGCTCTACGACCCCTGGGGTTACCGAGTCAGGGGGGTCAGAGGTCAATCTCCCCGCTGCCAGCCCAGGCATCTCTCAGAAGTTTCCGGCCCTGTGCCTGAAACCCTGCGGTCGTAAGGGGCAACACCCACACGACCCTCGGGCGGCCAGGGAGAAACACCGAAAAAAATCCCCCCACCATTGCTGCAAACAATGCCGTGCCACAGTCAGCCTGGAGAAGTTAGCTGGTTCTCTTAAGTGATGCATGCCGATTCAGTTTTATGCCTAAGAATAAAAAATAAATGCTGCTTGTTCTCCAGATGATTTTTGGATTTTTTTGGTAAAGATTCCAAGGTTAATTTTATGATGAATGTGTGTGTCTTGTTTTCATCTGCTTTTCATAAATATGGGAGACAGTGTATTGAATATTCAACAATTTAAACAGTAAATACTAAGTTTCCTAAGTACCACCCTAAAGGAGCGTACTACTGAACAAACATTAGGTTTGACTGGATGCTCAAATTCCAGTGTGGCTGCCATTCACTTAAGTCCTACTATGACTTACAGTTAAAAGTCGGTTATTTGACATTTGCATTTCTGATTAAATCAAAGCTCACTAGTTCTTTCACACATAAGGAACTACACAATATTTAGCAAACATGTTGCTGCAAGTGTTTTAAAATTAACTTATGCTGCTTATAGCACATACCCACCAGTGCTGTAACGTGTTTTCTTTTAGACCATTCCAATCAGACTTTGGCTCAGTGTTCAGGGTCATCAATATGCTGGAATCTGACATTCTGATGCGATCTTCATTCTTTTGTGGGTGGCCACTCTGGCTTGTAAGTCTAACAAGTTTCCTGTGCAAAATGACAAAAAATAAATAAATAAATAAAATAAAACAAAACAAAAATACAATCTCAACATTGAGCTAATTCCCATTATTCACTGTAAAACTGGAGTGTCTTTATGGAGCCTTCTGTGACAGTTTGTGGAGTGTGTTGCTAATAGTTTTCAACAGATTTTCCCACTGGAGGTGAGAATCTCCGCAATTCCTCTAGTGTTAGCATGAACATCTCCGCTGCTTCCCTGATAAAATGGTCTCCTGGCCTGCCACTTTATGTATGGGTAGTTTTGCAGTTGTGACATACTCTTATTTTTAATTGACGGATTAAGAGTGATAACATTTCTTAATAACAAAATGTTGGCTGCAAATAATCCTTAAATTATTGTATTCCTTTTCTGTTATCACAATGTCTCTAAAACTATCAGCTAAAATCTGTAAGGTGGGATGGTGAGAGTCGATTTAACTGGCTAAATTGGAACACTGGATCAAATGCAAATATGACTTTGCACAAATATCATGACAAATATTAATGACCCTGTCTCTTGGTGTTGTCTAAACATTCACAGAACAGCTAAAACAATTTGTTGCAGTGGATTTTATTTAGGTGGTGTCCAAATAAGGAGGGATGAAAAAGTTACGCACTTTTCAGATTCCTGTTCGTAAAGAAAAACGTATGTGCCAATATTCTGGTCAACTTTTAGCTAGCCTGTTGTTTAAAATCCAATAAAGCACAATGAGTCTTGTATTTTAGCACGACAAAACTCAATGCAACCAAGTTAAGATGATATAAACACCAAATGGTAAATTTTCTGTACTTGCAAAGCTCTTTATTAAATGCACATCACACAACAGTCATTCACTCACTCATGTACACATCCACATGCTGAAAGGCAGATTGTATGCAAACTGAGCTCGGAGACATAAAAAAAACAACGATTTTACACATATGGATTTCGGAAATACTTGAATTTCCTGGGCACCTTGCTGGAAGACAGGGCCAATAAAACCAAAATAATGTTTTTACATCAATTTTTATGTGAGTAAAAAAGGGACATCTCAACAGCCTTGAATTTACGCCTGCTGCGGCAGCTCCCCCACTCCATAAATCTCTTTAAATTGATTACTAATCAACCACAGATATTAAAGAAGGGGAGAGATTTTCACTGATTTGGTGGTAAATTTCACAATGAAAGGCCAGCAGTCTATAAAGATGTATCACACAGTCAGGCAGGTTAAACAGCATGTCAATGGCTCGAGTCGCTTGGTTGAGCACACAGCCTTGATGTGGAGCACAGCTGTATTTCTGTCGTGGATCCCAGAGCTAACAGTATCAATATCAGACACATTATTGCTAATGGGAGAGCCAGAGGCTGGAGGGAAAGCGGGAGACAGAGAGCCTGCAGAGGGACGGTATCTCTATTGATTAGCTGGGGAAAAAAAGGACCTCCACTCCAGTCCGCTCCCTGTTCAGACATATGGGGTAATAAGGACCACTCTTCCCCACTACTGCTCATCCCATCTCCCCGCACCCCCTAGCAGAGAGCCTTTTAATCAGCCCCCGGGGGAATACATGGATATGATATGGGAGAGAAAGAAAGAGGAAAAGGAGACAGGGTGAGAGGAGTCCATTAGTGAAGCCAACACAATAGCTGCAGAAACAAACCTGACACATGGACGGTTGCTTCATGCACACGAAATATGGGGGGACATGAGTAACAGGCACGAACAATTTTTAATGCGCTTGCATGTTTTTCATTTGGAACAAAATATATTTCAAGTTTCAACCAGTTTTTGGTGACTTATAGAGCCGCTCGTGGTCCACATGAGATCTAAGCTGATGGCACTCCAGAGTTTCCAGAGGGTCAGTTTTCTGCCTCCGCCAGGGCTATTTTCCTCTGTTTATGTATAAGAGCCTTTCTGTTTTCTTTTCCAGCCAGAAGGATGCCAATCTCAGCGAGCCAGACTAACTTTATCAAAGCGGCCATCTCAGATGCTGACATCGAGTCCACAGCTATGTTTCATGCTGAAAAGACATGAAAAAGAAAGCTGTCATCGCCTCACCCCTTCGCTGGCCTCTCAGCCTCTCAGGCTCTCTTGAGAGATGGTGAGAGAAAGGGAAGTAAGGCGGAAGAGAATTCAAGAGTGGTTAAAACAAGTTTTAATGTGACTCGAAACGCCGAATAAAGTGCCAGAGAACATCTTTAGGTTTATTTTTAAACAAAATAACAGGGATGTGAATGAAGTGGTGAGATTTCAATTAAGAAGCCCCAGTTTCTGTGAGGCAAAGTTACAAAATCACTGGAAAGCGCTCCTGTTGCGTAAAACATGTGCAACAGCGCCCTCCTGTGGCAGACAAGATTTGAGCACTTTTTGGAGCAACTGTAGATTCAAAGTTTCACACCAGACTTTTTTTGTTAAATTTCTCAAACTCACTTGGATATTGACATCTGTAGAAAAATGCTGCGGTCAGATTTTCAATTGTGGTTTTGATTTCCCATAACATTTTATGAAATTGAAATAAAATCTACTTTACCAAACAGTTGACATGAGTCTTGGAACATCACATGAAACCTGAAATATTTTTCAAAGTTCAGTTCAATTTTTTCCTATCGATCCTTTTTTTTTAAAATAAATAAATAAAAAATAAAACCTCTTATAGGCGTTTACTTGTGTCCTGTATGATGGCAGAAAAATATTGGAGAAATATTTGAGAACACATAAGAGATTTCTATTAAAACTAGGGAACAATGAAACACCTGAAAGCAATTTGTGAATCAGACTAGGCATGTCATGTATGTTAAAGTCTGTTTGCAATATTATTTCCTAATAGGAGTTGATTACCTCAATTTCTAAACCTCTTGTGAAGTCGCTTTGTGAAGCAGTTTTTCTCTTTAAAATATTGGACTTTTTTTCAATTCCCACTGGGAAATTCATGCTTTATTACCTACTTGTATTTTCTGTCACTCTAAAACTAGGCTAGATAGCGTAATGTTGGACATGTTGAGCAAAAGTAGCAAGGTTGAGCTAAAACGAGCAACAACAGTCCTGTAATACTGTCAATAGGACTTTTATTATTGTTGAAGGAGCAAGGCAGAACTACTCCTTAATGTAACACATGTTTCCTGCTGACCAGAGGGACACATTAGGTCTGTTTATTCAATCAGCGTTATAACAGAACTGGAAAGGGGGAACGGAGGAGAGGAGGGGTGGCTGGATTTGGACGGAGGAGAGCAGTTTTCATCAATACGCGTCAATTGGCAAGGAATAATCCTGATGTGAAATTTCTTCCATATGCCCCCGCTACGGGGCGCCAAAGAGTCTGCCAAAGCGTCCTCCATAGAGTCTGTGAGGACATTTGTTCTCTGTGATTGGCTGATGAGCTTGGAAGCAGCTGGAGAGAGGGACCAATAATGAACTCGTATATTGAGTCTCCAATTCCATTGGCTTAGAGTGGGTGTCAATCAAGCAGCGATCGGGGTCTGAAGAGAGAGATCGGGCCAGTTGGTTGTTTTGCACTCTGGAGGACGGAGCTCTGCAGCAGAGAGTTGCAGACACACACTCGCACTGCTGCTTATCACCGAGCTGAGGACTATGCTGTGCATTTATATTTTAATAATAATAATAATAATAATAATAATAATAATAATAATAATAATAATAATAATAATAATAATAAATGATAATTTTATAATAGTATTTTTTTACTACAAACTAAATATTTACAAACACCAAATTTGGAACTTCTTGTGATTTATTTTTATCTTACCATGATAAATGCTAATTTATTTATTTGTTTTATTATTATTGTTGTTATTAGTAGTGGTGGTAGTATAAGTAATAATAATAATAATAATAGCTATTGTTATTATTATTATTATTATTAGAAGTACATAAGTTTTAATAACAATAATAATAATAATAACAATAACAATAACAACAATAATAATAATAATAATAATAATTTATAACAATATTTATAGTATTTATTGAATACTTGATTATTTTGTTGGCATTATGTTTTATTTACTTATAATATATTTTTTAGACAGATAGATAGATAGATAGATAGATAGATAGATAGATAGATAGATAGATAGATAGATAGATAGATAGATAGATAGATAGATAGATAGATAGATAGATAGATAGATAGATAGATTAAATTTAATGACGTGTCAGTGGTATGCTCATACTTAACCCCTCATAACTACTAAACTAACAATTTTATAACTCACAGAATTACTACGTGTGTCCAACTTCACAGCAAGCCAAGCTGCCTCCATTTTTTTTTTTTAGATACACGCGCGTGCGCATTAGTCTGCCACTGCGTCATGCGCGGCTCCTCCAATCAGCCTCGCTCTCAGAGGTGCTGCGTAGTGTGTGATTTAGGAGTCCTCCCTCAATAAATCTGTCCGAACTTCGCAAAGTTGATTTGAATGTGCTCGTTTCACTTCGTTACTGAAAGTTGTCTTGGATTAATGAAGTGACAGCGCGCTGGCGTCAGATCAGTCGGAGTTGATAGTTTTAAGCTTCCTGAACGGCACGCGAGGCGGAGCGGTTCGAGTCTGGACCTCGTTCGAGCCACACAGTCAGTCAGTCAGTCAGTCCGTTAGTGACGCTTTCCTAAGGCGAAGCTCAGATGTCACGTGCTGCCAAGGATCAGTTTCTTTTTCTTTCTATTTAGAAGAGTTGTTTTTTGGGGGCGGGGGGGATTGCATGTACCTCATATTTAAGATGGAGGGATATGTTTATTTATTTCCTTAGCTTGTGTGTTGAAAGATTGCCAGTTGCATGTAATTTAATCTCACAGTTAATACAGTTAATGGGTGGGAAGTGTTGCAGTCGACTGCCAGACACTAAGTTTGTTGGTGTATCCTAGGGACACTTACCATAGATGTTTGTGTTGAAATACAATATTTAAGTTATATTATTAAATTAATGAAACTGTTAAAATAATTTCTTGCCATGCACAACGGTGTATCATATAACCCCTGTCTACAGTGGATTATTTTTAACAAACAGTGCGTTTCCACTGATGCACATTATGTAGGCTAATCTAGGGCAGGAAAAATTCGGTGTTTTCTATCTCTGTGTGCTTTTGAAAATCAGTCTTTCACTTTCTGTTTGCGATTAATAAAGTATTTTGTCAACTGTATTTAATGACATTTAGATTCACTTCTTTCACTTTCTCGTCAAAGTAGACTAGCAAAGTTAATAATGTCTTCCCATTTATTTCGTTTAATGGATCATTTTTAAGGTCTTTTAACAATTTTAGTCAGTGATCAGTTTGTATGGATTATACTTTTGTCTTATTGTGAAGATTTTCTCCTAAAAATGAATTGAATTATAATATAAAGCATTTTCTACCAACAACTATGTGTCTATTTAGACATTTGTTACAGTATTATTCAAAGTCCAAAACAGCTTTTAAAAACATCAGTTCAGCAATTGCCAAATTGTGACAGCAGGGGTCGCAGTGGATCACTAACAAATTACACACACGGACACAGTGCGTTTCACCTGCTAGTTCAATCATCTTAATTTACATTTTGTAAGTATAATCTTTCTATTACCTATTTTTGTTGCTTATTTGTCAATATTGACTTATTTTCTTATTATGCAAATGAAACCGGATATTCCTTTGCCCATGTGCTAAATTGCTAAAAAAAAGAAAAATCTTTTGATATCATTTTTAATAATTTCGACAATACAAAAATTAATTAAGAAAACCAGCTTTTTACAGATAAAATTAGTCTTAAAGATCCAGTACTTCATCAGCACTTGGGATTTTGGCAAAATGTATTCATTTATTTCTACTTTCATAAATAAATGCTTTTATTTATTCATAAAAGTAAATAAATCCTGCATTTTTTTTCATGCATAAATGCATCATATAGTAAACACATCGTTCCAATAAAATGAACAACCACGCTAAGTTTTAACAACCATTTCCTCTCTTGTGGCATCAGTCAAGATTATTTGTCCATACAATCCTGCAGAGACCTTGGATAGTGTCTGGTGAAAAACCCTGACTGTCCAAAGTACAGCTTTATCAACTCTCCTTCTGCATGAATGTATTCTGTCCTTTTTTAAACTTAGTGATTATTCTTTGATTTGTGCCAAACAATCAGTTGGGCATAAGATAAGAATGTTCAAAAGAGGCAAAGAATGAAAAAGAAAACCCTGCAGTTTATAAAAAAGAAATAGCAGGTGGATAAATTGAGACTGACATTGACATTACAGGTTGTACTTAGAATGGCTTCCATCTTCCAATTCTCAAATTCTCCTGGAGACACAGAAACTATATTTTCAAAACATATTACGCTCAAGCCCTGTGATGGAGAAGGGGGACTTTGGAATACATTATTATTTAAAAAATATTGAAAACTTCACTCTGCTCTCTAAGTCAGTGTACACATGCTGGTACATTGACGGAACTAAATGGAGATTTGATGCATAAAACCCATATTATATCTTCAACATGTTCACCTTTTAAGAAAAGACGCATTGCCAGCAAAGTGTGGATTTAAAAGGGCCTCTGACCTTCCTCACATGTCCCAGTAGGATAAACCACAAAAAATATGAAAATATACTATTAAATGCTGCAATTATTTGGTTTTTCAAGACATAGAATTATGTACACTTATGAACATCTTATATGATGTTCTTATATGATGTTCAACAAGTGCTAGTTTAGATTCTTAATCATCAAGGACATAACAATCATACGTGGTTAAACAGAACATAATTAGACCTCTTTGCTTATTACTTGAAGATATTTCACCTCTGATCCAAAAGGCTTTCTCAGTTCTGAACATGCCTTTAAGCAAAAGAGAGGCAACATTAACATATACAATTAAGTAAGATGAAGTCTATCCAAGTCTTTAAGACTGCCATTAAATTGCATCTGCATTTTTAAGATGCAGCTGCAAGACAAAATCTAAACAAAGCAGATGGTTCCTGTTGTATTTTGTTTCTCTTTTATGTGTACACCACCAAGTCAAATCACTGTCAGAACACTTTACAACGCAAACAGGCCAATTCATATCCATACATCGAATCCAATTTGGTCCTAATATAATTCAAATTATTTTCTGATACAATAAAATTATAAAGTAATATTCATGTTGGTCCTGTTAAACAACACAATCAAATTTAGTTTATGTAACACCAAGTGGCCTGTCTGAAGACATCCAGCTGACTGCATTGATTCATTAACTTTTTTAGAGATTCCTTATCCTACAAACCCTTGCACAAAAGCACTGGTAGCACATATAAGTACTGAACCTGTTGCACTTTTTTATGAAAAAGAAATCACGGAGGGTGTAGTTAATTGTGGCAATAACTTGGTCAAAAGTTTTATCCAGAAATGAGATATGATTAACAAAACAGATGACTTTGCATCAGCAAAACAAATAAAGAGAATAAAGCAAATAATTCTACTAGTGATTCTGTGAGAAAAAGAAACAGCTTACTTCAGAATGACTGAGATGGGAGTCTAGCAGTGACAATTAAAGCAAGGACACAGCTAATGGCAATTAATATTTGTGCCAGTGACTCCATCCAGGAAAAAAACCCAGCTAAACTCAGAAGCAATAAACCAGGTGTACTTTCTATGGAAAAGAGAAAAACCTTAAGTGTACATAATTCATGGCAGCAATAGCTCTCTCAATGTCTTTCTTACAAGAAAGACTTAAAACAAAACACAGAAGCAATGTGCCAATCACACCTTCTATAAAAAGCACAATTCACGAGAGAGCACAAAGTTAATGTCTGCAATAACAGCATTGCAACAATTATTTATTAAGGATTACATAAACCTCATATTGTGAATAGCTGCTTGGGCTGAAAGGAAACAAATTGTTTCACTTCTGTATATATCTATCTTATTATTATGGGTTTGTTTTACCCAGAGAGAGATCATGCATTTATTGTTCAAAATCAATTTGCTGACAAAATCCCAGGATGATCACTTGTTTGGGTGTTTATAGTATAATAGCAAAAAAAAAAAAAAAAAAAAAGCTATTTAACCTGCTTCATTCCATTTAACTTTCTAATATACTTTATGAAAAAACATATGAGGAAAAAACAAGCTCAGTATTGCTATATTAATGTATCTGGTGCTGTAAAACAAAAGGATTTTCCCCTTTTATATTTTGCGTGGGACATTTTTGCCCAACGTCTTTCTTATTGTTAAATTGTGAATACTGACATGAACCGTTAAGGCACTGGGACATGCCGTGCTTTAAGTGTTGCTCTGTGATCTTTCAAGACTCATTGATGCACTCTTAAAGTAATTTTGGTAAATTGCATTAGGGTTCAGAACTTTTCCTCGTTTTCTTCCTTTTGAACGATGACTGCGGTTCCACAGTCATCCGCAATCTCAGTAAATTACTTTTTAACCCTTTTGAGGCACATCAATTTCATTTGATTTGTTTCTCATCAGCTCTTAAACTTGTTGATAGGTTGTTTTGAGATCCTTCAGCATGCTTCCTGGTGTCATAATGACTACATGCATGACTATTTTGCCGGGTAGTAATCATCCTAGACTGTGACTATTGAAACTTAACAAGGAAGCATTTATGTTGGTTTGGGTTATTGAGAGGTAAGTTAGTTGTCTTAAATAAAACCATCATTTGAAAACTTCACTGATTCAACAAACTAAGCAAGATTGTAAGACAGTAAGCAGCACAGATCAACAGTTCCGTTTGTATTTACTCTGCTTATATGATGTTAAGATGTGGTTGAGAATTTCAAACATAAGTAAGTATTCTGTAATGGGGTAAATACTTTTTTACATGGCATTTAACTGCTTTCATTTGTGCTCCTTTGTAATGAAATTAAGTAAACAGTTTGAACGTATTCGACTACCACCTTATAAAGATACAGGTTAAAAACTAACCTGTAAAACTAACCTATTTAGCCTCAACAGCGAGGCTAAATAGGTTAAAAAGTTGGTTTACAGCACAAATACAAGGGAAAAATTAGAAAATCCTCACTGAAATTCCTAAGTAACAATATAATATTGCACCTTAGAACTTTGAGATATTCAAAATTAATCAACACATTATCAAAATCATAGTTCACCTCGTTCTGTTAATTATTAAAGTATGAATGATAAACGATTAAATGGAAGCTTACTTTCTTGTTGTTCAAGTGGACAACTTTTCTTAGCTCCTATTGGTTTGAATTTATGGACAGTTGGCTCGACCAATTATTCTCTCTTCTGGCTCAAGCTTTCGTCCAATCAACGTGGAGCTATGCAAATTACGAAAGAGTTGCAGCAGTTTACAGTGACAGCATTGGAGCTATTTACATGTTTCATTTTCTCTTTTATCCAAACGACTTTGGGGCTGCGATAGCTTGGACTCGTCGGGATGAAATGTATCCGCTGCAACGCACAGAAAGTTAATGCTTGTTGTATGTTAATGACGTGAAGTTACCTTTTGCCGGTAGTTAAGCCTTGTAGCTAGACGCTAACAGCTAGCTAGACGTTGTCACCGGTACAGGCGGACCTCTTTGTCTGACAGGGGAAGGCGTGCTCTTTTGTTAGCTTTTACCCCCTTTGTCCGCTCGGGATAGAGGAACTGACGGGTCAGGATTTCATAGGCACCCGTATTTTGGGAGTACTTAGAAAATGCAGGTCGCGAAAAAATACTTTACAGAAGGCCTAATTCAGTTGACTATCTTGCTCAGTTTGGTTGGAGTTCGAGTCGACATCGACAGCTACCTGACCGGCTACTATCCGCCACTCACTGAGATTAACTCGGGTCCGAGCTCAGCCTACATTCAGACACCCTTTCACGTTTTGAGAGACACGCTCGACGGATACGGAGTGCACCCAAAATGCCCCGAGCTGGACTACTTCTTCGCCAGCCGTCGTCTGCTGGATGAGGTGAGGAACCTCGGCTCGCCGCGGTTCCACACGCAGCTAAACGCGTGGCTGGTGCACCAAGTTTCCTCCACGGGGCCTTCCACCAGCGACAGCCCTGACGCCAGCGTAGGGTTAGAAAGCACTGACAATGAACCCGCGGATGCCGGTGAGCACCTGCCTGTCAGAGACCAAGAAGTGCACTGCCAGCCCAACTCTGAGCTGGGACAGGGGCCTTGTGGTGCTGGAGCCTTCCTGAATGTAAGTACTGTCTTATTACGTTGGGGGAAGTTATTTGTTATTAATCAATAACATGTTTGGGATAGGCTGGCTAACTGACAACAATGGGATCAGCAACGACTTAAAAACTTATGCCGTGACTAATCAGTGCCTCAGAAAGAGGGGATATCCACCCATATAGTGAATTATTTTTTATGTTTCCTTGTAAACCAGGAAGGAAACAACAGAATGTGATAAATCGTTGGCATAAGGAACAAAGTACACTCCTTTTCATTTGTTTGAGGCCCTTCCAAGCCTAAAGTGCTTTTCTGGAGCATACATAGTTATCGTGAAGAACTTGGGGTTTGCAGAGGTTTGTATTTTAGTGAGAATTTCTCAAAAAGAAAGCATGAAACCTCACATAATATTTAGACATGCCCTTTAGAAAGTTGCTGATGAAGCAAGCATGTCTTGTAGCGTCAAAACAATGTCAGCTCCACTCCTGAAGCTTAACCCTGCCCTGCTTTTATCCATTTCAAAAGCAGTTTCAGTGTATGTTTCAAATTGTTATGACTACCTAGTAGTCTCCAAGTCCAACCATCTGAACCAAACTGTTTCAGGTGTTTGGGAGCAAACAGAAAACTACCAAGATTTAAACCTTTCATAAACTGGAAGATGCCGGGCACCGTTGTGAAATTAACGGTGAAATTAAACTCAAAAACACAGCATCAATTGTCAAGCATGGTAGTGGTAGTGACATGAGTAGAGTATTTTCTGCTACCACTGCTCCCTGATGCGCAAAAAGAGGATGGAGTAAGAGAGAGAAGGACTACCTCTGGATTCTTCAACTTGACTTCAAACCAACAGATAAATGGTTGAAACATGGACACAACTGAATGTAGAGTGATTCCTGAAAAACATGCTGCTTGTGGAGTGGGTGCAGCACGATTATATTAAGCTTCTGGAAAGACCTGACCTTAACCCTAAAAAAGATGGCTACGTACACTGAAACAGGCCAATTCAAAAACAGTTCTGCTGCCTTTGCTGAGAAGAGTGGGCAAATATTGGTCAGAATTAGACGGAGTTCATAGAGGGTTGCAAAAAGCAAATGGGACCTCTACAAGTTGCTAACATTTAACCAAATACAGGTGATGGTGCGTGTATTTTTGTATTTGGGATGGTTTATATAGTTTTTGACCTTGTTTGAACCAGAGAAGATGCAGCATATATTCAGACATGAGAACCTTTTTATTCTTGTTTTTAAATTTTACTTCGCTCCATCGTGGAAAGGTGACAAGTTCATGTGCTTCATCAAAAGTCCGATATTTATGATATTCACGCTGATGAGTATTTAATTTTAGTAAGGAGTTTGCAATCGCAGGATCTTCGATGGTAATCCAACTAGTCTAGTTAGGTACTCCTTAAAGGAGATAACATGACAGTCAGGTATCAAAAGTAGGCAGCAAACCTTAGGATGCTCCTGTCAGTTCTCACGAGGTGTTTTCACCTTTAGTTGGAATTTGAGACCTCTAAATAACACAACCAAGATAAAAATCTTGTTTTTAGTTTCCTCATTTTTCAGTTTGACCGCTATATTCTAAGAAAATAAAAGAAAGCACTGAACATTCTCTTTGCAGCCTTCCTGCTGTTAGCACACATTAATCATTTATATTAAAAGCAGAGGTGACGTCACACTGTGTGTGAGAAAGCAGCTGCTTTAAAACAGTGCATCACAGACATTTAAAACAACTAAATATTTACAGAGCTGATGTTTTATGTTAGCAATTAGCATGGTTAGCATTACTAAAACGATAATCTCTGTTGAGGACTTGCGATGTATCGGCATCAACATCAATATTGGCCAATAACTGCCAAAATTAACAAGTATTTATTTCCCCTTTTTTTTGCCATTTGTGTTTCAGGAGGGGTTTGGGAGTGGGTTGACCATGTGGTATTTGTTTGATCATGTGATAGTGATGCAGCAAAACATTATAGGCTGTTTAACTGAAGAAAAGAAGCAATGTAGGCGATGTGGTTGCTTCAAACATTGGTTATTGGCAGTAATGGCAGTATTGATATCAGATATTGATGTCTGCCTGAAATGTTTATATCGGTGCCTGTCGTAAAGAATGTTGCTCTTTAATTTGGAGGAAATTAGAAGGCAGCCAACATTTCCCAATCCATCATGTTCCATGATCAACTTTTCTATACCCCAGTCGCCATCCTATTTTCTACCAATGGTCTTGGTCTCTTGCATCACCAACATTGAGTCATCTTCACTCGATTACAAACTCCTCTGTAAAGAGCGTAGTTGCCTTTCTGACTTGTTAGTTCTTAATATGGTGGAACATATAGAAAAAAATGATCTGATTTATGTGTTTCCAAACATCTAATCAGAGCCAACCAGCTGATTTCTTAGTGCATCTCATAGATTTTTTTTTTCTTTTGTAAAGCAGAAAGAACACTCAACCCTCATGTTTAATTCCTCCCCCCATTAATGATGCTTTTCTAGCTCTTTCTAGTAGAAACAGCTGCTTGGTGTAGGTTATTTTCTGGCAACAGTTGATGTTACAAATCGTGTGACAGTGTCGCCTTTCTTCAGGGTTAATCACCAGCTGTGGATCTGGAGAGGTGAAAGAGTGAGGATCAAATCCACACCCTGTTTGCTTACAATAGTAGCGGTCTACTTTTGACCATTGTCCCTCCCATAGAGTTCCTTTGGAACTGCCAAATGCAGTGTTGATGTCCTTATTTTTTTTTATTTTACCTCCAAAGCTTTTTAAATTAGCTTTTGCTCTCTACTGTCTAAAGAGAAAGCTTCAGCTGGGATTTTCATGGACTCCAGTCGGCAAGTGTCACAAAGCTATTTGAAGCTGGAGAAGTGACCGAGTAAGGAGTCAGCAAATTCAGGCAGAGCAGAAATAGGCTGCTTTCTTTTTGCTTTTAGGAAGGACGCAGAAAGTTAAGAAGTAATCATTATCCTTTTACATCCAATCCCTTTGTACATAAAAATAACTATAGTGTGTGTGTGCGTGTGTGTGTGTGTGCATATGTGTGTGTGTGTGTGTGTGTGACAGCTGTTGACCCACATCACTGGCAGTGTATCAGGTCATCGCTGCCCTAACTTTTACAACTGCCTATTAAGACAGACCTTGACATCGTTAGAACCGAAGTGTTACATAACACAAGAACCGCATTCTGCTATGGCTAAAATGGGATCAGGGAACCTGAAAATGCTGTGACCTCTGGCGGCTTATTGGGTCGCAGCAAACAAGGTGTTTGTGTTTATCTTTTCGGACACGAAGTTCAAAGTTTACAAATTACTCATTGCTAATCTATCTATATTTATTCCCCCTACCAGGAGGATGACGTTAAGATTAAAGAAGAGGAGGAAGCAGTTCCACTTAATCACCT
The DNA here is from genome assembly GCA_010277075.1 of Poeciliopsis retropinna. Classification (NCBI taxonomy): domain Eukaryota; kingdom Metazoa; phylum Chordata; class Actinopteri; order Cyprinodontiformes; family Poeciliidae; genus Poeciliopsis; species Poeciliopsis retropinna. The sequence continues at coordinate 9,616,247 of VMRM01000016.1, forward strand.
GGCTCACAGTTCAACACTAGAACAAGAGGTAAGACAGTTTCTTTGTGATTTTTAATGCACTTTTTATTCTTTTGAGCAGATACCTTACAGTTCTAGTCATAGTTTAAGTTCTTTCAGCTCAGTATCGTCCTATGTTGAACGTACTTGTGTAACAGACGTACTAATTTTGTACAGCATATTTAAGCAGAACCTATGTCGCACTAAGGTCCTGCAAAATGTAAGGCAAAGTAACACCTAAGGCAAAGAACTCTTACAAAATTTTATGGCATCACAATTAATAGGTTCATTTCTCAGAAAACCAGTAACAATCCTATATTTTGAGAGCACATGTCTTGTGGTTTGCTCTGTTTCGCTTCATCGCCCACAGAGTTTACCTAGTTGTTCCAGTTTCTATTAGACTTCCAAACTTCTATTTTGATGTGATTCATAAACAGGAGCTTCTATTTTATATAAAACTTAGCAAAAGAGCCTCTCCCATTTTCACCTAACGGCACGAATTATGTTCACGTTGTTACCTAACATAGGTGTGGGAGTCTTTCAGTTAGGAAAATGGGTCGAATTTCGCTGCTGTTCCTGTGCTTCCTGCCTGACTCATCTGCTTTGAGGCGACTGCTCACTTTCCGTTAAAACAGCACTGGACGTGTTCTCTAAGGCTCCTCTGAAACCCGCTGCAGGGCCCATGACAAAGTCGGCAAGCAGCTCTGAAACAGACTTTGCGAGCAAATGCGTACACATCTACAGGAAAATCATTAACGTCTTGTTAAATTGTTTTTACTTTAACCAAGAATCAAATGTAATGACTTGGAAAGAAATACATTAGCTCAAAAGCACTACTAAAAGCAATTTTCAGTAATTATATTGCACCACCATGGTTCCCCTGGTAAAGATATATAATTAAATTTTAAAGTCTAAACTTTTTTTTTATTTCAATTTTCAGTTAACAAAATCTCAAATATATTTATAAACTGAGCATATTTTATTTTGCCAAAGTGTCAAGAAAAAGCTGACAAGCATGACTTTCTTTTTTTTACTGATGTATACTATTATGACCAAAATGGACATGGGGTGACTCATTATAAGGTCATAAATAAGAGGAAAGTAGACGAATGCTGATCTGAAAAAGTTGGGAAAGTGCTACATGAAAATAGCTGCTAGCCTAAACTTGACCTCCAGTAAAGGCAATCATTAAAATGTTCAAAACAAGTGGAACTGTGACAAACAAGGTTGGAAGAGGACCCAAGTTAATCTTTCTTTCACGCACAGAGAACAAGATAGTGGGAGAGAAATTAAATAAAAAATATCCAACTGTTTCCTTATCACACATTTGATTCTATCCACACATCGGCAACTGCTTTCAGAGGCAGAGGAGGGACAATAGTTTTCTGCACTTTTGTCAAAAATGTAAATGTGTCAAAGCTGAGAAATCTGAGTGTTTAACTGGAAGAGGCTGGTTTGGTTAGATAATACCATGATTAAATCTTTCTGTAACGAACACACCCGTTGGTACTGGTTCAAACAAAGGGTAAATGTGCCTCCTGTAAAGTATGATGGAGGATCTGTGATGCTGTGGGCATGGTTCTCCTCCAAAACCCTCTCTCAGTATGTCGCTTGTGATATGTTATAGAAGAAGATCAACTAGTTTCCTGTTGGCAAAAAGTACCATGATTGCTAATCTAGACAGCAGCAATTTTTGTTTCAAAACCTTTAATATTAAGAAAAACCTAAGATTCTCTCAAAAAATCTTTTTATTCAAAGGGATTTTACAACTACGGCAATGAAATATACCTCATTTGTAAAATTTGGTTTTTGTTTAGTATTTCATGCCTGTTTCCATTTTTCTTTAAGAGTTTGCTTGAAGGCATCACTACACTGCCTGAGCCGGTGCTTCACCATGTTCCTCCAGCTGCTGATATCGACTGGAACAATTTGCTTTCTGTTGCAGATCTTGATGTGAGTTTTCACAAAATACAAGTGCAAAACACAAGAATTTGATGTTTAAATTTATCTGTATACTGTGGAAAGGAGTTTTAATACTGAACAAGATTCCTATGCAGTCCAGAAGAGAATGGAATTTGAATTGTGTATTTTCCAGATCTTGGTGTTTAGGGAAAAAAAACAATTATATTTTCAGCGTTTTCCCTGTCGCTTTGTCTCAATCTCTCCATCCATCTTGGTATTCATTCATCCCTCTGTTTTCCATCCATTTGTTCTAGTTTGATTCGTTTTGTTTGACCTGAAAAGACGCAGGAACACTGTGTAAACAACGTTGCTCTTTGCTCTTTCAAAACGCAGGATCTGGACTCTCTTGTCACCGATCGTCTATCGGAGCTCGACTCGAACATCAGCAGCGCCATCAGCCAGGACGTCAGTTTGCATGACGCCATGGTGACCAGCGCCGGGGCGTTTGGACTGACGGACTCCCAGACGGTCAGCCAGCGGGATAGAAACCTCCTGCTACTGGAGTCCACAAACTCCTCGCTCTCTGACTCTCTGCCGGGCATGGCCGTGGGCCTTGCCGCGCTGCCCTTTGCCTCTGTTTGCAACTTAACTGGCAATCTGACATCGCAGAATGCGCTCGGTAGCTGCCTGGATGAGGCTGTGTTTGAACAAATTAATCAGCTGGGTTTGGGCCTGGAGGCAATAGACAATCAGCTGAACTATCTCGAGTGCTTAGACGCTCGAGCATTCGAGGACTTGGACTCCGATTCAGGACTCTCCTTGGAAAGCAGCTATGGATGTCCAGTCTCCCCTGGTTAGTAAAAAAATGTTTTAGGTTACTAATATATTGCTAATATTTGTACCAACAGTTATTTTATCCTCTCTCTTTCAGGTTCATCTGAGATGTCATCATCAACCAGCACGTACTATGAAGAAGAGGGCGGCGCTACTGGCTACAGCAGCGAGGTGGACTCCAAACCCCCTAAAGGCATACTGGACCACCACACCATGTGGCCACCTGTTGATCTGAGTGAGAGTGTGTGGCACGACCACAGCTACTCATCACCCCCTCTCCTCAGCATGCCACCCCTAAGGCTGCCGTGTAAAACCGAGGAGCCAGAGGAGGATGGTGGGTCCCAGCTGGAGGAACAGGAGTTGAGCCGCGACGAGCTGCGCGCCCGTGCCATGTGCATCCCCTTCTCCGTCCTGCAGATTGTCAACATGCCCGTGGAAGAGTTCATGGAGGTACTGGACAGCCACAGCTTCTCTGCTGATCAGGTGACGCTCCTGAGGGACATCCGCAGGCGCGGGAAGAACAAGCTGGCGGCGCAAAACTGCCGCAAGCGTAAGCTGGACGCCATCACAGGGCTCCAGGAGGAGGTGGAGAGGCTGCAGGCCCAGAGAGACAGACTGCTGAGGGAAAAGCGGCTCACGGCCAAGACCACGGGCGCTGTGGCCCACCAGTTCAAGCAGCTGACCCGAGACGTCCTCTCGCGGGTCAGGGACGCATCGGGGCGGCCCCTGAACCCCGACAGGTTCACCCTGCAGTGCGGTGCTAACGGGAGGGTCGTAATTCAGCCCATCAGACAGCCCGCTGTTGCCACATCAGCTGGCAAAAAAACAGACAAGAGAAAGAAGGAGAAGAAGCAGTGAGATTGCTCACTAAGACTTGAGCTTTAGGGGGCTGTTTTGGATATTGCTGAACTTTACTAAACCTGGCTTTGGGGTTTTACGTTGGTAAAGATTGCATTGGGAGCCTAAATTTTCACAAGATGCAAAAACAAGAGAGACTCAGAGCATAAATTAATTAAAAAAAAAATATCTGTACTTATGGGAAAAAAAAGTAGCTTACACACTGGACTTTTGTTTGCTTGTTAAAGATGGGCAAAGCAGGGTTTAAGGGAACAGCTTAGCTGCTGGAAACAGCATCAATCTCTCTTTGTGCCTGTTAAGATATGAACTCGGACATTTATCGCTAAGTATGGCAGATTCTGGTTAGAGCTCTAAGACGAGAGTTGTTCTGTTTGTTTGCCTTGTACTTTGCCTATTTAGTAGAAGTAGGAGGGTAAAGATTGTATTTATAAATGGCTTGAGGTTCTTGAACTTGAAGTTCTTATATGCGTCATGAGACTTTTTTATATATGTATAACTTAAAATGTAACTAATAAGAAAATTAAAATTCCACCAAATGTTTACAGCCAACATTTCACAGATCAGGGGGTAAGTAAGGTTAACCTTTTGAACTGAAATGAAAAAAATAATAAAGTAATTCTTTTCTACAATCTTTTTGATTACATAAAGCAAACCAATGATTAAAGAGGCCTTAATTTGCTTTTAAGAAAGTGTGATTTTTTTTTTTTTCTTTTTGTTATGTTGGGTGTAAATATGTTTTAGGAGTTTTAAAGGTTACTAGAACAAATAAAACATCTACATCAGTTGGAGATGAGCGCACATAGGTTATTTTCGGTCTAGTTTCTAGTGCAAATATCTGAAATGAGTCCCGACCTCATCCCTAAAAATCCATATCAATGTTGCTACAAGGTAAAAGAAAGTCTAAAATCGTCAACATCAACTTTTGGTTAAGAAAACATTGAGCTTTGCTTTGACACATTTTACATATTACAGAAATAGTTGCTCGGGAATGCACTGATTAACAATCTGTGGAGGACTTTTAGATCTTTGTTTGGACCTGCTGATACTGAATGCAGCTAATTCAAATTTCTCTTCAAGAGAGACATATTCAAAGTTTTTTTTTCTTCCCCTCCAATGATTGTTCAACTATTAGCAGAGATGGATTAGCGATTTCCAAAGTATGAACAATGCTTTAGGTTCCACAACACACTCAAACTCAAAGGGAAACAATAGATCAACCATATCCTATTAAACCATACTGTTTAATCGTGTGACTGTCTTCTGAAAGTCTGGCTCTTTCTTCCACCCTGAGTGAGATGCAGATATGTCTCAAAATTGTATTAAATGCAGTTTATTTTTATAAATACCTGCCTACTTCACCGTCGTTCATCTGCAGTTTCAGGCACTTGTGCAGTAAATAGTGAACTTTTATTCGGTAACAGCATCCACACCCAAATGTGATTTTGTCAGACATCCATCATGGTCTTATCTGTTAATTATTAATGTTGAAATCGTTCTATTAAAAGGTTCTTCAGTTTATATACTCGCATGCACATGGGTGTGGAGGAGAAACGTATCATGTTTGGAATAGTCTCTAATTTGGAAAATTGTCTTCCGTCAAAACTTTGGCTTTGTTGTTTTGAAGTGCATAATCTGTCAATATTAGATTTTACCTTATTTCTGCTTTCTATTCTTTGATCAAAATGGTTTGGAGAAACCAAAAAGGATGTTTTATTTTTTTTTATTTCATGATTGGTGTGGTAGTGTCAAGTACTTACTAGGTGTATTTGCACTCCTTCACTTTCCACTTTAAAGTTATTTACCTTGGATCAAACACACTGACCCACTCTGGTAATGTGAGCAATTTTTAACTCCGCTTGCCTTTCAGGAATCGTACCTGTTCTTTTCTACAAGTAATAAAGTGACCTATAAATAAGTACTGGATACAACCCCACTTTAATTTATAATTTTGTCAAAGCCATGCAGCAAAAACACAAAATCTTGTCAAGTATTTTTGGTCTAGTTTCTAGTGCAAATATCTGAAATGAGTCAAAACTATCTGACTAGTTACATTTCAGCAGGATACAGGATCTTATTCTTAGTCAGTTATTCCTTAATATTGATGAAAAGGTACTTGTTCCATTGGCAGATTATTTCTCTCATAACATGAGGAAAATGTCTTGTTATAAGTGAAATAAACTGCCAATGGAACTAGAACTTTTTCATCAATATTAAGGGATAGCCGAGTCAAAACAAGCTCTTACATCTTGCTGAAAAGTTACTTGCAAGTTAGTTTTGTCTTATTTCAGCTGTGCTAAGATATTTGCACTAGAAACTAGACCAAAATTGGCTAAGATTTTGTGTTCTTGCAGTGAAACCAGACCAATGTTCTTCTTGCTCTTTATTATTGGTTGTTGCTGTTGAGATTATCAGAGAACGAAGTGAGATGTTACCACTTATTGCATGAAAGTCGCTCGAGAAGAAGCTAAACAAAAAAAAAATGGAGTGCATAATGTCATTTGTTTTAAGTTGTGCTGTTTGTATGCCTTTTTTTATAATTTGTTCTTTTTCTGAAAATCATATTTGTTTGACTTCAGAGTGATTGTTGAAAATATGTTTGTGTGATTAAAAAGAAGAAAAACTTATTGTCTGATTGTTCTTAGCAAATCACAACAGTGATATACTTCAAAGTCAGTGCAACTAAAACTTTAAATATATTCCTTTTGCAATGTCTTTTTTTTTGGTTTTTTTTTTTTTTTTTTTTTTGCAATAACGGAGAAATACCCTGGACAGCTTGCTGGTGGATCAGAGCAAGACCTGAGAAAGGCAGGACAAACTTGACTGCAATCAAGAGCAATGAGAACAATGTGCAAAACCTGCACAAAACTAACTTACTGTCATGTGGCCTTTCAGTCTGACTAATATTAATATATTTTGCAAAGAATAGGCTAAATTTCGAGGGACAAAGCTGGTAAAGTCAGATGTCAAAGAACTTTCCAATGCAACCACAGAAGTTGGTTTAACTAAGGGAGCAGAGTTGAATGCAAATGTTGAAATTTTATTCATAAAAGCAAATACAAAAAGGAAATTGTGTACAATTTTTAAAAATCTCAAAATCATTTGCTCTGTCTGCTTTATCCGATTAATTGGAACGTCACAAAATGTTGAATGTTTTTCTACGTTTACTTTCATTTTTTTCCCCACACAGAAGAAACACATGTTTTCTAAAAACCTATAAAAGCTGCCGCTATTAAAACTGTTCGCTTTCTGGTTTTAAACATACATTAACCACGCAAAAAAAAAAAAAAGAAATAAACATAAAATGTTAATCCCAGTTCTTCTCAAAACAATAAAAAGAGAAGAACTCAAAAGAGGTTCAAATTCCCTCTTTGAAGGCGGAGCCTGAAAGCGAGCGTGTTTCCTTCCGGGTTGCCGTAGAGCACCGAAATCTGGCTTTTCGCGCTATAACTTGATAATACGTTTAGTGGACCTCGTGTTTAGAAGATTTTCCCAAGTGGATACCTGGGTTTTAAGGTCGGTATGCATCATTTCACTTATCTTCAAAAGTAGCTCATCTTTTCCACTTGCGATTTAACTTGTAGCTTTAATAAGGCGAACTTACAGAATGCATGCTGATTCTGTACGGTTGCACCTCTAGCAGTGACTCTTTAAGTGTTATTACCCAGCAAGGTTCGCAGCTCTATTGTTGTATATTCGGCTAGCTAAAGAATAGACATACCTTTTCCCAGGTACACTGTGTTATCTTCCTTTGTGTGTTTTTAGCGCATCATTGCTACGATATTTATTGCACAGTATAGAAATGACTGAGTTTTCCGCTCGGATATAATGTTAAAGTTTATAAGCTAACGGTAAATGTCCAGTCGGCGAAACTTGTAGCTAACTCAAGTTAGCACAGCGGCTTACCTTTGTAATACTATCAAGAGTTCCCTGGCTAATGGGCTAACGCCGGATGCTAGCGAGTTTATTTCAGCACGGAGGAGGCCTCACAATATCAACCAGATTTAGATTTTGTTTGTTCCCCTTTTCAGCGTCTACAGCTGGCTGCCAAAAAGCTAGTTGTTTTACATATATGTACATAGCCGTATCGGTCAAACCGACTTGATGCTAATCCCGCCTCCTTGTTTATAGCGCACAAAATGGGCAAGAAGCAAAACACCAAAACTAAGAAGGAAGCCCAGACTCAGGAGGAGCCGGAGGAGTTTGTTGTGGAAAAAGTAATGGACCAGCGCATCGTCAATGGGAAAGTGGAGTTCTACCTGAAGTGGAAAGGATTTACTGAGTGAGTTTCCCTGTGACAACCATTTCTTCTCTTTGGCTCAACTGGAAGTGCTTCCCTGGTTATGGGGTTGTGCTGTGCATTTGGATGCATGTTTGTATCTTGGATGGATAAAGTTTGGCTTCCAGGTTTCGGCACCTGTTCCTAGACGTTTTGAGTTGGAGGGGGGGGGGGGGGGAGCATCCCACACCGCCCCAACCCCTTCCTGTCTTTGTTCATTTAGTGCTGACAACACGTGGGAGCCTGAGGAGAACTTGGACTGCCCCGAGCTGATTTCAGCTTTCCTGGAGTCGCAGAAAAACATCAAGGAGAAGCCTGCGGCTGTGAAGAGGAAAGCTTCCACAGAGGAGGGAGAAACTGATTCTGCAAAGAAAATTGAGGTTGGTTTAAAAATAAATACATAAATAATTGTTTTAGCTGAGTTAGTGGTCATTGTGTATTGGTCTACATTTGTTGCTGGACTATGTGAAAGACTCATAACTTCATCATTACTATTTTCTTTTAAGGTGTGAGTGGCAAGAAAATGTTCCATTCTCATGTTATCCTGTGGTTTTGTAGGTTGAGCAGCCGCGTGGCTTTGCCAGAAACCTCAGCCCAGAAAAAATAATTGGTGCCACGGATAGCAGTGGGGAGTTGATGTTCTTGATGAAATGGTAAGTTACTAACGATTCCTATAAATGTCAATAAGGACTGCTTGAAGACTTTTTTTTTTTTTTTTTTAGTTTTAATTTTTGATGTTTGTTTGTATGGCTGTAAAATGTTCAAATCTAATGATGGTCCACTCCCAGACCTCTGTAGAACGTTGACATGCTGAGGAAATGGCTGAAAATATTTAGATTCTCAGAGATTTGTGTGAAACTGACACTGGAGCTGGAAACCCCCTTCTGCAAGGGGTGACTGGTTTGGATTTATATGGGGATCACTGTATTTCATATTAGTCATAGAAAAGTTTTATTTTTCTTTAAATGCGCTTTCCATTCAGTGCATCACAGTCCACTTTAGGCTTGGACATTTTCTAGATTCCTTAAAGGGTGACACAGCTCTTTTGTGTAGTGCTAAATCTGAAGCAACAAATCATGCCAGCCAGTGTACAATTATATTTTCTCAGTGTTTACCTTTTTCTTTCTTTCACTTTGTTTTTGCTTTTCTTCTAAATATCGAAAAAAAAATTAGTTCTTTTTAGAATTGTTTTGCTAATACAACCATTTAAGATTAATATGTGTGAAATAATGCAAACGTAGTTCAAGATGCTTTAGATTAATTTTTGATAACAAAAGTCAACCTTCCTTCTAAATTTGATTTATAGCCTTGAAAAATCATCTGCAGTCAGTGCTGATTAGCTTAAGAGTTCTTAAGTATTATTACTTGATATTAGTGACTTTTGTTAATTGTATGACAAAGAATTGAATCTGTCTCTACATTTATTATTAGTGGAAATTTTCTCCACTAACCAACTTTAATGTTTTTTTTTTCTCTCTCTCTCTCTCTCTCCTTTACCTGCTTTCCCAGGAAAGACTCAGATGAAGCAGATTTAGTTCCGGCCCGCGAGGCCAACACACGCTGCCCTCAGGTCGTCATAGCTTTTTATGAGGAGCGACTGACATGGCATTCATGTCCAGAGGATGAAGCTCAATAATTCCTCCCTCTGGTTTCTGCTGTTTATGTTTTTTTTTTTTTTTTTTTTTTTTCTCGCTCCATGAAGTCTGGACTCCTCCTCCTGGTCTGCCTCTTAATTATAACTACTTTTAGACTGTTCTATAGAGTTTTCTACATTTGTACTTTGTTTGGCAGCAGAGGAGAGCTTTATGGCTGTGTGAAGTAACCGAGCAGCTGATGTTTCCGACAGAGTTCATCCAAATGTTCATCCAGGTACCTTGCATCTCAGGCCTGCTCTCAAGTGTTTTAAATTCTGACTACTTGAAAAATGTGAAGCTGTTGATTAAGCTTGTTGTTGTTGTTATTTTTTTCCTGCAAGTTGTTCTGAAATTCCATGTTGTTTATGGAGTGTAAATACTATCCCAAGTTCCAATTAAAACATTTATGTACATATTTATAGCTCTGCTTATTTTTGACCCCATCCATATGCGTACATGACAAGAACAAGAAAATAAATTGCAAATCTTTATGCCTTTTTGTAATTTCCTCTAGTTGTGTGACCTTTTCTTACATGGCAGCTTGTGTATATTAAATCCAAACCGGCATTAAGAGGCGTAACAGATGAACTTTAGACTTTTGAGCATATTGTTGGGCCTCCTGTGGCAACACCTTGTGTAATGTTGGGCAAACTTTTCTAACTTGGCATTAAGGCCAGTCAAAACTCCATCACTTCCAGTCTTTTTGGGATTCTTGTGGTGTTTTTAAATAAGGTAATTTCTTAATATGACTTGGTGCTTTTATTGCTAAAGAAACACATTTAGATCATTTGAAAACAAGTTGAGTTCAGAAAGGGGGATTTAAGTGACTTGGAATGCGACCTGGTTAAATGCACAAGGTGTACTGGCATAAGCATTTGACCCACTAACATGTTTTCCTAGCTTTTAACATAGCCACTTTGATTTTAAAAACAGACAATTAAAGAAAATGGCTTTTTATTGGAGGGAATTAAACTGAATTAATGAGTTATAGTAGCTCAAATAACCCCATCATAACAATCAAGGTATTTGGAATACCTTCTCTAAGAGCATTTAGCATTGAAATGTTGAAGCAGATGTCCCATGGCAGCATAAGTACCACTCCTATTGGGTAAAAAGCAGGAAGATGATGCCATGATGGTAGCATTCACATGATATATTCAGAATTTGATTAAAAAAACCTTCAGAGTTACCAGATCTCTTCCAATAGTATATCTCTTAAAATGTGTCTTGAGTTGAAGATTCACATCACGGGTGTGTAACCTGACAAATATGTACCAAGATGGATCAAAGTATAGACATTTTGGATTTTACCACTTTTTTTGCATCTGGTTCCTAAAATACAACTCATAGACTCTTCAGACTTTGACTAGATTATTCTGCTCTAATAGCAGAATATTTAGAACCATGTTTGTGATTTGTGAAACCTTTTTCTGATGTGTGAAACTTCAACAAAGAGTGATTTCACCACTTTTATTTATTTCTTTTAAATCTTGGCCACACAAGAACTGCTCTAAATTTCAAATCTACACCTGGACTCTTCAAACCTAGACTAAATTATTCTCCACTAATAGCAGAATATTTAAAACCATTTTTGTGATTTGTTAAACTTTTTTTCTGATTTGTGAAACTTCACTTAACTGCTTGCTGCAAAAGATCTTTCCTTCCAACAGCCATCTGTTAACTCTAATAATAACTCTAATAATAACTCTTTGAAAAATTAATGAATTACACCAACATTTAATTTTCCAGTGGGATTAATACAGTGGTTTTGAATTAGAATCGAATTTGAAATAATAATAATAATAATAATAATAATAATACAAAAACAGCATTTAACAAGTGTGAATAGTAATCTAAACTTTAGTGAGGTTTCAAAAAACACGTAAAAGTTTCACAAATACCAAACATGGATTAAAATATTCTGCTATTAGAGCAGAACAATCCAGTCCAGGTTTGAAGAGTCTTATGTGTTGCAATTTTTAAACCAGAGTCGATTAAAGATGCGGAGGGTAGTGGAAAATTAGATGGAATCGCCCTTTAGCCACTTCCCGAATCGGAAGCTGGTCCCCACCAGGCTGATTGCGGGACAAATAGATGTGGGGGTGTACAAACGATCCTCTCCTGTCGACAGAGCTTTTCACTGCTCTTCCCCATATTCCCTGGCTTGTGGGAAATAAAAGCCCAGAGAAAAGGAAAATCGTGTGTTGATGCCCTGAAGCAGCGTGTGCTTCACAGAAGCAGGTCTCACCGAGCTATTAGTGGTTAATAGCCGAGCCACAGTCCAGGCGGGGCAGAGCTTAGAGCCAGAGCCCTGATCCGGGTCTCGGTTGTTCACAAACACCAGATTAAGGCTCAGAAGTTGAAGAGAACAAAGGTAGGAGTTGTTTAACTGCATAAGGTCTATGTAATTTAGAATTTTGAACTCTGAAATATTAATTTTTTTTGTTTTATTAACTTCTGAGTATTCAGCTTATACCGTGACACGCCGAGTCTTTAATTAGTTCAAGACTGGCAGGTTTGACTCAGGACCAGCAGTGCAACATTTATATCTTACATTAACTTTGGTTTTGATTATGGTCTTCTGACTAAAATTTAAATAGGGTAGTGTAATCAACTGTTTGTTCCTTTATCTATTTATTTATTTTTTATAAATTAATCAAATTCTTGAAGAAAGTTCTGATCTGGATGTGTTACCAAAGTGTTTGACTGTACACATGGTAGAGAAGTTGTTGCAAACGTGTATTAATTATTAATTTGGTAAATCCCTCTGATTCCTCAACCTGCTGCTGTAACATGGTTAAGTTGGGGGTTTTAATAACTCGGTTGCACTGGTAAAGCATCTTCAGATTTGCCTTGCAAAATGAGTCCTACTAAAGGTGCCCGACGTAACAGTGGTACTTGTACAAAGTCTGAAACCGTGGCTTTAGAGGGGAAAAATGTGTGACAGTCTGAAGATGCAACGGTAGTCTTTTCTTGTCCTTAGTCAACTTCTGTTTTTTTCTCTCAAATTGGACTTCCTGTTAAGAGATTCAGTGTTTTCATAACTATAGCACATAAAAAGGATGGCAGAGTTTTCTAGGTTTTAATTGGGTTGTAATTTTGAATATTGCAATGTTATCTCTGTTTTTGTTGTTGTTTTGTTTTGTTAAATTAAACTCAAATGGCATCAAAATAAATGTTCCTGGTTGCCATGATTTATTTTAAGAAATGTGGACCTACCCCTTGCCACTACCCTTAGTACTGGATCTACTGTTTTCCAATTGGAGCTAATCAAGGGGGGAAATGGGGTGACCAGTACTTCACAATCCGATTCCTGTTTAATCTTAGCATCTTGACTGTCTGAGCATCTATTTTGTAACTACATGCTGTTATGTCAGCCAGTGACTTTAGAAAAGGAATGAGGGGCACATTTTATGAAGCCCATTTGACCAGACACGGTTATGCAAGACAATCGACTGTCCCAGCAAAGAGCTGTTTTTCCTCAACGCGAAGAAATTGTGCCATGAGCTGACAATTAACTCACAACATGAGTACAGTAATGCTGTCCTGCAGAAAGATTACTGGATTGGTTTGTGACTTCATGCGGTAGTTTTGCACAGCACATCTACAGATTAGACATGGACTGACAATGTTTGGTTCTATTGATCAGTTCTGCTTGAGGCATGCCTCAAGTAATGTGTCTAGGAACACATGTTGACAATGTGCAGAGGCCTGTATATGTGACTGGCCATGTGATGGGAGAAGTTGTGCAACAAATGGGCCCAAACACCCAATCAATAAGGGGCAGGTTAATCTTGGAGATATTCAAATATCTTTGAAGTTTCTGTTAAAGGGATTGAAATAGTTGGTCTTGCCTGTTGAATTAGCACTTATCCTAGGAACGAGTTTATCCTAGGAACTTGAAGCTAATGGCTTGGTCAAGATGAGATAAGTGGACTTCTGTCTAAAGCTCCATTCTCAAACATCACTTCACTACTTCTTCCAACGCTAGCTTCCCATTTGGATTAGTTTAAACCAAAGCCCTCGATTATTTACACAGCAAAAGGAGGTGGGTGGGAAGTGACATACCAGTGACTTTCATGTGAATGTGTGAAACCTATACTGGATGTCTCTTTAGAGTCCATCCATCCATCCATCCATCCATCCATTCATTCATTCATTCATTTTCTGTTCAGCCTTGTCCCTAGTGGGGTCGGGAGGTGCTGGTGCCTATCTCCAGCCACGTTCCGGGCGAGAGGCGGGGTCACCCCGGACAGGTTGCCAGTCTGTCGCAGTCTCTTTAGAGTAACTGCTGGATATTAAAGTTAAAAAAATTATAAAGTGTTTTGAAGGAATGTTATTGCTGGCATTCTACTTGGAAGAAAAGTTGGATTTGCAATATAACATTTTTTATTTATTTATTTTTTTTTACCTTTTATACAGAACTTGTACCAGTAATGGACAGTATTCTGGATAATCTCTCAAAAACTGTAAGTATTCAAATGCATTCTTCAAATCATCAGAATCAGATTGAACTAAAGTACTGAAAATGGCCCCAGATGAAACACCCCTAACTCCCCATTTTAAAAAAAAATATATTTATTTTTTTAACTTAGTTAGAAATTTCGATTCTCATTTTCCCACCGACTTTTTCAGGAATTTGTTAGCGTTTGTGTTCAAGATCCTCGACTCCACAAAGTTGACCCCTGGCACACTTATGTCGACTACGAGATCTGTTTAAAAGCAAGTGTTTTTGACCGAATATTGACCGTTTGCTTAATTTTTGCCAGTAAGCCTGTTCGATCGGATAAGTGAACTAATGTTTTTCTTTCAGACCAACAGCATGTGTTTTCGAAAGAACACTTCCTATGTGAGACGGCGTTACAGTGATTTTGTTTGGCTGCGTCGCTGTCTGACGGGAAATGCTCTCATCATGTACGTTTAAACCGAAGAATCTTGTATAAACTTGGCCTGGCTAGATGCATGTTAACATATTTTGTTTTCTGTGCAGAGAATTGCCCAAGTTGCCACCCTGGAATCCCTTTTTTAGTTTGAAGAACAAAGAGCAAGTATCCAAAAGAATGAAGGGCCTGCAGGAGTTTCTAGAAAAGTTAGTAGTTTTATAAAAGTACTGTTTTTTTTTATTTTATTTTGACTCAGATGTTTTAATGCAATTTTCTTTTTCCAGTGTCTTTCAGAATCCCTTATTGTTATCAGATAGTCGGCTCCATCTTTTCCTCCAGTCAGAACTCAGTATCAGAAGGGTTGAAAGGTGTGCTCTTGGTCAGACCAGGTACACTGTTGCTGAAGCTATTCAACTGTCCAGAAGCAGTTACAGCAGTTCAGAGGACAAGAGTTCTTGTGACTCGGACTGTGAGAGGTGAGAGGTTTACAGTGGCTTACAAAAGTAATATGCTTTGAACTTTTTTATATTCACATCAGTCACAAAGTTCAATGTACAGTTGTTGTTTGGATTGTGGTGGACGAATGTAAAATATCACGCAGTTGTTGAAATTGAATGTGGTTGAAGTTCAGTCTTTGTAGTTGTAACATGACTAAATCTAAAAGGTCAAATATGTACATTTTACTGAAATTTGTAGCATCTGCAATTTAGATGCTAATCTTGCCATTTTTTTCTGTCCAGCTTTGCATCTTCAGATCTGGGATTGAGCATCGATGCAATGGCTCGAGACAGTCCGGTCCCTTTCCATCATTCAAATGAAAGAGACCCCGATTGAGGATTCTCCTTTCCATATTATGCACAGTATTTGTATTAAAACCTGCATTGCCTTCCCTCAGATTATACATTGGTGTAAGTGCCTGTTTGCAATAGTCTTTGAACTCATGGTATGTTTGACCAGAAAAGTGCAAAAAAAACATTTATGTTCAGTGTCCTGCTTGGACCATTTTAATTTACCTCATTGTCTCAAAGACCTTTGTCACTTAAATGGTATGTTTGTGAGGAGGACGTTTGATATACATTTTTTTTAAAACTATATGACATGTATGTGATGGAGAACACTGCATTTTATTAGTGCTTCAGTGTTGCACTATATAGTAGGCAAGATTTGAATTGTTTGTTTTAGCATTTGATCATATCTTATGATTGGTTAAAGAATAAACAAATTGTCTTTGAAAAATTGTTGTGGATTTCTTTTTTACTTGGCAAAGTTTAGATTTGCTTTTCACAAGACTTCAGTGATGGTACATGTTTGCATTGTGCCAACACTCCAGTAGAGGGAGTGTAGACAGCATCTTAAACTGAAACAGTTGGCTGTTCAGAAATGAAGGCCTCATGCATTGCACCACATTAATGTCCTCTCGCCTTCGGTGTAAGAGAATATTTCTGCAGTCTTAGGAAAACTTGGTAACTTTACACCGAAATATAGGATTGGAAGACAGACTTAAAATAACCAGAGTATGCATGCACATATTAAAAGTTTGATTTGAGATTTTCATCTCCAGTTATGTAGCCTTAGCCCCAAGATGCAACTTTGAGCAGCTCTGTCAAATCTGACTTCCAGCCTAGCAATTATTTGAAGTTACTGAAACTCCACTGAGAAAGTAAAATGCATCTAAAAGGTTCAGAAATACTTGTGTCATTTGATACATCAATGTCTTGAAGGTTTCCTGGCATTAATTTTAGAATATTTTTAACATTTTCAATGTGGGGTTGATGCTTCAATAAAACTTAGGACGTTTTGCACATTCACATTTGTCAGCACTTGTATACTTGGTCACGTTGTTGTATGCCTATCCAATTTCTGGCTGTTGAAAGGAGATGTTTTGTTACATTTCATATATTCCAGATGAGATCGGTCGAACTCGTCAAGACTACTTTTGTACTTCAAACTTTCCCAGGATGCAGGAGTACTTGACACCCTTTTTAAATTGGAGGAACCAATTGCTCATTACAGAAGACAGCAGCTGCCCCCACCACCAGCCAACCACTGGACAGGACATGAGGATGCTCCCCCCCACATTAAACCTGGCCCGTCCTGTCTCTGTTCTTCTTTCCTCTGGATCACACCATCTCCCTGTGCGCACAGGCCATAATGAAGCTGTCAGCGACTTCACACGCCAGCCGCTGAGCTGTTTTTCACACTGCAAACACTGTTGCGTACGTACGCGCAACGCTGACAGTTGGGAAAGCACACGAGCGAAAGCTGTGCATGGGTGAACATTTTCTCTCCTCTCCTCGTCCTGTTGTCATTTCCCCCCTCCCGCTCCAGTCCCCCTGGTTTGTGTTTGGAGCTCTCAATCTGTTTGCTGTTAAGGCTGACCTTATCAGTGTACACCCCTTGACAAGCATACAGTTATGACACATACGGTATGGTTCAGAGTGGGTCAATTTTTCTGCAAAAATGAAATGCAGTTGAAAGCGTTTGCATCTGGTGTGTGTGTGTGTGTGTGTGTGTGTGTGCACATCTGCATTTTTGAAGGAAGGGAGTATGGGGTGTGCGGGGTGGGGGGGACCAACCAGCCAGCATTTGGATATTGAGTATTCACAGTACATGTCTATTTCAGCTTGGTAATTTATAACTCAATTTCCAGTGTGCATTGATGCGCTTCATACCTCAAAAACACCAAACAAAGCCCAAACCCAATTGTATTTGAAAGCAATTAGGGTGTCCACTGGGTTGTGAACGGTCCACGTTGCGATGGCTCTGGGCCCGTGTGATATTTAATTGTTAATTTTCTATCACATTAGTCAACTTCAGTGCTTTTGGACAGGTGACCAAGAGTCTTGTACGTAACACACTCGCTGCTTTTTAATGGCGGGGATACTTCTGTGCGTAGGAGGGGAAAGGTGATGCATGCGGCGAGTTAAATGACAGGACTGGTATATCATATTTACAGCTGCTTTATGGTCACAATCTTCTTAATGCTTTTCAATATACGTGGGTGACCGTCAATATTAGTTTAAGTTTATGAGTGTAAATTATTAGCTCATTTAGTCTCTCACGTGACGCCACCACAGGGGAGTGGATTCACCTCCTTGACCGTACAAAAGCCAACAATGGTAAAATCCATACCAGCAATTAGCCTGCGTAGCTCTCACCCTGCCCCTGCACTCACTTCCACACCCATTTTTCTACTTCTCACTTTTTCCCCTAGTTCTCCTCATCATATCCCTGTAGGCTACAAGTTAATTACCTGTACTCTTTTGTAGTTGGGAGGCTATTCTTTAGTTTTTTTTAATTTTTCTGCTGATGCTGCACACCCTGACTCCCTGTGTATCAGATGTTGAACTGTTGAGAAAGTACATAGGTCTCAGTCTAGGGCTTGAAGCTTTCCATGGGCTTTTTTTTTTGTATGGCCAAAGAAGCAATCCTCCATAATTTATCATAAACAATCTGAAGGATGAATCTCACACTCTAAAGGGAATGTCGTCTTACCCAGCTGTTGTTCAGCTGGGGAAGTCATCATCAGATTTAAAGTTATACTTCAGTACAATAAAACAAAATTAGGTTTAGTGTCTGGATATTAGAATTTGAGAAAGATTGTAAAATACATTTATATATAAGTAAAATGTATTGGATTATCAACCCAAAATCTATTTCCTCTTTACAATTTCTTTCTATTATCATAAGAAAAATGTAAAGATCCTGAAACGGACTGCTGCTTCCATTCAAAAACATATGTTACCTAATGTTTTGTAATCTATAATAGTTTGAAAAAATAAAATGTATTGGACTTAATAGTTATCTAATTCAGCAAGGAACTTTCTGACCAGTGTATGATGACCACAGTATGTAGAGATTTCTGTGGTGAACTGGCAAAATCAAGAAACACTCAGTCTGTCAATCAATAAATCTTCATTTGTAGAGCAGCTCTCTCACACACACACCCACACGCACGCGCACGCATGCATGCACAAAGGTAAAATCAGAACAAATGAAAGTTTTTAATCCAAAAATGGAGCCACTTGTGTGTCCCCTCCCACCTCTGAAATCAAAATCCCATTTTATTTCCTAAAGACCCAGCATTTTGTTTATTTAACGGTGTGACCAAATTTAGTCTTTCCTACTTAAGCATAAGTTTAAATCTGCTGATTACTTCCCCTGCTGAACAACAGCTGGGCAATAAGATATTCCCTTTAGTGTGAGAATTACATGTGCTGATCTCAATGTTCGGTTCCCAGAGATAGACGATGGAACTAGTGTAAGCAGTGTCAGCACTTTTATTGTGGTTCAGAGGTGATGTATTAAAGAGATGTATCAAGAGTTCAATCTTCTCCCTAAGCTCCCTACGAGCCTCTGTGAACTGACTGCTTCTTTCATACAAAAAACATACATTATTGAATGTTTTGGAACTGTCTTACCCTGAAAACTTATGAGAAAATAAATTGTATTCCACTTAATACAATAGGGGAAACTTCCAGAAGGACAACCATCTCTGCAGGAATCCACCAATCAGGCCTCTATAGGGTAGTGACAAGATGAAAGCCTCTCCTTAATAAAAGACACATGGCAGCCAGAGTCAAGACTTGAATACAGGTGAACATCTCTGGAGAAATCTAAAGATGGCTGCATGGATGTCTCCCATCCAACCTGATGGGGCTGGAGAAGTACTGCAAAGGATGGGCCAAACTGCCTGGAGATTGGTGAGCAAAGCCTGTGACATCACATTCAACAAACCTTGAGGTTGTAAAAGCTGCCAAATACGTATAAACACAGTATCAAGCAAAGTCTGTGAATACTTGCTTTAAATGTGATGTCTTGGTTTTCTGTTTCAAATTCATTAGCAAAACACAAACATTTTTCCACATTGCCATAATGATGTGTACTGTTTTTGAAGAAAGAGATTGATTTAATCCAATTTGGAGTACGGCTGGGAGATAGCAAAATGTGGAAAAAATGAACTGCTGTAAATACCTCCCAGATGCACTTTATTGCTACCTGACAATGGAGGTCGTTTTACTTGTTTGCCTAAAATGTATCATTCAAGGTTTGGTACATTAGCCATGATCAAAATTTAAAGCAAAATCTAGTCATAATTTACCTTAAAACTTCCTATTCTTATAATGTACTGAAATAAAGGAAAAGTAATATGTTTTTCATATTTTGGACTTTCTAGGGTGCCATCCACCAGACTCAGGTTTTGTTTTGACTAGTTCAAGAAGGCCATGGGAAAAAAATATATAGTTTTGCAGGGTAAAGTTCAAATCAGGAGAAAGGCACCTGTGTGTGCACTGTTCAGTTATGTGTTGTTTTGGGGTCAAAAGTCAGCACGTCTATTGTCTTTTGGATAATTCAGTCTTAAGTGTAATTGCACAAGCTGTCATTTAAAGTCAATGGGTCTCCCTCCACAAACCCCGCCACCGCATGCCTAAAACATACACATGCCAAGGTTTTGCACTCACTCCGCACATCACAGACCGTTTAGCAGCTAAAATATGACCCGTGCACAGATAAATGTCAGCGGGCCATCTATCTGAGAGTGTTAAAAGTCGGCTAATGGAGATGACATATTAGCGGCCCAAATGACTGCCATAAAAAGAAGCGCCCTCCATACCTCGCGGCTGTGCCTGGCCACTGTGACGGCAGTCAGACGCAGCAGCGGTCTGTTCGGAGTAGAGGGTGAGCTCATATCTGGATCTTTTGATTCAATAAATTGTGTGGGCTCGGCTGTGAGGCTCTGTGATTGGGAGATGGATGTGACATATTTACTTGAGGGCTCCCACTTTCACGTTGTATTACACATTTTCCATATAAAACCCTGGGTGTAATCCCAATAACCTCTCACCTTTGACTCTTCACCCAGAAATTATTAGCCGGACCGGCATTACTGTTGCTATCTGAGTCAGTGGCAAGACTTGCTTTAAAATCAATATCCCCCTCTTCAAGCTCGACTTGAAGATCCTCCACAGGTACGCGATTGCCCTCTGATACTTCAACCCCTCCGCCCCCTTTCCATCTCTTTATTAATTACCCCTCTCCAGCCATGCGTGTCTTTCTCTCTCTGAGTGAATGGAGCAGTTGTAATTGCTTCTCTCTGGAGCAGTTAGAAGCGACACAAAGGAACCGTATAGAAAACCACATTTGCATTCGAGATGAGCCGAGATGGAGAGAAGGGGAGGGTGTGCTGCCCTCCTGCCCCACACCGAACGGCTCCTCTTACGCTCTACCTTTTCCCCCCTTTTTTCCTCTCCATCCCTTGCTCCTCTCATCTATTGTCTCCCTCCCTTCCCTTCCATCTTATCAACTCCCACCACCACCTCCCCCGGCCTCCTCCCTTGCGCAGCATGCCTCCCCTTGCATTGTCTTTCCAGAGAGTTCCAAGGTCGACGGGAGCTTGCTCATCAGAGCAGGGTTTTGTAGGGCTCAGTGTTGGTTCAGGTGAGCTAATTTCTGTAAAAGTGTGCGTGCGTGTGTGCATGATTCTCCTCGCGTATACATGTGTTTGTCTACATCCCGAGGCCTGCAGGAGTGCGCTTCTGCGTGTTAAACAAAAAAATAAATAAAAAAGAAAAAAAGAAAATTGTGTGGTTGTATTTCTAATGGCTGTTAAAGAAGACGTAGGGGCAAGGGTGGCTGTAATTAATAACTCAAAACCTCAGAATTGCACTTTTTTACAACCACCAATATCTCACAACCTCTCAGCCGTCCAACATCACTCTCACTCACTCCTGTGGAGAACGCACCCACACACACGCACGCGCGCACACAAGACGTAAACAAACACACAACTCCGGAGGGCTCTTCTTTTCCAGCTTGATAAGCATTTCTCGCTTGTTTCAGCGTTTTGATCAATACAGTTAAAAACGCCAAAGCTAGCATAATTAGGCCTGAGATGGCTGCTGCCGTGACTGAATGGGCTCCACCTGGGGAGGCGCTCACCATTATCATCATCGCCCTGTGGATGCGTGCGCGCATGTGTGCTCATTCCCCACGCTCAGTGTGATCTAATAGAATTGACAAAGTGTGCATCAGTTCGTAGATTAAAGTAGAACTCGGAGCTATAGGTTAATTTTAGCAGGTGATGGAGTCCCCCCATCCACGGCGCTCTCCGTCACCTCCATCTTCGTTCACCATAATCATTTGGAACAACTTTAACGATGCATCTCTGCCAGTATGTGGCTCATTTCAATATGTTGTAGGCCACCTCAATCATTTTTTATTGGTTTATTTACTCGGAACGATACATGGATGGGGCCAGAGTGATCATAAATTGCCCTCAATTGCCATTATGCACACAGAAGTGGCTCTCCTTTGTGCTACGATCCAGGGTTAAGATCTTTGTAAAATCCATCTTAGACAGTAAAGAAAGCTTTTAGGTACTTGGTGAAGGCTCGCTCTAAGCCTGATGTTCCATTTCTTCATTCCAACAATAAATCTATCAGGGGTAACAATGTCCATTTCATAGGTCATTCTTTCTTTTTTTATCCTCCTTGTTGCTTATCCACATTAAACCAAGATGTAATGAAGTAATGCAAGGTTCAATGTGACATTTCAGTTGTTCTGTGTACTTTAGTTCCCTGTTAAAGGATTTGTAATCCTTGAACTTGTTCATATTTTGCTATATTGAAACTTTACATTGTTTTAGCGGAATTGTAGGCGACAGATTAGCACAAAGTATCTCATATCTACCTTGAGAAAACTTGTAGCTAAGAAGCTGTGTGTCATTTAGCTTCAGTATAAATACGAAACTTCTGAGTAGATCTAGGAAGTTTGTGAGAGAGCATTAGTGAACAATCGCGGAGACAGAAAAATAAAGCAGGCAGGTCAGAGGGTGAAGTTGTGAAGCTGAAAGCAAGGGTGGGTTATAAAATATAAAACAATATCCCAGACTCTTTGCTGAACACTGCTCCTGCTGTCATACAGTACAACAAAAAACTTACCAAGACATTGATGCCCACCTAAACAGATAGGCCTTGCAGAGATCAGGTAGGAGAATCTGTTGTCAGGACAACTACTACTTGAGCACTCAACAAACTTGGTCTCTAAGGAAAGAACAATGAAGAGAAAATGAAGAGAAAACTATATATATATATATATATATTCTGTTTAAGGTTTGAAAGTGCTCCTATCATAAAACCCAAACTGAGTTTTATAGCCTGTATGCAATATGCCATGTATGACAGGAAAATAACACCACCCCATCACACCCTGAACACACCACCCCTACAGTTAAAACATAGAGGAAACAGTATCATGCTGTGTAAGGGCTTTTATTCAGCATAGATTGCCAGAATCAACTGAAAGATGGATGAAAAAAACCCAAAAAACTCTTAGAGGTGGCAAAGGACTTAAGTCTTGTGCAGAGGTTCACCATTCAGCAGTGAACATACAGTCCCATTCAATAATAGAGAACATTATTGAAAAACCAATTTATCTAGGAGATTTGTGAAAAAGAAACAGATTAATTACACACAGATGGATGTTTTGAATCTGTTAGTTGCGATGATTTTGTGCCAACACTTAATAAAAACACAACATATAAAATTAGAATATTGTATCAGACCAATAAAAGAAAGACTTTTAAAAACAGAAACGTGGGTTTAATGAAAAGTATGTTTAACAGCTGCTTAACTGATGATATTTTCAAAAAGTACTTATATTCTGACAAACGAGACTCATTACGATGTAGATTTTAATTTATTGAACATGACTAGAATAGAATAGAATAGATAGCATTTATTGTCATTGAACAGGATTCAACGAAATTTTCATTGCAACTCCCGTGCAAAAAGTCAAATATATACAATAAATAAAAGAAACTACACAATAAACTAAACTACGGCCAGAGTCTGTCCAAGGCACATTCATGCATTAGAATGGCCCAGTCAAAGTCCAGACCACGATCCAACCGAGTCTCTGTGTTGCGAGGCTCGACAGATGCGATATATCCAGATTTTCCAGAGAACAAATGGGCAGCATTATCTAAAAAACAGGTGCACTCCCGCCCCGAAAGACTTGTAACTATAATTGGAGAGAACGCTGGTTCCCTAAAATATTGACTTGGACCAGGGCCGCTTGGTGCGAGGGGCCCAATACAAATGCGTACTGTTTGCATTTGCAGAATTTTCTTATTTTTATCACAGATCACATGAAATCCTGATAGAGCGCACATAAGAAAATGTGACAAAGTCGAAATGGTGTGAATACTTTCTTGAAGCGCTACATTTCTTTCAGTCTTTCAGTCTTTCAGTCTGCAAAACCGATGAAAGAATGATGGAACGGATGACAGAAGCAGGGCTACAGTTTTAGTCTGGCTCTCCCTTTAAAGACCAAACACAGAAAGGAGACGTCTCAATTCTGATCACAGCCAACAAAGAGCTTAACATGATATGTGGCTGAGAGGGGATGTGTGTTAGGAGGATTGTACAGGTGTCCATGGGGGGAAGAGAGAGAGAGAGAGCGTCATCCAAACTACTGCTGTTTGGGAGTGGAGGGAGGTGAAGTGGGGCTCCACACTGTGCAAGTGTCCACGAGCAATTTGTGTGTGTTTGCGCGTGCATGTGTGTGTGCACGAAGCAGTGTGGGAGGAGGATTTAGACCCATCATAAAGGAATTCTCCCCCCTCCCCTCCCTCCAGCCCGTAGCTCATCCCGACACTTTTATGCCTTTTTATTTTCAGGCCCATTGCAGCCAAGCCCGGAGATGTGATTTATACTGGCTGGCAGCATGGGCACTGCAGCAAGAAAGACAGATGGAAGGAGGGAGAAGAGGAGGAGGTGGTGGTGGGGAAGGGAGTGGAAGAGAAGAGGGTTATAGGGAGCTGGTGAGGGAAAGAGGGGATAGAGGGGGTGTATCGGTGTGTGCGTGAGGGGTGGTTTGTTATTAAAAAAGAGATATGAGGAGGATAGGGAAAAGAAAAAGAAGACAAGAGGGGGGTGGGGGGAAGAGGAACAGAAAGTAGGAAACGATGAGGGGAAGCTCTCCTCACATCTCCCTCACCTCCTGTCACATCCTAACCTCTACATTTCTCTCCCTCTAATGAGTTATTGGCCCTGTCGGACTCAGGAAGAGAAGCCCCATCTCTCCACCACACTGGCGCCCTGACAGCGATAATCCCCTCCATTCCCCCTCTATCCTATTCTTCAACTATCTGCTCCCCCCCCCCCCACACACACACACACACACACACTCTACCCCAGGAACCAGGACACCCCCCCCCCCCCCACTTCCCTTGTTTCTGCCTAAGGTATGTGAAATATTCATGACACTCCTATTGATTGGGATGGGAAATATTGGGAGGAGGCAAAAGGAAAAAAAAGTGGGGTAGAAGGTTCGGGGGGGATCATTTGACAGGCTCAGGTCTGAGGCATCGAACGAGATGAGGAGGCCGCCGCCCACAAAGAGACAGCTCACTTACAGGGAACATGGGCCGAGTCGAGACGGGGAGGAGGACGAGAGACAGGTAGACAGAGGTGGCGGACAGAGGTGGCAGGGTTGTGAAATGGGGGGCAGGAGAGAGCCTAGGAGGTGGAGCTGGGGTCGGGGTGCCTTGATGCCACATACAGGTGAATGCTTCGGGTGTATGTGTGCGTGTGCGTGAGTGAGACACCTGCCTCCTTGGCTGTGTGGCAATTGTACAGTCTGTACGCTGTAACATCTCTCTCTGTCACCCAGGCGCCTGAGAGGAGATGAGCTGCCATGCCGACTGTCGTTCATCCATCACAAAAGACAGCACACACACATACACTCTTTCACAGGTTCACGCAAACAGACAGTCACATTCTTTCTAGAAAACAGAGCCACTTATTTTGCCCCCATCTACATTTCCACTTAGGCAAAACATCTTTGTGGTCTCTGCAGATGCATTTTTCTCTCTTAATGACTCATTTGCATCGATTCATGCCCTTAATAGGCAAAAGAGGCTTTTAGCAGGGGCGCTGTCACAAATTAAACCAAGCCGCTCTGGGGCACAATATCTGAATACAAAAAGAAAAGGCCAGCCCAAAATGACCATTTTATAGTTTAAACTACAAGTTTACATCCAACACAAAAAAATACATTACTTTTTTTTTTTTAAAGTTAAATCAAACTTAATTTTTCTACTTTAGACTAGTTAGAATTACCAGAATGATTTCTATTTGGCAAATACCAGAATAATGGGAGAATTTTAACTTTTTAAACTTTTAAGTTCAAAAGTTCACATCTATTTCCGACTATCTTATGTTGGGTCATGCATTTTCGTCATTGTTCAACAAGCTCATTTGTCTGGAGAAATTCTGACCATTTTCTCCAGACAAAACTGCTTCGACTTTGTCCGATTTGTAGCTCACTTTACACAAAGCTTCTGAGATCTGCCTACAACTTTTCTCCAAGTCATGGCTTTGTGACGCCCTCCCCAAAAACAACATTTCTTGTCCTTTAAACAATGTACAACTGATTTAGGCCAATGTAGAAGACCAACTTGTGTTCTGAGGTTTAACTTCCGGTGTCTTGAGATGCCGCTTTAACATTTCAACAAAAGTTTCTTTCTTTGTGATACTTTCTCTGCTTTGTGAAGTGCACCAGCCCCTTCGCCCGTAAAACATCTAATCAACACATCACATCTAGTCCGTTTCAAAATTTCCCCAAACTATGTCAGACCTGCCTAACTTGAGGCATCCTGCATAAACTCAGAACAAAACCGAAATGTTATCTGAAGCACTTTTCCACACTGCTGTAATCTGCTTCCTCAACGAGGGTCAGTTGTAACATCAGAGGAGGTTAATTATAACAATAATAAAAAGTGCTCATTTTCTAATTAAATGCTAATTACTTTTGTCATCAACTTTAATGGGGTCATTTGTAATGTCTCAACAACAAAAGCATGCATGCTGCATGGCTCCGTGAGCTTTGGAAAAACAGAGCTCACGTGACAGCCGTGTTTGTGTGTATTTAGCCACAGTGCAAATAAAAACAGCATGACTCAAATTAGAATTGCGGGTAACTGGTGTATCCTTTAAATGCGGTGGCAGGGGAAATGACGATTTATCTAAACAGGTTCTCTGCACAAACATAGCAGCCTGTAGCAAACATTTACGGGAGAGTTTCTTAATTAAGAAATATCCCTGCCTTTTGGAGCAGCTTCCTAAATTTGCTTGAAAGAGAGACTGATTTACTAAAAAAATAAAAAATAAAACTGGATTAACTGTTTTCAGCTTATTTAGGGTTCCTGGGAGATAAACTTTCTCCACTGTCTGACGTGTTTTATAGTCTTTAACAGGTTTCCCTCCTGGACAATCTTTCTTTACCTCCCTCTGCTCCCCCCCGTCAGGTGTGAGTTTCCAGCGCCCATGTGCATCTTGAAGAAAAGCACCACCATGCGTCATTCCTTCACCCCCTTTTGAGACCCCGTGTTGAGCTGGAGGAGATGGCTGAGGAGGGAAGGAAGGAGGGGAAAATGTTGAGAGTACCAAAGATCCAGCTTTCAGCACGGCTTACTTTCTGCTGCCTGATATCTACAAACAACTTATACACTCGAAAATAAATACTGGCAAATAAACCTGTCAGTACTTCCCTGCGCTGCCTCCATTTATTAATGGTATATTACCATAGGCCATAGCACTGAAAAATATCATTGATAATATCCGAGCTGCACAAAGGTTATGGTGCATGTCTTGAAACTGATCTACATTAACGTCGACAACTAACAACCCAAAAATTATGAACGAAATATAAAGAGCTAATAAAGGTTTGGAGAGGGTGTCTCTTTTTAACTCGCCCAAGCTATCATGAGCCTTACTCAAATAAATTAGTTTTCCAAACAACAATAAGTTAATCAAATAATTATCTTTTCAGCTGCGTTTTTTTTTTTTTTCAGCTTTCACTTTTTTAATACCTGTGTGCCTTTGTAGCCATAGCATGCAATGTAATTTGGTGAACAAATGAGTCTAAATTACTATGCTACTCTTCACACTTCCTTAAAAAAAATGAGACATTCCCATGGTAAAACACTGTCTTCCTCCTTCAGGGATTAGCTTAGCACTTTGTTTCTTTGTGGATGTGTTTAATTAGCAGTTTATTTTGTTCCTATAGTGAAGTAGGATTTTTTTCCCCCACCTCCAGTTACTGTCAAGACCTGGAAACTCAGAACTTGTCTGTGTGCCTACCTTTTCGTCTCCTCTTCTAAACGGACTGCTGACGGTTTTTCCTGTTTTCCCCCTGGCTTTAATTTTTGGAATTTTTCTTATTTTTGTTTCTTATATCTCGATTTGTTTCCTTGGCAGTTCACGTCAGCAACAGGACACTCAGTGAATTTATTGATTTATTTTTTTATTTGTGACTATTTTTTGTTTGTGGTTAAACCCATATAAATTTCCTTTCCACTGTCATCACATGCATTCTCAGTATGAACAATCACCGTGAAATCAATGAGTTAATGCAGTCAAGTGTGTTCTGTTGCAAAATACGTGTTCACAAAGAGGTATTGCTTTGTGAATGAAGTATTCCACAGATAGAAATATTTTAGAACTTGGCTTGAATTTGATCATATGCAACTGATTTTAAATGAGTTTGTACAAGGGAAAACATTTGCCTTAGATCTGTATATATAGACTGGATCTATTTGTTTCTTTTCTTCTTTTTATTCTTTTTTGAGTGCCTTGAGATTACATTGGTGCTATAACTAAACTGAATAGAGCCAGACTTGAAATTATAAAGCATTTACAAGCTTCTTTTGTGTGGTAGCAAAAACAATGATGAAGTGTAACTTTTTTTAATGAAAAGGAATATATACCTCTTGATTGGATGGGAGATGCCATTTCCAGGCAAGAACTAAATAGAAAATTTACAATTTGCTTCCATCAACTTCAGGCAAAACTTGAGCAATTGAATTAACAAACATGACCAACTTCTGTCTTTGCTTGAATTAGCTGCAGAAGACAGAAGTCCCTTTAAATCAGGGACTTAAAGGGACTGATTTAAAGTATTGTATTTAAGTACTGTATTTAAACAAAATACAGTTTTGTATTTGCACTACAAAAACTGGGAGCCTCCTAAAGTTAACTGCACTAGTTAAACTTAACTTGTCAAAATACAGATTATGTGCAGAACATAAATTTATGAGTTTTCCATTCACTGTAAATTGACTTGGTTGTTTTTGAACTTGTCTGCATTGATTTAACACAAGTCTGAAAGTTTAACTGACTCATAGTTTCAGAGCAGCTTTCAAAGATTTTAAAATTTATTATAGTGTACTCTGTGAGTAAAACAGTGACTCAAAGAGTTGGAGAAAAATCCTACAACTTGGCCTGGTAGACTTTGGTTTATTCAACCACCAGTCTGATTTGATTTGATTTGAACCTCAATGGTTTAAAAAAAAAAAAAAAAAAAACTGGCCAGAATTGGGGGATTGGTATAAGCAAAGGTCAATAAAAACCGAGACATACAACATCTTCATCAATGCATCTGCATTGTTTACAACCCATTACATGCTTTGAGTTTTATTCTGTTAAGAGTAAATTGGCCCAGATTTGGAATATCTATGCTCGTCCAATAACCCTCCGCTCCCATCATGCACCGGCGTTAGTTTCAATGATGCAAACACGTGCTGCCTTGTTTCTCCAGCCACTCTTCGTCGTAGTTCCTAAAAGCCCTTATACTGCCACGATGAATTTGATAAATCCCCTTATCGCCCCGGGAGACAATTAAAGCGCATGTGACAGGGGTCCCTATCTCCGCTCTCCTCCTGTAGCGCTTCATTTAGAAGCCATTTGTCTCCGCTATGGATTTCCTATTTTTAATGGCGTGCGTATGCAGGCATCGGGGCCGTGCTGAATAATAGATGTCTTTCGCTTCCTATCGCTCCCTTTCATCCCCTCAGCCTCCCCGTCTCTCTCCTTCTCCTCGTTCGTTTCTTCATAGCAAGGGGCCCCTGGGGGGTGGGGGGGGAGAAGAGTCAGTGTCACTCCGGCAGGCCAAGTTTGCGTTGCCTCTCGCGCTCTCCGGAATCTGGCAGGAGGCTATTTAATAACGCAGACAGGGCTTTTGGTGTACGCCGGCAGCAGACAGTAAACTGATATCAACGGGCACACGTTAACCCTCAGCAGCCGCCCCTCTTTCCTCCCCCTCCTCTCCGGTAGGAGACGTTTATCACAGAGAGCTGGGCCGCGGCGCGCTGAGGTGATATATCGCCCTGGCCGAGCGCGAATGAATAGACTAGTAATTATCCCGTTAAAAGGGTGGCCAGACAAAGAGGGAGCCTCGCTATAATTTAAATTGTTTTGTTTCCCCCTGCAGTCGAAGCCCGGCTCCCTGACTGACACGGCGGAATGGAAAAAGTGAGCCTATTTATAGCCTGAGACGCACAGCTAATTGTGGAATTTAATAAGGTTTCTGGAAGAGTGGATTGTGCGAAAGCCCAAAGGCTTGCACCTTCTTGCTGCCCTGCCTTCACATCTTCTTTCAGCACTCCAACTTTGCTCTCATATTTCTCCACCTTGTCCTGTCCTCCAATCTTACCTTCTTTTGTTGTTCCACCTTCTTCTTCTCCTCCTTTTTTTTTTTTTGGATCCTCCTGACCTCCACGTCAATTTTTCTCTCCCTCCCTCCCCCCAGTTAGCTTCTATCATGTGAAATCTACCTTAGACTAATACTCCTCTCAGTCCGACTGCGTGCCGCTGATTGTGTGATTCTCGACATGTCACAGTGGTTTAAGGTGTGCAAGAACCGGTGTGTGTGTGTATGTGCATGATTACAACCTACGATATGTCCAAGTTGTGTGTATGGGGGTGTGTGGGTGTGTGTGTGTTCACGTTTGGTCTCGTCTGGTGAGTGTAAGACAGGGGTAATTGAGCTCAGAGGGTTTTCTGTCTTTGGTGGCAGAGGGGAAATTGGAATCTTCAGAATCCATTAGAGAGGCCCTCTCACAGTAGGTGTGTACGTGTTTTGTGTGTCTGTTGCATCTCTGTGTACGTTGCACGTCTGCGTGTTCGGTGACAAAGAGACGCGGATGAAAAGCGGCAAGCATCTTGAGGGATAACAGAAGAAGTGGAACAATGGCGGTTGACGGAAAAAAATATATATATGAAATTTAAAGTCGCAAATTATCTGGAAATGTCTTGCTTCCTCACTCTGTATTGTGTGTGTCGAGTCCCAAGCGTGCATGCACAGGGTCTCTGCTTCTAACTGACTGAGTATCTTTATACACTGCAGGAGAAATGGGGAGGGGGAAGAAAAAAAAAAAAAAAGAAAAGGAAAGTAGGTGCAGAAAGACAGAAGGATAGGGGGGAACAGCAGGTAGCCAACAGCAGATGGTCTCTCGCTTCCTCCCTACAGAGCTATCACTCTCCTTCTCCTTCTCTCTGCTCTTCTGGCTTGTGTCGTTTCCTGCATCACACGTCGTATAATGTATCATTTCACCTCGGCGTCCTTGGTCACGCACAGTATTTACTGTCTTGCGCTTACCACCATTGCGGAACAGCCTTCTGTCGCTAAGGTTCATGGTTAATTGGTACAGCAAGGGTGTCCTAGGATAATAAACAAAGCCTGCGTTTTTAATCGATATAATATCCGATTAAAATAAATAAGATAATTTTGCCTTCAGAACCTGCTCTTACTTTTTCTATGGTGCCGTGTATCGCTGATGTACTAAAAAAAAAAGTTGTAGCAGGTCAAGTTCTCTGACGACTGTAATCCTGTAATGATTTCACTGCTGTGTTTTTCTTTTTTAAGTATGGAGCTCCATTTAAAATAAGAATTTTATTGGGGTTTTGTACCTGTAATGAAATTGTGTTCTCATTACGTTGAACAAGCTATTTAAATGCAAAGAGTCCCTGCTTGGCTGTGCTGGGCTGTCACGCAGTTATTGTACAGTAGTTCTCACACGGTGGGGCATTCGGGACTCATTTTTAGTCTTTCATTGCTGCGACTCTGACAGTCCTTTTGCACTGATCAGGCATAATGTTACGATCATTCGCTTGATAGTGCATTTGTTTGCCTTTTTGCAGCTAAAAGAGAATTCCCTGACTCATCAAGATATCGATTCCACTCCAGCAGAACCACATGTTCTCAAATTAAGAGAAGTTTCCCTTTAGATGGCAAACCATTGGATGCGTCCAAAAAAATCTTGGTATGCTGAAGCATTAAGGGTTCCTTTCAGTGGAATTAAGAGACTAAGGCTAACCCTTGACAAACAGTTTCACAACATAAACCCAGCTGGAAGAAATTTTATGACCACAATTTTACGCAGCTCCTCAAAGTGACCCATTCGTTCACAAATATTTATAGCAGAAGTGTGCATGTAGCATTGAAAGTGACTGAAACGACTTACTTCGATGATATAAATTGGTGAGTAACTACTTTTGGCAATAAAGTCTTGCAGCTATTCTTTGACTTATGGAGGTCAACACAGATCTTACCTTACTTTAAATGGCATGTTCTTTTTACAAATTTAAAACTGTGGGCCAGCAAAATGACCCTTTGTGTCATATTTTATTTACACCACAGAGAAACAGAAAGTTACAAATTACTAATAAAAAGTTCCTAGACACTGATTCATTAAAAAAGAAACAGTAAATTTGTGGTATTTGCAGTGATACGGACAACAATAGTTGAAGGCTATGAACATTTCAGATCTCCTCTAAAAATCATGTTTATCTCCCTGTTCAAATAGTTAAGACACAAAATACACCTTAAATGCAGAGCGGAAACCATCTTAGCACTACCGCAGAAGCTAACATCAGACTTCCTTATCTGCGCTCTTGAGGGTACAGCCAGTCAGAAAATATACGGCGCTCCTGGATTGGCTGCTTTGCAATTGTCAATGGTATGTCAGGTAGCTTTACGCCAATCCGAATTTTCGTTGAAATATTCAAGATATCCTTTTGCCTCACAGGAAGTATCTGATTAAACTTTTTTTTTTTCTTTTTAAGTTGGATTTCGTTAGGTTTCGTCCCTTTGTCTTTGAGCGGTCGTCCTTAGGGCAGAATCCTGGTTAGGTATTTTGTCTTTACAACTTATTCAAGATGTGCTCCCTTCTGTCATCACCTTTTCACGCCTATCCTTCAGTCCTCATGTGTAGGTGATTATCCCACCACATAAATCTCTTCCATTTTTGCATCATTCCAATAAAATCATCATTATTGGGTTTTTTCTCTCTTCTTTAGATCCGGTCATTAAAACAACATCTGACATTATTTTGTGTATAAATGCATTGTCTATGAAGCAGATTTTTAGGTTTACTTTTTCAATAAATTGAACAAATTACACAACTTTCCACTTATTCAGATCGATCACCATCTATTTGATTTTCACAGGGTTTTCAAGGCAAACTGATGAAAAGTGAACAACATGTAAAACGCTACTTTCTTGTCAATTAAAGTGATAAGTGTGGTGTTTTCTTTCAGAGCACGCTGTGTTGTTGTTGAGGGAAGCCGCCTCAGATCGATACAGTCACACTGTTAGCACTTTGGTTGTGCCTTTTCTTAATGGGAGGGTGTGTAGTGTGCATCTGTGTATCTGTAGGTTGTCAGCTCCGTCATGTCCGTAAAGTCGTGTTCATGCTAGTAACGGTGCTGATACAAAAGTGCGTTGCGCAGCAGGGATGTGTGCACTGCTCTGCACTTGAGTGTGTGTATGAATGCATGCAGTTGGTGTGTGCGTGTGTTTGTTTTTGTGTGTGCGCGAGGTAATGATTAGCCTTCTCTTAATGGGAAAATAACGTCAGAGCCACTGGGACGTTTAATCCATCTGAGCTGATTCTGTTTCCATCACAGCTATTGATCAACTCCAGTGACAAATCAACAGGGGGGGTTCTAGTGTGTGTTTCTGTATGTGTGCAGAGAGCATCTTACACAGTGTTTTACCATGTCACAACTTGAACTCCTAATGCAACAGTAGACTCCAGTATTGTACTTTCCTGTTTTTTTGTTCCCCTTTTTGTTGTCTCCTTTATTTGTTTTTTTGTCCTTGTTTTGTCCAGTCTTTAGAGCCAACCTTCTACCATCCTTCCATTCTGCACCCTCCTCCCTATCCTCTATCTCTCAAGTCTTTAAGTGGTATTGGCTTTAAAGGGGCAGCAAATCAGTTGCTGATTAATACGGAATTTTGGTGGCCATTTGTCTGCACCGCTGCCCCTGTCTGTGTCAAACCGCCCCCCCTACCCCACTCCTTTCTCTGCTTCTCTTGCTCTACCGCTCCTCTTGTTCTCCTTCCCAAGGCGGTGATGAATGACCAGCCGATTGCCCAGGGATTAGAGTCGTCACGGTTACCTGTGCCTTGACAAAGTGGTCCTGATTGGTGACCAAGGAACTCCATGGGGGGGGAGACGGTGCCATATCTCAGAATGGACTAGAGTGGGGTTATTTGTGTGTGTTCAGTTTCATTTGAACTTATGTGTGGTCTGTATGTATCAGGAAGGGTTAGGACACACACTTTATCAGATTTGTTGCCGTGATTGGGTTGCAGGCCTTTGTTGCATTTGTGTGTTTGTGTCTCGAAAGGGGCAAGGGTGACCTCCCACTCCCTCGGACGTTGATACTGCGCGACAGAGATTGGCGAGGTCCCGGCAGCACTGTGACCACGCTGACACCGGAGAACCTGCTAAACAGGTGCTGGTGGACACTGATGAATCGGCGGTCGGAGGAATCGAACACGGGCCTAATCAGTGCATGGATCTCTCTGCAGCAACATTTTTCAGTTTTGTCTTGCCTTATCGGGTGAAGGCCATCAGGAATGTCAGATCCCATTTTTCCAACCCCTCTGTCACTCACACTTGTTAGTGATTAGGTACATTACAGAGTATCAGAGGAAGACTTTGAATTCTGAGATAGTCTTTCTTGCACTTACAGGTCCAACTCTGCACAACCAGTACTTTTCTCAAACAAATTGCTGACATTCAGGGGTGTGCTAATATCATATACAAAGTAAAGTCATATTTTCATTCACATTCTCATTTATTAACTGTATTAAAGTACTTTCCAGAAGCCTAGTTCCTTGAGAATGAAAGGGAAATGGTAAATGGTGTCCATTTGTATAGCACTTTATCAAATCCAAGGACTCCAAAGTGCTTTACACTACAATCAGTCATTCACCCATTCATTCACACATTAACAGCCGGATGGTGGTAAGCTACACCGTAGCCATAGCTGTCCTGAGGCAGACAGAAAGAAGCAAGGCTGTCGTTTGATTTTCTCCACTGGTCCTCTGACCACCACCAGCAAACAAGGAGAGTGATGTGTCTCACAAGGTGACAGAGACAGACACGGTGCTAGATTGAACTGGAAACCCAACAGTTACAGGACAAACCTCTAGCCCCAGAATCACCATCGTCCTCAAAAGGAAGCTGGTAAAGATGATGACAGGCATGTTTTAATGGAAATTTATCTTTTAATGGATTAACAGAATAGTTAGTTAAAACTATTGCAAACTCTCTGTGGCTTAATATTTAACACTTTTGATGCTATTGTACTGTGAAATGCCTTTTTGTGAATGGACAGCATTTAGTTTCCTTTAACATTCCTCAAGGTTAGCGCAAACAGATGGTTATTACACTGTTTGCTCCAACCGTTTCTTTTCACATATTATCTCTATATCGTCTATAGTCCTTGGTCCTCTCTCATGCTATCTTCTATTTAGTTCACACAATAGAATTAATCTAAATATGACTTTCCTAGTCACAGCAACCACTCAAACAGGTTTCAAAGTCATGCAACACATAGAATCAGTAGATAAATTCAGCTTGAGTGTGTTGACCAACGACACTTTAACACTTGGTGAAGGGAAATTGGAATTAAACTTGCAATCTTCTGATTCCTGCTGGGTCTAGCCCATTCTTCGTGCCAAACTTAACAGAACATACCAAATATTTCCCGTATGACTACATGCACCATTACACACCTACTGACTAGTCTGCCTATTGGCAGAGATCTTGCCAGCTAACACTGTTCATGTCAATCAAATGTGCCAGATTTTGCAAAAGAAAAAAAATATTTTGTATAATATGAGGAGCATTTTTTTTATATATATATTGAATTTGAGATTTGGTAGAAAAAGAAATACAGTCTGCAATTGGAAGAGCTTGAGGTTAAATAGAAGATTAAATAGGTAAATTGTTTAGAACAATTTACCTAATTGTTGAGCACATAAAGCCTTGAAAGTGAGACAGTTTAACTTTATGTTCAGAGAATGGACTCGTATCTCAATATAATGTCAAGAAAGTTAGCAAACTGGCCTGTGCTAAAGTGACCTGATGTGAAAAAGAAATGCCTCATTTTAAAACTTACTTATAAACTCCTGTGCAGAGAGGGTGAATGACCCTGAAGATGACTCAACTCCTTATGTGGTTTCAGGATTTCCTGAGATAGATGAGAGGGACTTTCTTGGGTTGGGGGATCCTTTGAGGAGGGGGAGAAGATCTCTTCTGTCCCTTCAGGCTACAGGGGGATGAAGAATGGAGAGATGGAGATGCAAAAAGGATGTATAGTTTGGATGGAAGATGATTATATCAGGGCAGTAAAGGTTGAAGAAGAGCCTTGACTAATTATAGTCATCTATTACAGACACAATTAAAATCCAGCTAATTTACTGCAGCTCGACGCTCACACACCCAGCTGATTTATATTAGAGTTCAATGACACCCAAAGGACAGAATCACTCTCTCTCACACACACATTCACTTGTAGGAATTAAAAATGCATACTTCATTTTTCTTTTATTCTATTAACATTATCCAGACGCTGAATGGCACAAAAGTCCAAAGACCAACTTTAAAAATAAACAGTTTTAAAGGCTCATTCTCACCAGTCCTGATTTGACTAGCTCATCAGTGTCTTCACATATTTTTGTGAACATAAGCAAAGTTTTGCAATTTACTTTTTTAATTATGTTCAGTTTGAGAGTAAGCTATTGTAAGTTGGAAAGTTTTCAAAAGCTACTTCCAATAAAATGTCAGTCTGCTGCATGCAACCAGTAGCAATAACAGCCAAGATTACATGGTTCAATATTGTCCCTGCCAAGAAGGAAGGACTGTGAGCTTCTATAGTAAACAACTAACTACATGTAAATTAACGCTGATGTAACCTGAACTGGACCTCCTCTACGTCATTGCTCTTCTGTAATTAAGAGATAA
The DNA here is from genome assembly GCA_010277075.1 of Poeciliopsis retropinna. Taxonomy (NCBI): domain Eukaryota; kingdom Metazoa; phylum Chordata; class Actinopteri; order Cyprinodontiformes; family Poeciliidae; genus Poeciliopsis; species Poeciliopsis retropinna. The sequence goes on from VMRM01000016.1 coordinate 9,652,733, forward strand.
TACTAAACACATTTATTATAATAATATGCCCTGGCACAGAACTACCTGGTCCCTGGGACCAATTTCATTTTTACCTTCACCGTTTTACTTTAACAATGAATGGAAGCTTAACCTGTTGCACTTTTAGCTTTGGCCATATAGAGATAGGATCATAGTTTTCATCTGTTAGATCAGAGCCAGAGAAGTAATGCGGCTCAAGAGCTGTAAGTGACTCTTTGGCTCTGTGGCCTACTTAATATCTTAAGGCTGAAACATGATTCATTAGTAGAGTGACTGAAATGAACCTCAGAGACCGGGTGAGGAGTTGAATGGCCGCACTTCCTCATCAACTGAAGCAGTTTGGGCACCTGATCAGAAGTTCCTTTGGAGGTTCTCCAGGTTGATTAGGAACCTTGGCGTATACTTTGGTTTATGAAGTTAATTGTCTTCAACTGAAGCAAGTCTCAAAGAGGTCGTAACAACAAATGGAAAACAAAAAGATTATAACAAGAAAATTTCATGGATTTGTGTTTATATCTGCACATTATATCATATTTTGACTTACATTGGGACTTAGTGCAGACGCATCTTCTGCGTCATGCATTTCATCCATGTTAAGATTTCCAGTCTCCGTTCTGCACAGCAGGTCTTCAAACTATGAAAGGCATCATTATAAATGATTTTTCACTTCACAGCTTTATTTTATGTTTTCATAGATCTTAACAAAAGAAAAACCTACAGTTGTGTGCCAGAAAAAAAGCCAAGTAAAGGCAAAAAGACAGGAGGAGAGAGAGGCAGGGGGAGAGAAAGAGAGAGAGCAATTTGTCAGCAATATTCTTGATTGTTCAATCGCTTGTCAAGGTGTTAGGTTGCTGCAGCAACGTGGCTCCACCTCCATTTGGGATGGGCCATGACCGCCTTCATCTGTTCCGCCCCTTTAATTTATCAATTGAGCCAAAACCCTGGACAGGAGACCCTCCCACTCTAGCTGAGTCCACCAATGGGAAGCTCTCCCTCTCTCTTTTGCTTCCCCTCACCTCTCTCTCTCTCTGCCTCCCTCTCTCTCTGATAGCAAGCCCTCAGGTGATGCAGCACTTTAAGGGTTAAGTCGGCAGCATGCTGGATCTCTGCAGAGGTGACAGATGCTTCCTATCCCACCCAGCACCACAGGGGAACCGGAGACGCTCAGCATACCAATGAGCCACCGTCTGACACACACACGCACGCAGGCACACACACACGCATGCACTTTTCCATACAAGCATGCACAAACATAAATATGCATGTGTGAATACATGCACACGCTCACTTGCACACACACAGTTCACCTTCTGGGCTATATAAAAGATGTCATATTTATGGAAATCAGCTGTATGAGCATCATTTATACATCTTGCTGATTTGTATGAGCATACTAAAACAAATAGATGTGCATGACTTCCCTTCCAGCAGGAGTCAGACAGATGTGATCTTTTGTCTCAACACATGACCTTTTATAGAGGGCCGCCGCACACGGCTCTGCGATAGCAGGCGGGCACAGTCACATAAATACAGATACTCTCAAGCATATGGCCCAAACACAGTATATGCACACAGGCAGAGACATACACAGGCAATAAAAGTGACAGCTGTCGCCATGATGGAGCACCCGGAGAAGGGGAAGTGAAGGCTTAGGCACCGCGCAACATGGTGTCGAGAAGACCCGCTATTCATTTTCAGCTTAATATGTTCCAGCCCATTGGAAAAACATTGCAGCATATAATGTAAGCAATTTCATATGCGCACACAGCTCCCACACAGCTTTCCCCTCCGAAGCACCGGGCGAAATGAAGAGACCAGATTAAGATGATGGTTGACTGACTTCAAAAATAACACCGAGCCTGAGCAGGGTGGGGAGATGTCCACTGGTGTGAAGCTGAAGGAAAACATCTAAACTTCTATATGTGTGTGTGTGTACTTTGTGTCTCTCTCTGTGTGTGATTAATTAATCTGGTCCCATCAGTGTCTCTGTTCTGCACCTCTGAACATTTGCTCTCCATTGCCTGGTGTGGTGTTTATCCAGCAAAGTGGAAAAGATCATCAGCAGGGGTGACACGGAACGGATGGCTCTACCAACGCAAATGCAAATGCAAATACGTGGCACATGAAGATTTTCCTCAGAAGTTCCTGGCCAATGCTGACTTTCTTTGAGGTCTGGCCCACCAGCTCTAATTTTGACCTATTTTCTTTTTATTAGCACCATAACGCAGAGATATGTGTCCGATTGCACATGAAAACAAAAACCATAACAATTACCAGGTTATCCCCGTTTATGCATCAAAGCACATGCAATTCATCAGATGTTTATTGTCATTAAATCACAGACATATGCTGTTAATCGATGCAATTACAGACCAAATGATGGGAGTTCTCACGCTGCAGTCACACTGTTTTCTATCTGCAATGTGTGGTAGCCAATGAAAAAGCTCTGACATGGGTTTAAGTGGAGGAAGAGAGAATATATTTATGTTGAACATCCACATAAGTGTTTGAATTACGTCTCTTATTTTGGATGGTGCTACTGTTCTGAATAGTGCATGTGTATGGGCACCCAACATGTGGAATTCACTGTTTACTTCCTATATATGTATTTAAGGATCAACTGACCATCTGAGAGAGAAATGTGAATGCTCCATAAATCCCTCCAAGTGGTCATCACATACATGTTAGCTGAATTAATGAGAATGTGGGTCAGACTGTCAGTAACACTTTCTATTTCAAGCAACCTGCATGCCGAACCGAGTTAACTTTTACACATTGCATTGCATAATGTGAGATTACCAAATGTTGAGAGTGGTTCACTGCTCCAATGGCCAAGTCGCAGTTGCATTAATTTTGATGTGCCGCATGCATGATGTGCGATATGCAGTGTGACAGCATGCTACCGTGTCAAATGTGTAGCAAGGTGATGCTGGAGTGTTATTTTCCTATCCCTAAAGGGAGGGACACAGTTGTGTGACAGCGGGGAATTAGTGCTTATGCATTTACTGAATAGGGGGGGAAAAAATCTTTCTTCACCACCTGACCAACCTCTTCAGAAAACATCCAATGACATCTGTTATGATGTTTTCTGTCTCTGCGGCATAAATGCTAAGGCAAACAGATCCATACACAAACAAGGTGGTGAGGCTCAGCTGGTCCCCTAGCATCTTTATAAGGGTAAATAAATGGTGGGCTTGGCAGTGGGTAAATGCATGCGCTCTCAGCCTGCGGGGCCCAGATGGCATCCCAGTCGTTTGCTTTACCTTGTTTTGTTTAATTACTACAATCTACTCTCTATTTCCAAAATTAATCACCACCAACCTGTTCCATTAGTCTCTCTCTCTCTCACCCTCTTTAGCTTACACATATCACAGCCACAAATCAAATATTGAAAAATGGCGAATACCACACACAGTAATGCATTATTACAGAGGCAGGGAAGGCAGCACTGACTTAACTGTTTTGTTTCGTTGTTTAAAATAAATAATAAATAAATAAAACAAAGTAAGACTATTTTTATGTTAACCTAATGAAGAGGAAACAAAAAAAAGGGGGAGAACACAGCTCTAGAGAAGGAGCTGGAGAGACGATGGGGGGAGGAGTGGAGCGTCAAGGCTGACAGCAGTCGGGCATATATGAGAATAACGGGGCGGAAAGCACTTCATTACGTCCCTTTTATTCCGTTATAATCACCGCACGGCCATCACTCCTGGGCGACACCGGGGCCCAGGCACTGACACGAGGATTGATGCACCGGAAACGTGGGGCTCCTGCAACACAATAAACAACACCATTAACCAATGTGCTCCCCCCACGAAGCCCCCCTGTGCTTCACCACCTCTTTCCCCCTCCCCTCTCTCCTCTCGGCGCTGTAAACAGTTCATAATTATGGTCTGCCTGATACGCGCCTGCACGTTGCATTTAATCTGCACTAATTTGACGACAGTCGAGAAGATTGTCAATTATAGTTTTATGTGCAGATGATCACGGATGCAGGTTTGGCTGCTTGTAATGGAATTAGATGGAAATCAATTTGAGGCGGCGGAGGGAGACAGATATGAATTGATATACAGGCGAGCCCATGTAATTTAATGATAGGCCAGAGGGTTAAATTTACATACCTGATTCTTAATGGCCCTACACACCTCAGAAAAAATTAAAATAAAATAAAATAAAATAATTTAAAAAAATAAATAAAATAAATAAATAAATAGTTTTACTATTTAATAACTAAAAGCGGTTTTTTTTTTCTATGTAAATGTTTATTTGGGATTCATAATCAGCATCTTATTCGGGCTATCCAAACATACTGTTACAACATGACGTGTTCACTCAAAGTGAAACTTCCCCAAATGTCAGGATCCGGTTAGTGTGTTAGAAACACAAAGTAACAGACACTTTGTAACAGACTGAGGTGGCTGAGTGCTGCAGCCACTCTTTGTCTTCTACTGCCATCTAGAGGTCAAATTACAACATAGCGCCTACAGGTTAGGCCATGCAATCTTTTGTTGGGTCTCTTCTATTCTTTTTCTTTATTTCTCATTTTAAATCTAACACAACTTCCCCTGCTATTTTCATCTAACGTCTGACAACAGTTTACAATTTGCAAGTATTTCTACCCCTTTAATTGTATTGATGGATTTTCAGTGATTGCCGTTTGCCAATAAACTTTCATTTTAGTATTACTGCCACAACAATTTAGATTACGGAAAGAAAACTGATAAAGGCGCGGAAAAGGGAAGAAAACGAGCAGTTTGCTATGAAATGTCCTCACCTGCATTGTGATTTAGAGAAGACAACGTTCTAGATTCCTGTTTAAATGGGTGACAACTCATTTTAAAAGGAAGCTTCTGAATGTGGTTCAGATAAAATGACACTGGTAAACATTTTATATTCCCACCCATGAGAAATGCACCGTGGAAATGAATCACACTTCTGTTTCCAGGGCGTTGACACAGATGTTTACTCTTCATGTAAACTGCTGTGTGATAGCAACACAGTTCCTGCTCTGAGAACCAAACAGGGAACATCCTTGTTTCTGTTATGTTTTTCTTCTGCAAAATAGCTTATGCTTAGCTGGTTCTACAGGTTCATAAAAAAAAAAACTATCATGAAAAATAAGGTGTTATTTTCTGAAATAATATTCAGATAAAAATAATAATAATAAAATCCAAGTGTACATTTTCAGAAGCATAAAGCCATAGAGTGCTTTGCTAAAGTAATGAGACCCCTTAAATTTTTCACATTTTGTCACGTTGCACATAGCTACAAACGTTAAAGGAATTGATCGTGGTTTTATGTGATGTGTAAGGCTTTTGGGATTTTCTGTCTCTGCAAATGTTCTTTCCTATAGGCTGCAATTTTTCAAGTTCATATACAGAAGAACATGAATATTCTTCAGAAGAATATGAAGAATATGAAGTTTGTCTATGAACAGGCACTGGATTGGTTTTACGTCCAAGGGTAAACATTTATAAATTCCCACCCATGGATTTACGTCCAATCCAGTGCGTGAACAGCAATTCTCCTGCATTGGATTCATGAATGCATTTAGGTTGCAGCTTAGACTAGATCAACACATGGATAAGTTGTGATCTAAGCCATTCTTTTGTAGCCCTAGCTGTATAATTTGGGTTGTTCTGTGTCACTCTGAAGTTTTCCAGCAGCCTGTAACAGGTTCTCTTCCAGGATTTCACATTATTTCGATTTCTGTTTTTAATGCAAGGTACAACCGACCACACACTATGCTACCACCCAGACTTATGTCACAACCCTTACTGCAGAAATACATAATTACTGAACAATGCGATTATGATTTATTTATTTATTTATTTGTCTTTTGTCTAAGTTTTGTTGTCCGTCGGATGAACTGAACAAGTGTGGGGACATTTTTGATTTTTGTTTACTTCTCTACAAGCAAGAGATACAAATAACCAAATAATAACTGAATGTCAGATGTACCTGAGGCCACCCAGTGAAGCACTGCCATCACAGACGTGTAAAAAAAGAAAACTGCAGTTCTTCCCTGTGAAAAATATAGTCAAACCAATCAAACAGTGGCAGCTTACATAAGCTGCTGCTGTTGTTATTCTTTGGTTTTATGAAAGAATAAGGATGTCAAACTTCAATTGTTTAGAATAATTAAATTCTACTTTCCCGAGTCTATGTGTTGTGATTTTCATGTTTGATTAAGCTCAAAAGGGGTCCTCTTGATAGAGCACCCAAAATAAAGACTTTTGTGCCTTCAAGATAGTAAAAAAAAGAAGAGGTTTCATAAATGTTAAACTTGGTTTTAAAGTGTCCTGGTTCCATCTAAATAATACTGGGCTCAGGTTTGACTTATTTAGTCAGATTTTCAACTAGAGCTGGGCTTTGATGTAGTTCCAAATTGAGATCTTGAATGAGATGAACTTTGTGAAGGCAGTTCAATAAAAAGGCTTCGATGTCCATTTCTCTTCCGCCTGCTCCTCTTGTTCTTTTGATACAATGCAACAATTTTCTGGGAGTATTTAACAAAATGTGTAGTACTATAAATGTATACCGTGCCGTTTTGTTAAACCCAAAATGTATTTTTTAATATTGCTGTAATTGCATATAGGACAAAAAATAAATGTAAACAGTAGGGTATTTAAGTTTAAAGCTGTTTCTAGTCAGTGTTTTAAATATACAGTGCTGTTTCTCTGTTTCTTTTAATATTACTGTAATTCCTATAGGCACATAAAAATATCTAAACATTATAAGGCATTTAAAGCTGGTTCTGTCCGGTGATGCAGCAGAGTCTTAATTTCCGAGGGGTCGTTGCGTGTTTCCGTCAGTAGATGGCAGCCTTGAACGTGTAATGCTTTCCGAGGCGGACGCGCGCTCCCGTAGCTTTAGAGAGCGCGCACAGCTGCTCCGAGTTAGCTTGCTTCCTGTTTGTGGATAAACCCCGCCTCCGCGCGCGCGGCTTCTCGTCTCGACGCGGTGCCGTCACTGTCGTGCCCGGGTGAAGAGTTCACGGCGCGGACTTGTCGGTGAATGGTGCTGAGCCCGTGTCACAGCCTAATCTCATTGTAGAGCGCGGTGAGTGTTATATTACTGGAATCAGTGAAGGCGGAGGGAGGACCTAAGGAGAAGCATGCCTATAAACAAAAGTAATGTCCCTCTTCTCATTTATAACTATTAGGGACACTTAACCTTCTGGTCAGAATATGGTTATGTATAAATCCACCACCCATTTACTGCTGTGGTTTATTGAGAGGAGAGATACTGCATCATCACTATTAGATTTAGAAAAAACAACCAGATATTTTATTGAGCCTATTTGCATCTTTTACTGCCTGCTGCAGCTTTTGATAAAATTGACTTACTTTGCTCTCATGGCTCCACGAAAACGTACACAAATGCACGCCGACATAGACAACACCGCCTTCTCTGCTCTGTTTATATGACACCATGCAGACAGCTGTGCACCTGTTCTCTGAGTCTTCCAGTTAAAAAAATGTTGTATTGTATCTCTGTTTTGCTCACACACTGACACACACTCCAAGCCACAAATAGCTCCAAAGCTCTGCACCGGCTTTGCCGTGTCCTTCGGTGTGAAGATGCACTTGAATGATAATGGCTCTGCAGAGATCTCCCTTTGCAATCAAAGTGATGTTTTTTTTTTTTCACAATGAGTTATATCCATATTTGTCCATATTTATCACTTGCAATCATTTTATTAGAGGAAATCTAACCATATGTTACAGATCTTTTTCGTATGCCTTGTTTTCGACGATGCGTATATGTTTAATGATAAAATGTTGGTAGTTGCAGTGCTTTGCAAAGGTGATCATACAATTTGAACTTTTGTTTTAGTTGGACATGAGTTGGATTTGAAATAACAGACCAACATAATAGATGTGAAGTGGCATGAAAATAATATATGGTTTCTATTTGTTATTATTTAATCCGTATTTTCCCAGTAAGTCCCTGGAGATAAAATCTATGTTTTGAGGGAGAACTGGCCAAGAGGCACACTAGTACACAGAATACAAAACAAAATAAAAAAAAATCAATTCTAAGAAGATTTAGAAATTCAAAAAACGGGGTGTGCATTTGTACGTAAGCCCCCTTTTTCAAATACCTCTAAATAAAATGCATCTGTACATTTGATCTGCAAATGCCTCGGGTTTGTTAGACAACATTAATTAGCAAAGACTGTCGTGAAGAAAAAGGAACAGATGGAGAAGTCATATCTCAAGCTTAAAACATCTGTTGGAGCACTGCTCAGTTCATCATCCAAAATGTAAAGAATATGGTGCGGCTGCAAACCTTCCAAAATAAGACTGAGCACTTTAGCTAAAATGGAAGGCGAGGAGAGCGCCGATCGGAGAATTGCTAGGAGAACCATGGTAGCTTCTTTTACCACAGTTTAGGCAGAAGTGTTTGTCTTGACAACTTTTAAACATGCATTGTGCAAGTCTGTTAAAAGAAAGTCATAAAAAGCTCAGCTTAAGGTAGTAGTGCCAATTTCCTTAATTTTGTGTTATCGCCGATCATCCGATACACGAGAAACCGACCTTATCAACAGATCTTGTCTCCACAGAAGTTTGAAAATCAGCCACTGTCCCCTTTTGCTCTGCTGCTGTGAGAGAGGACTAGCAACTGATTGACCCACCCACCAGGTTAACAATAGTCACCCCACTGCTGCCAACTTAGCAACTTTGTTGCTATATTTAGCCCAAAAGGTAAACTGGAATCGGCAGGTCAGGCTTTTGAAAGATCTGTGATTTGTCAGAAAACCGCAATCAGTACACCCATGGTTTAAAGCCATGTAGGTGACACAGGAAACATGTGTAACAAGATGGTTGGGTCAGATAGGACCAATTAAGCTTTTTTGTAAACAGGCATATCATTACATGTGCGGAGATAAACTAATGCTGCACAACCCCGCAGTGAAACATGGGAAGAAAATGATGCTGTTGGCCTTCAGCGTCAATAATAAGTTTTGAAGAAATTTCCCTTGGGAGTGGAAGTATTTTTAGATTTGAATTGAACTGACAAGCTGATCAGCATTGACAAAAGAAGACGAATGCAGCTAAATACATGGCTATCCTGGAAGAAAACTTGTTTCAGACCGCAATAGACCTGATTCTAGGGTGGAGCGTTGCCTTCCATGGACCATGGTATTAAACATACAGCCATCAGAGCATAAGAGGGCTTAATGCAAATGCACGCGACACTTTTATTTTGTAAACAAATTTGAAGACCATGAATCATTTTTCTACTCTTCACTACTATGTGTAGGTATACAGCACAAAGAGCTTTTAAAAGACACCATATAAACTGATTTATCTCTTTCACTGTCCTGTGGAAATATTTATTTCCAGCACAGAAAGAAAGGAAACTGCAAACTTTCAGTTTTCTAAGAACTACCAGTATGAAAGGAATATAGTGTTCTGAATTATGTGATAAATAGGAGGAGCATTTCCTCTAATCTAACAATTTTTTTTCATAAAATGCAAAGAATAAATTGATTTAGTCATAAATTTCAAGAAAAGCAGCATCTTTTGCATCTGCAGCAAATGATGTGAGTGGTGTGTGAGAAGAGGGTCATCTTCTCCAAGTTATTGCAAGTTTCTGCAGTTCATTTGTTTCTCCAGTAGTTGGCAGTAGAGGACTAAAGCTGCTGAAACTTGCTTGTTCTCTCCAGATATACTGGAGTCTTGTAGTTGTGGTAAAGTTAACTCAACAAATTAAACAGAAGAGGCAGCGGCAATGATGGTGGCTAGAACATTTTATTGCCAGCAGGTTAGAAATGGAATATTTGAAAAAAGAAAAGTTATTGTTTTTGTTAAAATTAGATTCTTTTGTCTTTTTGACTCATACAGAGCATTTGAGAAAGGCTGTGCTGTATGTGTCACCAGTATGACCCAGACTGCACTTCCTGCTCACCAGACAACTATCGTGACACACACACACACACACACACACACACACTCACAGGGGCTGTGGTAGGAGAGCCGACACCAGATGGAGGTGCTGACACAGACAGAGCTGATAACGGGGTTACCCTCATCATTCCCACTTTACACCCTAACAGCCGCAATTCTCTCTCGTACACACACACACACACACACACACCCACACACACACACCCACACACCCCCCCACACACACACAAGGACTCACACTCTCTGGTGGAGTGCATGCTATCTGCGGTCATCGCACCCTCGGCTCACGTCACACCCCTGTCACCTTATCAGTGCCTCTCTGCCCTGAGCTGTAATGTTCTCCCTCCTCAGAGGGGCAAAGGGACTAGTGAGACAGCTTAAACGTCTCCAGTATATGTGTGCGAGTGTGTGTCTGGAGAAGAGACTGAGGGAGGAAGTGTGGAGATAGTGTGGGTGCAGAGGGCAGCCGGCAGACACACAGCCTGGCACGGGGACGCTGAGTGAAACTGCAGAGGATGTGCGGTGTGACTGCCGAGGTGAAAGTGTTGCCAGCCACATGTGCTGCACCTCCCTACCTTTCCCTCACTCCTCCTGCTCTAATTGTGTCTCCCTGCAGAGGTCTGTTTTCCCACCCGCTCTGACTCCTGGCCCTTTGCTCGACTGTGTCCTTCCTGCTACGGGTCCCCTCCATTTCTTCTCTCCCTCCCCCATCATGGTCTGGTGTCTGCATCACACTAAAGTTATCTGCAGTTCTGAGGATTTCAATGTTTTTTTTTTTTCTCCCTGATTTATGCAAACACATGAACTTCTTGCATGATAGCCAATGTTGATATTTTTACATGCTGTAAATGCTTTTATATTGCCTTGCAAAAATATTCATAGAACTCAAACCTTTTTACATTTTTGACACATTACAACCACATACATTAATATATTTTATTGGGATTTTATGAAATACCAAAAAAGTAGTGCATAATTGTCAAATTGAAGAAAATAATACATAATGAGAAATCTTTTGCAAACAAAAATCCGAAATTTGTGGCATGCACCTATGTAAAATCTCCTTGAATCAATAATTTGTAGAACCACAGTTTACAGGAATTCCTGCTTCAAGCATTTGAAAGAGAGACTCAACTTATTTGTAAAAATAAATACATTAAAAAAATACCCAAAATTGGATAGAGCAAACAAAAGTTCTCAAGTTTAGACTTTGCCTGGGCCATTCTAAGAAGAATATTCTTTGATCCATTGTATATTTAGGGTTGTTGCTCTGCTAATGGGTCAACCTCTGCTCCAGTCGATGTGCATAGTTCCATCTACTCCATATCATAATTTTTATGAATATTCTCTTCCTCAAGACAAAAAAAGACACAAACTAACTGTCAAGAAATTTGAGAATAACCTACGTTGTCTTCCAATTCTGTCATTTTGCATAACCTCAACCTACCCGGAGCACACAAAAGTGCAAGATGTTCACCTCTCAGAGACATGGCCAAGGTAAGGAAGGCTGAAACCCGACCATGATGGGACAATAGACACAAGCTGAAACGTCTGGACTGGGCCTAGTCAGACCAGATGGATGGAGCCATGGCTGGATCAGAAATGGGCACAGAGCTTCACTTTAGAGTTGGATGATATCAGGGTGGAAATGCTTTTCTGGTATAGGCTGGTATTACTAAAAATCAGCTGACCGGATATTTTCGGATTGAAGATGAGCTCAAAATCAACTCCAGAACCTGCGGCCAATTTCCAGAAGACACTTTCTTCAAGAGGTAGAACAGGAAGAAGATAAAAAGAAGGACAATGCACCATCACAAGCATCCTCTTGGATTCAGTTGCGATTTTGTGCAACAGATTTATATTGTATTGTTAAAGGATTTTGATATTTAAGAAGAAACCTGAATTTAGGGCAGACTTATGGGAGACTCTTCTGCTCTGACTTTTCTGTGCATCAACTGGTGCAAGTTGAATGGTGGAACAAGTGTGTTCATTCACTGTGACAGTAACACAGGCGAGCTGTTAATGATGTTCAGAACATGCCGCATCAACATACATCTGCATTAGCACAACTGGGACAATGAAATGAGGCAGCACCGCCTTAAACCAGGCTTGTTTTTTTTAATTTATAAGCAGAAGCAGAAAAATGGAGCTTTATGCATCTCCATCCTTTATGTTTTGCCACTACCTCTGGCTGGTTTGGGGAAGTTATGAGTCGCCTGAGCATGTACAATGCAGATATTTGTCTTTCATCTCTTTAGAGCTGGCCCTCCACCTCCCACTTCTCTCTGACCAGTTAGCTCTAACAAGTGCTCTCATGGTTAATGAAATTTCCCTGTCTTTGCTCAAATTTCTGCAATTAATCTTACTGTCTTCTCTCCCTCTTTTCTTCCTCTCACCTCTTAATAACGCCTCCCTCCCCTCATCTCTGCAGAGAAACAATGTTTCCTGGCTGGTACTTTTTTCTTTTTCCTCCTCCACTAGCTGCGTCCTCCGTGCTCTGCTCCAGCCCCTCATTCCTCCCCGCGGTTTAATCGTATGCGAGAAAGACAAGCAGAAGGGAGAGGATGAGGAAAGCTCGGCCAACATTTGCCTAAGGCTCTGCAGCCCGGATCGATAAGTGGTCTTAAGTTTATCTGATTTTTATCAGTGGAGCCGACAGGGGGTAGGTCAATGGGCTGTGCCCACGTCAAGTTGACCTTTTCAGGGACGATGGTGAGAGACCTCCCCCGGAGACCTCCACGTTCCCCTGTCACCACCTGACTGGCACAAGTCTGTTGCGCTCAACGACAAAGTCTGCAGAGACGTCTATATCAGCGCTTGGTCCAGCTGACAGGGCCTGGCTGTTGTATTTATAAACTGTCCTTTGGCCGTGACACTTTGCCAATGATCGGCTTCTAATTTATGCAGGCAAATCTCCTCGGTGCAAAAATGAAAGCTAATAGAGTCATTAGCCGCTAATTCGTGCTGGGATACCTTGTATAAATTGGCTTACTTTGTAAAGCCCTCCCCAGATAATACCCCTCCACCACACCTCTCTCTCGCTCTCTATCCGTCTCCCCTTTTCTTTCATTCCTCACTCGGACCGTAGCATAACATCATACACAGTCTGAGCACACAACATTATTTCACTGCCTAAATGGTCGATGGTGTGTGTTTGTTTAATGGTGTGTGAGGGAAGACATTTACCGTGTGTGTAGAGCTGAGGCTTTCTCCACATATGTGACCGACTTACACAAACACAGCCAACGTGGCGGGGATGCAGCGCCACAGAACCTTACTCCCTTTCTTGCATCTGCGCTCCAACATGTGTCCTAGCACCTTGCTGTCTGTGCCCCAAGCTGTTAGTGCTGAAGTGCTAGTGCAGCCGCTGCTTGATGGCTGATTATGACATTAAATGTTCATGAGCATTGATCAGCGATATCCCCAATGTGCGAGCCATTTCATATCCTTACTGGCCACTGCTTAACGGCGTACTGATGGATGCACAATGATCTCCGATACGACCCAACTGGGAGACCTACACACACACAAAGACAGAGGAGCACAGGGATCAAGCGGGCCCATGTCGTTATGGGTACATTAACAGGTCTGGTTTTGTTGTATGGTATTTGTGTAGTGATTATGAGGACAAAATTGGTGTTTGGGAAACAATCTGACTAACTGGATGTAACAATTCAGAAAGACTGAAAAACATTCTTCTGATTATGAAATAATTATATGATCTTGTGTTAAAAGTTGAAGTCTTAAGGTTAAAGCCTATAACTTGAAAATTTGCATTCAGTATTTTTATTTTACTGTGTGTTCTTTACTTTACAGTAAGCTGCACATTAAGCCTATTATTTTATGGAATAACCATCAAACTTCTTACACTCCTCACTGTATGTATTGTGATCTAATTTCCAAAAAATGTGAAGATATAAGATATAAGAAGCCAACCAAACCATGTAAAGGCTAAACACTTGCCAGTGTTCAAATACAAAAAAGAAACATTTAGGGAAGATCTAAACGTATATATCATTTGCCATTTGTCTCAGTTGCCCTTCTCTCTTGTTCTGCCTCCAACCACCCATCTGCTGGGGATAGGTTCCATATCGGACTCTATCAGTCGGGTGTTCTTTCAAAGCAAATCTATTGAACTTTCATCTGTTTTATTGTATAAAACTGTTCTAAAACATGGTTTTTGTGCATTTAAGTCAAGAAGAAATGATGTCACAATTCCGTAATCATCATCCTGCCAAGTCACAGTTCATTGGCCACATTTCTTTGGCTACATAGCTCTACTTAACTTTGACCTGATAAACCAAACCAAGCCCACATCATAATACTACCATGTGTCGGCTTGTATGAGTTAAAGCTCGTATCTTTTTCATTTTCTCTTTGTCCTGACAAACTATTCTTGACTCTGGAGCAGAGTAAATATGGATTCAGCAGACCACATTACCATTAGTAGATTGTTATAGAATTCAATCTATTAACTCACTCACAAATGTACCCCTTTCTTTTTGTTTTTAATAGCCTCACTGATGAGTGGTTTTCTTAATACACCGCAGCGAATCCCTTGAGCTCTCTTCAGATCAGAAGTTTAAAGGTTCTCTTGCTTTCATTAAGGTGCGGTAATGGATTTTATTTTTAGCTGGATTTTGCCAAGCATTTAACTCAAGCCTGAAAATAAACAATTCAGATTAAGTGCCAATCAAATTTGTTGTTCAACAAAGACGAGTTCACCACTAATTTTCATAAAACCTCAGAGAGTTCTTAACCTTTTGTTAAACTAAACAGTTTCAGTGGTCGCCTTAGTTGCTTGACTGAATACACGGCAACAATTTAACTAATCTAAGACAGAATAGTGTCTTTTATACAACCACAAGATGCCTTTTTTTTAAGGGATGGTCAAATTGGTGTAAATGTGAACCAAATTTAATAATTGACAACACAGGTGTCTTGTATATTAGAAGTGAATAATTCAATTTTTAAGAATGTTTGAAAATAAATGTAATTTGTTCATCTCGTAGAAATACCACTCTTCTGTCTGTACATATGTAAACATTTCTATTTTATTCAGTTTTTTGGGGGCACTTAACATTACTGTTGGTTATCCCTTTTCTTTGTTATTTTTAATCAAAACTGCAGGATGTAACTTTTAGAAACAAGATATTTTTTTAACATATTGGTTAAAACTGTCACTCCATCATGACAGAATAACATGAGACAGACAATCTGAAAACAATTGAGCTCCTTTGCTTCCTCCTTGTGGTTCTATTGTCATCTGCAGAAATACACTGTTCAGTCAGACACAAGCAATCAGAGCCAGGAGGAGGGTCTAATCCTCAATCAAGCTTGTGTATGCACTGCTCACGCCATCCCTCTTGCTGCCATGAACGAGCAGCCTGGTAATTATAGCCACCGATGATGGCATTAGCGCCCTTTAAGGACATACACAAGCTTGATTGACAGCACTAACACCCTCCTGGCTCTAACTGGTTGTTTCTGACTGGGAGTGGTGCATTTCTACAGATGCCAGCAGCAGCACTGGGAGAAGGCAGAGGAGTTTGATAATTTTTTTGAGTCTTATAGTCACGAAAGAGTTTCAACAAATATGTAAAAAGAAAAAGTCTGATTATTTTTAAACGTTACATACTGCAGCTTTAATCAGTAGTGAGTCAGTAAGTTGATTATTGTATTTATCTAATAATTTTTAGTTGAAGTGTGATTATCTTTTGTGTATTTAAATAAATCTTAATCCCGAAGAAACTTCCAGAAACTTCCTGCTTTATAATAAAACAGATCACTCAGTGGAAAGGTTGGATTCTTCCTAACCCTTAATGGAGCCGTTTCGTTCCAGTGTTTGTTTGTTTTTTTCTGCTGGCTATAATTGCTTTCGGTGTAATTCTGTGAGATCTGTTGTTGAGTGGTAGTGGCAGGCATGTTGGTGTTGCAAGACGAAACTGAAAAAGAACATGCAAACTCAGCAAAGTACCATCCGCGTTTAAAAGAAAGAGCAGATGTAATGAAAACAAACAATAAAGATTTTATGACGTCAGTTGTTTAGAACTTAAATGTCAGGGCAGAGGCTGGGAAATTGTTAATAAATGCAGGAGAACAGCATTGGTTTTCAGCTTGCAGACGTGTTGTCATTGGTGTTGTATGTCGTTAGCAAAATCCAGCTGCCATCTGACATTAAGCAGATGTAAAGCTAACGTTTGCTGGAGTTGGCCAAAAACAGAACCGGCCTATCATTCTTTTGTAATGCAATTTATGGTACATTTAAGTTGGCTTTTCCATTGGCGCCACTTTTTAGTTCAAGTTCTGATGCCAGGCATGACACATGCTGAAGCTTGCGGAGACAGACAGTGCAAGCTTTTTAAAAGAAGATCCAAAAGCACTGCATGACTTCCCTGGAAAAGCTCACAGTCCTCACAGCATGTCCAAGGAAATAGCTCCCACACACACACGCACACACACACACCCTCAACAGCAGGCGACTGAAGGAAAATACCAAGTGGAATCACAACATTTATTTCCAGATGTTCTGTTGATATGTGGAAATAGGATCTCAGATTTTCTCCATAGTAAGACAGCTTACAATTCTAATTTATGTTATTAAAATAAAGAAACTTATTGGGTTTAAAATGATGTTCTTATGAACATGAACATTAAATGTAGGAGAAAACCATGCCGCCACATTTCATCCTCTGATGAAAGCCGTTTTCCAATTAATCTTAATTGGAAAATGTTTCCAATTCTAAAATTGGAAACATTTTAGAAAAGTGAAAAGGAATATTTGACTTTATTTTTCCAAATGTTTAAAGTGTGTTTTGACTGTGATACCTTGAACCTTCATCCACTGAAACTCAATTTCCCTGAAACCTTTTCTGAGCTATTTGTTTTCTTTCTTTGCTATTTCGTGTCTTGTATGTGCATTACTCCACCGGTGCTGAGGCTGCTAATCCTCCCACTGTCTGTAGGAGTCTTCCTGCTTCAGACAAGTGTTAATTTTTGCTGAGTAAAACTGTCAAAAACATTTTATTAATTCACTAGGGCGGGTTCCGTCCAGCCTGAGGTTGCGTGTGTTCGTGTAGGTCACGTGTGTTCCCACAGTTTGCACAGAGGAATGTTCTTTGAGCTTTGCAGAAAACTTGACACAGAACAGAAAGATAAGACATTTTGGAGAATTTTGCAATGTGAAGCACTAGTAACAGACAAAAACAAGACAAACCTGAAGAGTCATCTAGAAGCAGGCTGTCCCGGGATCAGTGTGATGGAAATCACGCTTCAACTAATGTCATGCAAGTTGAGTACCTACTGGGATGTTTACAAGACTACAAATTGAAAAACTGATCGAATGCTATGTAAATTATAATTAGCAAAATTGCAGGAAGTTATCTGAGGCTGGCCTGCCTTAGAGCTTAAACTGTCCAATCTTTCCAGAACGCAGGGCCCTGGGTTTCTTCACCCTGCTAACCTTTCACGATAAGCACTCTTCTCCATTTCACATTTCCTATCAGCTTCAGACACTTCAGCTGTCAGGAGAGTAACTGGTAACAGCCAGCAGCATGTGGTCTTTTAGTAACATCAGTGCAGTGTGAGGTCCCAGTGGTTATTCCAAAACAAAACCCAATATAAACTACCCATTGACTGCATCTGCTTAAAAGAAATTGAGAAGTTTGAGATAAGGTATGTATTTTTGTCTGCTGTGCATGTAACCCTCTTTCTAATGTTGCCACAGAAAACAAAAGAAAAGATAAAAAAAAATACATATGTATAAATAAGTAAAAAACTACTCAAAAATGTTTTAAAATGACTGGAATTCTTTAATAATCGTCATAGATGGTAATGCACAGATTAAAATGGCCATTTTACACTTTATTTTTCTCAGCTTAAATATTTCTAAAGTGGCCATTGACATGTAATCAACATCAAATGTTGGCAACATCTCACTATTCATAAAACATATAAAAAAGCAGATCACTCCTGAGTAATCTGCTTGTGTTCAGAGTACTGAACACAAAGAAATGGATGGACTAAAGGGTATAAAAGGCCAAAAAACAAGCAGAACTTCTGTTAGCACTTCTGTCCTGTTTGTATATCAATGTCAGCTGGTTTAAAATATACTGATGACACATAAAAGAATTCTTCTTACTAAAGTGTAGCACATTTTATTCCTAATGATGATAAATAATTTCATATATGCATTTATCATTCTATTTCACCCCACCCAATGGTAATGTTGCATTACGTACTTATTTATCTGAGAAGTTTAGATTGAAATAAAGGCACTGGCTAACTTAAAGTTTCAGCTTGTCGGTCAAGAAAGGAGAGTCATATGTGTATATAAAGGGCATTTTCAGCTTCAAAATATGTGTAAATAAACATATTTGCACAAACTCAAAATCAAAACGTATCCCACCTCATTGCACTCTGACTTGAATATGCAACATGAGCTTTCCCAATAATTGGACGATTAAGAAATAAATAATTAAGGCCATCAAATTGCTTAATAAATTTTTCTTTAATCACAAGCTCACAAATTTCCTCTTGCCTCCATTCGTCATCCGGCTCAATGGCTTCATTACGGATCAATGTGGAGCTGTCCCCATCAAGAGCCACGCTGTCATCATGGAGATTAATCCGCCTGCATGCAGAGTGCGCCTTCAAGACATTTCTGTAGTAACCGGTGTGTGGCACTGGACGCAAATAAAAAGTGCCGTATGATGATGCAATGGCAAAAGGTTTTTCAGCACAATAAATTCACATATTTACAATTCCTTTCACCTTAAAAGAATGTTCTTTCAAAAAGAAAAAAAGAATCCAGGGATTTCCATTACATGGCATTGAAAAGACATTGAAAAAAATGTGGGAAAAAATGAGATTATTTAGCATGTACATTTCCAAATGCGTGGGCAGGAGGGGGTTACTCCATTTAAAAGATGTTTGCTCGTGATGATTGTCCTATTGAAACAAGTGCCCTAACATCTTCTATATAGCTGCTGATTTTGTATACAAATTTTGAGAGTCATCTCTCCTCATTATTTTGTCTGATTTTGAAACGCCCAACTACCTCAGTGAGTTAAACAACCCAAAATTATGATGCTACCACCACCAAGGTTGAACATGTGTACAGTGTTCTTAGGTTTCAGCTTAATTTCCTGAAACATTATTCTTGTCATTTTGGGCAAATAGCGCAGTCTCAGTCCAGTGTAAACATAAAAGAATTTGCCAGTTGTTATTTGGCTCAGTTCGATTTTGGTTGGTACCATATAAGCACCTCGATGTCAAGCACACTTCACTGTGGACAGTGTTTTCAGGAGTTTTTTCTGCCAACACCCTGACCAATTTCCTTTCATCCGAGGGTGACAGGAATGTCCAGGCTGTTGATACTTGGACATAACTCTGGGTTGAAACAGCACAATTATGTCAAAGTAGCCTGAGAATTGATATGCAAAGTACTCGGTGTTTTCCAAATAAGAAAACCACTTTAAATGAACATTAGACCAGGATCAGACCATTCCGATGGCTAAAAAAACGTAAGGTTGAGATGCAGCTTGTTAATGAGACATTAACCAAACAGTCGGTGTATATGTGTATTAGAGCCTATATGCATAATTCAGACCCTGTGCGGATTAGCAAAGTTCCTCATCAAATCCAAACATGTGCCTTGAACCTTGAAATTAACATGGCGGTTTCCCTCATAATGATTGCATGTAAACTTGCAAATGAAACTGTACATGGTCATCATAGGCAAGAAATGTAAAAAAACAAAAAAAAACAAACGTGTTTTACAGAGATGTATGAGTAATACAGTAAGTAGCTATGCAGTTTAATTGTATAAGAAAAGGCCGAAAGTTAAGTTAAATTTAAAAAAGCAGCAAACCTAGTTTTTAAACACCTACTTATAAGTTACGGGTATATGTATGTGAATTTAAAAAAAGTAATCCTCCCCTCCTTGGCTGGGAGATTGGTGCTACTTGACATATTAGCTGGTTGAAAAGTGGATCTTTGCAGCAATGAGCAGTAATGGTCTTTGCAGCACTGAGCTGAACGCAACATAAACTGAAAGCTCATCAGTCATGCTACGATTTTCATGCTGGTTGATATTTCAAAGTTGCAACTGTTATTATAAATGAAATCTGCTGAGAGAGTAGCCTCGTATCTGTGTTACGTTTGACAGGACTTATGGGGAATAAATCGCTTCACTAACAATTTGGCATAAACATTTAAACGTCGAAATAGATTTTGGGGCTTTTATTTTTAGTCTGGGTACACAGAGGTTTCTGGTCCAGAGGATAAAGTAGAAAGGCCTGTTGGTGACAAATATATGGCTCTGCATTAGGTCTCACTGAAGCTTCGCTGGTCTTTGCTTCAATACTCATGACTGCGCAGGTTTGTTGCTGTCCTCACTGTAAGCACGTGTTCACTTTTGCAATCCTTGAGCTTTTTATTTGAGCGCCTTGGAGAGCAGACAGGGGGCACAAACACAGCAGCTGGATGACAAGTATGAAAACCAGGTATGAAGACATCTTCCCTGTTTTAGTCTAAATTCCTCGCTTATTTGTTTGATTAATTTGCGCGACGGCGTGCCGCAACCCCGTTCTGTCACAAGCCTCCTTCACAGGGGTTTTATTTTAGCGGGGCGGTAAGTGGCCCCATAATGTCAATGTAATTCTGGGTCAGGCTTCTTCTTTTTCTTTTTTTTTTTTTTTTTTTGAACGAAGGGATGAGAAAGCGGGGGCTCATAGTGGATAGACAGAGTGGGGAAAAGTGTGGGATGAAAGGAGGAGGAAAACGTCCCTCGTTCATCTTCTGAAAGTGTGTGTTAAAATAACACCTGGCCTGACTGGATTCACTGTGGGTGTGCTAGAAGCATCTTGCAGCAATTGTCAGTGGAGATGCTCTTGCAGACTCAGTGAGTGGAAACACAGGGGAGAGCTGGATCTTATGCTTGATAATAAAGAGCAGATTGCTTTATTAACATTTGTGAGAACCTGCAAGCCTTAAGCGGTCAATACGTTGGTGGATCAATATGTTTGATATGAACTTATGAGTTTTTCTCTTTTTTTAATTTTTATTTTTAGGGGGATGGGTGATATGACAGTTAGATGGTAGAGTTAAGAAGGATGGAGGTAGAGACATCTTGCATATTCAACGCTCTGTCGCCCGGCTGTCATTGGCCAACTGAGCTTTGAGGAGATTGCGAACTAGTCGAATTACCGGCCGTGCTCGACTCTGTCTCCTGCTCTGACAAGCCTGTCAGAAATGGGATTTAATCTCTTAATAACGCACTGAGCTGAGATGTTTTTTTCCCCCTTCCACATGCCCCCTCTCCCAGACTTGCTCGATCCTTTTCTCTCTCGCCATCCTCTGATCATATCTGCTCATACCGACAAATCGGGTATATATTTAAAAGTGAAATATCCACGTCTGAATATATCACATCCCCTTCTGTCTTTTCTGTCAGTATCTTTCAAGTTGTCTTACTACATCATGATTGATCATGGCCTGAATGGCCAACACTAGCTCTCCCCTCCCAACTCCCCATCCCCCAGAAATGAATTGTGATCAGATGCACTTTAACTGAGAAGTAAGAAATTGAATTATTGGTAATACTGGAAATCATGAGGAGGAGTCGGGGAGGTGAGCAGGAAGTAGATTGAGTTTGGTGAAACAAGTGGAGGTGTACCGAAACATTGGGTGGTGACAACAATTGGATATTTGGCTTGACATAAGGTTAAGCCAAGGGCAACACTCTTCAGTGGGGAACTATTTACAGTAAGAAGACGTCTGAAGTTATTTTCAGAATCTGTAAGATTAAAGGATGATGCAAGTGGAGCAGCTGCACCCTCATTTTTAAAATTGGAGGTTCAAACCTTGCCACTTGTAGAAACAGTGTTATTTCAGACTAAGTCTTTGAAGTTTTTGAATAAAAAATACCCAAGATTCAAGCTCAGGATCTTCAACACAAAAAGAACCTTATACACATCTACTCCAATACACTCCACATTTTACCAGGCTATATTGACTGTTAACTCCATCCCTTATATTTCATGAACTGTGAGGTGTGTACTTTATACATGACCTCAGCAAATGCATCAGACACAACTTTCGGTTTCCTGTGGGACTCGAGAACTTTTGCCGACTCTGAATTTGTCTAAATTCGCTCCCCAATTTTACAACACAACCAGGCGTCCATGACTAAGAATAAGTCAGAGGAAGCGCAACAGGTGTACAAAGATATTTCCCAGGGAAATTGATATACTTTGAGTCATTTTCTGTTCATTCATGTCGTTTCTATAGGGAGAATCCGGAACAATGCAATGTCAGGAAAACATGTAATCGTGATCCTATTACTCAATGCTATGATACTGCTACTGGTATCGACAATGACAAAGCATCTTTTTAAGATGTTTGTCTTTCTCTCTCAAACTGTTTTTCTGAAAAAATATATTTATTTTTATGGACTCGAGCTGTAAAACCATTGTATACATGTCAAGAATTGAGGAACACAACTGCATTTATTTACAAGCTAAATGTCTTTTTTCCTTTTCTAATCTGAACCAATAGTTCTTTTCTCACTCCTGTACTTGGCACTCACCTTAGAGACAGTTGTAACTCTGGTGATTAATGCCCCAGGAAATGAAGGTATTGCCAGGGACAATTTGGGAACATCGTAACTTCCTGTGTTCTGCTGGGGCTGGAAAGGCTGGAATGCTTCAGCGTACGACACCGAGCCTTTAGCTAATTAGCTAAATCAGCTCGCTTGGGCTTAATTAGAACCAGCTCGCAGACACAGCCGTGTCCTGGGGCTCTTTAATTACCCCCAGATTCATTAGGAAAGAGGAGCTTCAAGCTCTAATTAACTGGCTATGTGCACTTGCAGGTGTGTGCGTTTATAGGCATATATGCCCTTGTAATAATGTGTATGAAGGCATGTTTTTCCACCCGTATGAAAACGAGAAATTTAGAGTCCAAAGGGGAAACTCTTGCAACTTGCAAAACTGTTGCAGATTTAACAGAAACAAGGGCAAGAAAGAAAGCAAAATAAATAAATAAAAGTAAATAGACCACTTAATAAGAGTAGGTGAGGGTTTTCCAGAAGTAGAAAAAGGACAAATAAAGAGTGACCAGTGGAGCCAAGTGTGTCAAACAGATGGATGGAGATGGAAGGATGAAGACAATGCCAGCTTTGTGTAAATCTCGCTGTTATCTGACTTTTCTTACAGTTGTTCGTAGCAGATCCTAAATGTCTTGGCATCGTCGCTCAACATGGAGAATACAAAACATGGATAGACAGGATGAAAGAAAAGAAGGGCAAACATATACTATGTGTAGCACATGCATTTCAGGCTAAAAGCAGTTAATCTGCCCTCTGACAGATGCTTTCCAGATTTCTTTGTTCATATCTTATGAGAAATTAACAGTGCTTTGCAGAAATATTTTTACTCCTTGAAAAAAAAAAAAACAGTTATGCCATGATAAAATGTTTAAGAATTTAGAAGATATGGATACTTTTGCACCACATTGTATTTTAACTACTGCTATGCTATGACATCTACCTCGGTGAGAGTCCTGTTTTAAGGATGAAATGAAGTCATGTTTAGGCCTCGCCAACTGTCTGTCAGCAAGATCGTCCAGTCAATTAGGGCTTCATGAAACGTGGTGGAGGGGTAACCCAAAAAGAATAAATAAATGGCTTGACAACTTCGGAAGTTGCAGTGAAGATTAAACCGCAAATCTACGGTACAAATGTGAAGCTGACAGAGTTTGTCCACATAGGGGTGAATTTCTCTAAAGCCCGTATGGTTATTACTTTTAAATGGAAGATGAGATGGCACAAAATTAGCAGAGCTATTGGGTGAACAGAAAATGGCAAGTTCATGTCACGGAGCATTGAATTTTGTGTAATAGGGTTTGTTAATGCACCATGCAGTGAGGTTCCTACAAGGGCAGATGCTTTCTTTTACGAGGCTGTCATTTCTACTGTGTGTTGATCTTCGGCAACAACAACTTGCAATATTTTGTTTGCATATGGGCTCGTTTTACTCATTGAACAGATGACAAGCGTATTGCTTGTGTTTTTATGTGTGGCTTGTGTGGCAATCTGGGATTTTGTGGAAAGTAGCGATAGTATGGTATTATTTTAGTTACCATTGATAACTATTCAAGTTGTGATATCTTGTCCAATGTCTATGATATATGATAATTACCTGATACTGCTAGTTTAAACTGAATAAGCTAAGCACAATGGTGTTTTACATTTTTATGTTCTCACACTGTGGCAAAAGTGCCGGTGATGGTACCTGGGCTGAAAATATGAAGAAATATAAATAAAATATTTTGTTTTTGCAAAGTAAATTTGAATAAATTAGTGTTCGTATCAAGCTAACAAGTAACAGCTGTGATAAAGATGAGCTCCAGCCCATAAACTTTTATTTAATGAAAAACTCCAAAATGAAATGCAGTGGAGAAAGATGTTTTATTTACAAGCTGAAGTGGATGGCAGTAAATGACAACTACTGTTAGCAGTGCAAGCTAACAATAATGCTTTTATCTTCATTTTGTTTTATCAATCACTGAGGAAATGTGTGAACAAAAGGAGGTTTTAATAAACTGTGTATAACAGATTTAAAGAGATTAAAAAAAAAATTGGCAAATGTGCAACTACATGTTGCATACAAATCTTTGAATGCAATGCAACCATGGTGGGACTATTGAGAAAATTCTAAATTATCCAAATTGAAATTCCAACTGTCTGTTTTATTACAGCTTGAATCTGGAAAACTTCAAAGTCTAAGACTTTTGTCACTTTAAAAAAAAATTATCAGCAATTATATATATTAAAAAAGTTGCTGTTGAAACACTGTTCTGTGTTTTATGTCAGTTTAGCTGTACAATGAAAGCATTGTACCGACCCATTGGTAAATATAAAAAAAATTACATATAACACTTTAATCGGTTGTTTCTGTAGCATGTGTAAAATCAAAGTTAAATGTTTTTCTTGAGTGTGTTATGAACTATTATCTAATGAATGAAGTGCCGCCATCGTGGTGGTAACTTTACATTCCCTGGAGTCAGTTAATAAAAATGACAACAACAGATCTTTGCAATCTGAAAACTTTTTGCAAAGGACATTCCCAAAAGAGCAATTTCTTCAATCTATGTGGTCATAATCCCAATGTCCATACACAGAGAAATATGCATATACACCTACATTTAGATATTCATTGTGTTGTCTGTCAAGCATAAGATTGGAACTCTGCGTTTTGCAATCTTAAGAGACCAGTACAGAGAGACGGTATTAGAGTTGCAGCACCCCAGTTCCCAGTACTGTGTCTGCACAGCATCCTTCTTCAGTCGGCAGAAGGCTGTGGTCCCTTCAAAATGAAGGAGGATTCCCATCCATCTTCTCAGCGTTAGGATCTTGTCAGGTGGAGTGCTTCTTTTTGATCCCCACACCTAACTGTAAGCTCACCTTTCTGGTGATGCTGCCCGGAAACCTATCTACAACAGGACCATGTGTACAACCTGCAATACAATGGTCTAAACCCCATTGGTTAATTGCATTAATTAATACCGGATGTTTCATAAAGTCTTGCTTCTCATCTTTTACAGGGACATGTGATTTGCTTACACTTGTTAGTGTAAGCTTAATCAGCTTAATCAGCAATTATAACCTTAAAGTTAGACATTATCTGATATAAAGGCACATTAGGTTGATTCCTCTTAAATAAAATAAAACATTTCTTGGCCATAATGTTTTTATGCAGTGCCCTGTTAACTACTCAGAGGTTTTGGAACATGAAGTAACAACCAAACATGTCTGCCCTTTATAGTACATTTTATTAATTTGTGAGATAATTGCTTCAACAAGGGCAGTGCAGCTGCTCAGAGTTAATGGGAAGATGGATAAAGTTAAACACTGAAATATACTGAAGATACATTCAAAGCCACTATAAAATAGCACAGATCAAAACATATTAACGTAGTTAAGATGGTCCGATAAAAGCGTAGGCCTAAATCTAATTAAAGAATTTGCAGATTTAAAATGTGATGTTTGCAGACACAACATTCACTGAACTTCACCAAGCTGGAGCTAATTTGGAGCAGGTCTCTAGATCTGAAAAATTGGCAGAGAAATACCATACAAAGACTCACAGAAAAGTAAGGTGTTTATACAGAGTGCTGGCTCATTGATGCGCAATCCAAATCTAAACCAGACACTTTAAGAGTTTTATTTGGAAAAATAAACTGAAAGTGATGTAACATTTGCCCCCAAATACACAAGTTGTGTTGGTTTGTCACATAAGACCAAAAACTATTCTGTTTGTTGTAACATAGCAAAATGTGAAAACTTTTCCAATGTGCTGCAAATCCTTTGAGATTAAAGCAAATGTGTTTTTAACATATTCCTGTCATGTTGCATAGAAGATTTGTGCGTTGTAAAAAGGTCCTTAAAATTGCTATAAAGTATTGGACACGTGCAGCAATATTTCATGGGTCTGCAGGCCAAATTTGTCCTTCAGTTTCACTTCTGCTCGCTTCCAGACTAAGAAGTGCGTGTCAAAGTTACAAATCCAGCGAACATGTTTATGTCTGGACCACTTTTGACTGAATCATCAACTAGTTATTGTATGTAGCTCGCTGTGCCTGGATAAACTGTGTAGCAGAGTCTGTTCCCTAACAAAACTTTGAGGAATGAAATTAAACCACCATTTATAGAACAAAAAAATTTTTTTTTTATGGATAACTTCTCAATGAGCTTGTCATTAGTTTTTATGACAGTAAGTATTGACATTTACTGTTCTATCAAAGTAAACCTTTTCACTGATGTCCATTAATGTAACATGTTTCCTATGCTACAATCTCATTCCGGCTATAATCCAAGACGTTCATAGGTGCTACATACACTAACTGCTGTGAAAAAAGGCCAAGCTAAGCTTCCTGCATGTAGCATTTTTATAACAACTGACGGTGACAAAGTAATTAGATTATAGTATAAAAGGGCACTAAGTGCCTGGAAAATACACAATATCACTCCACGATAATATATAGTAAAAATAATTGGAGACTCTGTAGTTACAGTAATGTACTGTCAAGTTGAATGTTTACATTATTATCTTACTGTGTAGGTAAAGACTTTCTACTTTTTAAATAGTTGCTTCTAGTTTTTCCACAGCTAAGTTGACAAATGGATTTTGTTTAGTTTTGTATTACTAATCAAGTATCGCGCAAAAGAGAGAAAACACGTTTCGACTTTATAACAGCAATTCTCAGATTATGGGCAAAGACATGCAGACGTTAAAGTTTTCTCAGAACATATTTACGTCATTAACATTCCCTGTGGTCTGAAAGTTACACATTTCTCTCTGTAATAAAGGCAGATGTTTTATTTATTTATTTTTTTTACTCTGCATTTCCACAAAAAAACAACTTCATATATTTTCAGAAAAGCTGTTGTTGAGTGAGAAGTTCGTCAAGCCAGCTGTCAGATTTCTTCCTCTGTGTTGTTTATGATGTGTACATGTCTTTCTGCGCTGTTCACAAAGTGCTGCGCCACACTCTGTCAGCCCTGCATGAGACAGACTTTGTATGGATTCATTGATTGACAGCATGACTGGAAGCTGCCAGGCTTGAGGCATTGAGTCGGCTCAGTCGATTTGTCCTTGGCTGACAGAGAGAGAAGTGTGATGACACACAGAAAGAGCAAACTATTAATTCACAGAGTCAGTGCTACAGAGAACAGCAATGCAAGGACAGCACTAAAAGCGATCAGAAGGAAAAGAGGCCAAAGGTTCGATGAAAGTGATGATAACGATGATTAACTGAACAAAAAGGATCAACTTTTATTAAATGGTGAAAGCAATGTTTTATTCATATATTGTACAGCAGGTCCCATAGAATTATACTGACCCTTTTATGAGAAAAAATAGAAATTTTGTGTGTTTGTCTAGACGTAGGGTACTTTAAAGAAACATACAGATGGTACAAAGTAGTTATTCATGACAAAGTGAACAAAACTTTGAAATATAAACAGACAAAATGGGAGTAACATTTACTGAATAATGCAGGAAATGTAATATGAAATATGTTTTGAACTAATAACTTATTAACATTTTAATAGCTTCAAAGTATGACTTCAAATACTCTGCATCTCAGTGTTCTCAGAAGAGCTATATTAAATTTAAGACTTGAATATGGTTTTTGATAGAAGTCTTACAAACAGAAGACAACAAAATTAAAGCTTTTTAACTTTGTTCAATTTTTTTGTTAAAAGGGGTGTTTCTAATTAAATTTATTTTTGTGCACTGTACCAGCCCTGTGAGTTCAGATGAGGTGTTTGTTTCTAATAATTCTACACTAAAGTTAATATGATCAGTCCTATGTGTGTGATGGAGAAGCTTTAAAATGCAGTTAAATAAGAAATTTTAGATTTTCACATATTGATGTGGAGCAGTTTCCTAAAATGCTATGCTAGCATTTGGATGTTTAGTTTGTTTTTGATAGGACTTGTTGATCATTTCGCTTGTGACGTTGAAAACAGTTTAAACAAAAGTTTAGGTTTGAATTGTGCATCTAAGCTTTACACTGGTATCTGTTTGAACACAGCAAAGCAGGACATACAGATGTCACTGTTAAAACAATGCTAAACAGCTAAAAACAAATATCACAGAAAAATCCTGATTTGATAAGTTTACAAACTCATGCGCCAAAGTTTCAGTGCTAAAATTGACTGCATGGATTGTGAGGGAACGTGGCAACATAAAATCACAGAAAGTAGACCAACAACAGTTATCAGGAGTTGACTATAGCAACAAGACCCAGATATCAACAAATACTTTAATCAAGACCTCGACTTATTCAATGTTTTGAACTGCAAGAAAGGCAGGTTATCTTGCTAGCTGACTATTGAGCTATCTCTTCAATATAAATTTTGAAATCAACTTTTCTACTTGAAGAATTAACTTTGTGTTCATATTCCACCCTCTTGACTAGCACTTATTCATGTCTTATATATTTTTGATATTATGTCAATTTTGTCCCTTAACTGTTGTCTGAGAGAACCCTGTTCAAGAATGCCAATGAGCCTGGAATGTAGGAATCATGCACAAATGGCAAACAAGAAACCTTGAACTTTGACCCTTGAGTTATCTTAGCATAGAGTGGAAGCATCATGTAACAAATTCTGATTTCTGAGAGTATGATGATGGTTAGGTGCTCAAAAAAGAGGTCATTTGGTTGATGGAGGCTGGAATGTTTATCATACCCAATGCCAATGATAAAGGTAAACAAATTGTCATAGCTTAATTATGTTTTCTAAAATCCTGCCAATCAAACTGAGATTGATGAATATAAATACAAAAGTAAATGCTATAGGGATAGCACATCACATTATGTTGACATCTAGATGATAAAATACATATGATAACAACGCCAATAATGTTGTAAATTAGTGTTGATCATTCTAAGTGGAAAGACTGAGGGGATGATGATTATCTAATAATTGTGTCGGACTGTAATGATGATAAAGTTGTTACTTATAATTATTAATGTGAGGACATTTTGTTCTGAGATTTGTTGATGCAGCCCCATTATTTTGGTAATGATGATAAAGATAAAGGTGATAACAAAGCAGCGGTAGCAACCTTTGTGTGAGTAATAGTTACATATGTTCCATAAATATCCTGTTTACTCTCCCACTGTTTGATCTAACAGGTCTGCGAGGCAGTCTCGCGCAGACACTCCGAGTGCAGTATTGCAGAAACGACAGTCCTCCCTTTCCTTCCAACTGTAGAGAACGCACCTTCAGCCATTCATCAGTGTCACCCTGTCGCCGTCGGTTACAGCCTGGGGCCCGTCGCGTCTTCATTACGGTCCAAATAAATCTGAAATAAAACCACAAATGATTTATTAGCTTCCGACGGCGTCATGCTGGTTAGCATGGTCTGCCGCCACTCCGGCCTGGAGAGACGGTTCCCCGACATAAGCAGCAGAAATGTGATGTGACAGGGAGAGGTTGGTTTGATATCAGTTTGTGATCACAAATTTTACCTGATGAGAGGAAGGGGGCATGAGGGAACTGTCACAGACCAGTGGTGTTTGTCTGATGCATCCCTGCATGACGCGAGGAAGCAACGCGGAGGCCACAGAGAGCCTTTAGGAAGAAAGCACAGTTGGCTTGTTCTCCACAACCATTGAAGGGTGAAGTATATCTTCTTTGTGTATGAGTGTGAGGGAAGAGGGAACTCATGAAAGTGCTAAAAATCAGCCGTCGGTTACAGCCGTCGCAGGCTGTAACCGATATATATATATGTGTATAAATAGTGCATTCATACAGGATGCCCGTCTTTGCTTTACTCCACATTGACTGCATCCTTCTGAAGCTGCTGAAACAGCTAATAATTTGAAATTAAATTATTAGTTTTGTTTTATTTATCACAGTTATGGACAGTTTTCTCAATTACAATTCAGAAGCTGCAGAAGCCACAGTTCTTCCTATGTAGTCACCGTGCCGAAAAGCAAGATGGTGATTTATGAAATATAATGATTCCTTGGACGAAACAAGCCACTGACCAATGTGCAAAACACATGTGCATGCCCGTTGAAAGGGAAAGCATAA
Organism: Poeciliopsis retropinna; assembly: GCA_010277075.1. Classification (NCBI taxonomy): domain Eukaryota; kingdom Metazoa; phylum Chordata; class Actinopteri; order Cyprinodontiformes; family Poeciliidae; genus Poeciliopsis; species Poeciliopsis retropinna. The sequence goes on from VMRM01000016.1 coordinate 9,683,261, forward strand.
AATATACTTCATAAGCTCAAATGTAATTGCGGTGTATGCAGAAGCAGTGTAAAGCATGCAATAATTAGGATAGGAAGCATGATTCTTTTTTCAGAATGCTTGCTTTTCTGACTGGTGAAGAATTAATTTTAATCGCCCTGTTAAGCTCATTTTAACAATCATTCTGTGTCATCTTTTCTACGTCTCTTACAATAGGTACATTTAAAAAAAAGAGGAAAATAGCAATGGCACATTGTTAAAAGTAATTTTAAAATAGATTTATTTAAAAAAAAAAAAAAGAAACGATGTGTACAATTTTATATGTAACTATCAACCATCTGGGTTGAAATCTACAATGGCAGAACTTCCATTTGTTTTTGGAAATAGATGGTCTGACGGGATACATTGATATTCACAGACGCTCTTCATCCAGACAAGGAAACATGGGCAAAACTGTACAAATGCATGCCACACTTTCTAGATTTACATTTACTCACATTACACCTTTACTTTTAATTTTCTGTATTTTCGTTAACCTAGGACAGATAAAAGTATGTTGTTTATTTATGGTGACTACTACATCTGCAACTTGATAAACTGACAATAAATTTCAGAGATCAACATTTCTTTCAGTCCTGGCTTTTATACAATCGGTTTAGATTGTCCAACAAATCTTTTTAGATTCAATTTTCTATTTCTTTAAAAGGTCACTGATATACAAATAACTGTATATACTGAAGTCTTGCACTTCATCATTCTCTTTATAAATGACCCACTTTATTTATTTGTGGAAAAAAAAAGAAAAACTTGAGGATGTCTGAACCTTCTCTTCGTCCACATGCCGTTTCTCTTTCTTAAGAGACAAAGTCTGCCCTGACTGTGTGCTGCTGAGATAAAAGGTCAGGATTTAGTCTGATATTTGTTTTGTGCCCAGCCGTGCCTCTAACCCTGGAGCTGGTCCCAGTGTAGCCTTTGCAGCGAAGGCAAGTCCAGATGACAGAGCTCCAGCTGACTCTAGGCCAGTTCAGTGGGGAGAGGCACAGCTGAGACCTGCAGGTGTCACATTGTCCTGGTTGTCACTAACCCAATTACACCTGGACCGCTGGGGACACGCTAGCTCCACTATGAGGTACGAAAGCACAGGCACACATTTATGAACAGGCAGTTTTAATACATGCAGAAATCAAAGACATGTTTAAGGGAAGAGATGGGGTAAACTCAACTTTTAACTACAGAAAAAAAAGACAGCAAGTAATTTCTAAGTCTGCTAATTAATCAGACATTAGTAAAACCACATGGAATGGATGAAAGCAAGAGAAAAATCACATTAAAACAAAATTCTCATTTTAATTTTATGCTGTAATTCCCATCTTTCCTTTTCTTTATTGTTCTCTCACCTTTATTGTGTGTTTGTGTGTCTGTCTCAGTGTCTTGTGGGCGTTCTTATGAACGTTTATGAACAAACGTGTATCATTGCTGAAATATTTGTATCCATAACTGCAGTAAACACAACTAAATATGTGGGTGTTTGTGTGCTAGGATAACATATTTCTGATATTATGGGGACATAGACATGTCTACATAATGGGGAATTGTGTCAAAAGCAAGTTCTCATGATGTCAATGATTATTTTTTATGGCAAAGCGTCCTTTCATTTTACTATTAGGCAGGCTCTTTTTCTTTATAAAGATAGATTAATGTGTGTAAGTCAGTGTAAAATCCTCTTAAGTCATGGAAACACAACTGTGCATGTGTGTGTATGTGTGTGTGTGTGTGGGGGTGTGTTTGTATGTGTGTGTGCTCTAATGGTGTTTAATGCCCAGACTAATGGTTTCAGCAGGGAATCCTTGTGCCGAGCTTTAGTCCAGGCCCAGGCTGATCGCTGGCAGGACCATTCCTCATCTTGATACCGCATGGAGGTGAGAGCCAGGGGAACACGCACACACACACACACACACACACACACACACACACCAACACACCCCCACACACACACACACACCAGAAGTCTTTGCCTCTCACTAGCTACTGTGATCTCTGTTTCTTTTCCTTTGTTTCCTATTAGTTCTTGCATTTTATGTCTCTTGCTACCTTATAAGTTGTCTCCTCATTTCTATTGAGTTATGTTTTTGCTCCTATTGTTTTTATTAGCACCCTTCCAGCTAAAACAAAAATAAAAATTGCTTGCCTATTATAAGTCTTTTTTTCTTACTTAAGTAACAATGCTACAGCACTGAATAGGTATCAGAACTATCTAAAATGTGAAGAGAAGAATTAACCTCCCTTAGAAGAGCATTTATTGGACCCTCAGGTTAAGACACACAAGAAATATTTACTGTTACAACCTATTGCGGTTTTGAGGCTTTATGAAGTGGTGACTGAATCTAACAGACGGCCCCAGACTGCCAGAGCTAAAGGTACTTGGTTGGTACAGAGCTTTAAGCAGCAAGTACAATCAATATACCAGTGAGTGGGTTAGGAGATTCTTTAGAGATTTGACCAATTTTATTTGTGATACATAAAATCAATAATTATTCCTACTACTGCTGAAATAATCCATCAGGTAGATTATTAGTTATAATAATGTTATTTATATTTCTATATTGTTGACTGTGATCCAGAGAATCAAGCAGAAATATACTGTAATTAACTCCAGCTGAATATAGCATGATCTGGTCAGATTTTGCTTCTTATAAATAACATTAATGTTCCAGGTAAAAATAAATAGGAACTTGGATTCTGGAAAATATGTCAAAATATGCACACGCAGTTCATAAAGAACGGTTAGAGTCCATCCAGTGTAACAGATATATTATTGATCTGCAAAGCATAGTATCCTACCAAATATTCATTTCAAACAGTCCTCTGCAACTGTGATATTACAATCACTGATACTGTAATGAGAATTATAAGTCACTACAACCTGCAACTCTATCTGATACCAAGTTGAATCCTACATATGGAAAGAAAAATCAACTAGACACTACTATTGTACCATGTTTTCATGCTACTAAACACTGAATTCCACACTCTTGATCCCAACACACATGCACTATTCATACTGGGTGCTACTAAAATGAAACACACATACTCCATAGATGTGGCAACAATGGATGTTTTCTATCAATCTAAATCTATAAATTTGACCAAATGTAGATTTGTGTGTTTCCTAACAAGCCAACATACATGGAAGCATGGAATAATTGTGATAGCAGCATTCAGATGGATTCACAAATTTAAATTTTGCATAACAGTAATATATTTAGCTTGCTTAAGAAGTCTTTCTGCGGAGTTTGTAGTGAGGAACGTGGATTTATCACGATTCATTTTGTCACTGTGATATTCAATAATAATATTGCAAGCTGCATGCGGCTCTGAAATGCCTATGAACAGTGAGTGATGTTCGTGTTTAGTGTTTTTGAATGAATCTATAACCTCGTCCAAAATTATAATCCTTGCTTTGAAGAAGCTCCTCCAAATGCATGGGCACCTCATGTCGCATTTGTTAGCACATTGCCTTTCCAAAAGACGTTATTGAGTTAGAATCCCAGATTGGCATCTTTCTACACAGAGTTTGGATATTCCCCCCTGCATGAGTGGGCTCTCTCTAGATAGTCTGGTTTCCTCCTACAGTCCCATAGTATTAGGCTACTTCATCTCTTTAATAACTTGTCTTTGGATATGAGTGTATCCGTGCATCGTCATTTGCACTGTGTGTCTCTGTTACCCTGTGATGGACTAGTAAGTTGTCCACGGTGTACTCCACTATTGGCCAAATGAACGGTGGAGCTACGCACCAGCGCTGGCAACCATGCATAGAAAAGCAGGTACAGACGATGGATGGCTGGATTAGTGGGTTGAAGCAACTAATTTTTGAAATAAAAGGTGATTGAAGAGTATCACGATGAAGAGGAATGTGTAGGGTGATAGAGGCGGAGTATGGATGCAGAGTGTAAGATAAAAAAGTAGGCAGGGAAGTAAACGGGTGCATGTGGAAGAGGGAGAAGGCAGAAAGAAATAGAATGTGGGGTTGGAAATGAGAAGAAGGCATGGGGTATTTCTGTATGTGTGGGTGTAGGTGTAAGGAAGTAGGCGGTATATGGGTATATTGGTGCCGGGCAGCAGGGCTGGGGGTGTGTGTCAGTACAGATGCTCTGTGACCGGGTGTCACAGCTCGGGCCAGGAAGCTGAATCCACCGATTAATCACCAGGCCCCTCCGCTTGTAATCAAACGGGCTCTGGCCATGATGTATGAGCCATGTCACAGTTACTGACTAACACACACACACGCTGCATTCACAGTTCATCACATGCACACACGTAGTCACAAACGTATGAGGACGAACAGACGCACGCGGCACCCAGAACAACCTCTGGCAGCTCACCGGGATTATGGCTGTCTTCCAAAGGCCAGTGGGGCAGACTTCAAAGACGCAAACATAAACATCGTACAAAACCCAACACATTATAATCTTAGTCAGCAACACAGCGCGAGGAAACAGAAAGACCTGGAGAAAAAGAGTGGGAGCTGAGGAAAAACTAAGGTGAGTCAGAGGGAATTTGGGACTAATGAGGAAGACTGATATACTGAATAATGGGAGTAGAAGAAAGACGGATGAAAAGATCGGAGTCTAGAGAAAGAGGCCTGTAAATGAACGAATCAGAGAAGAGATAATGAGCGAATGAGCTCCAGAAGGAAGTGAGGAGCTGAGGCTGGGATGAAGAGGTGAATCCATGGGGATGAGGGTAAAGCTCTTGGTCAGCGGTTTCCACGGCAGCACCGGACAGGGCAGCTGACAGGATGAATAATTTAGGACGAGGTGTGTGTACATCGATCCTGCAATCCACTTTTGCCTGATCACACTGACCCATGCACAGATTCTCGCAGAAGCAGACGCACTTAAATCACCACAGATAAGAGCGGACTTCCATCAAACCTACATAGTAGCAAATGATTGCCATCATACAGCCATTATTTTGGCTACAACACTGTTAAAACGCCATTATCTCCAGCTTTACTCTGGCGTTAATGTGCACTTCTGTCATGCTTATCAAACAGCGCCCTTCTTATTTAGTGGCAAAGGTGTATAAACATAAAATCTCTACGTATTTCACTGTAGTGGATGATCTTATGTTGATAAAATCAAAGAAGAAATTTTACTTTTAAAGTCAGTACATTTATTCCATGGGGATAAATGGAATAAATTTTATTTCAATATTGAAAATTTTCTATGAGGAAATTTTGTGTAATGAAATAAGACTGATGTGTTTGGCTGTTTGTACATTTTATGAAGTGGCTCGAAAAAAATAGAGCCACTGCCCTAAAGTTTCCATATTTATAAAATAAATACACCACTTACATTTGAAAATATGATTTATAAAATAAATACACCACTTACATTTGAAAATATGATTTATAAAATAAATACACCACTTACATTTGAAAATATGATTAAAAGTTGTTATTATTTTCTTTTTAGCAGTATAGTTGCATTGTTGATTGTACCAGCTGTGACAATGTTTTTTTCTTTTTTTCTGTGGTCATACTTTATTTATGAAGCAGTAAACCACTGACTGTTTGCTGAGTTAGATTTAAGAAAAAAAGACTGAAATGAAGTCTGAAATTCATTTACATCACCCTTTTAACTTAAAATGATCTTTTGATAAAAATTTCAGCATTTTTGGCTGGAGTACAAGATGCTACTTTTCAACTACTTTAATAGTGATTGTTCTTTATTTTCTATCAACTCAACACAAATCAGCAAACAAAACAATGCTGGAATTTGCTTTCAGTGCTATGTGATGTGATGCTATTTCACTTTTTTTTCTTTTTTTTTTCCATCCGAACTCAATTCGATAAGCTCGATATTTCAAACTCAAGAACTCTTGGACTTTTAATGACTTAAATAAATAAGCAATAGAGTATCATACAATAAATGGAAATTCTTTAAAGGACACTTTGTGAACACTGGTACTTTTGACTCAAATTAAATAAAAATGAAATATATCAAGTTTGGTCCTATTGTTTATCATTTCAACTAGACCCACGGATCTTATTCAATGTGAATTTAAAGTTGTCTTAAGTGTTTTCATAGTTAATTATATGTGTATATGTTTTAATGTTTTGGGGCACTAATAGCCTTTTTTCCTTCTACCACCGAGCCACACGGCACCTTGTAGGTCGAAAAACGCTAAACCTTGCATGCAAATTAATTCTATATTACTTCCTGAAGACTTACCTTATTATATCCTATGTTCATTAATTGTGGTTCCCTAAATAGATCAGGTAGTGCTAATGTAGTACAACAGATTAAAAATGCATAATCATACCAAAATAACAGTTCTCCTGTTGCTAGATATTATGTATCAGACCCACAACGCCACTCTATAGAATGGCATGAGCAAGACTGTATAAATGTACTTTAAATTATTTTTTTAAAGTAATTATGAATTGACACAGGGTTGGTCAATCTTCAAACTTCAAGATTGAAGGTCTGAAAACTGATAAGACAAAGAGACAAAATGACCAGCACTCACTGAAGCTAGCGATTTATTTTCTTACTTATTCAGTCATTTATTTATATCAACATTTAACTGAATTTTATCACGAGTGTGAGTATGCGTTTTAGAAAGTTTTAGAAAGTTTCATATAACCATCCGATTATATGGATGATTACATGATGACTCGTGCAACATCTGCATCTACTTTTTTTTCTTTTGCCTGTGTTGATAGACGCCATTGACTGTGAATGCTGCTGGCTTTCAGTGGCTTAATCTGCCTAAAGTCCTTCCTGTTTGGACCCCATACTTCCTGTCGACTACAACCTGATACTTCCTAGTTCAGGCACATGTCTTTCATGCTCGTTGCTTCCGATGCAAACCAAACACAGCCGTCCCCACTGTTTGTTTTTCCTGCAGGAAATAAGCAAGGGACAACTTTTAGATACTTATTTACATGGGAAACCTCTAATTGAGCAACTCCGTGCCACCCCATGACAAATCGTCATATTTCACCACTTTATTACTTTGGCGAGATTGATATTAAACCCCGGTTATAATGAACATCCACTTAAATGGCAGTCTTACTTTTTTTTTTTTTTTTTTAACAACATTCCCTCAGCCTCTGGCACAACACACAACCATTTTTAACCCGGCAGAACAATGTTTCTCCGAAATCTCCCCGGCTTCGCAGGCACCTCTCCTCTTCATTCATCACACAGCCTGAACAAGTGACCGGGGAATGACCTCGCTCGCACGCAGACGCTCACACACATACACACACACTGGCAAACTTGGAATCATCCCACACAAAAGCATGATTCATTTATCACAAACGATGGATACCTTGGAACACATGCTCTAGCACGCGCCCTCGTACACTCCCACGTAGACACGTACCTCGGCGCGCACGCTCACGTGTAGCAGCTCCTTTCACATCCGTTACAGATGGGTTCTCCTCCTCCTCACTCCTAAATGAATATAAATATGTCTCTTTGACATCATTCATCTGCCAGAGATGAACACATTTGCCTCATTTTGCCAAAAGAGGCAGTGTTGCCTTCTTTTGTGTTGCAGAGAGGCGCATATGGGAAACCGAAATTGAAAAGTAGAGTGGCGGCAAGGATGAAAGGTTCAGAAAATAATAATAATCCAGCTGCATCTAATACGGCTGGGACCGAACGGTAAATGATAACGCAAATGCTTAATGCAGTTTCCCCCCCCCCCCCCCCCCCCCACAAACACACCCAGGAGAACAAACTTCCCACTCTTTTTAAATACATTTTATTTGCTGCTGCCTCCAATGATCAAATCTGATCCCATCTCTTGTGACGGTGAGAGAATTTACAACGTGGTGCTTTGCGGCCGATCAGTGGCATTCTCCACCTGTGCAAAACACCTTAAAGGTGCCCTGATATAATCGGTAACAATCAGAGAGAAGATGATGGCCAGATGATAAGCTGAAGGAGATATTGCTGATGGGAACAGATTGAAACAAAATGCCGGCTGATGCGGCACAAGGAGTTATGTTGTACGGGCCAGTGACGAGAATTCACGGAAGAACGCCAATCAAGTGTTTTGAGATAAAGATCATCCAGGATGCTTACTTTTGTTCTCTTCGGGATCAAAGAAGGAATCAGTACACCTGTTGAGAACCCCTTTCCATCACATTATAAAAAAGACTAAGGGCTGCTGTGGTGGCATAGGGGTTAAGCACAACCCACTTATGGAGGCCTTAGTCCTTGACGCGGCCGTCGCAGGTTTGACTGCCGATCTGGCGACCTTTGCTGCATGTCTTCCCCTTCTCTCTTTACCCTGTTTCCTGTCAATTCACTATCAAATAAAGGCCACAAGAGCCAACATATCCTAAAAAAAAAAACTCTTCCATGTCATTAAGACATCCTTCAATTATAATTTGGAAACCATTACCAGACATGACCTGTACACTCAGTTGCAATGTCTTCTTAATGTTCTGCCAGTGACGCCCTGAGGGAGGCGACAGCGGTTTTCAAAGTGAACCAGCTTCTGCTGCAATCTGTGCTCCATATGTCATTAAGGCCATTAGGGAAACGCTGCGTTAACGTTAAAGCTACAGCGCCAGTCTGGTTCAATGTGAGCCGCTGTGGGTCGACATAAAAGAGCCGGCTCACTTTGTCTCCCCTTCCTCTCTTTGTCTGGGTGCCTGCCTTAACAAGCTATTGTCTTTTTTCCCCACCACCATGCTTTTGGAACTGCATCCTCCATTTCCCCGCTTTGAGTCATTTCTCTTTCACTTTGTCCTTTTTCCCCCTGCCTGTCTATCTCACCTTCACAGGCCCTACGCTCTGCCACTGGGGGCAGTAGAAGAAAGGTGCTTTGGGTTCTTGGGATAATACGACCAGTGAAAGAAATCTGACATTCCAAGAAATTGTTCCAGTTTTATTTAGTTTAACTTTTGTATGTTTTTTTTTTTAAATATATATATTATTTTAGAGCATTTAGAAAGCAAATAAAATCCAGTTAGCATGCAATAATCTAAAGTGATACAAAATAATAATACTATTAAAAATAAAAAAAATCCAAACAGGTCTTTTACGGAACAAAAAAGATTAAAAGTCTCAATTTTGTCTCCATTTAACAAAAAGTAATTCATTTGAGGACATAAACAAGTGAGACACAAAACATCAGCTCTTAAAATGTTCCCCTCATTCGTCCTGGGATTTGTTTATCTTCAGTATGATTTTACATCTGTGCAGATTTTTCAGTTCATTTTCAAATGAATTCTAATAACGAACCTCTGTAACTGGGGCACATTTATTTTAGTTTTTCATCTGTTCATTGTATATATATACACTTATCCTGGCAAGATAAGCCTATCTCCATGGTCCATTGGGCGAGAGGCCGGTGGTTGCACCCTGGACAGGTTGCCAGTCCATTGCAAGGCAACACAGAGAAAACACAAGACAAACAACTATGGACCAAATAAGCACAGTTGTGCTTAAGACGAACCCACACATGCACAGGAATATAATATGCAGATTCCTGGTAGAAAGTCCCCGGGCCAGAATTCACACCCAGGATGGCAATAGTTGCTACCAATATTGCCATTCAGTCCTTTTACATTTTAAAACCCTTTTAAAAATATATTTTTAGGTTTAGGGACCAATTTATTTTTAGCATTAGTTGGTTTAGCTTTTTCTATTAATATTTTGTATTTCCTCTGATTATCTTGCTCAAACATTAACATTTGTTTGATGACTTGAACTTAAATTTTTAACAAAAAGGAGGAAAGTACTTTCACAGCACCGTAAATATTTTGAGAGCCAAAGTTTCAAATAACTCGTCAGAATTGGAACAATAAGTATTGAAAACAGTGTGTATTATGACCTTATGTTGACAATATTTTTGACTTTATGTACTGTTGCAACAGACTTTGACATATTTGTCCCAATATAGTTTATTTGGTTTCCAGCACAGTTTGTGATCCCTAATGAGCCTTAAAGATTTATTTTCATAAACTATGTTGTGAGACTTTACTAAGAAAAATGCACCTGTACACTTTTTTTATTTTTATTTTAGGCAATAGAAATGATCTTTGTTGATTCAACAACGCATCACAGTTGGAAACCAAGAAACCAGTAGGGTATGTTCACCTAGAGGTTAGCTAGAGGTCAGCGAGTGTAGTGTCATGTCTCCGCTCTAATCCCACCCCCTGTCCCGATTCTTCTTCCTCCTCCTCCTCCTCATTTCTTCTCACCACCTCCTTCCCCATTCCTGTGACAAAGAGAGCCAGTTTGGTTGCCAAGGAAACAGGCTTTTTCCACGGTGATGTTAGAACACGTAGGAAGGGCAGGGCGGCTTTTGTTTCGTTCCCGAGATGAAGGATTTTCCACATGCATGTTTAATCGCCAGACTTATGGCCCCCGAAGCCCAAGAGCCCCAGCCCATCCACCACCGCCTGATTATGCTCAATGGAGCTTCTGACACCGTCATCTCGCCTGTTTTATCACTCTTCGCAGCTCTCACAGCGGCCAGCCAAGCCATTGTTGCACAGCGTTCCTGATGAGACCACAGCTGGGACCACAGATAGTCAGATCAAACAAGGAAGGCACACATGCATCCATTAATGGGTGCACCCCTGGTCAAATAAACGTGCTGACTTTACATACACACGTACATAAGGCTGGGCTTACAATCCTTTTTGCCTTTTCGTGCATGTTGGCACCCACCCAGTTCTCTTTGGCTTCGCACAGCAGGGGGACAACATGGCCGATCTCCATGGGAACTGTGTGTGCCGTTCTGCTACAGCTGTGATGTATGTGGTGACACTTTTAACCCTGTGGTGAACTCTATATTGCAGGGAGACTACCCCCCCCTGCTATTTGTTGCATATGGTTTGACCTAACAATATATACTAGGATCACGGTCTGGTACAGAGTTTGCTTCCTGCATGAGGGAGAAAAATATGCGACCCTTATCGTGGAAACCATAAATGAAATGTTTTAAAATATGACATGTTGTTGGTCATTTATCAGTCATCTGTGATTTATTGCCAATTTTTGCCACGTATACATCAAAAGTACACTGGAAATAATTCAGATGCGGATATCTTTTGACGTTTTTGAAGATGTATTTGAGCTTTTTTTCCGCCCCCTTATGATGAAACCACTTTTTTTTTAAAGATCCACATTGATTCAAAATTATACCAAAAGGGTACAATACTTCATAAAAAAAACTAGTGCATAAAATGACATCCCGGAGGTTTTTGTCATGTTTGGATGTAAAAAAAAAAATATCCACCCATCCCTGTGACCGATGTCTTCTGTGGGCGAAAGTAGAGTACGTCCTGGACGGATCACCAATAGATTAAAAAAAAGTACTATTAATTGCTGTAATTGTTAAAATCCTATAAAATTTTATCACAAACTTTATTAAAAGAATTGTGAGAAATAAATTCACCTTAAAATGGTGAAAATCACACACAGGCTTATCACTTCACGCAGACATGACCAGACCACATTTTGATGGAGGGAAGACCAGATTTAACCTCATCCATTTAGTTTGTTGGAATTCTGACAGTCACAAATTAAACTGAGCATCATGGTTCGGTTGAAGGAGGCCTTTAGAAAGGTAATTGGAGTATTTTCTGAGTCTGGTAAGAGGTTTACAGAGGCTTAGAAATAATTTAAAGTAGCCGTCCCACTGTACAGAACATAGTCGTGGAGAACATTCAAAACCGCTGCCGTCATGCCTCGGTCTGGCTTTCCAAACAAATTCCCCAGCACTAATCGTGCCAGCAGACTGCAAAAAAAAAATCTCTCTAAAAGCCTTCATCACAATGACGTACAGCTGAAACATAATACTGTTGGTATGAAAGTCCATGCCTGTACAATTAAAAAAAAAGAGAGACTGCGGAAGTTTAACTTTCATGGAGGGTGTGCAGGAAGAAAACTTTTGCTTTTTAAGCAAAAATATAAAAGTCAGACCAAAGTTTGCCAGAGAGAGAACCGACACAAAGAACACGATGTCTGGAGTAATGTTCTTAACAGAGATTAGTTTAAAATCGAATATTTTGTAAACTACAACAGAGGACATGTTTTTGCAGAAACTAGCTACTGTATTCCAGGAGCTTATTTTCCAGGAACACGAAGGTCATGGCAAGGGGGAAGCTTTAATGCAGGAAAGCCTGGCCAACTCACCATTACATAATCCACCATGTAACAGGTATTCAGTGGAAATGTGACACCATTTATTAAAAAATATAAACAAGCTGAAGCATAACTGGAGTCTGCAACATGGCAACACAGTAAGCCCACCGAGAACTGACTGAAAGTGAAGACATGAAAAGGCCTGGACTGAGTCAACGCCCAGTTGATCTTAATGCGGTGCATGACTAGAACTGGGCTGTACATGCAGTGGGGCAATGTTTGTCAGAAACTAATAAATGGCAAGAAGTTATTTCATTTGAAGAGGGTAGCAAAAAGGTAGGACATGGTGTCCTAATTCTAGTGGATAAAATGACCCCAAGCACACATTCAAACTGGTTTTGGAAAGGATAAAGTGGACTTAAGCTAAGCTTCTGGAATGGTGCTGACCTCAACCCTACTAAAATGTTATGGCTTAACATTTAGGTCTGTATTTGAAAACCAACCAACTCAAATAAACCTGACCAATTCTAACGAGAAAAATCTTCAAATTAATAGCCTGAATTATGACCGAAGTTTGTTGATCGCCAAAAAAAGCAGCCAACAGTAGATTCACTCCTGTGCACTCTAGTATTAAAGGAGGATTGCAGTTTACTTTTTATCCCTCCACCCTGCCCAAAGTTAAAAGGACTTTTATGACTATCGTAAGCGCATGTAAGCATCTCATTGATACCAAATACTGCTCACCTTGAGCGCATTTTAAAGATGGAAGACAGCCAAGGTCTGGTTTGGTAACTGGCAGATTTCACTGTTTATTTGGCCCTCACATGTTTGTGTCCGGCCTGCCTCCAGATTATGTACGTTGTTTATTGTCACACAACAATTCTGCAGAGCCTCTGTGGGCACGCATTTTCCACTGACATTTACAAATCATGCACTTTGTTTCATACATAAAAGAGGGTCAAACGAACAAAATCTGGGCCCGGATATGCAAGTTAAAACACGGTTAGTTTTCTCCGTAGGTTCACATACAGAGTGACTAACATTGTTGTGTGAGGAGACAGTCGCGTATACCTCCAGTGTCCGTGACTCCATCATTGAGATATAAACATACAAGTATCACTGTCAATACAGAAACTTAACACAAAAATATTATGTAATTTACTACTTCTGAAATTCAGTAAAAGGTCGTGTCTTCCTGCTGTGCTGAACACATGAGGAACCCCAGGTGAATATGTGACAAAAAAAAAAAAAAACTTAAATTATATGAATCTTTCACAGCAGCAGCACAACTCAGCTCTAAAAATCTCAAGAATCCAACATTTCATTGAAAAATGTACTTAGTAAGGGATAAAAGGTCGTGTGTAGTGAGCAGAATAGTGCTAAAAAGAGTGTTATTTTAGGTTCACCAAGTGTCCATAAATTGCATTAGATTTTATCTCCATGCCAACCAGGTGTTTGGGAGGCATGCCAGGAAAAAAACTCAAACACGGGTTACCTAAGCTGTGCTTGGAGTTTAAATGATTTTGGTTCAGATAAGACTAAGATTAGAGCACTCTGGATTTGTTTGACATGTGTCAAAAGATAAAATAAAATAATTAAAAAAAACATCTCATGCCTAGTGTTAATCACGGTGGAAGATCTGTGAATCTGACAGTCTGTTCTTTTTCGAAAGCTAATAGGATCATTAACTCTTTAAAGTACTAATATATTTTCCAAAAGATTATAATGGTATCTCCTGAAATTTGGAAAAGCTGTCATTGTTGGGTCTTTCAACTGATACTGACCCACAGCAAATAACTAAATTACCACAGACATCAGTATGAGTCAACACCACTCTCCACAGACCTACATCCTACAGAAATGTTGCTGTTTTTTGAATTTCCCAAACTTGTAATATTATAAAATTAATGAATAAGTGTTGTGCTACTGCAGGACTTCCAAAATGTGATTCACTGGTGATTTTGTTAAAAAGAACAGAATCATTCATTTTTGAATATTTTGTTTCCCCACCCCCCAATCTTTTTAATTTTTTTAAATTAAATATAAAGGTTATGCTACTCCAATGAAGAAGGATTTATTTGAAGTTTTTTTTAGTGTTGCATTTGTGTTGCCCTTGCAGAAATGAGGCATCTCTTCTGTGTTTCCACCACTAGGAGTGCTGCAGCTTTGCACAAAAACCAGTACTCCCAATTCCTCCAGCACTGCTGCTCTCTCTCTGTGAGCCATGAGGAGCAGAGGAGGAAGGGGAGATGACACCAAATAAACGCTCACAAGCAGACAGCCTCTTAATCATACACTTTATTATGTTTGTGCTTCACAGAAACAATCGGTTCCACATTGAACCAGTTGCGGGGTGATAATATATTGTGAGAGACGGACAGATAATGCAGACAAAGTGATTGCAGATGACAAAACAAATATATGTTCAAGTGAGATCTTAAAAATACATCACATTTCCAGGACTTTGTGAAGCAGCGACTGCAGAGAGAAACGGCAGTTCATACTGAGTTTAAAGAAAACATTTTTTTGAGATTTTACCATTTCTTATAACACAAAAATTCTAAATTCTATCACACATCTATAGACATTTTATTAAAGTAGTAGGTGGATTTTCTTGATTTCTTTCGCAAGTCGAATGTTGCAGAAACAAAACACAGGGAACATTCCATGTGTTGTTGGAGCTCCTCGGTCCTGTTTGTCCTGCTGATGGTGTGGAAGGGTCATGACCTCCGAAGATACACTCAGACCTGCCATACCGCTGGGAGGTCAACTTGAGGGTTTGAAGACAAAAGAGGCAAAGGTAAGAAACAGATAAGACATCTCAAGAGACCGATAAATATCTCAAAATGAAAGTTCATGATATGTTTTTCCTGTTAAAAAATATCTTGTCTGCTAAAACAAAATCACTCTAATCTATGGAAATTGAGTGAGTTGTGCTATTGTGAAAACACTTTTCTCTACCTTCGATCTGCCAGCTAACTCATTGCAGGGCTGATTTATTGTCTCCTTTATCTGATTTCTATATGGACTAAGCAGTTCCTTGAAAACAGGTTTTAGAATTCTTTAAATGAAATCAGACATGGAGCAAACACCACTGCAACAATTCTGGAGATAGTAAAAGAACTGACCAGAACATGGTCTATCAGAGACGAGTGTGTAACTTGTGCTTGATTTTACAGTAAATCTGGCTAGACTCTCTGCATAGAGTGTAGTGTGGGAACTAAAATTGGAAACGTAAAATCACAACATAGCCACTCCAAGGGAACAACATTTCGTTTCTTTTAATTTTTAGTCAAAATCACAAATTTAAAGAAAAATTCAAAAAAGGCTAAAACACTTTAATTCATTGTTTTGATTTCCTGGATTGCCCTCTACCTCAAGTTGCCAGTCCATCACAGAAACACACAAGTGGCAAGAGGCAAATCGGCGCCCTTGTGGGTGGCCCACTGTCTACCTTTACCCCCACTTTGGATTCTATTGTTTTTTTCTTGCGATGTGATTTGTACTGTGATTTTCACTGTAAAGTGCTTCTGTCCCCTTAGTTGGTTTCTGTTAAGCACTATATAAATCAATCAATCAAACAACCATGCAGACACACTCACACCCAAGGGCAATTTAGAGAGACTATTTAAAAGTCATGTGTTTAGATCGTTGAAGGAAGCTGGCTTACGAAGAGGGAACTCACAAGAAGTGTGCAGAAAGACGCCAGGGCTTTTTTCTTACTGCAAGACAACAGTGATACCAACTTTTCCACTGTGCAGCCTCACGCGAGATCACGTTATGCATTTCAGTTTAAAGAATTTCATACAGGTTCTGTTAATTCATTTTTTCATTTTTCTTCAGTGTCTTTGTATCTGGTAACCGTGAGTCAAAGCAGGAAGATGTTAACATTGTCTGCTTCAGTATTTGCTTATGTCTCTATAATAATAATAATAATAATAATAATAATAATAATAATAATAATAATAGTGCCACTACAACATTTAACATTGTTATCACAGGTGTGACTTGACCAAAATTTTAAAAATAGTTTGAGGAATATACAAGTGTGAGTACTTTAGCAAGGCAAAATATACATATAAACTGTTCCTTCCCTATCAATCACAAGTTGTGGTCATCATGTTTGGGGACAGCGCCCATCGTCTTGTCCACCCCTCCCCTTCCCTGCCTGTGGTCCTGCCACCGTTGTTGAGTGAATGACCTTTTCTCTCGGCTAATCCACACCAAAAAGCCCTAATTACTGCTGCCGTTCCACCAGCCTCCTCTGACCCAATAATCAATAGAGCCAATTGGCTGGCGGATCGCCCCGTCAGGCACCGGAGCTTTACATGCAACTCAGAGTTAAGTCTGCGTGTCTTAACATGCGTGCTTATGCTTATGCGACCTCATGACACAGCGATGGCCATTTCATTATAAGACCTTGCAGGAAGGAAAGGCAGGTAAGGACTTAAAGGTGATGCCGTTTGGATTGGCCGCTACGGCAACAGAAAAATAAACAAGAGGATGACTAAAAAGTAACCCCACATGCACTTGTATTTACACACATCCCTCCCTCCGAGCTGACTGTTGTGACACCAGTTGACCTTATTGAGCTGCTGTTGTGCAAAGAGTCCCTGATTAGAATATCTTCCCTTTAACCTTTAGTAGAGTGATGCATCTCTGGATAGCAAAGAAATAAAATAGGTGTTTATTCGGAGAGATAAGAGCATTCTGTTGACATTTTATTTCACTGAAAGTCCTGATGGCTTTTTCATGTAGAGTGCTCCCTGATGATGAGCTGACAGTGTGGGAGGTGTGTGCTGCCCAAAACACTTGTACCTTTATTGCTATACCTCCTACTTTCTATCTCCTGATATTTTTTGCATACCTGTGCATGCCTGTAAAGCCTGAGGATATCTAGGAGCAATAACAGATGCAACATGATATGGAAAAGAAATGAGGAGTTTAATTTAGACAGCTGCAGAAACAGAGCCATATACTGTAAAAAAAAAAACAAAAAAAAAAACAGAAGTAAGCAATCTTTCCCTCTTCCATTTCCCATCTTCCCTTCTTTTTCTGTCATTCTCTTCTGCTGACAGTCTTTGATTCTATTAGACAAGTTAATGAAAAGCAACAAAGAAGAGCCGACTGGCAGCCTGCACCTGTCAGAGTGTATGTCTGCGTATGCATACCCGCCAGTGTCTATGTCACGCAGTCTTCTGTCCTCAGGCACGCCAGTCAACACGGTGATGAGACATTAGGAGTGATGAGAAGCTCGTCTATATGCCTCCGAGGTGGGCTCCGTTCTGCAAACTGGAAAACGGTTATGAATATAAACGTCTTTTCCCATATGAGGTGAAGAGAGAAAGTTAGGTAAGGCAACACTTGTGCAGCACAGCAGAAAGTGGAAAATGTACATGGTCAACATGTTGTGTCAGGAGCAGAAATTCTCCTCAAGGAAAAGTAAAAAGTAGCCATCCAATAAATTAAAAAATATATCTAGATATTTAAAAAAAATAATAATTTTACTAGATGGACGGTTCTAGCAATCTGTCTGGTGCAAATAGACCACAAATGTCATCTTTTAAGGCACTTTACAAGATATCTAGATATATCACAGCAGTACAACATAATGCAAACATAAAGACAGATTCAAATTCAATTGCATACCATACATCCCAGTTCGATTCTACTTATAATGCAATGCAATCAGTTTCAGTTCAGAAACCAAGCACAGTAGCATTGGGCCAGGACTACTTTCTATAGGGAAAGTATGACCTTGCATGCAGAATGATTGGCAGTCAAAGCTTGGTTTGTCTGGGAGTTAAACACAACTTGAAACAGAAGTGCTGAACTGCTACATCCTTTTATAGAAATGCTGTAATGTGGGCTAACATCGCTGAGTTGACAGTGCTCAGGAGATACAATTTTTTTCTTTATTGCATAAAAGAAAATAAATGTAAAAAAAAATCCAGATCTCATAAATACGAGATAAGGTGCCTATTTCTTTTTTCTTTGGAGAATGAAATGCACTTCCATTGAATAGAGACAGTTTGTGACACAATGGGAAACTATGCATAGGAATTGCCGAAGAGATGAATTACACAGATCCACACCAATGACGTTACTGGGAGTTGTTAGCTATTCAGACTGAACAAGATGGGGTGTGAGCACCTGGGAACTTGGATGTATCTAAAGTTTTTACTGAAAGAGTTTGTTTTCTTGGTAGTCCATTATTCCTTTAAACATGTATAAAAAAGCATCCCATTTTGAATCTGCCTAACTGTGCTGAACTGAGCCAAAAGCTTCTGACTTTTGTTCAGAGAGTGCATTGTTTTGCTTTTCTTTCAGCAAATCCTTTTCAGTGGACTATTGCTAATGCACTAGCATTAGCATTAAGAAGTATGCACATTTTAACTGTCCCCTTCTACCCCAAAGATATTGTTATATTAGAAGAAATTTTCAAATATTATGCAGTTTTCACTGTGAAACAGGCTGTGTTAATCATGCTGTCCATGCAAACAAGTAATAGGCACATTTTGCCCATCCATCAGCAGAGGTTGATAAGGTGACACCATTACTGAGGTCTGTGGTCAGCTGTGAATTATCTATCAGCTCTGGTCAACACCCTGTTCAGAGAGAGCCAATAACTCCTGGCTGCAGACTCTTATGACATTTCATTTTTGCTATGAATAAAGCATGTTGACTTGGAGACATAGATTTGCTGATATGTTGTGTTTTTTTTTATGTTGAAATTGTTTTTAACCTTAAATATTCCTTCATCGAGTTAAAGCTTTCAAGTTAATGATGTGTTAATTACGTTCTTATTTGGCTGTTCTTGGTTAAATTCAAGAAAAATATATTTACTTTAAAGTGCCAATAGTTGATGCTTTAAATTTTTTTTCCTTCCTTCTACTCCTTTTATTTTGCTCATAAAAACATGTGACATGTTCATTTTAAACTGTAATTTAACTGAAAAGGTATATAGCACACAAAAATAAATAAAATATTTAATACACATGTGAAAAATGCTATTAGCTTCCCATCACTTAGTATTTTTTACATTTCTGCAATCTTACTGTGATATCACATCTTTCCAACATAGTCAGAGGAATTACGACTAACAGTAATCGCAACCAATCTTAATTTGAAACAATCAAAGAACCATTTCTCTAACAAAATATAATCAACCAAATCTAAAAACAGAAGAAATGTGTAAGGGGGAAGGCATTTTTCACATCACTAAACCACTAAATTCTTAGTAATTAATAGACAGTTAATTATAAAGAAGTAGTTTGAGTTGAAAACAAACCATTCCTTTAAAGTTTTATTTTTACATTCAAGCATTATGAAAGATTAGCTGAATTTTTGTCTGGCCACAATCTGTGCTCCTGCATTCGCAGCTTCTTCATGTGTGCTTTTCTGTGAGTGTATGATGGTGAAGTGAAGCCTAATGCACTCCCACAGAGAGCTCTCCTGCTCAGCCCGGCCTGCTGAGTGAAACCCTGTGGTAATGTTTAGCTTTTGGGGTGAAAAAGAGGGTGAGTGAAGAAAGGACAGGGGGAAGGATGAGGGGATGACAGGGCTGGAGAAGAGAGTTAGCAAAAGAGAGTGAAGAGGGCTGCAGCTGAAGCGAGGGAGGGTTTGGGTCATGGAGGAGTGACAGGGAGAGCGAGGGAAGGAAGGATGAAAGGTCCAATCGGGATGGAACACAGGAGGCTTCCCGCTTCGGCTTGTCAGTCGGTCGTCTCTCACTGACACCTGAACCTCCGCTGACCGGGTCGTGACTACCTCTCTGGCACAGGAGGTATCATTGGGGGGGGATGACCCTTGACCTCCTCAAGTCCTCACTTTGCCGTCTGAAGCATCTCTTTACCCCCTTCCCTGCTTTCATTTCTTTAAAGGTTTTTCACTTCCAACCCTACCTGCAGTTTGGCTAAGCAGTCGCTGGAGCTTTACAGATTTATTAACTCTTCCTAAAGTTTAGGGTTTACAGTTAAGCTTCCTTGCGGCTTCCACACAAGGAAGCCACAAGAAACAGCCACACAAACAGTTGCACTCCTGTAGAGGGATTTTGTGTTATAAACTAACAGAAAATACAACTTGGTTATCAAGTAGAATAAAAATAATGCATTATTTTTGACACAAAAATTCCGAAAGTGTTTATTGCATATTCTTCAGCCCCCGTTTATCTGTCCAGCTACTCCAACTAATGGCAATCACGAGTTACCGAATAATAAGTGAAAAGAATCTTCCTGATGTTATGTAAAGCCGTTAGAGCTTTGTTAGAGCATTAGTGAGCAAGCAGCTTCATCAAGACCAAGGAACACAGACAGATTAGCGACATAGCTGTGGAGAAGTTTGAGGCGGGATTAGATTTTAAACTAATATTACAAGCTTCAAGCATGAGCATTGGTCAACACATCATCTACAAATGGAAATACTATGGATACGAAAGAGAGTACGAACTGCAGGAACAGCTAAGAGACCCATGGTCACTCCAACGGGACTGCAGAGACACACAGCCTTGTTCAGAGAAACTTTCAGGTGGACAGATGTTATTTCTGAACTCCAGAAACCAGAAAACTGACCGAGTGGATTTTGTTCTATATGATAAAATTCCAATAAGATACAATGATGTATTTCATTCATCAATGCATGGATATGTTGATGTATCCCAATAAAATACATTGATGTTTTTTATCAGTGTAAAAAAAAAAAATTCATGTTTTTACATAGTAATGTGATGAATCTGAAATGTTCAAGAGGTATGTATAAATTTTTGACAGCTCTGAATGGCACCTGTCTCATTTTGGCAATGAAGTCTATCTTAAGGTCCACTGGCATGATTTGTCTCTGTGTATGAGGTCTTTCTATAAATGGCCAAATTTGATTACTTCAATATGCATTTTCTCATGCATGTGCTAGATCAGGGTAATAATTAGATAACGAAACGCTGGTCTTTGTGTAATGCGGTGTTTAGATATCGTGAACTCAGACAGTGGAGTCAGCTGACGAGGTTTACACCATGGTCACAGGAGAACTTTGGCGTACAAATAAGGAAATCCGTGCGGTGAATTAATAGGATCTGACCCAAATTGATAGGTTGACATATGACTACGCCATAAATAAACAGATACACATATTCAGCTATGCTTACATATCCCTGGAGAGCAAGCTCTAATCCTGGGTTTACATTGTTAGGACAACACAGATAATCCTCCCAACAGGGTGTTTATCTTTAGAAAATTGCAACCTCTGAAACCTCAACACACAGTTGTGACCTGAAGGGGCAAAAGCAGCAAGAGGGTGACAATACAAAAGAAAATGTTTGCGTGGACGGCAAAGAAAGGTGAACAAAGAGAGATCAGAGAAAGAAAAAGGGAAGTACAAAATGACAAAGGAAGGATGCATTGGAGGAAGCGCAGATGAAAGAAAGCGCGGTGCTGTCTGGTACGCAGATGAGTGCAAGACGACATCAGTGCACACATAAAGCATGTAGACTGTGATTAGAGATAGAAAACAAAGGCGGGAGAGGGCGTCTGATAACAGAAGGAGCAGATAAAATTAGAGATGGAGACTTCCAGTGGTCACGTATATGATATCCACAAAACACAAAAATGATTTGTGTTCCATTTTTAAAATGAACACAAATCACATTCAAAGCTGTCACTGTAGAACCTCCAAGTGTTTTATTAATTGGACCATAGGGTTAGTTTTATCTACCAACTTCTCATTAGTTCCCCCAACAAATACACAACAAACCATCATCAGTTCTTTTTTATCATCTTTCATTGTGCTTTAATGGTCTTAATCTAACACTGACCAAAGCTGCCAAGAAGGTTTTTAAAGAAACTGCCTGATTTTGTATGATTTTCACTAACCAGAGTACGCGGACCATGAAAACAGAGTTATGAAATGTAGAGTGAATTTTCACTGGAAGGTGGCACTTATTACAAAGCGCCCAGGGGAACAAAAACTGCTAATTCTGGATTGAGCGTACTTGGGTTTAACATATAACCAAAGGCATAAGACTGCAAGGTGAGCAACTTCTTTTCAACAAAATATTCAAAAACATTGGATTTGCATTTAAGTTACCAGTGGTTCAACCTGGTGAACCTTAATCTGCAGCTACTTTCTTGGCCTGTGCATACTCTGCATAAACAGAGAGTTTTGATCTTCTCTCCCAGAGTTGCAAGAACAAAATTGCATCATTCTGTTTTGTTATTCATCATGGGTGTTCTCCCGTGGGAGAGCACCGAGCCACTGTGCTCCAGAAAAGAACTATCTTCTAAACTTTCTCTTGGATCTTGTTCAAGGGACTTTCAAAACATGTAGTTATACATCATACCATTATTATGTGCAAAGTCCCTTTAGAAACAATAACTTTGTAAAATTATGCTGTACTTTAGAACATAACTGTAAAGCCTAAAGTGTGTGTATATACATGTGTGTGCAGATGTGCATTCTACATTCGTATCATAGTGTACATTACCTATAAGGCTGTTTAGTTTGACATAAAGGACAAGGCATAGACCTGCTCTACAGGACATGTAAGCTAGAGTTATGTCACTTGTGATTTAGTGCTACATAGTCAACAAAGGGAACATACCCATCAAGGGAGGATAAGGTATGCCCTTGGGATTGTTTTCCTTCTGATTCCTTCTGATGTTTGCTGGTGGTATAGTCTACTGCAAGTGCATGGAAGGTGAGTCGAATTAGACGGCTGGAGCTCATTATGAGTTGGTAAGACTGTCATTTTTGGCAGAAGTAATGGGCAGAGATCCAAAGTTACAATTTTAAACATACTCTTGATTGAACAAATCAACCAGACTGTATAGTTTGTAACCAGTCGGCCTACAACTGATGGTTAAAATATCACCATTGCCTACCAGATCTGTCTAACAGCTCTTTCTCTTCTCATTAAGAAACACTCTACTTCTTTGGTCCAAGCAATGGCACCATAGATAGTGCTCCATTGAGAAAACTGTGACAATGTAAACAGCTGTCTGATTCAGAAGTAATGAGGTGTACAAATATCAAACATTGTTCACTCAAATTTCTAGGAAAGTTTTGATTTTTTTTTTTTTTTGCAGCGGGTGGAAATTTATCCGTGACTTATAGTTGTTTTGAATGATTCTTAGTTCAACTCGACCGAAACTACTTTTCCACGAGCCTCCAAGCTAAGCTTACTTGGACAGCTGCTGGGAGACTACTGAATACTCTAAAATTTTTCCAATAACATGATTTAAAAATAAAAACTATATAACTTTAAGAGCTTCCAGTTGTGTGAAAAAGCACGTTGCAAAAGGGTGGCAGAGTTTTGCCAATGTATTTTTGACTGCACAGATGTATGTCTTTGCCATTTTGTCACACTTGACTGTTTCAGATCATGAAACAAATTCTAATTTAAGACAAAAATAACCGGAGTAAAAAAGTGCTGTTTTAAATGATAACTTCCCTTTCTAAGCGAAAAATGCCCTTCACGCCTTTTATTTCAAAACATAAAATAGCTTACATTTCAGATTTTCCGAGTTTTGCATGTTCTTTTTACATGGAAATACTTTATATCTACCTCAAGCATAACTGGAATGAGTATTTATGTAAACCCATCTGCTATGAAAAGATGGCCCATAGCCAATAAAATCCAACTTTATGATTTTCCCTATCATTAAATCTTCATTGTCTTACTGCTATGCTGCAGGCTCTAGCTTCACATTTTATGACCCTGAACTGCAAGATAAATGGACAGACTAAAACTTATTGAAATTTCTTTTAAATCAAAGCTGATGTAATGTCTATTGTTTCAATTTTAAGACCCTGGTGGGGTTTTTTTCCCTTATTTCTGTTGCTGTTTGATGTTCAGTTTGAACTCTTGGTCTATGCTAACTGCTGAATTTTTCCACCCCCACGGACTGTTAATGATGCTGGAAATGCAAAATACATTGCTTCCATTGTGCTTGTGAATATATCCTGAAGATACCACAAACACAAGATATAATGGAAACTGTTTCATCACCTGGGGACGGGTTTGAATTTATAATGTATTCTGTCAGAGGTAGATGTCACAAAAGTTACCATTTCCATAAAAGACAAGTAGCTTAATGCTGTAACACAAACCATTCCTGATGGGAGACCACATTCTTAGTCACTCATCATTCTTTCATGCTTCAGCTAAACTGCTGGATGAAAATAATCAGTCTTAAACCAGAGCTGCTTTTTTTTCTAGCATCTCTCAGGATGTAAAAGATTTTTGCTCCATAAGCTGGAAAATTGTAAGATTTGGCAGAACACACTCGGCTTCCTGGGATAATTTTAAATTAATACAATCCACTTTAAAGAGCAAAATCCATTTCTATTAGCAGACACAGGACATTGATTTATGCTAAAAATAATTTAAAAAATCACTTCAGCAGATCTCTCCATAGGTGTCAGTACAGGTAGGGGTGTTCTAATCAGAATTTTTCATCAGTTTATCTCAACAGAATTGCACTCACTTGAGGTTATTAATGCTTTTCTGGGAGCTTCAAAATCTATTTGAACAAAAAGCTAAATTAAGTCACAACAAATTAAATCCGCAACATAACCCTAATTGAGGCTTTAATACAATGGTAACAATACCGCTAAGCCCCAAACTATTCATAGGTTTAAAATAATTCTTTTCTTTTCACCAATACTCCAGGTCATAATATGTTACGAACTGAAATTTAACACTTTTAGCAGCACTGGCTGGGTGGGTCAGTTGGTAGAGCATGTCCATCATGCTCAGAGACTAGTCTTGACATGGATGTCCTGGGTTCAATTCCCAGTCTCGGGCCATTTGCTGCATGTCTTCCCCTTCTCTTCCCTCCGTATTTCCTGTCTGTTCATTGTTCAGTAAAAACCACTGGAGCCTAAAAGTATTTAAAAAAAAAAAAAAAAAAAGCATATCATATCAAATAGCAACCTGCCGATGTCACCCCTGCTGGGTTTCGCAATGGAACTTGAACGTAGGTAAATTTCGGTTGATTCCCAGATCAAAGTTCTGAATGCACCCCTATCGAGACGGGTGGCACAAAAGAAATCCAAATAGTTTCAGCCATTTGACTTCTTGACAGCAGACTGCTCAACAGCAACATTCAAACTGCACCTCACAGTCATGCATACACAAATACACTTCAGTAGCTAAATGCCATTCCAGTATCTGACATTGCCTGCTGGAATATGCCTATATATAATATGAACTGCCTGCTGACTTGCGTTAACTCACCTTTTGGGGGAGGTTAGGCAGCCGCACTGGGTGTAGGGGTGATATCGGCAAAACAGCGGCGAGCTTTAGCATGCATGTCAGGGCCGGGGAATGCTTTCTGAGCCAAATGCCAGTCTATAGATCGCAGAGGGGACTAAAGATCACATCATCGTCCAGCCGGGCGTAGGTGACACCGGACAGCGAACGAGAGAGAGGTTGGACCGAATGATCCCTGCCAGGGTGAGGCATTATAGACAGCCGCTGTCATTACAGGCCAAACATGCACTAGTTTGAGAGCACAAATGTAAACACATTCACGGGGTAACACACACACAGACACGAGCTGTGACAACGGCGATATAGACAAGGGCTGTCATTAGAGGAGTCTCTGTGGAGCTCAAATGATAACGAGCGGAGGGGGAGGATGACCAGGGGGATGCAAAGAAGGGTGACTGGCCAGCTGTCTGCTGGGAGAGCTGGTGGTGTTGGAGAGGTCATCTCACTGTAAGAGCATAAAACCACATTCCCTCTTCGTGGCTCCCTGAGAGAACTGTCTTTCTTAAGCAGAATCAAAGGACCTCTTTTGTGTACACAACACGTAACTCTACTTTGAAGTGATTGTTTCCAACACCATTTAGAAAGGTCATATATCAAAACTTCAAATGAGTCTTCACGAGAACAGATGTTTAAACATACAGACAAGCTACTTTGATAATAAAAGACCCAACAGGATTAATTTAACAGTTTGATTCTTTTTTTTTTTATCCATGATTATGTGAAGTAATTATTTAGTAATCTTTTTTCGGTTGCCTGTAATTTTTTAAATCAAAATATCAAAATAAGACTGCAAGAAAAGACTGAACTTTCAAACCAGTTAGGCATTTGGACTAGGTATCCAATCATGGTTTCATGTCATCAATGTATGTATGTGCTGAATTTTTAACACCAGATACCATATAAGTAATTGGAAGACCTGAATTAAATTATTTGGATGGAAGAGCAAATGCTTTTTCAGTGCATCATACTCTTATAAAAGGTTACAGAGTTTTGCAGAATAGTTGCAAATGGAGGCTTTCTTCCATGACTATATTCACGTAAGAACTGCCACTAATAAAAGGGAGAGTTCTCTGAAAGTTAAAGTTCTCTGAAACTTTAACTTTCAGAGAACTCTCCCTTTTATTAGAAGTAGAGTTCTGATGAAGAACAGCTCAGGTAGGAATGTTCAGAACCTACAGAACGGATCAGAATCCAACAGAACAGTTTAGGGAGGTTCTAGAAGGTCAACAACGTCAACAGTGAGACGTTGATGTTCAAATAAAGTTGAAAAAAGTGGATTAAATAATAAGCCCAAGTTGAAATCAAATTATTCAAACTGTTTTCAAAAGTAGTGAGAATTATAAGGATTTAAGACATTGAATCTCAACTCAGCTCCTTCGACATATATTCTCATTAATATGACAAAAATCCCTTTGCATAAAGCTTAAGATAAACAAGCAGCCATGCAAATATAGTAAATCATACACTTTAACTTCAGATCAATTTGTTGGGCTAAGCTCCATGTTTTGAGTGCTGCAGATTTGGATCTAAACCGCTTTTTGCCCTAAGGGGGCACAGAGCACATCAGTGCATAGTTTCACTCCAGCTCTCTGACTCCCACTGTGTAATATGCTGCAGGCTCTGTACAAACCAGAGGCTTTGAGTTACAATATGCTAAACATCTGTCACTAAAACATCTCTTTCATTTTCCACTACAACAAGCAGCTGTTTTAACATCGCAGCAAGGCAGTCTGTCTCATAACGTTTGAACCGCAAAACACTAATTTTACTTCACGCTATATCTTAAAATATTACCTAGCAAGTGCTGGGTTTTTGGGTGATATTACTCAAGATGTCTAAATCCTCGATGGGATCCGATTTGCTTTCACATGTCAGAAACCATCAAACAGACTCGAGCACTCTGGCTTGTCAGTTAACACACAAATTGCTCCCTAATCCCTGCAGATTTTGTTTCCTATGCTCTCCTGTCACAGCACACGTGAGCGCCATTTCTCTTCTTGTGAGAGTTACTGGCAGGTGGTTCTCAGGTAATAATGGTGTCAGGGCGAGATCAAACGCCACAAACAATGGTCGCCGGTTCCCGCGAGCAGAATCCGCTGCTCGCATCATCTGCAAACTCCACCCGACAAGAAGAAGTTTGACTCAAAGTGCTGAAACCTGTCTTGTGCCCTCGAGCCGTGTAGGTGCATATCTGTATGTGAAAGTGGTTACTGTGGTTGTCTCTCACTGTGATGTGCCAGCAACTATCTCCTTGGGGCTGTTTTAACATGTACTGTTTAACCTGTCTTCCTATTGATGGGCTGAGCTCTTTGATATCAACAGCCCGGTCCAGGCTCTATTTCCTGATTGACAACTACTGGTGGCTTAGTGGTTTAGGCTTTCGGATTACGTTTTTTCTCTTTTGTCCAATTAGAAAATTACAGCAAGGTCATCAAAAGCCAAAGCTAAATAAAATGTCATATCATACAAAAGCAGTGAGTAGCATCACCTTGAAACACCAGACTGAGATGATTGAACATTGACCCTAAATATATAGCAGGGGTAACAATGGACTCGTTACTTTCCTGGTTCTCAAATGGCTGGTGGTAATTGGCCTGCTATTAGTGGTACTCAGGAAATGCTTTGGTATTATTTGCAAAGTGAATTTGATCACATTAACTGTAATGTAGATCTTAGGACCACCAACAGCTGAAATAATAACTTGTTCAGGCAGTTTTAGCTGGGGTTTGTAAGAAACTTTCAAAAAGAAGTGTAGAGAAAACATTTGGAGAAGCCTGATTTAGACAACAGTAGAAGAAGGATCTAAGGATTTTTATCAGTAGTATGCATGTACTCACTTGAATTTCTACATCATTTCAGTGCTGAGCTCATATTATTATTCACTATTTTTTGTTAAAAAGTATGTAAAACAATAAATTTGGCAAATTACGGCTGTAAAAGCCCTCAGATGGGGCTTTTGCAGGAAGTTGCCAAAATCGAGTCTTTGTCACTTTTTCGGTTAATACCGTGGGTATTCGTACGCCTGGCATTGGTTTGTTGTAAACTTCCAATTTCACCAACCATTTCTTCTAACTGCAAGTAATATGAATGGTTTGGTGTAGTCCAATCACAGTCCCAACTTAAACATGGGAATCTGAAGGCAGCTAAAAATTGGGAAGATAGCCAGAATGCCATCCAGACTCACTTCTTGTTACTCAAAATGATTTTAAAAGCCTCACAATGATTGTAATTATACAATGCCATTATTGTGTCATTATTCACATTCCATTGGTTTTTAGCCTTTTATTTTTGTTCAATGAATGAAAGCTTAATAGCATTGGTAATAAAATTTCATTACCTGATTATTACCCCTTAGCTGTTAAACTATTGGAGTGTTTTAGAATTTAACAAATAAATAGTAGATTGTTAATTTTTTTGTCTTGTGGGCAGGGAAAAAGGATTTTTTCTTAATAAGTTCTACCACTTTTGCTTTAGTTGTTGGTTGCCAAGACTTCTTTAAATACAAAACACAAATTGCTACCAGATCATTACTGTTAGTACATATATCTTAAAGTTGGTTGACAACTTTAAGATAATGCTGCTTTGTTTAAAGTTGTATATTTCTCCATAACTCAAAACAAAATTTAAATCACATTTGTTTAGATTTGTCCGCAAGACAAAGTTTGACAATTTACACATTAAGACTTCTGAAGAAATTTTGAAAGATTTTGTATTTTTACAGGGAATAGGATTTCATTCCCAGGAAATGTGGGTTCTCAAATAACACACGTTTCCTACTCATCAGATCTGTTACTTTATATGTGCATGCAGCTGCTGTTCTTCCTCTGGATTGCTGCACCAACATGTTCGTACAGAAGTTCAAGAGGGACGCGTCAAACACTGGGTGAACCAGTATTTTCCAAAAATGCAATTGCGGTTCTGGAGAGACTTTACTGTACCCTTTATGAGCATAAATGTGGTCATCATTTTGAAGTTTCAATTAGTTATTCAAAGTATTTTTGGTTTTAAATAGGGAATTGATTTTACAAAATATTACAATTTAAAGTAGGAAGTTGCACATTGACAGTACTCTTTATTTATTATTTTATTGCCCTTAATATGTTTCTGGCATAATTTTTGTTAGATATTTTACCACTCACCTTTACACAAATCATAGTCCAACCAAGTGTACTCCATACACATGGTTGAGGTTTTATATGTGGCAAGATCACTGTTGTTTTGAAATTCTTGTCTAAGTTCCTAACTTCCTACCATCTGACACAAGCTCTCACCCTGAAATTTACATCTGCTCACATAGACAAGCCAGATGTCTTCAGGTGAAAGGTCTTATGATAAGACAAAGGTCTAATCAGAGACAGTCATTTTGGCTTGTTGGCTGATATATTCAGTAGGCGAGTTGAAAGAATACTGTACATCATTTTAAACATGGTGGTGGCAGCAACCAGAGGGAAAACTATATCGCATGGAGTGGATAAAATACCGTTACCTCAAGTGCTGTATAGGTAAAACAACACAGTGCTCCAAGCATATGTCAAGTGTTCTTCAGAACTGGTTTTGGGATGGGCAAAGCTGCAAATGACCTCAACACTAATGAATATTCAGGGACTATGCCTAAAAGTCAGGTTTAGTGCCAGGAAACGGCTACATTTTTAAATGAACCTCACCAATTCCACCCACAAGAGAGATCTAATGTTCAGCCAGAATCATCAAGTGACAATTATTCCAATGTTAATGGAGATGTACATGGATAACCCATTATAGATAGGAGAACTACTATGAATTCTGATTTGTATTGTTGAATTTGTATATGAATGAAATGCAGATGGGGTTTTTTGTTGTTGTTTTTTGAGTTAGCAACTGAAAAACAATGGCCTGGATGCATCAATACAGGCCCAAATTTAGCATGCTGTGTGACTACATCTGGGTCTGACTAAGAACAAAACAACCAAAAGAGCAAAAGATACGAAATGATAGAGATGGAATTACCAACACACATTACTGATCAAAAATATGTATCTTGACACTAGCCCTATATGACGAATATTGAGTTTGTTGTAGTCACTTTTCTGTCCTGTAGGTCAGTTTTATTACTGAAAGTGTTACTTATTAGTTACTGTTAGGACATTGCTCAGTGGCTCTTCCTGTTCAGGCTAAGGTATGTGAGTAGTTACCTGAATGTGTGTGCCAGTGTATATCTGTCTGTCTCTCAGGTGTTGGTACTCACATTACTTAGAAAAACTATCAACAAAGGATTCTTGGAAACTGGGGAGGCCTACACAAAGAGCATCCAGGCTCCTTTCAGTGCCACCCGATCTCTTGTGTGTTTGGACGTGTATGTATGGCTAGATAAGTGTGTGTGCACGTGTAGTTGGGGGGGGGTTCTTTCTTTAGGGTTTGAGGGCGCCTCATTGGCTCCAATGCCAGGGTCAACTGGAGGTCAGGACATGTGTGATGGATGGACCCTGTGTCTACGGACCACTATCCAGCCTACATGCTCCTAGTCTTGGCTCCTCCTGTGGGCCTCTAACCCATCAAAGTCCCCTGGCTGTGCTCTTCTGTTTTCACATTTCTCTGTGTACCTCCGTTTGGCACCCCGAGTCGGAGTGCCTCACTCAGCTGAGTGGAGCGCAGCACAAAGAAAACCGCAGACAACTCCTGGAGGTGAGTGCCGATATCAAGACGCAGACTTTCTGCGTTTCCTCCATCCAGTCAACCACATCACTCTTCCCTTCTTCTCTGTCTCCCACTTTAGCCGGCATGCTTATCCTACCATAGCAGCACACAGCAACTGATTTCATGATGTCATCTCCCTCTCTTCCCCCCCATCACTCTGTCAATCCATCCATTTGCCTCTGTCGCACATCTGTCGATGGAGGAATTCATTTTGTCTGCCAATCACACCAAAGAAGTGGTCAGTTTGAGCAGATGTGCCAATACCTGGACCAGCATGATGAGTGGCTTCTGTCTGTCCACATCGCTGCCTCGCTAGGTTTCCACCTCTCTCTGTTTGAACCGAGCAGTCAGTACGAGACTCATAAAGATATTTCTGAGAGAAGAAAGTGTTTGACACTTTTGTATTAGACTCCTTTTTGCAGAGCTGTATATGTGGAGAAAATAAAACCTTATTTGCAAACCAAGTTCTAACCTGTACATGGAAGCACAAAAATGTTTTCTTGCTGCTTATTTACGACATAATATTTCAGACTGACAATGAAGAAATGGGACTTTGCCTCTTCAACTATTATATAAATGCAATTGACATAGAGGTGAGATGGGATTTATTTGGAAAAGTGATGCATTTCAATACAAATGCATCCAATTTTTAAGACGTTGGATGATCTTATTTTGTCAGTCCTCTGTATAATTAGCATAGCACACACAGACACAGAAATAAAGAAAAAAAATAGAAAAAATAGAACCTGGGATCCAAAGCTTGAAACATCAGATTCCACAAAATAAAAATCCCCTTTGACATTTTTTTCTATAACATTCACTGTATCTGTGTGAACATAAAAGTCATCATCCTCTGCTACTCGCAACTGTTTCTATTACTTCATGGACAAATATTTTTGCACATGTTACTGCCTGTCTTAGTGTGTGGGCTCTGGTTTAAAAAGCTGTTCGCTCTCAGGTTCTTTTTTTAATTAATGGCTGATTGGAAGAATACAGTTTAACATCTGTAAAATAAAATTATAAATACATGTAAAAATAAAATAATAAATGCAAATAGAAATAAGTATCCTTTTCAGAAGCAGTTATCATTGGATTATTGACTGATAAAATAATCAGATGTTAAAGTTATGCTTAAAATTATACTGATTGGAAACATTCATGAGCGGTTTAGTCAGAAAATGTACTTCATTGTAAAAAAAAAGAAAAAAACATTATTATTATTATTATTATTATTATTATTATTATTATTATTATTATTATTATTTCGGGGTGTTTTCTAACTCAAATGCCTGAAACCCGATGAGCCTAAACTTTGCCGGATCGTGTGAAATATAATATATATATATTTCGTATTCCGTCGTAATGCTTTAAACATTTACTGCTCCGCACCAGCGTCTTAATGGTTCGAGTCAAGCATCTGTCATCGTCCATATGTTTATCTCTGGGCCTTAATAGAAACCATCGGGATCGTCGGGAAGTCCTCTCCAGTGACGCCTTTCCTTTTTCTGTCATTTGTATTGGTTTGCTAATTATTTTTACTTCGGAGTTTCGTTTAAAAGCGGCCGTCCACGCCAGGTTTGTTTGCCCTGTCCGGGGTGTTTAAACTCCAGTTTAGGTTTGAGGGGGGTTAGGATGGTGCTGTCACAACAAACTGGAGCCGTGACCGAGGATTGACCCTGAGTGCTCGGCCTTTTCTTTTGAGAATCAGCTGGGTTTCACTCTGAGAGGATCCTGGAGGATGAAAATTAGCATCCTGCTGTCCCCCCTGGTGCAGCAGGGGGGGACATAAGAGTGGCTGCAACTCATAAAGTGGGGGTGCGCAGAGGAATGGAGATTGTTAAAAAAAAATTCCATGTAGAGTCTTTTTTCCATTCCATTTATACCAGACAAGGTCGCATATCTGTGTGACCCGTAATCACATCTTGACGCATTTAAGCGGTGTAATATAGTGTCATTTAAATTTATTTAAATTAAATTTAAGATAAATTGGTGCACTTCTACTGCTACTACTAGTAGTAGTAGTTCTAATAATAATAATAATAATAATAATAATAATATAATAATAATAATTTGACCTATTATATATATAATTTTCCTTTTAAGATTTGTAACTATGTCATTTTCGATAATTATTAGCAAATATGCATATTTAAGGGACCTTTACAACAAATTAAATTAAATAATTTTGAAAATGTAATTTCTTTATTTAATTCAAAACGGCAAAAAAGATAGACTGAATTGATTAATTTAGTTATGACTGTAATAGCTTTTTTTTAAACAAACTTTGATTAGTAATTGCTTAAGTTTTTCTTTATAGTATATATTAACATATTTATTTTGTAATCTGAAACTACACCCAGATTTAGCCACAAACTGCACAGGTTTAGTAGTTCCCGTCTATGCATGCGTAATTCTTCCGGGCTGATTCTATGTTTCAAAATTGCACATTATGGTTTCTTTTTGAGCACAGAACAGACAGTAAACCCGCTCCGTGTTGCACGTTTTCGGTTTATCGCAGTATTCAAAGAGGCCCTAGAAACGAAACGGACTCTCACCTTGAGCAACAAGTGTGTGTACACTAAACTGTTTATATAAAACAAATTAAAATAAGGGCGTTTGCAGTTATCAAATAACCTTGCCATCGTCCACAACAACAAATGTTCTTCCTAATATAATAAACACGCTCTGACATAACCAGGCGTGCGTTTGATCAATTACGTGCGAAAAAAGAAAGAGCGGCTTAACTTACTCGACTTACCCATGTGTGGACTTGAATTGGACTGAGGCCGCCTGTGCCAGAGACTCTCTGCAGCTCAAATACAGCTGCTTCTGCAGGTGGATCCAAGGTAAAGGTGAACTGCGCTCATTAATCACGCTTCTTTCATGGGCTTTTTTGTCCTTTTAAGGCAAAACGGACGCGCATCCTGCACACCAGGAATTAAAACAACAACACAAAAACCCGCGAAGCTGTTCTTTCTCCCAGGGTGTCGAATATGCCGACTTTTTTTTAAAATATATTTTCCCTCACAGGTCATCTCTTTGAAAATTATGTTGTAAACCCGAGAGAATGACTATTGTTAAAGGAAGTTTGCGCTCTTTTTTTAATCTTTTGGTATAGGTGTAAGTTTTCACAGTTTATCTTGTCATCAGGTTGGCATGATGACACCCCCGTGTAACTTGGTGAACTTCAGAAGCCGAACTGACACTGTGACATCAGTCGATAGCCGTAACCTCGATGTTTCAATCAATATATTTTTGTCCCCTCAGTAAGCTGGGAACTCGATAAGGTTGCCATCATAGAAGACGCTGACATCCTCGCTCTCGGATAAACATGCCTTTATTATGCCAATAACTGTTTACTCCAGGGACGGGAGCGCGCCAGGCCGCATACATTGACAGGGCTGGACGGGCGAACAGACACGTGGAGTTTCTGTAATTTCTCCTCTGTCTTTTTTTGTCTTATTGCTTTTAAACATATGTCAAGCGGATTTAGATTCGATAGACTGCTTAGACGGCTTTAAGTCATTCCCAATATCTACCCCGCAGGAGGCAAAAAAAAAGGGGGGGAGGGGGGGAGTGACACAGAGGAAAAGATTTATATTTAAACGTACTTTAATACACATGATTGACCCGTAAACGCCTCTCTGGACAAAAACACTTTACATTCGTCCCACTTGATTAAATGGAATAGCAGATAAAAACCTTTCACAGCCCTGAAGGACCGACTCCGCAACTGATAAAACTCAGCGCCCCACTGGTGATACATGAAGGCTTTACATACCATGCAAATCCCATATAGTACATTCAAACAGTCAACACACACAGAGACACACACACACGCGCGCGCACAGACAAAATAAAAGACAGAGGTGACAGCGATGAAACAGCTCCTGTAACTATTCATTCACTAACGATAAATAAACGAGGTCATCTCGTTGATTGCGTGATGCCCCATTAACAGCATCGCCTGTGGCCGGTGGTGCACAAATTTGGCACTTTTTTGTTTTCTTTTTTTTGAGGTATTTGTTTGTGTGTGCAGATTTGTCTCTTTATTTTTAAAATAAAGCAGCACTGGGTCAGGGTATAGGGCATAGGGGTGGCAGTCTTCCCACTTAGTTCTGTAAATGGGAAGCCACATTTCTAGCAAATAAACACATTTCAAATCATCACTGAACAATAGTGCTTCGTGCAGACACGTTAGTGAGTATACAACAACCTAAAACCTTTACGCCATTGTCCGTATTATTGGGAGATGTCCCAAAAGTTTATAAATGTACACGCGAATATTATTCACAACAATCTTTAACTTTGGTGGTCAGGCTCACGTGGCCTAAAGAGGTAAAGAGTTGGTCTTCAGTTGGAGGCGTAAGTGTCAGTGCCCGTGGAAGACACGGTGGAGGATGAGGGGGAGGGAGTCGAGGGGGAAGATGAGGTCGACCTCTCAGACGTTGCATCGTCCATTTTCTCCGGCATGATTTCCTCCCGTTCTGCGGGTGGAGCTTTGGCCGGCAGCAGCCCCTCCTTTTCCCGCTTTTTCTGCTTCATCCTCCGGTTCTGGAACCAAATTTTTACCTGAGTCTCATTCAGCTGCAGCGCGGCCGCGATCTCGACGCGGCGCGCCCGCGTCAGATACTTGTTGAAGTGAAACTCCTTTTCCAGTTCTGTGAGCTGCTTGGTGGTGAAGTTGGTCCGGACTGTGTTCGGCTGGCCCGCGTAACCGTATTCCCCGGATCGTCCTGCAGACAGAAGAGAAGGATTTATCCTGTTTTCTTTAGTACCATAAAGAACGGTGGAAATGCCCCCAATAAAGCCAGTCTTGTTTTACGCATCTGGAACCACTTTTACGCACCAGAAAATTGATGGCTTCTCTTTCAAAAAAAAAGAAAAAGAAGCACTGGTATTCTAATCAACGCACGCCATTGCGTTCTCATTAAAGATTTAAAGTTGCAAATTTGAGAGTGATAAAAATTCCTTTGAAATGTAGTTATCTGAGAAAGAAAGAAGACATAGATGTTACCCTACAACCTCATATCTAAGCAGCTTAGGCCGAGCAGACTTGTTGGCAGTTTCCTTCAAACATTGATGTTTATGCACGTCTTTGGACGTACGTTTAAGGTCAGCTAGTCCTTGTCTTTTGTGGCATTTAGCACAAAAACATGTTGCAGGAAAATGTTGGATCTTTAGCCCGCACGTCCTGCCCAAAATTACAAAAACGTCAAGCTTAATTACCATATTCGATCAATAAACATCAATAGATGTCCATATAGTTTTTTCACTTGTGTAGTGAGAAAATGCCCACTACTGTAACAGGAGCTGGAACATCTTTTGACCTTTGAACATCTTAGGCCCTTTTACATAATGTGTAAAATACCAATACATGAATCTTTCTCTAAGTCTTCATTTTCGTTTTTCAGCTATATGTTGACAAAGTTTAGAGGGAAAGCGATGTCATCGTTTTTCGGTCTGATCAAATGTCGTTGCTTTGTATCCTTTCTGCTCTTAAAGACCATTTCCCACCACTCACCTGTTTTCGGTGGATTCCTCTTGACCTTCATCCAGTCGAAAGTCTGCGCAGAGGAGGCGCCCTCCGACAGAGGTGAACAACACGCCTCCAGGTGAGCTGCGTGCAGAGGTGACATAGGGTTTGAGCCACCAGGGTAAGGGGGTGCTTGTTCGTGTCCGCCTCCGTAGGCAGCGTGGCTATACTGCAGCTGGCCCAGTGGGGTGGCACTGTAACCGTGGCGGTGCTGAGGAACCATGGAGGAGGGTAAGTTACCCGAAAACATCAACGGACCGCACTGGGGAAACGCAGCTCCAGAGTCCACTTCCTGGTTCAGCGTGTAGTGGTTATATGTCGCGCAAAAACTTTGGGGCCCATAGCTGGAGCTGCAGGCCGGGTGGGCTCCGTAAGAGAGACCCAAAGTGTTTGCAGAAGACTGGTAAGACCCCGGCTGATGGGGGAGGCCGTCAGGAGAAGTCCTGTTTGCCATGAAGTGCTCATCCGCCCCACAGCTGTTGACAGCAGCCCCGCAGGACTGGAAAGCTGTAATCCCGTGGTCCGAGTGGAAAGTCCTGATGGAGCATGAGCCACCTTCTCCGCTCATCACTGAGTAGTCTAAGAAGCTGCTCATTATGGCATCGTTCTCCGAGGGGCCGAGGGACCGTCCTCTCCAACAAACGCCCTCTAACCTACCCTTGCCCAAAGTGACCGTGCCAACCTTTACCTATACTCTATCCTTATCAGTGTTGGAAGGAGGGGGCGCGCACTGACCGATATCAATGAACGGCTGCTGTCACGTGGCTACAGGTCAGCCAGTGAGGCACTTGTCCTTATTCCCCACAGGACGGTGACAGATTGGTGTTTGAGGGGCTATTTAAATTCCGAGCACTCGTCGATCAAGGTGACGCGCGACGCCGCTAATGTATTGGCCGAGCAAACAATGAGATAGGAGGCAGACGGAGGTGGACAGTCCCGGGGTCGCATGCGGGGAGCAGGGCTGCTGCAAGCAACCCCGCTGCGCGCTCCTGCACCGGTGGAGAGATTAACTTTTCATCCTCTGCTACCTCACCGTGAGGACGGCCCTGCACTCTGACCCCAGGTAGCCTATTTCTGGAAAAGAGCGTGTGAGTGTGTGCATCTGTCCTGCTCGAGTGTAACAGCGGCGCTGTCACATGCGTAGCACCGTCAGTCGCTCTTGGATGGATGGCCAAGTGCGCGTGTCCCAGTGTGTGTGTGTGCGCGCGCGCGCGTGTGTACCATTGCCGCGGGGTATGTGTGGGCTATTAATGTCTCATTCCGATGCGAAATGTTTCACGCTTGAACATTATGGGATTTTACTCTGCAAATATTGTCACAGTGTGACAGTAAGGAAGAGGCAAAAGCATTGCCCTCCCAATACAGAATGAAATGAGCAACTTTTCCCTTTCTGTATTTTTCTTTTCTCTTATTTTAAGATTTAGAGGTGCAATTAATTTAACCAGTTTCCGTCATTTCGTACCTGTTTTTCTGAAGGTATGTAAAGGAGCTGGGACTGGTACATGTATTAGTTCGTGACCCCTTGCTTGTACCTTCTCTGACAACCAATCATTACTTGTATTTTCTTTTTTTGATCATCTCTGCTGTAAGGTCATGTGTTTACAATTACTCCAACTAATAAGTTCTATTAGCAGGAGAAGAGGACAGGATAGAATATGAAATGAGCACATACCAGCTACATGGCACAGTTTATGTAAATGTTTAAAGTTGAACATTTTATATCTATTTTTCTCAATAATTAGTAAAAACACTAGATTTTTTTGACAGATATAGCATGGTTTGTTTGCAGTGTACACGGAGAGTGTGTTGGAATGAAATGTTATTGAATTGGTGCGAAATGGGGGTATCATTGTCAAGGAATCTGTGTTTGCCTGTTGTACACTCCACCTCATGTAGCAGGAGGGGAGTCTCCAGAACTTTCTCAGACCAGATAGGAACCATCGAGGATGCTGATGGTGATGTGGGAAACAAAAACCAGAAGTCATAATGAGACAATGTTATCGTTTTATCCCCATCTTTATTTTTAAGGGAAGTCGTGAGGAAAGGGAGGCAGAGAACCTTCAGTAAGAGGCTCAAATAAATAAATAAGAGGCTCAGTAAGGGGCTCATATAAATAAATAAATAAATCTATTGTCTGCCCGCTTATTCTTGCAGGGAGGAAGTCAGGGGGAAATTGGTGCCAGCAGTCATTGGGTGAGGAACAGGGTTTTCTGGTCCATGACAGGGCAGCACATAGACACACAGCCATGCAGGCGCACTTAAAATACCAATTGACCTAAGAGTCACCTGCTTGGACTCTGGAGAAATGCGGAGCACTCGTAAAGAACCCTCACATCCACACTCTGAACATGAAAACTCCATCCACAAAGAGCCTAGGCTACGAATTGAACCCAAAACCTTTTTACTGCAAGGTCACAATGCCAACTGTGCCACTGTGCAAACTCCTAATGTATAAATAAATAAAACCAAAATTAATAAATGTTACAACTCACAGAGGCTTGAGAGCAGATTTACTGGAGTGACCGACCTCACATCACCCACTGTCACATAACATTCTCCATTCTGTGCATGTAGTTGTACTTATCGATGTAAGACAACAATCTGTATGCCTTAGAGTTAGGCAAACTTCTCAACACTATAGAGCATGCACACAAAGTGCATTTCACATTACGTCTGGGTAATAACCAATAAATAATAATAAATATATCGTGGAGACCATCTTTTCTCTTTGACTTATTAAGCTGGGTGTTGAAATGTCAGGAAAGAAGCTCCAACAAATCTTACTTGTTACATTTCATATAAAACGTCACTCCACCATGGACGGAGAAAGCAGACATGGTTAAATTATCAACACTGAACTGTAACCACAATCAACACATATTTTACAGATATGTCCGTTTTTACTATACTGATTAGATTCAAATTTTAAATTGAAACAACTTACTTTTTCAAAATCTACCCTTTTAATGCTTTTAAAGTGTAAGCTGGCACTTAACAAAAATAACAGATAAATTTTATGATTTCTATATTCTGCACAAGAATATTGATTTATTATTATTATTATTATTATTATTATTATTATTATTATTATTATTTAACCTCAAATTTAACTGTAATAAAAGTACCAAAAATAAAAGCAATTCTTCTAAGGCTTTTGTCTTGGTTCGAAGTTAATAGTGGTCCCCGACCCCGTACAAAATCTTTAAGAGACGCCCCTGTCGTGGTATTTTCTTAAATCTCCTATGCTGTACATGTAGTTTCACGAGACACGCACACAAAACAAACTCTTTGCACTAAACTGGTAGTTGGTTTTTGATCTCATTTCATTCATAAAATAACGCAAAACAAAACAAAAACATACAAACCACAACTGAATTAGAACGACGTGTATTCCGTATCATGTTTGGGTTGTCACAGGTGATGAAGAGGCAAGACAACACATTTACCATTAGGATGATCGAGTATTAATTTTTTATTTATTTTCATCTCTAGCAGGTCAGAGGGTCTGCCATCGACTGTGGTTTCACTCCCACATGTATTCATTACGCATGTACGGTGATCAAATGATATAATAATGAGAGGAGGTCTTAAATGCGCCTATGTAGCCCAAGGTGTGAGTGTGGGCTGATTATCCTGTTAAGATCATCAAATAAAGCTGCCGGAGAAATGAATGGCCGCGGAAAAGAAGAGGAGTGAAAGAGAGAGCGAGAGAGAGAAAGAGAGATAGAGAGAGAGCGAGAGAGAGAGTAAGGGGGTGGGGGGGAGTGTGCGTGGGAGACTTGCGGCAGATGCACAACCTCTCACCGAGGAAGGAAAAGAAAGGGGAGGGAGAAGTAAAGGATCTCGTGGAGAAGCGAGCGCCCCCAGAGGCCAAGAGAAGCTAAACAGCCACAACAGTGCTGACACAGAGAGTTCAACCTCAGACCACTGAACAGCACGTTGACGTTTTTTTCAAGACTGTAGGTCGCCTTCTTTATTCAGTCTGGGGAATATGTTCGAAAAGTGACTTTTTTAAGGCCTCTGCTTCAAATTGAGCGCTATTAAAGAAGTCAGGCTTGGCTAACCTATTACGTCATCGTGGAAAATATGTTCAAATTATCTTTTTTTTTTAGGCTGTCGTTTCAAATGTAGTCTTACATAAAAGAGTCGGGCTTGGATAGCCCATTACACCGACCAACCTCAACAACTTTTTGAACACAGTAAACACAATAAACATCTTTTGTGGGTTTTGATTAAATATGAGTAGCTTTCTGACTAAAGTGCATCAAGTTATTTGTAATGAGACCAACATTTTAAACTTTTTAAATTTTCCTTTGCGGTTTTTTGTTGTTGTTGTTTTTGGTTTTTTTAAATCATTATTATTTCTGCAGCTTCTCTTTTGAACAGAGGATACATTTTTACGTCCTTAAGAGTTTCGATTTCGAAAAGGGGAAATGTGACATCACCATATAAAATGAAATGAAACTAAAGTGAAACTTGTTTGAAACTTCCCATCAGCGGGGAGGGGTGGAAAAAGCCCACTGGGTTCAATTCCCCTCCACTTCCACTGCTCCCCCTCCCTCTTCTCTCTGTCTCCTCCAGCTGCCTCTGCAGTGAGTGGGCGAAGGCTCCTGCCTCCTCACTAAAGCTCGTGGAAAGATGCAGCCTCGCCACATGCAGGAACCTCGGAAGGCTTTTCACGGCTCTTTGTGTGAGCTGCAGGAGCACAGAAAAGGCGCGCTGTCTCGGAATGATTTGGTTGAAACAGCCTCCACCAGGGTTAGTCGGAAAAGCAGGGGAGAGAAAACAGTTGAATTTACTTTTTGGCCCCACTTCGTGCCCCTTCGTCCCCCAAATCCTCACCCTACCCCATCTGCACACCGCAGACACATGCAACTCTTCCTAACTAGTCGCCAAAATAATAAATAACCAGAAACAGTTGCTCAGCTTTCAGATTTTTAGGTGAAAAGTTCGAGTTGATGTGCAAAAGTTTTTACATCGATTCACTTCAACTGGTGTTTTGTTTTTTTGTTCTTTGTTTTTTTTTTTTTTTTTGCATCAGGCTCAAATGTGCTGCGTTGACTTACTACACCTCGTAAAACCCCATTCCTGACGAGGAGTCACATTGAGCAAGATTAGAAATAATCCTTTATTGAATAGGAGGCTTTAAGGCGCAGCTGAAACACACGAGCATCCAGTAATGTGGTAAAAACCCTCCAAACACGCCTAATTTCCTGTTAAACAAGCTTAGA
Organism: Poeciliopsis retropinna; assembly: GCA_010277075.1. Classification (NCBI taxonomy): domain Eukaryota; kingdom Metazoa; phylum Chordata; class Actinopteri; order Cyprinodontiformes; family Poeciliidae; genus Poeciliopsis; species Poeciliopsis retropinna. The sequence goes on from VMRM01000016.1 coordinate 9,725,069, forward strand.
CAATAATCTCTACTTGAGAAAGCTTTTCTTCGGAGTGAATTTGATAAATGTCCAGTATTCCGAAAGGAGTCTGGTTAAAGTCTGAGCGCAGCCTCTTAATCCTGAACCGGCCGCTGCTACTGCTGCTACTGCTACTGCTGCTGCTGTCTCTGAGCCATGAGCCGTGTTCAAACAAGCTATAAAAATGAATTATTACCAAACGCATGCAGTGACTCGGGCCCCTTTTTAGTTTTAGGAGTCGGGGAGTCCCGCATGAAAACGTAAGTGGGTGTTTTTTATTATTTGTGCACATTACGCGACAATTGCTCTCCTTAACGTCCGTCTCTTTCATGCCACCGGGGTGATTTATGAGCTCCTGAAGGCAAACATGGCTCCGGTTATTTGCCTGCAACTTTGCACTCAGTGTTAACAGCGAAGATCTCCGCAGGAAATGTTATTTATATATTTTTTTCTTTTTCTTTAAAAGAAACTAGTTTGAAAGTTAGAAATGTAAATATTGATCTCATTATTCTCAAATTTCTTTGCACGTTTAAGTTTAGGTATTTTGAAATTAATAAATAAGCCTGTTTTGCAGAAATGTGTCATAGTCATTTTATTCTTCATTTTTGTTTTACGTGTTATCTGTCTTCTAGGTTTTGTTTGAAAAATATCTAAATTACTGCATTTTCCTATAAATTATTAGAGGGTGGAATTTATTTGTCTATCCATTGATTATTAAAAAACTTTTTTCTAAATTCCTTGTTTCATTCAAACAAGTGTTCCGTTGAGAAATTAATGCAAATCGATAATTTATATTCATTACCAACCTGTTGTTGATTTACATGACCTCTTACTCTCGCTTCTGATTAAATACGTCTTAGATGAAACGAGGAAACGAAAAAAAAAAGTTCACTCTAGAAATGTTAAAAAGAAAAGAGTCAAACACAAGCAGAAGGATTGTAGCAAGTTAGTTTGTATTCTAACAAAAATATCCAAGAAAACTATACAAAAATAAAAAACAACCTGGTTCCGTATTGACCTAACACTGTTAGATTACTTTCTCTCTCTCACACACACACACACACGCACACACACACAAACACACCCCCACTTTCCCTCTTACACCCACACACTTGTAATTTCTATTCCAAGTGATCAAGTTGTTATGGTAATTAATCTATAAGCAGAGCTATTTCAGTGATTTAGTTCCGTCCTTACCTTGTATTAATCGTCAAGTCAAATATCAAGAGAATAAATGTGCCGCACATACAAACAATATGAATTAATGCCTTCGTAGCCTGATTTCATACACACATTCTCTCTCTATTTCTCATACATACACACACACACACACACATACGAGAAAAATGTGAAGGATTTTTTGTTTGTTTGTTTCTGAGTTAATAGTTCAGATGCTGCAGGTCGATTGTGGTCAGAGACTCCGAGAAAAAATAGAAAGTGTCCGCGGAAATGTCCACGGGGCTATCCAGAGACTCCGACAAGCTCGGCGAGGCTGTGTCCGAGAGCTGCAGGCAGGAATCCGAGGAGAAAGGCTGAAAGTCGTGCAAAGAAACATCCAGGGCTGAGGGGCTGTCGCCATTGTCCGGCCCAGATGCCGATCCGGGGCCCATTGTTGACATACAGCCCGGAACAGTGGGTGACGGGTTGGGAAAATGTTTCAGATTTTTGTCATAGCTTGCCGCCTCTCCATTATTGTGAAGCTGCTGCTGCTGCTGCGGCGGGGGCTGCTGTGTGTTGTTCTGAAAGGAGCAGGTATCTCTCTCCAGGAGGGGCCCACTCTGCTCGTACAGCAGGCCGCTCCCCTCCTCGTCCTCCTCGCTGTGGATGCCGTCGTCGGCTCCGGGGCCCTTCGCGTCTCCCCCACCGTGGTTCTCCTTGGTCTGAGTCTGACGCTTGTGCTTCATGCGCCGGTTCTGGAACCACACCTTGACCTGTCTCTCGGTCAGATCCAGCAGGGCCGCGATCTCCACCCGCCTCGGCCGACACAGATACTTGTTGAAGTGGAACTCCTTCTCCAGCTCCAGCAGCTGCGTGTTAGTGTATGCGGTCCTCAGCCTGCGGGAGCCCCCTCCTCCACCCGCTCCCTCCACGATCTCGGGCGAACCTGAAAAATAAACAGCAAGCGGATTCTTTAAAAAAAAAAAAAAAAAAGAAAGAAAGAAAAAAAAAGCAGGATACAACAATTGCATAACCCCGCTGCCAGTAAATGCGACGTTCTTGAGTTTTACATGAAGCAAAATGGCCGCTGGAGCTGTTAACCTGCACATTTTACCCAAACATAATGTCTGTATCAAAACTCCTCGTTTGATTCTTTTAGGGAATAAAATAGGTGCCTTCGTGTGTGTAAAGCGCTCTAAAACACAGAGGTCCATCCTGGTGTGGGAGTCTAATGAATGCTCCAGCTGTCCTCCTCGGCAAAGGCACTACATCACTCTTCATTACTGTCACACATCAAAACTCTGCCTCGCCGAGGGGAATAAATCATCTTACATCACCAAACTTTACCCAAACTTTCCCCCTTACACTTCACACTCATATTCATCCACCAGAATACAGCTATACTCAAGCATACAGGTATTTTTTTATTATTACTATTCATCCGCATTTATTGTCTTTCCTAGAAAGGGCCCGGGTGGCTCCAAATGCAGCAACAGTAGCGAAGGCGTTGTCGGTTAGGATTCACCCACCTTTCGGGGAGAAGCACACGGGTCCGTTGGAGATGGTGGTGGCGGCGGCAGCAGCGGTGGCGGAGTGCGGCAGTTGCTGGTTCCTCTTGGAGGCTTTCTTCTCCCGCATCCACGGGTACTCCGGGGGTAAGGAGGCGGTAGGCAGAGGGCTGCAGCCATCGGGGCTGTGTCTGGGCCGACCGTGCCGCGGATGGCTGCCCGGGTTCAAGCTGGGGATGGTCTGTTCGAAGGGAGGAGGAATCAGTGTCGGGCGTGAAAGCGTCGAGCTCTTGATTGATGAACTTTGAAATGAATCAGCGACAGGGGGGAAAGATGTCAGGCACTCAGCAAGCGACGGCTGACTATTGATAAAACCGCTCTCTCGCTCGAATTCGTAATTCATCTCCGCTCCCTGAGAGCCGAGGAAAGTTTGCAGCGCCGTATTTTTACAAACGTTGCGGCTCAGTGAGGACGATGAAGAAAATAAAAAAGTAATATATATATTTTTTTTTAAAAATCCCCTGATGTGCTTTTTTTTCTATTTCAGTGATTACGGCCGTATGGGGACCGAGCTACCATTAAACTATAGAATTCATGGAGACAAGGTTGAAATTGGACCGAATTGCCTGTCACATGATTACCTCTGCCCAATGACAATTTGGGGCTTAATCAAAAGAAGCCTCTCTCTGCCTGATTGATCCAAAAGGGAAAAAAAAAGTCCTCGCTCAGCTGGGCCATGCACGACTGTTTTTATTTACATCTCTGTCCGCTCGGCTCGTCCTCGCCTCGCTCCTCCAGTCCAGTCCACTAAGCCACAAAATGTGTTTTTTAAGAAGCGCCTGACGCTCTCTATTACAGGGAAGGAGACCAGCTCAGGGTGCGCGGATTCGTGCACTCCTCTTTCTCGTATTGTTTGAGGATGTCAGTCGAGAACGCCCCCACCACACACACACACATACATCACAAAGCACTCACATACACGCACACACACACAGAGAGACACAGACATACATTTCACGCTAGTACCTCTTCATATTTAAGCTCTGGGGGTGAAAAATAAACTTCAAAACTTGAGAGTTTTGTAATCAGAACGCACGTAAGTTGTTAAGCATTAATTAAAGCTGTAAAACTAACCACATCAAAAATCCCTATGATTTGACAAAACTGACAAATACGACCATTTATTATGAGGACAACTAAACTTTGTCAACTTTTATTATTATTATTATTATTATTATTATTATTATTATTATTATTATTAATTTTGTTGTTGTTGTTACAAATGAAGGAAAGTCCAAATTATTCAACTGTGCAAAGTTTCGTTGAATTGTGATTGATCAAAGTGAGAATGCGGTTGATTCAAACTGGTTCAGGTGAGGGGCGAAGCATGCTCACTGACAACAAGACGTTCACTTTTCTCAATCGGTCGCCATGGTTTGAAACAAAGACAGATCTACGACCCTAATTTAGTTCAAACGGTCAACTTTTTTCCCGGAGCAAAGCTTTGTTTATTAGACATCAGGTCGTGTTTTGTCTTCCGTCTAAACGAGACGAAATACGAAAAGACCGCCCACTCAAAGACGTCTGCTGAACTCTGTTAACTTCTGATTATTTTTCTTAGACAATGACCAAGTGGTGTTTAAAAAAGTCGAACCTGTGTCGTGCACTTATGTTGGCACAGTCAACCCTTTCCGCCGAGCACATTACCACTGAACAGGAAAATAAAATACATTTCTACATATTCATATGCAGGGACACTTAGAATCAAAACTATATTGATAACATGGTTAAATGGCGAAAATAGAGAATGTGTCACCTTGTATCTAAACAATGTGGAAATGTGGTCGAGAAGTGGAAGTTTCTGGTTTATAAATGGTCAAACTCGTGGACAAATACATAAACAGATGCCATGATTTACCATCTAAACAGCCTAAAAATGCAGCTGAAAAGTCAGACGTTAAAAGACGTCTGCTTCGTTTAAAAGGGTTTTGATTACCAATTATTGTTATTATTTGTTGTTGTTGTTGAATAAACAAAGAAATTATATCAATAATAAGACAATGTTCTGAAAAGTGAAAGATGGACAGAGATGCTTAATTAAATGAGGTCGAAATATGATTGGTGTTGGTGGTCAAATGGGCTAACCTAGCCTAAATTTCAAAAATATTTGTTTAAAAAAAAATCTGGACGGAACCGATACCTCGAAAATAACTTCGATTTTCGACATATTTCAGGCGCTAAACCAAAACAAGAATGGACAAGCCTTAAATAGACCTTTAGAAGACGTTTATATGGGTCTAGTGTTTGGAGCCACGTGACAGTAGCATTAAGGCACATTTTCGTTCATTTCCACTAAAACGTCGAGCTCATAAACCCGTGATGAAACACAGAATCTCTTTTGATGACTCAAAGCAGCCACGATTACTGCATTCCTTTAAAAGCGGCGTTGGAAAATAGTCTTGTTTTCATGTCAGGAGCGCAAAGCCACAAGGCTGCATAAAGCAAAGATTTATTGGACGGCCATTGCCACATTTGCTTGGGGGGGCGGGATGAGCTTCCCAATGTATTTCTATTATCCTTCCTACCTGAAATGGTCATGGAGCAAGCATAAACACTGTTACAATTGACCTTTTACAACGAAATCCATTTGCCAGCGTTATTATGCTGATGGGAATGCTATTGAGCTGCTCTCTTCCCTTGTTCGTGCTCAGTTTCATATTGCTCTTCTAGAAGAATCTGTAAAAGCCACATTCAGGAAGTTTTTCCTTTTTTTTCATTTCGTCTGGCAGTACATGGGTTATTTTCGTCCACAAAATGTATATCTGTATGTGGCTTATTGAGTAAGAAGAGGGGAAGTAGAGAAGGAGAAGAAGTGGAAGGCCTCTCTCTCAGTTTGTTGCTTATATACCAAACAAAGAGTCCTGGAAGCCTGTGCGCGATCAATCTTACTCGCCAAAAGGTCTGACAGCTCGGTGCCCTCACAACACATTTAAGGCTTCTAACTCTCCCCCGGATCAAATGCAGCCAGGAAGCGCCGAGAAACAGTGGTCACTCAGATTAGAACCGGTTTCTGCTCGCACTGGTAGTCTGTTTGTCGCTGGAGGGATTTTTTTTTAAGAACAAGAAAAAAAAAAAGGAATCTGGTCACACAAGCTGCGACCATTTCCTCTCTAAGAGCCACCGGTGAGTATGTGGTAAATCTGGCTTCCCCACCTGGCTTTTATGTTTAAATTCTATTTTTTGTTGTTGTTGTTGTTTGTTTGTTTTCTTTTTTTTTTTGCTAAGACTTGCATGTCTGCGAATGGACCAGTGTCGAGTTGCTAAGAGAAGAGACTGATGGCTATTTTGGAATTGCGCGCAGGCTTTGTGTGCACGGACAGGAGTGGGTGGCGGCATTTAGGGGAGCCCGTTGCGACCCACACACTTATCTTTAGAGCAGCAGTGATTTAGGGCGCAATTTCACACGAATGCAAAGAGAAAACACCGCGTGTGCTCAATTTTGAATTTAGACACCATTTATTTGTGTGTTACCTGCGTTTGGCGCATGTGGGTCAAATCGCTGTCCTGCTGCGTAACGCGTGTGCATGCGTGTTTCTGTTTTGGATACAGAAATGCTCATAACACTGGCCCTTTTTCCCCCCTCCGTGACACACCATGCTTCAATTGTTCTAGGTTTCCCTGCTAACCATATGTCAGGGCTGGTAATGTTCGTGCCCTCTGATATCAATCATGCTAGGTTTAAAATGAGAGTTGGAAAAAATAAAAATAAAAAAATACAGAAGAAAAAATACATTAACGCGAGCAAATATTGTGAGAAATAAACAAAATCCATCAGAGGTTTCTTGTGGATAAGTATGTTGGTACACATATTTATTTCGACGGCCTTCTGCTTTCAACACCTTTACTCCTGGGTTTTGTATTGTAATTAAAAATATATACGATAATTATTACAACCAAGGAGAAAAATAATTATTTGTCATATTTTAGTTTGGCATTTAATTTAGAAGATAAAAATACCAACATCAAATATTTGCAGCCATTTATGGCTAGCGCTTGTTTTCCCTCTGGTCGTGGTGTGGCCGGTTTTTATGCATCAAAATCTGCACATTTCAGGGTCTGATTGAGCAAGTAAGGTCCTTCATTATTGTACTTTTGAGTGCGTCCTGTGTGAGCGGCGTTTGACTGGCTTTACACATAGGCGGGGTTATTTTTAAACGATTTCTCATTTGGCTTGTTGTCTCCGCAGAACCCTCCACGAAGACCCGGGTGACATTTTTATTATTATGGATGTGCCCACGCAGATGAGGGAGACGCGCTGGGAAAAAGAAGGGGGCCCACCCTCAAGGAGGAGAGAGTAAATAGATCAAATGTTTTTTCTTTTCTTTTTTTTGTTTTTTTAATCTGCCAGTTGTTCTTGTTTTTTGTTTGAACAAAAATGAAATTTAATACTGAGCAGTTCTGACTCTTCTTTAAATTATTATTTTTATTGTTTCTGGTAGGACTTTAATTTATGACATTTACTTCTGGAATATAATATTTGCAGTTTTAAAAGAGCCCCTTATTTTTGACGCTGCTTTACCGACGATTCCATACCAAAGCTGATAACCTCTTTTTATTTTTAGATATATATTTTTAGGTTAAATTGAACAGCGTTATGAGATAATATAAATGTGAAACTGCTTGCTAATTTTAACATTAAAACGGGTGAATATGTTTTTTGTTGTGTGTTTTTTTTTTCACTTCAATGCTTTTTTTTATTCTTCGAACTGGAGTAGCATGAAATGTTTGACATCGAGAAGAAGGAAAAAATATATAATGATGTGTTTTGTCTTTTATTCAATAAAGAAACTGCAAACGTGTGTCCTTCTTTCCACCCTTATTGCATGACTGATTGGTTTCTTTTTTTCGTTCGCTGACAAAATAGAAACACCTCCGCGAATAATAACAATAATAATACTAAGAAAGAAACAAATGAGAAAACCTGCAATCTAAGTGACAATGACTGCATATATGGGCCGAACTTGGCGCTAGCTTCTCCACCAACCTTCTCCCCTTGCAGACAGAGATGGAGGGGCGTCAAATAATACTATTGGAGTCTGAATAAATAACATTGAAAAAGACCAATGGAACAAAACAGAAGCAAAAGGGGAAGCTGTGCACGTTCATGACCCTTTGTTTTAAATGTAATCTCACATTCCCAGCTCCTGGCTCTTAAGGTTCTTTTTGTACACAAGTGCAACAGAATGCAAAAAATAAAAAATAAAAATAAAACATCATTCTTCAATTGCGGATAAATAAAGACGGACAGTTTCACATTGAAAATGAATAACATGTGTTCATAATACCCTGTTTGAGATTTTAAAAGACGTTTTAAAAAAAGGAAAAGATTAAATAAGCCTATGGATATGCTATGCCCTTCTTCCCTCCCTCCGTTCGGCTCTATAGACACTCTATGGTACATAAAGGTCTTGGTCAGACAATGACACAAGCAAATAGAGGAGAATTCAAGCAAGTCGTGATTATTTGTTCTACGCTAATTCACACATGAAACTATAGAGAACACAAACAAACAAAAAAAATGGCAGAAGGAGAAGGTGGGAGCCGTGAGGAGGCGCAGAAACAAAGCAGGGGGGATACGTCTGGAGCTTGGATGAGACAATGGGGCGGAGTGATCCGGGCTCGCGCCGCATGCTACAGATGCGTCAGTTTGGGCGCTTCCTGGATTCTTCCCTGAGAGTAGTGCGGCGTTAGGTCTGTGTACGTCGGCGTCGCATCACACACGCCGTGATGCTGACCACCGCTGTTGCCCATCGTAATCGCCCCATTGTACTCCATGCTCGCGGACGGAGGAGGCGGGTGAGGGAGGTGGGTGAGACCGAAAACTGAGGCCCCGGAGCTGGGCACGGAGTCGATGTAGCCTCCGCCGACGTAGACGGGGCTGCCCTGCATGTGCGTGCCATAGTTGCCGTTGCCGTGCAGGGGGTGGTGCGCGTCATACTCGGGCGTGGCCGAGTCAGTCCCAGGGTACCTCTTCTGGGGGGGTGGGCAGCTGTTGAGGGAATTGCTCAGAGGAGGGGGATATGACGTAGCCATACCGTACGCATTTTGATGAGTTTTATTGTAAGAGGTTGGAGACTGAGACTCGTACGGTACACTGTTAACAAGAGAATGCATAGAGTTGAGGTATCCGCTCCCTCCACCGCCGCCCCCACCGGACGGTGGGCCGACTGGGCTGCGAGGAGACTGTCCGCCAGGAGACGGCATCATCCCGACCCCCTTCTGATCCTTTTTGTACTTCATCCGTCGGTTTTGGAACCAGATTTTGATCTGTCTCTCCGTGAGGTTGAGCAGGTTGGCCATCTCCACCCTCCTGGGCCTGCACAGGTACCGGTTGAAGTGGAACTCCTTCTCCAGCTCCACGAGCTGCGCGCTGGTGTAAGCTGTCCGGGCCCTCTTTGATGCTGCTGACCCCGGAGGACTCTTGTCTCCTGGGCAACTCTCCACTGTCAGGGAGAAGGAGAAGGAGGGCGTCAATCAGTGATCCATTATAGGCACACGGAGAGAAACACAGACGCAAGACACAGGAGAGTGAGAGTGGGAGCAGAACTGGGTGACAACACATACACTGATAGTGAAACCCTGCAATCAGGAGGGGGCGGTGGTGGTGATAGAGCTCTTTAAGAGATAAATATGCCCATTAAAGTACAGTTTTTCATCTCCTAAGATCTGCAGCCAATGTGGAGCAAACATCTCAGCATTTTGATAAATTCACCCCCAATGCCGGGGTTATCATCAGGGGACCATAAGACAATTAACAATCAATGTGCCTACATGTACGCAGCACTAACCAGAAATGCAATTGTAGAAAACTGGGTCACTATCTGATATGTAACCCTGGTTTCCTATACGAAAACATTTTGACCCTCATCCTGCCCCAAAAGTCACACAGCATAACAGGCGCATAATGCAAGCACAAGCATTTATAGATTCTTCAGGGTGTATAAAACTGCTCATCTTGCCCTCGCTGATAAGCTTTAAGAGGCTAGCACTTGCCTGCAGAATCCTAAGGTCATATCCACTTGCAGTGGCAGCCGGCCAACACTTAATAAATTTCACTACCTGTCTCCTAAACCTGAGGTAGGAGGAATGCAACATGACATAACCTGAGGCGTAATGATATTGCACAGATGAAAGAGAAGTCTGCACACATGAGAAGAAGAAATGGCTGTTAGCTTAGGCTCAGCCAATATGTGCATGCAGGACCCATTAGGATCTGGCTTAGTTTGGATGGGTTCTAAATGGTCTCACGCTCCAAAAAAAGAAAAAAAAACTGTGTTCATAGGAGATCCACATGGTTTGAATACAAAATAAAAACAAGTACAAAACAACTCAGACATCATATCTTAGCTGGTTCTGAAACAGATGTGATGCAAATCAGTACAAACTGAGCAGCACATTATCCATGTAGATCCCAGAGTTTTTCCTCTGTCAAAGTTATATAAGCAGTAAACACGAGGTCAGTATCCCAACTAAAAACAATTAATAATGGAGCCCATATTTCAGCCCATTTCCTACCCGTATGAGCCCATATGTAAATGTTGACTGTGGAATGGAAGACAAAATGCTGATTAGTGATAAATATTTATGAATTAATTTCTAATATGCTATGTTTAATAATGTTAATAATTTGTATAAAGAACAGCACTGTAAAAACAATGCAAGCAGGGCCGGCGTTAGGAGGAAGTGGGCTCCTGGGCTGGACATGGTTTTTCTGCCTAACCACACAGATTCCTTTGACGCAAAGTACAATAAAATGATTCAAGGTACTTGTTAACTTCAAGGTTCTTAGTTTTTTCTGGAACTATTTAATGATTTGTTTTGGATTCTTTCTGAAATGTTTCATATAGACAGTATTCTTTCCAGTGACTTCTTCCTTCATCTGCTCATAAATATTTACCCCAAATGTTATAGTAATATTGAATTCCTAGTATGAGGCAGAGTAAAATGCAGTTAGAAAAAATACAACAGAAACAAGAAGGGGGGTTTGGAATATGCCGTTAGGGCTTTGTGTTGTTGAGCCTGAGGTGCTTGTGGTTGAAGGTTAGGATGTGTGCTTGTTGTACTTGGAAATAGGCACTTTATAAGTATATAAAATAAACCCTGAGAGAAGCCCTGAAGTCACATCCCTAAATGACTGGAACACTTAAGGATTTATTATCCAATATGTTTTTTAGTTGTTGTTTTTTGTTGTTGTTTTTTTGTGCAAAGAGAACATAGCAGAGTTGCTTTGCTATTGATTAGCACTTTTTACGGTAACTCCTATAGCGCACATAGCACTGTCCAACGTCCAGCTTGTGAGAATCTTCCTTTTATTTTCTGTGCATACAAATACATTATTGTTGCTTGTGTTGCTAATACTAATAAACATTGACATGTTAAAAATAATCCCAATGAATATTAAATTTACATGTGGAACATCCACAGCTCTGGTCAACTTTCCCAAAATCAACTTTTGAGACCAATCAAAAACCCACGTCAAGTTTGTGCTTGGGCTATGACATCATAATTTTCAACAGATATTCAACAAATCAAATCATCACTTAAATATTAGTTCATGCCATTTCTCTAGTACTTTAAAACATAATATCTACAAAATATAAATTTCTTTTAAAAAACATGGAGCCCAAACACATTGAAATCCCAAGATTAGTCTGGCCCACCTTGCAAGCATTAAACATTTGAATAGAGGGTGTAATATGTGCGTAATAGATGACCTCCTCATTCTGTTACACATACTTTTCAATTTCACTTTGAAGCCACAATTACTTTTGGATTTTTAGGTGCTTTTAAAGACCATTTCAGGCTAAATGTGGACAACTGAAAATATAATTTGGCTCAATTAAAAGAAAACATTTGCAAGCGTTTGAGACCTCAGATCATATCTTCGTTGTTCGTGTAGAAAATGTGTATTAATGCCATATCCAGACCTGTCGAACTGAAACCATAACGCTGGAATTTCAACCATTTCTATAAATTGTCACACAAGGCGTGCACCTGAATGCTTAGTTTGGTTCATTACCACTTTTGAATACCTCTCAGATCGCTGTAGTTGTTTTGCTTTTGCCTAAAATGTGCTGAAAGGACAATATTCTTGATGTAGAATTTTCAAACTCACAGTGGAACCACACAGGTATTTGAGTTTCAACTGTTTCTGAAGACCATTGCTAACTTAATATTTACACCAGAATTTTCAGGTTGCCTCAATGCAAATTGTATTGTCAACTTAATGTGAGAATATATCCATAAAAACCTAACTCCTTAGTGTTGTGTGCAAAATGTTTAAACTCATAATGAAAGGATATAAGTGCATAGCCCATCTCTTACGAAATCAGTGGAAATTTGTCTTAAGATTTATGTAAAATTCTTATAAAATTTATTAGAAAAAATATATATGATCGTGCAATGTTGGTCTGCGCTTTATTAACTGACACGAACATCTAATTAATTTCTTCCACAGCTCATAATTTGTTGAATGCAAAAGGAACAATGACTTTTTCAGTTCTTAAGATGTAAATCAGCCAAAGAGTTTTAAGCAAAGAGACTTGGGATACATAAACAGGTTATATGAACCTCAGGATATGCCTCATGTGAATCACTGTGTTCTGTTTGCTCAATATTGTCTATAATGCATCAAATGGGTCTGAAATATAGTAGCTCACCATTTTTCTATAGACAAATATGCTAAGATATGACTTTGTTTTTAACTAAACCTGAATGACCACATCCTTAGTCTCAATAGATCTCATCAGGATCATCGCTCTGTCCATGGAAGAGCTTCATTAATGAAGCCTCAAAATAAAACCTGTAACTATAATTGTGAAAAAAATAACTGCAAACATGTTTAAAATACCAGCTACAATATGTACAGCGGGTCATGGGAAGATGAGCATCTTTAACGTTTTAGGTTGGCTCTGAGTAAATACCCCACCCCTCCTCTTGCCTGCCCCTATGCCCCCCAAACACTGACCCACTGAGTTCCTCCTCTAATCAAAACAGCAGGAGAAACTGAAACAACTGTTGTGTGTGTTTGTTTGCTGTCTCTCCGGGAACATTATGTGATCAGTGGAGATGTGTGTTTACAGTAGGGACAGGTCAGCTGGAGGGCATGGGGACAACAAAAGGAGGGATCTGGCTGCTTTTCCCTCCACCATCCCCTGCCTGCATTTATGCTGAATGATGGTGGGATATTAACAACATCAATAAAAAAAAAGTGGGCCAATCTTCGCAAGATGCGGCTTCATCAAATGATTTGTTACAATAAATGGTTCACCTAAAATGCCACAGCTCAGAAAATGAAACAACATGACCTTCCCAGGATGCAAACTAATGTTCTGTTGTGGTTTGCCCACCTCCTTGCAAACCCTTACCTGCCCATCCCTCTCTACCACCCATGTGTATTGAATGTAACTATCAGGGTTTGTGTGTCCGCGGCAGCTTGTACCTGAACTGGAGCTGCTGGCGGGTTTCTGCTTGGTGTTCTGACGGGACTCCTTCATCCAGGGGAAGATCTGTTTGCTGCGGGTACCGGAGGCCGGGGAGCCGCTCTTGGCTGCACCGGGCTGGCCGGAGCCATTGCTCGCGTCTTGGCTGACTCCGCCGGGGGACTGCGAAGGGGGAGGCGGTGGGCCTGACACTGGCGCCGGCGCTGGATGATTGCTTTCGGGGAGAACCTTGGCCTGCGCCGCCTGAATGGCCCTGTCGCAGCCCTCCGCCACCATCTCCCCTGGCTTCTGCAGAGCAACAGAGCCGCCGCCGGGAGACTGCAGGGAGCAGGCGGGTCGATGGTACTCGCTTTCCACATGAGAGGCCCTGGGATATTGGACCTGATTGGCATCATAACCGAAGCCATTTGCGCTTTGATACGGGTAGCCACTGTAAATTGCGGAGCTGTCGTAGTAGGTCGCCTTTTGCATCTCGCCGTTTCCCAATATTTATTTCAGAAACTGACAGGGTCTTGACACCCTCGTAGAATAACATTGGCACCCCGTGGTCACGTGACGCCTCTCCGCCAATGGCCTCCTCGGGTGAACCTAGGGTTACAAGAAGCACTGTGAGGAGGAGAAATGGTGGCGATCCATCTTACTTTTCAATACAGACCTGACACTGGAGACTGTGGAGGCAAGATAGGGCCAACAGTTCTGTGGACTATTACCGTTTACCTTATGGCTTACACAAAGGCGCACGGTAACCTTGCGTTGCCATCTGTGCCGAACAGCATAACACGTTTTCCAAAGCATTCAAATCATTTTAAAAAGCCTAACAAGAATCAGGATGACAGTTTAAAACTCCGAGCCGAGAGGGATAAAGGGAATATAGTTACAGTAGAGTTTATGGGGGAAAGTGCCTGCTGTGGAAACGGCTTGTTAGCGGGCTGCCACACAGGAAAATAATGTTTCTGTTACAATATTATTCTACCAGCCGGGCTGTCAACAGCATATCTAATTTCCTGTGTAAGCAGGTAAAGACATTAACTTTTTTTTTTCTTTTTATAAAATTCTTTTTCCCAGCTAGAAAATAATCCTTCTGGAACAGTCAGAAGAAGAAAAAAATCGGAAATATATATATTGTTGCTCTCTTTCTATTTTTAATGATTATTATTATTTTGCTTATTGCAAAATACATAAAAAAGTGGGCCAGAGGAAAACCTGTAAAACCAGACGAGCTTCTCTGTTCTCCTATGACCACGGTGGGAATTTTTTTTTTTCCTCGCAGGGGCCCGTAATAATTTTCTGCCGGCTCCGTCGTTTTGATATATGAGTGGCCGGGAGCGCCGGGCCCGTTGAAAGGAGAAGCCCGGTTGTACAGCGGAGAAGAAGCCCAGGGAGGACACATCTACAACCTGCTGCTGTGACAGCGGATCCAGTAACAACACAGGAATAACAGACTGTTTATTCATAATAGAGCTATATGTTTTCCAGTGATATTGTTTTATAGCCTGAGATGAAGATAATAATAATAATAATAATAATAATAATAATAATAATAATAATAATAATAATAATAATAATAATGTTAAAATAGATTTGCTTCTGTTTTGTCTGTTTCATACATTGACACGCTTCCGTTTCCTTTAGGGATTTTTATTTTTACATCTAAATATCAAATTTAAAATTATGCAGCACAGTTTTACCCATTCAGTTATATTTTATTCTGTTTATTTTGTTTATGAATAATAGTAAATCTGTAACTATCAATATCACGAGCAGGTTCCAATAAGCTACTAATTTAATAAGTATTTATTTATTTTTTTTTATTGTTTTATTTATTTTAATCTATAGCAGTCCTTAGTCTGGGATGCATTTGTTAAAATGTGAGCAAAAGTAAAATATAAAATAAAATAAAAGCTGGACCTATGTAGCTTTGCATCCCAAAAGACAAATAAGTCAAAAATGAGACCCCATGTTTGCTTCCAACGCAGCCCGAACTGCGGATTGAAAGACGCTCTCTAATGACCGGTAAAAAGGGATAAGGAGGCTTCTCCTCTCTGGATCTCCCTGCGATCCATTGCGACAGTCATAAATGGCAGAGAAAAAGAGAGACAAAAGGCAGACTCGAGCTGCGCTGCTGCAGGAAAAAAAAACCCGTCCGCCCGACTCTGTGTGTGCGTGTGAACTCTTCCTGAACCGAGATCTTAAGTCGTACGGTGATAAATCACCGCCGCGACACACAAACTCCACCATTTACAACCGAAAGGGGAGCCTATTTCTGGCCCCTGCTTACCTTGTCCTCTCACGATGAATGCAGAGCGCCGGGCAATATTTTCTCATTCAGCGACGAAATCGATCAAAGGCAGTAATCCAGAGGAAGAGGGGGCAGAAGGAAAAAAAAAGTTTTAAAGGCAGCGGGGCTGACTGGGTTGAAGGAGCAGCGGCAGACTGCGCCCTGCCATGCAGGCAGGCATTAGCAGGCACAACACACAGGAGGAAAAAAAAAAAAGAAGAAGAAGGGAAGAGCCAAAAGAAGACCCCCTTTCCTTTTCTCTCCTTACTCGCCGAGATTGCGAAAGCAGGCGTGAGCATTCGGGTCAGCGCGATAAGAAGAGTTATCTGCTCCCATGCTTGCAGGGTAATGGACAGGGCTTCATGGCAATATTAACGTCAGCCAAGGCTATGCTTGACTATGAGATCCTTCAGCAGTTACCATGCAGACACCAGTGAACTGCCCCGAACCAGAGCGTCACCGTAGACAAGAAAAATTATGCAAATGAAGCGAGCGCCTTGGAAAGCCAGTCCAAATCAAGTAGTTGCCTCTCCTCCTCCTCCCCCCAACATCCCAAATGAGGTAGTCCGTCTGGAAAATAATAACGTTAATAATGCCTCGTTACTAATGCGCCGTCCCAAAAGGTGTTTTAAGTCCTTTTCTTATCATTTGCCCCGCGTCCTAGATAGAAGTTATGAATACAAGGAGATTTTCGGAATAACAAAGGGATACTGAGAGCTGCATTTCAATTTCCATGAGAGATAAAAGCGCTTCAATAGGCGGCTTAATCATTAACCTACTTTTTCTTCTTCTCTTTTTTTTTTTTTTGCTCTCAGAATTTGCTGTTTTGGCGCAAGGAGGTCCAGTTCGTTTTCATTTCAACGTGAACCCGCTAACCATGAAGGAAAGCTGCAGGGCAGCCAGTGCACGTTCTGATCAAAGCTCCTAAATATTAAAGGGGGGAGAAAAAAAACAAAAAACCCACAGCAGCTCGAGCACGGGGATGAAAAATGGGCAGAGGTTTCAACACCAAAAAGGCCAAAGCGGGAGGACACGCAGCGTGGAGCAGAGGAGAAGAAGGGAGCCGGGGAATCCCTCTGCATGGTAATGTTTGCAGCCAGAATGAAAGACTTGATAGAATTAGATTTATGGCTCCCCTCTCAGCTGTAAACACGGCCAGCAGCTAACGCTTCTCCGCTGGTTTTCAGGCTGTGGGACGGAAGCATTTCGGGTGACACAATTAGAAAGGTGGAGAGAGCGCAGGCAAGGACTGCGTGGGAGTCATGAGTGGGCGAAAAAAAAAAAATCACACATTAGGATTTTTTTTAAGCTAACTTCGCCTTTTTCTTTCACGAAGTAACTGCTGCCACTTTGTGCAATTATTTACTTCTTTGTTCTACGCTAAAACGCTGATTTGATCTTTTTTTTTGTCATTTGGCCCGAGGAGAGGGTTAAAAGGTCGAGCGTTATAAGGGCAAAAAGCTACATGGGAAAGGTCGGGGGAGAGAAAAAAAATACGTAAAAGTTTAATAAAATAAAAGGTAAAAACCTGTTTGCAGCAGGCTGTAGTGGCTCCAAGCAGATGGCTTTAGCAGAAAGTAGTTGTTTTTTAAAAAAAAAAACAAAAAAAACGAGTAAGGCAGCACTCCAAGAGCCGCGATTCCCCTCCGTCACTTTTATGGTGACAAATTACACCACAAAGACAAGTGGAAGAGAAGGAAATATTGCTCTCGGGTTGGTCATATTGCTGCTACGCGGAAATATACAACAAGCCATATAGAGACTGCTTCTGCTTCTCTGGCCTTGTGAGCGCACTGGGAAGGCGGCCCCCGCTTGAGCGCGAGCGCGCGTGTGTTACTTATTAGAAATTGAATAAGGATATCACCATCAAGCATTCATAACATAAATCAATAAAGATGTATGGACTTACCGAAGGCAGCTCAGGGTGTTTCCGAGACCGGGCCTGAAGTTATTCGGCCGGATTTCTGCAACGAGAAAAGGATTTCCCCCCCCCCCCTTTCTTTAGTAACATAAAGCATAATTTAACATTTTCTTCAAGGGCGAGCTTTATTTTGTTCCCTCTCTTTTTTTAGACTAATTCATAAGTGTTCTCTCATTTAAAATACATTAATGTGGATTTTGAATGTTATTTATGTATATTTAAAGCATAGGTGTAAAAGAACCAGCTAAGAAAGATTTATGTTTTATTGGTCGTTTGTGGTTGGGCGCATATTTCAACATACACTTTTAGTTAGAACAGCGAAATGGGTATGATTTATATTGTTTGTTTGTTTGTTTATTAGTCGGGAGCAAAATTCAAACTTTTTTGTTAAAGTAGGTTAACGTCGGATTTGGTTTTAGAAATTCTATAAAATGTTTAAAAGAGAAAAAAAAAGGTTTAAATCTAAAGAGGAACTGATGAATCCCAAATTAGGCCCACAATCTTAAATTGGGGGGGGGGGGGGTTAAACGATTCAACATATGCTTGGATGAATATTATTATAACATTATGCAAAAAATATGTTATTTCATTTTTGAGTAACTCTATTAGAAAAGGTTGCAAATATCAGACGCCTATAAATCTCATGAAATATACACACATGAACTCCTTCAGATGACGGTTATCTGAAAGCCCGAGCCATGAAACTCTTCTACATAAAGCTCTGATAAATTCTGCACGTAGCTACAAAAACACATACAGTAAAAATAATAATAATTGTCCTGTATGCAAATAAAGTGTTTTTGTTGCATCTGCTCTCGCGAACGGATCGAACAGTCATTAGCTGGCGCTCACCACCTTCCCAAAGTCCCCGCGCCCATAAATCAAAGCCGGAGCGCCGTGACCTCAGCGCGGCCGCGGCGGTCCTCGATGGCACTCCGTCTTCCATTATATCCTCATTTCCCCACGGCGGATCGACACAACAACTACCCCAACTGCTCCCCACCAGCTACTTCTATTTTTTTAAAATCTTCTTCGTCTTTCCTCTCTCTCTTTTTTTTTTCATGGTGATCGTCTTGATGCATCGTTTACGCACGGGCGCGGTACATAAACCAGCTTAAAGAGATGGGGCTGTTTAAGTTTTATGGGACAGGTTGACACCATGAACCGCCGGCGCGCTCTTCTGTCTGGGTGTTTGCTGGAAGTCGGGATAAATGGGGGCTTTATTTACTCACACTGGCCTATTTGTCCAACAAAAAAAAGGCTTCTTCTGTTATTTATTGCGCTATTACGGTGTAATTATTCCACTCGGATTAATTAATATTATAAAGAACGCATAAAATAGGTTATTTGGACAAAAAATATTACATTAATTTAGGTTAACTTATGTTACGCATATTGACACCTTCTTAAAATTTCTTCCGCTGCAAAACAAACACACAAAAAAAAAACCAAACAAAAAAACAAGGAGCTCCCCCCCCCCCCACCCCGACACACACACACACCCTTCACTGACTGACCTCTGTCTCGCGTAGCAATAACTCACGACAGTAATGAACAATCGGCGGAAATACCTCAAAATAAAATCCATCCTCCCAAAGCTGTGACTCCGTCCGCGTGGAAAAGACACATATCCGTCCGTGACAACAGAATACATCCACAAAAGCCAGGAATCCTTCGCTCCTCTTTTCGTTTGCTCAAATCGGCTTTTTTTTTCTTTCTGGATATTCAAAAAAAAAAAAAAAAAAGAAAAGAAAAGAAAAAAAAACCCTACAAAGCTAGGACTCCCCTCCCGAAAAGTGGGGGTAACCAGCATATAATCTGCATCATATGGCCAGACCGGGGCTCCGGTTTTCTTCCCAGTGCCATAACACCGCGCGGTATTATGCGCCCTGATCACGTGACGCAACGTCAACTTAAATCCCCTTTTATTTGAGCCCGTGAATCATTAATGGAGGCAGTCATTGCCCCTGAGGAGAAACGGATCGGGCTTCTAGAGAGTGGGGGGAGAGAAAGAAGAAGAAGAGGAAGAAAAAAAGAGGGGCTGTGTGATAGTGCAATGTATCTGGCTGAGGAGCAAGCCTCTCACTGAGAAGCAGCTTTTCCACGTGTCGCCCCATTCAGAGGGGAGAAAAGGGCTTTTCTGACACTTTTAGAGCCCCATATATTTCGCGCCTGTTAGCGGCCGAAAGAGCAACAGAGATTCGAGCACATTTGCGCGGCGGAAAGCTGTCCGAGCGCAACAAAACCCAACGAGCTTTTAGTTTCCTCTTTATTCTACCACTGCCTCGCTTTTCATGGGTGTATTCCACAGCGCTCAACTCAACACCGCCCCTCCTGTTCTCATCGCGACACTTGTGCATTAGTATATACCACTTTGTCAGCCTCTGAGCCTCCCTCAATCAGCGCGGCGCACACGCTGCAGGGGTAAATAGAAACCAAACGTTGCCACATTTACCTGTCACACACGGAGAGGCTGTGCGTCCCGGTGGTCGTGAGGGGCGCCTGTCAGTCAGCGGTGGGCGGAAAGGAAAGGTGAGGTGACCAAAGAGAGGCTGCGCGACCCTGCTGGTCAGTACATGGATCCCCATTAAACTAACATGGATCAACTCACTCAGGCTTGTGCGTAAAAATAGTTCTGGAGATGAATAAACAAATCAAAGAAAGTTATTTTTCAAAGAGGGAGGTTCAGGCACACAAAGCATATGTGGCCAAAAGCTCGTAGCCCGGAAGAGATTCTCTCCTCTCGGCACCGTTTGGCGCTTGTTTTCCGTCAACACCGAGCAGCGGGCGTGGAAAAATCCCCACCACAACTATTAATCACTCGAGTCGGACAGAGGCTCCGTCCCACTCCCGCATTGGGGGCTTTTGTCCTCTCTGACTCCAACTCTAATGGCAAACTTTTAAAGTCAAGAGGAGAGTCAGATGCGATGCCTTCACTTTTAGTCGAAAATCTAGTCACAAAGAGCGTGGGCGCATGTTTGTGAGAGCGTCAAAAGTTTCATCATGTGATTTAGGACCAAATTTGAATGTGTGTCTTTTTGCAGACCCAGACTGATGTGAAGGCTTGTGAAACTGAATGACCGTGCCCTGCAGGATAACCCCACCCTACCTGTCGCCACCGCACCTGAACTTTCCCCTGACCCGTGCAGAGTTGAGTGCCAAGTCAGACATCCAAGCATCAATTTTGGTAGCATTTAAAACTCCTCTTTAATTTCTCCTTGCCATTTCCTAAAACTCTTTAATCGATCACGTTTTTGAATCAAAATAACACACGTTTCCAGATATATTTCCACAAATCAAGCCTCCTTATCTCTGTCAGCACGGAGAGGAGCTGCAGGCGCAGAGACCCCCTGGATGTCGGCCAGACGACGGGCCATATCTTCCCACAATGTTGACACTCGGAGCTCTTAACAGCCAGGCTTGGGTTACCGAGCCCCTCAGCCGAAGATAACTGCTGCAGTGAGGTTTACATCGGCCAACATCAAGACTAATGCGAAATTCAACGCCTCGAGCTGAGTGGAGCCATCTCTAATTAACCCCAGACAAACACTACAACCAACGAAGACAGAACAAGTGTTTGCTTCTTGGATGTGGTTGTAATAAAGCAAGTTGGATTTTCTTGTACGAAGTGTTTCTTTATCTTCCCAGAAAATGTGTTAGTGGCAGTTAAGTTGTATTATTATTATTATTATTATTATTATTATTATTATTATTATTATTATTATTATTATTATTATTAATAATAATAATTTACTCAGTTATATTTGCAGTTCCTTTGCAATTTCCTAATTGTATTGTTGTACACCATCACAATCAGAGAAGATGAGATGATTAGAGCCAAAATAGTATTTTCTTATTATTTTATTTCTAATGATGAAAACAACACAGAAATTGTGGCATGAGTTTTAAGTTTATTCTCAGTTAAAGGCAAATATATTTTTATGTTTTTAATTTTCTATGTCACCATAGTGTGAAACAAAACCCATATTTTCACAGTTTGTATTCATCCAAACTGTGAAATAGAGAAATAAAAACCTGCTTGAATGAATAACAACAAAAGACCACCTGGAAAGAATGTTTTCCAGCACCATCATCCTTTCAGATCAATAATCCTTCGCGATTTGCACGTGTGCAAGCAGTGGATACATGGATGCATGCTTGTCAGCATTCGCCACAACAAACACATACGATGAGTAATAATAATAATAGTGGAATACTACAAAACGTAAACATTTTTTTCAGTATTATTTAAGAACTTTGAGCAACAGTCAGATTGAAACAAAATAAACACCTGGATCCATTTGATCACCTCCGCAACTTACTTAGAATGTAGATTTGTTGATAAGCTGGACATGCAAGTGTTTGAAAATGTGCCACGTTTTAACTTACATTGGTATATTAACACATATATGCAATAAAAATATCCAGGAACCATCTTCAATTTTGGGACATTTTACGCATTATCCCCGTGTTCCTAAAAAATAGCTAGAATATAACTACACCAATTCTACTTACAAGTCATGATGGTTCTGCCTCCCGAGGTTCTGTCAGAGGAGAAGAGATCTGACTCGCACCTTGCAGAGCATCACTTCAAATGAAATTAAGTCAGATTTTCAGATCTATTTCTGACCCCCCGGGGCATCCATTATTCAGCAAGTCACGTGAACAAGAGCAGATTAAAATTTCAGCACTCTGAAAGTGACCTCTATTCGAGAATCACAGACTTGAAATGCGTAATTGAACTATATATTTGGACGTTGTGCGTAAAGTACGTGCCAATCAGGCCGAGCGTCATTCTGCAAGCCCACAGTCTAGGGGAGAATTTCTGTAGCAAAGAGTATTACTATTTTCCAGATTTGTTTTTTTTTTCTCTCTCTCGCTCTCTCTCTCTGTCTCAATAAAAGTGATTAGGAAAAGAATAAGCAGTTTGTTTGTGTCCGTTGTACGTTTAAATTAAACGCCAATTTAAAATTTATGCTCTGTAAACCCATAACCAATAAACATGCCGACGTATTTATGGGCTTTAAACCAACACATGCCAACACATACTCAAATTTATGCACCCCCCAACATGAAGAATCTCAGCATGTTACTGCTCATGTGCGCCCTCTCCTCCAGGCCCTGCCAGCGCTCCCTCTGTGATAATCTGCACATGCACAAGCGCTGTCTCTTGGAATAATTTTGGGAAAATTCATGGCTCAGTTTCGCACTTAAACACGGTTATTGTTTGGCACGCCGTCTTTGGATAAATCTCAAATGGGCTGACGGAGGTCTCGGCGCTGATGTATGGTCTGAACATTGTGTGTGTCGAAAGGTCAGGGGTCAGAAGAAGTGCTCGGAGCCTGTGATTGGCCAGCAGCTGCCGCTGTCCCCTGGCTGAACTCTCTATTGTTTGGACGGGGCAGGTAGTGACCACCGCTCACACTCTTGGTGTTGCAGCGTTGGCTGAGTTATCATTGGAGTGGCAAAGTTGGAACAATATGTGTGGCAGGATATGCGTAACTGTTCAGGTTTGGTGTTTTACCAAACATTGTATGTCCAGAATATCTTTTCCAGTCTTTGTTTTTAGCCTTGGCAAATGTTTTGCCCCACATTTAGCCAAAAATAAAAACGTTCAGAATAAGGCATGGATAGTTTTCTTGAACTATGCCGGTCACATTTAAACCGCATCTAAACATATAAACACATTTACTATCTAGTTTTAGTTTGAACTTTTCAACATCAACTTGTATTTGGAAGACAATTCTGGCACTTTCTGTTTCTATTTGATAGAAGAAGAAAAAACTTGCTGTCAGCTAATACTGCGTGGAGTCGAATCATATGTTTCTGCCACATATCTTCCTCATACAAGAATATCCGCACAACATGTCATGCACGTGCACGGATTTGGACCTGAGACATGCGAGTGAAGAAAAACACAACAGGAAGATGCAAACACATGTCTGGCCGAAAGCAACAAGACGGGTATTGGCGCTCACACCACTAGTAGTTGCACCCCGAAAGGAAAAAAATATATACACAGCATTACGCATTGATCTCCAAATTAAAGCTCAATGCAAATGCCATAAATTGTCAGAAAAGAAAAAAAAAAGCAATTATTTAAATAGGGTCGTGCGGGAATAGCGTCTTAACACACACAGCAAGGTTTTCAAAAGCGACGATTGGCAAATATTCTAATCAGTAAAGTTCATATTTTTGATGAATAAATGTAGAAATGACAACATCAAAATTTGTGTTAATGTCGTGAAACTATAGATTAAATGTAAAATAAATAAATTACAATAGTAATAATAATAATAATAATAATAATAATAATAATAATAATAATAATAATAATAATAATAATAATAATAGAAACAAAACTCTGTTGATGTCAAACTGCTGTTTCAAGGTGTGTGTAATTTTTAAAAATTGGCTGACCAAGCCGGATTTTCTGCGTTTCTGTTTAGGCTAAATTTGGACCGGACATGCAGGACAAACAAAAGTCACATTATTAACATTTTTGGGGGGTATAACAGATGCAATTAAATATCATTAAAATATTCCCACGGACGTCAGGTTCCTGGGTAAATGGCAATATTTGAGCGTAGAATGAGGAAAATAATTGATAGCTAAACTCTGTCTCCTAATATATATCTTTAATAATTAATAACGATTACTTTGAAAAAAAAAGGAAGATCTTTACGAGTTCGCGTAAAACCGCGCGTAAACGAAAGAACGGCTTTGAAAACAGGCTGTTGCGCTGAAGTGAAATCAGTACTGGCGATGACAAAAACATCCACAACCCCGTCAAGCCTCGTAAGTGGAGCACATATTTTATTTCACAAGGACAGGTTTAACCTACACTATATAGCCTACATTACATTGGTCATTACTGAGACATCACATACAAATATTCACAGTTTGGAACACAACACAGCATAAGGACGCACGGGAGCACAAATGAATCTATATGGACTTTGTGTACAACACCGACAGAACTTGACACGAAAAAAAAAACGCCTTTTCCCTCAATGTGCCTTCATTAGGTAGGATTTGTCTATGTACATTTGATGTGAACGTCACCTGGACTATACATTCAACAGTAAGAACCAACCCAGTCAAACACACAAACTACACTGCTGCTCCTCTGACTGATGCCCCCCCCCCCCAGGCCCCCCAACCTAAAACAGCTCGCCACCCTAAATAAACAGGCATCTACAGAGTCTCCTAAATATCTTTCAAGTATATTAGAACTTTCCATGACCAATGGTCATAAAAACAATAATAATCGTAGAGAACATATAGAAAAAAAATGACCACAAACTTACTTTCACCTGACTCAGTTTTAACTGCAATGATACACACTTTGTGATCCAAGTCCTACACGTCTGAATGTGCGTTGGATTTTGTTTTGTTTATTTTTTTCCTTCTTTCCTTCCTTCCTTCCTTCCTTCTTTTCCATCAGAAACCAAACACTTCAGTTGCCACCGTGGCAATTAAAGGTGATTTTTCAAGCTTATATGAAGAGGGGGGGGGGGACGAAAGGGTGTACAAAGGACGTGGCACAGGCCCAATGTGCAAGCTTACAGAGATATAACACCATGAGTGTAAAATACTGAAAATCGGTCCATCGAATTCCACATGTGTTGTTCGCCATCTCAGTCTGGATTATGTGGGGTTTGTTGTCCTGGGCACTATAGACCAACTGTGCACGGCGTTGGGACAAGCTGCTGGCCTGTTTTGATCTGCTGCTGTTGGTGCTGCTGCTGCTGCTGGGCCCCGGAGGCTGAGGAAGAGGCCGACCCGGATGATGAGCGGATCTTTGTGTTGGGAAGCTTGTGCTCCTTCTTCCACTTCATCCTACGGTTCTGGAACCAGATCTTGACCTGGCGCTCGGACAGGCACATGGTGTGCGCGATCTCCACCCGCCTGCGCCGGGTCAGGTAGCGGTTGAAGTGGAACTCCTTCTCCAGCTCTAGAGCCTGCTGGCGGGTGTAGGCAGTGCGGGACCTCTTGGGCACCCCTCCATTGTAACTGGCATTGACTGGGAGACGGAAAAGGGGGTTGGGAGGAGTGGGAGGCAGGTGTTACATGCAGGTTTAAGAAGGCATTATTTGCTTTTTTTTTAAATGTGTGCCCACTGTACATGCATATTGCATAATTCGTGCACCACGTTTCTGCAGCCGGTTTCTAAACTCTCTTCTCCTTAACGGAAGCGAATGTGTACAAGCACTCGCATCCAGGGACACATCAAAGCTTAGGAATGATTAACAAAAACAGCAGGGCGGAATATAACACTTTGGCTCGCCTCCAGTGCTAGAAGGTAGTTTGGGTTAAAAAGCAACAAAGGCGCACGGCCCCAGACAGACGAACACAGGCAATAAAATTTACGAGGGTCCTTAATTACCGACCCTGCTGCTCGATAGTCGTAAATTGCTGCTGTAAGGGCTGCTACTAGTGCTGCCTCAGTGGGCTCATGCTTGTGTTTCCAGTGGCTGGGAACTCACCGCTGCTAACGTGGACCTTTTTCATCCACGGGTAGACAACCGGTTCCTTGCCCTTCGCCACGCCGGGGTACACTTCACCGGCGAGGCTGCAGTCTTTGCTCCCGTTTGCCCCTGCGCCACCGTCTGGCGCCGCGGAGAGGCGAGCGCCGTGGCTCTGTGGGACCGGCTGCGGCTGTGCGTGGTGCCCGTCGCCGAAATCGTCGAGTCCTGCAGCGGCGGCAGCTGAGGGGACGGTTCCGTAGTCATAGCCCGTCTCCGCGTAGCCTGACCTCGGATAGGATTGCTCGTCGTGATGGGGGAAACCCGTATCCTTTGGCCGCTCGTAGTAGTCGCCGTGGCTGGGGATATATCCGCTCTGCTGGTACTCGTCGCATGGTGGGAAGGAAGGCTCGATGTAGTTGGAGTTTATCAAGTAGGAACTCATGGTCATTAATTTGTGAAGTGCAACAATACTAATTTTTATCGCGCTGTCGTTTTTCTGATCTCCACAAAACCCTCCTACTCCCCCCTGTCAAATGTACAAAGTTGTCTGGTCACGTGCGAGGAGGCCACCAATCACCGCCTGTCCTGTGGGCATCATGTAAACAGGAACCAATGGAAAAGCATGGCACTGGTACCAGCAGCAGCGCTCGGACTGGCTTACGTTGGTGTTTTCCTTATTAAATCACAGCATATAAAGCAAAAGAAAGTAATCTGCAAAGTTGTTTACTGCATGAGTGCGAACTTTGGTGGGTGAGGTTCAGCGTCTCGGCTGAAACAGAGTAAAACTGGCCGTGCTCCTGGTGAACACCAGTGCTTGCAACTGGAATCTGTTGCATCCCAAAGATGCAGGACAGATTTTAACTGCGAGCTCAAAATCATCACGGTTCGAAAAGAGAACAAAAGATGTCAAAAGCCTCGAAAGTCTTCACGGGTTTGCGCATCCTTCAAAAACTGGCACGTGTCTTCTTATTCACGCACAACACGTGCAAACAACCTGCAAAACTCTGCTTCGAAAGATCCCCAAATTATAAAAAAAAAAAACATCCTCTAATCTGCCGAGCCCAATCTTTTACCTCAATAGTTTGCTTAAAACAACAAGAAAACGGCTTTTTTATTTGTTTGACAACATGATGGAGAGTCCACATAGCCATATTTTGCAAGGTAAGCTTGGCTTGTGCAACGCCGTGTGTCGAGTTCTATTAAAAGGCAAATAAATTTGTCTAACACTTAAAACATTTGATTTGCATGTGTAATACAGTCGGACGCCAAAGCAAATATCCTGCAGAAGCATTTATAGAGAGCTGCACGTCAGAACTGAGAGTATCCGTGCATTGAGGACGACCACATATTTTACTTGCAATAATGCCTCTGAATAAACGTATACGTCATGGAAAGTCATTTAAGAAGTACAAAAACAGCCTTTGCAATTTCTACTATAAACACTCAGATAGTTTTCTCTGTTCTTAGTTTCATCAAGGACTGGAATATTTTTATTTTTGTGAGTTAGTTTAGTATTGTTGTGGTTGTTGCTGTTAACAACAACAACAATGGTGCTAATAATAATAATAATAATAATAATAATAATAATAATAATAATAATAATAATAATAATACTAATAATAATAATAATAATAATAATGAGAAGAAGAAAAGTTTACAGAAATCTGCTTTGAAATTCTAAATTGTTTGTGTTTAAGTGAAATACAATAATAATAATAATAATAATAATAATAATAATATCTGATGATATAAAGTAAAAACAGAAGACAAAAGACATGTGCATGTTTAGAAGGACATAGTGAAAAGCATGTCTGACCGTGCTGTTCGCCATCAGCCATCATGTTCACGTCCAGTTTCCGCTCCTTATCCGAGATGACCCTCTGTATCCGCGCTCCTCGAGGATGCAACAACAGCAGCAGCTCCTCTCGGATCTGGTCCACCTCGACAAGGCCTCTGCAAGAGAGAACCAGAAGGGGCCCACAAAACTTACGGAAGTACTGAAAGCTTTCTTTTCTTTTTTCTCCTTTTCTCTCCCTATTTTTTTTTCTGTTCTGCTGCCGCTGCTCAGCCTCTCTCCTATTCTTTTTTTTTTTTTTTGAGGCTCCCCTACACAGAGATAACTTCTGCCTGACCCCGAGGTGACACCGTTTCCATTTTGTTTCTGATTAATCTTGCCCATTGACAGTCTTTGTTAAACAACAAGGCGTTGCCCCCTCTTTTTTTCCAAAGAGGCGACATTTTCATATCTGTTAGACGCGGTGACCTGGGGTTCACCCCGGACTTGGACTTCAGTTTTGCGAGGCTCTCTTTAGCTCTTCAGGGGGCGCGCACTTCAACACACAAGGAGGTTCCTCAAGGAATTTCTTGGTAACACGTTTGCAAAAATACGTATACGTTCAGACGTGAGGATATGAATTGCATGTGAATGAGGGACTTTCTGATATTTTCCAGAGTCCTTCTCTTCACAAAAGTTGCAGATTTTTTGGAATAGAGCGCCTGAGAACAGCCAGGCCTGTGCGCACTGAGCCAGAGCTGGTTAAGTATCCATCCTAACTTATTGCAAATGGCATACTGGAGATTCACTGCGTCCTACACGGCCGCAGAGACCACCTGAGAGGCAATGTGTCAACATAATGTCGGCGGGTAAGGAGGCTACACATGATATCTAAATTCACACTCTGCTGGCTTTCTATTCTAACACGGGCCCAGCATAAATATAGAGCTGGTCAGCTAAGCCGTTATCCACTTACAGTAAATTAAGCCGACAAGGCTGGGAGCGGCTGCGAGTTTTACAGATGATTCTACTTGTTGCTGTTATTCACCTCGGACACCTTTAAAAAAAAAAATCGTCATTCTTAGAAAAGCGCTAGAATGAACAGCTTCAGATCGCTCCTGTTATCTGCTTCCGGCCTACGCGCATTGGCTCCTGGAGACGCTCGTGCCAAAATGCAAGAAAAGAAAACTGATCTACTTTCAGTCCCAGTGAAATCCGACGAAAGCGTGTGATAACACGCTCGTTATCCGCGCAATTTCCCTGCAAGATTTAAAACTGAAAATCACGCCTGAAACCGCAACAGGCTGGAGTTGAAATTTCAGCTTTCACGGCGGATGGGTTTGAGGTGTTGGCTTTCCGGGCGCATACACACTGCGAAGTGAAGGTCGAGTCAGCCCATATATATCAAGTTGACAGTGTACAGTAAATTTGGATTATCAGAGAAGTGCTTTGAGATGATGGTGACAGATTGTGTATGGCTCTCACAAGGTCTTCTGTCTGCATGGGCAAGAAAAATTCAAGAACTGCCATAGAAACATGCACAATTCACGTCTTTAAAGAAACATTGTGGCTTGGGCTAAGATTAGTAATATAATCGTTTTTGAGTTTTTTTGTGTGGAATGCATGACGTTGTGACGTTTTCACAGCTTGGTTATTGCAGCAACAATTAGCCTTTAGAGTAACTGACATCTTTCTACAGCTGCTAGTTTTGATTGGACGCGCTGGACGTTTCTAAAAAGTTGGACAAAAGACGTTTTCCTGCCTGTTTGTTTCTTCCTTTAAACAGCGCAAGTTATCTTGGGTGCAAACGATTCTGCAAAAACAAAAATACAGAAAATATGAAATACATCCAAAAAATTAACTCATTTTTTGATGATAAAATACATTTGACCATATATGACGTTTACAGGAATCCATGTAATCCGCATTGTGTATTGAAACTAATGAACTAATCGTCCTTTTTAGGATGAATGCGCACAATCACAAGACGTGGAGCAACTAGATGCCAATAACTCATTGAGAACTTTGAACCTAGGCCTGATGGAACTTTTTTGTTTTAAATTCCATCAGGAACTTAAAATAAAAAAGTCCCTGAACATCTTCTCAAAATTATTATGAAACATACTTGGGCAAAATGAAATTTTAATTGGTTATAAAGCGCAAAAATAATTACTAACGATGCTATTATATGTGGAATGCAATTAATTTTAAATCATAAAAAATATCTAAATAAGAATAATTACAGTTTTTTTCTTAAAATAAGGAATTAAACATTTATTTTCCATTCATTCCATGTTAAAGTTGCAATAGAACGAATGTTCTATGATGTGGTTTTTGTGTATCCTTTCCAGATGATATAAGTTTGACTGTGATTTCGTGATATTAAAAGAAAACATGCTTTAAACGTAAAATGTGTGTCATCCATCTTCTGTTTGACTGTCTGCTAATTGTTTCACAATTGTGATAAATTGTGAAGCCAAGGAATCTGGTCTGGAAATCAATAGCTACTTGTGCTTGTTTACATTTTGAGCCAATTTTTAGGACAACTCTCCGAACAGATTATCTATGCATAAAGTAGGTCGGTGAATTTTAATATTTAGGCCGGAAAATGTATGATGCGAATTTTGCTTTCTACCCCATTTGTCCTATTTACATTTTTAAAAAAAACAACAAAGACTATGAAGGTAAGGATTCTTCGGCCTATTTGATTAACCCTACGACATTTAGTCGACGATTTTTCAAGCTTTCTTTTCAGCGACACATTCAGAAGATAAAACCCGTTTATTTGTCTGCTGTATAATATATGGCCTGATGCGCAAAGGCGGCAGATCACATTTACGCTTTGCAGCTTATTTGATTTCATGTGCACAAAAAAAAACAGTGTTTGTAGCTTTTTCTTCTTTCTACCGTGTTTAGACATCAATAAACGTCATTTCTACATATTTTCACTCCCTAACGGATGTTTATATAAAAAGCAATGCCGTGTTTTCCCAGGTATTTTCAATAAAATAAAATTCTCAGGGTGAAAAGGTTAATAATTGTAACCGAATTAAAAATATGCATTTGCTGATTGGATGTTATTACCTTTCGTAAGACAATACGACTAAAGCAAATGTCTGACAACAAAAAAAATCTGAATCTGTTTGATAAAACGCAAGAAAAAAATCAGCAAACATCTGTGGCATTTCTAGTTTTTTTTTTGTTTTTTTTCTTAAGGTTTCTATTCAGCTGATCAGGAAGAGCGGGGCTAAATGTTTTTTAAAAGATCTAGGGCTTATTCAGGGTGGGGGTGGAGGTCTTCTCATTACCCTGTGACCGGGTCGAGAGTATCAATCCTCAAAATGCAAATTTTGCCCTCGTCCCTAAACATATCAGATGCAATTTATTCAAAGGAAATTCACCAATCAGCCGCCCTAATAAAACGCCAAACACTCAATCTTGTTGCTGAGGCGGGGGGGAGACCCGTGGAGTGTGTGTGTGTTTGCGTGCGTGCGTGTAGGGGTGTGTGTGTGTGGGGGGGGGTCCCTTTCACCCCCTCTCTGGTCCCTAACGCGAGGTCACTGCGCATCCAGGGTTCACCTGGAGTGCACCGTGCAACATATGTAATGCAAAGCTATTCTACCTTTTGTGTGGAGAGTCAAGATCGCTTTTATAAAGGCTGGCATCAAGCTCCGAGTGAACAGATGACGGAGACTTGCTCAGCGCGTAAACTTTTGACCCCAATTTTTCCTCCTCCTCCTCTTCTGCAACATATATCGCTCTCATCAGTAGCAGTCAGGAGAGATATCTGCAACCTCCCACAGCCTTCCCAATATACATATATACAGAAATATATATTTATATATATACACACACACACAAAGAAGAAGAAGTCGACTCTTTTAATATGCACTAATTATCATTTTCCACAAATTTGATAAGCAGTCGAGTTGCCAAAACCAAGATGTGAAATGCTTTTGCGTCTTTGTGATGATTCCCAGTGACAGTGAGGAGGAAATCAATCCAGCACCAAGCTCCAGCTCAAGGCTGATAGGGCTGTAAAATATGCAAATCATCCATTAGAGTCAGAGCAAGCAAAGCAGGGGAAACACTTTGTTGGAAGCATCACTTCAAAACTTTCTCTCTCTCTCTCTCTCCCTCCCTCCCTGTCTCTGCAAACATCAGTCCCTCCGGCGCTGGTGCATAACCGCAGGCTTTGCAACCTTCGCTAACTTCATTTACGTGCACTGTCCTCATGGGCAACCTGGCGTTTCCGAGAAGGAGTGCGCGCGTTTGCATGCATGTGGAAGCGGTTTATTTTTCCTCGTTTTCCTCTGCATGCAGCAGGGTGACAGTGAACTTGGCCTAAAGCGAGCTCTGCTGGTGGCTCCGAGAGGATGCAGATTCATCTTTGTGCTGAGGGGCTGACCTCCGGATGAACCCACAGCAGCGCTCCCCTTCTCTATCTTAGCCTGGCAGCGCGCTGCACATGGGGCCCTGTCGAACTGTCTCCCTTATTTGAAATATTGGCAAAGGGGAAGAGAGGGGGGGCGCTTCGGTTCCATAGATCCGCGCTCGAGGCACGTCCTGTTTGATTTTCAGTATGCCTCAAAAGAAACTGGAGAGAGTAGAAACAAATATATGTTTTTGTTTTTGTTGGAGTTTTTTTTAGGTCCAGTTCACATTACAATAGAAATTTGTAGAGAACTGAATCTACTGCAGTTTCACTTTGTATTTCTGATTTGGAAATTGATATTTTTATTTGCATATGAGACAAAGCCACCTAACAGATCTACTCTTCCTATGACAGCGGTTTATTTAAAGCTGTTTGAATTTCAGTCGAACCAGAACTCGGTTCATCAAACGCGTTTTCTTAACGAATGTCTGTTTGGATAGTTATTTTTCTCACCTGAAAGAACTTACTACAACGCCATATTCTGAGCTCTCCAAAGCTGTTTTTCGACTAGGCCCCCGAACCGTTGCAAAACTTTACTTAATCTGTCTGTCCAACTAAGAAGACAGACACGTGGTCACCACCGATTGAATATTATGAAATATGGCCAAATATGGTCATATTTCATAATGTTCAATTTCATTCTAGTTACCAGATTTTTCAGCTCCCAACAGTTTCTTGCTTGTGTCACAGACTGACACACATTGTTATTGCTAAGGCTACTAAAATAAACTAAAATGTAATAAAACATTGCCACACTAAATGTCTCTGTTTTTAACAAAAATTGCAATCAGCATTTTGTGAAGACATGATTTATTTTATTTTATTCAACTCTTTTTCCACTTATGACCGCCTTCGCCCTTGTTCAGACGAGACAGGAGGTCACCCGCAAAGCGAGAGTGACTTTTTTTTTAGGTCAACTGAACTTTTCAACCCCGAACACACACACAAGGAGAAGAAAAGCTTGGTTGACACAAAACGGAATTCCTTGTTGAACGTTTCCCCCGTTGTTGCTTCTTCCTGTGTTGTGTTTACTCGACAGTGTTTACAGCGAACCCCAAAGTCCACCTCCACGCGCATCCAACATGTGGAGCGCATGTTTGCGCTCCTGCAACTTTTGCTCTTTCCCTCAGCGACCGCGGACCTTCATTCGTGCTCCAAAAGTCATCTGTGCAATCGCAATCCAATCACACATTGTGCATCTGCAGGCCTGCATCAGGGCTTAACTTTATCAGGCAACACCGCCCGCTCCCCTGCTGCCCTATATGGAGCAGTTCTGGCTGCACGGTCTGTGAGTCCTCCAATGTAATAAAACGACAAGTTTTGTGGGGGTGGAAATGGACATAGGGATAATTATCCAACATGTAAAAATGGATTATGAGTTACACCGCAGATGGAGGGGAAACAAGTTACGCAGGAAAGGAAGCAATTAAATAGCCATGAGCTGGACCCAACCCTGCGCAACATCTGCCGAGACCAGTATCCAGCACTCCACAACTGACAAATTAGTGTAATGCACTAATAGGGACGGATAGAGACGGGAGCGAACACAATAATACGGCTGTTTAACACGGGGGTGACTGCACTCTGGCTACCGGTTAGTCTGGAGAAACTTACCCTGAGAGGCGGTCTTCATCCTGGAGAGAGAGAGTGTCCGGTCCACGCTGAGAGGAAAGTCCGAGCAACAGAGGCTGCAAAGAGAGAGTCAGACAAGGCTTCGCCCTCACTGCGATTATATGTTATGTGCAATATACTGTCAACTCCCCAAAACCATAAAACTTACTTTAATGGCCCACCACGTGACCGTTTATGGCCAGTGAGCCTATCTGGCCGCTCTGCCGGCTGATTTTTTACGATCTAATTCATAGACAAAACCCCCCATTCATTTAGCACCCAAATGTCAAGAGGAGCCAGAATCGGCCCTGTAATAAAGTTTACAGCCGTGGAAAAAAGTCGAGTTAATTTGCTGGGGATTGCTCAGAAGAGTGTGCGCAAAGGGGGGTGGACTGGTCGGCCCCTGCTTGGAGCTTGTTAGTGGAGCCCCCCCCCCCCCCCCACACACACACACCTCCCCTACCAAAACCACTTCCCATGCAACACCAGACCAAGGTGAGTAACAGCTTTCATTCAATGAGAGAACCTGTTGAATTCAACTGAATTTAGCTCAGAAAAGGCGAGGACTTTGACCTTTTTTTTGTTGTTGTTTGTGTGTGTGCGTGCGTGCGTGCGTGCGTGTGTGTGTGGGGTGTGTGGGTGTGTGTGTGTGTGTGTGTGTGTTTAGGAAGAACGAGCAGAGGCCTAGAATTAACCACATAGAAGAAGACCGCAAATGCCTCAGCGTAAACAAAATGTGGTTGAAATGCAAAAAGGTGAAAAAGCGTTCAGATAAAGATGTCCACTGGTGTCTGAACCCGGCTGAAAATAAAAAAGTAAAAAGTTATTGAGCTAAAGGGGACAGCCAAATATCTAAATGAGGTTGTAAAATCAAAAGTAAAACGAGGTTATGTCTAAATGTAGTTGAAAATAAAAAGTAAAAAAAGAGAGAGCGACAGATATTAAAGACGTCTACCGGTACAGGAGGTTTTTATGACTAAATCGGGTTTAAGGTTTTGAGGATGATTCTCTAAACAAGACTTTTGACTTCTGAGTTTGGACTAAATCCGGATTCGGTCAATGGCCTAAGAAATTTATATATATATATATATATATATATACTATATATATATATGAATATATGATATATATATCTATATATATATATATATATATATATTATATATATATATATATATATATATATATATATATTTTAATTTTGGTTTTTAGGTTTTTCTGGCTACATAAGGAGAAAAACTAGCCAAACCTAAATTGCAATAAAAAAAAACCACGTTAAGCTTTTGGAGGAAAAATCCTCCACCAAGCGGCCCTGCGCATCATAAAGCTGATAAAGAAACTCACTAAAGTTGCCGTTTCCAGTAAAAAGTTTATTATCACGGCTATGACAGCCATCATCAACATGAGCATCGATATCATTCTTCTGATTATTGTAGCATTTTTTTTCTCTTTCCAGTCTCTGAAAAACATTTCCAAAAAAAGGCTCATCACGATGAAGTCATAAAGGTGGGGGACCTTCCACATAGAAACAGCAAGAAATAACAGGGACGAACACGTTTTTTTTTTTTTCTTTTTGTTAACTTTGCTGCGCCCAGGTGAGCAAGTCAAACATAATCTCCTGCAAAAAAAAGAAAGAAAAAAAGAAAAGAAAAACAACTTAAAAAAACAAAGCACCGCCACTGTACATACAAAGGGGCGAGACGGCACCTCTGTCCATACACGTGTGTTCACAATACAATTACGCACACAAAACGCTTATTTGCTGGTTATCGGAAGCGAGTTTTTTCTCTTTTTTCTGACAAGTTGGCACAATACATAAGACAAATAAATACATACATATACAGTACATGTACAGAGAGAACTAAACACAAACCTTCTATTTAGTTAGTATTTATTAGACTGCTGTTTTGAGTGCATCACACAGATTTTTTACTGGACAAGTTCAAGCTTTTGATTTTTTTTTCTTCTCCTTCTGAACAAGAAATAATTTAAACGTTTCTTTCTCTTTTTTGCCCTAAATCTAAACAGAACTGTACAGAATGCATATTTTTACTGGCATACTGATTAACACGGTGAGAATATAAAGAAAATATAAGGTTAATGGGGGCATTTACAGAAGGCGAGGTGGCTCAAAGCCTTCGCCAACAAGTCTTTGCGAGATTTTTTTCTTTTTTTTTTGTACACTTTCAATAGTTTATTTCATTTCACTTTATTTATGAGAGAAGGTGTAAGGGGGGAGGAGAGGGCTATCAAGGCCTGTAGGTTCCCCCGCCTGCGGCCGCCATGCTCATGCTCTTCAGCTTGTTGTCCTTCTTCCACTTCATTCTGCGGTTCTGAAACCAGATTTTGATCTGTCTCTCGGAGAGGCAGAGGGCATGGGCGATCTCGATCCGCCGCCTGCGGGTCAGGTACCGGTTGAAGTGGAACTCCTTCTCCAGCTCCAGGGTCTGGTACCGGGTGTAGGCGGTTCGGGCTCGCTTGCCTTCAGGTCCGGACAAATCTTTGGACAGAGGCACACCAGAAAGAGAAAGGGTTGTAAAGAACGTTTACATGAGTGTGTAAAGTTTGGACACATTATTGCCAAGATAAGGGGAGCTGTGCATCATGATCTGAATATTCGAGTTGTAAATTTAAAGTTTGAAACCGAAATTGTATTTATTTTTTTTCCCCCTGAAAGCAAATTTGAGCTTGACTTTCTGGAATTGTTTTAACTTAATCGGATGATCAATAAATTTATCATGAAAATAGCCCTACCATGTCATTTGTTGTACCATAGCGCTGCACAAATTAGTTAAGCTGAACTGAACTGAGTGAAAAAGAATTGATAACCATCTGGGCATTAATATATTCACCTACACACTTCAGAAATTGAAGTAAGTACACAAAATGTTTCAAAATCCAAATTTTATCGGTAAACAACATTTCATTTTCTGAGTAAAAGGTGAGCTTTGCTAAATGACCCTTATCTGCGTAAATCAAAGCTTTACCAAAACAGGTGAGAGGCGCAATTTGGTGCCACTTTTTAATATCTGTTTCAAACATCACTAATATAAAATACCAAAATTTCACTGCGATTTGTTTGCAAGTTTCAATACTTTCTTTAAAAAAAAAACAACGGCACCAGCTCCACATACAAGACATAAAATCGATAAGAGATCATTAAAGAGAGCAGTTTACCATGACTTATGTGGAGTTTTCTCATCCACGGGTATATTTGAGGCTGTGCCGAGTCTCCAGCACTCTGAGGAGTCGTCGGTGCGCTCCCCGTAGGCTTATCTTCCTCCAGGGGGGAAGCCTTGGACGCACAGTCCCGACCAAGCAACAGCGTGCCTCCCCCGTTCGAGCACTGGGCGCCGCTTATGGAATTCTTCACGGCTCTGAGTTGGGGTTGCGTCTCGGCGCCCGGCGACAAGCTGGCCACCGTGGAGGAGGAGCACGGCAGAGGCTCAGGTGGAGGCGAAAGGGACGAGTTCTGGCTGCCGCCCGCGGACTGGCTGTACCTGACGGGTTCCACTGAAGGGCTGGCCGCTGCCGCCGCTGTGTGCGTCGGGGAGTAGCCCGGCGTCCGCTCGCTGCCCACAAAGTGTCCGCCGCCGGTCCGCCCGACCGTCAAGTCCATTCCGTTGTAGCCATAGCCGTACCTGCTGGAATGCATGGCCGTGGAGTCCCTGTATTGCTCGTTCGCGGTATTATGCTCTCCATAATTATGTAACTGAAAGTCCGCGCCATTGGGATAGCGACCGCAGAATGAGTTCACAAAATAGGAGCTCATTTGTTGACAGTTCCACCTTTTTTGCCCGCTGCAGGTATTGCTGTTGTTTTTGTGATTATTTTGGTGGAAGTAAACAGCATAAACCTGCAGCTCCTTGATTTGTGGCTCTTATGCTTTAGCGCGTCCTATTGCACCCTTGCACAATTTATGATGAATTATGGAAATGAGAGTGGGACATGGACTTGATTCTCTCTTACGTAGGCACCCAAATATGGGGTACGAGGCAGAATCACGTGCTTTTGTTGACCAGTCGTAAATCCTGCCTGGTGACCTCCAGAGGTAAACTCGTGCACGCAGGAAACACTCGGGCGGGATGGGAGGGAGTGCGCGCCTCCCCTGCCTTGTGCTCTCAGCTACGCGAGGAGTTTTTCCACTGTCGTGCTGCGCCATCCTCTGGCGCAACTGTTGCACTGACTGTCTGCGGCGCTTCTCCGAGGCGTGGGCTCCACACACGGGGGTCATTCGGAGGTTAACGACCATTGCGGCAAAGAAAGAGGTCTCCCGAACAATACAACGTGACATGCTGAGAGTGCAATCTCTCCAGAGATAGTGTACAGGAATAATTCGATCAGAATCTGTTATGCACGTTGTGCCGGGAGATGGCTGTAAATAGGCTCAGTTAATAGAATAAAAGCCCATTCAGAGCAGGGCCGCGCTCTTTTTGCGCTTTTCCCCATATAAAAGAGCTGAACGACTTCATGGGAGAACGTACTGATGAGTAAATGTTGGGAGAGGAGATTGAAGCTCAAAACATCACATACACAATATCAAATAATGCAACAGAGCCCGCCGTTCAAAGCCTTTGCAGCTTGTGCCACTTTGGTAAAATGAATACCCACACATACAGGCTTTATATGAACACAGAAATATGGTTTATAAGCAGGTTAGAATGGGTCGATCCAAAGCATCAGACACTTTAGAAGATGGCTATTGCGTCTCTTTTTTTTCTCTCTTTTTTTTTTTTACACACATAATCCGACCTTATTTTTGTCTTATTTAGAGGCGACTCTTTTATCATTCTGACTTTTAAACACTCCGTCCTCCAGCAAAGTTACTTTTTATATGTGGGGAAGATGTCAACTAAGACCGATGACAGAATTACAGTTCTCTTTTTATGAGAAACTAAAGGCAACCGAGATTTGTTCTCGAACTCAGAGGAAACGACGAGGAGAACACAACGTTTTGGAAAACAAATATATGAATATTTCTCAAGTATTTTGTAGTTTAAACTGAAGAATTTAATTTTGTAATGAGACGAGAAAAAAAAGATAGAAAAATAACTAATTATGGCAGGAGATAAGAAATAAGGGGTTCATCGCGTTCCAAATTTATCATTTGCTCATTTTTGTTTAGAATTGAACAGACACGGAAAGAATTCTGCATTTCTCCAAACAATGAATTTGAAGAATGGTCATTGGAAAAGAAAACTTTCAGCTGGAAACTTATATTCTGTCTCTTTTTTATGTATTTGCTCTGTTCAAAGCATTCCAATCACTCTGTTCAGTTTTTCATTGTATCACAAATGGATAAATCAGCTTCAGACAATATATTATAAAGAGATGAACGATGGAATTAGGTCAGAATCGTATGCATGAAGGCGCAGAAGCCTCCATAAAGCCGTGCACACATGCAACGGCCAGAGCTTCCCGTTTGGCTTTTTTTTCTCTCTCTCTCCCTCTCTCTCTTCTGGAATTTTTATGGCACCTTCGCCTCTCAGAAGCACAGACTTGTTCCCTGGTTCATGCCCTCTCTCACCCCCGGAGCGGCCATTTTTGTTTTATTTCCCCAAATGCACAAGCCCATTCTTGCGCGTTAAGAACGCAGAAACGCAAGACGCGGGTTCGACTTGGTAAGTCCAGAAAGGATCGATACATGCCGCAGCAGTGCACAAAGGTTGCACGTGAGCTGCTGCGCAAGGAGCGTGTTGCCGAAACTACAACGCTTACAGCAGCTGATCTATGAGCTGGGGCCAATGGCAACAAAGTTCCCACGAAACCTGTTTGAGTTGAAGCAGGGACACACCCGAGAGCTATAGGAAGATAGAAAATAAAGGAAAGGAGGAACGAGAGAGGCAGAGGGGAGAGATGGGGGTAAAGGGGGCATTCACAGCGACGCAGCATCACAACACGATTGGAAGGAAACGCAGACAATGCTTTACAACTGGCCTTTTCATATGAGCGAGGCGTTTACCAAAATAAAGTAGCAAAATTAAAATAGAATGTTATTCCTAATAATAATATTAATAATATTTCAAACATTTTTTTTACTTTTAGGGGCGCAATCATCTTTACACAGTCGAAATAATGATAATAAAAAAGAACGTTGTCCTTTAAAAAAAAAGAATAATTTCAGAAATTGAATACATAAATGTCTAGAAATAGAAATATTTACATATGTGCATGTCTGTATTACAGTCATATAATATGTGAATGTACAATAAAAATGTGTTTGGTCAAAAAGGACAGTTTGTAAAAGTTAACGAGCATTAAAAAATTGCAAAGAGCAGTTTATTGGGCAATGCACTATTTGCATTAATTTTCAACATTTGTATGCATCGATATAATCACCATCTGTAATAATCTGATCCACAAATTTAACAAGACAACTTAAAAATAATGAATAAAGAAATATACTGTCAGTTATTTTATTTTATTTTTTCCCCAAGCTGCACCCAGCGATTCACTGCAAAGCAACAGAAGCAGCAAGTCTCAAATTTAGTAACGCAACTATATTGACGATTTGCATGGTCACACATTAAAATGCAAAAGATTTACAAGAAACAAAAGACGCAAATGTCAACCCACGAGGGCTTTGCTGGGGCTGCACAAAAATATTTGTAGCACAGCAGCTGACACCACAAGG
The DNA here is from genome assembly GCA_010277075.1 of Poeciliopsis retropinna. Taxonomy (NCBI): domain Eukaryota; kingdom Metazoa; phylum Chordata; class Actinopteri; order Cyprinodontiformes; family Poeciliidae; genus Poeciliopsis; species Poeciliopsis retropinna. Next base: position 9,765,361 of record VMRM01000016.1, read on the forward strand.
TCGGCACAATTTCAATCCCGTGATTGCACATTGACATTTTAAGCCTGTACGTTCAGAAGCAGTGAATAACATTTTCAAGAATAAAAACTGTCAAATGTCGAGGTCTGTGATGTTCTGGCTCCAAAGCAGAGATTTGCAATTCACCAGTTGCAGCTTCCAAACCTGCAGTTTCACTATATCTGACGAGTCAGTGCTTAAAATGTGCATGCTGAGGTAAAATGTAAAACACGCCCAGGAAATAATCACACACAAATATAACATCATACACAAACGTTTAAGCTCTTTGGCACCAGGACTAAAAAGCAGACCTTCATAACCTTTCCTAATCTTTTCCACAGGAGGGCAGCAAAGAGCACGTTTTGAATTTCGCAGACCACATTTAAAGCAATACAACAAACAAATAAAGTCCACATGGGCAAGTCAGAACACGAAGACATCACAAAATGAACGCAGTCTTTCAACAACCTGGACACGCATCTATTTGATATTAACATGTACCTGTCGTTGAATTCAACAATGCACAGGAAAATGGAGCTTTAGTGTTTAACTTTACAAATTCATGTAAACGTCTGAACATGTGCAGTCTGGGAACTTCGGCTGCCTTACCTTGTGACGGCCTCTGCATGTCAACAGTGCAAATCAAGGGTGGAAGGGGAAAGCCTCCAGCTGAGTCGACGGACGGAAACCGGGACTCCTGGGGGTCAGTGACGCACCAGCGCTCCTTCCATTTGTCCCGCCAAGGCGTGTCAAAAGCCCAAACATATCCAATCATGCCTCAGTGTATAGATCCCGTGTTTCGATTTAAAATGTGAAGGAAAAAATGCTAACAATAATCTCCAAAATAGCAAAAACGAGAAAGAGTTGAACATGAGGTAGGTGACTGGTGGGGAGAGTTGAGCAAGGAAGCCTGAGTCTTCTAATGAAAGGCTGCTCTATTCCGCTATTGGAAATTATATATATATATATATATATATATATATATTTATATATATATAAATATAAAAAAGTTCATGTTCACGGCTCGATGACACGTGACCGAGCAGTCCAGCCAATGGGGAGCCGAGTCGGCTCGTAAAGTTGAAGCGCTGTGTTGTAAATTTTCATAAACAACAACGGATTTATGGCCCGGCGCTGGGGACAGAGGGTGAGAGAGAGAGAGAAAGGGTGGGTGATGGAAAGGGGAGGAGAAAGGCTGGAGAAGGAGAAAGAGAAGGGAAAGGAGGGGGCGCAAGTCGCCATCAGGCGCCATCTTACCGAGAGAGAGGAGGAGAGGGAAGGGAACGCAGAGTTCAACATCCGCAGGCAGCCAGTCCCACCTCGCATCCTCATAGTTCAAATTCTTTAACCTCGCTGTTTATCTAACCTCTCACACAGAACAGACTTCAAAAATAGCCTGCACAGGTGACCGAATATGGATAACCTGTTTTGCAAATGTTTACATTTTCTGCTTCGACGAGAGTGTGAACATATGCAGACAGGTTCTCAATGATTACACACACAACCTGGCATACATAAGAAACATATATATATGTATATGTATATGTATATGTATATATATATATGTATATATATATATATATATATATATATATATATATATGTGTGTGTGTGTGTGTGTGTGTGTGTGTTCTGCATATATATATACTGCTCAAAAACATAAAGGGAACACTTAAACAATATAATATAACTCCAAGTAAATCAAACTTCTGTGAAATGAAACTGTCCATCTAGGATGTGTTATTTGAGTGTTCCCTTTATTTTTTGAGCAGTATATATATATATATATATATATATATATATATATATATATATATATGTGTGTCGGGGTGTGTGTGTGTGTGTGTGTCAAATGTGGTAGTTTATAGTTTACAACCTTTACTTTCCCTGTAATTATGTTCGTAATAAAAACGTGTGCAGGTCGTGCCATTTTTTTTCTTAACATTTGTTATGCTCCATTACACTTTTAATGTGCATCCCACTCATTTGGAAGTTGCTTGCTTTACAGTTAGCACACAGTCTAAATTGATCACAATACTAGCACATTGTCAATTAGAGCTACCAACGCAACAAGAACAACAACAAAAAATGCCGACTAATGCTTATCCAAGTATTTTTGGAAGCCTTCACTTCTAGAGGTGTGTATGTAGATGGGAGGTTGAGGTGGAAACACAACTCATGTGAATATTCAGATTTATTGAGCAGGACACCTACATTTCCATTCAGTGATAAAACATGTATTTAATTAAAGCACGCATCCGTCTCGAAACAAGCACATCTATGCATCTGCCATCATCAAAAGAAATTAACATCCATTCACTTAGAAAAAAATCCTGATTTAGTTTCAATCTGTGACAGTTGATGTATACTGTATAAAAGGGAACATGTTAGGTAGTTTTCGTTCAACGGAATGTTGGTTCAGTAGTATTCAGTCACATGCATGATCATTTGTGTTGATATAGCTATGTACAAAAACATAGCTAAAAATACAGTTGAAATATTTATTTTCCTCAGTTGTTCAGTATTTAAAATGCAAAGCAGCATAAATCACACAATCGCTTGAAAAGTGAAGACACATGTCCCTTATTATCCCTAGACACATATGATGATATTTAATTCTCTGTATCTCCGTCTTTAATCTCGGTTCTGCCGGGTTCTCCATCTGCGGATTCGGTGTGGATGTCGGCCTGTTTCATCTCCTCGTGGTTGGACTCATCCTTATGGTCCTTCTTCCACTTCATTCTGCGGTTCTGGAACCAGATTTTGATCTGTCTCTCGGAGAGGCAGAGGGCGTGGGCGATCTCGATCCTCCGCCTGCGGGTCAGGTACCGGTTGAAGTGGAACTCCTTCTCCAGCTCCAGGGTCTGGTGCCGGGAATAGGTCTGCCGGCCCCGCTTCCGGGTTGGATCTGCAGAGAAGACGAAAATAATAAATTAGATGCCTATGCCTGTATTATTATTATTATTATTATTATTATTATTATTATTATTATTATTATTATTATTATTATTTATTTTTTTTTTATTATTTATTTATTTATTTATTTATTTATTTATTTATTTCGGAAGCTGGCAAAAAAAGCACTTGTAGCTGCAGGCACAATGTTTTCCTTTATGGTATTTCATTGTTATGGTTCGTATTTTCGTATTACTTCAAGTTTCCTCAACGGACACAAGTCTCTCTTTTTGTTGTTGTTTTTTTTGTTGTTGTTTGTTTCTGACATTTTAAAGTGGTCGTGTTGGAGTCATTTGCACATGTTTGTAACCTCTGGTGTCATGAAGGCCTTTCCAACTAAAAGCCTATAATGGTCTTCGCACACGCACACCCACACCCACGCACGCACACACATACACACACAAAAGCCAAACCAGTTCTCACTGGCAAAAAAAACCCCTGTATATATATATATATATATATATATATATATATATATATATATATAAACCCTGTATATATATAGGGTTTATATATATATATATATATATATATATATATATATATATATATATATATATATATATATATATATATATATATATATATATACAGGGTTTCATTGTGCTCTGAATCCATCTGACGGAAATTGTGAGTCATATTGATCCTGGTTCTCAGAGAACAACACAGCCTCTGCGGTGCAGACTCAATTAGAAAGAAGCTGCAGAGTACGGGGGAGCTGATTTACGCCGCAGACCGGGCTCTTTTACGGCCACAAAGGGGGAGAAGAGGCTGTAAGAGTAATAGGAGTGCAGAGGAAAAAAAACCCCAGCGGCAAGTCTCTGCCTATGGTGAACACACAGGAGCTTTGGTCAAATGAATTTATGGCTGCAGAACTCATTAGTTGCGCAATAAAAGTTTTACGATTCTTTCCATGCAACAGGAATGAGCTGGTGGGTATTAATCGAACTGCTAAGGTCCGGCGTAAGTATTGTTTTTTTTTTGTTGTTGTTTTTTTAATGTCATTGTGGTTTTGGGTCAGAATTTACCTGATGCCCTCATCCAAGGGTACATACGGCACTGTTTGTCCGTCGGCGAGGTGAGGGGTCCCGGTCCCGGATGACAGCAGCTCTCGCTGAACAGGCGGCCCTGATCAAGCGGGCTGCTGCAGTCCTGAGTGTAAATGTCTCGTCCCAGGCCACATCCTGAGGTAAACACGGGGCTCAGACTCTGGTAGGCTGCGTTATTGACGCTGTAAACTCCAGGGAGGGATGGCGTAAACGTGATGGCCGCAGTCCGAAGGTTCTCCCCTCCAGGTCCAATGCCACAAGTCGCTCGCTCGACGATCGGAAACAGATAACTCCCCGGCGCAGATTTGCAAAGGAGACTGTCCACATAATAAGAACTCATTTTTTTTTTCTTTTTTCACCCCCGCTCTGATTTGTTGGCCCAGAATCCTCAGTGTCGTTTTTACGAGGTAGCGTGATATATGACAGCAATACACCCTAGATTTACACCAAACCCCATTTTTTTGCTCTGGACCAAAGAACCCAGCCATGTGACCAAGGCCCGGTTGCTCTCATCCAATCAGCGGAGGCGTGGATGTCGCGATGGCACCGGACCACGGAGCGGGATCAACACCTCACACACATAAACACGCAGAGTCGAATTAACTCTGCAGAGAAATTCTCGCAATCTAAATGATCTTCAGATGCAGTTACAGACATAACGGTATTATGTCGCCTCTCTCTTTCCCCACCAGGAGACTGGAAATACATTCTTTTTTTTTTTGTTCGTTTTAATGCTTTTACCTACATCTAATGGCGTGTAACTATTCTGGTAAATGCAATAATAGACGTCACCGGTATATTAACAGTGTGATCGCTCATTTGCTCCTTTTTAACACCTTACACCAGATTAACTGTTGAACATTTAAAAATGTAACGAAATAATGGTGAAAGTGGTTTGAATCTTTTAAGAGTATTTTAAGTGACTCTGATAAACTTAATTTTATGCAAATACATATCCACTTATGTTCTGTATTAATATCACTGAAGCTGAATAGGTAATTCAGCCATAACTTAAACTATTTTGTCTTTGAATTTAATATACACACTTGAGTCATATAGGTAATTTTTGACCATGTAAAGCTCATTCAATTTAAAATGACAAGGAAAAACAGCCTTATAAAAATAAATTTTCTGTTGCTATTATTATTATTATTATTATTATTATTATTATTATTATACACACATTGTAAAATAGTATATTTATATAACATTTTTCAAGACGCACTGCAACTACACCTGCACGTCCTTCAGGATTAAAAACATGCCAAAGACTACCGAGGAAATATCACCAGTGCACCTCCCCTATAATTGAATTGCAGGTATAAAAATAATAATAATAAAAAAATAAATAAATAAGAACAGAAAACACACGACTAATTTATGACTTACCTACTAATTTATTGACTAATACTATTTAGCAATACTGATATTGCTACATTTATAATATATGCATTTAGTCAATTCAAACGTATTTTAAATAAACACTATGTATCATTGCTTTTCATCCCTGAAAAAAATAGCAACTACTTGAAAAAGTTCTATGACCTGCACCTAATATATTTATTATATTGTTACTACTGCAACTACTATGGCCAGTAATAATAATAATAATAATAATAATAATAATAATAATAATAATAATAATTATTATTATTATTATTATTATTATTATTATTATTATTATTATTATTATTATAGTTATTATTATTTATAATAATAATAATTAAAATTATTTAAATTATAAACAAGAAATATAGTAGAAGTCGAGGGGGGAAAATACTAACTTGAATTTTCCGCACTATCAAAGAAGCATGGTTCAACGTAAATAAATAAATAAATAAATGCCACTCCGAGGAAGGAAAAAAAAAGCCACCAGTAAACATGTAGACCTGCGTTGTGCGCATGAGCAGCAGTTATCCGGCGGAAGCCACATAGTTAAATCTTCACTGTGTCGCCTTTCCCCTTCCCAGAGCTGCAGGGTATGGAACCAGCTTCTGCGGTGAGACTGTAAAAAAGGTGTGAAATTATTTTCCTTGACTCTTAAAACGTTACTACAGTTTTGTTCCCTCTGTGCCGCTTCGCCGGGGAGGAGCTGCTCCAACAGCAAAAACAGCAGTGACGTTGATGGAAAAGTGTCGCCACCTCCTGTCAATTTGTGGGTATTGCGAGGCGGTTTCCAGCTGCGGCGACGTTTTTTAAATTTGCAACATTACTTCAGGAATGAAAGCAGGTCAGAGAAGAGGGGACGTGGCAGAGGTAATGTTGTGTCTCCATGGTTATGACATTTTCAGCAGCAAATCTGATTTTTCAGAACAATTTAAAGCTTGCTGCTGGTTTCGACTCCAGCGCCCCCAGTTTGTTCCTCCACTCCCTTACGGATCAAAATAAAGAGCAAAGGGCGGAAGGTTCCCAGGTGGAAACAAAGCAGGGTTCCAAATGACCGTGAGTCCTGCGCGTTCCCTCTGTCGGATAGGAATCCAATAAAGCTGATCATTTCCGCTCGGCCTTTTGTCCCAGATCCCAATCACACAGAAAAAGAAGAGGAGGTGGGGGACGGGGGGTGGGGGACACAAATGGGTGCCATTCTGGAAACGGTCTAATTGTGTCTGGACGGCCATAAAGCCATTAAAACTGGAATGCCAGACAGTGTATAGCAGAGCAGGCGCTTTTATTACGCTGTCTCTGGCCGAGTCTTTGAAGTTTGGGTCCATCTGCGTCCACCCCAAACGCGTCACAACACCACTCCTGCTGGACTCGATTGAGTCTTAGAAGGAAAGGCAGTCAATACTTTTTTTTTTTTTTTTTTTTTTGCTGTTGTTGTTGTTTCTCCAGAATCCGTGAGCTCGTCCCATTAGAGCACGTTGACTGAGAAGAAATATTGCATCATTTGCTAAGGTGCATGTGTGCCAAACGCTATCTCAAACCTGCGGGGACTTGAACCAGCACCGCCATCAGACCATCCACATGTATAATCCACAAGTAGTACTACATGCTTCACTGGAAGACATGCGACTTAAAAATAATTATATTTGTATCATAATTAACTGTAGCAACAAAGAGACGTTTAAAACTGATCCTCTGGGTCTGTTTACAAGGCCCTTCTGAAGGCTTGTCATATCTGTGCTGAGCTGGACACAAACACGCCGGGCGCTTTCTTCTGAGCTTCAGCTGTCGAAGACCTCAGTGTCTCTTCTTTTAGTGCGCGTGAGTGTGTGCGCGTCCCCTCTTGCCTCGTAGCGCTTTGCACCCCATAAAAGGTTATAGCCGTAATTGTCTTTTATGGCTGTATACAGCTAACAACATCCTCTGCCAAGACGCAACTCTTTCCCCAAAACATACACACACGCACACACTCACGCATATACAGACGCGCACTCACACACCCACAGACACACTTGCACCAAGAGGTGCATTTTAATTACTGTGCGTCTGTGTGTGAAAACTGTCCAAATAACTTAACTTAAAATAAGCAAATAAATAAATAAATAAATAAATCATTTTGAGACAATATATTTTCTGCATGCAGTCTTATTTGTGGGCACCTTTTTACGCACGGCAATACTGGACTGACTAAAACACAATCATAAAAGGAAAGTCCGACGACCAACGCTTTCGAGATATAATTTGTTTTATTTAATAAATAATACAAATTACATATATGAACCAAACGTCTGACGGTCAGAAGACCGTGCGAGGTATTCAATGGATAGCCTACAGTGTTTCCTTTTTTCTTTCTCTAACAAACATGGTGTCCCTTAATTGGAAATGTCACTCCCTGAAATTCAGTCAGACGTGTTTTTTTTTTTTCTTTCCTTTTTTTTTACAGTGATGCCAGCAAATCTATATGACCCAAAGTCTAAAAAACAAACAAACGTATTGTAGGTAGTTGAACGATATAGGTAGTCGATGATAGTAACTATACCTGTGATAAGATCTAATAGGAATTTCTAAGAGATCTGAGCGGTTTGTGTATCAATGCGAGCTGTTTTCCTCACTACGGATTTTAAAGTTAGTATCAAATTCAGGGCCATCTGTCATATTTCTATTACTTATGGAGAAAAGACAGTAAAATTAACACAGTTTCTTCCATAAACTATACGTTTAGACAACAAATATAACTAAACAAAGTAGACACACACACACACACACACTTGGCTAGAAACATCCACACACACAAACAAGCACAATTAAAAGGAGCAGGCCAACTAATTTAACACTTTAACGAGGTATTAATTCAAATCAACAAAACAATTAAAAAACGAAACAAAACAATGGGCACTGTCAGAATTGTGCAATTTAAAGGTAGTAGCATCAAACTAATATCCGACATGCTTTTTTTCCCTTTTACAAGACAAATAATTCTATAAGATGTTATATAGTACAATAAGACGAGGGAGTTTTAAAAACAAATGTCCAGCTTTATCTGCTCACAGCCTAGAAATCTTGTGTGTATCTGCGCGTAATTCAGTCGTCTTTCGGCGCGCCATCCTTGTTAAACTTCTTCATCTTCATCCTGCGGTTCTGGAACCAGATTTTGACCTGTCTCTCGGTGAGGTTCAGCAGTCGAGCCACCTCGTACCTGCGGTCCCGGGTCAGGTAGGTGTTAAAGAGGAACTCCTTTTCCAGCTCGAGGATCTGGTGCTTGGTGTAAGGGCAAGCGCTTTTTTCTCGTGGCGCTCGCGTGGAGCCAGTTGGACACAGGGTTATCTAGAAAGAATGTGGGGCGGAGGGAGAGGGGAGGTGAGATCAAATACTAGTTCTACATTGAGGAACATTTCAAAATTATTTTTTATCAATAATATTAATAACAATAAATAATAATGGCTCAGTAACATAAGTGAAAGTGAAAGACGCTTCATGTCTAAATACAGCTGTCCACCTTTCTGCACTCCCCAACATCTGATACTGCAACGTGAGCCCTTCACAGCCCTCCAAAAGGCAATGGCACGTTCAGAATGCCAACTGACATCATGCACCTCGCACCTCGTGGCTTTTATGCGCAAAAATAGCTGAAACATGAAAGAGCGTAGAGCGGACTAACTTACTTGGGTCCAGGCCCGGTTTGTCCTCGCCCTCTGCGCTCAGCTCCCCTCCCTGCGCGGACAACTCGTCCTTCTCTCCGGGTGACGGTGTCGCCACCGTGCCGTTGGCGTAATCGGAGAGCAGTAGCGCCGTGTGAGACCCCGGTGGCGTCCCGAGACCCTCCGGTTTGATCGCATAGTGATGGTGACTCGGCGGTAATCCAGTCATTGACACGGGTTCAAGAAGCCAAGACTGGAAGCGGCCGTCCGTCTCCGCGCCCATCGGGCCTTGCGGATGCCCGTAGTGGTGATAAACAGAGGAGACGGCGCCTGGGAACTGAGCCGGGACATGGTTCCATGACGGCCCGAAAACGGGGGCTTTGGACGGGAAGCCGCAAGTTCCGAGCTCGCTGTGGTCAACCACAGGGGCGGGCTGTCTGGCGTGCTGGACACCGACACCAGAGGGGTACCTCGGGTTGGAGAGCTCCTCGCTTTCAGGCAGGATAAGGGAATCAACGTAGTAGCTCGTGAGTGCTCCGGACGTCGACATGGCAGGGAAATTAGACCGATTTCACATGTACGCAGTCATACAACAGATACATGCAAAGTAAAACTAAAACCACACATTCCCCAAAAAGCACGCACACACACACACAAATGCACGCGCAGCAAAGCGCAGCCTCACAAAATAACAATGTGGAGAAATCAAGTAGCAACTTGGCCCCATGCACGGAGAACTACAGTGGGGAAAGTAATGGGGAGCCACGCCGCGATGCCATTGGGCAGCTGAGACACGTGATCATAAAGCCGAACAATAAAAGATAAATCAATCCCTGCAGTCATTAAATACTCAGCCTGCTCGACTATAACAAGCACTGGTTTTTATAAATTATCAAGATTTGAACATTTGTACAGAGTGAGATTTTAAAAAATATATATGAATGAAAAAAAGGGGGGAGGAAGAGTCAACAACAGCACTGCTACTTGCTGTGTAGCATTCAAATCCCTTCATTGGTTATCCAAAACGATACAATATGTATTTGGAAGCCTTATTTTACGAGTTACTTTATTGGACACGTAAGCGCCCCGCCGCTGCCGCTCGCCAAAACACATTTAAAAACACCCGCGTATTAAAGAGGAACTTTGCAACTCGAGGATTGAAGCAACGCGAGGATAAATTACGACCAAAACACACTGCGTTCTGTTTTTATTTTTGCTCCGAAGGCTGAGGGAAACATCATACAACGTGCGTCAGTTTCCCACGTTGGAGTCTCAGAAATCGCTGAATGAAGTACAGATATTGTGTTGTTTTTGTTATTTTCTGATGCAAGATACATTTGAGCTCCGGTTTCATTATTATTATTATTATTATTATTATTATTATTATTATTATTATTATTATTGTTATTGTTGTTGTCATTGCTACTACTACTACTTGTCTATATTTCTATCATTTGTTTTACATTAGTAGTTTCATCATTATATAGAGACACTCTTTATTATATACTTTATAAATTGTTGGATATTTTGGCAACAACAAAGAAAGAATTATTTATTTAGGTGAGTTTATTTACGAATAAAAATTCATAAATGCGAAACAAGGCTGTGTTATATTTTTCTATATGATTAACGGGCTGGAAAAGTAGGACATAACTAACCTCCTCTGCGTCTCATCGTCCAGATATATATTCTTTTTAAATTATAATTTTTAAATAAATTAAAAAAATAAGACTTAAAGACAGGCGATAGGAAAGTAATAAAATTGTAGTTTTTTGTGCAATGTCCGACCTATTTTATTTATTTAAGAAGTATCAAAGAGATACATATATATTTTTAGTTTCAAAATTTTGACAGATATGAGTTGGTTTAAAAAAATAATGAGAGTGTAACTTCGGCATTCTTTAAATCATAATATCAAGCGATTAATTACTAACGATAATGAATAAACACATTAAGACTTGTATTTAAACTGTATGCAATGATACTCACTAAATAAGCCTATTCACGTCATGTGGCACCATCTCAAAAATACAGTTCGTGTCGTCTTTTCATATTTGTATCCATGTAAGAGATTAATGGTAAATCACAGTTTGCTTAACTCGACGTCCTTTGCTATTTACACCGCCGTTATCACTTGCGCTGCCCTTGCATGTTGGTTTCATCGCCGCCATTAACAAACGAACTCCTAATACCTGCCAGCAGTCCGAGACTCGGTGTAACATTACGCTCAAAATAGTACTAAAATCAGCCTTAACTGTAGCCCATGTGCTTTTCACCCTTCAAGAAAAAAAAAAAGCGACAAAATTAGATTGTGTTTTGAATGTGGTTCCTGAAAGTTTTAGTTTATAAAATGCTGAAGCATCTAAGCTCAAATAAATATGCGGGAATATTGTTCCAGAATTAAGAAATGCGCAAACATAATTAAATTACCGAGGTAATGTCTTAAGACGTTCCTAAACTCTTAAATATACAAAATACATTCATATATTTAACAGTTCAATTTATGCAATGAGCTACTATTAAATGTATAAAATGATTCTCTTCTTAATCGTGTATATATTAAGCGTGAAAGCAAACAAAACGGCAACAACTCAATTTTAATTTTAAAAAAAAGGAGATTTGAGTTTATGCATGCCCATTTTCTAATAGTCGAGCTCTAATGTAGTTGTATAGGCTCGGAAGTTGCAACTTTGGGTTTTGCTGCACGACTCTGGTGTTTTATTTCATGCACGCATATAAACAGTCTGGCCAACACCCTTACAAGGCCACAGGGAATCCAAGCCGTGCAGATTTTCTGCATTCTGCACAGCATACAGAAGAGGATGTGGGAAAGGAAAGACTCCGAGGTGTCTAGAATGCACAATCTGATTTCCCATCACCTCTCTTGGTATACTTGCGCAGTATCCAAGCAGCAGACATCAAACAAACCGAGCAAGGAAGGAAAGGAGGATGAGACGAGCGGCTGCAGTGCGCCTATTTGTTCACTAAAACCTCGGATGGACAAACAAGAATGAACAAACACCTTTGCGGCAGGAAAAGACGCCACGACGCCAATGGCTCTCAGGGCTGTAAAAGCTTTTAAATCAGGGTGTCTTTTTCAACCCCCGCGGTTTACCGCAGGGGCTATTCACTTCTTTTGCTTCTGCAGATAACAGCCTGTCTGGCGGATCTGAAAATCGCCATAAAGCCCACCATTCCTCCTCCTTTTGTGTTTGGAGCCACCATTGCGCAGAGGAAGCATCCGGTCTCATTGCCCGCGGAGGTCGCTGTTGCCCCATTCACCTTCCCCTTCCCCTCCACTGCTGCAGTGGTCGTAACCGAGGCCTTGTCTGGCGTGTCTGCGTCACTACTAATGGCGGAAAGCGTTGTAATGCTTTATTCTGAATCCAGTACGCAAACTGCGTCGGGGTTTTTGGTCACAGATATTCGAGCCCAGTTCCACTTGTTGTGTGTTCAGCAAGATTGGAGAGAATTCAAGGAAAGCAAGAAAAATATTTGACACAATGACTAAAAGCAACCAGCCCAGCCCCTCCCCGATTTATTACCTATCCATCCAAACACCTATACACATGAAGGAAAAAGAAAAAAAAAAAAAAAAAAAAAAAAAGTCCCACCATTTTTATTTCTCCAAACTGCCTTCCGCTTGGTCTCGAGGTTTGCAACTGGGGCAATTAAGACAGTTTCATGTTGCAGAGTTAAGAAATGGACCCCAACAACATGAAACTACCTAAACCACTCGACAGTCGATCCGGGGCCTCAAGAGGAATACAATCGGCCGGTTCGTAATGCGCCGTGGTGGTCGCTTCCGTCATCATGTTTCCAAAAAAAAAAAAAAAAGCACAGCATCTCGCTTTAACAGAGCATTCTACAAACTACATGTGTAGATAAGCCACCGAGACGATGCGCAACAACAGCAACAACAACAAAAAAAAGGAGGCAGAATCACAAAAGGCGAAAGGACTCACCCGAATCCTCGATCTGTTTATCCCATTAATTCCCGGATTGAAGCGCATAGAAACAGTTTATCCAGAGCGACTTCGGATTACTAATAGCCTGTGAGACGGGCCTCCTCTCCGTGCGACAGGCTCTCTCACAACTGAAGCAGCTCTTCGAGGAGAGGGAGAAAGCTCATATACCAGCCAGTCATAAAACTCTACAATAGCCGGCTGGGCATGCAGCAGGACGGCTTATACAGCCTAATATCTTAATTATTTCCGATGGTCTCAGAAACGGTCCTTTCTCAACAAAACAAAAGGATCTCCAGAGTTAGGAAGTCTGTTTGATTTTATCCGTTCACTATTTAATCAGAAAATATATATAGATACATAGATATATATATTTCTTTTTTTTTACCCCTGTATTAACAATCAAAAGATATTATTGTTCACTTTGCAAGAATTCAAGCTGCTAGTCCTGAGTCCGAGCTGATAATTTATTAGGCTTTACACAAAAAAAACACACCTGTACACAGAAATATACAACCAAAAATATTCCTCCTTCACACGGCTTTTGTTTACAGTGTGAACAAAGTTACAATTTACACATTTAGCTCGAACATGTAGAGGCAGCCCATGTCTCAGGAAACATTACATTCCGATTTGATTTTTCAGCCTTGCAGATTCCATTTTTCAAATGTGAATTTGTGTGGGAATTTTATGCACAACTCCAGGAATTTAATGAATATATTTTCAGAATTTAAACAGCGGCTCATTTGGGAATTTAAATCTAATTCCCTTGTATTACTTTGCATACGTTTTTGCCAAGAGATAGAAAGTCATTGTGTGTGTGTGTGTGTGTGTGTGTGTGTGGGTGCGTGTGTGTGTGTGTGTGTGTGTGTGTGTGTGTAGAGGGGGTGGAGGGTATTCAACTGCACTGATCCTTTCCTACAACAGATGTAACAATACAAAAACACATGAGAAACAGTCACAGCTAAAACACCCAAAGATGATTTTTTTTGTTTATTATTTTCCTTTTTTTTTCCTTTTCTTTTTTTTTTCTTTTTTTTTTTCAGAAGGTCATTTAACGACGATGGGCAGTGAGAGACGGCTGCATCTCTCAGGGAAATGAAACTTTTGAGCTTGGAGTTGAGGAATTTGGAGGACAGCTTGTTCAATAACTTCATCCAAACTTTTTTTTTGTTCCCTTTTGAGTCGTTGTTGTTTATCATGAAAATCCATAGTTGGAGGTGAGCTCCCGGATCCTATTCTCCCGCGTCATTTTCTTAAGCTTCATCCTGCGGTTCTGGAACCATATCTTGACCTGTCTGTCCGTCAGGTGGACGCTCTTGCTGATCTCTAGGCGGCGCTCTCGGGTCAGGTACATGTTGAAGAGGAACTCCTTCTCCAGTTCCAGCGTCTGGTGTTTGGTGTACGGGCAGCGTTTCTTTCGGCCACTTTTCGCTGTCAGCCAGTTGGCCGTGTTTTCGCTTTTTGTGTCTCCTAGAAGGATGGCAGATAAATAGTTTGGTTTTCTTTGTCTATTTTTGTTTGTTTATTTTACGCAATGAGAATCATGAATGCAAGAGCAAAGTAGCTTAAGCACATGTGATTATGAAGTACACCACAACAAACATGAAAATATGATCTTACTCAGACGTGTCTGTGTTTTTGTATATTTTAAAATAATGTAATTTCACCCTCGATGGGCCTCCATCGGTGTATTTTAAACCCAGAAAAAATAGTTGGGTTTTACTCATAAAGCCTTAACATAAATATAAAAATAAATTTTAATCACCCTAATCGCCTTTTAATGATATTTACACACAAACAGACGTTGTCTAATATCTTCCATGCTAATTCCACAAAAAAGAGGAAATACGGATACATTTTTAGGAAGACTGAGATGATAGTTTTGCCTGTTGGCGCAGCTGGTCAAATCACAACAAGGCGATATTATTCCAGCTTCTTCTCACGTCTAATTTTTCACCCATTTTTCTTCCTATTGTTTAGATCAGCTAAGGAGAGCTAGATTATTATTTTTTTCCCTATGTCTGTTTAGAAAAACTGTGCCCGAGGGATAGAAGCTATAAACACATTTTAAAGGACGGCTGTAATAATAAACACGTCTGGAGAAGAAAAATGACAAACGCACCAAAACATGTGCCACCAGTTAAAGCACGTAAAAGTTAAAATTTACAAATCTGAATGGTGATTGAAATAAAAAATAAAATAAAATAAAATAATAATAATAATAAATAAACAAATTTCTTTCCTGCCAGTTTCCTCAACTGTAAAATAATTGCACGGTTTTTATCTACAAACAACGTTTACACCAATAACGCAAAAGGGAAAAGTAAATCTAGAATCATGTTTTGGTGTAAAAAGTCTTAGAAAATGTTACCTGGTGCTATACGTGCGCGTAGGCCTGTGCGCCAGTTTCCACAGCGGTCTATCACTGAAAATATTTCTAATTGTGAAATTTTAGAGGTTATCTCATTTGAACATTTGATGGCTAGGTGAAGCCTGGCTCATAAGTTATATGTTTGGGTTTTTGACGCATTACAATAACAATAGTAATTCTAAAACCGTCTTAACGCAACGCTTTGTCAATGCCATGTTTACAAACACGTGCCTCTACGTCTGTCTATAGACCAAACCGCAGCTTAAGACATGACAGGTGCCATTAAAAAAAGCCTCACTCTACCTGTTTGCCATCAAAACAAGGCAGACCACATCTACGTCCCGCAGTGATTACCTTTATTGGCCTTCGCCGCTCTCTCCTTGTCATTCTCCTCCACCTCCTCTGCAGAGGAGGCTTCACCGTCCGAGGAGTCGCGACCCTCCTCGGTGCCCGACGCAGCTTGAGGCGGCAGGTCGGTGGCTTCCTCCGCGTCCTTCCCCTTCTTCTCCGCCGTGGCTGGGACGGACGCAGAGGTTGGTGGCGAGTGGAAGCGAGCGTGATCGACGGGGTGCTGCAGGCCAAAATGAGAATGGGAAGGGGAAGGGTTCGACTGGGGGCCGTTGTTGGCGCTGTAAAGTTTATGAGAATGTGCGTGCGTCTGAGACAAGCGGAAGAAGCCCGGCACAGGCACCGACCCCCCGCCACCCCCAACTCCACCACCACCACCACCGCCGCCATCGGTGACTGTGCAAGAAGAAGTCAATCTTGAATATGTAAGGTCTTCGGCGGTGGACGCTTTGGGACACTTGGGTTGCTCGTACAGGCAGTAGGCGCTCTCCTCCTTGATGTTCTGCGGGAAAGTGCACGGTGCGACCTGGGGACCCACAGAGTGTTCTTGGTCCATACGACATGACCTCTGCGCGTCCATCCACATCTCCATGCTGGACATGTATGCACCTGAGGTGGACACCACATTCTGGGGACCGACCTCGTTCCGTTTAGTCATACCTGGGAAGTATCCATAGTTGTGTAGTCCGTAAGGCACTTCTGCTGCGGTGCTGTGCGGCACGCAGACCGCACTCCCGGCATAGTGACCCCCACCGCTCTCGGTGCGGGCGCTGATCAGGGAGTCCACTAAAAATGCGTTTCCAGACGGGCTGTCCGAACATGACATTATTGTAGTGTATTTTGGCGAAGGGAGAAGATAGCCCTTTCTGGCTGACATTTCTTGTGCAAAACATGCTGGATATGATTAGAGGCACCCCCCTCACCGCCGAGAGGACTGTAAAACCAATGAAAACGCAGGAAGAAGGGACAGTCCCCGCCCACTTTCAGGCTACGTAGGAGTAGAATAGAAATCCATCATGGAGCTCAAGCAGAGAAAGAAGCGGGCAGAGTAATCAGAGTGTTTCCACACCTCTTCTTAATGCACCAACCTGTGCAGAAGAGACTATAAGTCCAACAATCCACATGGTTGTAATGTGCATATATATTTGTTTAAATGATAAAATGCGTAACAACATTTCAAACTATTTCAAGTAGTGGAGCAATACAAGAAAATCAAATATTACAACAAAACTCAGCAATCAGAGAAAGAATTATTTGGATCCTCAAAAAAATATATAAATAAATAAAATAAATAAATAAATAAATAAATAAAAAAAAAATGTAAAAGTCACAATTGCTAATTTTGGGCTGACTAGGTAGTAAACTTAAACCAATATAACCTGAAAATTGATTTAACGTTCACTAACATAAGGCTTTACAGGCTTTGCGTAAAGATGGAAAGTCATTTTAAACAGCATAGCTGCTGTGACCCTCCAAAAAAGACATGACACAAAAAGAAACGGGTATCCCTGGCAATAAAGTCTTTAATAAGGTTGCAGAAAGGAATCGCCTTTGGCATAGTGGCTTTTTATCTGTTGGATCTTCGAGCCGGAGGACAACAGTTCGTGAAAAGGAACGATGCTAACACACGAAAAAATGCCAAATTGTACGCATTTTTCCACAGAGCAAAGCCAAACCTGTGATGAAAGGTTTGGCTGTATCGCACACTTCCTGTTTTACATTATGCGGTCGTGAGTTTGAACTAATATTGATAAGTGCTGGGGATCAGCAGGATAAGTGTTTGCGCATAAAACCGGTAAAATACACACTCCTGGACAAATAAGACACAAAAAGATACTCCATTCTTAATTTCTTGTTGAACTTGAATTTTCTCAAACGCATTTACTAGTTCACAGTTTATGTTTAGGTATGAAATTCAAGATTTAAAAAAAAAAGTTTTATACTATTTTCTACTAAATGTATTTGTATATTTTGATCCATGTTGCATATTTATTATTGTGTTTCACATAAGGTATAGATCAGTTCAATAGATACATTATTTGTTCATTTTGTCTCCTCTTTTAAGCTTCAGAGCATAACTAAAATCAAAGTTAACATTATCGTATCTATTTAAAAGCTAAATACCACAACTAACAATGACAACAAAACAACAACAACAACAACAACAATAATAATAATAATAATAATAATAATAATAATAATAATAATAATAACAATAATAATAATAATAATAATAATTCTTTCTCCCTATAACACTATCAATACAGTTGTTCAAAACTTTCCTGTCTGTCTCCTTATGCGCTAATTTTAAATAGGAAAAATCTAATAGTAATCATATTTTTAAATGCGTGTGAGAGTGTGTTTGTTTGTTTGTCTGTGTGTATCAAGCAGATCAAAATCTTTGACGAATACAAGTCCTCTTGTTGAGCATTGAGACACAATAGAGCTTCAATTGTGCATCGTCGTGTCCACTGTTGCATTTTTATTTTTATTTTATTTTATTTTCTCCAGGGTAAAAAAAACAAACTCTTTTTATGTTTAGAAAAAAAGTTGGGTTTTAAAATCGTGATGTATATATATTAACACGTTCTAAAGTATTTTATTTTATTTTATTGATGCAATTTTACTTTATAAAGCCGCAGTTTCCCCACGTCAACGGTGAACATTTTTCAATTAACGCCGACCATGACGCAAAAAAAAAAGGTTTCTAGTCAATTACTCTTTATATATATCTACTTAAAACAACATCCTGGTCCAAAATCCATCTTATTTTATTCACAAATTAACACCAAAAATACGCCCATGTCTCTTAGCACAGACCAGTTTTCTCTTGGACACACGATCCAGAAAAGAAACTGAAACCATCGATTAATAACACGCACACTTCGTGTTGTCGGAGAAGCATTTTGGAGGCTGAGGAACTGGAGGTGGAGGGCAGCTATCGATATCTTTGTGTTACAGTTATTAATTGTTGCTATTAAATCTTCATTTCCACAGCTGCCGCGCTGTAATACCCTGAAAACACTTTACTCCAACCGCTGGCTTTGATCGGGCCCATATAATGGTGGCCGAAGAGGCCGCTTGACTCGTATCATGTTCGTCCTGAGTGCCGTTATGAACAATAATGCGGCGTTTTATTACATCCAGCGGAAGCATTTATTTTTCACGAGAGACAGACAAAAGGTGGGGGGAGGGGGGGAGTTGAGAGAGGGAAAAAAGGCTCGGTCCAGAACTGACACGAGAATAGTCAAAGTTTATCTCGGCTACACAGAAAGGAAAAGACGCGGTTACTGCACTATCGAAAGCAAATCGAGCTTTCATAGCGTTTAAATTTGACAGTCAAAGACGATGCGTGAAGCAGGTTTAATTGGATTTTCAGGGGGAGGAGAGGATTTGTTATTGAGTATAAACTGCAATGGTATCTGCCTCTATGTGCAGGTACGAAAGAAGAACCGTCTCCAACTGTTAACAATTAAAGCGGCTTAGCCTAACGCGAAACATTTGGCAAGCCTAAGCTTAGACCAGCAAAATGGTCAAGCTCAGCGAAAAGAAAGGACCGAGAGGCATGAATATTTTTTTCCTAAGTGCTGCCTTATTAAGTCCTGCTTGCAGACTTTCTGTTCAAGTTGGTACCAGAGAGAAATCAGGAGAGAAAACTCGACCTGGCAAAAGAGAAACTACCCCATTGCTACAGAGTAACGTCTGCTCTCTTGAGGAAACCCTTACCTGATTTCCGTTTGGAGCAGAAGATCCAAGGCCATGACTTTGGTCCCAATAGCGCCGCCCAGTGGTAGCAGCGTCAAGTCCTCGGTACAGAAGAGCCGAATCGAGGGGGGAAAAACCTCCAAAATGAAGTCGATGCAGCGAAGCTCACTAAAGGCTCTCTTGCCATCCTGTCCTCTGCTTGTCATCGCTGTCGCCTTGCTTGGTAACACAGTTAATAACCTTGGGTCTCAGACGGTTTATTGCACCAGCACTCCAATTGTACAAATGCTCCAGACCCTCAGACAGCTTTTATGACCACGTTGCCTTGGTAACGGGGGAGGATGTCCCGTAATTAGGGACGGAATTCCAACGCGCAGTAAAGGATGCGCATGGCGAGGCGAGGTAAGGCAAGGCCGGACTATGGCGGAGAGAGGCAACCATAAACTTCAGCCTCTCTCTCCCCAGCGTTTATGACCCTTTTGACTGTCATATATGAACGCCAATGCGCTGCGGCCAGCTCCCATAAACACTGTGATAACAACAGCAAATATGGCGACCCCTTTGCCAGGGGAGGCTGCTGCTGCACGAGTGTTTCCAGGGCCAGTCAGCAAAATGACAGCTTGCACGCACGAAAAACCGAGAAATGATCCAGAGGAAGCCCATTAGAAGACAAAGTGATGTAGAGTCGTTAGTTTTTAAAATGTATTTGCAGCAAGATGCCCCCAAAATGTCATTTGTGGCGGACAGAGAGCGCTACTTTATCGCTTTGGACAAGATGGAAAAGCACCGCGACGCAGCGAGATGGCTTAACATTTTCAGAAAGCACAAAATCGGGGCAGAATTCAACCGTTTCAGTTTATTTAAAGTCTACAAATAAGCACTGTTTGTGACAAATGACACAAATATTTAAAACAAACTGCCATCCTTTTTTTTTTTTTTGGTTGAGCTGGTTTAAGCCAGGGCGTCTGCGTGTCTTTGTGTGTTTGGACAACTTCCAACTTGCATTTGAGAGACCTAATCTTTAACATGTGACTCCCTACAATTGTTTGCTGCACGCACAGGCACCTGATTGCCGCAATTTCTTTGCTTTTTTTTTTTTTTCCTGCGAGCGTGCGTTTAATATGTTGCTCTTGTGTGCGCAAAAATTTTCACATGCGCGCATGTGATCCATCAAGACGAGATCCAGCTTTTAACAAAGAAAAATAGCATGTGGCCATTAAGCAAACAGGATTTAGACTGGTATCAACGCTATTTTAAGTCAGCGTTTACCACCCCTTTTTTTTTTATAGAAATGTAATATAATGCACAATTTGGGCATTCCAAAGCAGTTCATCCAAGCAATTGAACTCTTTTATGAAAGCGCAAGGATCACGATTCTTGGAAACAAACGTGTTGCCAACAGCAGATCAAATCCCCTGTGCAAATATATGTTAATCAGACAAAGAAAAGACAAAGTAGCACTCTGTCTAAATAGCTGGAGAAAATCGTTGAAAGGACTATTTTTTATCCACATGTATGTATGTCGTGTTGGAGAGGCCATAAAAATGGGCCAGCTGAGCCTAACATTCAATGTGTTTATTTAGAATACATTCACGAGACAAAATTCAACTTTTGGAAAAAAAAAAAGAAAACACTTAAATAAGACCGAGCGTATTTTAAACATTACCAAACTATTGTTAACGTTTTTTTTATAAATGTGGTGGATCACACAATATATATATATATATATATATATATATATATATATATATATATATATATATATATTATATATTTTTTTTTTTTTTTTGGCTCATGTCAAAGCAACTGATTCCCTGCGATGATCTTGACTGACGCTGCAATTAGTGCAACACGCGAAAATGTTTCTTGTCACGATTCCTTCGCGAGTATGTGTGCACATAAAAACCAACAGCACCACCAAAATCCCTCTGTTGCGAAATTCCAGAGAATTCGCCTTTGCCTTCCATCAAGGCGACGTAAAACGTGAACGCATCAACATAAAGATGTCTCCTGGCGTCTAAATGTAGATAAAAAATCCGGTTGGATCAAACAGGCTCACCGGGATTGACGTTCAATGTCTTTGTTTGGGCTAAATATAGAGGAGATAAGCCGAGTGTCACATTTCTGACATATTTCTCTGGATGTTGAAAAGAAAATTTGGTGAAAGGTGGATTTAAGCGCCACGAAAGGAGATTTTAAAAAATGACTTTGAAAGGAATGACGTCAACACGTTTTTGCAGCAGAATCTCTTCAACAAAAGAAATGATCTGTTAACGACAAGGGGGGAAGACCGCATTCTGACTGCAAGTAAAATAAAAAATGCAATTATAATTTAGAAATGTGAAAATACGTCTAAAGACGTTTATTGGCGTATAAATGTGGTTTAAGTGTGGTTCTAACCACTTGTGACATTTAATGTCTGTATTTGGACTTAATTTAGATGGAAGCTATGAAGTTTTTGGGTTGGTTTTTTTTAATCTACATTTCCGAATCTTTCGCTGGACAAAAGAAAGACAAGGACGAATAGCCATGTTTGGTAAAAGGTGGAAAAAAGCTGCGCAGGCTGTTTTTTTATTATTATTATTATTTGAAAACACAATCAAACCTATTATATAAAAAAGTGACAATGAGGTTGTTACTTTTCTGCAGCAGAATGTCCCCTCGCAAATTCTTCTTGACTTGAGTTCTGACTAAACAACAACAACAACAAAAATGTGGTTTAAAAAGTCAAAGACGGAAAGACGTCTGTGCGTCTGCTGATGTGTAAATGTGGGTATAATAGGCAAACCAATTATGACATTCAACCTCTTTATACAGGAAAAATTTGGACACGACCCATGGGCTGGTCGCCCCCCCCCCTTACCCTCCGTTCCTCCCTCAATTTGTAGTATTTCTCTTTGTTAAATAAAGATGGAGACGTAAACAGCCATATATGTTGAAAGCATGACAATCTTTTATAAACGTTTGAACGACACCAAATGTATTGTGGTGTTTCTGTTTGGTCGAAAAGGTGTTCTAATTGGCTAATCAATTTTGACATTTAATGTCTTTGTGTAAAAAAAATAAAAATAAAAAAATTTGGACGGGATCTACTGTCAAATGTTCGACACATTTTCTGGATTTAGTAAAAACAGGGTTCTGATGTACCTCATAAAAAGGATGCATAGAAGTCCAAAGATTTGGAGGGATAAGCTCTAAGCTACACCTGCGTGAACACCTCAGTGTTCCGAATCCAAGCGGACAAAGCTTATCTGTCTGGTTTTGGCCTGCATATGATCATCAGCATGGCTTTACGCGTTTAAAAGACGCGCATTATATAAATAATTAGCCCTCTTTTTGTTCCATAGGCGACCGTCAGAGATAAGAAAAGCTGGTTTTGAAGCGGAATCTCAACAGCTTGCCCGTGGATTGGGACTCGGACAGCCGTGGCATAAAAAGAGATAGAGCAAACGAGTGGCCATACAAAATAAATAAGCACACACATGAACAGAAACACCATCATTCGCATCCGTATACGGACTCATTATTTGGTCACACCAATGTAGGCTCCACCAGTCTCCCTAAACAGGTCGACCTATTCGCCTTAAGTTTAAATGCAGCACATTTCTGATTTAAACAACAGACAAAAAAAAAAGAAATAAAATATTATTTTTTTGATTACAAAATACACTTAAGCAGTCAATTAATGACTGCTTTTTTTTCTCCCCCTGACAAATAAGAACAAACAGGTTCTAATAACATGACCCTTTCCGAAAACAGAGACCTGGAGCGCACACAGAAGAAAGAAAAACAGTTTCTATATATTTTTTTTCTTTCTTTTCAAAATCAGTTTGATGCGCAAAACCACGGCCCGTGAACGCTTACTTCATATCAGCGCATTCTGCGTGTCATTGAACATTGAAATAAACAATCTAGCAGTGTTATTGCTGCCGTCGCCGGCCACTGTGGTATGGCACACTGAGGAGAAGTCAGGGAGTCTGTGGACGAACCCTATGTAGTCCCACAGGAGGGGAGGGGGAACCGGAGCAATGTGCTTCTCCTTTTTTTTTTTTTTTTTTTTTCTGGATCCCCCTAAAGCAGAGGATTGGACGTGTAGTACTGTAACCTGTCTCTGTTCAGCTTCTTCTCCTTCATGCGCCGGTTCTGAAACCAGATCTTGACTTGTCGGTCGGTGAGGTTGAGCATCCGCGACAGTTGCAGCCGCTTCTCTTTGTTTATGTACACGCTGAAGAAAAATTCTCGTTCAAGTTCTCTTATTTGATATTTGGAGTAGGGACATCGTTTCTTGCGCGTCCTCTGTCCACCTGGAAGGCACAGAAAAAAAAAGAAAAGAAATAAAAAAAAATATATGCAGTCACAAATTATAGAAGCGTTTCAATATGCTTTCACTAAATTGTATATAAGCCATTAAAATTTAATAATATCTATTTTATGTCACATTGCACAGGGGGAAAACCGGGTTGTTTTGCAGGCTTTCGGGAAAAACACGTTCTCATCCGATGTGGGTCATACTAACAAGCTCATTTCGGTAAACATGTTTTAGAAATGCAAGTAATGCACTTTAAATACGAAACACCGACTGGTTGCTTTAACGGGGCAGATCATGTGCACTACAGCTTCAAGCGCACAGACACCACCCTCGTTACAAGCAAGAGGTCTTTTAAAGCAAAGAAAGCGTAAAACTAGCACGCTCGTCATAAATGGAAACTGCTGCTGCTGCTCTGCGTGAAGATCCTCGTTCAGTGAGAGTCACGGCAAATACTCCAAAATACACACGCACACACAAAACACACCAAAAAAAGCTAGAACATATCTGACGGGCATGCTGTCTTTCACGGCCAATTTCAATTCCAAACACGTGATCCTGCAGTTTATAACAAACTTTGTTGGAGACTTGGGGGGGTGGAGGTTGAAGAGGGGGGGTCTACAGGCCCTCTATAAACCCTTATATGCTTATAAAACAGCATATAAAATTTTTAACAGCAGCGCGCAAGATTGCAAACTTTCTCCCATATAAGCAGAGCGCTGAGTTTAAATACGTACTGCTGCTGCTGCCGCTGCTGGATTTCTCCTCATTGTTGCCGGAAGATAGCTCCGGACTGCTTGTCTCGTCCCGCTGCTCCTTTGCCTCGGAGTCCCGGCAGGACGGCGTCTGCTCCGGCTGCTTACTTGCAGGCGTTTTGTCCCCTGAGAAAGCGGTGTTCACCGACGACGAACTCTCCGACACGTTCCCGTACGCGGTTTCGTAGAACTGGTCGAAGGCTTGCGGGAGCACGCCATTTCTGCCCACGCTCCCGTAGAAGCTAGCGGCGGCTGCTGCGGCGGCGGAGCCAGCACCCGCTGCGCCACCTCCTCCGCTCCCGCTGCTGTGGTGGTGATGGTGGTGGTGGTGGTGGTGGTGGTAGGGGCTGTTTTTACCAAACATGTCACCCACGACGGCAGTCTGCGCCGACAGGCACTCCCGGTGCACCATGTCTTCCGCGCTCGAGTAGCACTGGGACAAGTTCCCCCGGTGCGGCCACTTACCGGGCGCTTCGATACCCGCATAGTCCCTGAATGTCACCTCCCTGACGGGCTGGACCTGCGGCAGGTTAGAGGAATAGGAGTATGTCATTGGGCGGGTGGAAGGGGTCTGAGACAAAAACGAGGGAAGACCCGAGAAATCGGTCCCCGCCGACACGTAGTAAGTGCAACTGGGTAAGTACATGTTCGATCCGACGGGGACCCTCTCGTCAAAATCCATCATCGTTGCTCGGCCGCTTCTACAAGTCTGTGCTGGACTTTGATTCCTCTATAACCACCCCGAACATGGCTCTGAAGCGCCGTGCCTCTCGCCTCTTTGAAGCAGGTTCGCTAAGCACAAATTGGGATACGTAAGCTGACGTGGAGAGCCATCTCCATCCACTCCACTGAGGAGGAGGCCACGTGACCACGCGGCAGGAATTGACAGATTTTCAGGCTCCAGTTGTTGTGTGCGTGGGCGCGGGCGCGCGCCGGCGTGCGTGCGTTCCAATCCTCTGGGTGTGTAAGGCTTGGGTAGGGGAAGGAGTGTGTAGGAGTGTGAGAGACATGACTGCTGTGTGTGGTGGTTTATAACCACACCGGATTAAAATGAATTACTTAACACGCAACCGAAGAGAACAAAGGCATCTTTAGCTGGTTAGTGACATTTTTTTTTTCGAAAAAAGAGAGTGAGATTTAAATCTAAATTAATGCAGCAGGTAGAACAACGTTTAAAAAAATAAACGTGCTCCATTTTCCATGAAATGATAAAACCCTAAAAGTTTTTAAATTTATTTCAGAGGAAGCAGTTCCCCAAAAGTGAACTGTGCTGCCTGTTCTCAGCCGCGAAAACAACACTGGAACCAAATCAATGGTCTGCAACTTTAGGAAATATGTAACACAGAGCTTTATTGAACTAAGGGGAAGAGCAACTTATTTCTAAAGGTTGCTTTTAGAGAGATGCCTTAGTCATCATCTTCTGGTGCTTATGCAGCGCAGCGTTTGGCTCAGTGAGCATTTGGTTATCAGGGTCATGTTCAAAGTAGCGGCTGTACTGTTTCAACTACAAACAAAAAAATAACAACAACAAAAAAAAGCAAAAGAAAAGCACAGTGTTTGTTTTTGTGCGCCAGCAGAAATAACAACCAAAAAACAAAAAAAATCAAACCTTTCCGGAAGATATTTCTGTAGCAAACAGCGAATGTGGTATGTAAATTAACCACAAACGGTACTTCAAGGTGAATGCTATTTTGGATGTCAATTACAGTTTCATTGTCTTTAAGTGGAACATCAAGGGAAGTTCGGACACTTTTATTTTCCTCTTTTCTTAATCTAGATTCCCAGTCAATGTGCAGAACTAACAAATTGGCAGAGATGGAAGAAATAGGTGCGTATAGCAAAAACAGTCAAGAAATTAGCATTGACCTCAATAAACATTACCCTCCGCTTGAAAGCTATTTAAACGATATTTTTTGGTCAAATTAAAATTGAGAATATTTGGAGAACATTCTGATGCATTAGTAACATTTCGTGCATTGAAATGGCGGCTCCAAAAGTGGCGTGCTACACTTTTACGCACGGCTGTTTGGCAAAGTTTACAACAATGTGTGCGGTCAACTGTGCGTTGCTTGATGATATAAATATCTCCAGAATAAGCATATCTGGCAGTTTTTATTTTTGTTTTTATCTCTGCAAACATTTCAGCTAGTTTTAAATCATTTTAAATCACATTGTTAAGATATATATATATATATATATATATATATATATATATATATATATATATATATATATATATATATATATTTAAAGAAAATTTTATTTTTTGCGTAAATGCAGCGTACATCAACAAACCAAAAATCAACTGGGAGCGTGACATTTATAATATTCACCCATAAGATTCTGCCTTGCTGTTTTATTTTTAAAGTTAAAATTAAAATATACACCTGCAACAGCAGATGCATTTTAGCTATCACTCATATAAAAAAAATAAGCCTCTTGGAGTGACAAACAGAAAATGCACGCATTCAGTAAACGGACGTAGAAGAAGAAATAGAGGGGGTAAATGTACTGAGACGAGATGCGTTTCTGCTGTTTAATTTGGTAAACATGCCACACAGGACATTCCGCCCTGCTCTACTCCGCTCAGGGGGCCACCATGAAGCCTGTTTTAGAAAAGCTGCAACCTGACTCTAATGTGCTGTGAATGAGAGACCTGAGCTAGGATTAAGATCGCTGCGGCTGGTCTGGACCCTAGTGCCCGATGGCGCATACACAGATTTAAGTGACACATCTGAAACACGACCTTGAAATATACAGACTGACTAATACAGCCAGAGCGCCCACAGACGCCTCATGTGAGTCTATGAAAAAAAAAAAAAACACACGCAAAAACCACATGATATTACGCTCCTGCTTAAAGAGGGGAGTTTATTTGATGAAATTGCGGGGGACTCAAACGATTTGGGTATCTTTGCGGCCACACGCTCCGC
This sequence comes from Poeciliopsis retropinna, assembly GCA_010277075.1. Lineage (NCBI taxonomy): Eukaryota > Metazoa > Chordata > Actinopteri > Cyprinodontiformes > Poeciliidae > Poeciliopsis > Poeciliopsis retropinna. The sequence goes on from VMRM01000016.1 coordinate 9,792,769, forward strand.
CTCTCTGGGTCACGACAGACCAATTCTACGACTTGTGCTGGAGCTTTTAAGCTGTAATTGAGGACAGGATGCCCAGAAAAAAAAAAGAAAAACCCAAAGCCAGCTCTGCACAGACCTGCGTTTTTATAGCTGCTATAGTATTCTGCTTGGCTTCCCCCCCCCCCGCTCCCCCACCACCCCTCTTCAGAGCCAGACAGACACCACAAAACTGGCCAGGCGTGATGGGAAGTCGCCACCTACGCGAAGTCAAAGTCAGCAGCTGGGGAATTTCAAAAATTATAGAAACATTTGTCTGCGCTCAGCTAAGGTAAGACTTCTTCTCATGCTTAAACAGGCGTATATCTAATGCAAATGTCCATTAAAAATTATTTTAGCTTTATTAAAAACATGGGAGAGGGTGTGGGGGTGTGGGGGGGAGCAAAACCTTGGTCCGTTTTATGACAAATGTGTTTTTTATTAAAATAACGTCTTTTTTGAGGATCCCAGCGAGCTGGTTCTGTTTTTCAGCAGGCCTGCAGTCTGGCACTGTGTGTGTGTGTGTGTGTAAAAAAAAAAAAAAAAAAAAAAAAAAACCCTCAAAGCCAAAGCTTTGTCTGTACGGTCGACTTCAAGTTCGGGGGAGGAAAAGGGTCTTTCACAAGAGAGCAAAGGGCCCAGCGTGCCCCGGATGGAGTTCCATTTAATTGCCCCCTGCATCCACTCAGGCTTTATGTTACCAGATCGCTTTGAAAGTGTGAGCGTAGAACTTCAACTTCGGTGTAAGCATGCCCACCAACAAGACAGAATATCATTAGAACGACTTAAAAAAACAAACAAACAAATAAAAAAAATAAAAAAACAGCAGCTAAATAATTAAATAAGAAAATATTTAAGATAGTTCTGCTCGTCGCACAGCATGCTATTAAAAGACATTCACACACAAAAAAATAATTGTATTCAAAATAGAAGGGGGGTAGTGGTCAAATCTTATGCAAACAAAATTTTTGAAATCTTTTTATTTTGGCAATAACTGCAAAAAAAATCATTTTTTTCTTTCTTTTCTTTTTTGTCTTATATTTATTTGTTTATTTATGTTTTGATCAGGGAGACACTCTGAATCACGTTCAAACGCTCTTAATCTTGCTCTTATTGCGAGAAGTGACAGAAACACAGATAAATCGACGGAGTTATCTTGGGGCATCTAGATGAAACAGCTGGATTGCGTAGGAACTGAACTTCAAATAGGTGGAAACCGTTTGTTAGGGCTGATGGAATCCCATTGGTTTGGTCTTTTGGGGGAAATGCATGGCCGTGCGCCATAAAACCCTCATCAGACAACAAGTAAACAATCAAGGCTGGAAGGGGGCGGCTGTGGAAGTATAGAGCTTAACACCACCTCAGGTAGGCCTTGAAGGCTGTAAATGAGGCTAAATAGACGCAGTCAGTCTGCAGCAAAGACACCTCCTGTAGTTTCGGTCGTCGGTTTAAATAAAGGAGCCCTAGACTTTGACCAACAGCCTGTTTTTGTTTTCGTTTTATGGTTAAGAAGCAAGCCATCACACCTGCGACTGAAAGACTTAAAGCTTTTTTTGATGTTTTCTTTTTTTAGTCAATATAGAAAGAGTGTGTGGAAATCGAGAGTGAAATATCTCTCATAACGAGGCCCAAACTCAAGTACAGCGCATTGTCAGGACAAACAGAAGACTGGTGGTAAATTAGAGCTTTAAGGAGCATGTTGTCACACTCTAGTTTACTGATCTGAAATCCTTCTTTAGATCACAGACTTTTTTTTTTTTACGTAATCCGAGAATCTGACAAAGATTTTTTAAGAAAAAAAGGGTAGCAAGTTAGTGAATATATACTTTTTTGAGTAAAATGCATCAAATTTCGGACTTTATTTCCTTGCAATAATAATAGAAGCATTAAAAATGAACTCAAGTGGAAATGTCTCTGCGAAACCGTTGAACTTGAGTCGCAAAGAGCTGCTTTTCGCCATGGCTCGTTTGAGCGTAATCACGTCGCGGGCGATTATAAAATCACAAGACTGAAACACGAAGCGATGCCGGCGTCCAAACGAACGAGCTTTGATATGCTCTGTGGAGAGATGCATTTGGAACCGGATTCAGTGAGCAACTGTTGATTTATCCACAGGTGACAGAAATGTGAGCTGACTGGAGATTGCGACGACAGGGAAGGAAAGCATGTGGAGGCCACGCAGGCGGAGACCACACAGGGGGGCGAGAGAACCGACCAACTCCACGGTCAACGGGAACGGCTCACTGCAGGGAACTCGGGAAGAGCGGAGCGGCCTGGAGACAAGCTGGACACTTACTGGGTTTTAGACGATGAAATAGAAAAGAGTGTAATTCACGCCGCCGTTTGTTGTTTAAACTTTAAATGTATTTTCATAAAAAAAAATTGGAAGATGGGATAAAACAAAAAGACACGAGTCGGAAAATACTTTTTTCCTGTTTTTTTCTTTATTATTTTTTTGATAATTGGAAGCGTTTAAAAAAAACATTCGGAGCTTTTAGAATTTAAATTTAACTTGCTTAGATTCAATTTTGCGCATAACTGCTGTGGCAATCTGCAAGATGCGACAAAAAAAGGTATAGACAAATGTTTTCTTTCCTTATATTTAGAATTTTTAAAAATAGTAACATTGATCTTATCCTTAAAATGATGCTCTTTAAAAACAATGTAAAAGAATGGATCACCAGTAAAACTTAGAATTATTACGGCCAAGCCAGACATATTGTCGTTCATAAAACGCCCCACGCTTTCATATTTTCACGGTATAAAAATCGCTATGCGTTCTCGTACGCACAAGTGTTGTGGCAATGAGGTAGAATTAAAGGCATTCTATAATTACATGAACGAATTACTTAAAACTTTAACTGTAAAATTATGAGAAATTCTTATATATTTGAGGGCGTTCGTATCGAGATTTCTGCTATATGACTCTGAAATGGCCCCAAATTGCGAAATTTCGTCCAAACTTATTTTGGACTTTCGTCCAAAAATATCTATCTATCTATCTATCTATCTATCTATCTATCTATCTATCTATCTATCTATCTATCTATCTATCTATCTATCTATCTATCTATCTATCTATCTATCTATCTATCTATCTATCTATCTATCTATCTATCTATCTATCTATATATATATATATATATATATATATATATATATATATATGTGTGTGTGTGTGTATGAAACGAAAACAATTCCTGCGAAATGTAAGTCACAAACGGGTCGTGCTTCACATTTAAGTAAGACTAATAAAATAATGCCAAAAATGATTCCCCATTTCTTTTCAGTCTCCCAGAGTCGGGATAGTGAAAAGACTTCCGCAATTACGTATATTTGTGTCTAAGTGTGATTTATGGGTTCATGAAGATGACCGAGTGAGCTTACGAAGCCTAACTATCAGCGTATTTGCAGGAGCTGAATTTGATCGTATCTATGTTGCTCAAAAGTCAATTTTTTCAATATAGTTTTCAAGATTGCACAAAGAAAATGATTGGCCGACGCAAAATAGTCAAATAAAACCTCCGTGGACATCCATTGTTCGACTGATTCCTATATTATCACGACCTGTGGCTTTAAATTTAGGAACACGTCTCAGTTGTCTTCAGATAATTTAAACAACATTGAGCTTTTTTTTTTTCTTTGCACACGTTTTTATCCATCTCGGTTTAAACTAAGGCTCTAACGTTAAAAAGGCTCTGCCGTTATTTTTAAGCCATGACGCATTCATTTGTGTCTTCCTTTCATAAGTTTTAAGCGGGGGGCGTAAATTATACAGGAAGTATAATTCACACCAAATGACATGATAATAACCAGGCCAGGAAAGCCAGTGCGCTCAGCGGAACACGCAGAAGGCTTTCACATATCATGTCGGTCAAGTACGTCTGGTTGACCGCTGGTCGTGCATCCTGCATCAGCTTATGTCTGCTGGCGACTGTCTGCTTCAATGCGAGATCATCTCCAAGATCACGCTTTTTTGCAGTCTTGAGCGGAGCGACACAAGCGGAGTGACTGAAAGGCCTCGTCTCCATTACGCTTGGTGACAGCGAAGGTCAATGTAAAGAGCAGCGCCCGGATCTGCTGGCCGAGCTGCAGCCACGCCTGACCAGGGGGAGAGAAATGCGTGGTGCTGCGCGCGCTGATTCGATCAGTCAATAATTGCATAATAAATGAAGCCTGTGTCGCTTCAGATGTGGCAAGTTGGTGATTCTATAGGCTATATATATATATATATATATATATATATATATGTGTGTGTGTTTTATTTTATTAAAATGTGTTTTCAGGATCCAATTCTGATTTTAGTTTTTCAGTTACAGTAAAACTCTGTGGTATTTCGACTATATATATATATATATATATATATATATATATATATATACCTAAGAGCAAACGAATGGGCAAGATGATGATTACAAATGTGCCTAGAAAATGTTGCCAAATATTATTATAAAGTCTTTTTCTTGTGTTCATTGATTTTACCAACATGGGTTGCAATTCCTAATGTTTCCTTAGTGTGGCAGCAAAACATCAATTCTTGAACACAGTTCCACACCAAGATCCCGGTTTGTCCTCTTGGCTGGTCCAATCAACGATGAGTCATGTGCAGAGCACCGCGGGGACGGGGGGAGAGAGGCGGAGCACAGTCGTGTTCTGTAACAGGCTGGAGGCTTTGTTTTGCTTCTCCTCGTCCAATTAAAGTGCTTCTCTGCTGACCTCCAGCCAATGAGCTGCGTCTCTGCTAATATTATCTGCACTTTTCTTCCTGTAGGCTTTTCTGCCTTTTTCCTCGCATCCCAGTGAAAATCTGTGTGGTCATACATCCTACTTGTTTAAGCCCATCTCCGATCACGTCATCTGTCACGTTCACGCGCGCCCCCCCTAACCCCTACCGACGGCCACGTCACACAACGTGGGAAAGATGCAGTGTTGCGTTTGGTTCTGGAGGATTTTCTGTCTTCACGTCACGGCCACTAGATATTGTCTCTAAGTTTCACTTCAGCTGCACTACGATCACCCAAAGCAGTTTGTGGGACAGTTTGTGCTTCATTTTTTTATTGTATACTTGTTTTTTCTTGTGAATTTTCATATTCTTATGAGACTTAGCTAAATAATATTTATTTATTTATTTATTTACCTGTCTTTTCTCTGGTGACAATTTCTTGATTTTCATACATATGACAAATAGACACGAGCAACATATATATATATATATATATATATATATATATATATATATATATATATATATATACCTAAAAAGATATGATTTTTTTAAGTATCACCTAAGTAGCCCCTACTAAAGATAGCAAAAAGATTAGAAATTATTGTGTTATTATTATTATTATTATTATTATTATTATTATTATTATTATTATTATTATTATTGGTAGTAGCGGTAGTAGTAGTTTTAATTTTTGATAGCAAATAATGGCGTGGACGTTTATAGGGCACCATGTCTGCGCATTACTGCAATGAAAATTAATTTCACCAAAAGTTAAATGGGAGATGTGTAATCTATTCAAACAAACGAGAGATGACATACGGCGAATTAAGAACGTATCTTCTTTTTTAATGCATTAATATATCAATCCCTTAAATTGAAATGCAAATTTAAAGGTATTAAAGTTAAGCATCCTTTTAACGGCTTTTAATGTGTATATAGATATACGGGGTTTTTTTGTTTGTTTTTGTTGTTTTGTTGTTGTTGTTGTTGTTGTTGTTTCCAAGGATGCCTAATGTATTGTGTTCACACATTCGCATCATTATTCATAATTACTACATGAAAAAGATATTTAAACATGAATTTAAGTTCTACTTTTATATGGGCCGTTAATTGAAAGTGGCCTAATAAAAGTATACTGAGTAAGTCTGAGTGTAAGTACAGCAGTGAAAGTAGAGCTTGAATAATTCATTTGTTCTTTTTACTTTTTACTTTTTTCTGTTTTTCTCTTCTTTTGCTTTTTTATTCTTTCCTTCATGACCACATATAGAGATTTTTTTTACTTGTGGCTCTCAAATGTCCAGTGAAAATCCACGGAATTCAAACATAAAAGAGAATAAATATGAATATAAACGATCAGTCGTGTTTAATGTGTGTCATATTCACACACACGCACACAAAGGCGCGCACACACACACACATATACACACACACGTGCGCACACACACTGAAAACAGAAGGCGCTGGGGCGCCTGTTATTTAATTCATTATTCTATTAGGCAGATTTTCTACTTTTTTAGCAAAACAGTATTTTCAGACTCACAAGTTTATGTTGGCGTTATATCTTTCTTGATATCCTTGGATTATATTTTAATAGCTTGGCTTTTTTTTTTATTTTTAGCTCTGTTGTAAAACACATAAAAGGGAGTCTAGAACGTTTTCTATTTTTTTGTCTTCAATTTACTTCCAAGTGTTGTGATTCGACTCATACCTTCATCTTTTCAGACATATATATATATATATTTTTTTTCAGATAAGACAAACATATGTCATTTTGTTGCCATTACGACGAGGTCTTTGTTTGTCTTGGCGTTTCTTTTGGGTGGTCGGCGAAACGATATTAACATATTCTGAACCTTTCCATTGTTTTTTTTCCCCAGAGCATCTGCATGTAGGATCATACAAAATGTGCGAAAGCAGTATTATTGTTTTATTTTTCTAAACCTGTAACCAAACCTTTCTTGAACAAAACACTTTTGCAAAAAAATATATTTCAATCTACAAAAAAATTAAAAAACAAGAAACAAAAAAAAACAGAATGTGTGCTGTAATTAAAATATATGATATTTATTTCATTTTAGGGAATTATATTATTATTATTATTATTATTATTATTATTATTATTATTATTATTATTATTATTAGTGCTGTTGTAATTTTAGTTTTACTGTCGAACCTTAAATTCTGCTCCTACACAGGAGTAAATGTGAAAAGTGATCGCCAGATGGCGGTATAAGACTATCAAACAGCACTAAACAGCCTCAACCCTTTGAATCTCCCCTATTCCCTGCGGCAGATCGCGACCAAAACTATTGTTCAGCCGTTGACATGATTTGTATACAGTGTTCCTGCAAAAAAAAAAAAAAAGCCTCACAAAGAGTTTTACCTACTCGACCCTAACCCTGCAATATGTCTCCTGAAGTTTTGTGTATTTTTTACACTAAGCTGTGATCAAGATTAAAGCTTCATTTTTTTCCAAAAGTTTAAAGTCGCACACTATGCATGCAAGAGTACCCTTATTGTTAAAAGATGTGCATCTTCACCATGAATTGGATACAAATTTCAACCAAGTCCACATTTTTATTGCAGAGACGGACTTTTTAACACCGACCATACGCACTCTCACATTCATACACCCCCCTCCCCCCCCCACACACACACACTCACACACACACACATAACATGGATATCATGCTGGGGATTTACACTGATATACAACCACATGAAGACACACACGTACATTGCAGGAGTTATGATTGTTACAAGCACATCTCCTGGACGAAATATTTATAAGTATTACAATAGAAATTGCATCATGGACTGCATATGAACGAAAGCATGGAGGATCCATGTGTGTAAGACTATAGACTTCATAACAAGCTAAGCACGAGAACAGGCTTTAAAAAAGGAAGCCAGGATGGTTTAATATTTAACATTTCCAAAGTCCAAATCCCCCCAAAACGGCAGAATTTCCTGTGACTCGTCTATTTATTGCCCTTGTTAAAAGATAAAGGTGTAGCTCGGTGGCGCACACCTCTGTGAACAGAGGCATGCCAAAAAATAAAATAAAATAAAATAAAAATAAATGGAAATATATATTTAAAAAAAAAAACAAAGTCACACATGCTGGCACTATATTTGTATATTGTCTCAAGCTGTCTCTCCAATTTAATATTTAACAAGAGGCAGGGAAAAAAGATGGTCCGGCCTTCAGAGGCCCCAGGAAAGTTTGTTCCAGAGGCTCCCGGAAATCATTTGCCTACATCACATTTGAATCATGTTCAGTCAGCAAGGAGCACGGTGTCCAAATCCACGTGTCCAAAACACTCGCAGGGCCTGTACATCTCCAACAGATCATGTCCCATATAACATTAACGACAGCGATCAGAAACGATAATCGACTAGCTGATCGTTTTCAGTTTGTTGACAATCTTTTTCTCCTTGACTCGTCTGTTCTGAAACCATATCGTGACCTGCCGCTCAGACAAGTTGGTCTGGGCAGATATCCGCCTCCGTTTGTCCTTCGTGATGAATTTATTAGCGGCGTACTCTCGCTCGAGCTCCTTCAGTTGCACCTTGGTGTATGGCACGCGCTTCTTTCTCCCGCGCCGGAACGAGCCGACGTCCCCTGCTGCGTGGGACACTGCGTCTGATTGAAGAGGTGGAGGGGGGTGGGGGGTCAAAGTTGAGAAATGTCTCAGATCTGATCACATGTGGTCAAAAAATAATAATTGTGATTCTCCCTAAATTATAGAAATTTTGCATAAATATCTACAAAGTGTGAAAATTGCAACTTAATTTAAAGATATACAAATATATATATATTATATATATATTTATATATATATATATATTCATATAGTTATATGAATTAGACGTCAAATCAAAAATGGAAATAATGTGAAATAAACGAATGCAAAAAATATATGCTATTTTCTAAAAATACATTTCTATAATAATTGTCCACATTTTAATTCACCCTTCCTTCTATCACATTACTATGATAAATTTGAGAGTAAGGAGTTTATGTTTCTCTCTATCTTTCTCTCTCTCTCTCTCTTACACACACACACTCTCTCTCTCTTTCTCTCCCTCTCTGAGGCAATTCCAAACATTACACACACCCTATTTACTCCTTCTTTGCTCAAAAATGTGCTCAACAGCTCTGCTTACCTGGCAGAGAGGACTTCCACATGTGCCCAGGCTGAGGTTGCTCCTTGGCGCAATAAACCTGGCTGTTCCACCCGTTGGGGGCGAGAGTCCAAGGTTGGTAGCTCTCCATGGGCAGCAGGGACTCATGTCTGGCTTCTGACGAAGCGCTGATTGTGGGCACCACGGGGACGTCGAGGTAACTTGGGACAGGTTGGTATGGCCCAGAAGGGTAAGTTGGATAGAAAGCAAATTCCTTCGCCCGAGATGAGAACTCCTCTCCCGAGGCAGCCGTGTCCATGTATTTCTCCCCATACGCAGAAGGTGGCTGTGCTCCGCATGACTTAATGCCGCTGTGATGCGACATCCTGCACGGGTAGCCGAAGTACCCGTACGGCAGGGACGCGCTGGTGGAATTTTGAGCCGCTGAGCAGGGGCTGCACTGCTTCACTGGTTCGCCCACACCGGAGGCGGGCACGTCCCCGGAGGAATAAGCCGCAGCGGCGCTGGGTGCCAGGGACGCGGGGTGCGCCATCAGATTCCTGCACTGATTCGCGGCGAAGTTGCCACCCGGGAAGCCCTCCATGTTTTTGCTCGCTTCGTCGGAACCGCCGCTGTTGTCATAGAGGAACATCACCGACGGGTCGACCCAGCGAGGACGGAGGAGCAGTGACGTTGTCATAGCACGGCATCCAACATCGGAAGCTTCTGACTCTTTTTAAAAAAGACCAGTGACTGAAAAAAGGAGATGGTGGGGCTCTCAGTGAGTAAAAGCCGCTCTGACGCGCACAGGAGTGCAGAGGTTGGCTCTTATTGGCCAAGACTTCCTCATGTGACCGGGGCTATGCAAAGAGGACGGTAAACATCAGAAGATAATTACATGGAGAATAATGCGGCGAAGTAAGGTGATGGTACATATGAGGGGATTTTTGCTTCTGTCTCTGCAGATTTAACTGAGTTTGATGGCGCATGTGAAATTACATTTTTTTTCTTTTTGTGTGTGTGTGTGTGTATCATCATACGCTATATCTGCATTTTAGGCATATAAACAACGATGTATTCACACTTTTTGGATATGTCATATATCACGGTCATATAGCACGGTGAAATGAGAATCACATAAATACGTTTTTATAGAAATAACAATTTCTCTCTTTTTTTGCTGTGTTGCGGTTTTTATTCAGTCACTTGCACGCATAACTAATGTACTCTGCTTTTACGCACGCGCATCGCCCCCTCTTTGTCTTCATTCCAGGCTTACATTGGCATGAATCGGTATTATTTAACAATCAGCTCATTAAAGCAACTAGAGTACTTGATTCGTGTCTTAAATTGAGCACAATCGACGTGAACACCTCGGTGGCGCCATTACGCTAAACGCTACGGGTTATGCGCAATACAGGAATGTCCAGGAATACCCCTTTCCACTATACTCTGTGGGATCCGCCTTGGAAAAGCACCCACTTTTAGTGATTTACATTGCGAGTATCTCTGCGAGACACAAATGGCTTGAGATGTTTTTTTCTTTCTACCCTCCTATAAAACAAAGGAAACACAAATGAAGTAAAAGTCTGATTTATTGTTCTAAATATTGAAGACATTCGGCTTCCGACGTGTTTACAGCATGCGAAGTCAGAAGGCGAGCCCTGGACTTGGCTGTGTTTTACATGGGGAGGTGAGACGCGGTTGGAGGCCAAGGTCAAGTTGAAAGTTGTTGTTGTCTGGCAGTCCAGCCCGTCGCACCATTCAGGCTTTGAAGGGCCCCGTCTGAGCGCTTGAAAAGAGCGGAAGAAGGGTGAGAATTCCTGTCCTAATGAAAAGCTATTGGAGGGCACTAACTTTTACTATCATTTTGCTTTGTTTCTCTAGTGCGTTTTCTCTCACGAACTAGTCCTTGCCCGCTTCTTCTCGCTCGCTGCCTAACTTTGAGGGTTGCGTGGCATTGGAAACAAAAACAGCAACGTTATCGTGTCTTTTTTTTAAGTCAAATTATTGCGGAGGAGTTTTTCGCAGAAAGGTGCGAAAACGATGTTGATCCACGGGAAAGAGGGGGATAAACGTGGAGGGTGTATGTATGTGTGTACGAGAGAAAGGGAGAGGGAGAGAGAGAGAGAAGGCGAGAGAGAGAGAGAGAAAAGTACCTATATATGTGTCTGTTCTGCTCTATTGGAAAAAGCTTTAAGTTCGGCAGGAGTTCTGCTTATGCTGCTTCTTACGTTTTTGACGATGAGAAACTCCTCGTCGAATTTGTTTCCACTCTTTATTTCTTAAATAAAATCTTATTTAGACTTCATATATAAAAAGCCACATTATACATTTAGCACCAGCTTACGTCTTAAACCGTTTTTAATGAAATGCGCGTCTAATCTTCCATAGGTCAACATCCCAAATTAACTTTTTAACCACAACATTTTGGGCAACAGTTGTTGTTGTTTCGGGATAAATCAAACGCAAACTGATGATTTTTTTTTTGTTTGTTTGTTTGTTTCACTCTGGAACCCACGATCAAATGTGTTGCCGAACGTCAGGTATCGATATGGAGTTTCGAAGCAGAGTTCTCTCCGGGCAACGTTTATAAACCTACACCGAAAACCGATTGCCTTCAATGTAAACAACTTGAACACGTGGTTGAAAGTTAACACTGACGTATTTATTAAAGTGTTGTGCCTAATACAAGTGCCTAATGGCGTTTAAACAGTGAAACTATATTCTCGTTTCTAAAAAAAGAAAAAAACAAAACAAAAACAACAACAAAAAAAAAAAAAAAACAACGGTCAATCTCTCCCACTTTGCTTTTTGTTTTTGGGTGAACAGACACAGCTCAAACAACTTGGTCTAAATAAACAAGACAAAAGTGTGGTTTAAAAGTGAAAGGTATGAAGACTTCTAAAACGGTGATTGTGATGTGAAAGGTGTTTGGAGTTGATCAAAAATGCTTACCCAGTCTAACTTACAGCTTTTGATTGGACATGACTCAAAAATAATTCAGTCGTCAACAAATATTCTGAGCAAAATTAAAATGATTTATGATCAACCTCAAATAACAATTGAAAGAAATTACCTTGATGGGGGTAGATAGGCTGCGTTCGCAGCCATTTTTAATTACTTTGGAACCCAGAGCTAGAAGTGTAAAATTGAATAATGACAATGAGGTTTAGAGATTTTGAAACAGACATAAAAACTGCTTAGATGTGAAAAAACAAAACAAAACAAAAAAACAATCTTGACCTTCATCTGAAGACCTCAATGATGCCTGAATCTGGTTAATCAACTGGGCAATCCGAGCCTGATTTTCATTGTCTCTCTTTACACTAAATTTGGCCCGAATTTGTTGTCTGAAAAAAGTCCCATTTTAAATATGTTTTTCTGGGCTATAAGGAAAGAAGAAAAATATTGATATCAGTCAAGATTTAATGTGACGTATGAAACAGATTTAGTCGTAGTTTACGCTTCGAAATTAATTGCGATGAGAAGCGTAAATAAAAGATTTTTTATTTATTTATTTGTTTATTTTGTTTTATGTTTTGCAGCAGAATTACCAACGAGCAAAATTATAGCAAAATTCCCTTTATGTCTATACATGCATCGACATAAAGGAATCTCCTTCAACATAATAATCTTGAAAGAGTGGCTGAGAAAAATGTCTGAAAACGCATATTGATGTTAAAATCTGTTTAACAGGTGGTTGGGGTAGATGAAACGGGTTAACCAAACTTTTGATTGAGTTATCTTCGGTTAAACTTAGACACGTCTGTGGGTTTTTAATTGAATTGAAGGGCGGCTATTAACCGTATTCCAGTAGCCTACGAAAAACACTTCGCTGAAGGAATATGAAAGAATTAAATCCTTCATATTTAATTTTCGCAACATACATAATAATGTAAAACCAAAATATTCCCTATTATATAATTTACCCCAGACAATAATTCTGATTTATACTTCTGCATCGGTCCACCTGTTACATGCCGTCAATAAGACAGTGCACGAGCATTTTAACGTATGAGAAAAACAATTTAAACAAATTAATAGACTTAACCGAGATAATGAAACCTGATACAGTCTTCTCACTTTCTGAATCAATTTAGTTTTGCACGTTCTGTTCCCAGTATCCAGATCTGACTCTGCGGTTAGCATGGATATATACTCTTGCATTGTGCCAGGTTCGCCCCTCGAAGCCAATCACTGAGGCGACGCACAGTAGTCGTGTTTTTTTTTTTTTTATCTCCGCGTTATCGCAGAAGGAAGGCCAAGAAATGAAATCATTCAGCGGCAACAAGCAGCAATAATCATGAGTCATAGTACAAGGCCCGGCCTGTTGCATGCGCGCTGCCTTCTGGCGTTTCTGCCACTGCAAGCAAATCAGACCTCAGAATAATCACAAAGTGGTGTTAATCGTTAACTGTTCCTTGCTCCGTGTTTTGTCCCTGGTATGACTTTTGACAGATGTGTTTAGTCACTTTACGGCAGTCCTATTAAATGTGCGCTTTCTGACTCTTGGATGCTCATTTGGGGAATTATTTATGTCTCCAATTATCTGTGTTGCAGTCCTGCAGAATCAGCAGCTCTGGTGTCGCCAAGGTGGCCGTCGGCGCGCACACGTGGTCAGCCCAGACAAGAGACAAACTCAAGAGCGGTGTCTCGAAGAGGAGGAGGGGAGGGGGGTATGTGCGTGTGTGTAAGTGTGTGTGTGAACCCACACATACACATGAACCAGTATTCAGCACAGAGACAGCAAATCCTAGATTTACCCAAGCTGTTTGCAAAAGACATATCTGGCATTTATAACAAAACAACAACAGCAACAAAAAGCACAGACTTAATCTACAGAAAACCCACCAAAAATTGTTCAAGTTTGAACTCTCTATAATTTCAGATCACTCTGAAGCTTATTTTTTTTCTCCCGGTTCCATCTCCACATGTATCCCAGTTTTGAAGGAACTGAAAGAAAGAACAAGTTATTCCACAGCCTCGGCGCTTAGAGCTTCGGTGAGGATGAGAGAATTATTAGAAAAGCGATGCGTACGTTTAAATTTAGATGTCGTACAACACAAATTGCCTCATAAATGAACATCCCTTAAACCCGTGGTCGAATTCCAGCTTAGACGGTGACACGTGTTTAAAGTAAGTGACTGTCAAAGAGCTGTCAAAACATAACAACCAATATGTTTTTGTGGTCAGGGCTGGGAACCGCAGGGCGGTCACACACTTGACTTTTCCATATTTTCTTGGACGCTCGCCTGCGGTGCGAGGACGACGGCTCGCTTAAAATAAAAGAAGAGCTGAATCGTCTGAAACGTGTCATTACGACGTCACCTAAAGTTTCGTTAAATTAATAGCAACGTTGATTTACTTCCAGTGAGTCCAGAATGTGAGTCGAAATATCAGCCCTGCTTCAGGTTTCAGCTTCTGCAGACGTCTCAGAGGTTGCGTTGACAGGCTGCTAAAGCTGCAGAATGTAAGCTGCGTGTCACATTCATTTATAGGCATTCAGGAATCTGCTCAAAACATTAGGAACGGAATATTGTCACACTGAACGATCAAGCTCATTTTTGCATATAGCCTAATGTAAATTTACAGACTGCTTATTTCAGTTATAACAACAACAACAACAACAATAATAATAATCATTATTATTATTATTATTATTATTATTATTATTATTATTATTATGTTTTTACCACCAAATTTTAACACGAGCCCGGAGTAAATATATTGTCTCCAAATTGTTGGCTACGAACCATTTATATCAGTGAATGAACCAAAAATATAATTTCTGATTATTTTTTTATTTAATTTGTTCCGAAGTATGAGAAATTAATATGAATATATTTCTTTTCATAATTTGTAATGTGTACTATATATATATATATATATATATATATATATATATATATATATATATATATATATATATATATATATATATATATATTATATAATAAAAATTAATATATAATATATATGCGTACATTATATATATAATGTACGCATAATAATACAGTGAACATTCAGTTTCCAATACTACGGTGTTTAAACCAAAAGTTAAGTCAAAGACTTTTGTTTTAATTCTCTAGATTCCCATAAAGAAAAATGTTTTATTATTATTATTATTATTATTATTATTATTATTATTATTATTATTATTATTATTATTATTAAATAATTGTCATTGCTTTCATTGTGTATGACTTACAAATATTCTACAAAAACGGACTAGATGTCATTTTAATTTGCAGATAAAATTGACATTTATATTAATTAGGAAACGCTAATAGCTAAAAAGCCGTTTACCACGAATTTAGTTTGTACATATTTATGTTTTACAGTAACGAATTACAGCAAATTGAACCGCCTGGCGTTACTCCTAAATTGTGACCTACTTTTGGTGGCATTCCCGACCCCGACCCCGTTTGTTAAATAGCGAACGCAGAACAAAGGCCAAGTGACAATGAACATTAAAAAGAAAGAGATTAAAAATGCTAAATTAGTTTGATAAACTTAATACAATTCGTCAGCCTAAAACAGACCCGAGCCTCGTTCATTGCTCTGGCTCTTAGACCGATGCAAATCAGTTGGGTCTCCTTTTTGCATCATGAGTCACATTCGAATTTCTTCTTCAACAGACCTCACTGCATTTTAGAAAACCTTAATGAACCAAAACACTGTTCGAATATTTGAGTAGCATCCTCTAAACCTCACAAAAACAAAGAAAGAAAAAAAAAAACAGTGGAAGAGAGACCGGAACTGACGGGACCGACACCCACTAAAAATGAAAGCCCATTTGCAAGCAGACAGACTTGTAAATATCACCTTTCTCTGAGATGCCAGAGATGCACGGATCAGCCTAAAGACTTACAAGTGAGATGCCAGGGCTTTGCACCTGGTGTGCTGCCGCTGCTGCTACTGCTGAATAGGTGATAAAGGAATTTTAGAAACGGGGCAGCACGGGCCTGATTTCAGAGACTTGTGTTTGTGGGACGGAACTGATAAAAGACGTTCTTAACGCGCACTGATTTCCGGTTGTGAAGTCATCGGGAAGGGTTTCGCTCCAAGGTCAATGAGTTATTCTCGGCTTGCTGCGTCATCCCGTTTCAAGGCCAAGTTGAAGAAATTGAGACGGGAGGGGCCACCGTGGAAGCATTCCTCCCCCCACCGCCCGCCCCGCGTTTACAGGTTGTTTATATTAGAGACGAAATCCACCTGATATGAACTGAAGATCCAGTCCTGTCACACATTGAAATATTTTCCTGCTCCGTGAGAGCCATTCTGTTGGTTTGGTGTGCTGGATTGGATTACACCCTCACTGCGCAGGCTCCATGGTCAAGTTCAAGTTGGGCTGACTAATAAAACTTGGGGGTGCGTATACTGCAGCGTCTGCCGCTCTGAGCTTCCCCAATTTCTTTGATGCCCCCCCGGCCCCCCTCTTCACCTTCACCACCCTGCAAAACAACCCGAGCAACCCGACCTGTCGCTTGGTTTAAAGGTATGTATGCGGTCCCTGTTTTTTTTTTTTTTTTTTTTTTGCCGTTCCTTTCATGGGGTTAACATGATGCACAAGCGAGCAAACCCATCCGATGTCCTTCACTATCTTAAACACACACAATATAATTGGCACTACTGTAAACGCGCAAGGTCATCCATCTGTTGCGCAAAAGGCTTCCAGGCGTTATCTCCGCACGATCACAGGATCCCATCTGCCCCGGCCGCGACCCATTCCATAACTCAGTAACCGGGTGGATCGTTGCCACCTTTGGAGTGCACAGCCACTGCGCATGTATTCCCACATTTATGAATGTAAGAACAAAAGTATAACGACTCCGCTCCAGTATAATCAAAATAATCTGCCCCACGCTTTCCCCGGATGAGATTTGACAAGCATCCTCCTTCCCCATGTATTTCCAACGAAGCGCTTTATGCAACATGTTCATCTTCAGCAAAAAAACAAAACAAAACAAACGAAAAAAACATACTGTGGGTTCTGTTGGTCAAAAGTGTTAGACTAAGTATAGAGCTGCCTGATAAGGTTTCACTTCTGCGGGTGAAAAACGGAAATGAAACAAATTCCTTTCTGATTTTAGGAGATGTTTTTTGGTTCAGCTGACAATTCGAGTGCATTTTCCTGCTTAATTTGGTGGCTGTCGCCCATTCCACGTCTACATTTATTTTCAGTAAATAACAATTGACACGTGCGCGAATAAAATGACCTTAAGTTCACTTTTGGACTTTTAAAGCCACCAGCACACAAAGTGAGCATGGTACAAAAAGAAGTATTTTTTTCCCTCTCCTTTGCAGACCAGATGAAGGAGTTGGGGGATGGGAGGTGGGGGGACAAAGGAATTTCCCTTACTTCTCAGCCTCCGGCTGGGGTTGGTGGAGGGGGGAGGGGTGGGAGGGATGCCACTATAGTCACTCGCCTTTCCTCTTTTGGACAGGCGAGGGCGCACAAGGACAGCGGAGGTTGCAGGAGCGCCACCGTTTGCTACCCCCCTTCTCCCCATCTCTCGCGTGTGCGTGAGAGAGACCAACATGGCAGCAGCTCTCTGCTGTCTGACTTTGAAGTGCATCACTTCCATCCAAAGTCTCCACTCATCTCTCTCTCTCTCTCTCTCTCTCTCTACAAGTTAATTCAAAAACACACTGAAAGCAGGCTGAATCCATAGATTCATAGCTTAGTTCAGCGTGTCATTGTCTTCATGCAGAAGCGCTGCGGTTCAACGTAAACCGCCTTGATTTATATAGTTCGATGTAACATGTCACACGTTTAATAAAGTTTTACAAAGGAAAGAAAATGTTTGATATTCGTGTAAACAAATGAGGCCCGTGCTGCTGTTTGATTTCTATTTGAAAAAGAGAACGAGATGATTGCAATCACAGAAAGATATCATTCAAAAAGCACATTGCACATCTCGAACAGTTGCTTTTTAGTATTTGATGAAGAACTGGAACGTCGAGAAGCCATGTTGGTTGTATAGAATAAACACTCACGTGGCCTGAAACCACCCAAATGACGTGCAACGCACCAAACTTTCACCACTTTTCCAAGACATATGCAAAATTATCATCTTTTTTTAATCACTAAGCATTTTTTTTATCACTGATCGATGTAAAGACAAGCTTTTAAAGAGCACCTTTGAACTACGAGACTAGCCAGAAGCTGACAATTCAGAGAAAACATGTTATCTATGAAAAGTGTAAGGTTCTGTCCTTTAGTAGTCTCCTGGTATGGCAGGCTGTTATTGACAAAAACAAAAACAAAAACAAACGCTGATCCTTTCACACGTTTTGATTGGCGTTCAGACGTCATGTCTGAGTTTTGAAAAGATCAATTCTTCCATTCAGAAAGATCTCTCTCATTGAAAGACAGATCAAATCTTTGATTACTTTTTGGAGGCAAATGTTGATTACTTTTACATGTGAAGAACACGAGTTTTTCCAGAGAATTATGTAAGGGGTGGCCAAATTGGGGGCAGCAATGAGTTTCAGATGGGAGATCAGGCAGCAAAAATAAATACAAAATATCTTTCTTTGGCATAAAACCCCCCCCTCAAATTTAAATATTTGTTTTTAATCACTAATGTACATAAATCAGTTTATCATATATTTTAGAATGCCCACAATTTTTTAAATAAGTCTGCTGGAGGCACCTTAATTTTTATTCAAATATGGAGAAAAGAGAGTAAGAAAGAGAAGGAAAAAGAGAGAGAGAAACGATGTTATTCCTTCTCTTAAAATAATATATTAGCAAATCGTTCATCAAGCATATCACGTTTGGACAGGGTCCCCAGCTAATCAACACCCATGGCTTCAATGTACTGTTAATCCCCAAACTGTTTTGCCTAAGTGCGTGATTCTGGTGACATTTGACTGAGGGGCCAGTACCGAGTCAGACAACTAAAATGAATGATAGAAAAGAACCACAGTGTCATTAACAAACTAAGTAAGGCATTCATAAAACCTTGTCTTCCCTTCTCTTAAATTCATTAGTAGAAATATTATATCTGCAAAATTCATAATGTAATTGTGTTTTACATTTTCTTGCTCAAGTGCTGTACGAACAGATATGGGTGGCTGCATTGGACTGCATGCGACAGGGGAGGCCACCGCGCCCACTTAACCCCCTTGGTGGCGCCACTGGTTAAAAAAGTCCCCTATGAATATATATGTATATATACAACATTTGTTTGTTTGCTGACTTTCATTTATGTTTTTTATTAGGCAAAAACATAGATTTTCTCTGGTTAATCTCAGATGTGATCGAGTGATCAGAAAATCTTACACTTGTACAATTTAAGGCTGAAATTGCACAAGTGTGACAACCGCAATGTACCTAAGGGCCCATATGGGTTGTTTATACGTGAGATCATAGTTTAGTTAAGGATCTGTTGGTTTTAGAGCTTTCCTCGGATGGTCTCTTATCTAAACTCTGACCGACAACTTGACCTTTAAGGACTTTACTTGACTCCACTTAAGACAAGGAAAGGGCGTGGGTGTGGAGGAAGGGCGAATAAAGGGGCAGCGCTGAGGAGGATCCTGTAGAAGCCGCATGCCATTTTGGACAATGTCTCCCACCCACTCCACGACGCACTGGTCAAGTTCAGGATTAAATCAAAATGTAGCACAAAGCGCCGCGGAAAATCTTTTCTACCTTTGGCAACTGGACTCTGCAGCTCCTCCCCAATAGCTTGAAATCACTTATGTGTGTTTTCAATTATTTCTGCATAATTCACATGTGTGAATTGTTATGTTTACTTGAACGAATGACTAATGTTGATTTCGTTTTATTTTTGTATCCTGTTCTTTTCATGCTTTCATAATAATGTTGCTACTGCAACATCAGATTGTCGCCCAGGGGATCAATAAAGTATTCTGGGTTTGATTCTGATTCTGAATGCACATAATTCATAGATATTACATTTCGTTAATACCAGTTTACCAGAACGCATAGTTATTGCTCTAAAACTGAATGTCATTCATTCTGAATTTTCTAACGAATCGAAATAATAGTATACATGTCAACGTAAAAATGATTTTCTCAACATTTTCACATCTAGTGTTGTTTTGGAATTATACATACTGATCTGAGTTGTTACAATTACTATTTTGAGGTAGCCAAATGAATCAATATACACAAATTTTCGATTTGAAATACAGAAACTGACCCCCACACACACAACCCCCACCCAACCATAGCGCCACCACCTTCTCTCACTTCTGTTTACCCACATTTCTAATCAATCCGTGGCGTCATCAGGGGGGACCATCCTGAAGACTGGCCTGTTAGGAATGACAGCTCTGTAGAAGGGGAGAGAGAAAGAGAGAGAGAGGGTAAATGGTGATCCCTCCCAGAGCTCCGTCTCCACACTCTGCCGCGCTCTTCTCTGAGGGTCACACCGGATTGCGTCCCCTCTTTCCCAGCAGCCTTTCCAAAACGCTTTCAACCCCCACCCCTCCCACCTCCGCCAACTCCAAGCTGAGAACCTCCGGCTCACATTTCTGGCAGCTCGCGCTCTCCCGCGAAGTCGACGCTTTTCAGAACAGCGACGGGTGATGGAAGTCAGAGAGGAGGTGGTGATGGTGAGATCGGCGGAGGGAGTCACTGGGATCCCAGCGCGAGAACCGCAGGGGAAACCGGGCCATAGGAGCTGCCTGAGCCCCGGTGCCGCGCCGTACTCGCGGGAGAGCACCACGGAGCTTGCGCCGGAGGAGAGCGCACGGAGGAGCATGTGCGCCGACACCAGGTTGGTCACCGTATCTTCCTCCGGGGTACGGCATCATAAAGACGGCAGCAGCTCGGACAACGAGTCGGACTTCTATGAGGAAATTGATGTGAGCTGCACCCCTGACAGCATGGACTACCCAACGTCTAAAGGTAGGGCGACATTTTTTTGGACTCTGTCTGTGTTTACATGCAAACCAAAAACGCCGAATTTTGTATCTTGTAAATGTCACACACAGAAACCCGTGCATAAGTTACCAGGGTATTGTTGAATACCGCTTTAATGAAATCGTAAACGTTTCACACTTTCGGCTTAGTGGAGCCGGAGGAAATCAAGTACAACTGCTGTAGGAGCATGCAGCTGTTCTGTCAAGTGGCTGAAAACGCTGCGGTGACACCCACAGTGTAATCAGACATTCTCATCACTGACGTTGGCAGCGAATGTGCCCGTGCGCCTAATTGAACTGCATGAGGCAGAAAATAGAATTTCCAGTAGCCGCCAAACAAACCGCACGAAGTAAATGAGTGAACGAAAGAACATCTGAATCTTTTTATTGCTGTTTTCTTTTCTTCTTGGTTTATGCAAGATGCAAAGAACCGAGTGTGAAATAGGCCTGCAGAAATGTTACACATATTTATCTGTACTTGAAATGTCTTCTGTATGTCAAACGGCATGCTCGTATTTATTCACTGTTTGTGTAAACCGTGAAAGAGGAGAACACTCCACTAAATAAAGGCTTCAGCTGTTATAAAGATGCATGTCAGGAAGGCCCGATAAGAGTGGAGGAGAAATCCTCTCAAATATGGCCATGCTCGTCTTTTGCAGTCAGTGAGTGTTTGTTCAAATCGTTCTTCCTTATACTCAACATGATGCGTCACTCTGCATGTCGATTCAGGTCGAAACGGAGAATCTCCGGGTCATTCTCCGGTCGAGACCGGCGCTGACCCGGGTAAGACAATCCCTGGTCAGGGTTCTCTGTCCTACGGAGCGGACCAGATCCGCCGGTACCGAACGGCGTTCACACGGGAGCAAATCGCCCGACTGGAGAAGGAGTTCTATCGGGAAAACTACGTGTCCAGGCCGAGGAGATGCGAGCTCGCAGCCGCCCTAAATCTACCTGAGACCACAATTAAAGTAAGATTGTTATATTTGTCATATTGTCATATGGTTTTTGGCTGAAATTTGTAAGGAGGCAATCAGGTTCTAGATGCACAAAATAATCTTAGTCTACGCCAGTACAATGTGAATTAGCAAAAAATAAAAAATCACTTTCTGTCATTTTATTATATTTCCTTTAAGAAATATAGCTACTTTGCTTTAGTAGAAGTGAAATCTGTTGAAAGAAAACACTAAGTTGGGGCCTATTTGCGTAAAAGCGGAAGTACTGGAGGGTTTAGCTTTTGTTGTTGTTGGTCAGTGGGAGGGCCGTGGTTAATCTTTGACCCAATGTGATTTTGTTCCAGGTGTGGTTCCAGAACCGCAGAATGAAAGACAAACGCCAGCGCTTGGCCATGACGTGGCCTCACCCCGCTGACCCGGCCTTCTACACCTACATGATGAGCCACGCCGCGGCCACTGGGAACCTGCCCTATCCCTTCCCGTCCCACCTGCCGTTGCCCTACTATTCTCCGCTGAGTGTTGGTGTCGGTGGCGCCCCGGCCCCTGGTGCCACACCTTTCTCGACCCCGCTGCGCTCTCTGGACAGCTTCCGGGTGTTGTCTCACCCCTACCAGAGGCCAGAGCTTCTGTGCGCCTTCAGGCACCCTTCCGTGTACCCGTCAGGTCCGGCCCATGGCCTCGGCCCAGGTGGGAGCCCCTGTTCCTGCCTGGCCTGTCACACCAGTCAGTCCAACGGGATCGCTAGCAGGCCATCCGGTTCGGACTTTACCTGCTCCCCAACGAGCAGGACAGACTCTTTTGTCACTTTTACGCCTTCAGTGCTCAGCAAATCTTCATCTGTTACACTAGACCAGAGGGAAGAGGTGCCTCTGACCAGATGAAACCCAAAACAAAACCAACTCTCTCCGTTTGTATAAGCGTAAACCCCTGCGTTATTGGACCGGGACTCAAACAGCACGAATAAATCGGAGAGGAAAACGACATCGTCCGACGTTCGAGAAAGCGCTCAAAGAATTTGCCCTGACTGTAACTTAATTCTACTTGAGAGCCAGGACATCAATATAGGGATACCAGATATGGTTTTTAGAAGACTTATTTGAAGGGCGGCAAATTCAGTTGGATGGATGTCAGGAAGGTTTTCTCTCATTGTTACTGCTTGTCCCCTCTTTAGGCATCTAAATCGATCTACGTATAATTAGTTACGCGCGAACGAGGCTTTCCGTTTCACTTTTTTAACAAGGGGCACACACATACACACACACCCCACCCCCACCCCACACACACACACACACACACACACACACACACACATATATATATATATATATATGACCGTCTCATTAAAAGCCACTCTCCACATCGGGGTCCTAGAAGAGGCGGATGCGGGAAATGTGCACATGCAAGTAAAATTAGTAAGTGATGTATATGTACGAGCCGGCACATTTTGAGCGCTGAATTAATGGTAATACCAGCAGAAAGGGATCGTTGCTGACAAAAGGTATAACAAGGCGCCGAGGGAACGGATTAGACTTGGACTGCACATCCCGCGCGACTTGATGCGGGAGATGGATTGGGGAGGGGAGCGAGGAGGGGGAGCCCAAAGGAGGATGGAGAGGGGACAATCAAAAGGAGGAGAAAATGGAAGGACATTTTCTTTTTTTTTTTTTTTTTGAGCTCCTCTTTGTGTGTCTTTGTTTTTTTTTATACATATATTTTTTAAATACGATTAAACGCAATTAAATTGTTCGTTTTGTCAACCCTTTCATTAGCGGACTGCAAGACGCCTGACCAAACTGGAGCATTTTTGTTGAAAAGTTAAAGGTGAACGGACGTCCTCTGACGCTTCAGTGTCACTGTAAAGTCAGAATGAAAAGACTTTGAAAGTGACCCTGACTTTGAAAGTTCTTATTTGGATTAAATTTGGCCACGATCTGTGTTCAAAAAAAAAAAAAAAAAAAAAAAGTTAGATTAAAGATTTATTATTAATATTATTATTATTTTCAATGAACGCAATGACTGACCAACCATAAATAGCCATAAAAAAATCCATAGATCTCCATCGTTTTTGGGGGGGGGGTATGGTTTCTTCTGTTTTGCTCTATGTTTGCATCATTCGTTATTATTATTATTATTATTATTATTATTATTATTATTATTATTATTATTATTATTTGTGATTGTTTGCTCATGCTTCTTTTCAGACTGCGTTGTCTATAATGTCTTATTTGCAATAAATTAAGTCGTTGAAATTAATTTTGTTAGCTCAACACATTTGTCTCTTTTTGAGTTATTTTTTAAGTAAATTTTTGTGATGGTATGGTTACGGTAACAAAACCTGTTGTTTTTCATTTCAATATATATATTGAAATTAAATCAATATTCATTGATTTCATGATATATATAGATATATAACAAGTTCCCCAGTTTTTTCCCTCTTTTGAAAATAACACCAATTTTGCTCTCAAGTGGCCCCTGTCAAAACACCCCAGCGTGGCCCCCCCAATCCTCTCCAATATATCTCCTGACGGGAGCGAGAGATTGACCGTGACAGCTAAGTGGTCCCCCGGCTCCGTTAACGCCACTCATATTTTCTCTGCAACCACTTAATAGACACGGAATTAGTTGTCTGGATACTGGAGATAGATAGAGAGAGCGAGATAAAAAAGAAAAAAAAAAAACAAAACCAAGAAAAACGAAGAAGCATCGATCTTTCAAGTAGGAGCGCAAACAATTAGCGGAATCTTAATTGACTGCGTTAGAACAGTGCCGCGCAAATTAAACGAGCTTTCAGAGCGTAAATGGGATTGAGAGGCGGGGAGCATGCGGCTCACGGATATACAGATTTGCTTTTGATAGGCATTTCATATCGTAGATAAGACGTCATTGGGACATGATGCCTCGTATTTTAAAGGCTGGACGTTGAGCCTTCTTGGAATGTTGAGTGATGGTAACTACAAAAAAAGGGACTTTCACAATAAACAATAAGATTTGTTCCCATTTTCCAATTTTCACTCAGTCATAATCCTTAAGCCTGTGCTTTTAAGAGGTACGGTGTGCCAGATGTTTCTGTGGAGTAGAGCAAGATGGCTCAGTAAAATGATTGTAGCCATTATAAATAGAAACTTTTCAGCGGCGTCGAAATGAAGAGGTGACTCAGAAATATTGACTTTTTTTTCTCTTCATGGTTAACTTATTTTAAGCAGCACAGTGATATTATATATATATATATATATAAAATGAATTAATTACTGATCAGAGCTTCTCCCAATTCAAGTTTAGATTGTGTATGACAAGGAAAAGGAAAAATAATACAAACTTATTTATTGGATTTATTCGCTTGTCCTGATAATAAGGTAATAAGTCCTGGTAATAAGTAGGGCTGGACTACAGATGTCATTCATTTATTTACTTACTAGTCAGCCGTTACAATGTGCACAAAGTGGAACTACAACCCAGACACAAGCCGCAGACGTGATTAATCGAACATTAAATTACGACATGTACTCTGAACACATTCTTCTTTTAAGAACATTTGTCAGTTGTTTAGAATCATAAATAAACTACTTTGAATTTAAAAGATTTTGAATTTCTTTGAACTTGCATATTTATAAGACCTCGAAGCAACATTTGAGACTCGTTATCGACACACCGAAACCTCGTTATTCGTTGGGATAAATCAAGCTCTCTTGGGGTCCCTCTCTGCACTCGAGTCTGCTTTGGGCCGGCACTGCGATCAATTATTTGCTCTAAAAAACAAAGACATGCCTCAATTTAAATAATTTTACAGTTACAGAAACCATAAAGATCTCTTGTTTTTGTTTTTTTCTGATTTTTCTAACCAACAAAAAAGGGGGGGCAGCACTGTAAAAATTTGTAACATTTTGCAATACATTGTTAAAAGAAAATCTAAAAAAAAAAAAAAAAAAAAAAAAGATGAGGTCTAGTTTGATGTAATCTGACCATAGTGTGGTGAGAGTTTAAACTATTCACAGATGAATAGTTTAATTAAAACTATTCATGCGTGCGCACTTGTCTAAAGTTTCCTAAATGAACATCTACATATTATGTTATTTGGTTACATTTCAAATTATTCTTTCAAACACGTTAAATTTTCCTATTTATAGGGCACGTTTTGCCCTACTTCTGTCGTTCGTCTACAGACATTAAAAATAACCGTCTGCGGACATTTGTTTCAGAACTGACTGCTATTGACATAACACGTCAGGCTATGTTAAATTTCACACCAGTATACTGACATAGAAATAAACTCTTGATGTCTTAGATTGTTTTAAAGGAACGTTCATAAACATACAGCATATTAATTGTTTGTTTAGTTTTTTTTCAAAGCCGCTTAAATGCAAACTGCCATAGAACATTCCACCAAATATTCTAATAATAATAATAATAATAATTTTTAAAAAGCGACCAGACTGTTTATTTTCTGTCGCTTATTTAGATAAAAACGTGGTGTGCTAAATAGCCACAAGCCCCCCTGCACCACCGATTACCCCTCTGGACCCCCTCCCACACCTCCCTTAGCCACCCCCCTAACCCCCCATACCCCCACTCCACAACACGCGTTTGATTGATGGCCTTATTAACTGGAGTTCTTGTAAGTGTGACCGAGCTGATTAAAATGCATATGTTTGGAATAATACAGCGTTTAAGCCTCCCGGGTCGGGCAGATTTATGTAAACTATCAGGCTCAGCGTCTGATGCAGAATCGAGGGTCAAGCAGGAAAATTGCTTTCTTGCTTTTTTTTTTTTTTTTTTTTAGCGCGTAATAATAACACAAAGATGAGCAGGATCTGGCCGATCCCTCAAAGATCGCTATGTTTTGAACGCTTTTCTTTCCTTTTTTTTTCTTAAAAAAAAAAAAAGCTTTGTAAAGCAGAGCGTGCCAAAGTGACACATTAAAGTGAGGTAAATTACAACCACATTTACCCAGCCGCACTAGTGGCTTTGGATGCGACTCTATCCTCAGCGGCAGCATCAGCACCGTCAGTTAATTGCAGGAAGATGACTGAGCTGGAAGATGTGATGGGCTCGTATAGATTGCGCGTAAAACAGCAATTACATCCGACTTATAAGATCCTATTAGCGAGAGTCGGCGGAGGGTTCCCCCAGCTCTCACAACGAACACAAAGCGTTTTGATATGGGCGGTGCGGTGCAGCTGTCCACCGAGCAAGGGGAAGTGGGGGGAGAGGTAGAGGGGGGTGGGGGGTGGTTAGCGGATCTGTGGCTGCTGCTGGTTAAATTGGATTACATCCTAATTTACAAAGCCTCGCAGCTCACAAAAAAAAAAAAGAGACTGGCGGAGGCGTGGACGGACCGATCACACAGTAATGATGATGAATGGGAGATTAATGCGCGCACAAGCAAGACAATTTAAGCCTTCATCTGTTTAAACGGCCTTCCAATATCATTTGGAAACGAAGGTCACGTTAAATCAATCGGAAGAGGGAGGGAGGAGGCGGAGACGCGAAAGACTTTTTTTTTTTTTGCGGGTGGCGTCTTTATCAACATTACTTATGACGCACGGGAGACAACCGAGCGTGGAGAGAAAATAGGCCCCCGGCTGCTGCTGCGGGCTTCTGTCAGACAGGATAACAGAGCAGCAAGGATTCGGGCCATCTAAGGAACGACTCAATTACATCGTCATCTTCAGGTGTTCGAATTAAGAAGAGTAGAAAGTGCTTCGAATTGGGTCGTTTTTGCCGAGTATAAACTCGGACAACAGTATGTCCTCCAGACACGTTTTCATGCCTTGTTCTGCTTCGTAATATATTTCCAAGTGGTATGTTTCATCCAGTAAATAAACCTGCACAAACTATCATTTGGATCCATACGTTTGGATACCTTTTTTCAAATACATTTTTGTAAAACTATCATCACCTTTAAGATATGGTGAAACAGATTAAAATGGTAGTGGCAGAATCATGCTGCTGGGATTCTGCCGTTTTAGATAAAAAA
Source organism: Poeciliopsis retropinna (assembly GCA_010277075.1). Lineage (NCBI taxonomy): Eukaryota > Metazoa > Chordata > Actinopteri > Cyprinodontiformes > Poeciliidae > Poeciliopsis > Poeciliopsis retropinna. The sequence goes on from VMRM01000016.1 coordinate 9,820,466, forward strand.
AAAAAAATTCCATCTGCATGAATCTTTTCGTTGTTTTTTCAAATCACAACAGAAACGTGAAGCAAATATTTATTCAACATTTTTTTAAAAATATGTTGCTAAATGTCCAGCCGTTGTATTCATGCACTTAAAAGTTTCCCTTCCAGCAGGACAATAAAACTTAAAGTACAATTCGAGGAACAATAAAATATACAGAGTACCTTAAAGCATCATCTGTCATGTGTGAAAGTGAAGATCTAAATCCCAAATAAGTTAAAGGAGAGCAACAAACCACTCAATATATTATTACGTATATTCAGAGTATCTTCAAATATATTGCTGTTTGATACCATAGAAAGTAAGTATGATATACACCATTCTCAAAGAATTGCATCACCTTTGGCATTCATCTGCCTTCAAAAGACAACTTGTTGTGCAGTAAAACCTGTGGAAATTTGACATATTGTTGCTTTTGTACCACTATTCTGTCTATTTTAGAAGATCCAATCCACAGATTGCAAATTACCAACAGGGAGGTCCTACGGACTTACAGTTCTGTACCCTGGTGAGATCTAAACACAATGGTATTGTGTTTAGACCATTAACCAAAAGTTAAGCTCACTATGTAACTTCATGCTGCATCTGGATGTCTTGACAGAATGCCCAAAATGGTCAGTAATGCACTGATGTACCCCCCCATGAACAAACCAGCCATTTCAGCATTTGATGAGAACGTCTTGACATGCAACAATACATCTTTAAATTACATAAACATCCGTTCAAATTGATGTAATCTGGCTGTATACAGATTAAAACTGTTTTGATTTGATTGAGAAATAATAACAGGTGTTTCAAGTTCCTGGAGATGGCATTTGCTGTGAATTGGCACGGCATAAATATACTGAATTCTGTTGAAATGAATTTACCTTTTCATCAGAAATGTTAACTTCCACTGTCTTTCCCAGTAACCGAGAAGGATCTAATTTCAACTATCAACAGATTAAAAACAAAAGTGAGATCTCTAGGAGGTTTTTCAGCTTCATTTTGCTGAAATGAAGCTGAAAAATATTTGATTTCCAAAGACATTAATCTGTTTATTTAGGAGCTAATTAGAAAAAATACATCAGCAATTACTTTAAACACAAAGAAATCCATGTTTGAATCTTCATTCAAGATAATTTTTTTAACTTTTCAGTGGTGGACTTTGCTGTTGTGCTTCAGACCACTACCCTGTGACAAAGTCATAATGTCTGAAGCGATGGACATTAGTTTGGACATTAATCCTCAGGATTTTCTGAGAGGGAACCAAACAGAAAGCTAAATCTGTAACTGCAAGTTGTCTAATTCCTGAAACACAGAAAAGGAGCTGCAGAACATCAAACTACTGTCATCATATTTGATTTTCATTTTCATTTTTTCCTTTTCTGATTATAATCTTTGCCTATCTTTTGTCTTGTCCGTTTCTGTCTTGTCCACTGAATATAGTTACAGACGTTACTGTAATATCCAGCACACAAGACAAAACTGCAGAAATACTGCAGTCAAGGGGGAGAAAAACTAAACCTGAAAAATGGCGAAATTTGTATTTCCAGAACTTTTCACCATGCAAATCGTTTTTGAAAATAATGACAATTCCACATTTCGCATGTCCCTTGCAGAGGAAACACAAAGACATGATTTTGTGACACAAAAAATTAGGATATTGTTCTCTGTGTGACAAAATGTCTTTATTCCATTTAAGAGTCATACAAATATGTTGTCTGTTTCTCCTTGTCTTTTTTTTTAGGCAAAGAGTCAAGTAGCAAAATAATATTACCAGCTTTAATCAAAGAAGTTGTGATTTCAACATGTTCTCCTTTTTATAAGATTCATGTTCGGGTTAAAACAGTTGCACTCGGAATAAATTTGTTATCCAAATTTGCAACTGCTACAACAAGTACAGTTTGTTTACATGTCGTGTGCCTGGTCGTGTGCAAAAGCACTTGTGTTGAGGCATTACCTCTGAATGGAGAGTTAGATATTTTGCATATATCGGTCTTTTCCTGCCAAAGTTTCTACGCCCTCCCCAATAAAGCCCACACAAAAGCCTCTCAAACGCAGTGTGGAATTGAAGATGAGGCCATATTCAACTGCTACTGTGATGCACAATTTTCATTTAGAGTCCAAGTAATGGCCACATGATGGAAAAGTGAAACTTTATTGATAGTGCTGGTAGGAGCTCTGCCACCACAGTCTGCCCAAAGTCTTACTCAGTGTTGTGATAATGACCAACTTGTTAAACGCCATTTGATTGTTCTGCTGCTTTCCCCCATGAGGTCTGTCTGTTTTGTGGAGGAGCTCACAAAGCATGCACCGTATTGTGTGATACTGTTTAAAAATAATTTAATAAGCACTTCATTTTACGACAGTGTTATTATTTTACAGCCATTATAGCTGCCAAGAGCTTAGCCGATCAGTCCAACTCTCTCCACACCTCCCTTCATTTTACTGCTCGCTCGCTGCTTTACTGCTCAGTAACGGCGGTGGTCGAAGGCGACAGGGAAAGTTAGTCCCCGTTTTTCCCACACAATCAAACAAACTCCAGTGTGAGGGATGGCACCGTTCCCACAGTCACACATGGGTTTGCGTCATTCACAACGTTAGATTTTGTTCTTCACAATGAGAATGCGCCCCTCTCTGGGTTTGCTTGATGTCCTCTGCAGAACAGTAATAAAGGTGAATACAATGTGATCTCTGCTGTGGCTACTGGTTCTGTCTGTGCACAGCGGGCATGTAGCTGCTTGTGTGAGCCTTCCTGTGACAGAGTACCTCATTGCTGCAGTGATGTATCCTCATTATGCCCCCATCGCATTACCGTCACACCCAGACTGTTTCTGTTCTCTTGAGGGCCAGAGGGGCCTGGGCTTCCTTTCTATCCACTCCTAAAGCTTCTACAAACCCCCCCTGCCCTCATTTTGACTCTGATGCACCAGCATCCTCCAGCTTGGACCTGCAGATGCAGACATTTGTTAGAATTTCTAGTAAAAAAAAAAAAAAAAAAAAAAAAAAAAAAATATATATATATATATATATATATATATATATATATATATATATATATATATATATAAATTTTGAAAAATGTAATGTTTAATTTATGTTGAAAGGAAAGTTTTTAGCAAAATCACTTTGACCACTAAAGAATGTTGATTTTGTGTCTGGTGAAGAACATCTGCATCTATCTAGTGATACTGTTGGACTTGTTCCATAAGTGTGAAAAAATACACATGATACACTGACATTACAGCACAATTAACTCACCCTATCCTGACACCATTGAACACAGAGAATCCCACAACTTTGATCTGTGGTTTTTATTTCAACTATAAAGGCATCAGAATACACGACTGTTTCCACATCTATTTAATTTCCTCTCGTTTAGACCCGCACAAAGATGCATCTGGTTACATGGCAGCAAATAATGGGACAGCAGCTTTATTCTCATCTGGCTGAACCTGTTTAAAATTGTACGTCACTGTATCCACATCGAAGTTCCCTTTTGTTGTGAACAGGGGATGTATAAATAAACAGAAGTGAATCCATTGCATATTAACGGTCATGAAAAAAATAAATCAAAACTTCTTTAAATATTTAGCTCTTTAAAAACAAATATTAACATATTTGTTAAGACATACAAAAGACATACTGATGTCTTTTTCTTCTTCTCTGGATACGAACTGATTTCATTACAAATAAAATACAAGAACTCACCTTGTTTTGCTCAGCTACAAGATCAACAAAAAATATATATACTAAGTGAGACAAAAGTTAAGACATTCTCAGGATTTTTTTATTTCTATCCCTTGGCTTCTATACTTGAATAAGATATTTCTTGTTGCCCTTCTCAAGTCTCAGGACAGTTTGCCCCGCTCCTCTTTTCCAGGTGTGAGACGTTTGAAAAATTACTTCCATGTGCATCCCATTAGGTTCCAGTTTGGACTCTGTGCTGGTCCCGCACTTTCCATATCTTAATTCTCAGCCAGTTCTTGGTGGATTTCCATTGTGGATCACTGGAAATTTGAGTTCAAACACAGATTTATTTTTCTGTTTTTACAGATGGTTTCACATTTTCAATGTTAAGTTAGCACAAAATACAGAATAAAAATGTTTTAATTTCAGCCATGTTAAGTGGGAATAAATGTGGGTTGTGTTATCATGTTAATTTTCCCCCAAAATTATTTTTTTCATTAAATTTTGCATTATGAAAATAATGATATTTTCTTATCATTTAAAAAAATATATTTAAAAATATATTTTAAAAATATATTTAAAAATATATTTTAAAAATATATTAAAAAATATATTTTAAAAATATATTTTTAAATATATTTTAAAATTATATTTTTAAATATATTTTAAAATTATATTTTTTAATATATTTTTAAAATATATTTAAAAATGCTCTAAATGCTCTCAAATGATTCTGGACAGTATTTTAAAACATTAATTTGCCTCAAAACTCTCTGTTTTCCCTTGCTGGTTGCTATGATTGTTAACAACACAATCTGATTATTTTGAGGTTTTCTGGCCTCATTTGTTGACGAGGTTATGCACATTAGTAGTAATTTGCAGAATTCTTGTTGTAAAGAACATTGATTCATACACATTAATGTTAACAGGGGCAACATACATTTGTTTGACCTGAAGGATGCAATGCTACCATATCTCTGGATATTTCTTTTTTTCCTGTTCACCCTTTTTTTTGTGAAAGCAGGTTAATTTTCAATCATTTATAGAAATCGCTGTATATACAGAAAAACAGAAAAACAAATACACTTTTCATCAGTCTACATCTGAATGCCAATGTCAGCAAATACTTCTGCAAAACGGTGACGATCTAAACCGAAAAGGATGAGATCTCAAAAGTTCTTTGCGGAATTCCTGTTTCACTCTGTGTGTACTAAATGAGTTAATTCTACAAATTTCAGCTCCGTACAACTAAGGCACAAGGATACCATGTTAAAGTTTGTCTGTGTGTTCAGGCAGACTTAGTTTGGTAGGTAATGTTATACCATGGGAAAGGGCGCAGTGGAGATAATGGTACCACATAGTCAGAGCAACAGACGAAAAGCTAAGAGCCTGTGCTTAGTGCCTTAATGGGTGATTTCAAAGAACACTCACACTGTTTAGCAGAGAGTGAACCTCCCCCAAACCTATAAAACTCTGGTAACTGTCAGTACAGAGGTTGGGTCGGCTGCATGTCTGCATTCAGCATGATGCATGTTTGTAAAATCCAGCTTGCTGAGGATCTGTCTTCAGCATTTAAGAATCAATTCGAGATAGCATGAGTTCAGACAATAATGGAAAGGGCAATCATTTATTGCTTCCAACATAAATTCTGATCAAACGCTAACCAAAACAAATGGTATCAGAAAAATATGTCATTTTGACTGTTACAAGCTTGAATACCTCTAAAGTGTATGTAATTACACTGCCTCTGAAAGTATTCACCACGCTTTGTGAGACCTCCAAACTTTATGTGGCTTTCAGGTGAGCTCAAGAACAATGCATAAGGAGATTCATGGAAAGAGCTTTCGTGGCTGAGGAGTTGTATTCGTGTCTTACAGTGCTAAGAGCAGCATCAGCATCAGATGTGATCCAGTAAAGCACACAAAAGCTCTCTACAGCAATGGAGGGGGGTTTTTTGGCAAAGATGAATCAGATGAATCTTTCCGGAATGCCAATGAATGAGTCTGCGTTTGGCTGTTGCCATAAGAGTGTCAAAGTGTCAAATGTGAAGTTTGGTGGAGAGGGGGTTGAGTTGTAGGATTGCTTTTCTGCAGTTGGGTTCAGTCCTTTAGTTCAGATGAAAGCAGCTTTCAATCCTGAGGGAAAACAAGATATTTTTGGACAACTCCATGCTCCCAAATTTGTGGGGACACTTTGCAAATGCCGCTTTTGACTCTGCATCAGTGCACAAAGTAAGGTCCACAAAGACATGAGTGAGCTAATATGGGGTGGAAGACCTTGACTTGCCAACATATGATCCCAAAGTCAATCCAACAAAACACAGTTGGGATGAATTGATGTAGCGACTGTGATTCTCTACCTTCCACCATCAGGCATTCACATCTGACCTCACAAAGGTGCTTCTGGGAGAAAGGGCAAAACGTTTCACAAACAAAGTCCTAAACTTTGTGGAAAGTCTTTCCAGAAGACCACCCTCCTTTGAGCTACAAAGGATGGGCCAACATCCTATTAAAGATAATCATTGGCAATAAAATATATTTACTTTACCCACAAATGCACACGTTTAATGTAGCCTGTTGTTAGACACTGTCTAAGCAAAGTCTTGCTATCAGAGATGCTATCAGAGATGATATAATACCCACAGTTCAGGTTGTGTGTTAAGACAGACAGTTAACATATTCAAGTGATTAAATCTTTTTAGTTTCTCTACTGCAACCTCAAAATGAAGAGAAAGGCCAGTGTGAAGAATATGTTGGCTCACATAAATTTATTGAGATAAGTAGAATGTACTTCAAAGCTTTCCTGTTGGGTTGGGGAGGGAAACACAAGTAACAAATGTGCATGAATGAATGGCAAACAGGTTTAATAAGACAGACAGAGTGACGCTGACAGGGAGACCTGTGGCGTCTTCACATAGTGACTCACAGAATAAGAACCCTGTTTAAAGGCACGATAACAAGGGTTTTTTCTTTTTTTTCTTCTTTTTTTTTAGTCTACTGAGCGGGAGGAAGGGTGGCAGAAAGGCAAATAAAGAATACTAATGATGAAGATTTGCGCTTCCAGAGTGCATCGTAGAAAACCAAAATGTAAAATATTAAAATCACAGGGAGTGAAAAAAAAAAAAAAGTTTCCAGCAAAGGCTGAGGAAGAAAAGGTTGCAGAGATCAAGAAGAAGATGGACCTGAAGCGGGAGGATCGGGTTTATAGTGATGCTCTGTTTGTGACGGCTGTCTGCTGGATGAAAACAGAGCCTCTTTAACTCCTCACGGGTTAATGGAACTTTTATGAGTTTGTTCTGCAATCATGTAACCCCTGGCGTCTCCTTTCCTCTGTTTCTTTCTCTACTTCCATGCCTTTCATTTTGTCTTTTTTCTCTTTTCTTTTTTTTTCCACCCTCTATCTCGGGGCAGATCAGAGGTGAGCCGCTCATGTGTTTCTGTAAACACACTTCTTTCTCTCTCCGCACCAACTTTATGAGGACACAACCAGTTTTAGTCGAACGCTCTCATTTGGATGACTCACTGCTTTGCCAAAGTTTACATTAGACTTGTTTGGGCAATGGTTAGACGATGGACAGCAGCTTAATGACTACTAGTTAGGAGGACGCGCAGTTGTCCAGGCATTAACTTCTGCGGTGTGGGAAATTATTGACCAATTTTTCTCCTCAGGGTGGCAACGAGAATTTAATTGTACATAAAAACTGAAACACATTTGCTTTACAACAGGAACCACATTAAAAACCTCAGGCACCAGCCCCTCAATGAGTCATTCCAAGACAAAAAAAAAAAAAAAAAAAAAAAAAAAAAAAAAAAAAGGAAGCACGCCCTACCAACCAAGATGCATGCAGCTGACAGCACAAGGTGCATTGGACACGGAGGAGGGGGGATATCAGTAGGTGCAGATAGAGCGGATTGATGGAGATTGGTCCAGAGAGGCGATGCGAACCCGATTGGGTGTCCCGTCATAAAGCACGGATGAGGAATGGATGATCGGCTGGCCAGACGCAACTTTTAATGCTCGGCCATGACTCAGTGGTGACCGTCAGTAATGAGTTTTATTCGCTTCCATCATTTGAGTGTCGATTGTGATCATGGGCCCATCTGAGAAGAGTGATTGACGAGTTACAGCCAGTGATGTGAGGTGGGAGTGGGGAGTGAAGGAGAGCAGCAGGAAGTCTTTAGACCCCTTGACTGGAATCAGCCTTGGACTTAGTGGCTCAAGCAGAAATTTAAGGGTGAAAAAGTTATGGAAAAACCTTGTGCAAAATATTCACTCACCTTCAACCTTTTACAACCTTCAATGTATTTTCTTGGACTTTATGTGAAAGACCAAAGCAAAATAGTGTGCAACTGCAAATCCAAGAGGGGTTTCCAAATATTTATGAAAGAAATATATAGAAAGTGTGACATGTATGTGTTTAAAGTTTCTTTACTCTAGTATCTCCTACATAAAATCCAAAGCAAACTTAAAGTCACCAAGCTAGTTGTGTCAACCAGTGGTTAATTTAAGATTGATATAAATACATAATAATACTATCATTGCACATGCTACCAGAACACAACATGGTGAGACATGATGGTGGTGGTGGCAATGTGCCATATAAAATGCTAAAACCCCATTGCTCACACTTTCATACACCAACACATATATCACTATGCACTATACTTGAGGTTTAGTGCATTGCCCAGGAGCACACTGACGTGTTGCAGGAGTAAGTTGGAATTACACCCAGAACTTTTAGTTTGCAAGGCAACCACTCTACGCAATGAGCTCTAGTTTGTAGGACTGTAAAACCCACCATTGCCATCCAATCTGAATGAGTGTGAGGCATGTGGGAAGAAGAGTGGACAATAAAATTCAGTTTCTAGACATAAGAAGTTGGTAGAGAAACACTCCAAAAGACTTCCACCTGTAATTCCAGCAAAAGGTGATTCTACAAAGTTTAGGCCCAGGGAGGCTGAAGGCATAAGTGCAAATCATACATTTTCAAGTTTATATGTAAAAACAACAACAACAACAAAATTGTTAGCCCTATCTACTTTTCTTTCTGCTTGAATTTGTTTTTTGAAAAGTAGTCTCTGATTGAATTAACCTAAATCTTACAAAATTTATTTTCGTCGCAGTTTCTTTTTTGCTTCATTTTGACTTTAAGTCACAAGGTAAATAAACTAAAGAAAGAAAGAAAAAGAAGAAAGAAATAAAGGAAGAAAACTGACAACAAATAGAAAATAATCAGACATATATTATTTTCTCCAACCTTTTTAGGTGTAGCAGCTCTTCAGAGATACATGGCCAAAAACAGGCAATTTTAAGATGATAATCGATATTGATCCCATTTATGGAGAGAGTGTGAGGCACCACGAAAGAGATGGTGGGGGGAGGGGATCAATGAGATTTAGAGCTTCGACGGATGGATGTCTCCGAGTGTGTAGGTTCTGTTAGAAATGACAAGGCCAGAAGGATTGCATGGTCCAGGCTTCAAATCTCTCTAAGCATCTCTTTATTTTTCAATTTTTCAACACACTGCAACACCATAATGACCATGCATGGGGGGGACATGTATTTCTGTGGGTGCAGGGTGGATGCAGAGAGGACACATTTTTCACCCCATGTTGGTATTGATTCGGAGGCAATGCGGCAATCTACAGGGCAATTACATTACAGACATGACATACACACTGCTTCTCGTTTTTATGAACCAGGGACATTTATTGCAAATTCTGGAAGGTTTTTTTTTTCCCCCAAGTAAAATTGCAAAGGTACAGTGCCTTCTAACAATATCTTTAGTTCTTGAGCTTTTCACCTCTTGTCAGAACTCTGTGTGTCGTATGACTGTGCTAGATCAACACAAAGTAGCTGGTAATTGGGAAATGTAAGGAGATATGTTATTAAATAAAAATCCTGTCCCTGTCCCTGTCCCTGCCCAATGCCCTAAGTCAATATTGGATCAAATCAGTTTTGTAGCAGCTTGCAGCAGCAAACCTTTTTGTGTAGGCTATGTCTCTACTGGCTTTCCCCATCTAGAGAGACCAAAATATCTGATTGGTCAACTGAAATGAGGTCTGGATTTTGACTAGGCCATTACATTTGCCTATTGAAGTGGGCAAATGTGAAAGCTAACAGGTTGCACTAGATCTTTACAAGGGTATCACAGTAAAAGGGGCTAAAATCAATTGCATGCCACACTTTTCAGAGAACTTTTCAGGGTTCTTTTCAATGTACTTTTTAGGTAAACCTTTTGAAAACTAGGTGTTGTCTTTCTGGTTCTCTACATATTTTCTTTTGCTGGACAGCAAAATGTAAAAAAGTTCAGGGAGTGTAAACACTTCACCGAGGATTATACATGCTCTTTTAGAAAACTTAAGAATCACTATCCCAACTGGTCATGCTTACCTCTGACAGCAGAAGGACATTTACTCCCATAATAAAGGCTGTCCTCGCTGTATTTACCTGCTTAGCACAGTCCACTGCTCTGGGACCGCAGTGACCTGTCTGCCCGAATGCATTTTTGAATGTTGTTGAAGGGAACGTAATGGTGACTTAGCACCTGGACACGTCAAGGATATGTAGATATGTTGATACAGCATCTGAATCGGCAGTGAATGCAAATTTATTTGGCTCTCAGAGCAGTGGAGGAAGGGATGCACTCTCGGTGTGTATTTGTGTCCAGCATGAGAGACGGAGAAAGATGAGGATTCAGCTGTGTGGGTGAGTGTGTTGGATTAGAGGTGACAGCCAAGACTGAAGAATCCCATCATTCCATGTCCAGGGAACTCACTATCCAGGCACTGACATGGTCCTCTGAGGCAGAGTCATAGGAGGGGGCCAGTTACACTCTGTCAGGGGGTCTTATGACCTGATGGATGTGCTGCTGTGGGGCACAGAGACTACCCCGAATATTTTTCTCTCTCACACACTCAAACTGATGTCCAAGAAGAGAGAGGTGTCCTAACTTTCATAGCTGGAGAATGCAGAACTCCTGCAGCTGTCTTCTTGTCTTACAGATTTTTGCTTTGCAACAACTGCACACGGTCCAAACTCCAGAAATGCCAGATTGCCCGCAGATATGGGTTTGCAGAATCCTGACATTGAACCAAAAATCCCAGAAGCTGCAACTTTTGTTAGGATGACATAATGACTATCCATCAAGTCAGCCAGCCTAACCGTTCCTCTCCCTCCTGACGCTCACAGCCAATCAGCCTCTGCTAAATTTGAGAGCTAATTTGTCACAGTCTGCAGTGTCCCTCCCATTTCTGACTCTCCCTGAAGTGACTGTCATTGCCATTGAGATTCTCTAAGGATGGTTTTATCATTCCTGCTTAGTACTGCGCAGGGTCTTCAAAGACACATTCACACACACACACGCACACATGCCTACACACACATACATGCCTACACATACAGGTCTCCCTCCCATCACACCAACCACACTGAAAGGGCATTTAATTTTGCTTCTCTTTTTTTCCCCCTTTGTATCACTAACACACATAGTCAATGTCTGTGTTTGTGTTTATGTGTGCTGCTTCCCTCCACTCTCCTCTAAACGAACCAATTATGGGTGTTTATGTAGCTTTAATGCGTGTAAGTGTCAGGAGAGAAACATTGCACTGCTCCCCACCTAATCAATGAGACCTTGCGCACTACGCCGCCAGTCGCTTTTCTCCCGTCTCCTCGATCCTTTATTGCATCACCCCCCCCTCCCTTTCAATACCCCTCAATTTCTTTCTATTTTGCCTGGTCCAGACTTTTCACTCTGCTTCCGTCTCTGTTCAATTAGTAGAAGATGAGAATGAAATATCAGGCCAATTGGCCATGGAGAAAGCTTTAAATGGAGCAAGATGAGGCCATCAAAAAGTTGGAGTGCATCAAGCAAGTGTTGTCACTCAATCTGTAGTTTTTTAAAATGTTTTTAGTGACTTCCAATGTTTTTGATTGACTTTTAAGACACTGATGTAGATTTTCAGCTGTTAAAGGTTTGCATTTTGTTTACGCAACTATTAGAAAACCCTGGCAAAATGTGTGACATCAAGTTCTGCATTGATTTGATCAAATCTTCTGGACCATTGCGCTTCGGAAAGATCCACTGACGACCCACTTTCAGGTTTGTAGCAGATGCCACAATATTTTTATTTAGATAGTTATGAGTTTTTAAGAATTCATCATGCCATGACAAAAATTCTTTATTGTCCCACATATCTATTCTTCACTTCTACCCAAACCCATCTGGGTTGTTTGTAGCTGAAAAAGCTTAATCTTACTTGCATCTTACTAAAGCAGGTTTCCACTCAAAGTCACTGTAGATTTGAGCAAGCTCATGATATGATAGAAAATACTCTTTTCTCTGCATATGTCTCAAATGACAAGTTGGTATGAAGATAGCACTATACATGGTCGCAAGATAAACTGGGGTCCTAATCCAGTCTTGTTTGCTACTGTTCCAGTTCTTTCTCAAACATCTGCCTTACTCGAATGCCAGAGTTTCCTCTGATTTTTAACTTCAAACACTAGTGATGAAAATTTGTGCTGCTTCATATTGCCTTAGGGAAACAAGAAGTGCTAAATAAATAAATGAATGTGAATAAAAACTCTTGTGATGGTCGACAACTTAAAAATATGAAGAAAACGAAAAAACAAACAAACATGTTTTCAGTTGGATTTTACAAGGCTTATGTTTTTTTTAGTTGTTTTGATTTTTACTATAAAAAATAAATTATTAATATAGGATTAATTTTTTTTTTTTTTTACATTTAATTAGTAGATGAATAAGCCTTTATCAAGCAGTTCTGATAAGAGAGAAAGGCACGTCTGAGTTACTCTCTGGTTCACTGCTGAAACTATCCACACACTATCAGACTAGAATAAGTTCCATCAGTATTTGTTTAAGATGTTGCTTAAAAAAAAAGAAAAATATTGTTGTCATTAGTATTATTTTTACAGCTTAAAAAAATTGTTGGAACTCTATAGCTAATTGTTCTTCTCAACACTATTTGAGAACCCCGAAAAGGCTCCTCTTGGTATCCCCTCCCCTTTTACTCAGGTCTAAAGCTGCAACTGGATCAGGTATTAGCAACTAGCTTTTCTGTCACATGGCGACAGAGACGAATGAGGCACGGTAGGATCTGGGCCTCCCGTGGGTGCTTAGCGCCCACCATGGAGGGTCTGATGGTAATGGTGGGGCCTGAGCCCCGTTACCAACACTGGTGATCATTTACTGAGCCCAGGCCTCTGTGGGAACCATGGTGATGGATTCTGATGAGGATGATGATTATTCTTCCAATAAGATGAATTAATGCAACGAGGAGCAACTGAGCATGTGCGGTATGATGAATGGAGCAGGCAGGCCGCCGTTAGTCACTGACGATGGTAGGTGTGGGGGGTAATGTGAGAAAGGGAAAATGTTGTAGATGGAACCAGAAATAAGGAGAACAAGAAAATAACAAAAGAAACAGAAAACAGATGGATGGACGGATGGACAGACTGTAAATGATGTAGTATTCTTGTTTTCTCATATTGCTGAAAGGCTAGCAGTAAGCTAATACAGTGCCTTAACAAACCTATCATACCAATTTACCCTTTTCACAATAGGTTAGAATTGAAAACTTCAAAGTATTTTATTTGAACTTTGCATGATAGAACTCAGATCTATGAGTAAATTTTACAAACAGAAGGGAAAAGCCACATGGCTTTTTATATTTTATACTTCTTTCTATTATTTATTTTTTATTTTTTACCACATTGCAACCACAGATTACACTTTTAATTAAAACATGACAAGTAATGAGTCACGTTTGTTTATTTCAACATATACTGTATCTCACGTGTAGTGGCACATGAAATCTTTGAGGCAGTTTGCCTCAATCTAGACATTTTGTGGGATGCCTCTGTCAGACTCTCCTATTCTCAGACCTATTTTTCTCAGAATGGGTCTCAGTTATGAAGAAAGTTTGTGAAAGTTAAAATGTACTGTTGCTCCAGCAGCTTCATCAGGTAGTGAAAATCTATGTTGTCCATTACAGCAATGGGTTGGTCTTCCAGGTAATACCTTCATCAGTGGTTCTGTAATCCCTTTTGCCTTATCTCTGTCTCTTGGAAACTTATCTCCTCTCTTTCACGAGTCCTTTGAAGTGTGTTGCTTCCCCTTACTAACTTTCCGAGTTAGAAAGGTAAACTCGTGTCCTAAATATATTGGTGCCAGTGAGTGTAACTCTATCATGACTTGTTCGAGTTAACCGAATTGCTTCCATTTTCTATTTTCCACCAACACAAATTAACCTGTTCCATCACAGCATTTTATCTACAAATGTATGAGTTGTATCTGACATCAAACCACGTCCAGCAGACAACATAGATATGGACATTGCAGAGTGTGCTGCTGATGCTTTCGTTTTGAAAATGGATTGAAAGTCGTGTAAAATTCAATAGTTTTATTATCAACTCAAGTCATAAAAGCCTTTTTAATCTGTTTAGTTCAGTCAATTAAAAAGACGAGAGAAAACAATGGTAAAGAACTGTCCCAGAAGATTTCACCCTTCATCCAAACAGATCACCTTCTTCCTTTTTACCAGAACTAAACAAACCCGTCACCACCAGGAAGACATAATGGACCAGAATTCACCTAGAAAGCAACTTGCACCAAACACACACAGTCCATACATTTTCAAAAGGCTATCTGGCAAAGACAGTAGCTCCTCAACCATTTTGCTTTATGCTCTGCTAACTTACCTCCAGTAGCTGTGTGAGATGTGACACCTAAACATCAGTATGTAACAACAATCTTACAAAAGACTAAACGGGTCACGTGAATCAGCTTAGTATCTCTTTATTTCCTAAAGGACAAAAGCAGATCTACAGAAAAGATCTGTAGATCATGGCACAAAAAGAATGAGTGGAACGACTATTCTAGACAAGCGGATAGCTTGTATTCAGACTTGAACTGCTCATCCACTCATTTAGCCATCAACGAATGAGACTGACCACATTAATGTCGGTGAATGATGATTTGTCAAATTTCCTGCAACATTTTTAAGAACACATTATCCTGTACCAGTAGGCTTTAATATTTCCACATTCTGAGTCCTCCTCAGTGGCAGTTTAGAGCTTAAGTCTGCCTCAAGTTTGAGAGCCGCTGCTGTGATAAATAGCCGAGCGAGCAGCGTTCATAATTCCCCCATTATAACTGCTGGTGTATTCCTTCGTCTGTTTAACGACTTGTTCTTAAAGGAAGCAAGAGCGGGGAGGTCATGGGGGCAGGGAGAGAAGCGAGGCTCCTCTAAGCACCCCGTGATTCATATCAAGCACACATTAAGTGGTGTGCGGCTAAATTAGTGGCTGCAATCTAGCAGGTATTATAGCTCACGCAGCGATGTGTAACGAGCCGCTGTCTCACTGGGTTGTAATGTGGCCTTGATGTCTTTAGCATGAACCCACCAATAATATTCAGCCCATTTAGCCCTTTAGCTCATATCCACACCCACAGCGTCGGCACATCAACGTAACACCCACACGTCTTCTTCCTGTTTTGTAGACATCATTCCCCTGTCCTGAGTCACTGACTCTGCCAAGGTTCATTAGTGAAGATAATTTCATTTTGGACAGGAGAGTCAGCACCAAACATGTCATGTTGACAGTGAGGCAACAACAGCTAAATATGTCTGTAAAGTCCTTATTAGTATTTTACTGGGGGGAGGGGGATAGTAGTTGTGTAGCAGAGTTGCAACAGTTGCATGAAAAACGGCTTACATCCCTTGAACATTTCCACATTTTCACACTTTAAACTTCACAGTAGAAAGTCAGTGACATATGTATTTGGGTTATACTTTGCTCTGATACCTCCAAATAAAATCCAGAGCAAACAATTGCCTAAATAAGATGTAAAAGTGTTGGTCTGTTTGTGTTTAATTTAATCTTAGTATAGATACAACTGTTCTGTGAAGACCCCAGAGGTTGGTTAATAAATAGGATTATGAAGATCCAACAAAGAGAAAAGAGAGTGAGGTTAGGAAACAATATCAAGCTTTGGACATCTCATAAAGCATTGTTCAGTCTGAAAATGGAAAAAGTATGACGCAAATGGAAATCTAGTAGCAGCTCCATAGCCCCATAAGTGGGACTGCAACTCTGGAGGAGGTGCAGAAATCCACAGCTCAGTTTGGGATGTCTGCTGACAGAAAAATGGTTCATTATGCACTCCACATATCGGTCCTCCAATTTTTTATTTAAGTCAATGTTACTCAATGTTAAAAAATTACTGTTTGGGCTGGGACTGTATGTAGCACATAGCATATGCCATGTAACTAGGACACATTGCAGCGTAAGCAACACGGCGACGTCCGCATGATATTTTATTTGAATAAAAACAAACGAAATAACCTAACGTCGATTGTTATAACTAATCGTGAATCCCTTTTCGTAATCTATGGTAATGCTCAGCAAATGCTTGTCAAAGTTAAATGTTGTTTGGACAAACTAGGTGTTGATACAAACAATCATACAAAGTAGCCTAACTTGGACTTTACAAGCCGAATTTAAGATTATAACTTTTCTCAAAGCTGATGAACAAAATGAAATGTAAGACTAGAGTTAATGCAATGACACAGACCCCCATAGGCCATCCCTAAAAATCCCGTTTCATTTTGTAAGCTCTGAATGAATGGTCTTATGGTAAATCACAGCTCTGGCATCGAGAATTACTAAAAGTATAGAAGAACACATTAAACCTGAAAAAGAAAGGGTCAAAGGCTCCATTAGCTCGCCTTGGCGTCATTGGACACTTGATTTTGCCACTTGTAAGTTTAGGTTCCTTTAGTGTGCAAATATCTCTATTTATTGGATATAATATCTCTATTTATTGGAGATATTGGCTATCAATATCTCCAATAAATATTAACCCCACTTTTGATCCAAAAATAGATGAACAAGTCATCCCCTAAAATGACACATGAGATTGGTGTTGTGTCCTAGTGTCGACACAGTCACTGTGGTGCGTCTGGAGTCCCACCGCTGGCTGCCAGGCTAAGAGGGTGAGGCTCGGCTGGCTTGGGACTCGGTCTGTCTCTAGCATCCCATTCAGACGTCAGCAGAGACCGGCTTCACCACTTCTCCTTTACAGTCTGCTTTCATGTGTCCTTTAATGAGGAAACCGCCGGCTCAGCAGCTTGCTATAAAACACAGGCAAATTAAAAGACCCAAATATGAATCAACTACACAACCTAATTCAGCAGGCCCAGCCAGAGGCGTAACTCCACTTTAGAAAAACCAAAGTCTATTGTTTGTAAAGGCCAAGAAGGCAAAAAAAATAAAAAAAATGCCTGAAAAGTGACATCAGGTAAAAGCGATCAGACAGGAAGACCAAGTCTACATGAGTTTACATGAGTAATTCCCCTTCATTAGAGACAGCAAAACCATAATTTTCAAAGAACACAGCTGAGGCAAGTGCATAACTTCCCAAAGAACAATAACAGAGTGAGTCATGAGCCCACAACACGACTCCTGCCACCAACGGCTCGCCACAGTCTGCTAACGCTGCGACTGCCACTTTAGACAACAGCAGCTCCATAAAATGTCGAAGACGCACTCGGCATCAGAAAAAAGTGTGTAAAATAAAACAAAACCACATTTGTTTTTCCCCTCTCATTTCATTGTAATGATGGAAATAAGGGCATCATTCTGAGATTAGTGCTACCATTTCTCCTTGGCTGACATTAAGCTTTATGTGCATGCCTGCTGAAGAGTTTTGGAGTAAAAATGAATAACAGAAACCCACGGAGGAGACAGATGTCAGTGCCATCAGCCGTACATTTAAGATGTGTGATGCTGGGGTAAAATACATACACCGATATACATTAATCAGTAATGCATAACATTATGACCAAATAAGTTGTTGGTCCTCGTTATCCAGACAAAGCAGCTCTAACCTGGCAGGTTCTGGACTCCTCAAGGCCCCAGAAGGTGTGGTGCTGCATGTGACATGAATATGTTAGCAGTAAGTTTTGTAAATCTGACAATGTACAAGATATGACCTCTGTGGATCAAACTCTGTTTTTTGGCCAGTACGGCCTACAGATGATTGGGTCTTAGATCTGGGTAGTTTGGGAGTCGAATCAAAACCAGAAAGTCAATGTTGTGCTTCTCACACTATTCTTGAGGCATGTTTGTTTTGTTCCAAGGTGCATTGCTAAAAGTAGCACTAGTAGTTGGTTTTCTGTTGGAATGGACCACATGAGCCAGCCTCTGTGAACCATGAGCACTTGTCAAGCCGTCGCAATGCGGCCCTCAACAAATTCACTCAAATCCTAATGCCAGCCCTTTTTTTTTTTTTTGCCGTTTCTAACTCATCTACTTCGGGAACACTATGTTTGAGTCTTGCCAAACAGTCATAGTCAACAATTTAGAATACATGTTCTGGTGAGATTTGTTTGTTGGGTATTTTAAAAGGCTCAGTTTTCAGAATGAAAACTGTTTCATTTTGTTTAGCTTTAGGAAAGTAGAAAATAAACACTTCAAATTAATGCTCCCAGTTGTGATTTTAACTGTTGTTTGTTTTGGTCTTTGTTGTTCTCCTTTTTGTATTTATTAAAATGGCTCAAAAGTAAAATATTTGATTATCATTCATTCCCAGAAGACAATATTTTGTAAGTCAAACTGTGACAATAATTTCTTACCTTCAAAGTAAGTCTTATGATAACCATATGTGATATGTTTATTAGGTCACAAAAAACATGCTACAATAAAATCAAATACACAAAATATCTTTATTTTTCTGCTGCAGTGTGACTGAGATTTTGCTTCACAGATTAAAGAAACTGTAGAAAGTAGAAGTTGTTTTCTTCTAAAACAAAAAAAAGTAACAGTCTATATCAATGCTGCACATTATGAAATATAAATTATGTACAAATTCTCACAGCACAAAGAAACCATTCCTCACAGACAATTTACACAGTTGAATCTGACAAAATTGGATAGGCAGGTGAATATACACTGGGCTTAAGAAAGTGCTAGGCAGTGAAACAATGTTTAAAATTTTGACAACATTGGTCACAAAATAATACTCTGATGGCTCGATGAGCAGATGTAGACAGCAAAGTAAAGAATTAAGTTCAGAGAGATTCTGTGGCAGTATCAAAAGGGCCCTGAAATGTTGCACTGCAACAAACAAGATTTCTCACAGCATAGTTGAAAATGAACTAAAACAACTCTAAATGTAATGTATTGATAATTCAAAACATATATATAAATGTAGGTAGGCTTTAAATTAAATTTTCTTTCATAATATGAAGAAATGTGATTGAACGTCAGTAAACTTTGAGCCTCAAGTTTGGGCAACTTTGGTATAAAATGGGTAATAGAGTCATAACCTCTGCAGTCGGGTGTAATTTCTTCAACTGTATTTGTTGAAAAAATTACGTTTGTTTTTCAACAAATGCAGTTTGCTAAAAAATAAACTGCATGCTTTATTTTTTTGGTTATTGTTTTCTTTTTCTGTCCACATTATTGCAGGGTCGGGGTTAGGTCATACAGGTAACAGACATTGAGCACAACTCTGACAAAAACATGCTGGAGCTTCACCGCTGATTCATTTCTACTCTTTAACCATCCAGGAAATGCTACACAAGTTGCATAGTTGCATGTAAATCTGCAGCTACTGTACACTGCGTTTTAGTAAAGCTCAACCAAGATTTTGTATTTTTTGGACATTTTTAAATAAATCTTAGCATCTCTTCAGGTACAAGAGAGGGAGTTGACAACAAGCAGAGAGGTGTCAAGACACAGCATTTTGGCCTCTTTTTAGTCTCTCCTGAGAATACTGGGATAAGGGACACTCGGGTGTGTGGTTCTGAGGTCTGAGTAACAGTCCATCACAGCTGTGTTGTCAGCTATGCTCCACCTCCATTCACTGTGCTTCCTCCTCGCGCAGAAACTGGAAGACGGATGAAAAGTCCTTGTTGGCGAAGCCGCGAGAGCACATGACTCTGTAGATCTGGTGGGCAAGGGAACCCAGAGGGATGGGTGTCCTTGTGTTGGTGGCAGTGTTCTGGGCTAAGCCAAGATCCTATATGTTTGAAAAGTAAAACACAGAGTCAGAAAGATTACTGATGATGGCTGAAAAGGAGATACAATATTTACATAATTATAAGAAGTGCCACAATAAAACAATCACAATTGCCATTATTTAATTACTAGTCATCCAGAAAGTCACCTCTGACAATTTAGGATGGATCATCATGAGTAAAAGATTTATAAACTCTTTGTATCGTTCGTACAACAGTTGGGTGGAGTAAAATATTAATGTAAGAAATGACCCAAGGGAAGTTTGTAGTGTCAATTAAAGTGGCACCAACAGGTATCTTTGAGGAACTCCCAAAACTATCTTTGGCTCCTGAAGAATAAATTTCTTCCATTTCAGCAGAAAAGGGACCTTGGAGATAAATATGAAGTAGACCACTGAAGGAAAACATAAAATATTAAGGGAGTTTACTATGTAAAAAAAGAAAAGAGATAAAATGTGGAATCGTGATGTAAGCTGGAGTCCTATAGTGAGTAAAAGGCCTGCTGCCATGGCAAGCCTGTTCGGCAACACTTTAGTTCAAGCTAAAGTCAACAAGTCCAGTTCAACAAAAATGTTAAACTTTTTCAAAGCTGCTCAAACTTTTAATTTCCAACTTTTTCTTTTTTTAAAACAATAAATCAATTTGTTCTTAAAGACTCAAAAAAAGTCCAAAAAGACAGATGATACAGATCTGGAAATAATAATTTGATGCAAAAGTAACAAAGAATCTGGAAACAAAATCTCGCACAATAAAGACAGGAAATACCTTGGCCATCAGAGTAGTCCCAAAACCACCTTGGTAGTTGTTGGCTGAGGGGACACCCTCCATTACTCCAGGGACGGGGTTGTATGTGTCACTGGACCAGCAGCGACCCGACGACATGTTAAGGATCTTTGCAAGCAGCTTGGGGTCCAAACCCAATCTAAAACAGGATGGACCAAACAGCAGTCATTTTCCTCTTTAGAGTTTAAATTCCTTAACTCATAAATTCATTTAAAAAGGAATAGTTTGGAAAAGATAATACATTTTTCATAACATATATTATCACATAGATCTTTTAAGCTTTTACCAACTTCACATGAGTCAAAATAGAAAAGCTAAAACAGAAAATTGGAGTTGTGATTATTTAGAGCCAAAGGGGTCATTTTCAAGGCTGTGAGAAGCAAAGCAAGTAAAAATATGTCTTCTGGTGATTCCAGTGACCTCAGTTGAACCTTAATCCAGGCACTGACCATTCCTCAGTGTTAATAGCTAAAGCCTTTGTAATGCTGGCTAATGCAGTATTGATGTCCACCAATGGAACTATCCTTCATCAACACTTTTTTTTTTCCAAGAAAGCGGAGGAGAAGTAGTAAAGCAGCACAGGGGAGTTGTAAACCTTGCTGTCATATCTCAAGGCAAACCGTTAGCGCCGCTGCCCAAAATGCTGCAATAGACTTCTTAGATGCATGAGAGCAAATCTCCGGGCTATGATAATGAGCGGCAAAAAGCTACCAAGAAAAAGAAAAGAGACTAAACCTAGGAAAGAAAGCAAAGAAAAATTAAGTGCCAACCATTACAGCAGCAAGGGTGTAACCGTAGCGCCCGTTTCGGGCATTCAGTGTGCCAGTGGAGTGCAGCTTTTGCAAATTACTGATTTAAAGGCCACTGTAAAGTTGGCCACATCAAGTCCTAGCTGTTTTAGTTTATTGTTACTTACAGGCCTGTAACTCCATTCTGCTCTCAATATGACGATTAAACCATCATAGGTCCTTAAAGCCAGCAGCCCTCCCTCCCTTTTTCCACCTGGCTTTCATTCTGCCATTACAACCACAGTTTTATTATCTGTCTAGTAACTAATTAAGAAAAGGGATTGGAGTTAGTCTCTCTGTCTCTGTATTCCCCCTTCATTGCTTATGTTTTCTCCCAGACACTCTAATTTTTATTTTTATTAACCACTACTTTTGGAAATGTGGCATCAGTGCCTGTGATGTAAAAAGCAATCTCACTCAGCCTTTTTACTACATGTCTTAACGGATGCCTCGCTGTTTCTGCTTCTCCTCTGCTCTTCCTTTCCCCCTCTCCATCCCAGTTGACACCTTCCCGTCTATGGACTCTTGGGGACATATGTTTGACATCCAAGTCTCCCCCCTCTGCTCAGCTTTCCACTTACACAGTCACACACACGCACACCCGCGCACGCACACAAGCAAACAGGCAGCCCCTCCCTGCGTTCTGGGTCAGCAGCTGAAAAGGTTACTGGCTGAGCTACAATAAAGCGGGTCCGAGCGCATGGATCGTTTGTTACGGCGACCAGAGAAGCTGACGGGGAGCTGTTGTCCTCTGTTAACGATAAATCAATGATGTTCCCCTCTTATTCCCTTCACACACATACACACACGCACTCAGCTGTGCTTATTAGCTGACACTATGGTGTTGCTCTTCGCCTGTGGTAATTTGCGTGGAGAAGAGGACATGTCACGCTTTAACAAGATCGACATGGATAAACAGACGCGAATGTGTTGCCTTGTAATGTTGCTGCAGATTAAAAAAAGGAGATGGAGCTACAGATGGAAATAAGAGGGGAGGGTGTTTATGGGTTTCTGAGCTGGGAGCGCTGGCAGGTGGAGTTCATTTGCAGCAGTGATATTAAGTGTCTGTTTCATCATGATTAGCTTCTCGTCCTCGTTCGGTGCCACACGAGAGGAAGCCCGGCCCGTTCCCCATTTATTATTTCATTAAAGAGCTAACGAGCACCAACACACAGACAAACGTTTACTATCCCACTTATAGAGACAATAAGCCTGTTTATTGCTGATGTTTAATCTTTATCGCAGCATATGCTCACCATCTCTCAGTAGCTCATTGGAGAAGAGATGTGAGATGTATTTGTACTTGTGTTCTCTCAAATAGAGATGTTTATGAGCTTTGGTTTCTTTTAGATACAAATGAGGCTTTTGCATCAAACACTTTGTGGATGTATGTCTCTATTCTAAAATGACACTGTCGCTCAATTAGATTAACATTTATAGCTTCTTAAAGTATCGTGAAAAAGGATTCATATCCTGTCAAGATCAAACTGTACAGGGTGCATTGTTTATTTTAATGATATTTTAAAAATAAAATAAATGTGATGGTCTAAGGTAGACCATCACAATGTAGGTAAAAATTGCAGTCTGGTAGGAAAATGAAACAAAATTAAAAACATGTTTTTGCTTTATAAGTAAGTGAAATGAAATATGAATGGAGTGATAAGCCATATGTGATTAAAAATAAGAATAAAAGAAGTAACGAATGCAAAACAACATGGTTGCCATGTTGGTTTGGGAATGTGTGTGTTCATAATTGTCATGCGCTGCCACTCCTTGGACTATGTGCACATCATGCTCTGCTGGAGACAGCCAGAGCTTCCATTTGAGTTTAACAAATTAACTCTATGAAAAGAACTGTGTGTGTGAGTGTGTTTCATGTGCATTTTTTAGCATGAGTAAGTAAGAAGACACACACAAATGCCTATTAGAAAATGGCTGTTCTATCAGGCCCGAGTTCAGCATGATAAAATGTTATTGCTATTGTCCTGTAAATTAGCTGTGAGCGCTCTTTCTGCCTCATGTTGGGCTGAATCTGCTGTGTGCCTGAACACACATGCGCCTACGAGAGCCTCTTAACTGCATAAGTGGCAGGGCTGCAATGCAGCTTGGGAGATTTACATAGAGTTGAGTTCTCTCTAAATGATGACAGACTTTGTCAAGCCCTCTAATAAAAGCCCTGCAGAAGGTGGCGTAAGAA
The DNA here is from genome assembly GCA_010277075.1 of Poeciliopsis retropinna. Taxonomy (NCBI): domain Eukaryota; kingdom Metazoa; phylum Chordata; class Actinopteri; order Cyprinodontiformes; family Poeciliidae; genus Poeciliopsis; species Poeciliopsis retropinna. Next base: position 9,843,988 of record VMRM01000016.1, read on the forward strand.
GAGAGAGAAACAGAGGAATAGATGTATGCTTATGCTATCAAGACCACATATGAGTCACTCTTTCATAGAAATTAAGATAATTTATTTTGTGATGGGATGGAGCAGAAAGAAATCCTTTTTTTATTTACAGTAACACTAATGACATACACTGAGAGAACTTGTACTACTAGAAAATGTGTTTTGGATATAAATCAGAATCTGTGTGAGAGTGCATGTTTCTAAGACAGTGAGGCAATGTGTAAATCTGTGTTGTTCGCTTAACGCCTCCATATTTCAGAAGCCTCGAGAAGGGATTTATGTGAGGCTGCTCATGCCAATTTTCTTCCTCTGTCTCAGCGCAGATAAATCAGGTGCACTAACACAGCTGCACTGTGCAAAGAGCAATTCATTTACACTCACACGTGCAAAACTGGATGCGCACACACACACGCATACACACACATTTTTACAATTAAAAACAAACACATAAAAGGGCAATAGCAAGAGGCAAGGCAGTATATATATATATATATATATATATATATATATATATATATATATATATATATATATATATATATATATATATATATATATATATATATATAATATATATATATATATATATTATATATATATATATACATATATATATATATAATATATATGTAAATTTATATATTATATATATATATAATATATATGTAAATTTATATATATTATATATATATATATATATATATATATATATATATATATATATATATATATATATATATATATATATATATATATTATATATATATACATATGTACAAATAAATGAGTGATATGGACTTAAATTTTTATCACGTTATTTCATGGTACTGCTATTTTAATAATAAAAATGATAATTAAAGATTATTTATTTCTTCTTTTTTTAAGTTAACTGTATGGGCATGAATGCACAGCACAACATTCGTAGTGCCACAAGCACAAATGCTGCTCTTGAAAAACATTCCCATTTGAAATAAGCGTCTTCAAGATGCCAGATATGTGATTTAAATCACTAGGCTGCACACTAATTGCATTTAATTGTATTTTCGAATTTGCGAATATTCATTAAAGCTCTCGTAAAACAGTGGAGAAAATTGTAAAATTAAAATTTACAAAATTTACAAATTTGACTGCAAACTGTCCGTTTGCAGTTTAGCTTTTGTTGAACATCATTAATTCAACAATGATGAATTAATGATAATTGGAATTTATTGAGATGAATCAAAATTCTTATCGCGATAAGAAATGTTTCAAAATAAATGATTTGAGATCCATCCATCCATCCATCCATCCATCCATCCATCCTCAGAGTCAAGTGGAAAAAAGGCTTTTATTTTGAAGACTTCATATCCCATCATCCTTCAGCACCTGGTTTAGGAGACACCATCAGGATGAGGCATGAGTACTAATGGGACTTCTCGGTGCCGCTCAGTGGCGGGGGTGTTGGAGGATTCGAGCAAACGCTCCATCAGCAGATGTAAATCAGACTGCGGCTCCACCCCCTCATCCGTCTTGCTCTAACAGAGGCGGGCTGCTTGGACGTGGGGAGTGGTTGACCCTTTTGCACTTCCATAAACTACACTAACACACAGACACATTTCTAAACCTGTATTGAAGTAAATTGTATTTATACTAAATGTACATGAAATGTTTATTAGGGCAATTATTTTTGATTATTTGCTCATAATCCAGAATTTAGCTGAGGAAGGCCATCTGCATCTACCAAACGGTTTTTCTACGTACCTTCTAGACATGCAAACACCATGATCTAAGCTGTGGAATTTTTACTACAGGTTATTATATTGCGAAACACCCATAACGACCAAAGCCAAGTCCTCACAAACGTGCCCATCTGCACAAGCCTTTTTCTGTAAAGTGAGAGTCAGGTAACACTGAATGTAGCAGGTCAGCATTTGCTTCAAGTACCTGATGCCTAGGTTCATGGTCTCTGCAGTCCCAATCATCCCGATGGATAGTAGCATATTGTTGCAGAGCTTTGCTGCCTGCAGGGTTGAGAAAGACAAAGAACTCCTGATGCATGCATAAGGCTTGCACAACTTAAAGCACAGAAACCCTGTTTATTGAAAACGTGAGCATATTTTAAAGTACATTGTACATGTAGACTAATAGTTTAGTTGGCAGGAAACCATTTTTAAGCTCAGACACATTCACATGTGGATAATGAACAACTCCTCTATCCACAAATACCCACATTGTCAACTTCCAATACTAGTCATGTCTTCAACTCAGTTTATGAGCAGTTGTCTTTACCTGTCCTGTGCCAACTTGTCCACAGTAGATGACATTAGCACCCATGCAGGTGAATAATTCCTCTGCAGCCTTGAATTCTTCCTCCAGTCCACCAACCATGAAGGTCAGTTTAGCCATGCTGGCAGCCCCAACACCTAATCAAAGACACCACACACTTAGTTAAGTGGAGTTAAACAATTTCAAAATGATGCAAACAGAGGGCATGATGTTTCAAGACAATCAAGCCAAACACACAAGATGTAGATTATTTCACACAGAGTGTATACACCAGTCTAAATTCTTTACTTCGACTGGGATTGGGCTAAATCAGCGCTTCTCAATTCCAGTCCTCAGGCCCCCCTGCTCTGCATGTTTTAGATGTACCTCTATTCCAGAACAGCTGATTCAAATGATTGCATGACCATCAAGTGCTACAGAAGCCTGTTAATCACCCACATGTTCAATCCAGGTGTGTGGCATAAGGGAAACACCTAAAACATGTAGGGCAGGGGGGCGTGAGGACCGGAATTGAGAAACACTGGGCTAAATGGATATAGTATGGCTAAAGTGAAAAATTTTACATTTCTGAAATTGTTTTCCATTTCAAATTTTCTAATTCTAAGTTAGTTTTCAGAATATTAGCAGAGGTGTTACAGCCTTAAAAACAATGCTTATTGTTTTTAAAGCTAAATTCACACTAAATTCACACTTTGACACCACATAGAAACTTGGCTCAAAAAAAATCAATATGACCTTTTGATTTTTGTGAATTAAGATCTGAGCAGGAAGCAAATTTAAATCCTCAAACAAAAAAATGAAATGGTAATACTTTATTTAATGCTACCTTTGTACTTTTTTGGATGTGCATGTGACACTCGCGATGAGACAGTCGCTCAGTCCCTCTGGGACTGAGCGATCTTTTAAAGGCGACTGTTGCCATCATCCATTGCACAGCCCTCGTGGGAACCCTCACCTTTTGTCTCATCACTCCTCCTCTCTCACATTCACACACACTATTCACGGCACGTACACACAAACAGCTGGGCCTGAGGGCACCCCTCATTCCTGGGTGTATCAGTGACAGGCGTGAGGGGTAATTAACTTTACACTTTATCATGTTCAATTAGGCGTCCCTCCCCATGCCTGATGGCTTAAGGAGCATGCCCGGCTGTACGAGACAATCCCACCCCACCTCCACTCCCCACTTTCCTGAATGGGGTCCTTATTACTGGAGAAAAAACCCCCCAACATTTTCACAGGTTTATTGTTGAAACTGTAAACTATAAGTAATGCTGTTGTGGAACAGTTTATCCCAAAAATAGCATTAAAACAAACACATGCAACAGAAACCACACTGAAGCCTTGAGTAGAAAAACTAATCAAGGTTCCATGAAAACTTGTCACATGGATTATAAAGAACTCATTCCCTAATTTTGTCTTCCAAAATTTTGGATGAAACTCTTTTTTTTGTTTTTACTGCTTTCATGTGGTTTATAGGCGCACTGCTTGGATAGCAGAATTTTTAATCAATGTCTACACCCTGTGCACAACTCTTATGCTTATTAAACTTTATTTTTGAGTTTTACCTGTATGTGCTCATTGCTAATCTGGACATGTCAATATAACTCAAATGTTTAAGTAAAAGTGAAGATTTGATTTCCAAAGCCGTTATATATTATATATATATATATATATATATATATATATATTATATATATATATATATATATATATATACTGCTCAAAAAAATAAAGGGAACACTCAAATAACACATCCTAGATGGACAGTTTGATTTCACAGAAGTTTGATTTACTTGGAGTTATATTGTGTTGTTTAAGTGTTCCCTTTATTTTTTTGAGCATATATATAAATAAAACTAGTTATTGGGCAACTATTAATATGCTGAAATATTATGCAACTAAATGAAGAATACAAAGTTTTTATCTGTTCATTTGAGAATCATTAACAACTCAAAACATCCCCCAAAAACATCCTTCCATCCCTCTTATCCCAAGAGGGATTGTGAGGGGTATTGGTGCCCATCTCCAGCTGTCCCCACATCCCTAGAAAAGAAAAGAGGAGTACTTGGATACATGTGATGGGCCATTGCCTTGGATAAAAATCATAAACTTTTAAAATATCTAGATTTCTTACTGAAGAAAGTGGCTAAAACCCAGTAGAAGGTTTGAGAGTTGATTTTCAGCTCATCTCCAGTCTAAAAAGGTCCAGCCAGCTTATCTTTAATAATACCAGCCCATATGAGAACTTCACCTCCACCTTCCTGGTGTCTGACTCTGAGGTCATATCCTCCCTCCTCACAAAAATATGTATCACCTGTTGTGCTTAAAACAATTAAGCATTTAAGTTTTTACAGCTCCAAAACATGCCTAAAAGTGATAAGATGGTCAAATACTCACTTGGAAACATTTCTGATAACAGATTGCATAGAAAGGAACTGGAGCACGCCTTCAAATTAGTATTTGAAGGCGGTTCTTAAAAAAAACAGGCCATTTGACTAGGCGAGTACAGCAACAGGTGGGGAGAGGGCACTGCTTAACTACTCTGTGGTTTATGTTCCTTTGGCTGACATCTCATTAAACTTCAAAACACAAAGAAAACATATAATGGAAACCAACAAAGTTTCCATTTTGAAACTTTGCTAAAACATTGGTATACCTTGATATTATCCTGTCTATTCCTATCCACAGCCATGACCAATTTACATTTTATTTCTTTGATTAACGTTTTCTAAAATCTGTTTAGTTTGTTTCACACAGAGTAAAAATATTGCAGTCCAAATTTCTCTTTAGGGTGTCATGAAGCTCTAATGAAAGGCCTCCAAGTACTGAAAGCCTAATAATGTGAGTATTAATAATTAAAAAGGAATTACTCGAACAAAACGATGGACTTTAGTGCTGAGAAAACAAAGGAGGAGATTATTACACATATTTTGACTGCCATCAACAAAAAACATGCACCCCTCCCCCAATCCACCTCTTTAATTAGTTGTGCTGTTGTCAAGTGTATCACGACGCCACTGTTAGTATCTGCATATTTGTCAGTGACGAGCCGTCAGCAGGTCATTAGTCCCGAATAATGAAACCCAAAGCCCATGCTGCAGCAGCTGCCTGTAGGCCAAAGCTAACATGTGCTTAGCATAAGGTCATCACAGAACCCAATAATACAAACATACGGACCCCATCCTTTACTGTTGTATGATATTGTGTATTACATTTGTAACCAGTCTACAAAGACCAGTTGAATTTCATACTTACCCTTTAAGCTAACTTAATTGGTTTCATGAGACCAAGTGTGTGGTCTGATGAAACCACTAAATTGTTTCTTTATTCAATGAAGAAAGTGGCCTGCATTTAGATCAATTCACTATGATCAGCTTCCCTGTTGCTGCTGAAGTATAGCTTTTCCCTCACAGTGATGCAGCCACCACCGTGGCTGCATCATGGCTTCACAGTGGGGATGGTATGTGCAGGGTGATTTGTTCCCCAAGTGTCAGTTTTCTGCCACACGTCGTGGTTTGAATGGAGCCAAAAACAGGTCAATTCAAGTCTTTCTGAACCAGATGATCTTCTGGTTCGGGCTATGTCCCTAGCAAACTTTAAAAGCAAATGTGCTGCCGCTCTTTTTATAAACACCAGATGTTTGGAGTGCAGAACACCTTTTGAGAATTTTACTTCTACCTATGTTATAAACCTTTCATTATTTTCTATACATTTCACAGTCCTGCCATATACCCTCCCAACAAAATACATTAATGTTTGCGATAGGAACGTGTTGAAATGAGTTGGAGTACTCTTCCAAGGCACTGCATTTCTATTTAGTTTCCGAGTCATTGTTCTGCAGGGTGAGCCTCACAAATGCTAATACATATACAAAAACACACACCCACACAGAGCTGTGTGACAACTGTGCAGGTTCATTAGTGGAGATCACTGTTTGCAGATGACTAAAGAGGAGATTATTGATAACACAGTCAGCGCGCTGGTCAATACATCTCACTAAGAAGAGTAAAGCAGAGTAAGAGGGTAGGGAAGGAGAACGATCTTTCTCTTTCTACCTCCCAGCATCCCTCCCTCAAATTAACTAATCACCCATAATAAGCTCTTATGATCTGTAGTGGATTTCTATAAGGAGTGACACTGGGATGATGGAAGATCCTTGTAGGTGGAAGAATAAGACATCATTAGCATAGCAGTATGTGTGTGTATGTGTCGGCATTTTTAAGCGTATGAGAGCTTGCTCATTGTGCACGGACTCAAACGCATTAGAGACGTGAGATGTTCAGGTATTGTCTATGTGCTGTGTGTGCTTCCACTGTACATTCATGAGGGGGCTTCCCATTCTCGGGCCTGTCCTGTCAGAGACGGATTAAAGAGGAATCCTAATGAGGCTTCCTGAGTGCCGGGTCTGCTGGCTCATCCATCCCAGCAGGAGTGACAGTCCTGGATCGTTAGCACTGCACAATTGCACAACGCCCCCTAGGGGGAGGAGATGAGGACTGGTGGTGTGTGTGTGCGTGTATAAGACAGAGAGTGTTTGAGTAGAGGAGATGTGGAAAAACTGGGGAGAAGAATACAATACTAAGAAATAGTAAGAAAGTTAGTTGTGTTCATGATGATAGCTGAAAGACATTTACAAATGGTACATAAAAATTACTTTCTTCCCCAAATTTAATTTACATTAAATCAAATTATTTTAGGTCAATTAGGATTAACACAATCACTTCATGCCAGAATAAAATATAAGATCTTTTCTTTTAAAAAAGAAAAAGTTTTTATGTAATATCCATACATACGTACATTTGTGCAAGTATTTTAGGCAGCAGATGAAACACACTTCTCCTTTGTGTGCTACTATGAAAACTAATTCTAAAATAAATAAAAAATTTGCCTAGGATATCAGGAAGAGAACTAAAAGATCCTTTGTTTGGCCATAATGACCAACTCTTTATTTGGAGAAGAAAGAAGGATGACACTGCCAACTATAAAGTATGGAGGTTGCAGCGTCATGTTGTGAGTGTTTTGCTGTAGTAAGACTTATGCATTTCAAAGGAACATTCTGCTGAAATGATTAAGCAATATATCGAAAATAAAAATCTTAGACACAAATGAGTCTTTAAAATGGCTAATGACTTGAAGCATACCAACAAATTAGTTACCAGTGGCTTAATGACAAAGCAGTAAACATTTTCGAACGAACATCAGAGTCCAGATCTCGGTCGCATAGAAAACTAGTGGCAAGAGTTAAGAAGTGGCGTGGCTTAAAAATCTGACTCGGTTACGCCGCTCCTATCAGGAGGACTGGGCCAAAATTTTCACAAATTATTGTTGGAAGCTTGCAGAATAAATAATTCAAATAATTCAGTTCAAAAGAAATGCTACAAAATGCAAACCTCTGATTTTAAAAAATAATTTGTTAAATAAATCTCTTATTAAGGAATTTCGATTTCTTCTTTCAGTATGCCCAAGTGACCTAAAACAGAAAAGGTTTATTCTGAGTTATATCAATGAAAACAAACGGTATATTTCATACAATATACGTACACATTTGGCTAGTAAAATATAATTAAGTCTCTATAAATATGTCTCTGCTTGAAAGTTCAAGCAGAGACATATAAAATAAAAATTTTGGGGTGAGGGGGGGATCTCTAGGGAAAGCAACCTCTCTTTATTTGGTCACTTTTTCCACTTAACCCTGTTGCAGTTGGAAATGTTTTAATGAGTATTTAATGAGAGTATTTAATGATGTTTTATCACTGAAAAAAAGCCATCCAACTCCAATATTTTCAAGCCACGAAAAAGATTGCTGCTCTACCAATAAAGACCAACTGTAACCGTTCCTTTAGGAGAATTAAGTGGAAAAAATGGAAGTGGCAATAAAATGTTCTTATGTGTCAAGGATTGTGTGTGGCCCATGCAAGATAGCTTGAAGCTCTGAAGTCCCTTGTTAAGGGAAATCAAGTTAACACTCCCAAAGTTAAACTCTAATAGGGCAGATGTTTAACAGCAGGCTTCAATGACAGCATTATGAGATTCAAACTGGTTGTGTGAAAGCAACAGAACATCACAGAAACAACTCTGGTTTGGTCTGATTGTAATGAATGCCAGGTTCATTAGCACTTCTTTGATTATTTGCAAAAGAATCAACCAAAGCAATTCACGCCAGCTGCATGACCTTTTAAAATGTTGCTCTCTCTGAAGTGGTGCATGTACAAAGAAAGTATATGTGTGTGCATGTGCAACATGAACAGGTGCATTTTCCACTGTTGGTAGCCAATAAGACATCATCTGGAGCTTCTGAGGCTGTGTCTCAGAGTTATGAGGAGCACGTAAAACCAGTAGCCACTTTTTATTGGTGGTAGGTTTAAATTAAAGTAGATTTGTTGGATACAAGGTGGCACAAACTACACTACACTGAGAAGGATGCCACATGATATAGCGTTCAAGAACTCTCCTTGTTGGAGTACCTGGTAAAAACCCTGATAAAATCTTTAAAATTAATCACTCTATTATTGCAGTTGCATCTCTCACTGAAAATTTGAGAAAAACTCAAACTTTTTAACTTAAAAACATTTATTCAAGTTGTAAAAAAATTGTGGTGTATTATGGTTTTTAGGGGGAAAATAATCACGATGTATAAATAATCACAATGTATCAGTTCTTACAAAATTCCCTCAGCGACACCTATTGGAACCCTAAATGATTCCCAAAAAGCAAATCGAGCAGATCTGTTACAGAGAAACAGTACTGTTATTAGTTCATCAGGACTTCCTGTTTATCAAAGGTATGAGTACAATGTGATCCAGAGGTACATTTTCTTTAAAAAGGGAGAAACAAGAGAACATATCAATCAAGAAAGGAAGATTTGTCTTAATGTTTTGATTCCAAAAAAACAGCTGTTCTCCTAAACTTGCACAAGTCTGTAATGAAAACAATAGTTTTTTTTTTTTTTTTTTAAATGGGACAGTGACAAACAAGAGGGGATATGAACCCAAGCTTGTGAAGCAACCATATATTGTAATGATCATGGAAGTAAAAAAAAAAAAACAACAAAAAAACAAAATCTTTCAAAATCTTATTGTTGGTGACTCCAAAATGCAAAATACTCATTATTTCTCCAAGTCTCCATAACAACCATAAGATCTGCCTACCAGTCGCTTAGCTCGTATTCCAGAAAAAAAATTTTTTTTTTTTTTTTTAGTTTTACTGTGTACTCTTTTGACCCACACTTACAGAGTGTCTCTGTAGCATGATTATCTCTAACAAACAGAATGTTCCCCCCGCCCTTGTGAGAAATTGCTCCCATGAGGAAGTACTAGATGACCTGTGTGCAGAGACAAGACTGCTTTTTCTTTTATATCTCCCTTCTGTGAAAATAAAAGGCAAGCTGTAACTGGAGGTTTTCAGAACGCGCAATGAATTGCTCGCAGGAGCTGTACACTGTGATTTCTCCTTTCATGAAAGCTTGATTGAAATATAATAAACATTGTCTCTTGTTCTTTTTATGTAGGTTGAGAAAATACCTATCAACTCAGCGCTTTTGTCAAAAAACCCTAAGACAGTCATTCATCATGAGCTAAAGAATACTAAAATATGGTGGAGGATTTGTAATCTTGTGGGCCCGATTCTTTTCCTAAAATTGGGATTTTATTAGAGTTTATGACATCATTAACTCAACCAAAACACATACATTTTGGTGTATGTCACATGTTTCTGCAATCAATCCAGAAACATGTGAACTGAAGAAAAGAGTTAACTCTTCAGAAATGCAGTTCTTGATTGAATGAAAATCATTTCATTGGACCTGGAATATAAATAATTTTGGCTTTAACCATATTTAAATATATAGTTTAGTTTATACTCTGTTGTTTTATGCTACATGTGTTTAACTACATGCATATGCAAGAATGCCTGCTTGCTAAAACATTTTCATATTTACACAGAAAGGGCATTTTTCTGTGATGTACTCTATGTTTGAGTGAATGGAGCTTGAATGCTTGTTTGAGCTGGTGGGGGTGGGATGTTTGCCGACCAACACTGCAGCCTCATGTGGTCCGCCATTATAATTACACCGAAGTGCAGATTTTTTTTTCTCAAACAATTTAAAATCCCAAATAGGCCCTGTAAAACACACAGCGGATATCGAATAAATATGTGGATCGAGGTTGCGCTGTAACCAAAAATTACTTGTGCACACACAAGCATCTCTGCAAAAAAAAAGAGAAAAAAAATCAGCACTTTCAACTGTTTTTCTGCCAACTTTACTAATGCTTCTCTGTTGTGTTAAAAACAAGCTCTTTATCGACTGCACTTAACGAGCACTGAGCCATGAGAACCGACTTCAGCACACAAATACTCCATGAGAACCTTTAAGCGACTGGCCCACAGAGGAAAGTTTGGGTTTGGAGGCAGGGAGGAGGAGAGGGTACGTAGGAAAGGAGGAAAAGGTTAGGCGAAATTAGAGCTTTTGGATTAAAGCTCCTGCTACAACCATGTTTGCAGGCCCCATGTATTGACTACTGGATCGGCTCTCATGATCATCATTATTATTATCATTATCATCTTCAGTAACTGCTCTATTCCATAGGGGAGCGGTTGGTCAATGCCAAGTGACAGGTACTGGAGAGAGCGGGAGAAAGCTGCAATCAATCCTTTTCCTGGCCCAATGAGACTCATCTAGGATAAAGCAAGTTAATAATGATCCCAATTAGGCTGTTAGCAGGAGAGGACACACACAAATGCATATACACTCTTACTTTTACACACACACATCATGATTGGTTCTCTTTTTTTGATGAGTGACATAAAGACTGAGGTTAATGCTATACTTGACAGTCAGTGACTGTTTAACTCATATGCCAGCTGACTTCTGGTTTATACATACACACACAGTGGGTGACAGAGGGGCAAAGTTATAGGGCCCCCCAGCTGCTGTGGGTCTGACTCCATCTGGAGCATAGGCAAGAACCCCCACATTACTGCCCAGTTATCATTCCCATCCCTGGTCACTTTACCGCCCTACACCCTCCTCTCTTCCACAATCCATTCACTCCAACCTCTCTGTCAGAACCTGTCAGTAGCGGGCTTGTTATGCTAATCTCGTCTTTGAACAACTGACACTCAAACAAACTGGTTGGCCAGGCCAGACCGCAACTGTACCACCCCTTGCCTGTCTAAAATGATTGCTTAAGGCTAAGTATAATCCAAATAAACAGCAGGCATGCATCCAGGTTCAGCTTTTAAAACAATTAAGATTATCACCATAGATTAGGAAGCTTTAAGAGCCGTTATGATTGTGGTAAGTATCAAAAAGATTCATATTGAGATAAAGAGAAAGTGAAGTTCTCATAATGTAAAAGACATATGTTGGATCCTGGCTGGTATCACTGTAAAAGTCATAACTTTGAGTCCGAGTTAAAATAGATTTAATTGTGTTTTGTTGTTTTGTCTAGGTGAACAAAACAATGAAATTGAGTGAGAAGGCAAGGGTATTTACAAAAAAAAAAAAAAACCTCTTGAAATCAAGTGTTAAGGTTCCATCATACTTCCTAGGAAAAATTCACATTTAAAATTTACTCAGAAAACGTAAGGAACAAGATGTCCTTAAAACAGTCATGATATTAAACAATAAAAGTAATTGTTAGTTACTTATATTTTTCTTATGAGGTTTGAAATGCGTCACCGTTTTCATAGAGGTATTAAAAGAGTGTAAAAGTTAATTATTGCCTTTGCAAATGGTGGGACAAATGACTGCTGATTTAATTTCGCTTCGAGATCAAGGAAAACATTACTTCATTTAGTCTGATACATATTAATGATTTATATTAACTGGAATTGATCAAATTGATATCGACTAAATAAACATTTTCATTCCGTGACTGACGTCTTTTCAGATGACACTTCAAGTCTGTGGGATTGGAGACAGGAACAGCCTAAGGACAATATTGGCAGCTTTGACTGACAAACCAACTGGTGCCAGTCTCAGCCTGAACAGGCTCCTACAGGCTTGAGGATGACGTTCAGACTGTCAGCAAATGACATATTGGAAAACCTGGGTTGTCTTGATGTGGTACGGATATGATTAGAGTGGTGTTTGGGCTCAACCTAAAGAGGGAGTTTGCTAAAGACTGGGAGACCTCACAAACAACCTTTTTGCTTTCATTTGATATCTTACTTTCCTAGAGCTGGGAAAAAACGCAATGAAAAGGGTTTTTAAGGCTTTTTTAAAGTCTTCGAGCGTTAGCGGTGCGGCAGCCCACCATGGGCACAGACACAAACACAGGCATTTTGGGTAATTACTGCTAACGACCCTGCCACTTGTTAGACAGACCGTTTTTTTTTTTTTTTTTTTTTTTTTTTGCCAATGCTGTGCCAACACCCTGAGCTTGTGACATCAGAGCTCGTTTTGTTGTGGGCAGCTTTGCATGCGGACGTTTTTAATGAGACCAGACAGTAGCAGACGTGTGTCCGCACAAACGTTAGCAAGCCAAAAACAAAGTTAATCTGAAGGTCCCAATCTGAGAGTGGATGTTACTGTTGCAGTATGATGTTTTTATGAAGATAATGTCACTGGAAGGATGGAAACCATTTAATTTGCGTAAAAAATATTAAGCCTTGTGTACATATCTATTCAGCACTCAATACTGAATTATGGAGAAACTAGCTCAGGACTGAAATCTTTATGTCTAACCATAATTCCCAATTGGAAATAAGCCTAGACTTTGACTGGACCATTCTAACATATGGATACGCTTTGAGTTCAACCACTCCATATCAGCTGTAGACAGATGCATAGGGTAGCTCGCCTCCAGAAAGGTGCTATCTCAAGTGTTTTGCAGGTTTTCTTTGGAATGTGCTCCATCCACCTTTCCAATATACTATAACCAGCATACTTCACCCAATGGACAGGGTTATTTACTTTTTTCCACATCTTTACTTGTCCTACATGGCTTGTGATAAACCTACAAACAGGACGTTTTTCTGCACCTTTCCCATAGAGGCCAGATTTGTGGAGTGCAAGACAGTATGTCATTGACAAATTCTCAATCCTCAGCTTTATATCTGTGCAGCTCCTCCAGAGTTACCACGGGTCTTTTGTCTGCTTATCTGAGTAAGTCTCTCCATAGCCTTTCTGTTTAGGTCAGTTTGCAAGCTTTCCAGTTGTACTATGCCCTTTCAGTGTTTTAAATGATGGATTGAACACTGCTGTTCAATCCATCATTTAAAAGATGTTTAAAGCTTGTGATATTGTTTTTTATCATATTCCACTGTTTTCATGATGCTGAGCTGATTAAACGAGAAGCATTTAAGCGGAGCTTCCACTGCACCTTGGAAAAATTGGATTAACATACTTTCTTTTATTCTACTCTGCAGTTACATGCTGCATTGTGTTGGTCTACTAAATAAAATTAAGCTTGTGTTTGCAACAGGACAAGAAGTGAAAAGGTGCATGTGCGTATGAATACTTTGGCAAGGCATTGCAGATAAATAGATGGTTGTGCATGAGTCTGGGCCATGAGGATGCAGCTGGCTCTTGTGCATCTGAAGCCAAGTCGCTGGTCACTGTGGACAAATGGAAAACCAGCATCATGAGAAAAAGAAGAAAGTGAGTTTCTTTGATTACCCTCATTTTAAAAAAAGGGGTTATGACTCTGCAATTTAGATCCCACAGTTAAGAGCCAAACCCCTAGTGACGCACAAAACCTACAAAACAGACTTCAGCATAAAATATGCCACCTCACAGAAGACAAAGAGGAATTTATTTCATATCAAAATAAATTCTATAATAAAAATAAAAAACACAGAAACCACAAGACTACAGGGTGTGACTTAGACAACTGAAGAGCATAGAAACATAATCCTGTTTAATTTTCTTTCCTTTTTGAGGACCAAACCAGCTGTGATTGGATAATACACTCCTGAAGGAGGATTCAATCAAACTTTAACTAATAACAGTATGTTGATCCATTCACAAAGCATAAAAAGAATCTTCCAAAAACTAAATATATTTTAGCTTACAAATTGTTGATCTTCCTTTTTTTTTAGTTTCCAAACTAAATGCCTACACATGACTTGAAGAGATATTCATACCTGTTTTGACGTTTCCTCTTTCACAGAGAATGCAGGCCAACTTTTATTTACACCCAAGTGATTTGACTCCATTGGATTTCATTGGGCCTGAATAAAAATGTAATATGGACTTTACAGACTTTATTCACAAAGAAAAAAAGCATCTCAAAAAGCATCTCTACAAACATTTTTTTAGGTCCATCACATAAAATGTCAATAAAATATTTTGAGTTTTGTGGGTGCCACATGTGAAAATGGAAAACAGTTATAGAGATAGGAATACTTTAGCACAGTGCTGTAAGTGGACACGAGTCAAACTGATCTGACAGTGCCCTGTTTGGGTAGGGTGCCATCTCCTGGTTGTAGTAAAGCATGTAACAACATATTCCATCAAGAAATAAGAAGCACAATAAAAAGGGAGGGGGCAGGTATGGAGAGGGATTAATCTCTGGGAAATTTTCCACAGTGTTCATCCACAGAAAGGTACTTTAATAACATGTCTGAGTCATCTTATTGATGTCACACCATCATATCTTTTTAGAGAGTGCTGAATGAATAAATTCTTATCTGTAACAAAATATCCACACAGTAAATCTGAATCCACCTCTGGTATTTCTGTTTTCAACAAGATGTATGTGGGAAAAATAAGAAATACAATCACATATCCCGAAAGCAAAACTTACCTCTGAATACTTACTTAAGTATTTTAAGCACTACAACACTGCTACAGGCTAAACATGAGCATGCTAACTAAGAGTGTCTGCAGTGCTGGCTGCAGAAACCAGAGAAGGCAGGTAAATCATTGGTCATCTCAGGCTAGTAAAAGAGGTTTAGTTAGGAGACTTGGGAGGAGGAATCTTCACAGAGAGCTGCACACACAGACTGTGGACTGGCTGTAGTATGTAAACAGTGCATGTGTAATGGGGAGCGTAACAGGCTTAAGGCTCTGATCTCTCTAACTGCAGTCGGTGTGTTCTCCAGACGCCAGCTGGTAAACAGACCAAAAAGGGGCTAGGTTTGTGTTTATGCAAATAGAGACATGCACTGTGCATGAGCTAAAAAGTGAGGGATAGACAATAAGAATAAATCATAAGTGCTACTAGTTCTGAAAGACTTCCAGGGAGCAGAAACCTGTGTGTGAAAAAGAGAAAGAGAATAGGAGAAGAGGGTGGATGGACAGCTTAACTGCGATGTATCTCCTTCATGTCTGATCTCCCGCCTCTCGTCTCCTGCTCTCCATGTGAGAGCAGTTTCTTTCTACTTTATGACTCTTTATCTGACATGAAAGGCACTAACATGGGATAGCCGCCATTACGGCTCCATCAACATGAAAAAGCCCTGACACGGGATTCTCCACAGCGGCTGTGCCCATTAAGGACGACTGGCGATTCTGTGCTCTGTCAAGGAGCCATCACGATTAGACAGCGCCAACATAATGAGGACTTAAAACCTTAACCTTGCCTTTAAGACCCCTGGTCAAAAGAAGCAATAAAATCCTCATGAGGGCACATTGGCTGGCCTGCTTCGTAATTACAACCCATGTCCAAGCACTAAGCCAGAAGGTAATATAGTTTAGATATACAAAAAGAGTATAAGGGAGTTCAGATTCAAGGCAGAGGGGTCATATAGTTAACTTTTTACACAACCTGCTACTTACCAAAATAGCTGTCAATTTTTGTATATATTACACTGTCACACTGTCTGACCATCCTGATGAAACTCAAACAATTCAAAAATATATGAGCTTTTAAAAAAGATCCCAATATCGCTTAATGCTGTCATTGATTCAATACTGCAACAGTTATGCTGCTTTCTAAAATTTCAAACCAGAGACATTTCTGCAATACATTTAATGGGTGAGAATCATTATGTTTTAGAGCCTAAGTACAAATAAATATTAAAAAAATGTAACACAATCAGCCTTCTTATTGCTCTCCTGAATAACAAGAGCTTTTGGTTCCATGCTCCTCTAACAAAGGCACTACCATTTATGGATGATGTGTTGCTGCTTAATGGCTGTGCAGAAAAGGACTGAGAGAGCACTCTTACTTTCCTGACAAATTCCTGCTGCAAATAAAATCTGGAGGAACTTAGTAAAAATTAAGCCATCATGAAGACTGACTTGTCCTCGCTCATAAAAAAAAAAAAAAAAAAAAAAGTGTGTCTTTTCAAAGCACGTTTAGCCCCTGGATTATTCAACAAATATAATCTTTGGTAGAACAACCTAAAATTGAAAGATGAGAGTCAAAGCACATAGTCAGTACAACGCTTAACTTGAGCAGTGAATCAGCAGCCACACCAGTAAAACGACCATGGATGTTGATTTTGGGAATACATGATGTTCCTCAATTAAGAAAAGGCATTGATTTCCATTTGTTTTGACTTTTTGTCTGACTCGTATGGGTCCAAAACTTCTGACGACATGTCCCAATCACATTTTTAATGTGCATCAATAAATGCTATGTCCAAAAGGTTCCATCAGCATGTTTATTAGCAATTACACATAATCTTTTCTTCTGTGTCTGAGCTAAGTGGATGATAGACTGTGGTAGAACAATTTAAATTCCTTTCCAATCCAAGTGTGTGAATCATAGGATTTGCTAAATAGCATACTTTTTACCATCACCAAGAAAAAAAAATTACTGCGTGAAAAAATGATATATCGTCATGACAACAATAACTAAGAGAATATGTTTGCTAACATGAAAAAACTGACAACTGAGATTGTTACTTTTCCAGTTTGAGTATTTTTTTCTTTTACACGAGGGCATCAATGCATAAATAAAAAAAATAATAATAATGAGTATAATTGCTGAGTCCTGTTTATGGGTACAATTACCATGCTTAATGTAACTGATGTACTGGTGAATCATTATTGCAATAAATATAATCACAAACTTTTAAGGGCATTTAGCCCATCCCAACTGTGACTGAAGTTTGAAAAGATTTTTAGGGCCAGCTGCCAGCAAACCAGTGTGACCTCTTCATTACTGTCGTGCCGTTAAACCCTCACGAGTCAAACAATTACTGCTTATGTATAAAAAAGCCAAACAGTCATGTGATTTCATTCACTTTTAATATATTTTACACCATAACTTTATGGGTCTCTGAAATAAAGTATTATGATGGAAGTACTACATTTTTTGGAGGAAATGGGTGCTGCTGTCAGTCCTCATCAGAGTCACAATGCTGATCATACCCGGAGAAAAAAATTACAGCCTTAATGTTGGCATATGTTTTGTTTCTTCTTGGATTACAAATTTGTCACAAGGAGTCATGCACCACTGCTGTGGATAACAGGCAGACCGTGTTCACCACAGAGAACTTTTAAATCCCTGGGTGGGGTAGTGGTCTAGGTCTCCAAGTGTGTGCACTCAGACAGCAGTTTGACTGAATTATTGCCATATGAACTCACTTTAAAGCTAAATATTTCTGATCTAACATCCATTTTATAGGTGGGCAGTTGTGCTGTGTTATGCCCACATTTGTTGTGGTGCACAATATCATTCGTTTGCAAGCCAAACAGGAAGTAGACAAAATGACAATCAAAAAGTTGTTAAAATCGTCACCGTCATTGAAGCTATTTAAAGAAAAGTATGTACAGAAAACATTTGATGTTGAACATAAGGGATTCTTTTTTGTTTCCATTTTTTCCAACATATTTGCCGCTCTGTTGGGTTTAAAATAAGCATCTGAAAGAAGCATAAAGCTTCTTCACGACACAAGACAAAATGTAGTCATTTAATCTTCTTATACAAACATTCAAAACTCATCACTTGAAACTATTATACAAAGAAAAACAACTCCTAGACTTGATCTTCTTTAAGCCTTCTCCTTTTTACTGAAACAAATGTCAAATTAATGACAATTTGCAAATCTTTTAGGCAATCAGAATAGAGGCTCCTGACCAGGGAGAATTTGGAGTATATATTTTATGACGGTATTTTCAAGATTTAAATTTGACTGGATTTTTGTTTTTAGATGTGAATCACTGGTTCAGACATCCCGCCCAAAGTAGATGTAATTTCACCAAAATACAAGAGACTGAATACAAATAACACACTTATTAATTGTTGAAAAAAATAACTGTCCCTCTCCTTTCAACATTAGAATTACATGCCAAAATACATTGAAATTTGATGATGTAATGCAACTTTTATGGATCACAACAATGTGCTATAAACAAACGCTTACCTCCTGACACTGGAGCGTCCATGAAGACGGCGCCCATCTTCTCTGCCGCTACAGCCATTTCTTTAGCAACAGCCGGATCAATTGTTGAGGAGTCGACCAGCAGCGTTCCCTTCTTCACCTTCCTGAGCAAAGTTAGTCAGATCACACTTGCATTACAGGTACAGCTTTTTTTATTATAGTTATCATAATCAAGCAAGAATATGCCTACTTCAAGATGCCGTTGGAGCCCGTGTAGACTTCTATGACATTTGGACTAGATGGCAGCATTGTGATGATGCGGTCTGCTTTCTCTGCCACGTATGCAGGAGAGTCCACCACCTAAATGTCACATTCATTATCATAATGAGGGCAAAATTAATACAGTTTGAAGCAAATGAGTTGTGCTGGCTTTTGAAGAATATGTTGCTGCATGGACATTTAATAGTTACTTACAACATCTTACCTGGGCACCCAAGTCCTGCAGCTCTTTGCAACATTCTGGGAAGACATCAGTGGCGATGACAGGATAACCATTTTTTATTAAGTTCTTGGCCATGGGACTTCCCATATTTCCCAGACCAATAAAGCCTACTGGTGTCTTTGAGGCCATGGATCTTGTTGATCCTAATTTAAAAAAAAAAAGAAAAATTAACAATGAAGTTAAGTGTAATGATGACTAACATTGGTCTCCAATGTCCAGAAGGACTTCTCTGATTAGCAAATAACTACAGAATAAGTACCACACAAAAGCTGAGGGTTTTCCCTCCTAGCTATATATTTAACAAGAAATGTGTTCATTTTGCAGCAAGTCTTTATCCTTTCATTTTCATCAGGCCTTTAGCAGTTCTGCCCGATTAGCTCACAATATAGCCCAGTGAGACAAAATCCAACAGACAAGACTGGAAACCGGAGGTGAATCAGCCAGACAACAAAAAGGATTAGACCTGGATAAAGATACCCAAACAATGAGCTTAAAGTAAATTCAGCCAGCTTTACAACATGCTGTGTAAATACCGTCACGCTATAGTTTCAAAGCATTTCCAAACTAATGTATGTCCATCAAAATTTGCCAAGAGATTTTGTTGTCAAGTTTTACTTGAAGTTTTAAACTTTGAGTGTTGCTTCAGTAACAGACTAACTCCATGGAAATTTACTAAGGTCATGTTGTAAACAAAAATAGCTTAGTAGAATCTTCAACCTAGTCGGCATGTTGTTAAAGCACATTGTGGCCACCAAAAATAACTCAAAGTATGCATCTCATCACACTTAAATTTCTCCTGGTTTTATTTGTCTTGTCTGATTGACACAGTGCTGTATGACACTGAGCTGCATGTGACAATGTCTTTAAGTTGTCATAGTAACATTTTGCAATTTGCTTGATAGATTGCAAGACATTCATTATCTTTAAATCACCCCAAGAAACATTCAAAATAATGTTGTGAATCACAAACTTGTAATCTTGCAACTAGGCAAGGGCCAGTTACCAGGATTAAAGTCTATGAAGTCTTTCAAAATTAGTTTCAAAACAGCTAATATACGATCATAACATTACATTGGCTTAGAGTCCTTTCCTTGAGATTCAGAAAAAAATTATGTCTAATAACCAAAATCCTCTCAAGCTATATAAAGCCGAGTAAAAGCAGTGGTTTCCAAAACCTGTTGCTGCCGAACAGGAGGTTGACCACACTTTTCCTTTCCATGCCAGAAAAACAAATTTGTGTGTCTTGAAGTATTTCCGGTTGTGAAAAACACATAAGTCATGGTGTGAAAAGTCCCACATCTCTCTTGTTTTGACAATACCATTTTTAAACTGCAGTTGGCAAGTGGTGAGGAGCATGACTGCAGCACCCTGCTGCAGACTCTATCCAAACACACAGACAAACCAATGGACCAGCTAATATTAGCTTGTTCCCCTCGCAATTTCACTCTATGAACAGAAGAACAAACAAACAGGAACAATTTATTGTGCAGTAAGCATTTGAAACATGGTACTTAATTTATTGACTGTTTATTCTATATTTTAGCTTAAGCACACAAATGAAAATCAAATACTTTATTTAAGAATATTTTATTTACACTTTGCTTATTCATATTGTAAATACTGCAATATTTTTACTTTACTATTAAATAAATTTTAAATAAATTAAATAAATTATTCCAGATTCAGTTTAAAATAAACATACATTACTCTTAAAAACCCATCTTATGCAGCCTATTGGGATATTAGTACAACACTGAAATATTATAGACAGGGATTTTTGCTTTATATGCAGTATTTGGACCTTGTCAAAACTCAGAGAAAAGTATTCTTAGTTTTACAAGTGTGACATCTTAACTATAAATGGGTTTTTTTGGGGGGAGAGGGGGGAAATTTTTGATTTTTACAATCTGAAAAACAAACAGTTTTTATCTATGTGATTAATGATGAGTACTCGATGCTACAGTTAGAGTTAGGATTTTAACTAAATCAAACGCTCAGCAAAGATTCTTGCACACAGCCAGTAAAACTTAAGCATTTGTGACATTTAAAACCTAATAAAGCTCAGCCTCAGAGAGTTTTAAAGCAACTTGCTACTAGCAGGTATGGATCCTGTATCTCTGTGCGCACACCTGGTATTCAAATACATAATGGACTCAGGGACATTGTGTCCGAGCTGAAGCATTAACAAGGACTCCAACTCTTTATACTTTCTTCTAAGGGCTAACGCTAGCTAACAAATTGAAGGAAAGGGCATTCCATTTGTATTTATCACTGAAGAATATTCCCATGAAGGGGGAATTACGTCACAATGCAAACGAATACGTTACCAAAGACATGCTTGTTCCACCTGAAGCATATACTCCGGGACCCTCTAAACAACGCAGCCATGCTTCTCTCACCCTCGGCCTCGGTATTTTGGTGACAGCTGTCAAGCCAGGAAAGCCACAGTGGACTGTTATGATTCAGTGTCTTTTGGACCAATGGCAGCGCCGGATCAGTTAGACGGACAAATGGGAGAAAAGCGAAGGCGGGACATCCTGTGATTTTACTTGAAAGTGCCCTTTAGTGTATACTTTTGCTACTTTATCCAGAATTCATTACAATTAGGAAAAATCCCTAGTCATGCATATAGGATTATAGGTGTATACAAGTGTTTAGCTGTGTTTTTACCTCGGAGCTGACTGCACATAGTTGCAAAAACACAATATTATGTAGTATTTTATTTTGAATGAATAGGGGAACAAAAGATAATTTTTAAGTGTATCATAAACAGTTAAAGTTTGTATTTATAATAATATACTGTGGTTGTTTCTGGTCGGGTTGTTCTGGTTCCCCCCACCGGCCCTCGCAGCATCACTGGTGCAGCAGCTCAGCATCATCATCTCTCCCTCTCTCAGGAAGAGACGCATCAGCGTCAGAGCTGAGAGTGGGGAAAATAAACACAGACACGACGAAGAAAGTCTCTGTTTCTTCATAAGTATAAGCCATTTGACAGAGGTAAGGTTTATTTTCATGCTAAACTGGTTCGTGTGTGTTTGTGTGTCGTGTGTCATCGAGCTCGCCGCCCTAAGAGGATGATGCTTAGCTAGCTAGTAGTGACTTGACACAACATGGCCCGTGCACAAGCTAATGTTAGCCACCTTTAATGAGATAAGCCTGAGGTTGCTTTAGCTACAGTTCACTCGACCGAAGTGTATTTTAGCTGCTCGTTTCTGGATCTAACGTCGTTTCTGTCTGTAACGTTAGCAGCTTTGAAATGTGCATTTCTGCATAATATTTACCCTGTTTCTTCCTGGGGTGGAGTCACTGTAAAATGTAATGCGTTGATAGAATGTTTTGCCTTTTTTGTGGTTCCAGAGTGAAATTACAGGACAGGGATGTCAAAAAAGCTGCATCCATTCATAAGTGGTTGTTTCTTTACCATCAACCTAAGCTTCCCTTTACAATTTTCCTACACAGTTTGGAAAAGTACTGGAGTTTTCAAGTCTGAAAAAGTATGGAATGAAAAAATATTTTTTTAATTGCCAGATTTATTCCCCATTTTGTTGTCAAAGTCCATCAGTCATCCAACCTGGTGCTCAAAATGTGCATGAAAGTACATGCTGTTGTGTGTTTATGGCACTTTACAAAAAGAAAAATGGTCAATCGAATCCAATCTTAGATATATTTCAATTGACCTAGTTATCAAACACTTCATTCAAGTTCCCCATATTAAAATCACCATATTTATTATTATTTTTCCAGTCTTTTACCTCCTGGTAAAGGAGCAAAACTTTGTGTCACCATGAAATCATCTTTGACTTGACTGAACTCCCTCAGAGCCACAGAGGAGAAATTACTCAAGAGTTTACACATGCAAGGTAATACATTTGATTATTACAACTTTGATTGGAAAAAACTATGGCAGGGTTTCTCCCAGGGTAATATAAGTGGCCCACCAGGCTTTACTTGGCCCCCCACCAGGCTAAGTTTCTTATTTTAAAATATATATATATATGGTTTTTTTTTTACAGGTAACAGAGGCAGTAAAGGTTTAATAGTTGGCACATTGACCTGGGTGTGAGGGCTCCCCTTTGGCTTCATATACTATTATTTCCAAATTATGATCCTAACTTGTGCACCTCTGAATTTTTGTAACTTTGAAAATTTTTTAACCCAAAAACACGGTGGGCTGCTAGTGGACTGGCGTAGTGGCTCTACCACTGGGCTACACAGGTTTTTGGGGGAAACCCTGTATTGTAAAGACTTGTTAATACTGACTTGTTAATACTAAATGTTTGGTTATCACTAGCCTGGTAAAAAAGAACCCTTTACTCTATGCTTCACTTCATACAGAGGGTCTGGACCCTTGGTTATTAAGAAACAATTGCTTTGCTGCGAGCAAAGTTTCCTTCTGGTAATTGTTTTACTGCCGAAGAGTAAGATCCCTTTTATTAACTTACCTTTTAGAAGTAGAATATATGGTTACAAGATGGTGGACGAGTCAATACTTTATAGAACCTTTATTAGCGACACATATGGGTCCATAGTGAAACATTAAAATAAAGCATCAAATCAAATCCACAATGTCACAAATCTACATGAAGGCTAAAGCGCCAATGATTCCAGAACTTTGAATAAAACATGACTGAGCTAAATGGAGAATCTGTCAGGGACACAATTACACTATTTGTTTAGTCAACTGTACACTTGCGAGATTCCGCAATAAAGCATGACGAGTGGGTACACCAAGAGTAACAAACGTTTAACTTACACTGCTCCATCTTAGCATTTTAAGCAGCAACCTAATTCCACCCTTGTATGCTACAGTGGGTTTCTGAATGTTGCTTTCTCTGCAGCACCTCCACAAATGGCCAGTGTACACTGCGAGACAATAGGCTTATTTAAAGTGCCCAATTTTCACTGGAACAACGAACGTCCAAAATTTACGTCTCAGCATATTAACTTGTGCATACACAATTTTGCATTTCATTTGAAAAGCCATATTATCAGATATGTAGCGTCCTAAGTATTTACCCGCAGCGCAAACAATAGGAGCAGTACCAGACAGAGTAAAGTCAGGAAATACTAAATTGTGGTCCTCCATAGCTCTATAAATAAATGTCATGCTCAATAAGCATATTGAGAACAGACCCCCAGTAACATCTTCTGATGATCTGCCACACTAAATCCTAATTAAATACATTGAAGTTTATGGTTATAAAGTGACAACGATTCAAAAGATTTGAAGACTTCTGCAAACTGATATAAGTGTAAAGGGAAAAGAATACAATTTCCTCCTACTGTTTTTCTTCTGTTTTTCTCACTTCCAGGCAAATGAAGTGACCAGCAGGGCAGGATGTCTTCATTCCAGGTGGTGGACTCATCGCCTGGCTGCAGCGTCAGCATCATGGAAACATCCAACTTCGCTCATGTCATCTTCCAAGACGTGGGGAAGAGTTTCCTACCACAGGCCCCTTTGGAGTGCCGTTACACGCTGACCCCTTACATTACTCCCCACCCCAAGGACTGGGTGGGCATTTTCAAGGTATTCGGTCAATGCAATTTACTTTGCTCTCTATGTTTGATATTTTTTTTGAAATCACAGCCATTTACGCAGGTTTGTGGTGGTACAAGCAAGTGTTAGGGTCGCATTAATTGCCCATAGCTTTGCACTTAACACATTAACACATGCATCCGCCCCGACAGCAATGATTCGTCACTACAAGCCTGAAAGCCTACCGCAAGCTTTGGTGTGGTTGTTCTGCAGGCAGAACAAGGAAGAGTATACACGGTGGGCTGTTTGCACACATTTGGCCCTCTTTATGAACCACTCTGATTCTTATTAAGACCCCTTCCCTTTCCATCATTTCACATGTGCCCCCCGATTCCCCTTCCTTTGACTTTCCATCAGCCAATTTCCCTTCTCTGCTTGGACTCTTTTATCAGGGCCATCAAATCTCACACGTAATTAACAGGAAATGGGACCCGGGAAACTTAATGTCTCGTAAAGACAAAAGACAAACGTTTTATCGTAGTTTTAAGAACTGACTTCAAATCCACCAGTTCAATTAAAAAGGAATAAAGATGCTGAGTTTATTTGGAAAAAAAAAAAACTTGAGGATTGGAAAATGTAATTATGGTAATCCATGCTAAAGAAACCCATTTGATGGTCACAGCTCCATGTCACGGAACAAGCAGACCGTAGATTTTTAATCCTCTTTGACGTATATGTCTGTCTTTTTTGTGTTCATTAGGACTTTATTTTATCATTGCAAAGTCTTGCCACTGTCTTTATACCCATTAAACCAAAACAATATTTGCTCTACTTTATTGGGAATAAGTGTGCCAGAATAGCAAAAAGTGCTACATAGATGTTACATAGAAGGAAAAAAAATATAGTGTTTAGCTCCTCATGTAAATACTTTATAAAACCACATGTTTCTACAGACTTCACACATAACCACTAGTAGTTGTGCACATTCTTTGCAAAATCGCTTAAGGTCATCTGTACAGAGCAGTTTATAAATCACGACACAGATTCTTTTAATTTATTTAGGTCTGGACTTTGACTGAATCAATTCCAGTTTGTGTTTTTTGGGGGGGTTTGTGTGGTCATTCATTGTGCAAATTAAATGCGATCGCAATCAAATTTTTGTTTTCAAACAGTTTAAGACTCTAAAGCAATGCGCAGAAGTAGAAGAAGGTAGACGTCACACAGAAGCGCACTCTTTACGAAAGTTAAAATGGCCTCCGCTGTCGATGGATACATTTTAAAGTTGTTCAGCTATGGGAGCCGACAGTATTGTCACATGATCATGACAAGATGAAGTACACCAGGAAAAATACAAAGCACAACTAATAGCAACAGCCTTTTTTGAGCATTAACCGCAACTTTTGTAGAGAAGTTTGTTACGATGTGCACTCAAACTACGTAAAAGTCGGGTAAAATGCGATGCGACCTTCCTGACCGCAGACGCTTTAAAAACTGTCGCATATGTATCTGAGTTAGTACCACACAAGAGTGGCACAAATCAGACTTTTTGGGGGTGAAAAGATCGGAATTGCCTGGTTTTGACTGCCTTGAAAAAGCCTGATCACATGTGCCTATCATGTGAATGTGTCCTAATGTTTGTTTTGTTTCAAATTCTTCGACCTGATCTGTGGGACTCAGCCAACTGACCTGACTCAACCTGTTAGCTTAGTTAAACCTCCATACCTCAGTAAGTTTGTAGTTGTTTCCTGCTCTTTTCGCTTTTGAGTGAAGCTCTTTGAGATGCCCAATGTTTGGGAAATTGTTTTGTAACCCGCTGTATGTCTGTGTTTGCTCTTTGTGATGCTGTGTGTTTACTAATGTTCTCTTAACACATCTCCGAGGCCTTTGCAGAACAGCTGGATTTGTACCAAGATTATCTCTTTAATTATTACATGGTATCTGACCGCAGTTGGTTCCATGGGATTGTGTGGATACAAATACACACCGTGCTTTTTAGATTTGTATGTAAAAAATGTAAAAACCACCTATCATTTTGCTTTCCCTTTGCAGGTAAGCGCCACTTTGTGTTGGTCTCACAAAAAGGTTAAAAAGTTCAAGTAGGACAAAAAGAAGGTGCTGTAGACAAAGTGCCATTCAAAATATATATATATATGTATATATAATCTTTCACAAATGATGCACATTTTAAGCTATGCCAGCAAGTTTCAGTTCGAGTTACGACACTGGGGAATTTTTTAAAACAAAACTGATTACAGTTGACTTTCACACTCCAAAGCTGTTAATACTAGTCTTTAGCATGCAGGTTTATGTCTTCCCAGAGGCAAAAACTTTTCGCAGGTCTGACTCAGGGACACAATATTTTCTTCCTCTTTCCCATCCCATCTTTATGCGATACCTGTGAGAGAGCCAGACAAAGCAGCAGAGCTGAGATCTGCTGTGAGCATGACTCAGAGCAGGCAGGAGAGGTTGGTTTAAGTTGAGCACAGACGCCTCCTAGTGGCTAAGAGTGCTCATGCAGCACATTGATACAGGGATTCTGATGCAACAAACATGATCCTGGACGGTGTTGCCCTCCAGCAGTTTTCACATGCTGTGTGTACACGGCAAACATGGACAGTGTACATCTTAAACACGCTTCTATTACGCAGTGTTTGTTTTCTGTGTGTGTTTTTCTTTTTTGGGGGGGATACATTTTAGAACTCCCGCTCACATTTCCAAGTTTTTAACTTGCCCACTCCCACACCACTCCAACAAACAAAAAGGAAACCCCAGAAGGTTTTCAGTTGCGGCATGTTTCGCCGGGTCGGCAGGGAGAAACCCGTTGCGCGAGCGTATAATTAACGTGTCATCACGCTGTCCCCTCTCACTTGGGCTTGAGTGATTGATAGCTGCCTTGCCTGTGATTATTTTATAACATCACTCCTCTGCTGGAATGCTGCTCCACGTCTAAGCAAACGTCAGTCAACCTCACCTCTGCAATTAGCAAAATTATTGATGCCTTTTTTTTCTCTCTCTCTTCTGTCTTGTGCAAACACACATGACCGCACAAGCAAAGGCTGGCGCGAGGCCACCGAAGCGCCGAGCTCATGGCTGAGACACCGGTGGAGGTGGAAAAGAATGTTCTTGGCGCAGGACTTCACGCTGACTGCTACTGGCGCTTTGCAGCAGAGATGCGATGTGTGTTATGTGATGATGGGGGTGGGGAGACGCAGTGATTATGTTTAAGGAAACAATGCGTTTAAAACTGACACTTTTGACAAATGTTTCCTGTAGTTCAGTTGATTTACAGTTTGAAAGTCTAAATACTTTTATGGGATTGGTGTAAGTAACTCAGCATTTCAATAAAACTGTTTTACATTGTATTAATTATTAAAGTGATTGTTTATTAGCTAGCTAGGATATTAACAGCAGGATATTTAATCATTTTTTAAAAATTGTACTGTGCAACAACTTTGTCCACCCTATTTCCTTCATAGTAATCTAGACGATGTGACTGAATCGATATATTAATTTTAATATATATTTTTCTATAACTATTTTATTTTTTAAAAATTGTTATAGGACCACATGAATGAGTTGCACCACACAATTAACGTGAACGTTTGGTGGTACATGACTGACTTAAGAAAACAGGAAAATATTTCTGGGAAAAAAAAACAACAGCTCCTTTTTCATATTTTTCTTTTTGTTTGTCACTGACTGAACTTATAAAGTCAAACTGACCAAACAAAGCAACGTAGACTATTGCTTCTTATTGCAAGAGCACTACTCTTCCCATGTAGGCACAGTTACTCCATCCACCTGTCCATCCATATTTCAGTCCAGGTGTCTGTCCATCCATCCATTCATCCTTCCTTCCACTCCTCCAACTTTGACTATTTGCAACCACGAGCTTCTTGTGGTTGTAAACTCATTTAGGATTTTATGTGATTGACCAAAATAATCTCGTGCATATCTCTACTGTGGTTTCTGAAAATGTTTGAAAATTAAAAATAAACAAGCAATCTTCAAAAGTGTTGGCATGCACATGCATGCATTCAGCATTACTGAATCAATGCTTTGCTGAACCACCTTTGGCTAGAATTACACATACAATTATTCTGTATGTGCAACACAAAATAATTGTATATTAGCAGGTAGGGTCCCTCCCTACCTGCAAGCGTTAACTCAGTCTTGATCAGATAGCATCACTGAATGTTATTTTTATTTCTTGCCACAAATTCTTAATCAGATTTAGGTCTGGACTTTGACTAGGCCATTCTAACGCATAGATATGCAATGATTTAAATAGGTGTGCTTCCTGACTGATCACTCAACCTTAATGAGCCTGACCTGCTGATACAGTTTTATTTGTTTGAAAAGTCGCTAAGTTAGCAATAGAGGGGCGACTTTTGTTTATCGTGCATATGCAGACTCTCACAGCAGAGCAAAAGTGGGCAGTGGTTGATTTTCAGGCCTTTGCGGAAATAGATGGATCGGTTTCTCGTGTAAATATCGGCAGATCGGCAGTCTGCTGAAGTTAAGGAAATCGGGGCTGATCGATTGGTGCACTATTCCTTGGCATTTTCCCTGGATTTCTTTATGGTTATTTGAAATAAAGGGACCTGAATACATGAAGCCACCCTTTTAAAGTTGTTATAGGTAGAAGAAAAGAACCGGTAGAGCTGAGTACTCCAGACAGTTTTTTAAAAGTAAAAAGTAATACACGTATGAAAAAAAAAAAAAAAAAACAATATTTGTGCTGTATGAAATTTCTAATTCTAAATCTTTTTTCATGCACGCTGTTTCCCCAGGTTGGTTGGAGCACAGCCAGAGATTATTACACCTTCCTTTGGTCTCCCATGCCTGAGAACTACGAGCCGGGAAGTACTATGCACAGAACTGTTGTGTTTCAAGGTACGCACTCAAGAGATCCACACACACATTATTACGGAAACCACTATACAGAGCCTGGTTATTCCAAAGTAACTCCTCCATTTTACGGTGCATATAAAAACCAGCACTCTTATTTAATAAGGGAGAACGACCGCAAACGACGGCCTGGGACCCACGTACCTTTCCTACCACACACACACACACACTCACGCTGAGGGTCTGTGGACTGGTTTTTACTGGACCTGGAATGGTCAAATATTACCCAGTGAAAATATGAGTTCACACTGCGGTGCGTTAGGAGTCAGTAAAAGCGGCCAGCTACTGGATCGACTCTACTCAACGTTTCCGAGAGTAGAAAGTATAATGCGCCAGTTGAATCTCAGAGTAAATACAGGCAGTTTGATGTGTCAGCATGCGAAGGACTTGTTGTAAATATAGACAGAAACACTTGTTTGTATTAATATCAAAACAGGTTGGAAATAAAACATAATTTTAATACTGCACCTCCTGTTTCTCTCTCCCTCGCAGGCTATTATGTCCCTAAATCGGACGGGGAGTTTTACCAGTTCTGTTATGTCACTCACGCGGGGGATATCAGAGGTGCCAGCACGCCCTTCCAGTTCAGGCCCGCCACGCCCACCGAGGAGCTGCTGACTGTCACAGAGGAAGACAGCAACTCAGACATACTGGTCGTTACCACCAAGACCGGCCTGCTAGAGGTAGACCACACACGACCGTTGCTTATGTTTGGTCTTTCTGCTCTTGACCTCTTAGCAGTCAACTATGATATCATCAGCTGCTTTTTTTAGGCAGCAGCAGACACATGGCAGTATATCTTTGTCCCATTTCAGCTCCTCGGCCCTCTGAACTGAATCAATCCAACTCTTCTGCTCTGCGTTCATACAATAGGGTTCTCTTCGTGTGGCAGAATGGCGTGAGATTTTTGCACCACTGTGTTTCAAATGGCCCATTTTGAGGCTTTTTCTTTTGTTACAAAATAAAATGTGATTGGAGGAGCTGCTTTGTTTTTGTTTCTGTATTTAACATATGAGCAATGTACCTAACTATCCAGGGCACAATTTTTTACAAAGGAGGCAAAATATTATAAAGAGCTGTGTTCATTTGTGCCTGAATGAATTATCAGTTTTATCTCGATAGATCCAGTCAATGAGGATAAGGGACCCTCTGTGGTGTGCAAACAATATCAGAGGACATGACCATGCACTGTAAATAATATTTACGTTAGCATCTAATTCAAGGATTGCTATCTGTACAAAATTAAATTGAAGGAATAGTTTACTTTCTCTTTTCTTGTTTTTATTTTTTATTTTTTGCTAGTTTTAAAACTTAACAAACATGAACTGGATGATCCAACACCCATAATCTTTGCTGTAAAGAACAAACACTGTTTTAAACACAGTTTTAATTTGTGGAAACAAAAGGGTTTTCTAGCTTGTGCAAGAATCTCTGGAGAACATAAAAAGAAGATATAAAGAGCATGTGGAGTGTTTTACATGTAACTAAAGCAAGGGATAGATTTTGGTGTCGGACTGTTTTATTGCCGCTGCACAAAATACAGAGATCACAAGTGAGCAAAAAAATAAACTTTGCAGGCTTTATTTAAATGAAATTGTAGGCCAATTTTTTGAAAGAGTCGGTACATTCTGTGTGTTGTGTGGACAATAAGTGTTCTGTACCAGCACTAAGCCACAGGAATGGGAACATATGTTTGATTTTTTTTATTTTTATTTTTGGCCTAGAAACGTGGAATATGTGTGTTTCTATTTCTATAGAGTCCGCAATAGAAAATAAGTCGATTAATCTTCTGTCTGAAGCACTCCACACCAAATGAATGCAAGGACGTTGTAATACTGATATGCCGGATGTTGAAGACCCTCCAGCTTGTGTTTACCCAGCAAGTGGTGGAATCTGGCAGGCCCTATAATGACGCAATAGTGTTTTATGTCAAGCAATTTGCGTATTTATTCTTTCTCTTTGATATAAAGCAGAAATTTTGACTGCTACTCTGTGTATTTTGAATTTCCACACTGGGAGACGTTTTTCACCGCTTTCATTCAGTATGAAAAATGAATTGAAACAAACACTTTTATTGTTTTATATTAATACCAGGAAAGATGCCTTTCAGTTTTGGACTAGGTTTATTTTCAAATTAAAATGAGTAAATCTCAGATTTGGCATTTGTTTCTTTCTGCTGTTGTACTGAACATTTACACCCCATAAAGGTCACTCTTGAATGTTTTAGAGAGTTTCTTTGCCATGACACTCACGAAACCTATTAAAGAAAACAAGAAAAGATACATTAAAACTCCAGATCTCCAGATACTGGCGCCACATTATGGTTGTTTTGTCTCCTTGTGTCTGACAGCGTGTGGAGGAGGCACAGCAGGAGCGCAGGGAGCTGCTGAAGGCCATGCGCCTCCTGCAGGAGGAGAAACAACAGCTGCAGGAGGAGCAGAAGCAACTGGTCAAGGAAAGGGAGCAGGAGAGGGAGACGTGTTGCCTTCTGCGGACACACAACCAGGTCAGACAGACGAGGCGGAGTGGTCTAAAATGTTACCAAACGAGCAAAAGCACACCATTTGTGTGTATCTGCGTGCATAACCACTCATTTAAATTATAAGCCGTTCAGATAATGTTGAGACCGAAAGTGGGACAGTTTCAGTGTGTTTGTGTGTGCCGTGGATCAGAGAAGTGTACACACCCCTGTTAAAAGTCCAGGTTTTTATGTTGTAAAAAATTTTGATCGTAGTAATTCATTTCAGAAGGTGTCCAGTTTAATATGACATTTATCATGTAGAATGAATAACAGACAAAGCTATTAGGGGTCGAAATAAAAAAAAACGAAAAACCCTAACGACCTGGTCACGCTAGTTCCCACACACTTAAACTAGAACTTTGTTGACATTCTATCCAGTTTCAGTATTGAGTTTTCTCGCTTTGACAGTATTTGCCGACTGTGTCTTGCTAACGTTCTTCAAACCTCACAAGATTTGCCAAGGCGTCTCGTGGCCATAACCCCACTTCTGGTGACTGCGGGGATTTTCTGGTCAAGATTTAGTTAATTTTTGATTATGTCACCACATTGTCTAGCTGTGGGCACGGTACGTCTGGTTTCATCAGACCATAACATTGTCCTACAAAGGAAGATTTTAGTCACAAATTAGGCCTGGGTGTTTTCTGTGGAAGAAAATGATTCAGTTCTGCACAACTCCTTGCTTTAGACACGATAGAGGTGAGGTTCTCACATGCAGAACTCTAGAGGTGGACAGAACTTCCGAGAGCTAGCTGGGTTTTTTTCTTCCCCTCCTTAGTTTTGGAAAACATCCAGTTTTTGTTTTAACGCCCTGATGCAATATTTTCTTCTGTTAATGAACTGAACAACTGCAAATAGTTAGTTATTGGTACAAAGTGTTAGTGTAAGCTTATTTTATGGTTATTTGCAGCTTCTTCAATAGGATTGCAACAATTGCAATTTTCTGGCTGATCACCCCTACGTTTTAGTTCAACAGATTAGTTTTTTTTATTATTATTATTTTCAGTTGAATTGTCCAGAAGTGTTGTACCAAACCGAATTTGGAAAATGGTTTAAAAAAAAAAAAATTTAAGCCACCAAACCTTGACTTTTTAACAGGGATTTGTATACGGACAGCCAGACGCCGCTAGCACTTCCCGCTAGGAGCCGCGTCCTTGTCAGCGATCATTGACCTGAAAACTTCAAAGTCCCGCACATTTATGAATAATTTGCGTCCATGTTTGACAGACACACTTCAAACTGCTGCTATGTGAACGTGTGTGCGTGCGCATGTGTGTGTGTGTGTGTGTGTTTGCGTGCCTTCCCCTCCGCCCCCCTCGTCTCCCACTCCTTCCTTTAACGACCTGACTCAGTGGTCCAGAACGGAATTGGGACACAGTTTTTTCCCGGGCATCTGGCGTCAGCGACGATGCCATCTCGACCGCAGAGTGAACAAACATGACGTCAAACGCACGCGCGCACCAAGGCGTCGCGCTCGCATTCAGGTCGCACGCCAGCGGGGCCCCTCGGGTTTGCCTTCACACACGCACAAAACACACACAACCACACAAATACGCTCATTATGCCACCCGCTTGCAAAAACCCTTTTAGTCTGTGTGTGCAGAATGACAGGAGGGTAGTCCACAAAACCGCCTTTATGAAAAAACAGCCCTGCCCAGCCTCAGGGACAAACACAGCTCAGTCACGCGATTCGGCGGCCACCGCTCTCCTACTATTTTTCCTCGCCTCTTTCTTTCTCTTCCAGGGCTACTTTTGTAGGGGATAGATCATCAAAGACTGAATCACATTTCGAAATAGGAAATCTGTAACCTGGACATTTGTCAATCTTTTCCCTCTTCCCAGGATGAGTCACATGTAGGGTTTTTATTATTTGCTGCATTGCTCAGTTGATGAGAACTGGCTTGGCACCGATTCCAGTTTTTAGGAGAGCAGAGGGGTTGGCAGAAAGAGGTGAGACGCTGAAATCTGCCAAGAGCTCTGAAAGTTTGAATCTGGTCTCATATCGCCCCCTGGTGGACCTCCCTAGGCTGAGGTCCACTATAGTTGAGATCAGGCTGCTTTGAGTTAGCCTGCTGCTCTTATTTTATGAAGGACAAAATTGCCATAAATTTAAATGGTAATACACACACATACATAAACACACACACACACACATTGTTAATACCGTGCCGCTTCTCATTCAACAGCCGTGTCCATCTGTGGATATACGACTTGTTGGAGGGTGCGTCAGCTCGTGGCTCTCCCGATGAAAATATCCCTTTGAGTTTAACATGAAAACATAAGTACATATTTTGTGGCTGCTAATTTTACGACTACACTTTTTATAAGGTCTTTATGCACTGCTAAAGTGCTTCCCAAATGCCAGCCGTAAAAAAAATCATACAGCGATCCATGTAGAGCCAAGCCCAGAGGGAGACTGGGCCTTAGTGTGCACCGATGGGCGCATTTCAACTCTTATCTATGTTGGATTGATTGTTGCCGTCTGGGTTTGACAGTCTAAATGTCCTTTTAATGTGCAGCTGTCGCTTCGTGCGTGCATGTGTGTATATTGGGGAAGAGAAAGTGGGTGTGTTTGTTGTTTTTTTTTTCTCCTGAAAGAAAGGCGTGCGCAGAAACTATGCTGTCCTGTCACTTCTAATATTAGCCGTCGATGATTGAAAGTCATTCGGTAGCAATGTGCAGCACGTTTAAACAGGATGTTCTTCAGCCGGCACACACCATGTGGAAAAAATATACTTCATGTTTACTTTTGTTTGCTGGAGTTTTTTTTGTTTTTTTTTCTTGCATCTGTGTGTTCCTTATAGTGCCTTATATGCATATTCCTCTCAGAGTTTTAGATGTTTTCATTGGGTCTTTATGTGACAGACCAATGCAAAACAAAGCATAATTTTTCTTTTAGAAGAAGGGGGACTACGTACACACCACACTTTCCAGATTTTATTTGTGAAAAAGTGTTGAAAACTTGTGTCATTTTCCTTCCATTTTTGAATTATGTACAACTAAGGAAATATATGTCGTGGTATACATGTGAGCAATATCAGTAGATAATACATCTGACAGAAGATTCAGCACTGAACACCGATCCAGAACCGCACAGCATTCTGGGAGAGGTAGGCAGAGGGGAAGGTGTTAGCTCACTGTGAGCCAAGTATCAACTAACTCGCTGTTTGGTTACCTAGCAACAACCTGTTGAGTAATTGTGCAGCAGCAGTTTCAAGTTTTGCCACAGTACCTCATAAATGCTGAAAAATAAAGAACATCATTGTGGAGGAAAAACTGTGAATAAAACAGGAAAGGTCATGCTAGCAGTTTGCCAATATTGTTTTAGATATTTAAAAGAAAAAAACTACATAATTATCAAAATGGACCTCTCCACTTGGGGCGCTTTCTTCACAGTATAAATACATATAAATATATATCAAAAATCTAATATTTTAAAAAGTCAAATTTCCTTGTAACAGTACCTGTAGGTATTGTTACTGTTACAAAGTAATGTTTCGCTGTTTCTGTCAAAGTAAATTACTTTTATTTTTCTTCAAATCACATGCGTTCTTAAAATAAAAAATAAATGACATTTGATTTGGGTTTGTTAAGTTTCACTGATTGCTTTTGGTTTTCGAGTTTCTGACGGAGACCCCACAGATAAATTCACACTTATTCAACCAAAAAGACACAGCTCTTTAGACCTCTATACCATCTATAATCAGAATTTTTACCAGAATGTTTGCTTGTTAAATTCACTCTGATTTAGTTGGCAAACAAAAACACTGTCAAATCACCAAAGGTAAATTGTGTTTTGCAAAGTCTGTGTTTTGTTTTGAATTGTCCAGTCCAGACACGCCATTATGGATTTTAAAATAGGGCCCATCTAAGGGCAAGAAATATTGTGAAATAACCCTTTAACACACAGCCAAATTTAAAAGCTACCTAAAATCAATGCATAAACCTCTGGAAAAATCTGGAGTTTTGATTCAGGAAAATTAGGTTTTGGGTTAAGCTTGGGTATATCAGAATGTTGGAAACCTGTAATTTACTAGATATTAATAAAGTTAATATTTAATTTGCATGGAAAATTTCACCACAGCCGCTGTATCAGCTGCTCAGATTGGCCGCCTCTTTGCCCCCCAGGAGCTGCTGCGCTCTTCGCAGGGACTCTCCGACGAGAGGGAAGAAGTACGGAGGAGGCTGACAGAGGCCAAAGACCGAGTCCGGCAGCTGGAGGAGGACCTGCTGGGAGTCACCCAGAGGGGCCTTCAGAAGGAGACTGAGCTGGACTGGTGAGGCGAGAATCCTTTTACGGAACCATCTAGCCAACAGATGAACACACCGTACAGACATGAGTGGTGAAAGAACCAATTCTGTCAAAATGATTCCAGTGCAGTCAGTGGAAGAACTACAGCAGCTCGACTATGTAATGTTGCAAGCGTGGCTTACATGCTAGGCCTGGACGATAAATTAACAATTATCGACTCATGTCGGCATTTTAGGTGTTTTTAAATATCTTTTTCTTTTCTTTTTTTTTTAGACGTCGCGTTACGTGTATCGTTTGTAAGTCACGTGGCTACACCAATCAGTAGCAAGAAGCGAAAAAGAGACATTAAGGTTGAGAAAATGTAGAAAGTTTATAATGTTGAAGACGCGGCCATACAGTTGATTGAAATAAGACTGCACGGGAGCAGCCTGAAAATGCGATGTGAGTTTTTGTCTTGAAAAGTGAGCGCGAGGAGAGCGCGGCTTAACCCTTCCGCAGTATGAGCGCGAGCTGCGCCACGATCAGAAGAAGTGCGGAAAATATCGTGGTCGGCTGGAAGGTGGGAGGGTTGTCCGAAACCACACACATAAAAAAGAAACAAACAAACAAACTAGTAAACTGCGCACAGAGTAAAAAAAAAAACTTGTCGAGACTCCCGTCTCTGTAGACTGCGGGAGGGTTAAGTTAATGAAATAATGAAACAAGAGGTCTCATTTCCGCTAAAAAAAAGTTGCATCATCAATCGGTAATTGGGTAATATATTGGGTTCAATTAGGACGTAAGAAGTGAAGTTATTTTAAACTTCGAAACTTGTTCAGTTGTGCTTAGTTGTTCAATAGCTCTTAACTAAAAGTGCATGTTTTCTTCATTTATTTGCAGACGCTGTAGTTTTAAAACCGTTAAATGCCAATAAAAATAATTGCGAAAAACCGCAATTACTGTAAAGTATTTATGTTGGCCTATCACATTCTTTACTTCTGGAGGGGGAGTAGAAGGTTTGGGGGGTGTTGGTGGTATTGTCCATTTGATGTTATCCAGGTGAACTGCTCAGTATATCATGATATTGATTCTAGACATCGTCCGGCCTTCGTATCTTCTGTACAATGATATTAAGACTACAGAGACTGTTTTTCTAATGCAGTCTGCGAGACCGTTTGAAGAAGCTGACAGCAGAGCGAGACACCCTAGAGAGCCAGCTGAAGAATGTGAAGGACGAGAGAGATCTTTATAAGGTGAAAAAAAAAAACACCAAACATTTCACACCATGAAGCTATGGAGGCGTTTGTTTCCGTCTCCGGTCTGAACTTTTCTCTTCTGCTTCGGGACCCGCGTCAGACTCACCTGCGCAGCACCGAGCTGGAGAACACCAAGCTGAGCGCCGAGCTGCAGATGCTGAAGGCGGTGGAGCTGAACAGGGAGGTGACCATCGCTCAATTCCAAGAGGAGCTGGAGAGGCTGAGGGCCTGCGTCGCCCAGCGAGACAGTCTGGAGAGGGAGCTGCTGGAGCACAGACATGACAAGGTGACACAAGCTGCCATTTCGGCTTAGGGCCGTCAACATTAACACATGCGATTAATCTGAAAATTTTAACATGTTGATATTGCAAAACGCAGATTAATCAAACTATTATTTTGACCGAAAAGCCTCTGTCCCACAAAGGGTTACTTGACACACAGGAGGCAACAAACGACAGCGAAAGATGAACGTTTTATGCGACAGCAGGCAGCAACAGAGGTTGCACATTTTTAAGCTTTCTTGTGTTGCATACAGCTGCACGTATAAGCTCGAAATTTCTCATGCACAAATTACGCCTGTCGCTCAGCTGGATGAGGACAACGATTGTCACCTTATCACACAAGCTCCATAGGAAATCAATGGAGAGGGACATTTCTGAAATTACTGTTCAAAACAAAAGTACATCCTGTAAACCTTCCTGAGTATAAAACCTAGAAAACTATCTTTAGATTTTGATAACATTCATACAGTTACTGTTTTTCATAAGGGCCATATGGGCAGTTGCCCAGGGTGCCATCCCAAAGGGTGGGAAACTCAAGAACTAGAGAATAAAATATATCTCATCTGTCAGTGGTTCCTCGCACAAGTTTGTAACTACTTGTGTGTGTGCGTGTGGAGTGGAGTAAGTTTCCCTTAGTTGCTGTTGAGTACCGGGAGACTACATTACCTCCTTTCTGCAACAATAAAAAAATAATAATTGCTTGCATTTCAATTCGTTGGAATGCGGCAGAAGGAGGGGCTTGCCCACAACCCCATTCTTGCAAGAACCACAACATATTTGTACATATTTATATTTCAAGTTCATGAAGTCAGGCATAGTGATTAATTGTGATTAGGGTGTAATTAATCTGATTAATGTTAAGATTTCTTTTACGCGTTTAGGCAGAGCTCGGCCGCCTACGCGAGCAGCTCCGCCAGGCCGAGGAGCAGCTGCAGGCGACCCGACAGCAGGCCGCCCTGCTCGCCTCCGAGCTGCGGGACTCGGCCGGCGCCCGTGACCACACCATGACCGAGCTGTACCGCGCCCGCATCGAGGCCGACAAGCTCCGGGCCAGTCTGGCCGACGCTCAGGCCGAGTGCCAGCGCATGGAGAGCCAGCTGGACCGGATGAGGAGCACCGCTTGCAAGGAGGTGGTCGGTGTCCCCGGCTCGGGATTGTTGCTTTCACGCTCGATCTGGATCAAATGCGAAGCGCACGTCACCGATCTCGTCTTTTGCGTCCCAGGGCGTCGGAACGAGCGGCGACGGCGTAGCGGTGGTGTCGGAGGCAGAGGCGGAGCTTCAGAGGGAGGTGGAGGAGCTGAAGCTGCGCCTCCACATGGCTGCCGAGCACTACAAGGAGAAGTACCGGGAGTGTCAGCGCCTCCGCAGGCAGGTGGCAAAGCTCAGTACTGCGGAGTCACAAGGTGTTATTATGGTGTGTTTAAAAGCCATTTTAAAAAAAAACACACAGAGCGAGAACAGCCAGCCTGTTTCACTAACCGCCTCCCCTTAAATCTTAAATCAACAATTCATTTTGTTTCATTGCAGGAGTCAAAGAAAAACGTGTCCACAGAGACGACTCAGGAGCCGCTGGTTTCCAGTCCAGAGTCTCCGACTGAGGGTACAACTGCTACACACACCAAAACACCCCCCCCCCCCCTCCACACACACACACACACACACACAGAGGCTTACAGGGCCTTGTAAAAGCATTCAAACCCCTTAAACTTTTTCACATTGTGTCACATTACAACCAGAGAGCTCAGCGTGTTTTATTGGAAATTCAGATGAAAGAGCAACCCGAAGTAATGCGTAATTATGAGGTGGATAACATTTTTTACATGCATTTTGGAATGTTTTACAGATTAAAACACGCACACTGGTATTCAGACCCCTTTTACGTTTAAATAAAAATTTGCGCAGTTTCTTCTGGAACTCATAGAGTGAATTATTTGAGATTTATAGGTACAGATTCACCTGACAGTGGGCGGCCCAGGCAGGAGAATTTGTCAATACAATTTGAATTCTATGGAAAAGTACAGCTGTCATCCCCACATTGCAGCCTGGTGGTGGCAGCACCATCCTGTGTTGATGTTTTTTTTTTTTTCTAATTTTGTCACAACAAATGCTTTTCTCTTTTTATCTTATAGTTATGGTTATCTAACAGAATGTGTTGAGATTTATGATTCTTCTGTGGATTGATGGCAAACATCTCA
Organism: Poeciliopsis retropinna; assembly: GCA_010277075.1. Lineage (NCBI taxonomy): Eukaryota > Metazoa > Chordata > Actinopteri > Cyprinodontiformes > Poeciliidae > Poeciliopsis > Poeciliopsis retropinna. The sequence continues at coordinate 9,883,864 of VMRM01000016.1, forward strand.
GTCTTACTCTGCAGTGTCTTTCCTTGTATTATATATTAAACCAGCTATTTTTAATGCAGGAAATCCTACTTGTGCGATTCTACAAGAAGCAGCAGACATGACAATCACCCCCGAAGTAAAAAACGAACAATCCACATTTGCCGAGGCCCACAGTGGCACAGAAGCGGAGGAAAAACAGGTGGAGACGTCGCCGATGGAGGCCACGGCGGCAGCTGGAAGAGATGGCACGGAAAACGGTGGCGAAGAGGAGGAGAAGAAGAAGAACCTGCCTGAGGAGAGCCTGAGGATGGCGAGCTGGGTGGAGGTGAGCGACGAGAGGTTGCGGGCCGAGGAGCAGAGCGAGGCTGACGCGAGGGCCAGCGCGGAGGGCAGGGAGCCGCTGGAGGCAGAGGGGAGGAGCGCGGCAGAGACAGAGCAGTCACGCTCGGTGGAGGCGGAGCTGGCCGTGATGGAGGAGAAGTGGAGGGAGCAGTGCGTGATCAACGACACGCTAAAACAGCGGCTGGCCGATGAGGAGGGACGATTCAGAGTGAGACAGGAGCACACAGCATCACTCTTATTTCCTTTCCATTTGTCCCAAATGGTTCAGGTTATTAATACAGCAGCAAATCCAAACAAACTGGTACATAAGTGGTAAACTGCAATCTAATTCAGATCATTCCAAACTGTTCCAATGTAATCAAACAACCCAGAGTTTATGTGGTAAACCGACTGAGTCAAGTCGTTGACTTTGTGTTACATCATAATTGCTCCCCAGAAAAACAAGAAAATCACAAACTAGCCAGACCAGGCGTCTGAAAACTTTTCCATCGTAGAAGCCATAGTTGCCTCGAGTCCAGAATTGTTTTTTAATTAAGAATTGTTTGGAGCTTAAAATGGTGCAAGACCTTTTAAAAGAAATGGCAACTTACATATTTTAATAAAGGCTACTTTAAGAAATTTTTGAAAATCCCCATTTTTGTTTTTAGATTTTACAATAAAGAAAGACATTAAACCTTTGTGGAAAAGAAGATGGATATGTTTCTCTCTGTGGGATGTTGAAACATATTGAAAATGGGGGGGAAAAGTAACTAAGAAAATTTATGGCAAAAAAAATTGATCTACAACAATACGACTGGTATTTTTAGTGTCATGTCATAAAAAAATCTATTTACTACATGAAAAAATCTCATTAAATTTATAATTTAAACAGTTCATAATTTTAACCCAGAATTATTAAGCTATTGAAAAATACGATCAGCTTGAAAAGTAAAGTGTAAATACAAAAAAGCGTCCAAGTTGGATTTGTTGCAAAGGAGTTGTTAGGCTTACCAATCATTATACAGCTGGAAATTTTGTTAGAGCAATTATTTAATAAACTTTTATTTTATTCTTCTTCTCAACTGAATAATTTATTGAATTCAATGATTTTTTTGAACATTTTTTGTTTGAGATTTTACCGCCGCAGTGAAAGATAAATTTATTTTGAGGTTTGCAGCCTCAAAATTTTAGTGTTTCTAACTAATATGAACAAGTTGGATTTCCTTCATCTTTGCATGTAAATAATTTTGAAAATATAAACGTCTCATCCTTTTTCCACTTTAATCCCGGTCCTCGCTTTGCGTGCCACGTTTGCAGATTATTGAACGGGGCTCTCCGCTCTTTCGTCTGACTGGCACTTACTCTTGGTGAGTGAGTGTGTGTTTACCCAGGCGGTAAATACAGCTCTCCCTTCACTTTGATATAGTTCCTTTGCTGAGGTGATCGCCCTGGGCCCCGGGTTGTTCTTAATGGACCCCGGAGTCCGAACAGTGAGAGAGAGAGAGCAGAAGAAGAGACAGTCCGCCGCAGAACGCTGTGCTTTACGGCTGTTTACATGAGCCAGCCAGAGGATGGAGACAGGGGGAGAGGAATACACAGAGAGACGAAGAGACACGCGTGTGGGGGTGATACGCCGTAAATTGAAGAAAGGAGGGCAGAACGAGAAAAGACAAAAGCAGATGAAAGAGACTTTAAAGGGAGGAGCCAAAGAAGCAGACAGAATTTAAGGGTAATGAAATCAGGACAGACAGATAGACACAAGGCAGAAAAAAGAGCCATGAGAGCACCGGGGGGGGGGGGCAGCGGATGATCTGAAACCTTTGAAATGGGGTGAAATAAGAGGAGAGCAAGCAGCAAGCGATGTAAACTATCCCACAGGGTCGGTTCTGTTAGAAAGTGAGGGATTTATGACGATCCCCCTGACCCACTTCCATCTTCCCTGGAGTGCAGATCTGCTTTCTTTGGCCGTACTTGTGGGTTTTTACAGTAGGCCCCAACGCACTTGACAACGCTCCAGGGTAAACACGAGGCGAATGTTGTGGGCTGTTACTCACCTGCGCCCTGGCACGCGGATGTTCTCGCTCAGCGGTTGACACAAACTGGAAGCCTGACAAGATGATCTTATCTAGCAGAAAGCGTTCCTGCCAGGAATTTTATTCAGCATTCAGAACATTCAAAAATGCCTTATTAGACACCACTGGCTGGTGTCGTTTTGTGGAGACCTTGAAGAGATTTTACAGTGTCTGTCTGCGTGTGTGTGTGTGTGTCTGCATGTGTGTGCTATCACTAGGTGCAGATGGCGGAGCGAGCCATCGAGGTGTCCGAGCTGAAACAGAACCTCGCCCAGGCTCTTAAAGACAAGGAGCAGCTGCAGGAGGTAAAGCGGCACCAGGACGAGCCAGTACGTTGGTTCGGTTTAGTTCTGAGCTGCTATCGGTTCTTCTTCTGGTTTTAAACTTTTGCGTTTTGTTACGTAGCAACAAACGGCAAATAGCAATAGATAATATGAAGAGTTTATGTCACACACAAACGCAAAGTAAACTCAAACTCACTAAAATCAGATGGAAAGCTTGTATTCGGATCAGTTTTCAAGTCCGACAGGTGAGTCTTAATGTGATTTAGATTTGGACCCTTGGCCATTTTAGAACATCATCCTACTTAAACCTAAACTATTTCATCTCAGCTCTGGCTGTATGTTGAGGGGTTTTGTCTGGTTATTCGTCATTTGCCCCCCTCACACTTTGTAAATTTTTTTTTTTTTTTTTTGTACTTTTCAGGTACAAAATTGTTCTTTCTTTATGTTTTACCAACTTTGACAATGAACGGTTAAAAGTAGAGGTGTAAGAGCAAAATTGATTTCATAATCGATTTTGAATCTTCTGTCTTTGAAGATGACATTTTTGGAAAATCTGGAATGTTTTTTCCTCCATTCCACCCCTGGGGTTTCGAGAATCCAGAGTGATATTAGCCAAGAGTGACCATCTTGTTTGTCAGATTATTTTTTTCGAAGTCAAGTCAATTCACAGAAGAAATTTTTTAAATAAAAGTTGTTTTACATAAACCAAAGATTACATTTGGAAATAAGATTTGGTTTATAGACATCAGATTTTATTCGTAAGGCATATCGCTCATCCGGTAAACGCGTGATTTGGTGTCAATCCGATACCAAGTACATACAGTAAATAATCATAATTTACATATCATAAGACTTCTGAACTTTCGGAGACAGAATTTTTATTAAGTTTATAGTCATTTCTGTGTACTAAACAGAAATAACAGAAAGACAAAGCAAATTATACACATTTGACAGCAATATCAAAACATCTTTTTTTACAGTAGTTAAAAAAAACAAAAAAAACATACAAAATTACATTTCAAAAATGAATCTTAAAGTAAATTACTAATTTTACCACAGTGTCTATCGAACCAATGCTCATACCGACCTGGTATCAATATGAACAATATTTTGGATCGATCGGCGCCTGTACTTTAAAGTAATTGCCAGGATCTGCTAATTCTTCTGGCTTCACCTGAGGTTGTGTTCTGTCATATTTTGTAAGTGTCAACGGGCCTAAAGCAGATAGAACTTTTCAGGTAATTATAGACAATTTCAAAATTTTGCACATTAGATTTATGACTATCTTCTCAATTCATGACAATACTTAACAATAAAATGGCTTACATAAATAATGTTGACACAGACATATTGACCTGTTGCTAGGTGACTCTCCACTACAATCTCAAGTCTTTTGCCGTCTCTAACAGTTTCTTTTCTTCCTATCTCTTCCATAGAGAGAGATAGGAATGAGGCTGCTGCTGTCGCCGTGCATTGAATTGACGTGAACTCTCTAGTAAAACGATCTCTTTCAATCACGCGACCATTTTTGTGCTTCGTCTGACTTTTTCCTCTTTTGATCCTCCCCTTCAAACCTCACCACCCGTCCACTAATTTATACAGCTACTCCTGCCTCTTTCGCCCACCGGTACAGTGCCATTAGACAGTGCAAATGCCACGTTACGTGTCTGTTTCACCTTCCCAACCCTGGTTTAAATGTTAAACTTGATAGCAGCGCACTAATGAAGTCATCAGGAGAGGAGGTCAGGGAGGATTTTTAAAAGCCAAGAAAAGGGAGGAGGCGCTGGATGGCAGCGAGAGCCAGACCAGAGAAAGGAGCCAGACTGTGACACCCATTACAGTAATGAGTAGGGTACTAATGCTCCTGCTTCAGATATGATCACAAAGGGCAAAAACAGTGTTTAGGAAAAGTAAAATATAAATTCAAAGTGTATCTGTTTCTTCTATTTATTTATTTACTTATTTTTTAATTTTTTTTTTACTTTTAACCAAAAGCTGAAAATGGGATTTGATCAGGCTTCTATTTATGTGATGTTTTATGTATAATAAACTTGTGGGATCTTGTAAAAAGAGACACAACATAACGTTCACTGCTAAGAGAAAACTGACAAGAAAGTAAAGTAAGTGGAATAAATTTCCTTTTGTGTTGAGAATTTAAAACACATAAAAAAGAAACTTAGATTCCAACTACACACTTTTTTTTTTTTTTTATTGGGATTTTATGTAATAGACCAACATGAAGCAGTGGAGAACTGTGAAATGAAGGGAAAGTGATGCGCGGCTCTTAATCCTGTTTTGAATAATAAATATTTAAAAATGATTACTTTGATACAGCCTAACACAGTTACACTCTCAAACATGCATGCAGTCTTGCATACGAGAGCAAATTTTACTGGCTAGTAAATTGTCCCAGTATTTATTGCGATAAACGATAATATTGTTGCTAGGAGACCATTTTCAAGAAATATACTCATAACGGCATAAGGATGCAAGACCAATAAACTTTAATTTTATAAAGAACACTTCAAACGTCTGAAATAAACAACAACCAAAAACAATGAAATAAAACACACTTATAAAACATTAATAAAATTGATTATGATGTCTCAGAGAGCCAGAGGGTGTCCAAAGTGTGGTCTGAGGGTCTTTCCTAGCCGTTGCAACAACTTATTGTGGTCCCCACTAAGTTCAAGCTGCCTTTTTTTTTTTTTTTTCAGTAGTAGTAGTAGAATTTCACTGACAAATGTAATTCTTCTGTAACAGAAACTGCAAGGCACAAAATGTTTCTCTTTTAACAGCCGTGAGTTCATTTTAATTTCATATTATTTTGGGCTGTAAACATCCATCGACTTTTTGCACAAGAATAAGACTGGAAGCACATTAATTCATTAATTTAAACTTTGATAATAAAATGTTTTTTGCTTTTTTTTTTTTTTTTTTTTTTTTTGAAGAAGGCTCTCGTTTTTTATTGCTGGGAATAGACTAAAAGACTTAAAGCAGATTGGGAAAGAAATACCATATATGTTAGGAAACTGTCCAAATTTTATTAAAGCAAAACAATTGTCACTTTGTTTCTTTAATGTATTGCTGAGCAGTTAAAAAAAATCACAACAAAGGTATTTTGCGTTTTAAGTTGGAAGGATAGTTTGCTGTAAACAAAATCGCCCTTCATAAATAATCATCAGGATGAAAATTGATGATTATTTTAATTTATCATGCAATTAACTGATTAATTGCTTATTGCCACAGGCTTTCGTCTTACACCAATATGCAGATAGGTATTGAACTTGGTGCCAAGTGCCTTTCCCAGGGGCAAATCAGGTTGTAGCAGGAGGGAGTTGGAATCTAACCTGCAACTTTCAGATTGCAAGCTGCGGTAACTCTTCTTCCTGTTGAGCCACAGTTTCCTTCACTGCCTGAATGATTTCTCCTACCCAGGAACTCCAGCTTTTCAAATCCAGACAGAGGGAGCTGGAGGCCGACGTCCAGGGGGCCGAGGCCAAGCAGCCCATGGTGCTACGCTACCCACTCCCCTACCCACAGGACCCCTCCCCACCACCGCTCGTCCCACAGAGGCCTGCGGAGCTGCAGTACGGCAATCCTTATTCCACCGACACATCTAAAGGCAAGACGGAGGGAAACTACTGCACCTCGTCCTCTTCCACGCTGCTGCTTGGACTATAACACCTCCATTTTCTCCCACAATGTAGACCAGGCGGACGTCGTCTTGTCCCCTGAACACCTTTCCCGTCCTCCACCCGAAGCGCCGCTGTGCACCGCTCCCTGCGCCCCTCCGGCGTCTCCACCCAGCCCCGGTCCGGGAGCACCAGGCTGGGACCAGGAGGTGGTCTGCATCCAGCCGTCCCGCAGCACCACTCCCCCGGAGAACATGGAGGCTCCAGCAGAGGAGGCGCAAAACGTAAGAGGTTTTCAACTTTGGGTTTGTATCTCTAGCACAGTATATTTTACATGGCAACAAGCTAAAGAACATCATTTCTCACAGTGTTAATTTCAGCTACATGAATGTTTAATGTCCAGCCTTTGCCCTCCCGTCGTAATTCCGCTGCCCGTCTCTGTTTCTGGAGGGCTTCTCCATCGCTCACCGAGGGGAAAAATACAGCCCGCTCTTAAAAAGCTCACCACTAAGTTCATTTGCATTAAGCCATAATTAATGTTGCTCCCAAAGAGCTTAGGAGAAAGATTGATGAAGAGAGGCCGGACCTTGTTTTAAATGCGCCACCTTTTTTATTGTTTGTGTGTGTGTTTGCTTGTGTGTTGGAAGGTGTGTGACAGAGCTCAGCAGCCATGTGACCATCAGTCCAGCAGACGCAGTGAAGTGAGGAGCAGCTTCTGCTTTGACTCAAGGTAACAAAAACACAGTAAAAGAATAAAAGAGGAATATTGACAATGATAAATGTACTCTGGTAAAAGTATCACACTAGCATTTTTACTTGAGCAAAAGTAAGTGTTTGCATTTAAAATTATTTAAAATATTGAAAGTAAAAGTACTTGTTGAATGTATTCCATAATGCAATGTTCTAGAATATTATTAGGTTTCCGTACCGTATGTATTTTTCCTTTAATACATCTATAATGTTGGGCCATTTCAGAGAACAATCGTGTACATAATGCATGTTTTTAATTCTGTTTACCCTCTGTGACACAGAGTTTTCATTTGGACTTGTGATTTTCTGCATTAGAATTTTAATGATGACCTGCAGAGTTAAATGTCTTTATGCAAAATAAAAAACCAGGAATGATTATACCTTTGAAAGTTTTGATTTCACACAAAGCAAAACCAATGTCTTGTTTAAACGGCAGTAAACGCATTCGAGTAAATCGTATTTAAATTTTCTGACACAGTTTTCAAAACGAGGACACGTGAGTCACTTTTTGAACCTGTTAACTCAAATAAGTCATTGATTTCTTTCAAACCAACAAACAAATAAGAAATAAGATGTGAACGTAACATGTAGCGCAACACATTATAGATATGTAGCGCAGTAAAAATTGAAAACGCCCATGATTAAATCTACTAAAAGAAGCAGTATTATGTAAATTTTATGGCATAATCAAGTAATTATGTAAAATTCTACTAATTTAAGACCTTGAAATTGGGCCTCTGTCTCTTTAAAAACTGCTGTCCTTTCCGAAACTCTGCATTTACAAAGTCATCGCAACATCGCTGCTCATAAACCCTTTCACAAGGTTTTTTACCAGCGTTGTACTGAGAAATAGATCGTATAATGAGCTCAGCTGATGCTCAGTTCCACTAGGTGTTTGCTAATTGCTGCTGGCTAGTCTGAAGGAGTGTAATGGGGGAGTCACACCGCTTCGCCCCTCACTCACAGGGGAGTCATGGCTGTTTTGTAAGGCGAAAGCTAGAAATTGCTGCTCAGAGGCAGAAAAAATAAGGAAATGTATCTCCAGTACCTCCAGTCGTTTTGCACAACTGAGTGGTTGCCATGGGAGATTAAAGGATTTTTCAAACATGCATGAAAGGATCAAGGCAACACTCCAGATGAGGGAATACCATTGTAACATGATGTAAACCTCCAAAACGTAAATTTTACGCAACACCTCCTCTTTAAGTAAAATAGAGAAACATGAAAATGAACACAGGTACAGTAACAAAGTGCTTGTATTTCACTAGATCACTCCACAGTAAAAATGCCTTTTTCTCGAACATCTTTATACTGAGAATATTTTAACAGGCGATAAGTTTTTAGTTTTCTATTTCCAATCTTTGAGATGATGCCTTTTCTTTTTCTTTTTTTGTTTTTGTTCTTCTCTCCATCTGCAGTACGGACGTCCACAAGCGCTGCCCGCTGTGCGAGGTGATCTTCCCGCCACACTTCGAGCAGCGCACCTTCGAGCAGCACGTGGAGAGCCACTGGAAGGTATGCCCCGTCTGCTCCGAGCAGTTCCCTCTCAACTGCCAGCAGCAGCTCTTCGAGAGGCACGTCCTCACGCACTTCGACGGCAACGTCCTCAACTTTGAGCAGATTGAGTGAGGGGCGAAGCGGTGAATTCTGACATGGCGTGTAGGTACACATATGTTGTCAAGGTATTGCTTCATTTTGTTAATTACGTGATATTTAGCCTTCTTTTTTTTTTTTTTTTGCAATCTAAATGGTTTGCGAGAACGTAATTGTGAGTGGGTAACGGACTGAAAGGTGCGGATCTGCAGAAATATTTGTTCAAAAGGAACAGCGAGTGAGGCAGAATTTGGCAGAAGTGTCACAGCTTTTTATTTTTATTTTCCCCAATGAAGCACCTTTTAAAGAGCATGTTTATGTTCAACTACCTCAGTTTACCTCCTGTTAACTGAGGTAGTTGTTAAAAAAGTCAAAAGCTGTGGTTTAGGGGGGAAAAGAATCTAAAAATTAAAAAAAATCTTAGACTTAACGCCAGAGCTAAATCTAAGAAGGTTAACACACCCTCCACATGTTTCCCTGTCCTTGTAAAAATGTTTTGTAAGCGTGAAAGTCTGGTAAAATGTATCAAAGCAGAAATAAAGGTTGGATTTTTCTAGTTTACGAGAGACTATTTTTCTGCCAAAACAATTAGTTTTTTTGTTTTGCGGGGAGTGTCATGTTAACAGTGTCATGTTTGCCGTATTAGCAGCCAAAAGCATCACCTTTTAGTTGAATTTAAAGCTCGGCAAAAGTGTAAATCCAGAGTGAGACACTTGAATGTGTAGATTCTTTTTTTTTTCCCCTGTTGTCTGTATGAGTGTTTTGCAAAGATGTCAGATTGTCTGAACAAAAACAAAAAAAGAAAGAAAAAAAAAACAGCACTACGTTCTCCCGGACTGCACTAAATAAGGCTTTATTCCGAATGTACTGTATATAGAAGACTGATGGCGATTTACCATTGTCAAACTGTCGCCCTTCTTCATCTTCCTCAATGAAACGACGGGATCGGGGACGTTTCACTTCCTGTTGTGCACTTTCTCGCAGGTCAATCGCGAAGCGGCGGTGGTGGATGTTTCTGGCCAATAGACACTTTAATTGAGTTTTGTTGGGGTTTTTTTTCTAAGCTTAGAACTGTGAAGAGGTCGCGGCTTTGTTTGTGTGCAGGTCTGTTTGCCCTCATGTCATCCAAATGTGTGTTTTGAGCTTCGTGTCTCTTAATTTCTTGTTTCGGCAGTGTTAACAGTGTTGCATCCAGGCTTCACAAACTATAACGCCTTGCAAAAAGATTTTTTAAAAAAAGTACTCACTCACCTTAAACTTTTCCACATTTTGCACAAACTTTAATGTATTTTTCGAGGGGATTTTACGTGATTAATAAAAAGTAGCGCATAATTGTGAAGTGGGAAGAATATGGTATTTTCCTTCCTTCAGTTAACACTGGACTGAAGAGTAGTGGGAATGAATGAAAAACCCAAGTCAGGAATTTATGGATGCACCGATATGAAAATTTGGGCCGATGTCGATATCCAGTGTTTATGCTGCTGTAATGCGTCACATGACTGGACAAATACAACATGGCCAACCTCCTCATGAAACACAAACAGTAAATCTAAATAAACATCAGCTGCTAACATCGGCCCAGTTTATCTTATCGGACCGATACTTTAACAAAAAATGACTAGCATCAGCCGACACAGTTGTTGATTTATCCCTAGTAGTATCACAATCCTGTGTTTTCCTAATAGGCATAAAATTCCCTGAACTTAATTTAGAGGTAGCAAAGTAAACGGGCCTGTACGTAAATGCCACAATTCTGCTCTGCCTTGCATTGGTCGATCACTTAAAATCCCCAAAAAGGACATTAAAAAAATACACCTAGTTTACTGTTGCGATGTGAGCAGGTTCAAGGAGTGCGGCCCCCTTTTTGTGTACGTCTCATGTCCCAACGCTAATCTCATGTGAGAATGTCTGGAAATTAGTGTAAGTGTGCACCGAAAAGATCTTTAAGAATAAATTACGCTTGTCTAAATGAACGTGACTGTTGCTGCTTTTCTTTATTCGGGGGAAGCAAGAAGCGAAGGAGTCGGGGGGGTTTTCACTTTATTTTGCTGTTTTTTTTTTTCAGTCATTTACATTGAAGCAGCTTGTTTTATTTATATATATCTATATATATATATATGCAGATATATATATATAGATATATATATATGTAGAAAGACAGTTTGACATCACCTACAACTTATTCTTCGTTAGAACCTGTTTAAACCTCCCATACAAAAGGGAAACATTGGTCTCCATGTCACATACGAAAATATAATTTAAAAGCACTTGACGACAGACACGTGTTACGTTACATTCACTGTACATGGTATACTGAACCCCTCCCGAATCCCCTCGTCCTCTTCTGCATACGCCCGTTGCTCTACTTCCTCCAGTCTGTCTCCGCAGACTTGTGCTTGGTCGTCCAGCAGCGCACCAGCTGACAGTGCATCAGTTAGTATCGGCGGGTGGCGTGACCCGGAGCTGGACCAAAAGAAACTCGCAAACGGGAGGATTTGGAGTGCGTGTCGTTGGAATCCATGAAGAAGAAGAAGAGAAACGGCTCAAACTCGGAGCCTTGACCGGAATATAAAGTCTGTATGAGAGGAATGATTGAGTCTGCATTGCTCAACTCTGGCAATTGAGAGTAAAACATGAGAGAGCGTGACCGTCCGGTCCCTTGGGTCGATCCGGCAAAGGAGACGTGAAACACCCGAGCACTGATAAACACACACGTACAGGAACACTTCCCTATGCTGATGAAGACACTGCTTTGAAAAACACACACATACAGACGGACTGGAATGCTGCTCTCTACAACACACACAGACAAGTTGTAGATGATAATCTCTTAAATACAAATGTAACCTCTTTTTTTTTTATTTTTTAAAGCATGCATGAAGACATTCATCCATGCACACTTTGGAGGCGCGATGAACAAGAGAAATCGTTGCCACAGTTTTGGCGACCTCCACTGTAAAACCGCTATCAGAAGGCCCCCCTCCCCCCCTCCAGTTCCTCCCTCCCATCCCTCCCTCCCGTCAGGCACATGGTATGGTCAACGTTTGGCAGTGGAGAGCTGTTGGCAACGATCATGGAAACAGAAACAACAAAAAAAACAAAAGCTCTTGGCAACTGGAATACATTATATGATGCTCGGCCTGCTTTCTGAGGCCGAACGAGTGGAGCGGCAGCTCTGGCACTATGAGCGAGGGAAATGCTGAGTGGCTCGACGTGGCGGTCGAAACGCTTCAAACATCGGCCGTGGGCCGTGGTCTCTTCCTGATCGACGTTAAAAACAATGTTTTAGAATGTGTAAAACGAAGGAAGAAAAAAAAAAAACAACACCAGCAATTACAGCACACACCAAGTGCCTCTGATAGCAAAATGGAAAAAGCCTTTAGAGAAATTCAGCTTTTATTGCAGCAGCAGCGTCATTTTATTGTTAGCAAAATCCACCCTTTAATCTGAGTCAGTTCATTCAGTGGGGGACCCAAAAACACGTTAGGAGAGAACCACTAACAAAATCCATTATTATTGGCACTCCTTGGCAATAAATATTGTAACATTTTTGTTATTCACACTTCATCGTTTTAAGATTACTAGTGTCAAACTTTTATTTCGTTATCCTTGATTTCCTGGGGGTGTAAAAGTAATGACACCATTAGCTACTCTTCAAAACGGGAACGACAAGGGAACATGCCATGTGAAAATCTCAAAGTCAGGAAATGGTTAGAAGGCAGCAGCTTTTCTTCTGAACTCACCTACACCCATAATCAAGTCAACTAATGAATCTGGAACTGGACTCAAACTGCGGGTGCGCCAATAAAGCTTCTCCAATGTTCTTAATTCAGGACAATCGGCCAGAAAGTAACATGAGAAACTGATCTCATCTACCACTGCAAAGGTCTGAAAATCAGCCGCTGTCCCACCAGGTTACTGCAGTTAACAATACTCGTCCCACTGTTACTAACTGGGCAATTTTGTTGCTATATTTAGCTACTTTTCAGTCAAAAACAAAAAAAATTGGTAGTGGCCCATAATCCCAGGCAGATGGTCAGGCTTTTAAAAGATTGGTCACTGGCCGGAAAACTGCAATCAGTGCACTCCTGATTCAAACTACGTTGCAGCCGTCCGGGGTTCTCTCTCTGCCCATTTACTGTCTATTCTACTGCAAATAAAAGCAACTAGAGTCAGAAAAAAAAGTTGAAAGGGAAACAAAAACGACTTGGGGTTATCAAGTCTCCCTAACGACCATTAGGAGGCGTCTGCATGCCGACCGGTTTGTTTGGGACTCATCTAGTGGGTCAAATGAAACCAAGATTGAGCTCCTCAACGCCAGAAAATCTGTGTGGATCTGGCCTGAAACAACCACTATGGTAACCTTGTTGAGCACATGGCATCATAAATAAATATTTCTCAAGTTTGCCATCACATCTAAAACTGGGTTATCAATGGGCCTTTCAACAGGATAACAGCCTAAAAAAGTGAAACATTATTGAAGAAGGGAGGGCAGCAGAGCATACAGCGTTGGCGCCAATAAGTACAGAAAGGGTGAGTTTGTAAACAAATATTTCTCAATATGAGATTTTTCTTTTCTTTCCCCACTAAATAACTACTTGGATTAAAAGCTCACAAATGTCTGGATTTGTCTAAGAGATTATGCTGCTGCAAAAGAAGGCTTGGTTACTTGAAGGCTTTCCACGGCTATAAGTGAATGAAGTATGACAAACACTACCTCTAAAACACTGGCAAAAAAAAAAATGCATATAAAATAAAGCTTCAAAATAAAGTAACTATGAATATGCTCATGAATACTTTTATATTTTTTTTTTATGTACACATACATATTTGTTGTTTATATATCAATATATCTGTTCTAAGTATAACTTAACTCTTGCTCTTAAACTCCCAGAAGTAGCTGTGAAGGCACAGACCTAAGCTCGGCGGGGACTCTGCGGCGAGCGGACGGGCCGCGTTCGAAAACAGCCCGGCTCGCGTTCGTCCTGCTCAGAGACGAGCGGGAGGAAAAAAAATAAAAATAAAAAAATTCAAAAAATAAAAATAAAAGGGCAGGAGTCGCTCGCGCTTCCTTTTCCGCTTTTCTTTTGTTTGTTTTTTTGTCTTTTCTTTCTGTTTTTTACAGTTAGCACCTTATGCAAGTAAAACAGTTGAGGAAAAAAAAAAAAATGATAGCATATACGAATGTGCAAATGTACATCAATAAAAAAAATACTACAAAGATACATAATTTGTTGGGTTTTTTTCCCCAAAAAAATACAAGTGGTAATACTTGGATAGGACAAAAGAAGAATGCAAAGACGGATATAAAGAAGAAAATGTGACAAAATAAAAACAACTTAAAGCATGCACTTGATCCTTTAGTGTTTGGGATGGATGAGGAGAGTCAGGACAGGGCTAATGTTTCGGGGTAGCTGGCTGGTAGCGCAGGACTCTAGCCTTGAATCTTGCGGAGGATCTCCGTGGAGACGGGCGGGTGGAAGTTGATGGTGTGGTGCCTCAGGCCCTGCGACGTCTTGTAGCTCTTGCCGCAGCGACATTTGAAGGGCTTTCTCACACGGATCTGCGTGCGGTGGCCGTTCTTGGCGTGGTATTTGATGCCGTTCACATTCTGGTCGACAACGAGGATGAGACAGGAAGGGCACAGAAAGATTTGACCAGTTAGCTTCGTTACAAATGAAACCCTGCCTTGCTGAGTTTGCTTTTCTAAGCCAATCGTGTTAAAACAAGGCTAAATATAAACTGAAATACTAAAATATGTGGCTACATTAATACCAATAACAGCTAGAGCATTTTAAATCACACACCAAGACTCTGAATTTGAAATAGAGATGGAAAACTGGACGTGGTTTCCAGAAATTTACATGAATTAAAAATGGCAGAAGAGTTTAGGGTTATGGGCCGAGTCTGACCCGGAGACGATGGAAGATTATTTGCTTCTGCTGCACGTTTAATAAGCTTGTAACACAGGGCAGAGAAAATGAAACGAAAATGAGCGATACTGTCACCTTCTGAAAATAATAAAAAAGGAGTAATTTTTGCCAAAAGTGATTTTTTTTTTTTTTTGTCTAAAGCACCTTTTGGGGGAAAAAAAAAGGATGGCGACACATTTTTTTTTTTTTTTTTTTGCCAAAATCACTTTACTTAGGCCACTATTTTAGGAAGGTGACAATATAAAGTTGTGTTAATCTACTTATTATGGGGTAAACAGAGCAGAAGACGGCTTACCCATTGAGGAAAGAACCAAAGTAACGTGCCGAGGCTCATTAGACAGTAACAAGCGCAGCGCAACGCACAATAAATGCGCACGCAGCCGCGACTCGCCCTGCTCTGCGCCAATCAATCACACACCATCACAGATGATTTGTACTTGCCTCACCATGCATTTACAACAAGTGACAAAACGGAGCTGGGAGATGTTTACTGTTTACTGATGCTGTTGTTCAGCGCTTACTCAAATGGTGGTCTGGAAACAAAAGCAGTAAAATCTTAATTAAAATAATATGTCTTGTTGGCTCAGGCTCGGACACAGTGCCGACGGGATCGGGTTGGGTTTTTTCTAGACCCGATCTGCAGTCTCTTCCTCCTTAACTCAATAACCCCTAAGTGAGTTCGAGTGAAGAAAATATTTGTGATTCTCCCCCCGCAACCCCCAGACAAATAGCTCAGTCTAAAGATCATTAAGACTTTTTAGACAAACTCCCAGTTGGATTTGGGACTTTCTAACACAATATATACTAAACCGTGAAACTTTTCAAGTTTATATTTTGCAATATATTTGAAGTATTTCCCTTTCACTACACAATAATACACTGTATGTAGATGCATTACATTAATATCCTTCTAAGATAAAGATAAAAAATGTGAAGCTATTAGAAACTCTTTTGACTCAAACCCAGCATGTCTCCTCTTAGAGATCCAAATGGAAGGAGAATTACCACCAACTTGTCCTCAAATAACAGAGCAAGTAAATTTAACTGCCTGACAACTAATTTTCTCCCGGTGTTGCTTTTGTCACCATGGAAATGTTCCCAAAAATCAGCCAAAATATATTTAATTAGAAGAAGAAAACATGTTAAACTCATTTCTTCTAGCTTAGTGGCGGTGAGGTAACACCGATTAGCTCTCAAGGGCCATTTCAGTACCCAGATAAGGATTTTTCCCACATTGCCTTCTTTTTTCCTTTTTAATAGGGCACAAAAGAGTAATATCCAACACTGTCTATTAATTTCGACGCCGGGACAGCAGGCTGAATGAGGGTTCTTGTTACGAGCTGCGATAAATATCAGCCAAAGCAAATGCACCATGATATATTTATCACTGATTCCAATCAGGAGAGCCTGGATTTATGCTGGGTTCTTTCCAAGCGATCTGTCCCGACATGTGATACCCAAACAAAAGCAGCAGTGTAGATGTAATCGCGGCAGAGCGCTCATGTCCTGTGGCGGGGGCCTGACTTATGAATCTAACCTCACCTTGTATCTCTTTTTACACCCGGGGACGGGGCAGGCAAACGGCTTCTCCTCTCCCCCGTTCATGCACATGGAGCTCAGAATGGACTCGGAGCTGATGGCGCTTTCTGTGGTCCACGACTCGTCGCTGTCCGACTCCTCGTAGTCTACCTCCTCTTCGTCATACTCGCTGCCTGGAGCCACCGGGGAACAAGAAAAGCATTTGTCATCACGTAGCTGGAACATAATGCCGTGGCTTCGCAAAAGTTCTCACATTTAGTCATGTTGGAACCACAGGCCGAGGTTGGGATTTTACGTTGGAGGAGGGAATCTGTATTGAGCCCCTTTTACCGTGCCGAGCACAAATAAAATCCAGCGATAGCCGCTTTCCAATGCATGAGATGTTATTGTTTGATGGGAAACTAACATGATTCAAACTGAACACATTTCCATGGCGGTTGGTGGTAGCACCATGCTTTGGGTGACTTTCAATTACCATTTCAGCATTTAGGGTTATTTTCCTCATTTTTCCTCCATGAAGGTGAATTTCAGCCCAAAAAGACAAAAGTAATTTTTGAAAGAAAGCCGTAAAGGTGACCACAAACCGTGGAATGGAGGTACTCAGGTCAGATGCAGCCAAAACCTTCCCCATGGTGACTAATTGTGGTGACAGCATCATCATGTGGCTATAAAACAAGGAAGTAGGGCGAAGCTGGCAGGAAGGTAAATGGAGCAGAACACAGGAAACTGCAAGGAAATGGTTTAAGCCAAAGCACATTTCTGTGTCAGAATGGCCTAGACAAAGTCCACAGAACCTGTAGTAAGACGCGAAAAGTCCCGATAACAGAAAATTAATTCTGAGAGAGATGGAAATATTTAGCATAAATTTTAGTTTCGTCACTTGATGTTGCACGTACCGCAGTTCCACAAAGTATTACTTCATTCAGGGAGAGCGGACAAAAAAAGCTTGCCACACTTTTAAGATTTTAAATCGCACAAGATTTTTTTTAGAATTTTTTTTTTTTCCTTCATCCATCGTACATTCATGCACAACTTTGTGTTGGCCCGTCACAAAAAATCCCAATAAAATTATCGGCCCCGACTTTGTTATCTTTGGGAAGATCTTTCGATGAAAAATCTGCCGATACTTTCATCAAAAAGCGATCTCGTCTACCTCCGCAGAGGTCTGTAAATCAGCCTCTGTCCCCATTTTGCTCTGTCTTTGCTTTGAGAGAGGGCAGGCTGACAGACCCGCCCACCAGGTCATTATTGCGCATGCGCTGTTAGCCGTGGTCAACTTAGCAACTTTTCTCACTGTACTTTCAGACCAAAAAAACGGAAAAAATCGGTATCGGCCAAAATCAGACTCGGTCGGTCGGCTTTATAAAGATCTGTGATCGGACAGAACCCGACATAAAACAGAATGAGGTTTATGGTTGTCAAGGGGGAAACATTTTTGAAAAGTGCAAGGGGTATAAATACTTTAGCATGACAGAAAATAGTTTTCAAAAGCTTTAGTACAACAACAAAAAAAATTAAAGAATTTGCATTTGCCTTTTTTTTTTTTTTTTTTTTACACACATTTAAGGCATCCTAAATGCTTAGCGTGTGAGTCTTTCTGTGCAGTACTCTGCGTTCAGATGTTACTTTTGCTCACGAGTAGGAAAAACAAATGTGGTGTCTGGGTGTGAGTGCCTGTGAGGTAAAATGCAGAGAATGGCACAGAAAAAGGGATCATTAAGTGGGAGGGATCCCCTACTGCTCAGCTTGGAAAAAAAACACTTTATTCAAAGCACAACATTCCATTTGCACACACACACACGCACACAGACTCATCTGAATACCTGAACCATCCAGGCACACAAACACAGACCCAGTGAGCCTCCCTCCACCCCCACCACCACCATGGAACAGGAAATGCTGCACCTCAGCATGAGGAAGTGGATGGCACCTTGGCACATGTTGAAAGAGGGTGTGGGTTCGTGCGTGTCGGTGTGTAATCGCAGACCTAACGCTGCGCTTGGACCCGCTCGGCCTGGAATTAGACATCTGCTCCTGGGCTGTGCAACACTCAGCCCTGATGCGAACGCAGAGCAGGGCCAGCTGCTGTGTAATTAGCAAAGTGTTGACTGCTTCGCTCGCTGCAGGAGCCACTAAAGCCGGCTCACAAACAACACGCACACCTCTGCAGCAGATAGCGGTTGGCTTTTCCTCTTTCCACCCTGACCGCAGACTTCTCCTGCTCCAGAGTTTCAATCTGGCTGCTTTTAATGACGGCAAATCATTTCTTTAAGTTGTAATGATTAAAGGTCATCGTGTGCTGCAAAGCTCTGCTTTCTGACTAATGCGGAGCCGTCGGTTGAGCTGCATTCCTCTGGCGTTACGAGCTCCCTATAGCGCAACCAGAAGTCTGAGTGTGAACTCCCCAAAGGGGCGATTTTGCGTGCTTCAGTCCGTCGTCATCGCGAGCAACCGGTTCGTCCTTCCGCTCTGCACCGTACCTGTAGGCGTGCTGCTGCGGAACGAGGAGGACGGGGTGATGGGGGGCGTGACGGGAGGGGTCAGGTTGCCGCTGGTGTGGCGCGGCGGCGTGGCCGTGCTGTTCCGGGACAAGCCGCCTGTGATCGACAGGGACAGCTTGGGCGTGGCCTTCTTCTTCATAGTCTCCTGCTCGCGGCGTGCTGCGTCCGTCATGAACCTGAGGACACACAAAGGTTCACGAAACCATGGACTTATTTTTTTATTATTCTTTAAAATCGGCAAACTCGAAACCTTTGCATGGCGAAATGTTTATACATTCCACAAATACAGATCCATTCAGAAAATTTGAATTTTATTGAAAAGTAGATTTATTAGCAAATGAAACACGATATAGATGAATTTTCACACACCTTCATTTCTCTTAGTCATGATCATTTTTTGCTAACAGTTAATGAAAACATGACATTAGATCAGAGCAAAAATGGAAAAAAAAAGAACTTCATAAAAACAAAAATCTGGGCTTCATGAAAAGTATATTTCAGACCTTCTTAAAGGTTGTTATTTTCAAAAGGTACTTTTACTCTGACACGGGACTCATTGGGCTGTATATTCTAATTTACTGAAGACGACTGCATGTGCATAGCGCCAACTTTTTTCATATTTTCATATGGTGCAAGTCAATGTATTTCATTGGCATTTATGCTGTAGATTAACACAAAGTAGAGCATTGTCGTGAAATGGAACGAAAGAGCTCCCTCATGACATTCTATAATTCTAGAAAAAAATGATTCAAACTGCAACACACATTTATGAACTACACTATGTAGGTTTAAAGTCCCAACTAAATACCACGACGGTTGTGGCTGACCAAATGTATATAAATGCTTTTACAATAGGCATATCTAAAGACAGCATAACAAACAGCTTCATGACCTTGTTTTTCATTCAAAAGGGCTTCATCAGTTTCACGTTGAGCAAGCTCTCTGCCAGGTTAATGCACTATCCATATACATGCACCGACTATATGTAGGTGTGTTCGAGGCAGAAATACCCTGAGTTCACGTAAATCAGTGATGAATTATCATATGACCATACAGTTAAGTTGTAAAACCGTTGCTATCTGTTCCCGATCATCTCTTAAAGACACTAAAGATATGTTTACTCCCAGCTGGGGGCAATGGATTTTAAGTTAAAGCATTATGCAAGTTTCTGACTGATGTGTTTATAGGTTTTCTGAACGGTTTAGAACTTTCTGTGAAGTAATTTTGATCATTGAACGCAAATTAAACGTCGGATTTTTCAAAACTTTTGGTGGGTGCTGTAAAATACTGCAATTTATGAAACATATGTTTTACTTTCATTGCATTTACTTTTCTTATTTGTTTCTCACATAAAATTTCTTTAAAAATGAGTCAATAATGTAAAGGAATCACACACAGCGCAAAGCCGTGCGGTGGTCTCGCGAGTTGCCTATAAATGTTTGTAACTCGGCCAGGATCGCGTGCGCCTCACGTCACTTCAACTGGACGATCTGGAGTCGGATTCGCCTCTACCTGTATTTACATGGTCCCTCTATGCGGGCTGATTTTCGGAGAATACTGCAACAAAGTGCAGTATTATAACAAATATAACAGTCAGCTATTCTGCTTGCATGGCTCGCGCGCGCCCAAGGCAAACTTTTACTAGCCTTTACTAACCTGCACGTGGCAGCAGACGTAACTCTCTGCCTGGTACATAACGGCGTAGGTCGTAGTATACAAAATAGACCAAGTGCTTCATGCCCTGACAGCAGCAAATATCCAGTTGTCACCAAATAAAACACTTTTCACGTGGTTTGGCTGTCAGAGGGGAAGTACTCCTCTTAACTGTATAATACTGAGTTTGAGTTTGGTAAGGAAATACAAGATATAGAGAAAGACGCTGTTGATAAAGATTGAAAGATGAAAAAGGAATATGGAAATTAAGAGAGGTGTAAATACAGTACATAAAAGTTTGGTTTTTTTCATAGGAATCTTATATCCAATAGGTAGACATATGCAAAACCTGTTCAGATACTTCTTCGGTAACTGATATATCTTTTTTATGTGTGTTAATTGTTGATACTTTGAACAATCAATTTAGTGATTCATATAATTGAAAGAATTAGTGCACCGATTGCAATTTTCTGGCCCATCACTGATTTTAAAAAAGCCTGACTTGCTGATTCTCATTTAGGCCATATAAATAACATTTTTTATACAAAGTATAGCAAAAAAAAAAAAAAGTTACTAGGTTTGCAGCTGTGGAGTGACTATTATTAAGCAATCACGTGCAGATGGGAGTGGTGGGTGGGTTTGTTAGTCAGTTGTCCTCCCCGCCCCCAGCAACCCTTTGGTGGGAACACGTACATGACGTCCAAATACCAAGAACAAATTCCTCCATATTCCAGCTGTTTGTACGCTTTGATTTACTTTTTTTTGTCCCCCTCTGCTACAACAGAACAACAACAGCTTAGAGGCCTTTATCTCATCTCTCTTTCTGATTTTAGCTTGAGACAACCACATATTTTGCCATAAAACAAAAACTGAGCCACTGAATGAGCTGTGCTGACACCACAGACAATAAATACGGATGACATTTACGACCTCACCGCTGGAGCAATTATGACTGAAAACAAACCTCCCTGGTCCTTTGTCTTATCACAATCTGCTCAGAGTTGCATCTTGTAGTAATTTGATGGGGTATTAAGTATGATGTGACAGTTTGGTTCACCACACACACACACACACACAAAACAAAACAACAAAAACAAACACACCCCCCCCCCCCACACACACACACACAAACACACAAACACTCGCAGCCCAAAAAGCTGCCTCTGGCAGCTTGGGGAGCCAAGAGTGATTATCTCGTGTGGTTTTGTGCGCTCGTTTTGTGGATGAGTCAGTGCTATGGGAAGACATAACTCATCTGAGATCTCCCAAGTCACATGAGTGCACGCATGAGTGCCGATTTCTCACGGTGGAGCAATGCTGCCCTCTTTAGATGCGCACTTGAGTTATTGACTGTGCGTACCTGTTGATGTAGCTTAGGGCCAGGTAGGTGGGCTGCTGTTGCTCCTGCTTCTCCAGAACCCGCGGATCTGTGTCTGCGGCAGAAAAGGACAGATTGGATTAATCACCGCTGCTCCCGGAGGAACACTGTGTCATCAATTAATTCTCCCTCCCAGGCACGCTCTGTAGATAACTGGAGGTTTCCCACAATGGCTTCACTGTATTAATGTAACTATGATAGATTAATGTCATGTACATTCATTAAGCAGTGAATCAATACACTTTATTTAAAAGCAATGCCTCTCCCCCTCCTCAAGAGATACATACTGGCTGCCAAAATATGACAAAGAGGAAAGTCGGAGCGACTGCTAGGAGTCAGTGATGAATGTGTGGTGTATTAGTCAACAGGCGTGCTCAGGCTCTTTTTTTTTTTTTTTTTTTACCTCCTCCTCCCCAACGGACTTGCTAAGTCAGTAACGCAACAGTAGGCAACTTCCTGTGCCTGAGGTGCACTGTTAACTTCAAAGTCCAGCCTCCTGATCCTTGGATAACAGGAGCGTGTGTGCAGGAACTCACTGCTGGTGGCTTGCAACTGTGAACTACCAGTGCCATCAAGTGTTCAGCAGGGGAACGTTCAAAACCAGAGCCAAGTTTAAAACAATTAGGCGAGTTTAACCATTTACAGCTAACAAGGCATTTGCAAACGTGTTCGTGTTTTGCCGTGTTACACCCTCTAGTTAATGTTTTTATTGCAATTTTATGCAGTAGGCCAACATAAATAGATGCGCACTTGAAAACCGAAAGAAAGTTACACACGGTTATCAAGATTTTTTTTTTAAATAAAAATAAAATTCAAAAGCAAGTGGAAAATATATATGCACCGAAAAAAAAAGTCCATTGACAATATTATCGAACAAACAACACCTGCACAGCAAAGCATGGTGATGGGACTATCATGCCGTGGGGAAAAGGAAATTGGGAAAAGATGGCTTCATAAAGAGAGCAGTGCCGAGACGCTAAACACAGCTAGAGAAACAATGCAATAATTTAGCTCAGGCATATGGCTATGTTAGAATGGTCCAGTCAAAGTCCAGAATCACATAAAAGGGGATCATTTGTAGCAATCGGAGAGAGTCGAAGCCAATTTGTAATGTGGAAAAGCAAAAATATCAGCCTGAACATGTATGTAGCTTGACTTAGGCTGAATACGAATGAACGCCACACTTTTCAGATTTTTATTTTTTTACATATACGTTAAAAATTCAATTTGGTTTATTTATATAGTGCCAATTCACAACAAAAGTCCAAACCACTTTTCACTTTCTTTCCAGGTCACAATTACGCACTACTTTGTTTCTCCGTCAATCACATAAAATTCCACTAAAGTACAGTGATTTTCGTGTCGTAACATAAAATGAAAAGTAAAAAAAAAAAAAAAATAGTTAAATGAGTATCAACACTTTTGTGCAGCACTTTAGGAGTGTTTTCTAGCTGCATATTTAATGGCTTGCAGATGTATCGCAATCTAAATCTAAGAATGCCTGGACGCTCCTTCCAACTAATCCCACCGCTCTGTGTGCTGGCCTTCACACCCATTTGGTTTTCAGGCTTTCACACCTCATAATTAAAAAAATGCAGACTTCCCACAATGCAGGAGAACACCAAAGAGGGCCAGCAAACAACAGGGCAAGGAACGACACACACCCTTCTGCTGTTTCCGCTGCACAACAACAACAAACCACAACTCCCTAAAGAGAAGGAGCAAAGCCAGGGGAGACGAAAGAAGCAGCTTATAGATTTGCGAACACAAAGACGTTTGTACACTCTTAAAAAGGGAGGTGGTCCACAGAGGTGGTCTCTCAAAGTGTTTTATAGCTGAGCTTTAGCCGTCATAGCCGCTGATCAACAGCAGAGTGATCAGGCAACCACCGGATGTAGAGTGCCCAACGTGAGACATCACCAAGAGAAGCTTGCATCTTCTCTTGGTGAAGCCAGACGTCTCTGTAAAATTATGGGATATAGTTTATCACCAAGAGAAAAGCAAATAATGATTAGTTCTTTGATTTGATATTGTTTAAAAATGTAACTAAAACATACTCTCCAGAAGGCAGGATTTTATGTATATGTGCCTTTGATGGCATCATGTGATCCCAGTTCCTTGAGAATGACAATGTGAGTCTGTATGGGTTTTTGGGTTTTTTTTTAACCTCTGAATTTGCATGTTTTTTAATCAAATTTCTTCAAATCAATCAGAATTAATTTTTTTTGTTTTTCTAACCGGCATTCTCGATAAACTCAGAAGGGAAAATCGAAAATAAGAATGAAGAAGCGAAATAAGATAGTTGAAATGTAGAGCAGAATGTCACACTGTAAAACTAAAAGAAAAAAAATTACTTACACCAATAAAATAAAGTTAACTTCTTAAAAGATGTGGGGCATTTCACAACAACTGTAAAAAAAAAACACAAAAAAACAAAAAAAAACATCTTAAAAGCATTACAATCACTGTTAAAAAAAAACTAAGAGTCAAACAAAAAAATATATTTTTCTAAAAATTAAAAAAGTTTAATTAAAGTTTGGCCAGGGGGGTTTTGAACAGTTTATTTGTATTTTGTGCGACAAAAGCACAAAATGCAGCAGAGTTACTAACGATAGCTTATCTGCTCCAATAATATGCCTCTTGTGATGTCACTCACCAAAATATGTGCAAAGCAAAAATTCCCAGTTTTTCAACAGTGTGCTTTACGAGAATCTATTTTCTGAAACTCTAATGTAAATTCATTCATCATTACCAAAGTACATTTATACTTCTAGTGGACATTTGTGAGGGGGAAAAAAAAATAATAATAAAAAAATCACCACTGGATGGTATCTTTAAAGTCCAAACTTAAACCATCCCCTTTACAAACAATGACTTAAAGGCTTTCTGGTGCCTCCGGGTGTTTCCATGAAAACCTTTTCCAATAAATGTTTTGCTTCTAATCAAATTACTAAATAAATCTATCTAACAAGATCAACCAAACCGTTTCGTCAGAGATTCAGTTTTCAAAGTACCAGGGGCAATAAAGTACTGGGGGGGAACTGGACAAAACAGTGGGCAAGAAAGAAGATTTTAATAATTTCGGAAGAGTTTATGCATGTGTGTGGAGAAAGAGGGGATGGTGGTAAAGGAGTGAACCAGGTGCAGCAGCAGTAAATGTTCACCAAATTTATGACTTCCACTCACCTAACAGGACAGGAAGTTAAAAAAAAAAAAAAAGACTCCTGATCCTGACGCTGGAGGATCAGGAGTTTTTAAATTTGAAAATCCCATCTTAGAGCGTCAACTTCCAACTCTTTATACATCACTTTGAGTTTGTCTGTTATTTTATATCACATCTATAATGCATGCATATCAGAATCTAAATGTAGCTTTAAATCTCAGCCACAGATGCTCTTTTTTTCCCCCCCCCAACACCAGGATCCAACTAGTACCAGTGGAACACTGCTGCCCCCTGGTGATCACCACCATTAGTGCGTGATAATTGTGTCACGGTCTGTGCACATGGGCCTTTACCTTCGCATGTGTTCAAACCAGGCCAAGAATGCACGGCTTGTTGTGTAGCCCGCTAATTAAGCCCCAGAGAGCCTTTTAACGTGTTTCCAGAGCAGCAGGCAACCGGACGGAGGGAGAAGAGAGAAGGAGCTGGAGAACAGGAGGGGAACTGTGGGGGGAGCTGGAGTTGTACTTCTCTGTAATTACACTTCCTAGAGGTTTTTCAGGGGCTCTAAGGCCCTGCGACTTCCGAAAGGCTAATGTGTGGGACTGGTGTGTGCATGGGGACCTGTGTGTGTGTGTGTGTGTGTATGTTTGGGGTGGAAAAAAGGGGGTCTGCAGATTCCAGTTGGAGATGCCAGTCCAGTAATTGCCCTGCTGCTCCACCCTTACAGGTCATTCAGGAAGTATGGGGAGCAGCACACAGTCTCACATGCACTCCTTCCTGTGTCACACCTCCACAAGGAGGGATGGGAAACGACCTGGCAACCGAGCCTGGGACTAAATGGTTAAATTCATTTTCAGGAGACGCCCCCTACAGGGAATCTTGCTTAATGCGTGTGCTTTTAGAAAACAGTCAATTACATAAAACATTACATTAAAAAAAAAATTAAAACCGGAAGTGTTCGAATATTTAGAAGTCTTCAAACATTTCGATCGTGGACTGCTTAGATTTTTATCATCTGTACAGAATGCTACAGTTGAATAAAAACCAAGGGCAAAAAATATATCTTAGAAGGTGGAACGTATCCCATCATTTCAATTTCTGATTGATATTTTCAAAACCTCTGAAATGTTTTTAATTAACAAGAAACATAAAAGCAAACCTTCCACATTCTGATCAATTTCTTTAAGTCTTTCTTTAACAATATTTTAGCTTTAAATAATTCCAATAGGGAACCCAAGCTAAATAAGGAACCGTGTTCAGCTTGCCACCATAAGTTCCCAGCAAAGAGGAGAGCTTGAGTTTAATTAAAAACAAGACTTTACTGAACCCAAAGGGAAAGTAACTTATTATCATTAAATTAGTAACTCTACATAAAAGACCATTTGTCTAGAACTGTGTGTTAGTTTGAGGAGACCAACAGCACAGTCAAAATCCACACACAGAAAGCTGAAGGCTGCCAGACAAGGCCAAGTTTACATTCCAATATGGCGGTTGCACGTATACATTTAAAACCAGATGGCTACATACACTGAATAAAGACACATGCACACTTTTTCCCCTCACTGAAAGTTAAATCAGACTAAGCTTTTCTTGTTTTAGGTTAGCTTGAATGCTAGAATGACCAAAATGATTTCTATATTTTTTAAATGCCTGAAAACCTCGTCACGGCGATAACATTTTTAGAAATTTTTTTCTGTGTAGCTTTCTTCTCATTCAAAGGTTTATATATATTTGGTCAATATCAGATATAACTGTCTTACACCGTATGGCTTTGGTCAAACCTTTTGAGTTTTCTTTTACAGGTTTCTCACAGCACCTTGCTGGAGTTCTGACCGAACCGCTTCACTCACACACGACTTTTCAGCTTTCACAAACTCACAACTTCTCCACAGGACTGAGATCAGGACTTTGTGATGGTCACACCAAAACATTGACTTTAACATTAAGCTACTTTCTAACTACTATGGCTGGATGCTTACAGTTATTGGTCAATTAAAACACCAATCTGTGCCCAGGCTTTTACTTCCTGGTTACTGTCTTTAGATGTTACGTCAATATATTTTCTACATAATGTTATTTTCTCATGGTGCCATCTATTTTATGAAGCATAACAGCGAAACAGCTCCACAACATGATGCTGCCTCCCCCATATTTCATAGTTAGTTTTAGCGAAAGTTCTGCCATTTCTTTTATTTCGTTTTGCATATATACACCCTTGTACGTCTGTCTGAAATTCAAAATATTCTCATTTCATGCTTAAAATCTAATCTTTGTGCAAATCCGTCCCAATAAAGGTGGCGTATTCGGGGTTTGCTTGCACCAAAGTCCCAATTTACTTAAGAATTCCAGCGTCTTCCCAGTGTCACTCTTATAATCCCTGTTTCCTCTCGCTGTCCTCAGCTAGATCCAGGGACAGGTATGTACTTGTGCAGGTGAGAACACGACACGCTGCAGTCGTGCACAGGGGCATGGCAGCCCTGACATCATTGCATTCCTCAGGCCTTACCTAGACGCAGCGCGCGGAGCGTTAAACAACAGCTAAAAACCGCACACTGTAAACACAGATCACCTCAGCCGCTTCCTCCAGCATCCAGTTGTAATCTAAAAAAGCAGGAGGGGAAACAGGGGGGTGAGAGGTGTACGTCATTGGACGGCTGCTATCTTCTCTGCCGGGATGAGGTCAGTGCTGAATTAACCCTTTTTTGTCACGAAAAGGTGCGCAATGGGTTCATTTGGGCTGTTTGCTGCTGGCTAGCGATGAGAAGAACTGCAAGAGTTCAAAACTGAGATTATTCAAACCAGAGGCAGAAGTAAGGCATTTCCAAACTTTTATAGCCTCAAAGTTGAGAGTTCTGTCAATTTGTTTTTAGAAAACTATTAAAGGATAAAGGCAAAACTTTGCCAGGAATGGATTTTCCTTATTACTCAGACAAAATAAAAATCCCCACACTTTGCACAAGCTCCACATCTAATGCCCTGACACTAGAGGGCGGCAGAGACAAAACATTTCAGGTTCAGATGAGCAGCGATTTCTACACCCTGACTTAAGTCCCATTTGACTACTTCACACATTTTAAAGCGAGCTTAGTGTCAACCCCAAAACTAACTGATTTACAGCTTCTGCATGCCTCTTCGTAATCCCCGTAAGCACAGACAGCTTCCAATCACTGCAATCCGTTACGTACCGGCCTTTAAACGGCTTCACTGACATCTCAAATGAGAATGTCAGGAGGATCAAATCGGCTTATGTCATGGTGGATTCTGATAACACATACACACACCACTGAGCCACTTTAGGACCCCAAAAAAGGGCATAGTCAGATGTCACCGACCTCCTCCTCTCTCACACTCTTGCCTCAATCGTCCCCTTATTTGTCAGATTGCTCCCCATTCCCACCGATGCATCAGCAATGTTGATTAAATTCCAAACGGTCATGATACTGCTGATGACCGGCTGTGGAATAAAGTGAACAGAGACGCAAATTTCATTAATCTAAGAGATCTGGCTAGTAAATCGTTGCTCTGCTCAGATGACGGTTAGAGTCAAAGGTCAATCTGAGAGCCAGATGGGGCAGAGTGGGCTGATAAAATAGCACGTCTATGCATATTTGCCGGCGTTTATGTTTAATTTTTATTGGTGAGCTGGAGGAATGCTGTACTCTTTACCTCTAGACACCATCGCCGACAGTCTATCCCATTTTTACACTTCTGACCAGGCCATCATGTCGCACGTCATCGCCACCGCTGGCGGCTCTGCAGAGCTCTTTGTCAGTGAGACAGCAGGTGTGCCATAACTCAGCCAACAAGCTGCCCCCAACCCCGATAGAGTCGAGACTGCCAGTTGCCATGGAGACTGGCTCAATGAAGCATCCATTTTACCCCCTCACCTCTTACAAATGGCCTCGTTGAAGATGGACGCATGCCACAAACAACAATTTCACACCCGATTCGTTTTTCCATGCGCTCTGCACTGTTATAGTTATTTATACCTCAATTAATGGTTCCATAGTGCAACTTTTTCTTGGGCTGTTTTATGTTTAATCTGCTATGCAGGGTGATTATGTGCTATATCTGTGAATTGGAAGAGGTTAATTAATTATTAACAAGCACTGCAGGTTACTTATTGCCGTTTTCTCTGGTATATAATTAAAAGAAAAGGCTGAATCCAGGTATTAAAAACAAGCAATTTATTGAACCTCTGCTGCACATATATGGCTTCGTTATCATCAGAAAGTTTTTGGCTGTTTACCCTGTAGATATTAAAAGTAGGGGTGTGCCAATTGCAAGTTTTCTGGCCCATCGATCTTGAAAACGCCTGACCTGCTGATTCAGATTTTGGCCGAGACCGATTTTTGTATAACTGACAATGTGACATAGTCACTGAGTTTGCAATGGCGGGGTGACTATTGTTAACTATCCATGTCCGGATGTGAGCTGATGGGGGGGTCTGTCAGTGATCCCTCTCTCAAAGCAAAGCAAAAGGGGACAGTGGCTGATTTTCAGACCTTTGTGGAGCTGGATGAGATCGATTTCACGTGCAAGTATCGACCGATTATCGATCACAGAAAAAGAAGGAAATAGGAGTTGATCAATCAGTCGACCGATTTATTGGTGCACCACAAATTGAAAGTGACAAAATTCATTAAATAAATAAACATTCCAATAACTTCTTGCACATATCTCATTAATGGAATCATAATATATATATATAAAAAACTAATAAATTACACTGCAAGATTTTCTGGGAGCAATGATTCATTAAACATTTTAGTAAATATTGCAACGTGAAATCCGTTCAAAATTCACAATATAATAGAAAACTAAAATATTGTGAAGTTTACCAAATTTCAAAGTTGTTATTTTGCTGTCCACCATAAATTGCTTAAACTGATTCAATAGCTCATCAAATAGATTTCAAGGTCTGCTCGGTTAACTTGCAGCCAATTACTTTTAACTGTAATGTGCATGCATTTATTTACAATGGAGATTATTTCACGAATCATTAAAGTATCAACTTGTGGTCTACTTAATTATTCACTTATTTAATTATGTGGAAAAGAAAAGGAAGTCGGTGCATGGTGAAAAGCTGATTGGCCTGATGTTTACGTGCTGTGCAGATAATAATGGATAATAATGTGGGAGCCATCATCTTTGCACAAGATATATGATCAGAAAATCTTGAATGATCATCATTGGTGTAATCAATTTTAAAATAACAGCAGGCCATGCAGCTTTGTTCAATAGCGAAGCTAAGAGCCTCTCTATATGCACAATACCAAGACAACTGTGGGGGCAGTGTTGTGATGTGGGATTGCAGTAGCTCTTTGGACTCAAACTGTCCAAAGAATGAGGTCAGCTCGCTACCTGAACACACCGAGTGACCAGATTATACAATATATCAATACATTTCTTCTTCACTGATTGCTTAGCCATATTCTAAGATGACAATGGCAGGACTCATCAGGCCAAAACTGTGCCAAAGTGGTTTAAGGTGTGTGAGACATCATTTTCAGTGATGAACTGGCCAGACCCTAAAGAGAATCTTTAAGCTGTACTTGAAAACTTTTGTGCAGGTGTTCAACTGATCTCCTCTAGAAGATATTGGTGGAAAATTAATGCCACTCGGGATGAAAATAAATCTTGTACCAATGCAGAAACTTATAGAAATAAAAGAGTTTGTGCCATAATCACAGCTTTAGGTGATCTACCAAAGTATTGGAGAGCGTTACTTTTTTGGGAGGTTGTGCATATTGTATACGTGTATGAGAGAATAGCAAACAAGCTAAAAAGAAAACTAAATAATGGAAAAATAATATTAGTAATAATACATTTTATGTATAATCAACTTGAAACCGTATATGTCAGATTTTATTTAATTATAAAATAATTTCATAAATAGGCAGATTAAATACATGTATATTTAAATATTTATTTTGAAATATAGCTAAATAAGTGAATTTATTCAGATTAAATAGTTATTTATTAATGATTTTTAAAATTTATTTTAGTACCTTATGTATCTGGTTGTGGCACTTTTGGCATTCCATAAGACTTTGGGCTTAATGTTAAATAAACATTTGGATTTAGAGCAACAAGTTGAAGCTTGAGCTTAATCATATAACAAGTTGTATTCCAGAAGCTACTGTCTTTGCAAATGACAATAATTCAGGTAAGATGTAGCATTAAAAGGCGACTCTTCAACGACAAAATATCAGGTCAAATGGGTGATAAGACTCTTCCGCGACTCAGTTGAGGGCACCGCTAGATGAGCTGCGGCTTCTCTGCATCAGGCCTGCAAATGTAAACAGACTGCAGCTCAGCGGTGTGTTAGCCGAAAAACCGCTGTCTGACTGCCCAGGATGCTAGGTATGCCTATAACAGCTCCGGCCGAGTAACAGCTGTCTCTGCAACCCCCGTATAACGACCAAATGTACAATAACACAAGCAAACATCTTGTTACGTAAAAATAGTAGTCCGAGTTGTCGAAGAACGAGCAGCTCCGCGAACCTCGACGACGAGCAGCGCGGCAGGAATAGCGGAACGCAAAGCCGAGCCTATCTGCAGTAAGCTAACTGGCTAGGACGCTAACTAGCAAATCAGTGCTAGCTGGCTGGCTCCGCCGCCCCCCTCCGGCCCCAACTCACCGATGTGATTGTCCTCGATGTGGACGATGAGCTCGGCGAGAGACTCAAACTGCAGACCGCAGCCCCCGAACCTGCAGGAATTGGAGAAGAAAGAAGCGGCGGCGATGCCCGTCATGCTTTACGGTCGCTGGCGCATTCACCGGGTGGGAAGAGGGGGGTAGGTCCGGGAGCCGGGATGGTGAACGAGGAGGCACAGGCTTTCGGGGGTCCGGGGGTTGGGAGCGGAGCGGAGCGGGGCAGAGTGCGGAGCAGACACCGGGGCGGCCAGACAGGACAGCGGCGGACGCAGCTGGGAGGCTGGCGGTGACGGTGGGGGTGGAGGGAGGAACGGGTGGCTGGTGGCAGGCTACGTCACGGTGGTGCCTACCTGTTGGAGTCAGAGACAGCTTTGAATCACCGATGGCACCAGAAGACACTGCAATCGGAGGAGCAGATGTTCATGATTTACTGATATACCGAGCAGACAGCGAAACAGGAAATGAGAAAATCAAGGAGAAATTATCTCGACTAAAGCAAAATGTGAAGATCAACTCAAAAATTTTAAGTTATATCAAATGCAATGTGCTATCTATTTCATAAAGTAACTAGTTTACTAAAAAAAAAAAATACAGTAATGTAACTTATGCACTGGACTTGTAACGTTTTTTAAACAAATTAAGCAAAAGTCTTTATTAAATACTTTGCAAATTAAAACAACCAGAATTAATATGTAATTTACTACAGACGTTTTTCCAGTTATAAAAATGGTGGCAAAGAGTGTGGATTACCCCTAGAAAAATGATTGGCATAATCTCTGACATCATTTCTGTCTATTAGTATGCTCTTGCATAGTTTAGCAGATAGGTGCTAGTTGATGTAAGACTGTGACGACACTGCCTGGTGAGTCATAACAGAGGTAGGTTGACTTCAACCCCCTTCTCCACATTGGTCCTTTCATGAAACACATGGAGACATCAGAAACACAACTCAATCCCTTATGTTCAACGGGCAAGAGGTGGGATACACGGATACTGGCAACCTGCAGAGGACAGTCCTTTGCAGGGCCAAATAATAACCTGGTATGAAAATTCTCCAAAAATGAAGTTAAGACATTGTTTTTTGACCTTCTTTACTCTCCTTCTAACAGTGGCAAGTTTGTTACCGTTTCTGTTTTATTTATTGCTTGCAAAGAAGGCAAGTGGATGTTTTGTTGTTGCCATTTCCAGACCCATGAAGATCGGCACACATCTGGCTTTCTTGTCTGGCATGTTCTCACGTCTTTGCTATTTAGGAACACTAAGACCAACGGGCTTCTGTTTCACATTAAGCAACTACGCCAGGGCAATTGTAGCATATTCTCCCTCCAATGGAAATTTGATCATCGGTGACCTTGCCCAACATCTTTGCCCAACATCCAGAGATGTTGGGCATCTTTGGATCAGGGATACCAATAACATTTTTGGAGGATGCTATGTGTGTGGCTCTCCCAGAGAAAGGAGAATGTCATTCTAATCAACAACCTAGCTAGCCAGACTCAGCTGGCTTCTGTTGGGTTTGTTAATCAAGCGTTAAAACAGACCGTCATAAAACAGCGGAGATGACTTCAGCAAGTAACCTTCAGACCAGGGAACGCTCTTTTTTTTTTTGCCTTTCTTCTCTGCCATCCATTTACACAGTCATATGAGACACAAATGTACAAACACATTTTCAAAGTTGCGCCAAATTGCAATACAAGCAAGCGAAACAACGTGACATCACCAGAAAACACAGTCCTTCGCATATGTACAGTAGAGAAATCTAGCGACTTCATCAGCTTCATCACAGATGTGCTCCCTTACACACACCAGACACAAACACACTCATTACACACACGCGGGGCATGGGCTCCGTGAGTTGTGACGCAGTTGCAGAGATCCATTGCGCAAGTCAGAAGTGGTCGCATGTGTTGCTAATGTAATCGAGAGAAGGGAGAGACACGCAGGGTGGGTTCGTGGCGCATGACATCATCTGATCTGAGGTCAGTAGGTGGCGCGAACAGAAAAACGAATTCTGCCAATATTAACAAGATTGTGTTGTTTGAAACAAATACACAAACACACGTCTATTGATAATCTAACTATCCAACTCTGAAGTTGTTCAAAATACACTTCCCAACACACACAGATACGCATATTTTTTGTTTTTGCTTTTTTTTTTTTTTTTTTGCCAAAAGAGCAAATTTTAAGTCACTCGATAAATCTTTATATCAAATGAAAACAACTTTAGTGCAAACAGTACAAAACATAGTTTTTGAATGAGGACTTCATTTATTAATGGAAAAATGCTATGCGAACCAATCTGGCCCTGTGCTAAAAAGTTATTGATCCAAAAACCCACTCAGTGGTTTTGTGCCGCCCTTGGCAGCAACGAAATGCATTTGTGAAATTTGTCAATTAATCTTCTATATCAATGTGAAGACATTTTTTTGTTTTTTTTCCCCCACCCTTCTTATTTCAGCCCCACTGGAGAAGTTTCGAGCTTGACTGGCATGTATTATGGAGTTCCATTTGTGCCAAAAGTATTACATGCTTACATGTCAATGTTAAGTGAATATGCTTTGCGCATATGTAGTGTGCTTATTTTCTAAAATATGTGGTATGACAAAAAAGCAGACACAAAACTAAATACAGTCACACATACATACATATATGATTATTTATTGTTTGGTTTAAAAAAAAAAGTAGCTTTTGTAGTATTTTAGAGTTCCATAAATTTTGACCTAAATTATGAGAGTGGTGACATAAAGTTTTGCTTCTGATATTTTTTTTCTTTCTACATTACATATTTTAGGAAGTAAAACGAGTAGTTTGTAGTCCTAGTGTTCACTGTGTGCCATGTATTGTTTTAAACATTTATTTTAGATCAGTGTTATTCATAAACACTGTACGGTGTTGTGTGGTATTTTTGAGCTGAACTGAGTTGTTTTTCACCAACTGGAAACAAATAAAACATCTCCGTTGCATACACACAAAGGAACTGGAACAGGTGAGCTTAAATAAGACCTTAAAGTCTTGACATTGTAAAGCTAAAAACTGCAAAGAATGAATCTTCTTTTAGAATCGTTTGCTATGTAGGGTTAGACTTACTGGTATGCTACACAGTACAGTTAATATGATGTCAGTCGGTTTGTTTGACCTTTGGCCTTGAGTATTGTATTTGTACAATTATTCTGACCTCAAGCTTTGATGAGGCAGCTCTCTGAAGCTCTCAGGCTGGCTGTTAAAAGCCCTGGCAGGGTGAAGATGCCAGACGGTAAGTGGCCTGTGTGCAGTCCTGAGTTATAGAGGTAGCTGTTATTCCAGCAGCAGCTTTCTCTGCTGCTGGAATAACAAACTTCCCGGCTGACGTTAGAGACTTTTGCAGCATGACTGCGCACCATTCACGAGCACGCGCGTGGTGTGAAATGTCTCCCCTTATCTACGCCGAAAACAAAACTCCGAGGTTCGCCATCCACATGAGGGAAGAGCGCAAAACACAGAATGACATCATCACAACTTCCTGTTTCTTCAAGTTTCCATGGCACCAGGGGGTGGGGGGGGGGGGTGAATCTGCATGCTTTAAATGATTGGCGGATGGTGAGTCAGTTAGGGCCGGTCCATTTTTCTTTTCCTTTTATTTTTTTTTCTTTCAGCACAACCACAACAAAACCATACCCCAGTGCTCAGCCCTGTCCTGGCTGGAGCTCCGGAAACCCTGACCAAACATGGCACTGGTGTTATTCAGCGATGTGACTCATCACATAGAGCGTAAACTCCTTTCACTTATTGATGCTGTAATATGCTGGTAGATATAGCATCACATAAAAACACATTTTTGAAAAAACGGTTACTTAGCAGTAGTTAGATGGCCCATCTGAAATCTGTGAATCAATGGAAACACTGTGTTGAAGGGAAACTTCTTCAAGTGGAACATCATTTGTCACAGAGCCTTTATGACTACTGTACATTCATTTATGTCTTATGGACAATTGTTAACCATATGCATATTCAGCAGTTTATAGTCATTTTTGGCTATTTCATACAGGTATATAAGAAATAGTAAATCAGCAGAAGTACTTGGAATGTGGAGGTACTCATGGTTCTCTCACTATTTGTTTTTCTACGCCTCACAGGACTATTAATTATTAATTTAATAAATTCCTGCACCAATAATATAGCAGCTTAAACATATCGGAATCATAAAATACAACTTTTAAGTTATTTAACTTCTTTAGATGAAAAAATAAAACTGAAACTGCAAATGTTTAAGATTCTATTTCCATCCTTAGAGTAAGCCTTCAAAAGGCACATTGAAATCTTCTCCTAATTATTTCAAAAGTTGCATTTTGTTTCAACCAATGACTTTTTTAACCTTTCCCATTTACAAGTAAATCTCATTAAGAGGTCAAATTGTCAATAGAAATATGTGTTTTAACAGGCACAGACAACAGCATTATGTAAATGGACAACAGGAAATGGCACATATGCAAATAAATGGAAAAATATTCAATTAAAGAAGGAGACACAAATAATAACATCAAAAACAGGAACAACCATCCACTCTCCTTAAAACTGTAAAAGAAGGTAATTCTTCTGTACATGCTGGAGAAACGCTAACACAATATGTCAGCCTGTAAGCAGAGTCTGATATATATAGTGAAGTTAGATGCAGTGATAGTAAATGTTTTGGGGGTTTTTCTTCAGAGGATTGTTTATAGAGAATCAAGGCCATCTAAACAAGAAACGCGACAAACTTTGGTTGGTTAGAGGTTTACATCCTGTGATGTATCTCAGTGCTTTATGACAAACAACAACTAACATCTGTAGAGAGCTAAACAGGATCATTCAGATAACGTTGACATGGTCAGTGTGAGGTATAAATGTGACCCCAATAAGTCCTTTCTTTATTTTATTTATGTGAATGAACCCTATAATTTGCATTTGTTCTAATTATGTTCAGTGTGTAATTTAAAATACTTATTTTTTTATTAATTAAAATATCAATGCATCTATAACTAGACAGCAAATTTGCTATCAGTACTTGGAAATAGCGTAGCGTTAGTTTTTTCAGCATCTGAGTAAATAGTGTCAAATTCAACCTGCAGATGATCAAACATTAGGACAATGTATTTGTATGATATTAATTAGATGCATCATAATCATTTTTGACCTAATTTTTATAAAAATTGGCAAAAGTATTAGGCATAATACAGAGCCTGAAGGAATACCTTTTGTGACATTCAGATAAGAGGAATAGAATAGAATAGAATAGAATAGAAGTAAGTGGGGGAATATAGCATTTCATATTTACATATAGCATATTTACACAAAATGAAAGTAAGAAACAGTATAAGGAAATAAAAACTGTACAGTCATTGCAAATAACATACTATCAAATCACTTCCTCTCACCCGTAGATAAGCTTCTGCTTCAAGATAGCACATCACAGAAGATGGCTGATTTATATATTTATTTATTTAAATAACTAAATAAATATATTTATTTAAATATAAATAAATATATTTATTTACCATATAATATATAAAAAGTTTATTAAAGTGACTGTGTTAAATAGACGTACAATATATGACCAGTCCAAATACTTTGTTATCAACAGGGATTTAAGTCAGGAAAAGATGGGGGACATTCTTCATTCAATAAGTCATTACAGCTATTTATTTATTTATTTATTTATTTATTTATATTCAATCATGCATTATTTATATTTGCCATAAAAAAGACTACATAATAATACTACTACTACTAGGCTACTACTAGTACTACTACTACTACTACTACTACTACTACTACTAATAATAATAATAATAATAATAATAATAATAATAATAATAATAATAATAATGGTTTTAAAAGACTTCTTTAGCCATTAACCAAACCGTTTTGTGGGTCAACTCTCAAGCTGTAATGACTATAGACTAGGCATAAAAAATAAAAGCGCCCTCCCGGTCTGTCCCGTTTCTGTCTGTCGGTGGAGCCATGTCCGCCTGCACGCTCCCGTTCCGTTCCGTTCCGTCACCCCTACCGGCCCGCGTCCTGTCCCCGCCCCCTTTCTCCTCCTCAGTCTTTCGCTCCGTACGGGACCGCAATGATTTAGAAGTTCAGGAATCCCACGTGACGTCACCGAGAGGGTGATGTAATGCTTCTGTAAATAGAACGTATTGTCATCGCGCTCCAGTCCAACGTGGTTCCTCTCTGGAGCGCCGCTCGTCCCTCTCTCCACTCGTAGGTAAGCCTGCTACGTCTACTTTTCATTCACAAAAAACTTTTGGGAATCGCGCAACAAGCGGCGGCGGCAGGCGCCGGTCTCGGCTCTCTCTTGGGCTCTTCGCGGCTCGGGACGGCTTCCTTATATCGTCTAAAGGTGTCCGTTCATTTGCGAAAACCGGCCGGAGAAGTTACCGGCGGCGGGACTTTTTGTAAGGTTCGGTGTCCCGGTGAAGTCTCATCAGCGAGCGGGACGGGCTTGAGCGCTCCGTGTCTATTTAGGGGGGTGTGACAGCACTCTTCATACAGCTGTGCCGGCCGGCCGGCCGGGCTTGTTTTTTCTGAACAGGTTGTTTTTATTGAGCTGTGGGACGGAACCGGGTCACGGTCCCGCTCTGACACTGGATTTACCGGCCGGAACCAACTTGATCTGAATGAACTGCGAACCTCAAGCTTAATTTCAGATTAAGTCAAATATGGAAACTTTAAAAGACAGTAAGTTGGTTCACTTTGAACGCATCTGAACAGTGTATTTAAAAAAAAAAATCCTCAAAATTACTAAAAGTTATGTGTTTTGTTCCATTTATTATTGGTGGACTACAATGTTTGATTTATCTGTCCTAACTGTTTGGGGGAAATGATTGCCAGTGTACTCAGAACTCAAATTAATCCCTCTTAAAGTCGCAACATATTGGCCGTTGTTGTACGTAGGATTTATGCGTGTATGACATCATGCTGCAGTGATGTAATCACTCTGACAGAGGGATTTTGCTGAAAAATGTGCTGAGTCTGCTATAATCTCGCGCAAGTACTGCTTGATGGGACGCTGCGACAAAAGACTGGAACAAGATAAACGATCTGAACTTAAACTAGAGAATTTTTATGCTTCATGTCCCTGAATGTGTGCAGCCATGGAATCGCTTTCCTTCAGCTGATCTTGCAAACTGCCCATTTTCTATCTGCTATCGGGACCTTGTGAACTTGTTTACTGTATTTTGTAACCCGTGTGTACTCGTACACATCCATGCACACGCGCTCACGCGCACACACCTATGAAGTCACCTCTGCTTGCCTTAGGTTGGAAAATGGGGGCTGAGGCAGGTTCCAACCTGTCAGGAGTGTAAGGCCCTGAAGTGTGGCCCTCCCTCACCCTTCCTTCTTCTAACTGCCTCTTTTTCCATCCGTAGTCACTGCCCCTTGCCCTTTCCATTCCCCCTCTCCATCACACTTGCGTTGCTCTCCCACCCCCCACCCCTACCCCTGGCCACCCCTTCCTCACTCTTTACACTTATGGAGGCATATTCTATTGCTTTCGTGTTTTTGAGAGCTCTCACTCTTTCCCCTTAACATCAACACTCAGCTCGTCTGGTTACACCTGAGGCTTCAATTTTTCTTCCTCTGCTGTCAGACGGAAAGAGAAGGACTAGCAAAAACTTACAGCGAGAGAGGTGATCTTCTCTGCCCCAGCATTTGTGTCGATGCTCTCATCCTGTGAGGGCTTGATGCAAGCCCCGGTGTGCCTTTGTGCTTTCAGCGCTCTTATTGTGAGCTGGGCACCCGGTGAAAGCATAATTGGAGGCACTACACTCAGCAACATCGCTGCAGAGTAACCATGAAAAGTCTTACAGCTCAGAAAGCTGTAGGACTTCAATATCCGCCGTGCGGTGCTTACGACCCGGTGCAAGTCCCCTCGAGTGCTTTGAAGGTTTTTCCTCCTTTTGTTACGGTAGAACGCTGAATTTCAGTCTTTTATTTCCACTTTTTTTTTTAACACTCTTAAACATTTGGGGTGCACATATATGACCTCCTTTTGCTCACAATTGGAGCCTCGTTTACATTTCCAACAACTCTGAGCTGCTTCACCGCGGCAGCGTACCCGCAGTATGATGCTGCCACCGCCATAGTTCATAATGGGGATGGTGTTTCTAGGGTGATCTAGAGTGTTAGTTTTCCTCACAGAGTGTTTTCCATAGAAACCAAACATTGAATTTTGGTTCAATGTTTGCAAAAGTTCTATTTTGCAACATCAGAGTAAAAAAAAAAAAAAAGTATGATTTTTCTTCTGCTTTACAATAACGCACTACTTGGTGTAATCTTTTTTTTTCATAGAATAATAGTATCAAGCTTCCCCACAGTGCGATGCTGCCACCACCATGCTTTACAGGGTGTTATTCGGGTCATATGCAGCTTTCCTCCTCATGTAACTTTTTCTTTTACTTGAAAGTGATGCAACACTTTATATAATTTTCTCATAAATTCCCAATTTGGTAAATTGACATCTTCCCATAGCATGACCCTTCCAC
Source organism: Poeciliopsis retropinna (assembly GCA_010277075.1). Taxonomy (NCBI): domain Eukaryota; kingdom Metazoa; phylum Chordata; class Actinopteri; order Cyprinodontiformes; family Poeciliidae; genus Poeciliopsis; species Poeciliopsis retropinna. Next base: position 9,923,833 of record VMRM01000016.1, read on the forward strand.
CATTATGTGTCACAGTTTTTTTTTTTTTTTTTGTTAAAATAAAAATAGATCCATCGTCTTCAGAAATACATAACACATACGTTCCACACTTGTGTAAATAATGTTTTACCTCTGTTGTGTTATTTTTCTCTTCAGATGATTCTTCCTGCAGCGTAATTATCTGACCTGTGAGGCACGAGGAATGCTCCCCTTTCTCGGTGGCAAGGCTCCACATTGACACATTGTTCTTGATTCTTCTGTCTGTGTAGGCTTGTGGATGACATGAATGACAAACAGGACAGGCCTTATGTGTGCGGCGCCCCCGGCTGCTCTCAGGTCAGTGGGACACAGCATGACCTGCATTCTAGCAACAACAAGTTTGATGATTTATGTCTTTATGTTCTTATGGAAATTAATCACGCATCTACGTAACCTATCAATAATCATAATAATAAAAAAACAGCTTCTAAAAACAGCATCCAGAGATGTGACATCATCCTTTTCTCATCAAAGGAGTGAGATTGTCTTAAATACTGATAAGATTAAGAGTATTGTGACCATTTGCGATAAGAGAGATAAGCTAATGTGCTTCGGCAATTTATGCCTCAATTCTTTCGCTTCCTCTTTCCGGTGGACTGCAGCGCTTCCAGCTAGAGGAGCATCTGCTCATTCACAGACACAAGCATGAGATGACCCTGAAGTTCCCCCCAATAAAGACGGACATAAGTTTTTCAGGTGAGGTCAGATCGTCCACCTCCCTGAGGTGAGCGCATCTTGCACACTCGTCATCAAAGCTGTTACAAAACCAGCTTTTATGTCTGTTTTTTTTTTTTTTTTTTTTTTACCAGTTGCACATTTATATGGACCTCTTTTATAAACTGAGAACTGGATGAAAAACAAAAAAAAAAAAGATAACGATATGTTACACAATATATGATCTGATAACACCGGTGCAGGTTTTCTTCCCTCAGGCAGTCCGTGCTGCGAAACAGAGGGGCTCATGTTGCAGCATGCACAGTAAAGCACGCTGGGTTAGGCACAACATGGCTTGATTCAGAAACAAAAACAGGAGGATGATTGATGTCTGATTACTTTTTTTTTTTTTTTTTTTGTCTCCATTTTATATTTAAAGTAAAAAGCATTTGGTGCACAGGTTAGATTTTTTTTTTCCAATCAAAGGAAATTGACTTATTTCCTTTGACTGGAAACGCTAGTTTTGGTCAGTTGGGCATTCGAACAGGCCACTGATCACAAAACACACATTCATGGTTTGGAATGGCAATCCCAAATCCCTGATCTCAGCTCGATGGAAAATTTCCAGACTATTTTTAAACTATTACTTTAAATGAGCTCTATTCTCTCAAAAAGAATGGTTAAGTTTAAAACCATAATTACACCAGGACTTTGTTATTGGCCAGACTATGTGTGTGGTCTGTCTGGCCCTTTATGATTTAATTTCTAAGGGAAATTTATATACACATGTTAGGGTCCTTGATCCTGAATGCAGAATTTAGAACCTTGTAAGGATGAGAGAGCATTCACAACAATAGATTTAAACTTGTGCATCCAATTAAAAAAAAAAAAAAACGTATAGAAAATGTGTGCATTAATTTTCTATTCTGAAAACATAAATAAATAAATAAATAATAGCGCAATAATAACATGTAATGTTGTGGAACAACAGGCCTTGCAGTTACAGAACATTCTGTTTTACACTGAAGGTGAATGTGAAACTACTGTTTCCTTTGATCCTCATGCGATTTTGCACACAACATTCTAACGAACGAACACGATGAACCAATTAGCTGATATAATGGTTGAAGTAAGCCCAGCAGCAAGCAAAATGCTACAACCACCTTGAGGTATTAAAAACATTTTCCTTCATCCAGTGAAATATTTAAACTGCCTCAGTGAACTCTCAGCACCTTTTTAAGTAGTTCTAAACATGACTAGTGATCTTTAGGATAGTTGTGTGAAAAAGTAGCATTTTAGTTCAAATGTTTTAGCCACCGTTGACACTATTCACCATAGTCATTTAGAGTGTCACCTAGTTAACACATTTACATAAAACCTTTAAAATCTAAATCACTTTCGAGCCGTTTTTATTGGATCATGACCTCTTCATTTTCCATTTCTGTCTGCTATTTCCTTATGGAGTCACCCTGTGGTTTTTATTGTCTCGTGATAGTCTAAACAGGGTCATTGTTGTTGTTGTAAAAATAATAATAAAATAATAAAAACCTACGCAGTAAGCACAGCAGATCATTTTTATGTCGTGCACTTAACATGACAAATTCGTAGTTGTCTCAGTACCAGATCCCTAAAAAAAACGGCAAAATGTTGAGCAACTTTGCGATTACTAATTGAATGACCCAGTGAGCCAATAATATCCAAGCTATGTAGTCAAAATGCTGTCACACGGTGAGATGTGTTAACATAGGATCAGCTGTCTCTCTGGATGTAAACATTAGGGTGGGATCTAACCTCCACAGATCCCCCCACCCCTCTGGGACCGTCGCCCCAGATCCCGTGTCCTGCAGTCTGTCTCGCCTCCTGCAGGAAATCTGGTGTCAAAACAATGAGCCCGGCTGACCCCTGACCCCTGCATGTTTAGACGGCTCAGAGAGACAGACTGATATTATCAGGGAGTCAGGCTGGGAGCTCGGCTTGTCTCTCTCCTCCTTGCATTACAGCCTAGATGACAGTTGGTTTTAGAACATGCATCGGCTCGAACGGCGGAGGCTAACGCGAGAAGTTGGGCAGCGGGGGATGAATTTATGTTAAAAAATTGAAACCTGTCTCTCTCTTTTTTTTCTAACATCTGATTGCGTGTGATGTTTTCAGACCAGACTCCGACCCCAACGCGATTTCTGCAGAACTGTGAAGAGGTTGGTCTGTTCAAGGAGATCGAGGAGGAGTTTCTCCAAGCCCAAGAAGAGGAGAATAACAAACAGGTACAGGGACAAAGGATTAGCTTCTTCTTACTCTTTGGAAACAAAAGTCCCATCAGCATGCGAGACGGTGCAGACCTGTGCAAGTTTGCTTGTGGGTCTGTAACAGTGTGTGCCTTGAGCGCCGGTTGTTTGTTTGCGAGGGGTGATAAAGGGAGTCAGACCCAATTAGTCGACTGCAGATATCCGACCTGCTGCAGGAAAGACAAACCAGGGGATCACATTCTACCCTCTAAATTAACCAGCCAGCCCTCAAACGCAAAGGCGCACACCTCGACGCTGGCTCTGAGTTTCGAATAGATCCAAACCAGTTTGTTGCTTCTGCTTCGTCCTCTGCAGACACTGTCTCATAATGGGCCATCTTGTATGAATCAGCAACATCTAAAGCCCCAGCTCCAGCTTCAGCACCCTCCCCAACCGCCGCTCAATCATCCCCAGGCCCCGCTGCATCATCCCCAGGGCCATGGCCCAATGATGGCACCGAGCTGCAGCCTGGCTGCCCAGCAAGCACTATCCTGCTCCTCTGGCGCCTCACAATCTGGATCAGTGATCACCCAGGCTCCCTCCACCTTAACACATTCGGGGTGAGTATAGCTTTACTTTGCTTTATATATAGACACATGGTATTCCAAATGACATATCCATATCATCTTTATTTGCAACGTCTCGCAAAGGTTTTCGTGATCATTGAACGTTTTCACATTACATCACCTTGCAACCACAAACTTGAATTTATGCTATTGGGGCTAAATGTAATAAATCAGCACAATGTAATACTGGGTCAGACTTTAGCAAGGGCTTTCAGTACAATAGCCCAAGGTGCTTAGTTTTGGGGATCCCAACCCCCCAAAAATGAACTTTTTGGTGTTGTGTATGTTTTATAAACGCTCCTCTTCACATTAAATACATGAGCTCATTTTGCATGTGGTGTTTAGATTTTTATTAATTTAAATAGCACTCAAATATTTAAAAAATTATGAAGTGATAGCACATTTGAAAAACTTATGATGTATGCAAACTTTGCAAGGCATTGTACTCTATTGTCTGCATAGCACAGTGCACAACATACACACTTTTTTTTTCTTGTGTTCCTGTTTTTGACATATTATAACTCATTCTGTCGGGCAGCGACTGGCATTTTCCTCTGCATAATTCATTACCTCATTAATGAAGTGAGAGCAAGGAAGAAACGATCAAACATTCATTCTGAGAGAACAAAGTGCAGATGGAGAACCGCTGCATAACGCCCACTCAGTCCTGTTGACTCTACCCGCCCCAGTGCCCGACTAACCGCCTCTATTGTGTCTGTAAAGACTCTGAATCAGACCGGAGTCTCTCAGCGCCTGGGCAGCTTCCTTGGCTCCCTGGTTATCACCCCGTTCAACTGACAGATTAGAGGAGGTTCCTGTCTTTCATCCGACCAGCTCCCAACAGCTGCTCCCACTCTGCCAGACAGTTTGGCTCTAGATTTGTTAACTCAGGAGAAACTCAATCTTTGGGATTTCTGAGAACAGAGGCACGTACTATATTATAGATGCAAAGGTAGATTTATAAGAACAATGAAACGGAGAGAAAAAACATATCGGTTCTATCCAAAGAAAATCATGTCCAAATGTCCAGCGTTACCCAAGTAATGACAAATTAGTTACACGTTAAAGTTACATTTAAAAAAAATTTTTTTTATCAGATTACAACCATAAATTTGAATGCAGTTGCTTGAAATACTGTGGGCGCAGCATAAATCTGTGGATTACCCTATTTGGATTTCAAGTAGTTTTTCCGCATTATTTAAGAGTATTTTTTTATTTGCTGCAGCTGGTGAATATGATATGTTTTCAATCAATCAATCAACCAGTCTGTACTTCTGCAACACATTTCTAAATATGACGTGTACTGCACAACATGAGACAATTCAGTACCATATGACGCACAATAATTCCACACAGTAAAGTTACCAAGACAGGAAGATGCAATACATCATTTGGATTTGTGAGATATATTTTTCCATCACAAAAACACAGAGGCTAAATGAAAAGTGCTTTAAGCATGCATGCAGATCAGCAGTCTTACCTTATAATCTCAATAGTCTTGTAGGTCCTGAAAAAACAGTGGTACTATCTCTAGAAAACAAAGCAGTGGTCTCTGAACTTAAAAATTTGCCTCACATTCTAAAAGATGTTATTTAGGCTTGGCAGTTAGAAAGAGTTTTGAAAGAATACAGACATTTTGGTCTTTACATTCCATAATTATTTTTGAAAACCGAAAATTATGTACTTATTACAATTCCATTTTATTTATTTTAAAAGATATGTTGTTCCTAAATTGGGAAAAGAAAGAAAAACAGAAGCGAACAAACATCACACTTGCAGGGTGACACAGGACATTGTTTGTCTTTCATCCCAAATGTCCATTTGACATTTAGATCTTCCTCTCTCCTGACCTATATATCTGACTGGATCACGCGAGGAACATAAACAAAACATCTGCTACATCTCTACTGATAATTAGCTGAGTCAGTAAAATAAGCTGCAAACATCTGTCGTGGCTCAGACAGGCCATGACAGGACAGTATGGAGGGAGAGCTGGCAGTCAGTAAATCAGTGCCACTCAATCCAGACGTTGTGTTAGTCAGTGAAACCAATTAAGTGTTACCAAATGTTGTCTGTACTATAATTCTGACTGTTTCCAGTGGTGTTTACGACCTGTTACCATGGCAAACGGGTTTCTGAGTGTCTGACACTAGGCCATGCAAAGCTGTTTTGGTTCGTCTGCACTTGCCTGTATGTTAAAGGAGATGTAAATTCCCAGATTCAATGATGACATCCTAGCCGATGACATCAGAGCAGCCATGGAGACCCACGCTATCCGACTGGCCTTCAGCCAGAACGGTTAGGTCAGCAGCACATGATACCCAACGTTCTGCATCCCTGCTGTGATCCCTAAGCCTCCGTGCTCTCTTTCAATCTGTCACTTCTTTCAATATACTATGCTTTCTTTAGTGTGTTTCTACTTGCTTTTCCATTTTGAATTCTTATTATTCAATTTGTTGCTTCACAGTGTCACATCACAGTATGTTGAAGGACATTTATCTCTTGGCTGCTTGAAAGTTATTTTCATATGTTATTCATTTGTCTTTATTAGTAACAGAATGGCGTAGTCTATATCTACTTTGTGTTATTTCTATTTTTCCAAAAGGTTTTCTGGGAATTAAAAGAAGTAGTAAAGGTGATCTAAAACAAACTTTTGTTTATGTTTTGCCCTAAGAAGAATAGAATAGAATAGAATAGAATAGAATAGAATAGAATAGAATAGAATAGAATAGAATAGAATGTTTAGTCTTGCAAAACAATAGGCCTGTTGGCGCATATCAGAATTAAATTACGTCGCACTGGAACCAGTAAAAATAGAAATTCAAAGGTAGGAAATATAAAAGATAAACACCCCAAAGATATCCACACAAACAAAATCTTTGCTCTATGAAAAATATTTTAAAGGAAGAATAAATTTAAAATGAAACTTAGCTGAACAGATTCTTTACACCAATATTGAATCAACATATTCTTTCCTTTAAAGTCTGCGATAGTGGTGGCGGTGTGTTTATTCTCTATTTAGCAGTTGAAATTCCTAAGTTTCAAGTAAAAAAACAAACAGAAAGCCTCCTAAAGTTAAAATTCAGACTTGAAAAGTTAGGGGCAACAACTGATCAAACACAGAAATAGGAGTGTACTTTGAAAATAACCTTTTTAAACAAATTATGAAAATTCTATAGATTTATTTGAAATAAGAGAGGTTTAAAATTTGTGTTTTCTTGATTGCACTGCTTGCTCAGTGTACATTTCCTATTTGTTTGGTTTTTTTTATATCTTTGCAAATATGGTATTTGTGCGGCACCAGGAATGTTTTCTAAGTGCTTAGAAATAAAGATGAACTTTCCAAAAATATGGAAAAAATGTTCAAATCAAGATCTAATAACTTTGCTGTAGTTGCTTATCAACGTCTGGCTATTACAGACAGGACCTCCGGTAATCATCTTTTATCCTATAAAATAACCAACACCGTCATAAAGGCCTTATCCTGTCCTGAACATTTGTATAAGTTTTAATAAGCAGGAAACTCCCATGTGGACACGACCATAAATGTTTCAACTTGTGCCTCTTTCTGAACCAGGGTTGACGAAACTTTAGCTGAGCAGAGCTTCCTGGACTGACCTGTTTTCCTTTCTGTGTGATCGACCACAGGCCGGCTCCCGGGGCGCTGTCCTGCCTCCTTCAAATGCGGAACAGACACAGACAACCTCTGCCAGCCTCATTACCTGGCACCCTGCCAGACCCCGCCATGCAAGGGGCATCTGCTCAGCACATGACTGTAAGTATCGGAGGCTTTATTGTCATGCTCACATTCACACAGTTTTGCCTATGCATGATTGATTATTTATAAGTGATGGGGTGACTACTTGTATAAGTAGGTCATGCTGGCAGAATTATAAATATTTGCTGTCGCCTTTGACATTTTTGACGTTTGGATCTTTGTCGAAAGTGTCAGGTATTAAACGGATGTGACAAAGACGGGAGGCATTTCTATTTATTTTTTTTAATAATGAGGTGATATTGTGTTGTTTTCTTAGAGCTGCAAAAATATTTGTGTCAATATTTTTCCTTCATCAGATAGAAAAGCAGATGTCTTGTGCAATGGGCATACCAGCTCCTGTTCAAAACCCCTCCTGTTGCTCTCCTCAGGTACCACTAAATGTTTTTGACTACTACAAAATCATCAGCATTTATGAAAAAAGATATTAGCAAATACATCTTTAAGCACTCTAGCAGAATTAGATTGTAAATATAACATGCAGTATTTTGCAACATACATTCTTACTTGGTTTATTGATACAATACAGAAATTACATTATGCAATGTGATACGATACTGGCAATGCAATACAATATAATGCAACATATATAACAGTGACATCTGATATATGTACTATAAGTATAACGTGATTTGTTGAATCAGAATTAGCATAATTAGCTATGTTTGTTCACACAGACAAGGAATTTGACTTTGGTTTCACTTTCCTCTCAACATACAGACATTTAAGTAAGAATACATAAAAAATGATGTAACAAGACGCAATATGATATGAAGTTTTGTTTTCCGTGACTGACCACAGACCATTTTGACGCACATTTGAGGGCAGTGCTGTAAATCTCAACGCACCACAAGTCACAGTTTATGGTGCATTCCTTCAAGGGTGAAACTCAGATCTTGAAATGACACTCGGTTTTTAGAAAACAGAAGACAAATCGAGTTTGATCATTGCTATAAACATGTCCCTGCAGTTCATGAAGACTGCTACATCTGGCTGCTTTCATAAGATGCAAACTGCCATTTGACATGAGTCACAATCCCAAAGCAAATATGAATTTCCCAGAAGGCTGGTACACTGAACTCATCCAATCTTCATTCCTAAAAATTTGGGAATTTCTTTAATAATTCCCAAAATTTTGTTTGGAATAAGATGTCAAAAGTCTCACTGAACTTTGACAGTGAGTTCCCAGAAAACTAGGTTGACACTGAGTTTCATACAGTGAAGCCAGTTATCTTAACTTGTCAGTATAGATGAGAACTACCAAGATTTACCTAGCATTAGCAACACATAAACATTAGCTTTCTGCAAACATGGTCAAAGTCAAAAGTTAGCAGTAGGTCAATTATAACATTTGAGCTAATTTCCTTAATTACAGATATCTGTATGATAAAGGGAACAAAAAGACATTGAGCAACCATGTCTCTAGGTATCACGTGTCTGTTACTTAATATTCAGAAGCTGCTGGATATATTTTTGTAGCTCAACAGTCATCAAGCAGCTCATATTATTCCATAGTCACCTGATGTGATAGTTGTCGTGAAGTGTTGTCACTGCAGCTTGCCCCACCACTGGTGGAAAGTTCAGGAAAAAGTCAAGGAATCTCACCTTTCACAGCCACATTTGGCTTTTAATGTCTTTACATAATCCAGAATACCCAGAAGGTTGAAGATCCTTAAAATGCCTGTTAAAAGTGGGATAAAAATGAATAATCTGGAGACTCGAGAGCTGTATTCAAAACCAGACCTATCTGAATCTACAATGTACTGGAACCCATAGCCTTGGCTGTGAACATCCATGATTTGGATGTCAAAAGCTGGGCAATACTCAAGCAGCGGTTTGAAGGCAAAGATGAGAACAAGCAAAAGGCTACAAGTCCTTTATGGTGAATATATTAAGGCCTTTGTAGTCAGTGCATAAAGATCTATTCTTCAACACAGAGTGGCCAATTATGGTGGAAGCCGGTGACTCATTTATATATTTCTCCGTGCTTTCCCTCTTTGTTTTGGGAAAGTTACATTAGATACATGCAGCTGGAATCTATTTACTAATTAGGTCTATCTACTAATTAGGTGACTTCTGAAGACTCTTTGGTTCCTTTAACTTTACAATGATCCCTTACTTAATGTTGCCTTATCGCATAAATCTGTAATGATGTGTATATGGTTGTGGTAGTAACATGAAAAAATGTGGAAAAGTTAAAGCAGTATCAACATTTTTGCAAGGCTTAGTAACGTTTCACCCGGGCCAGCTCGTATGATCTTAAACTCTTAACTGCTCCTCCTTCATATCAGCACGCCCGTAATAAGGTCAGTTGTCTTTTCCGGATCCTCGGCACAGCAGTTGAGCTACAAACAAGTGTTATCAGGTGCTATTCATTCCCAGGTGTGAAACAGGACACTGCCTCCTTAAAACCATAGGAGGTGCATTAACATGCCTCTGTTGTACAGTAACAGTGCACTCAGCTGAAGTGGAAAAATAAACATTTGACAAGTGGATCAGTGTTTCATGTGAAGTTTTATGTCTTCATTCACTGATCCCTCTAGTCAGAAATATCAAAGCGGTGTGTCATCTAGGCCAAGAAGACCCATGATGTAATCGGCAGCCCCAGCGTCATGGTGTTTGTATGTAGTAAACAGAGCTGAAATACTCATGCCCCGTCCTGCTACGTGTGTGTGTGTTTGTTTGACTGGCGGCCTGGAAGGCTGGTAAAGTTGGCACGGTCACTTCGGTGACCTCATCTTTGGCAGCAACTAAATGTACCCTTTTTTTTGTAGCTGAATGGTGAAGAGAGACAGACACAGAGAAAGACAGAGCGAGAGAGAGAGGGAGAAAGACGGCCTCTTCTCTTAAAGAAATATTGTGTAACAGCAAGCAGATAGTAATATTGGGAGTTGGGAGGGAGGTGATGTCATGCTCCAAACATGACCTCTCCCTATCTCGCTGAGTGTGGGAGAAAGGTGAGATGAGGTTTAATTTAGCTCGTACAGTCGCTTTAGTCAGATGATACACAGGAATAATAAAGTGTGAAGGGATCGAGCTGCAGATGGCACCATTTGTATGAGAACACATTATCCCTCTTATCTGCGTTTGTCAACACTGTTGGGGATCGTGAGAAGAAACTCCAATTATGGACAAGATCTAATAGTTGTTTTTGTAAATCCCTTTAGTATATTTTCAGACACTTCAAAATAACATTTAAAAAAAAATACCTGTTTGCCCTTTGAGTTCAGCATGTGCCTATGATCACTAATGCCCCCAGTTCACGTTCACACTAAACCAAGATTTAAGGTCAATTTGAAATACCTAATTTTTGCGTAGGCAATCAACGTTTGCAAAAATATCAAAATAAATAAATAATTTATTCATTGTTATTATTTATGTTTTTTGTGGCAGATGACAGCAGATCACTTCATAGCAAATAAGAAGAATAGGAAGCCCAGTTTAAAATTAAACAGTAATTTGCACAAAACGAAAGAACTGTGTCATCAGCATAACTATGAGATTTACAATTGTATTAAGATGCAATGTTAATAATAAAAATTGTGAGATGAATTGGTCCAAGGACAAAACCATGGGCAATACCCTTGGGAACATACCTTAGCCCAGTAGGGTTTTTTTGTTTCCTTTTCCTCAGCAATATTGATTTACTTCAGCTATTTTTAGGTGACAAGACACTTGTAGGTGTCTTGTCACCTGAGTAAATCCCACTCAGATGACTATATATAATTAACTATGCATAGTTAATTATAACTATGTATAATTAATTACACAAACTCACTGTAACTCACAGTACATTCTAAGAAAGTCAACTTTTCTTTGAAAAATAGGAAGCATATATGTATATATATATATATATATATATATATATAATATATATATATATATATATATATATATATATATATATATATATATGATTTATTAATTTTTTGGGGGGTGGCTAAAACGCATAAAAGGTCTGGTCAACAAATGATCAAAATTGTGGCTGAAAATACACATATTCACATTCAATTAGTTCAAGTTTAACTTAGTAATTACCATTATTTGCACATATACAAACTGATATGTAATGCTAATCAAATGAAGTAATGATACCCTTACTTAGCCATACCTTTACCCTTATCGTGCTATGCTATTCTAACACTCTGTCTGCACCAATGAAGAGTCGCTCACCTCACCATGTCCTGTTTGGCGTTACTGAGAGCATTTAAAAAAAAATTTTCACAAGCCTAACGGCTTATTATTTGATTAATTCTCTTCCTGTGCTCAGAGAGCCAAACAGACGATGGGGCATCATTACTCTCATCAACACCCTGGAATGCTCGCCATCAACAATCCTGTGACATCCATGGGTCACATGATGGAGATGATGTCACAGCGCCACCACGCCCCTCCGCTACAGCAACAGCAACACCACCATCCTCATCATCCCCACCTCCCTCATCACCATCATCATCACCAACCCAATCAACCGCCACAGCTTGCAGCTCCGCCCCATACCTACCAGCAGCGATGCCATGCTCCACCTCCACAACACCTACGAAGCACTCAGAGCCTCCAACTTCACCAGTCAGGGAACGCAGCACACTCTCATTCTCACCAATCACCGCCATCACGCCTGCACCAGAACTCCCCACCTGCACCCCCACTATCTGCCCCACCACAGGTGCAATGCATTACACAAAGTACACAGTTTCTGCTGGTGGTGTATTTGTCCTTTCAAGCTAAGAGATGCTACTTTTTGATGTTTTTTTTGTTTTTTTTCCTTTTTTCTTCAGTTATCACCAGTTGCACAACAGATGCAACCGTCCCACTCTCAGCATGCAGCACAAGCAAGCTGTAGCGGCAGCAGCAGCGGGGGCAGCGGTGGAGGGGGAGGAGGAGCAGGAGGAGGCGGCAGCCGTCGAAGAAGATCGGCTGAGCAGGACCCTGATGAGCGTAGGCAAAAGTTCCTGGAACGCAATCGTGCTGCGGCGACCCGCTGCCGACAAAAGAGGAAACTGTGGGTGTCGTCTCTGGAGAAGAAGGCAGAAGAGCTTACGCACACAAACCTACAGCTGCAGGTGGGCAATGCTTTGGTGTTTTGCAAGGCTGTAAGACCAAAAAAATGCAGACTTGAAGAACAAACTTCAAAGTATTTGATTGGGATTTAATGTGATAGCCAAAGACAGAGTAGTGGGTGAAAATTTGTAACAAATAAAAATCTGAAAGTTCTGAATAAAATAAATACATAAGCATATTTCTACAAAGCATCACACTTATAAGATCTATCTGCATCCCCAGAACGAGGTGACGTCACTGAGGTCAGAGGTTGGCCAGTTGAAGCAGATCCTGCTCACCCACAAGGACTGTCCCGTCACTGCTCGGCAGAGGGAGGCACAGGGGTACCCCAGTGAGTAAAACCCCTTACCCTGCACCTCGGTCTAGACAGCCCAGCAGCTTTCCCAGATCATCATCAATGAACGCTGAGGTTATTGTTCAGGCACATCATTCCTTTATAGCGCTAATAGACGAATGCCACGTGGCTGCATGTTGTTTCGCTATAATAAAGCACTCTTCTGTTCATTCAGAGACCTTAAACTGTGTCCCGCAGCACTTTGGAATAAAATCAGCTTCTAAACCCACATTGTCCAAATATCAGCGATGCACTTTTATTCCTCAGGAGAGCCGATCAAACACTTAGGGAGAACCTTCATCTTTACATTTCAAAGAACCATACATGTCGCACTCCAGGCAGGCTAAAGTGTATGTCCAACATAAACTTTAACTGACTGTCATAACAAAAGATTTACAAGTGGCTATCATGTAATGATAGCCTGTGTTATATTCATATATTTCTATTCTTGTCTGTTTACCTGTATGTACAGTATTAAAAGAATAAAAAAAGAGATGTTTTCATATGACCTGAGCTGTAGTTGGTTTTTTTATTTGTCTGTTAAACATACAAAAGCAAAGTTCAATCCAACAGCGGACAACCAGAACATTATCGGTGACTTTGACAGATGTCTCTGTGTCCAGCTGCAGGGGTGAGTCCAGAAGGGAGTCCCACCCCTGCAGAACCTGAGACTCAGCCACACGCCATCCAGCACAACAGCGTTTCCACCTCCTCTACAGCTGGATCCGACGTCGGGCATGGCCCCCTCTCTGGACACTAGCCCCCGCTACAGATAATAGCGCTGAACTCGACGAGTGGATTCATAAATCCATACGGACTCAAAGCTGTTTTACCGGCATCATCGGCAGCAGCCCTTTTTTTAACATCAGGTGCTAAAACAAGCCTTGTTTGCAAAACTCTGACGTTAACTTTGACTCTTGTGTTGATGAGGGAAATATCTGGGGTTGTCTACATGAATCCAACCTCCATTTCTAACTCACGGGCGATCCAAACACAGACAATCTCTGCATGTTTTGCACAAACTTTAATAAAACAACTCCTAAGCAGTATGGTGCCGGCAAAACTATTCATATATTTTTGTACACAGGTTGGAGAAAGAAAATGTTTTACAAAAAACAAATTAGAGCCACTCCTTTTTACTCCGACAGAGTCTACCTGGGTTCAGTTTAATCTAAAAAAAAAAATAATGGGACTTTTTGTAAAGGTACATCCCCTCCAAACACACCATTTCCAAAAACGTGGTGGCAGCATCATCATCATCCTTGTTTCTCCAGCAGGAACAAGAAACCTGGACAGAGTTGATGGAAATGTGGAGGGAGCTAAAGAAGCCAACGCTGAAGGAAAACCTGCTTGAGACTCACTCCATGAGACTTAAAGCCAGAACTGCAGAAAAAGGACAGCTAAATGAAATCTCTCCCCTTCCTTGGTACATTTCTACACTGCTTTGTGTGGTTCTAACTCATAAAATGCAATGAAAGTGTACTGAAATGTGAAAATGTCAAGGTGTATGAGTAATCTAAAAGGCCCTGTATATTTTTATATGTAGTTAACGTCACAGCTGCTGCTTGCACACCTTATGCCTTTTGTTTTGAAGCAAAAAAAAACAAAAAAAAAAACATTTAAATGAATAATACAACTGTATTTGTTTATTAATAAGTAAACCACTTCTCTACAAAATGTTATTTTAAACATTGCAAATGTGTTCTTGTAAATAAAGTCAATCAAACCAGAAATCTGTGTTGCAGAGCCATAGAAACGGAAAGAAAGATTGTAAACAGGCTTTCTTGAATGGCACTTTTTTTTTTTAACATAACGAAATCGTCACCTAAGTAACTACAAACTGCACTTCATGTCTAAATCCCACTTAGATGATTTACGTTTCAACCTAACGTTTTGTACCGTAAAAATATGGACTGTGGCTGTAAATCCAATGTTAAAATAATAACAATAATACCAACAATAATATTCTGTTATCTTCACGTGGTGTTATGTCATTTTTCATTCATGAAAAAAGATGGAGTGTTTGGTTGTTTTGGGGGAAGAAATTGCATGAGGAACTATGCGGTTCACTCTGCCCCCTAGCGTCCGTTTCGGTTTTTACACCGTCTTGTGACCACAGTACAGTAACCTAAAGAAATTGAAGCACTTTTAGGTATTCTTCCAGCATGCACTCATAAATATTTCTTGATATATTGTTGCACAAACATTTTAAAATGGTTTTTTCCTTTTGTTCAATTGGCACGTCATTTATATTCAAGTATATGAGTGTTCAAAACTTTTATTTCAAACTAAGCCAAATCTTTCATGTAAAACATTGAAAATTATTTTAGATAAACTTGAATGAATGACTCTTTGACCTTCCGGTGGTCTTAAAATACTTCTTTGTGCACAGATTCGTGTCTGTCGGGACTAAGTGCTGGAGGCACTCCACCCTGTTGACTAAAACAAAGACACTAACCATTGCCAGACTTCTCTAACATTAACACTGTAAGAGCCTCACACACAATGCAGATTTTCCTTTAAACCTTTAGATTTATTGTTCCACCTTCTGAAATACAAACGGTAGTCTACATTTAAGCTTTGAGTGGCAGACATTTAGAATATTAATAGTTTTCAGCAGTACCGTCAACATGACTGGACTTTGATGACTAAAGGTTACAGAAAGACATTACATGAAAATTTTTTTTAAAAAAAAGAGAGGCCGCAGAGTCCAGATATCAAATCTGTTTCACCTGTCCCGTGTGGGTATAGAAATTTATACTTTTTTTGCTTTGCCAAATAAATCAATACATATAGACACACCGTATATCGTGCATAATTAAATTGTCCACAAATGCTTCCATTACAATTTAGGCATATTGTTGGAGACATTTGCTCCCTGCAAGTAGTTTATGCTCAATCTGGAGGTGTCTGCACTTGTCCACACAGGAAACCCAGTGTGCATACTGATTTCCTTGTGCTTTTTTTGTTTTGTTTTGTTTTGTGCATAATATTAAATGACAGTTATTTTTTTTACAAAACGTATAAAACATAATACAAATAGTAAGTGTTTCTCTGCCAACCAGCAGCCCTCATCACATACTGTACAAATATTAGACAATATCATGTCTGAGAACTGGGTATTAGCACAATCGCTGAAATCGGTGGTACAACATCCAATACGTGCACACATCCACTCAAAAAAAAATCACATATGTTGAGACATTCTCAGGTGCAAGGAAATGAAAGAGGAAAAGGCCTCATGAAGGAAAAAGGAAGTCTGAGAAAATGAACTTCCTCTGGAGTCTGAAATGATCATTATGAGCTCAGCTGTGCCACAGCTGAACGTAAATGTTCTCAGTAAAAAGAGTCAACCTAAAACAAATGTCCGTGTTCTGGTTTTGCAGGGTGTATACAGTGAAAAACAGTTTTTTTTTTTTTTCAAAGAATTCAACTTGGTCAAAATCAAATATTTCTTTCTATGCCATGCATTTCCATTAATTTTTTGGTTTAGTCAGAGAATCTCTGCATATTGCCGTCTCTGCGAACGCCACAGTTGTCTAAAAACCGGTCACAAGGGAACTCAATCAGGTCTCCCTCCAGGGGAGCAAGCCGAGCTGATCGACTGCTCTGGTAGCTAGTAAAGTCTGTGGAGATGGAGGTCGTTGCCACCGTGGGACGGAACGGTCTCCTTGTGGAGTACATGTGGCGCACGTGAACGGCTGACTTCCTCTTCTGCAGCCTCTTTCTGAGGCTCCGCCCAAGCCAGATGCCACTGATGACCAGCAACAGCAAAGCATTTCCCACCAGTGTCACCACAGTCACCAGCTGGAGGTCAGACGTTAGAGAAGTACTGCCCTGATGGCTGGCCACCTCGGGGAGGGTGACCAGTCCTGCACAGTGGTCACGGGGTGCCACATGGCACACAAATCCGCCAACTACTCCTTCCACACAGACCACATAGGTCACTCCCGAGGTGAGTTCGCGAAGGGCCACAGAGCGAGAATCTCTTCCGGCATAGACGTAGCGAGGGAAACGGTCCGGGTTGCCGAACCGGTCAAACAGAATCCGGTAGTGGACTTCGTGTAGGCCTGGTCTTGGTCCTGGTGAGTAGCGATGATGATCTCTGCTTGTCCAGTGAACGGTGACAGTGCTAGATGTCACCTGGTCAACTGAAACATTGGTGATGAAATGTCGGTTGAACACACAAGGATCTGAGATAACGGGCAGTGCCTCGTCTCGATCTGACCTCAGGAGATCAAACTTTTCTCCTGGCTGGACAGGCTCCCTGGTACTGAGCCATGTGTTTGTTGGATGACTTGGTTTGGACGTGATTAATGGATCAATCTTAGGTGTAACATTTGACCTGTGGCTTCCTTTGATACGTCTACCCGCTGCCCCTGAAGCAGGTCGTGACTCTTTCTTTGTTTTCTTTCCTTTCAGGATAGAAGGTTCTGCTGCCTCCAGACCACCTTGGTCTCCTTGGATTTCTACCTCTTCCTGGCCACCTCTTTTCCTTTTCTCCCTTTCTCTCCTCATCACTGCCCCGCCTCTGTTAAGCTGTCTTTCTTCTAATTCTGTTTTATTTCTGTCACCTAGCTCCATCCAATTCTCCTCACGTATCCCCTCTCGATCTAACTTTGTTCCATCTTTCCCATCCAGTTTCTTACTTTGGCCTCCTCCCCGACTGTCCTCAGGCCCAGATCCACTCTTACAGGAATGGTTCCAGTTCCCGAGGGGATGCAGCTGGGAGCTGTTCACATAGTCCAGATACTTCCCCCTCAGAGTTTCCGGGTAATGGCATTGCACAAATACAGTCAGAAGTTTTCGCTGAGAATGAGCAGCAGTCATCCATCTTTTCAAATCCTCAAGGCGACAGTCGCAGGTCCAGTTGTTGCCGTGAAGATCAATGTTCCGAAGAACGCTGTTGGAGGCAAAAATCTCACCTGAGAGACTGGTGAGAAAGTTGTTCTTCAACCTCAGCACCTTTAAGTATTTAAGTCTGGAAAAGGCGGAGGGGTCCACGCTGACAAGCCGGTTGTGACTGAAGTCCAGCACCTCAACCCTCTCCAAAGGGTCGAGCCATCCAGCGTTAATTTCCTCCAGCTCATTGCCATCAATCAGAAACTCCCTGAGGCTAGACAGTCCCCTCAGTGCGTCTCTGTCCAAGCGAGAAATCCTGTTGTTACTCAGGGAAAGCTTGGACAGCTTCTTCAGGTTTTGGAAGACGTGGTTTCCGATGTGCCGAATTTCATTTTCAGACAGCAACAAAATGGTCAGAGATCTGAGGCGAGAGAAACTCAGAACATTGGTGAGGGCCGACAGCTTGTTGTGGGCCAGGTTAAGAAAGCGCAGGTTGGTCAGTTTCGAGAAAGCATTTCTGTGGATGTGATGGAGTTTGTTGTGCTCCAGGTGAAGATACTGAAGGTTGACCAAATTTGTGAAAACAGAGTCCTGCAGAACCTCTAAGGAGTTACCATCCAGGCGCAGTTTAACAAGATTATCCAAGTTCAAGAAGTCCTCCGGCAGGACTTTCTTAATGGCGTTGTCATTCCCATAGAAAGTAGACAGTTTATTCAAAGACTGTAAACTTCCAGCAGGCAAAGCTGTTAAAAGATTATGCCCCAAGTAAAGCTCCTCCAGCCTGGACAGCTTCTCGAAGGCTTTTGGGTGAATGGCTGCTATTTGATTATACTGCAAATTCAGCCTCACGAGCTTACAGAACCGTGCGAAGTCTGACGAGGAGATGTTCGTGATGAAGTTGCCCCCGAGGCTCAAGATCAGCGCATCATCTGACGCCCGCGCGGCTGCTTCGGGCACAGCGCGCAAGCCGCGGTTGGCGCACACGAGGTGCAGCGCATGCACGCAGTCGCAGCGCTCGGGACAAAAATCAAACACCGGGGAGGAGTATGCAAACCCACCGAGCGACAGCAGGAAAAGGCATATTCCCACCGAGGAGGAGCCGCTGGTATCCATGTCCACATTCGTTGTTCAGGTGTAGGCGCCCCGCTCCTCCGTCATGCTGCGGAGCGACCCCTCCATGACTCACGCCGTGATCCGAAAAGCGGCGCACACCTCGGGAGCGTTAGCTCCGCACGCGTCAAAGAAAGCAGTTCCATGAGTCCAACGTGCCCTGGTGCTGCTTACCTCCCGAATGCGTCCTCCATCTCCCCAAGTGGTCATCTGCTGCGAATTACAGAGCACGCGTGCACACACACACACACACACACACACCCACACACACACACCACACACACACACGCACACACCCCTATATACATATATACACACACACACACAGGCTGACGAAGTCCCTCCCCTGCAACTCCGCGACCCCACCGGAGCCAGATGTGCACGCCTCGTCTCTTTACGCACGAGATTCAGCGCCCCGCGAGCCTCCCAGAAAGAGCGCAAAACCCTCTGACCGACATTTGAGCGCGCGCGCGCCCACGCACCCATGACTGGTGATCCAAAGCGGACGCTGGAAGATTTCCTTCACACTGAGCCCCAGGAGAACACCCACCGACCCATCTCAATTTATTTATTTATTTAATTCTCCAAACTGATGCCTCTTTAAAAAAAAAACACATACACACACATAACACTAGTAAAAACAATCCTAGCATCAGTTGAGCGTGAGGTGTGTTTTTCTGCATACACCCAGCAGAAAGCCTTCAATAAGAGTCCACTCATTTAGTCTGCATGCGCGCTGTACAGTAACCATCATCTCGAAGTCTGTAATGTGATTTACATTCTCTCATTAAAGCGTCTGTTTGTTGCGGGTTTGGGGTGGGGGGGGACGCACAGATGGTTCGCATTTGTTTTGAAGAATTAAGAAGGGCGTGCTGCTCGACTGCTGGAAAGACTTTCCGAATGTGAATTAGAGAGATGCAGGGAGCGTAAATACAGTCTGAGGGGGGTGGATGAATGTTCAGTCCATAATTTTAAGGACTCGCCCTGTGCATTAGTTTTCGGAACCAGATGTTCAGCTCGTAGTGACAAGATATCTGCACAGTGGCTTGAAGAAATGACTGACTTTTCCAGCTCTTGACGTTTTGCCCCGTCCTAACCATAAACGTCACGTTGAGACGTTACCTCACAGCAGTGCAAGGAATCAGTTAGTTACCAAGACAGTTGGGGTTTTCAATGAAGATGGAAAGATTTACAAAAAAGAGAGAGAGAGAGAGAGATGTAAAATCCAGAATATATTTGGGTTTCACTGCTCAAAGGATCAAAAAAGGTTTAGTGCGTTTTCTTGTAAAGGTAATAACAGTAACTTCACAAGAGTCTGAGTTGACCCCAGCAAAACAGTTTAAATTTAGATTGAAAATAAAAAAAAAACATATATTGATTTGCAATGATTCAGTGCAATAGCAAGTCTATGTTTCAGTTTAATGTGTTGTTAAAAATGTTCAGATCATAGATATTTAACGGATACTATTAAGTTTATATAGTGACGCTAAGAGCAAATAATCCAAGCTAACAAAATATGTACTTGACTTATTTAGGTAATTACTATTACTTGATATTATTATTTATTTTATTTTTTTAAAAATTGTTTATTATTATTTGCTTATTTTGACTCAGCAGTTCTTATATCGCCTATCACCCACACATTGTTTCAACTACAAGTTTGCTGTTGAGTTTCCCAGGTTTCACGTTAACAATCTGGGACCCTGAGAACAAAAAGCATCTGAAAGCTGTATCAAAACTAAACAAAAAAAAAAATAAAATAAAATAATTTCAAGCACATGCAACACATTTCCAGATCCTGCTTCCACTGCCACCCAGATACGAGTGATGCAATGGTTTCCAGAGCTGATGTGTTTGGTTGACTGTTGCTGCTTTTTTGTTTTTGCATTCCCGGCACATGTTGAAAACATTCCGTGGCCAGCAGTATTCCCATGCATAGCTTCTGCTACACATCATCAGACATTATAGAGTTGTCTATAAAGAGTGTCTGTGAGAAACAGATAGAAATACAAACCCAAGGGGAAGCCCCCCTCCCCCCCCCTTTTTTTTTTTTTTTTTTTTTCCAGGAGGTCATTTCCTGTCTGACCATATCCATGTTATACTGCACTGGATGTCTTCTACTTTTCTCTCTCTCTCTCTGTATCTGTCTGAATGTCTGTCAGGTCCATTTTGGTCTCGCTCCCTTAGGGGACACGCACATTGAGAACACAGTTAGCCCCAGATTTAGCCGGTCCAGTCCATTTGTTGCCTGAATTGTCCCCAGGATTCAGAGAAACAATCAAAAATGTAATTTTCGTCCCGCTTCTTAATTCAAGATCAAAAGTAACTTCTGCATCTATCGAGGAACAAAGGAGCGTGATGTATTATTGAAGGAGTTCCGTTGATAAAGTAACTGTGAGCCCAGACTGTAACTTGCTGTCTGGGCTGACTCAGATTCACAAACACACTGAAAAAAAGTGAGACCCCATTGAGAGGAGTGTGCTGAACAACTCTCAAAACTGTATTTGGCTGATACGCAGCGAATAGCAAAAGTATTCATACCCTTTGAGTCACAAACATTAATGTATTTGTCGCAAATGTATGACATAGACCAGCACAAAGTAAAGGTATAAGAGCACACATAAATCTGGAAGGAGCAGCTGGAAACTCAAGAAGAGACTTTTTCACTTTTCAACCTACACGCAAAACTCTAAACGTTGCAGAAAACGTGTGTGTTTCTGATATAACTTTGCACGAATACCCAACAGTTATTAAGTAGTAATTTATGTTGCTGCATCCAGCTTTTCTGTGTCAGTGCTGGGTTTCACCCACGGGGGGATTCAGGTGGTGAAACATTGTAATATTAATAGGAACTAAAGGGATTTTCAAGCAATCTCTAAGCTCTCAGAGTCAGAAAGATCAGTCGACTCAGACGTATTGAAGAAGCAGATGTTTGGGGCCGGAAGAGGAAGTTTAAGTTTCAGTCACACAAGCTCATATTTTTCCTTCACATTAAACTTTGTCAGACTTTGGAGCCAAGGGGAATATTACTCTTACAAGGGAGAATATTGTTTTACTGGTTATTCTTGGAGTCGGCGCTCAGATTTTTTAGAGCTCGGTGATGCATTAAAACACCAAAACACACAATTGAGCTAGTTTTTGGTTCGGACCCTAACCCAACGGCAGCTGAGAGATCAACAGTACCTTTCAAAAGTAGTCATACCCAGTGATCTTTTTCCAAATTTTGTCGGGTCGCAGCCCCAAAATTCAATGTATTTTATTGAAATTCTACATTATGAATCCACACAAAACAGTGCATAATGACGTGGATAAAAAAAAAAAAAAAAAAAGAATAAATGTGTATTTTTAAAAATTACAAATAAAATGTCAAAATTGTGGCGTGCATTTGTATTCAGCCTGCCTGAGTCAACATTTCGTCAAATCTTTTGCTGTAATTACACAAAGTATTTTCAAAGGTTTTCAATTTGATGTTAATATGGCTTCTTCTATCCCGCAAAGTCCCAATAAAACCACTGTAGTTTTGTGATTGTAACATAAATAGTTGGGGGCGGGGAGGCACTGGGGGTATAAATACTTCTTGCAAAGTAAAGTGTTGCAAACCGATGAGTATGGGTGAGATGACAGTAAGAAAGATGTCGGAACAAGTTGGGACATGCACACAGGAGTTTGTGCCCCCCAAAAAAGGTATCTGTTATATTTCTGGTGCTTCAGTCTTGCAATCAAAGAAGACAAAACTTGATAATTTAGTTCCAGGAAGTTACGGTCAGTGTGGATTGTTGTAACCTAACCAACAGAGAACAATAGAGGTCGGCTGCTTTCTGCAACCACAAATTAAGATCATGTCAGCATTTTGTCACTGTTGCTTCGGCAATATGAATGAGCCGACGCCTTATGAGGCTTTTAGACCACTGATTTTCATGCACACAAAATGGATTCTTTGTTCTGGTGCCTGAATATTATAAATAGAACTATCTGATAAAGTGCTACAGGTCAGTGATAGTGCTTAGGTTTGGGTGTTCTGACTCTACTTGGGGATAATTTAGTCAGTTTAAGACAGAATTCTACATCTAAAATAATTTTACCTTTGCATAGAATATGCAAAACATAAATTAGTAGATAAACAGGGGCGCAATGGCTACAAGAAGGTGTCTAAATTTTATAGTTTTTTGAGGTATTACTGAACAATCAGCAGTCAAAATAGAAGTTTGGCACTGAGAATGAAAATTACGATAAAGTGCGAGAAGCTGTGCAAATAAAATAAGAAAAAATTACACTGTTTGAGACTGCATTACAAGAAATATGGCTTAGTTGGAGCTCTTGGATGTCAGACTGTGCTGAGACGGTGCACCCTTCCGACAGAAGAGGTTTCCAGAAAGACGTCGAAACAGATGGCATTTTCTTTCATCTGGAGAAAGCACGTGTGCAAAATTCCAGGCAGATTTGTCGTCTGCTACCATAAAGATTCACGGGACGCTTTAAAATAGACACAAACCACCGCGAGAACCTGCTGATCTTGGTTTCATCTCACTGTGCTAACCCATGCAAAACAACAAACCTCCAGTTCAAGGTTTGAAAAGCAGCACAGCCTCATAACCTCACAAAATAGAAGCCTGTGAAGCTTCAAGAAGCTACGAAAAGTGGATGTGATGCTGACAGTGCAACGGCGGTTCTTTTTAAAATTTTGTATAAAACCAAAAAAAAAAAAAAAATTAATTAACATAATCTTCTGCTTTACGCCTGCTGAAAATTAGGTCACCTCCTTTTGACTTAGCTATTATTAGCCCTTCAGCTATAAACTAGAATTCCTTCTCTGGAGGGCTAGAGCCTTAGTAGGTCACTCCACACATTAAATTCATTCTCAGTCTAAATATAAACAGATAATTGCCACACATGCACTAATAATCGTGGGTAACACAACCAAGATGATCATTTGTATTGTATTTTGCACTTGTATTGTAGTAGGAGAGCAAATAATGGATGGAGAAAATATTACACCTTTGATATTCACAGTATCTTTAAATTCTTCTTGGGTCTTCGTCGGGTCAAACTTTTATACCCAAGCGTGCCGGCTTCTTGGGTTTTGAAGTTTTTAATTTGTTGTACATTTTGTTTCACAGTCAAAAACATACATACACCGCTGCTAATATTTGCAAAACATTTCGCAACATTTGTGGAGCTTCTATTATTTTACTGGTTAGATATTTGACCACTGACTAGAGGAAGTTGCGGAGCTTATTTAAATCAGTTGGTTTTCTGAGACATGGTTACAGCTTTTCTCTGTGGTTAAGGTTAAGGCCCGGGTAATTTCAGAAGCCTAGTATTTATCTTCTTCATCCATTTGAATAACATTGTGCGCTGATGCTGGCTTTGCGATTGTTGTCCTTTTGGAGCCTCCAGCTTTTTCCATGTTTTGACTATGAAGCCATTAAGTTGATCCACAGGTGACTCCTATGGAGGCAGTCCTTTATCCTTATTATTGTGTTCCATTGAGAGACCGAATAACACCAATGGCAGCTAAACAGATCCTCAGCATGATGCCACCACCACCATGCTTGACAACTGGGACGATGTTCTTTGGCTTTAAAGTCTCACCTTAACTGCTGAAAGGTATACTTGTTGCCAATGTTGCTCGATATCCCAATCTAGTCTTAACATTAACTCTCTCTCAGATTACTTCAGCTTCTTTATATGAGCAGCTACACATTGTTGTAAACCTGTGAACAGTTGATTTTGTTCAGCAACTGATGATCCTATTTTGGGTTTAAATGGTTGGAACTTTGACAGTGTTTACTAAAAAAAAAAAAAAAAAAGAAGAAAGAAAGAAATAATAAGGTGAGTCATCCTTTAAATTATATTTGGAGGCATCAAAGTATGGTGCATTACACAAAGTGAGTGGCACAGTGGAAATATCGCCAGACCTCTACATTCTTCAAGTTCATCCTGTGACCTCCGACGAACAGGAAACCGTTGAAACAAAGTTATTACTGCCTTATCTGTTACAGTGCCAGAAATTATATGTGGCTGCATTTTGGCATGCATATATTTGTACATTTATCAATATAATATAAACCTTTCGAGGCTAAAACATACATGCAAGGATTAAAGCAGCAAAAGGAGGAAAGAAAAGGTTCAAAAGGAGAGGATGTGAAGTTTACATGAGCAGCAGCTGCTGCAGTCATTAAGTGCTTCTGCCTTAGTTGAGGTGGAGCTAAGGCTTCCAAAGCTGAGATGCAGTACAACTGTGTGTGCAAGTGTTTGTTGTTTGACAGACATGTGTGTTTATGGACTTAGAGGATGATGGTGAAAAAGATTTTCCTCAGAGAAGATAACACAACCATCAGGATGTATGCATGCCAAAATGTTGGATAAATGATGGACTGAGAGTGAGAGGAACACCTGGGCCCCATGCCTGCAGCCATCTACATTCCCATTGCTCCCACTGCTCAGCTATCCCCCCCATTCCCAGCTGGTTCCCATCACAGACAGGAGGAAAAGAGGCCAGCACAGACGGAAAAGGACAAAATGACAATGATCTCGTCCTTATCAAAACAACGAAAGTATCTTCACCAAGGTCAGTGCTGGATAAAAAAATAGAGGATTTTAGAACCAAACACAGCAAAGATGCTGAATGCACTGTGCCATGCAACATGGGACTTGAGATTTCTATTTAGGAAAACCTCCAGTGTCTGCTGCCTGACCTCCTGGGGTCACATTTGGTTACAGAGGCCAGCGTGTTGAACGACCAGAGGAGGGAAGGGCAAACCTTTACATCTTCGGTCAGCGCGGGGAGAGCAAAGAATGGAGGGAAAGGAGCAGGGAGGACGGGAGGTAGTCCACATCTGGAATAAATTACAGAGCATGCAAAGGCCTTGTTAAAAGGAGAGAGCGGAGGGGGAGATAAAGGAAAAAGTAGTGTAGTATAGTGGATCGTGTGTGTGGATTGAAAGGCAGACGCTTTGAACTCAGAGCCCTGATAGAAAGTGTACGAATAGCCATAATCAGTCTCAATCACTTAATGACACTGGCATGGCAGATTGCACTGACATGTTAAGCCCGCTGAGCCGCTCACAAGATAACCCTCAGGATCTTAAACACTCAGAGCAGCGCGAGATATGCATGCACACACAGAGGGATAAAAGCGATCCCAAAAGCGCCCATATGGACATGATCTCGGGATTGTAGTCGCTCAGCCTAAGTCGGCGTGGTACAAGTAACAAGAGCATAGAAAAATGTGGCCTTTATGACTCATTAAAGCACAGTCGTCAGTGGGTAATTTAGGTTGGGACATCTGAGCAGCAGCTGTCTGAGTCTGATGGTGTGCTGTGTCGCCCTCTGCAGACATATGAAGGGATCATCCTTTCAGTTCTGCCGCTCGAAGATTTCTCTTTTCTCTTTACAGTAAGACTAATGTTACGTGTCAGGCAGTTTACCGTTTATCTCCAGATTGTTGCTTGCATCAAACGTAGTTGTGCTTTACTTTGCACATTAGTTTGCGAGGAAAAACTGGATAATCAGGAAACGTGGTGCTGGGTGTTAGACAACAACATCTCAATAACATTATCTGCACCAGCTTGTCCTTTGCACTGTCAACTTTTTGGACTGTGGGACTGTTTAGTTGGGACAGTATCAGTGCTGAATGACGTTAAGACAATCAACATGTGGTTCTGGTGAGGTATACCCAAAGGTATTAAGTACACCTTTGGGTCTGGTGTTTACGATGTGCCTCTGGACAATACTCCATTAATTCCCTATCGGGTTCAGGTCAATGTTTCTGGCCATGACCATTAAAACAGATGCTAATATTTTTGACAGTGTGGGTGGGTATCACATCCTGCTGGAAACTTGAATCAGTATCTCAGTGAAGCATGTCGGCAGAAGGAGAAAAAAGGAAGTGGTCTAAAATTTCCCGGTAAACTGACTTGCTAAGTTTGTAACTGACTGGACGTAGCGTCTCCTCAATTGGGCTTATACATCCCTTCACTCTCCAGCCAGACTGTGAAACCTTGATTTTCCAGTGAATTGAAGCATTTTTTATATAATATATAATATTATATATATATATATATATATATATATATATATATATATATATATATATATATATATATATATATATATATATATATATATATATGTTTTAATATATATATATTATATATATATATATATATATATATATAATATAATATATATATAATATTAAAAAGTACTTTGAACCATCAACAACATCCCAATATTTTTCTCTTTGGTGTAGATAAGATGTTGTTGCTGCTTCAGTTGGGACTATCGCTAGCGAGAGTCATATCAGGGGTTCTCTAGATGAGCAGAAGATTATGGACACATGAAAAGAGAAAAACAGCTATGTTGTTCCCAGTAGATTGCTATTGTGGCATGATACTACATTACATCTTTTGAGCATCAAATGCTCATAAAACACATCTGGCTTTTTCACATCTGTGACGTGAAACGGGTATGGACAGTGATCGACCATTTCCAAGGAACAAAATCTCAACTATCACGCACCATCACAGACCTTCATCAGATTAACTCTTTTCTTTTAATGAGAACAATTTGTGGAAAAAAACAGAAATCAAAAAAGTGCAACACAGCCTCAGCCTCCAGCCTGAATAGAAGCCCATGAGTGTGCAGTAACCATAGAGAACCTGCAGATGTCACTGTAACATCCAATCTGTAAGAGGCTTTGTACGTTTCCATGGGTTCTTAAGTGACAGAGAGAGCCTGTGATATAAATAACCACAGGTTTCATTTTAAAGCTTTATTCGTGTATGCTTGCTCTGCTTAATTGAGACCTTGTCCAGATGTCAAAATCTTTGAAAGTTTGGAAAAACATTAGCCACATTCTGAATGTTTTTGTTGCAAGCCAGGTCAGGGTGTGCCCCGTTGTGGCTATGAAAGTGCACACTCCTTAAATGAGAGCACAGGAATCCACCTTGTTTAACAATGGGAGTACCTGAAATATAAACCGAGAGAACAGTCTCCACTCCAAACACCACCCCAAATGCAGACAGCTGCCACACTGTCTGCCAGGTCTCGACACAAGAGGCCTGCATTCCTTTCACAAGTCAAATGCTGTTAGGATTTTGTTAGGCTTTGAGTGTCCCGACACACCCAACTATCTTCTCAGAAAGAGTGAACCTCCTCCCCATCCCCCCACAGTCTACTTTTTTCCATGTTTTTACTTCATTCCGTTGCCATAGAAATAAGCCTTGGACAGGAAGTCAGCCTCATGCCCATGCAAAGGAGGGAATTTGTTTTGTTGGGTAAACAAATCCAAAGCATGAAGGTGGTGCAGTGAGCCACAAGAACATGAAGAGCAGAGCTTTCAGAAAGAGAGAAAGAAAAAAGAAATCATGCCGGATTAGGTAGAGACAGATAAACAATTCATAATTTTTCCCTATCCAACCACACCACGTCTCTCCATTAGTCATTACTTATGTATAAACTCAGAAGTCATGTGCAAAGCCAACTTTTGCAATAGTAGCTCTCAGAAAAATCACCAGTCATCGGATCTGTACTGTTAGGCAAAGAAAGGAAGCAGATTAATAACGCGTCTTCACACAAAGCGGTTTGGGACTATTGTGTAAGCTAAAGTAACTATGTTTACAACACAATAACCTTTATACAATCCAATATTGGTGGAGGTAAATATGTTATTTTTCCCACCAAGTCTGTAATAACTCTTTGCCATGAGGCAGAACTTCAGGAATGCAAAGCATCAAGATGACTGTGCCAGCTTTCAATCAAGAATGCTTGTTGGATAAACTGAAACTTGTGTTGGGACACTTTATTCTCTTTTCACTGCCAACTAAAACTCATTGCAACTTTGTTTGTTAGACAACAATTGATGTTGTTTAGTGTTCAATGCCCAGATGGCTTTATTTCCCATCGACAATTAATATTTCTTGTCTTATATTATCTCGTTTGACATTTTCCCAGGACAAATTATTTTACATTTCTTACTCCTCTGATCTAAAATAAAGACTGAGGAAGACTGAAATTCGGATTTAGGAATTAGGATCCAAGTATGCTGTATTGAGATTTAGTTTAATAGACCAACACTAGAAATAGAACAATTTCTAAAAATATAACTTGATTGAAACAAAAAGACATGTTTTAAGATAAAAAGAACAACTTTCTGAAAAAGATGATGCAGCTAAATCTAGATTTTCTGAGTTATTCAGTTTTCAATACCTTTTTGGAAACCTCAAATTCGTCTTTTCTGGATACATTTTTGAAATATTCGTCTCACTAGTCTGAAAGTTGTCATTGAGATACCCAAAGTATCTCAATGACAATTCTGTTGTTGTCAATGACAATCAACTAATTCTGTTGATTAGTACGATTTTTTTTTACGAGAATAAATAATGTGATTAATTTCTTACAAAGTGACAAGAGGAAGCTGTATTAAATGTCAGTGGTCTGCCCTTTTTAATATTTACCTCGTTTGATTTTCAGTGCCTCTCATTCTTGCTTCTACGTCACAATTCCGGCCAGTTAGCAGAACTTGCCCGCTGTTTTTCTTTTTCCAACCCCCACTCATTCTCAATTCTGATTGGCTCAGAAGCACGTCACTCTAACCTGCTTCTCACCAGGCTCCTCCCCCGTTAACGCCGTTCAACTCGCTGCTGTAGAACGAGGAGCCGTTTAGTCCAAAACCCGATGCTGTGCCGCTTGTTGAAGGAAGACACGATGCTGTAGCTTTCGCCTACCTACCGTAAGTTTCTTTATTTACTGAAACTTGTGCGAAATGGGCGTTTGTCTCTAGCTGTTTGTGTTTATGGCTGTTTCCGTTTGAATGAAGCGACAGACTTGTCAGCGCCGACTGTGCTCCGTCTGTCTCAAGTAAATTATCGCTTTCGATAGAATTATTAATAGGCCCTTCTTGATATCTGGTAACCTAATACAGCTAGTCTGTAGCAGAGTCCATTTAGGGATTGTAACAGCGGCACCTAATGAGGCTGTGCAATTTTCGACTCCGGGGAATATATACGTTTGGTTAACTAGTTTGGTTTTGCTGTGCTGGCTGCTGTTGGGTAACAGAAGCTGTGTTGTGCGTGGCCACCTGTGGTTTTTCCCTGTGGAGTTTCGCCCCATTAATGAATATTTCATTCAACCAATCCGCCTCGACTGCCTTTCTGACATCATCATCAGCGAAACCAACCACAAATTTTCAGCGTGTTTCATGTGGCACGCTTCGGTTTAATCTTGTTATCGTGGCCTGTTTAATCAGACTTGTAAATTAGTGATGTGTACTCTTCCATTGTGTATTGGTAAAGCGAAAGTTTGTGTTATTCTGATTAACTGTCAACTTAATAACTCCCTAGACCAGATAAGATTTCTTAATGCATGAGAAGTGATTGTATCACTGTCAGGTCAATAAATACCAATATTTCCATTTAAGGTTGTTTGGCTTTATTATAAACAATTTCTCTGGTATTTCTCTGATAACGAAGAGTAAAGTGATATGTGGATTAGCATCTGTTTGTGTCTTCATCTGATAATACTGCTGTTATTGTTATGATTCATTTTAGTAAACAGTTATCTTTTGAAAAGCAACAGTTTTTAAAATCTTTTTTTCTTTCTTTCTTTCTTTCTTTCTTTCTTTTTTTTTTTTTACATTTCCAGTGTTTGTAAAGCTTTGATTCAGAGTTGAGATGTTTTAGATTTTTCAAAATAGCAGCACTGAAAACGTGCACTTCTTGCCAGGAGGAGTCGTTAATCTATTTGTTGCAGGAGCTGAAGTGACATCACATGGTGTGTGTGTGTGAGAGAGAGACCTCATTGAGTTTACTATTATTTAAAGCAAACAAAATAATTATACAGGTGATATTGTAAGATTTTTTTATTTTTTTATTAGTAAACAGTCCTTCCAAGGACATTGTACACCCTTAGCTTATTGGTGAGATTTCCTAAGGTTTAGCGGTGTTGTTGTACTCAATTCAAGAATACATTCAACCACTGTTTAATAATTGATACCAAAATTAACAGCTAGTATGCTTCTGTAGAAACACCGTTTCCTTTTGAATAGCTTCTTACACCTTTTTGCTCTTCCTCTGATTTCATTTTTAGTCACTTACTGGAAATACCCACCTTTCACACTGCTGTTCTTGAAAGCTGACCTTGCGGTCCTTGCAGATCTTTGCTTTCCTGACATGTTAAAAATAGAAAAGTTAAGATGCCTTCATGATCTCAAAAATGACAAAACAGGCTTCACTTTTCAAGCTTTGGCTATTTTTGTCCTTATATCATAAGACATAGAGTTTATTGCCATTGAGTGGCCAGCATATGTATTGTACGGCTGGACCTAAAGTGTATGGAAATTTTTATCACGATATTTTGTGATACTTTTCTGACAACAATAAAAAGTTACATCAAAAGTAACCACTTTTTATCTAACTGTGGCTGTTGCTGTGTGACTCAGAGAAATCATAGTTGCATAAACACAAATGCTGCTCTTGAAAAACACACCTATTTCTAACGTGCTTCTTTTAGGACACCGGCCACTCAAAGATGTGGGATTTGTGTCACTAAACCTCTTACAGTAACTGCGTTTAGTCATATTTTCAAATTGAACAAGCAGTGGAGAAAATAGTAAAACTAACAATTCCAAAACTACAAACAATTTTGGGGAGGTTAAACACAGTTAACTGGAATTTATTGTGACAAGAATATGTCAAAAATTCTTACAATAATAATGTATTGTGATCAACGATGAGCGATATGATAAATCCTCATAGATTGGCCTTAATTAAAAAAATACTGTTTCTTTGAAAAGTAAACCAGAAAAAACAACTGCTGCTACACAATTATTGTAGCCGTTTAATTTCTGCTATTATGTTATCTAGTAGTCTGTCATCTTTTGTCCAAAAGATGATTTAGGCTAAAAAAATAAATAAAAAATCACTTTTGTCAAAAAATTATTTAGACCATTATTTTAGTAACGTGATATTTATCAGTCAACATCTTCTTATTGCACTTAAGCGGAAATATAGAATAAAACAATGTGCTTATTGCTCAGAAAGGTTTTAATAAAGTTACATCAAATGTATAAAAAGCTGGGTAATAAATCAAACCATCTGTCGTCTGCTGAACAGAATGGCTTCTTTTACCTTGACAGGTTTCTATATTTCTTCTACTTTTTTTAAAGTTTATTCAAGTCTTGCACTCAGTGGTGTGAGTGTAAAGTAAGAAGGAGAAAATTCAGAGTTGTAGGAAAAATACTGTAGCTGTTTAAAGATCTGAACCGTAACTGGGCCTACGTTGCCTCGAAGGTAATGACTCAGTGAGTAATATATTTGATCATTTAAGCACCACAAAACTCTGACTCAGCTGAACTTTGTTTATAAAGCAAGTTTGACCCCGGTGGGGCTTTGAACAGAAACTGGACTTAAGCGAAAACACCATCTCACATGAGCCTTCATTTATTATGTATAAATTTAAGTCTTCCACTTGTAAAGATTGGCGGTATCAGGGGGAACAGCGTGGCCACTAGCAGAGCCAAAGGCACTGAGGTGTATTTTTTGTAAATACAAAGTTCAGCCATATCACAATAAAGGACAGTTCCTCCACAATAAGCCTGTCTAAGTATGCCAGTCAGCTGATCACCGTTCAGTCCAGCATTCCTGGGCGTCAGCATCCAGTGTGGCTATTGTGACTCGCTGAGTTATCTCTGTGTCACACAACACCCACTGCAAAGCTGGTAAACACTGAGCACTCCTACTCGACTAATTCCTCAAGCAGTAGCTCTGATAGAAGCCATCCTCTGTTGGTGTAGAGGTTGGAGGATGCCGTTCCTCTTCCACTCAAACCACCGGTCAGCACAGCGACTCCATATAAATCGTAATTCAGCTTCTATAAATAACCCCTCCTTAACACTCCCAGTTATTATTTATTTATTTATTTATTTTTTACAAACATCAAGCTGAATATAATATTGCTTTGTTTTGTCGTCTCCATAGCAACTTGTGATTGAGCAGCAACACAAAGTGTCTCTTGTCTCAGCAGGAAGGAGACCGAAAGACATCTTTTGTGATGCAGCTCTGCTGAAAATCTGCTCCTCGATTGAAGGGCATGATGGTGTTTGGCATATTGGAGTTGCTGCGTATCTTTTTTTTTGATCACCGCGTTGGTATTTCTCCACTAGGCTCTATTTTCAGACAGAAATACTTTAAAATAGCTTCAAACCAGTCTGTCATATCATGCATCCTGTCAAACATGATGTCAAAGGTCAGACAAGTGCTGTCACCATCAACCATTTCAAAAGCCATACGCTGCCTTTTTCTAAATTTTAGATCTAAAAATAGTAGATATTGCCTGATGTTAGTCTATTAAAAGCATCTAAATGCTGCTCTCTGATCATCAGAGGATCATCCTCAGCTGTAACCGGATAATTCTGTAATCTGTGAGAGAAGCTTTTTATTTTATTTTATTTATGTTTTATTTTTTGCTTTCACTGTGTTGTAGTAACAACAATGTGGAGGATATTTGTCGGGTCGACGGCTCCTCAAGCTTCAGGAACGCGTAGGAGAAAGTTACTGCTCCGTCAGCGTCAGTGTGTGTATCTTTTAAAAATTTTTCTTATGGCAGGATTAGAGTTTCCAGTTCTGATTATCCCTCAGGTGTCAGCCTGAAAGTCAGGGACAATAAGGCTCAGCTTGGCTGTATGGAGATCGCAGGGTTTGTCTAAAAATAGACAGGATGTGTGTTGCCTGGTGTCACCCTCAGCCCAGAAAAGGACAAAGACTTTTTTTGTTTGTAGTATTCCTCCAGTTCCTGGATATTGTAAGAGTTTCTTGCATAGAGGAGCTTGGTCCAACAATCCTGAACACAAGTGTCTGGTGATCATATCATGACCCCTTATAGACTGTAAGACATGTGATGCACGGAAAGAAAATGTCATCTTCACCTAATCTCAGAGTGTCCTCACT
Source organism: Poeciliopsis retropinna (assembly GCA_010277075.1). NCBI lineage: Eukaryota > Metazoa > Chordata > Actinopteri > Cyprinodontiformes > Poeciliidae > Poeciliopsis > Poeciliopsis retropinna. The sequence goes on from VMRM01000016.1 coordinate 9,957,423, forward strand.
ATAAGGAAATCAAGTGTGACGCTTCATCTGGACCAGAAAATTTTAATATGAAAGATTCTGACATTTTTGGGCTTTCTAGTTTAGTTTATTAAGGGAGACATAATGAACAGCAAGTCAGGTGTTGTCATTTTTTTTTTTTTTTTGCCTGGCCTAATAGGACTTTCTTTAATAAATGCTGTTCAGCAGACCAAATAGTAAAATTTTTGCAGTTCCTTGCATTCTGTTGCAACCACAAACGAGCATGTACTGTACCTAGGATTTTACCCGACAGGCCGACATAAGTGGGGCAGAATTTTGGTTTTCAATATTCTCTCCAGATAATAAATCCGTTTTTTATGATTACAATCTTGTGCAACAAATTAAGAATCACTCTGTGTAATGCACTCTATGTACTCAGTAAAAATACACTTGTGCAAAATTCACATCTGGTTGAAGAAACAGCCTCATGAAGACAGAAGCATAGGAGTTAAGGTAAGAGGCAATGTCTCCATTAAGCACTATTTTATCTCTTATGAAATGCAATGGCACAATTAGAAACCTATCAAGTAACATGACAAACTGGTCAATGGGGCATTAATTAAAGAGGCAGCCAAGAGGCTCATCATAACTTATCCAGTCTTTGAAAATATGAGGATCAAGAACTGAAAGTCACTGTATTCAGATTCTCTCTATTTAATCTCACTAACCTTTTTCCGAAGAAGATGGGCAGAAATTTTACTTTTTATATGCACAACAGTAGTTACAGACGCATACCCTTTGTAGTTGGTGTTGTACAAACTATTGACTGGTGGAAAATACAAATGCACAGCAGATTTTCAGATTCAAAAGTGTAAAAAATGTTAAATTATCTCTGTTTTTACTTCCATTTCAACAACTTCCATTTGTTGGTCTACCACCTTTCTCCCTCATTCGACCAGCAGCCACACTATTTTAGCATTAGAAGGAATTTACAAGGTGTTGTGCTGTTAATGATTGACTCACATTATGTAATGTGAGGAGAAAAAATCCCAACCTTTTCTATGCTACACCGCAGAAGACTTTGATAAACAGGCCTGCAGTAAGTGCCCAGAGGAGATGGTGTAAGTAGGCCACACAGTAACGCAGTGGGATGTTAGTGGAATCGTGGCCCAGCTTCATTCACAGTTTATCTATATGGAATCCCGAGTACTTCTTTTACGCAGCAGAGTTATTACAGTCCAGCAAGGCGTGGATGTGCCAGTGGATGTGAGAGTTGAAACCCAAGCCTTGCACTGATGCACTGTGGTGATTTCTGAGGTTTTGCTTGAACCCCTTGACTGTCACCACAAAAAACATGCTTGCAAACCAATGGGTCAATGAGGACACTGGTTTACTCATGACAGTTGAGGGGTTTTAAAGAAATGTTGTTGCAGATGTGGTTACTAAGCTATAGTAAATGGGTTGCAGGTGTTGAAGTATGGATAAGAAATAAGTTGATTTATCTTTTTATGCAGCAGTGTTTAGAAGAGTTGAAATGTGGTCACTAGTTCTCACGTTCTGGTAATTCTGAAAAGTGATCCTTAACAGTAGGTGCTCATTATGTTTTCTTTGATGTTAACATTATTCTGCTTGTATTATTACTTGCACCTGGTCTTTTTTTAGTCAAATTACAAAGTTTAGAAAGTCCATTGAGCCTTGGCAGGAGTTTATCAGTGCTGTGTTTGTTGGGCTGCCTTTGATGGACTTTATCTTGTTGGCTTTTAAGAGGTGTTTCAGGGACCGCTATAACTTGCTTATTGCATATACCATTTTCAGCTAAATTAATCGGTGGTTAAAACGAGTATCACAGACAAGACAAAAGCATTTCAAAATTCTTCTAACTCATCTCCCTGCACAAACAATAAATTTTGTGCAGACCATTTTCTCAAAGAGGTTTTGCAGCAAGCACTGACAAAATGACAGACACTTCCTTTACATATTCTAAACCAAGCTTATAACCTCATATTTGCATATGGTACAAACAAGTGAACGGCCCAGATCTGCCAAACAGGTTGTCTCCAGTTCTGTCAGTGTCTTTAGCACATCTGTCATAGCTCAAATTCTCCTTCATCGTGTATTTTATTTTTAAAGGGACCACATTTGGATGTTTGACAGTCATCTTTCCTCCAATCATAATGACAAATAGTAGATGCAACTTTTCACTTCTACAAGACTGAATACAGGGCCATAGCTACTGCAATGGTACTGTTATTAGTAGTTCTTGTTATGGGCAAGTTTTTACAGGTGTTTTACACAAATCATAGTTTGATAACTGTAGTTCTTCATAAAACAATTTTAAAAATTGTTTCTATTCATGTCTCTGGACACTTTGTTATTCCGAAACTGTTTCAAGAAACTTGATTCCTCTTTGAAGCTACAAAAATAGGAATGGGAGACAACTTGGCACATAAAATGACATTATAGCATCATCAAGTTGACAACTTGGCATACAGAGTAGGATTCATAATGGACTCAAGAAATGGGGAGCAACGAATGACAGCCACAAGCGAAAGTTTCCTCAACCGGGAATGAAAGCCAAGATATGGGACGCAATGACAGCGACAGTTGAACATTTTTCCCATTTTTTGTCCCATTTTTCTTGTTTCTCATCGCAAGGCCATCTGTGCATGTCTACATGTACAAGCTCAATATTTACCATGCAAGATTTTCTATGCAAGGAGTCAAGAGGTTGTTTGATTCCTCCAGTCAAGGAATCAAACAACCTATACTAGGAGGGCAAGCAATTGTCTCATTGCGCAATGTCTATTAGAAATGAATGGAAAGGGCAGGGCGTTTAATGGCTAAATGTCTCTGAAGCTAAGACATTGCTAGCTAATACCTCTCCCATACTTCACCTGAAGCTGAGCAGTCGACGGGTGGTGAGGTGGTTGCAGGATGTTCATATTCACACGCTTACTGCTTCAGCGTACGTCACGCTGTGGTCCTGACTCCATTGCTGCTTCCTCCAGTTTGCACTAATAAAACGGTGACGAAGCGAGTGCCACTCCTCCCTGCTGACAGAATCCCGTCTGGACAACAATTATGCAATTTCCATCCTGTAGATTGTATATATTTTGTGAAGAATCATACAAATATACATAACCTCTCAGGGCATCTCATAAGCGCTCCTCAAAAGTATTCAAAACATGGATAGAGGAAACAAACTAGTTGAACATATCAACATTTCTGCAGAAAACACTGTCACAAACTTCTGATCACACAACACATCGGACAGAGCTCTGTCAGAATAATTCAACAAGGACCTGGTGTCTGGAAGAAAGGGCGACGCCTCCCTACAAGCAAAAAGAGAGCGTTTTTGTTATGCAACCACGTCACTGAAAAGCAATTTTGAGCCTGAAGAAGCCTTTCATTTATTTATTTTTTTGGCTCAATTTCTGATTTATCTGCAACAGGTTTCTTCTTCCATAGAGAGAAATTGAAGAATTAATCTTGACTCAGATTCACAGTTTCTATATTTATTAAAACATGTTTTTTGATATAAAGAAAATACTGACTAGCCTTTTGTACTAGTACTATGGTGAGAACTTTTAGATCCACACTGACACCCCAGTCTATGACATCACATTGCAAGAGAGACCCTACCATTAGCATTTCTAGACCACTCTGCAAACTGTCCATAGATGAAGCAAGCGCTGTGTGTGTTGAGGGTGTGTGTTAGTAGATTCCTGACTTGATTATTCTGAGAAAACGTCAAGTGGAGCTGAAAACACGTAGCAAGTCACAACCTGAAAAATGAAAAGTGAACAGCTCGACTAGCTAAATCAACATACCCAAGATTATCATGTGAAACGCACTCAAATATGTTGCCTGTGCTCCAACGCTGTGAGGCCAACAGGCCGCCTTTGTGCTCCAGTCTGCTTTTAGTTGAATGTTGACTGTAACCACCCTGGTGTTGTGGTTGTGTTGGAGGTAGCGAAGCACGGATTCTTTCCTGTCGATGACTCACGTCCTGAGCTCAGTACAGACTGCAAGTGAGGGCCTGGGGGAACTTCAGAATCCGCAAACACACACACATATTCATTCAAACCAAACGGGGCACTTACAAGAGGATAGAGGATGCAACTCTAATTTGAATTCAGGTGTTTATGTTGATTTCCATGCATGCTAGCACACGCAATGCCTGGAGGCCTTCCCACCAGCCAGGGATGTCCTCCATTCCATGTGGCCCTTCCCCTGTCTTGGAAACGCATTCCTTCAAAAGTATCCACAAGAAAAAGGCTTCCAAACCTCCATAGACGCAGAACATTCTTAGGTCAGGTCATTTGTGGAAAGGAGAAGAATTTGTGTTGCATCATAATGTGTTTTTAATATTTTCTGCCCATGCTGGTTAATATGTAATGAAGAGCAGGATGTCACATTTACATAAATATTCTTAGTTTTAACTGTTTTCTCTTCTAGTTTTATGAAGCATTAATTTTTATTGAAATGACATAGCAATTAATAAACAGGGTGCCAACTTAACAACGTAAAGTGTTAGTTATTTTTTTCCCTTTGTGGTGATTGTAAAGTTAATCTTCTAATAGGTCAGAAACCAGACAGAAAACCTTGTTTGCTTCTTAGTAAAACTCATATGACCACATACTGGGGGAAAAGTGCCTAAAGGACAATTGAATGTGTTAATGAATAATAATCTAAAGAATAACAACCCATGTCTGTACCAAAACAAGCCACACATTGTCAAGCGTGGTGAAGAGAGTTTCATGCTGTGGGGATAATTTTAGTTTTTGATAGAGAAATTAGCAACATATTTCAAGAAAATCTAATATAAAATGAGGATATTTTTATAGAATGATGATAATTAAAGGTAGGGTTTAAGATCATGCAAAGGCTTATATGTGCAACTCACAGTATTATAAGCTTGAGTAATAATGCTAAACTAATAGTTTTAATGCAAAGATTTAAAATAAAAACATAAAATTATGTAGTTTTTTCAGAACAAAAAACTACTACAAAAAAGTTACAAAATGTGCTAAAATAAATCTTTTGTTTTTCTTTTATATGATAATTATTAAGAAGGAATGTGTAACAGGGTTTCCACTAGTGTATCATTAGCCTGGCAGGCTACAAAGCTTTACTTGTACCCCCACCAGGCTAAGCATTGCTTATTTATTAAAGTCTTTTTAAAATGTTTGCATTTTTTAAGACTTTGTAGTTGGTGTTTAGGTGTTAATCTTCCAGTCTTTCAGTAACACATGATTATCAAGTGGTATTTAAAAATTTTTTGTCAACTCTTAACTCATAAACACGACGGGCCGCTGGATGAATGACTGCCTGAGCACCCAATCACTGGGCTTAGCGAGTTTTCTGGGGAAAGCCTTGTGAAGAAAAATGTGATTATGATCTAACTTTTTTTAAACAACAAAAAGCTATAATATTGTTCTGCATAATACATAACATTATTACATATTTATTACAGATATACTAATGGTGATTGTAATTCCTTTATTGTTCTGGAGTATGTTAAAAAAACAAACAAAATTGCTTGCTGCCTCTGACAAATCATCAAAACTTAATTCAGTTTCAGCTAAAAACAGTTGGTCATGTTTAACTATGATGCCACATTGAATAAATACATAGCATTTAGAGTCTTTAAGTAAACACTCTTATTCAGAATACTTTTACTTCCTGTCATATTGCTTTTTATTGAGTTAAAGCTGAAATTATTTGAATAATTCTTGTGTACACTGATCGAGTTTCAAAAAGAAGCATTTCAAGCAATTTGTGTGATTCTGTTTTCATTCAATATTGAATGAAAACAGAATCACACAAACTTTATATAGTTTGTGTATTCTATATTGCTGTTGCCAACGTACTACCATCATCACAGAGAAACAGTGATCAAAGACTGGCCTTTGATCACTGCTCTTCTGTGGCACTGCCATTGCAATAAATATTGACTTGTAAGCATTTATTACTTATGTTCTCAATTCACATTTATACTAACAGTCCACTAAGAGCAGGGGATAAGTCAAAGCATATCCAAATGCACATTTAGCTCAATAACCGTCTTTCCACTTGTCTGGAAAGACAGCTGTTGAGTTTCCTCAAAGATCATGTGCTTTAGACCTCTGGGGATTTCAAAAATTAGTCAGAAAGACAGTGAGTAAATGATTCCGCTGTTAAAGCTGTATTTCAGATTCTTTTCGCAGCCACGGTTCTCTTTTGAATAAGTTTAACCTTTGTTATGTGACCTTTCTCTGCAGTGCTGACTGTCGGCGAGGCCTCAAAAGGTCAGAGGGATGCTTCTGGAGGCTTTCCTGTGATTGCTGTTTCCACAGAAGCATGATATCAAATCGCGAGAAGATGACATCACCGTCGCCCACACACAGCGACAGCAGCGGCTCGTCCAAGCTCGACACCAACCAGGTATGTAGGTGTGATGCTCGCATGCTCAATTTGGCTGTTGTTGTGGAGTTTGTTTGTTTTTTATGGGTAACGTGAGCTGACCTCTGATTTGCTTTGTGAATGCGCTCTTATGTCACTGAGGCTGCAAGACCGGTTGTGTGGATTTAAAACTATGAAAAACTGCAAACAGATTATGAAGAAAGCAAAAATGTATGCTCTTGTAGCAAATTTTGCAATAATTTTATACTTTAGAGGTCAGCTTTTTTTTTTTTTTTTTTTTTTTTAATAAATACCTTTAAAAGTTTGTTGAAAATATTTTGGCATCATCTCTGATTCTAATACAAGAGGTCCAATGCACAAAAACTGTCACTATCGACTCTCACCACAACAGCACAATTATGCGAACATGCGGTGGACGATTGTTATGAAGATGTCTCGGCTCATTAGTCATGTGGTTAATAGGTTTTTGCCCCAGTCAGGGAACTGACTGAAGACTAAAAAACTAGAAGGACAAAATAATCATTGAAGATCAAATAAATTAAATGTCCACATTTCTTGTTTGTTTCACATTACTGTAAAACCCCAGCGTGTGCGCCGAAAACTTCTGCAACATGTTATTGCTTTGAAATTACTTCAAAAAGTATACTAACATATTAAAATGAGACTACTCTTGTAAGCTCCCGATTCAGAATCCTAATAGCACCTCTGCTTTAGTTTTACCAGATGTCGTTTACATCTGGTATGTGCAGTTGTGTACACAACATCTGTTATCTGAAGGGAAGGAATGTGGCTTGCCTGTCTGAGTCATGGCGTGTTGCTCCTGTGTTTTCCTTCAGGATAGCTGGGAGATCGTGGAGGGACTCAGGGGGACTCCTGCCAGCATCCAGGAGCCTGACAGACAGGACGGCTTCCTTCTCAAGAGGAGGAAGTGGCCCATGAAGGGATGGCATAAGGTGAGCAACTCACCTGTCATTTTATAGCTCTACAAAACTTTAAAATGTTTTGTACAGATTTTTGATCACTAAAGGATCAAAAATCCTTTTTCTTTTTTTTTTTTTCTTTTTTCTTTACTTTTTTTTTTTTTCTTTTATTTGTTTATACCCTCGTTATAACTATTTTTAGAAATGTATTTAATTACTTTCAATTAATTCCAGATACCCGAGGGTATCTGGAACGAAGGTAATTCTGGAATTACCTTCAAACATATCCAGTTAAGCCCACAAATATTCAAACCGGAGCTGAAAAAGTGTGTGTAAGCAAACCTTTCCCAGTTACACCAGTTCTAGCTAGAAGAATGGAGAAAACTTATTGCAAGAATAATATCCAGAGGGGAAAAGGTTACGTGTATTTTCAGGCCGTGTATGCTTTCAATTTTGCATAATAGATCCTTTCATTCACATCTTAATCTTTGACTATAGATCTTAAATCTCCAGGTAGGTCCTCATTTCATGCACTATTACCTTTACTTTGTGTCTCAATCTTTTCATTCTTTTATTCCCAACAGCTACGATGCCAATGACTCAAATAAGGTTCTGCTTTTTCTGCTCAGGCTTATCTGTAAAGGTCTGCCTTGCAGCACCACACTTATACTCATTGCCTAAGTTCTCCTGGAGTGCCCTGTCAGCATACATCCAGGATTATAAAGTTAAAATGTCCTCGTAAACTATGATTACATCAGTTGTGATCATTCTCTTTGCCGCTGGTCACCTGTTTAACTGCTGCGGCCATAAAATTCAAATGTCAAGGTTACGGGAAAGCATGTGCTTTTAATTTCATAATCATTGTAAAGAGAAGCTGTAAGAACATTGTCACTATTTAGATTTAATACTTCATGGTATTTTTTTTTCACTTTTCTCCCTTAGAGATACTTCGTCTTGGAGAGAGGCATCTTGAAATATGCAAAGCGACCAGCTGATGTAGGTGTAACCTCATCTGTCATCAATTCTTTGCTATGTACTTTTTTATTTTGTCATATTACAATCGCAAACGCGCTGCAAAATTTGGTTAATAAATCACTGACACAAGGGACTGTGTACAAAAAGGTTTTCAAAATCTAAAACCATGTATCACTGCTTTTCTGCTTCATAATTTGAATCTGCTGTGTAATAAAACATTGAAGTTTGTGATTCTAATGTGGCAATTAAAAAAAAACAAGACAATGGAAACCAACTTCACCGGTATTATTATTTTACCACAGCTGCAGAAGGGAAAGGTCCATGGACTGATAGATGTCGGCCTCTCTGTTATGTCCATCAAGAAGAAAGCTTTGTGCATCGATCTGGACACCGAGGACAACATTTATCACCTAAAGGTAACTCTGGAAACACAAACTTGTGGCTCATCGCCTCCATGTGTTTTCTTTCATTTCCTTCATTTCCTGTGCCTGTTTCACGCAAAAAAACATTCTCAGACGCTTTATTCGGCTTCCTAATTCGATCTTCCGGCACGCAGGTGAAGGCTTCAGAGCTGTTTGATGAGTGGGTGTCAAAGCTGCGTCACCATCGTATGTTTCGGCAGAACGAAATTGCGTTTTATCCTCACGAGACCTACCTCTTCCACCCCCATGCCGCAAGCTCACCTTCGTTTAATGACTCACTTAGAAAAGTAAGTTGTCTCAGGGCTTCTTTTTATTTATTTATTTAAAAAATTTTTTGCAGAAAAAATGTTTTTTGTTTTTAGATTATGTCATGTTTTTTCACCTCTCTTTGTATCTTTCAACAGAGAGCAACTCTTACTAAGCAGGCGTCATTCCACCAGTCTAATTTCAGCTCCTGGTTCCACTCTTCAGAGGAGATGAGCAAGTGCTCCAAAGGTGTGGTTTGTTTCCTTCTCTTTTTGTCTTTCCAAAGAAAGAATCACTGCATTTTCATCTTGCTTTTCTTTTTTTTTTGTTAGTCTTTACTCCTCATCACTGTGCCTGCATACACCTTCCACTTTTATCTAATAATAATCTGCTGTTCACTCAGAGCTGGAAGAATGCGAGTCTTATCTGCTGGAGCTCAACCAGCTGCTGAAGAGCATGGAGGTCATCCACCGCACGTACTCGGCTCCAGCCATTACCGCACTACAAGTGAGCGCAGCCACACGGGATTACATTTGCTTTAAGAATGGACAGAGAAATGCCATCAGCAGCGTGTTAATGTGTTTGCAGCCATTGAAACGGCGCTCGCCTTAGCAATTATCAGCACATTCAGGATGCTGTGCATCACTATCACCGTGTTTGATCTGCCAGCAAAAAACTTGGCTTGTACACTTTGCGTGTATTTGGACACCCAGGAAGTGAATCACAACAGGAAGTTCATCTATGAATGTTGGTATTTCTGAATATAAAAGTTATTTTAGAGAATTTATTAGCCTTGTGGCTTACTGAAAATGATCACACATCTCTGCCCTTCAATTCAGTTCAAAGATATTGTATAATAAATATTATTACCTTTCTGACTCAATATCCAGGCAACAGAGACAATATTTCATAGTAACATGTCCTGGATAGTGCTGCAACTAATGATTATTTTAGAAATTAATAAAAACTCAGTCAATTATTATGACGATTAATCAATTAATTGGATGAAAGATTTAGTCACATTCTGCTGATTTTTTATTTCACCACTTCAGGTATATTGTACAATATTAAAAATACTTGAAAATGCAAATAAAACAATTAAATTCCTTTTTATTAAAAAAAAAATAATTTTATTGGATAAATACAATGACACAGAATTCCTTTCATTTGTAGCAAAAGAAGGCTAAAAAAAAAGACATTCTGACATCAAAATGTGAAACACTCAACCCTTTTTGCTGAACTTAACGCGGTTATAATGCAGAGCTGATTTGTGGATAATTTTCTGACTAATAGATGGATACCAAAAGTAGATTTATTTTTACAGAGTTTGAACCAATTGAAGCTAAAACTCTACAACCTGAGGAGTTGTGGGTATAACATAATTACAGACAAAAGTTTGTTTTATCTCGCATGCACAATGTAGATATTTTTGTATACACTTTAATCATGATTAATCCGATTAGTCGTTTCAGCCCTTTTCCTGGATGACATCATCAAACACTGCTAATCTGCCTCATTTGCTTTTGCTCCCCTTAAAACAACTGTCTGGTCATAAAAACGCAGGCGTAAAAATACTCAACCAGAGGCAATGCTTCTACCAAAACAAAACCTGATTAAGCGTCTACAAAAATAACAAATCAGAGCTAATGTCACAGTGCTGCGACACGACGGTGCCACCTTCTGCAAATCTATCAAAATCTTCTCTTTAAAATTAAGATTTTCTCCCATCAAATACAGATTGAACACTGACAGACATGGAATAGGATCTAGTATTTTTTCTAAAATGTACCGTGAACATTTTAAGTTCATTAAATCTTCATGGTCATTCTTCTTTGGCACCACAGGCATCTGCTTATGACATCCCCAAAAAGGAGAAGAGGCCCCGTAGATGGCGATCTAAAAACAGCAAAGAAGCCAAATCCACACTACAAGTATACCTCTGCTCTCTCTCTTTTTTTATGTGAAAATGGGCTCTTTGCACCTGCCGCGCTGACGTCACAACCGCTTTTTTCCGCTTTGAATTACCATGACGGCTAGAAAAGACAAAGTCGTATTTCAGACGCAAAAAAAACAATACTATGCATTTGTTGTCTTCCTAATATAATGGAAGTTTAAGTTTTTATGGGTTTCCAAGCGGTCCTGAATTAAGAAGACGGTGGCTTGTAAATATTCGTCGCTACCAGTTAAAGATAACGCCGCACAGCAAAGTTTGCAGCCTTCACTTCACTCCGGATCAGCTTCTTCAGCCTAAAGAGCGAGTGTATGGGAACGAGAGAGCAGAGCAGAGCCAGACAGCCGTGCAACTGATCCGCCTGTACACACTGCTGTAAACACGGCCCTGCTTCACAAGAAGCATGCAAAACTAATAAAACAAAATAACACGGAGACCTTTAGGAACACTGCCATATTTTTCTAAAAGTAACTTCTCTGAACCTGAACAGTCAGCTGAACTAGAACTCTGACACCAGAGCTGCTCTACTGTTAAGCTACACGGTTGTTATGGTTCGTCAGGCTTCGAAAGCAAAAACCCGGAACCTAAAATGCCCCATTAGTTGGTTTCTGACATTAATGACAATAAACGCACGCAAAATACTTGAAAATTGTTGAGATCTGGATCTCCTTTTCAAGAGGGAAAATGTCCGTTAGAATGGATGAAAAATGTTTAGATACTTAAATATCAGATTTTTACAAGAAAAATGTTCGAGAGTATTGCCTACTAGCAAAAGCTAAAGCTAATGTTAACCACGCAAAGTTTAAAGAAAGCAAAACTCACCTTCGTATCTGTGAATGTATAACGAGGCGTACATCTTAAAACCTTTGTCCAGCTTACTTGTTGGGGCTTCGGATCGATGTATATTATTGTTACATTTGGAAAGCTCTACAAATACCCAGTGTAAAATGCCATTTTCAATAGATCGGAAACGATCGAGCTGCTTTTCCCCGAACGCGGAAGCTGACGTGCAAAGAGCCCATTGCCAGTCAGTCATACACCAACATCAGTGAGCGAATAAAGGGGAAAATCATGGATCTTCCTCTGATTGCTAGGTTCCAAGCTGCATCTCCATCCAGTCCCCCCGTCTCCATGCTTCCAACCCCAACCTCCCCACTATAGAGTCCGCCTCACAGGAAGCCTGTCCCCAGTCGCCCGACTCACCGACAGAAGTGTCACGTCTGCAGCAGGACTTCTACCGACTGGCCAACAAAAGTGAGTTGGAAGTGCATGGCATGTACAGTAGACAGAGACACAGAGAGAGAGATTGGGGGGAAAGAGAGCTTCTGTATGTTTTCCTCTGTATGGGTGCATAGTTGCCATGACAACTCCTGTTCCAAGTTTCTTTTCTGTGTCTGCCTTTTGCCTCTCTCCAGTTCATGTTTCATTGAAATCAGCATATGGCTCCCTGGAAACAGAGAGGGAGCGGCAGCAGCATACCATCAACCTGCAAGCGCCGCAGCCGCCTGAAGTCGTCAGCCTCAAGAACCTCTATGCTTCAGTAAAAGAATAAACCCTTGTAACTTTTGCATGGTTACATTTGGTTATTTGCATTATTTTGTCTAATTTATCTCAAATAATATCTGAAACTAGGAGGGTACAAGTTCCTCGCACTCCTTGGTCCACCAGTCGTCCGGTGAGAGCAGACTATCTATCCCAGAGTCCATTTCAGAGTTCTTTGATGCACAGGAGTACCTTCTGTCTTCGTCTTCGTCTGAGAATGAGGTCAATATTCTCTTTATCTCAACTGATGTTTTCTTCTTTGTGTTCAAAACCAAATGGGTTTAGAAAAATGTTTGAAAACCACAGTAATTTAACATTGGCTATGTTGTCTGTACTGCGACATGAAAGGTTTTTGAATATTTCTTGGAGCGTAAAGTTGTATTAGTAATAATCAGAACAACAATCTTATGAAGTAAACATTGATTGTTTTCAGACACTTAAAGCTAAGAAGACATGAACAGACATGTAGTTGGAAAACACTTCAAATTCATTGAATTGACATATTGTTAGTGCAAAATATTCAGAATTAGGATTAGTTTACAGTCTGTCTTGTGTTGTCTACAGTGAAGCAAAAGTGCATCAGAAAAGTAATCACAGCACTTCGCTTTTTCCACAATTTGAAGAAAAGAAAACTGAGTAGAATCCTGATATAAATGCTTCTAAACTGTTTACATCCTAATGATAGTCTCCTTATCCATCATGTGTATAGTCTCATTTTAAAGTAGTAGCAACATTTTCCATAAAACCAGAGATGATCAGAAAACAAATCCTCAAAGCTTGAAGACTTTACGGACATTCGCAGTTTTGTCCGTCGATCCTGCATTCGGGAGCATCATTAATCTTTCCTCATCAATTCCCTTTGTCCAGGTGTCAGACGACGACTCTTATATCAGCGATGCCAGCGACACCGTCTCCATGGATACCTTCGACGGAGGGGGAGCGAGACACAACTCCGGTACACGATGAAGTTGTTTGTCTGCTTATGTGTTAAGTCAGACTAATCTCTGTAACAGATGGAGAGCCGCCACAGCTTGAATAGATGTTTTTTTTCTGCTCAGCATTGGGCCGTTGTTTCTGACTAAGCCTTGGTGTAAAACTTGGTGTTTTACTGACTGTCGGCACTATATAAATTCTGCAAGTTTAGAATTGGTGCAGAGAAGGTGTTAAACATGAGCAATTTTAGCGTCTGGATGTGTTTGCAAACTAAATGTGGCTATTTGTCACGGTTTATCCCAATCCATCTGTTAGCAGAGATTGTTAAGTCACTTCTGCTTGTATTTCTCATCAATTCCGTTGCATCCGCCTAAAATCGCCTTTTGGCTTCTTCTTCTCTGGATACATATTTAACCGTTCTCTGATTTTTAGAATCTAGATTTGACTCGGATCTCTGTTTCAAACGTCCCGTCCCTTCTGCAGTCAGCAGCGTATTGACCTTGACTTGCCGTCGCTCCACGCTGCCGTCGCCCTGTCTCTCCAGCACCATAAGCCTGTGGAACATCCTGAGGAACAACATCGGCAAAGACCTGTCCAAAGTAGCCATGCCCGTGCAGCTCAACGAGCCAATTAACACCCTGCAGCGGCTGTGTGAGGAGCTGGAGTACAGCGAGCTCCTGGACGTCGCAAACCAGACCGAAGACCCTTACCAACGCATGGTATATATACAACAATAACAATGAAAACAATTTGGTCTAACAACACAGTTGCTGACACACAAAGTGAATTTTACCTAATTGTCTTGCCATGCATACCAGGTCGATGTATTTTCAGTTGGTTTTATGCAGTGGACTTCAAACTAGTATGTAATTGTAACATGGAAGGAAAATTATACTCAGTTTTTAATATTCATAAAAGGTTAAAAGTGTTTTGTGCTTTTGAATTCAGCCTACCTGCTAACTGCAGCTCTTTCGGCTTGTATGTCTACCAGTTTAGAAACGCTAACTGTACGAATTCTTCATTGCAAACTTGAACCTGATGGCTCAGGCTGGGTCTTTCTAATACATGAAAATGTTTGGTTCTTAACTGCTCCATCTTAGATCCGGCTCTTTGGTCTTTGTTCTTCTAGAACAGAGTTCTGCAACCTGCGGCTCCAGAGCCTTTGGACGTTCCACAATGGCTTCTTATAACAGAAAGCAGTTAATATTTTTAAATACAGATATAATAACAAATGCTGGCTTTTAATTTTTTTTTTTTCCAAATTTACCCTGGAATATTAGCAACAAATTTCCACAAATAATAACTCTAAAAGTCCTAGTAATGCTTTAGAGTTTTCCTTTGGTATCTGTGCTTTAAAAAAAAAAATCCACTGTCTTTTATGTTTATCTCTATATTAAATCCTAAAATAGAGATAAAACTCTGGTACTTTAAAAATTACAATAAATTTCCTGGAGTAGATGAAGTCATGTGACACATTTGTGGCTCTAAACTAGGTTTATTTGGCTGTTCTGAGAACAAAATAGCTCTTTAAGTTGAAACAGTTACAGAGCTCTGTACTATATGTTGAATCTCATCCCATTATTAAGTCTTTTGTAACGTCCAACAGTGTTTACTTTCATAAGTTCTGTTTTTAGCTCCATCCATCGACCTTCAGCTTATTTTCACTGCCGAAAAAATTCTTTCCACGGCGAGACGTTGCCACGTTTCACAGTGCGTAGCATTAGTTTCTCCCCAAACATAGCATTTTGCTCACTTGTCCAATTTGGATTTCATCTGACCAAAGCTTCCTAGTGTGTGTTGTGTGGTTTTTTTAAATCGTCCAGATAATATATATTTCTCTCAATGTCTCAACTCCCAGGCTGAATGCTGGATAATTAACCAAAGGTAAATAAAGTGAAAAGGGAAAACCCTTTGGGGTAGAAAGCATGCTGCCATAGCAGCACTGGCATCAGTAATTTGTTTTACCGCACCTCACTAGGATGTCTTTTTTTTTTCTTCTTTTTTTTTTTCTTTTTTACTCACGTTCTTCATGGTTTTACAATTGAACTAAACCTCTCTGCTCTCTCCTCACCACTGGTCAAACACATCGTGAATGGGGAGCACAATGCAGCTTGCAGATGATTATCCGCTGCATTCACCTTCAATCAAACAACTGACATTTACTCATTTAAACTTCAGATGGCACAAAGGTTTATATTCCACAACCTGTCAGAATAAATAGGGGTGCTAAATTGGTGCCACATTATTTTTTTGTAAATGTTGAAAATCTAAGTAAGTTGTGTGCTATCTCTTGTTTCTGCAGGTGTATGTGGCAACCTTTGCCATATCTTCCTACGCGTCGTCCTACTACAGAGCCGGAAGCAAGCCCTTTAACCCCGTTCTGGGAGAGACGTACGAGTGTGACCGGCCTGATAAGGGCTTCAGGTTTATAGCTGAGCAGGTGCTATCACACGGTCTTCATATTCCACTTACTAAAGTATATAGTGTTCTCAAACATATATGAAAAGTTTAGAGTATTTCTGTCCAAACTGTTAAATTACCTACACTGAAAAAAAAGAAAATCTGTGCCATTCGTCTGTCACTTCTAACATTTTAAAAACAGACACAACTTGCACAACTGGTTAGACTACAGATCTGTTTTGAGCCTCTTACTAAAGCTAAAGTGCACAGCAGTCACTATTTTGATTTTACATATTCACAAGGTCAAAGTAACAAAACAACTTAAACCACAGTTTGCAAAAAGAAAATAGCCGAATGCAGCAGCTTTGTGGTTACTGAGATTTAAATAAGCTCAGTGGATAAAGATCCGTTTCACAAGTATCGGTTGATCGCCAGCGAACCCAAAATTTAGGAAACGGGGAAATGGGGAGCCGACTAGCGACTTTCGCTTTCTAAATAATTCAAGTGATTCCATTTTGTCGCCTTGCTGATTTTCGCCAAAATAACTGATACCCTCCTGTTTCAGTTGTTTTTAACATTTTCATACGTGATGAAAAGGTCATATTGCAACCCTAGATTCAATAAATTGTCAAACACAAAAGAAACTTAAAATAAAGGGCCTTATCATTTCTTCTGTCCGATTCCCAGGTGAGTCATCACCCACCTGTCTCAGTATGTCACTGTGATTCAAAGAACTTCTGCTTTTGGCAAGGTGAGCGCATGTTTGGAATTACCTCATTTCCACCTAGTAGATCAGTGCTGTCATACTGTCTGTTTCATGCTTCAGCATCTTAACGTTTTGGATGAAAACTTGTTTGTGATTTAAATTTAGCTCATTTGGCTCCTTGATCTTAGTTGATATTCCTGAAACATAACAACAGATGAATGTTAGATGAAGCATAACATCCATTTGAAACCGATAATCCAAAGGTAGTAAAGAAAGAGATGCTCTGTTTGTTTCCATTAGTCTACATGAACCAGAAACCAATTGTAAAAATTGGTCAGATTAACTCTTTGATTATTTAAATGAGAATAGTGCTGTTTCTGCGGTCACAGCCTCTCACCTGTTGTTTTGTGTTGTCCATTTTAGATGTGCGATGGAAAAATAAATTCTGGGGAAAGTCCATGGAAATAGTTCCCATGGGAACCACACATGTCACACTACCTGCGTAGGTCCTCTCCATTTTTTATTATTTTTTTTAAAATCCTGTGGGTGTGTATGTTTAATCAGAGTGTTTGGGTAATTGTGCACAACAAAGCGTGTCATTGTGAAACAATAATAGGAGAATTGTGCGCATGTTTTCCCCGCAGCTTCGGGGATCACTACGAATGGAACAAAGTGACGTCCTGCATCCACAACATCCTTAGCGGCCAGCGCTGGATTGAACACTATGGAGAGATGGCCATCAAGAACACGAACAGTAATGTCTGCCAGTGCAAAGTGACATTTGTCAAGGTGAAAAACAAATGCAAATGTGTTCTGTACTGAATGTTTGAAATTCTTCTGTGATGTTTTATCAGAGCACTGTGTTTAAATAAAGAGCACTATGCTGTCTTTGCTATGCTGTCGATGCAAACACTGCCATCTAGTGGAGGAAATATGGATATATTGGACAAAAAAGATGAGCTCAGAAAATTTTTCTCCTAAATGGACAAACTTTGCAAGTAAATCCCAGTAAATTAGAGAATATCTCTGAACATTTACTTGTTTCAATTCACATAGTGACTCTTGCATATTGTATAGTTTCATTACAAAAATGGTAAACTATTTCAAGTATTCATATTTGTTGGGTTTTATAATTATGACTGCATGAATTAGATTTTTACAAATAATTACAAATAAACTGGGTGTTCTCACGTCCGTAAATTGTCTTAAATGAATTTGAAATACTTTAAGGCCTTAATTTTGAATACACAAATTTAAGAAAGTATGTTGTCCTTAAATACGTTAATTACAGGTCTTAAATTTTGTTCTCATGTCTAGTATAGTATGTGTAGTTTTTATTTAACGGGACTTTTCTGTCAGGCAAAAGTTTGAGTTCTGCGCTGACATTTTTATTGTGTGTGACTCGAGGCGGTTGAGGCTACCGCTAAGTAGATGCTAACATGCTTTTGCTAACTAGGTTTTTTTTTTTTTTTGCCTCTGTCATGGGTGAGGACAAATTTATTAGCAGTTGGCTGGATGATTTCTGTTGCCATTTGAGCTGTATTCATACACGTTTAACTTAAGTGTGGAGCAAAACCTTGAATCTTTCTGCTGCTCTTTCTAAAAACACATTTTTCTCCTCAGGCCAAATCATGGAACTCCACAGTGAACGAGATACAGGGTGTGGTTACGGATTCAAATGGGAAAGTGGTGCACACCATTTTTGGAAAATGGCATGAATCGGTGTTTCAAGGAGACCCTCCTTCTGCCACTTGTATTTGGAGAGCGAGTGAGTGAAACATGACAGCCAGGAAATCTCAGCCACCTTGGTTCTTGTAAAGACATGATTGTAAATTCTGTTGGTCGTGTGTTTGCCTGCAGATCCCATGCCAGTGGAGCAGGACCAGTACTACGGTTTCACCCAGTTTGCGGTGGAGCTAAATGAGCTGGACCCCGCCTTAAAACCATTGCTGCCCCCCACAGACACGCGTTTCAGGCCGGACCAGAGGTTCGCTCTCGTCTCATTCCTGTTTACTGAGCAGAATCGGATCATGATCACTACTTGTTGGTGTTTTTAAGTTGTTTTTTTCTAACATGCTTAAACGGATTCAAATGACAGCGTCAAAAGAGAATAAAAGATAGAAAAATCATTTAATTTCTAGACTTTTAGTTGTTCCTTTTTCTAAAGTTTCCCATCCATCCCTCCATCAAAGTGCAGCAAGATTTTGAGCCTCTCCTCTACATAGACATTTTCATCACTCAACCCCTTGTGTTTGCGCTTACATCAGGCTGCTGGAAGAGGGGAACATAGATGGAGCTGAAGAGCAGAAACAGAGGATAGAGCAGCTCCAGAGGGAGAGGAGGAGAGTGCTGCAGGACAACAGCATGACCCATCAGCCACGATTTTTCAAGTATGCGACTTTCTACCTGCAAGTTCTTGTGCTCAATCTGATGCACGCTTTAATTCCAACTGGTCTGATGCGACTAGGGAGGAGTTGTTGTAAAGGTCCGACCTGTTTGGGTCGGCATTCGTCACAGCAGGGCATCATTTGTCAAGCAACTACTAAAGAAGTGAATCAGAAGCCATTCTCTGATTAAATATGTGTTGTTTTGTTTGTGTAGGAAGTCCAAGGATGACACATGGGTGAGCAACGACACGTACTGGGAGCAGCGCAGAGAACCCGGCTTTAGCAAAGTGGACTTTCCCGTGTTGTGGTGACCTGCCGGTCAGAAAACATAATAAAACTAAATGAAGTTCAGCAATCAGGAACACCGACCTGGTTAACATGAACTGCTCTGTGTCACAGTAGATGGACCTCCTTCTTCCTCTTTGGGATCAAGTGTGCACGGAGCCTGTGGTGTATATATTATTCTCGTTTGTGTACATTTTCTGCCACTGACTGTAATACACACAGAGTCGGTGTAGACTAAAGGTGCAGATCAGTGTGTTTTACTGCTTTTCACCGTTTATCTAAGTGCCTTTTCAGTGTAATGCTGCGCTCAGAACTGCTGGAGCAGTTATGCAAAAGTACCTTTATTCAGAGACTGACGGCCTTCTGAATGACGAGTGGACAAAAGACCGAGGACTGGAGGTCGAATCCCACTTCTGTGTTCTTCTCTTGTGTCACATTAATGACACAGTGACTTTCTGCTGACTTCAGCAATAAGCTGATCAGTTTTTATATGTCTAAAAAAACAAAAAATGTAAGTACTGCCTTTTTCAGTATGCTGCCTTGTTCATATCATTCATGTCTGTAGCAGGACTGGATGCCGTTTTCTCTTAAGGAAACAGCACAAATGCTCCCTTTTGGAAGTATGTAATAAAATATTACAATGGGTGGAAAAATTATGCATTATTTATTTATTATTAATACATGCAGCGGTTTATTTCACTTCATTCCAGGTAAAAATGATTTTATTCCACTCTTTAATATATTCCTGTCTGCTTTGAAGTGTTGTAGGGTGAATTTTCCTCATATTTACCCTGCAAATAACTGTATATATATATATGGAACAAACTTTCTTTAGCTTGCCAATAACTGATGGTGTAATCCATGACGTTACCGTGGAATATTGTTTGTGTGGCCCAGAAATTGAGCTATTGGCATGTCTTGGCAGTCATGAAATTGTTTTCTAGCAACGGTCTTCAGTCAAGAGTCCTCTTCAGGTACATAGGAAGTCTGACTGCTACTGGAAATCCTTTATGCAGACAGCACCGCCCTCCACAATAACTCTTTGAAGATACTTGGAAGATATATGATTTACAACATTTACTTCTCCCGTGGGATAAAGCATGTGAATTGAATAGTTGCATAAATCTGCTCACCCCAAAAGAACATTTTGTAAACCTTAAACTCAGTCACAGCATTCACTCGGTTTTGGTACCCATCTGAAATCGGTTGTAGTCACCTAATTCATAAACTCAGTCAACTTGTGTATAATTTAATTTCTTCATCTGTGAAGACTTAAGAGTGGTTGGAGAGCATTATTGAAACGGCTTAATGAAGGCGACACCAAACAGGTCAGACATACATAAAGTTGAGAGAGTTATGTTGCCAAGTTTTGAACAGCTAATAGAGCATCAACAGAAAGTAGAGACTGATACAACTTCAAACCTTCCAAGATGTGACCATCCATGGAAAGCAGCCCAATAGAAAATCTGGAGGAGCAGCAGAGTTGCAGAGCCAGTTTTAGGTCTAAAGTAATTTCAAAACTGCAAAACTTACCCAAAGTGCTTGGACAGAAGTGTTAAACCACAAGTTCAAACTGAGGGCACATTTTGTCAAAAACCCCTGTCCTGTCGAGCCAGCGACTCTGCAGCGTGACACCGAGAAACCGTGCTCTAATCTTCCATGGCAAATCCAAGAGAGGCTGCTGGCCACCTGAAGGAAGGCTTAGCGGTGATGAACAGGAGCACAAGTTTTCAAAAAGAAAAAGTCAGTCAACAGAGGCATATGGGCTGAAATAGTGTTTCTCATGCCGCCACTGATGCGATACCGCCCTGGGAGGTTGCCCGTGACCTCAAGGATGTTACTGTGCAAAAATAGTCGGTCTGGAGAAAATCCGAGAAGCAGCCACTATTAATAAACATATTATTATTGAAGAGTTTATATTTCAGAAATGCTATTCCCTAAATGAAAAAATGCCATTATTTCACACAAATTGATGCTGGTAAGCCTTTTATTTCTGGTTTTTATGATGACGTTCCACTTGCAGCAAATGAAAACATGACGTGTGAGATTTAAATATTAGATAAACCATTATTAATACCAAAATGTGAGCTCAATTTAGATCATAAAATGACATAGTAATTGGGACAATAACTATTATTTCCAAAATGTTTTCAGAGGTAATCCTATTGTAATAGTATGAAACTAGTTTCCTGCAGCTCCTTTGTTTGGGTAAATCTAATAAATTGTAAATAATCGTCCATACTCTTAAGGCTCAAAAATCTAGAACAGGGATTTTTGGACTTTTAAAAAGCCTCTGAATGTGTGTGAGAATAAAAAAAAGCCTACTCTACTGCACACATGTTGTTCTGCACATGACAGGATGTGATGCTTTGAAATCTGCCGACCTACATCTCACCATCAGGATGTAAAGCATGACCCCAGACAGGCACGATCGATACAAGAGCCGTTAAATTTTCTCTCCTTTGATTTTTTTCTTTTCTTTTTTTTTTTGACTGATCAGAAGTAAAAAAAAAAAAAAAAGGAAAGGCAAGTCTGCTCATGCCCCGATGGGCCACGCAGAAAAGTCCCACTGGGTTCATATGACTCCGCCGGGTGGGCGGAGGAGCGGGGCGGTCGCTCGCCTTTTAACCCCAGATCTGGTCCAGCTCAGCTCAGTTCGGATGAGAGCCGCCGTCGGTCCGTTTTGGCTCCTGGATATTTTCAGTGGAGCCGGCGTCTCTCTGCAGCGTGAAGTCCGGAAACCGCGCTCCGCGTTTAAGGTAAGCGACTCTATTTAGGTCTGAGCTATTAATACGTTTTTGGGAAGACTTGTTTGTTTTTTCTGTTTCCAGGCCCTCAAAATACTCCAGATTCCTTGACTTAATTTTTATAATCTGAGTCATGAGGCTCCAGGCGCAGCGTGGCTGAGAGAGAGAGGGGAAAGTAGGGGGCGGGAGTGGAGTCTGTACTTACTGTAAATTACAAGAGGAAGATTTTTTTTTTTCTTTCATTCAAAAGTTTATTAGTGGCAGGCTTTAGTGGCATCACCGCAACTGAACCCATTTTATTATTGATAAAAACACCAGTGAATGCTCTGACATTGCATGTAAACATTTAGAGGGTGCCAAGTTGGAAGACCTCCTTGCCATCGCCCTAATCTTTATCTTTCTTCACAAACACAGGACAGAACTCTAGCATGGTTGCCCCTTCAAAAAAAAACAACGTTAACTTGTCAGAAGAAAAATTTTTGGTAAGAAGAAAAAAATTCGTCAAATCTTACGTGAATTTACTTGAGCAACATTCGTTTAAACCATGTAAGTTGTTTCCTACTTGTTCTCCTCAGTTCAGATCACAGTGAACAAAGGCAACATGAAATATTCACCAGCCGTACATCTGAGCCTGTGGATTTTGGAGTTGGAGGAGAGGGAAAGGTTTGCCAGTGACACTACGATGACTCTTAAAAAATTCAGCTCTTCATGGCTCTCAGCTCATGTGAAACCCAGAGGAGTCAGAGTCGGTTTCTTCCCCTCAAAGCTCGTTCAAATAGGGCCTGTGGCTGCTGACTGCCAGCCAGACGTCACATCTGTTGTTTAGTTTAAGCGTTCTTCTGTCCAACAGTCCCAAACGACGCTAATCACTTTCTGCTGTTTGCTCCTGAGCACTTTCGAAACTAAATCCACGATGTCAGAGCCCCACGGTGGTAGTGAGTGTGACATCATTCCATTTATATGGTTGTATTAGGGGACTTCCTTTCTGAAGGGTTGCGTTGCAAACACACACACAAAAAAAAAAAAAGAAAAATATGTGAGAGGGGTTACACAACACTAACAGGCAGAAAACCATATTAAGTTTATAAAAACACTGTGCTCTTTATGTCACAAATGAATCCATCATGTATAAATAAATAAAATCTCTTCCAGGTTTTCTGCAATCCTCTCTCGCTGAGGCCATGTTTTCCAAGGCCACCGCCAACTTCGTCCGTCAGGTGGATCCGGAGGGCAGCCTAATCCACGTGTCCCGGGTCAACGACTCCCACAAACTGCTCCCCATGGCAGTTGTGGTCAAGCGCAACCGCCTCTGGGCGTGGCAGAGGCCCAAGTACCAGCCGACTGATTTCACCCTGGGCGATCTGCTGCAGGGCGACGAGGCGCTCCGGCCCGGTAGGTGTGCGTGTTTACAAGCGATTTTAAAGTCACACACAAAAGAAGAGGAAAGCGCTCGGTCTGTGTTACGCTACAGTTTTTCTGATGGATGCTGCAGTCATTGCTTGGCAGGAAGATTCATAAGCCTTGAAATTTTTACATTTGTGAAGTTAAAGCCACTGCGTTCAAAGGGTCAAAGGTTAACCCCGCTGTAGTCTTCTACAGCCTCTGTCAGTTTTTCTTCCAGGATTGCCCTGTATTTATCGCCATCTGTCTTTCCGTCGATTCTGGAGGCGTTGCCTCTTGGCTTCTCATTCAAAGGGATGGATAAAAACCAAGGCGATCTTACAACTGCTCAAAAAAAAACTAATGGCCTAGCTCCTCAATAGGCTAAGAAGAACGCTTTTTAAATGTCCCAATTGTTTATTTTTAAGTAGAGACTTTAGTGCAGGGGTGCCCAAAGTCGAGGGCCGGTATGCTGCATGATTTAGTTCTCTCCCTGGTACCAACAACCTTATCAGCGTGTCAGTGTTCTTCTTAGGCCTCTACTGAGCCATCTGTCCCAAAGAGCGTCCTCGTCAATTGATGGCTCAGTAGAGGCCTAAAACTCGAGGACCCACTTTGGGCACCCTTGCTTTAGTGCATAAAGAACCCGATGCAAATCTAGTATCACTTTTTTTCTTTTGCAGGAGTTTCCGAGACAGAATTCCTGACCTACAAGGGGATGTACCGGGACGATCACTCCGGGAAGCTGGACACCGAGGCCGGTCCCGTCAACGTCGGTCTGGAGGGCCTGGGTTCGTCCAAGCTGGAGTCGTGTTTCGGAAAGCTGAAGAAAGAGGAGCTGGATGTCAAGAAGCTGTTGAAGGACTCCGACGGCAGGTTTCGGCCGGTCTTTTCCGAATTGTTCATTCTGCGTTGGGTCCAACGCAAGGAAGGAAGGAAGGAAGGTGTCTGGACATAAAACCGAGAAAAGGGCTTTGGTGTAACCAATTTTGTCTGCCTCAGGTTGGTGGACATGCAGCACGTCCTGGTGCAGCAGTTGGAGAAGCGCGCCGAGGTTCTGACGGTGGTGAAGGAACGCATCCTCACCACCAACTCGTGCTCCGTCACCATGACGAAGAAGCAGCAGTGCACCTTTCAGGGCGTATTGGGGCTGATGGGCCTGCTGGGGGGCTCCGTGAAGGTCGGCCCAGCAGCTTTTCACATTCATGTGACGCTTTGTGTACCGTTACCTCCATAAAATAATGGACTAAGTCAGTTTTTACTGAAAAATAAAGAAAAGGCCATTATTTTAGGAAAGCGACTACATGCGTGTTAAATGTATGTTTTTAGGTGCTTGGAAAGGATGTGAACAATATTGAGGTGGACAGCGACGTTTCCTTGGAGATTCCGTCTGACACCGTGATCGCGTACAGCATAATGGAGCTGGAGATCAAAAAGAACGGACACTACGGTGAGAATGAGTCCCAAAAAAAGAGTTAAAGGAGACTATTCCTTCATCCCTTCTGTTCTTGCTGCTTTGCTTTCAGTTCTTATATTCGATGTTCTGGGGTTTTCCTTGGTGTGTTTATCTTTGCTCCTGCTGGAATTGTTTTCAGACATATGCCTGCGACCCAGCGCTATCGGAGGTTTCGAGAGCGACTCCATCCCGTTCGATGGTTCCTTGGACACAGTGGACGGCAGTTCCGATGGGCACGGGGCTCGGGAAGATGCTCCTTTCACCGTTTTTCACAGCGGTAAATCACAATTTCTCTTCCAATGGGAAAGACTAAAGCAGTTGACACGAGGAAGTGAAACACACTGCTGACATGTTGGCAAAGACGAAGGTTCCCTTTCCTTAAGCTAAGATTTAGATTGATTAACAAGCTAACAAATCTACTTCCTATTAGACTAATACATAGAATCAAATCTGCTACATCAGCTTTAAACCTAAAAAAAAGTTGTGTTTTTAAATTTTAAGTTGTAGTGATGAAGATGTATCTTGCAGGATGGTTGGATATGGACCTTTCTCCTCTGGTGGACCTCCCCAGGTCGACTAGATGTGAGCTGATGGACAAGCTCCAAGAGGCTCTTCGGGACAGATTTGCTCTGTCCTACCTGCAGAGTGAGGTGAGGGTCACGCTAACTTGACACACACCAGTAAAGCCAGCATCTGACGACTTTTGATTATTGCCTAAATTGAGAGCAATTGCGCAACAAGTGACTCGCCAACATATTTCTAAACAATTTTTTTTTTTTTTGTAAATTAAGTACATTTCAGAAAAAAAGTCTGCAATCTTTTTCCCTCTAAACTTTTCTTTTCATTAGCTGGAGAAGTTGTGTGATTGTGGAACAGCGGAGACTCCCGTTATTGGTGAGAAGGAGACAATTCCTACAAGTTCACGTGTCCCTGAATGCGTCCCGACTGGCTT
Organism: Poeciliopsis retropinna; assembly: GCA_010277075.1. NCBI lineage: Eukaryota > Metazoa > Chordata > Actinopteri > Cyprinodontiformes > Poeciliidae > Poeciliopsis > Poeciliopsis retropinna. The sequence continues at coordinate 9,983,088 of VMRM01000016.1, forward strand.
CTCTTCACACCTGCCCTCAGCTTACCTGCTGGTCAGTGCCATGGAGGGTAAGAGAAACCTTAAAAATATTTGAACTAGAGGATAAATCAGTGCAGCCTCGGCTGATGTCTCAATTTTTGATCTTGTTGCATGTCTTCGCTTTCAGAGCTGCCTGATGAGACACTGAACATTTTGAGCAACAGTCAGCCTGATTTTCTGTCGGCGTTCGATGTGCTGGTTGGTCGATTTCATTTACCTTAAATATATATCCTTGTTTATGCATGCTATTTATCTGGAAGACTTAAGGAGATACAACTCATTCAGAGTGTCTTAGATCTGTTTTTTTTTTTATGACTATCGGTTATGCAAGGCGGCCATGTTGGACATCGAGGCTGCTGAGAAACATCCGACTTTCCCATTCAGATTCCCACTTCTAGGAAACGTTGTGTTTATTTTCCAAGCCTTTCAAATGAAAAATGAAACACAGCCAAATCTCTCCACCGGTCAATCAATCCTGCTGTCGTCGTGTTTATGACCTGGCAGAGCAAAATTTGAGAAGTTTCAGTCCAGTTGCGATGCTGTTTTCAATTTGCCTGTCAGGATGACGGCTTGGGAAGTCGAGTGTTTCCTCAGGTGGTACCTGTTAGGAGAAAGTCTCAGAACGATTGCAGTAAGGCGAATGGTCGTCAAACCAAATGTATTCCTTAGGGAACGCAAGTAATGGCTTTCTACAGACTCATTCAATAAATCACGATGTTATTGAAAAGTTCATTTATTCACTCAATTCACTTTAAGCACATTATATGCGTTAAATACACAGACACTGATTTGTGTAGTTATTTCTGTTAGCTACAATGATTTTCTGCTCACAGCTATGCTACAAAGCTGGTCAACGTCTATGTGCTTTGGTAAAAACGTGAATTTCTGAATGAAGATATTTTTATATATTGCAGCAGAAGATATAATTCTGCTGCAATAAAAATATCAATCCATCAAACACATCCATCAATCCATTAGATCAGAGGGAAGTGGGTGTGTTCCTTATGTCTAAAGGTAACAAAATCTCCCCATTGCAGAATTTACAGCTCATTGAACACGTACAGTTTCCTGTAGTCCTCCTGTTCAACTCAACGAACCTGGCAGGTTCCGACTTCCAGGATTCTCATCTTGCGACAGGACGTCAAAACGATCCCGTCTGTTTTCTGCTTGCGTCTCAACAGATGTGCAGCTTAAAGGCGAGCGGTGGGAGTCTGTCCATGCTGTCCCTTCCTGCGCCGCTGCAGGACAACCAAGTCTTCCAGCAGGCAGAGCAGCTGTTGGGCTCCGTCAGAGTGGCGCTGAGGAGGGACGCCCATCAGCTCTGGGTGGAGACGGAAAACACAGACGGGGCTCTGGTTCTGCTCCTCAGCCTCAGCGTGCACGGCCTGGCCTTGCTCTGCACCGACATGCGTTAGTTACGGCAGCTGTGGCTTTGTTTTTACATTTATCTTGTATAAGCTTTTCATATTCCAGTGCTTCACTTGGTCATATTATCTTTGCTCTTTACTCAGTTTTCCAATCTGAGTTATTTATCCCACATACATATATTATTATTTAAATAAGCTGTTTATATTTTTGTACAAGAAATTATGAATCTCGATGGAGGTTTTGAGCATCAGTCACAATCCAGTTGTTTCTGTGTCCAGTTTTAGCTCACAATAACTATTATCCTCAGTTATTGGTAAATCCTGGAAAGATTTTTGTATTTCAGTAAATACACATTGACTAAAAGTTCATGTGGGATTTGTCATAGTTTGAACAGAATTTGAGAATTGATTGATTTCTGACAAAACACAAGATGATGAAGCTTTAAGCAGTCTGTTTTGTCTCCTTAGGAACTTTGGCTCAAAAGATGCTTTAGAAGTTCTTCTCTTTTTAAAAAGAAAAATATTTTTTTATAATAATCAGCACAGGTGTGTGTATATATATATATATATATATATATATACACATTTTTCACATTCCCTGAATTACTGGTATTAGACCATAAAAAGCTATGCAGTCTGTTTGGGTTATTTCCTTTGCCATAAGCTAAAAGCAAGATCATGCTTTAATGTTTAATGACATAATTACATTGCCTGAAGACTTTTTAAAAGTTTCCTTTTATCGCAAATGTAACACTTTTTTTTATGTTTGTAGTACAACACATATTGTTTTAAAATGTGGAAGACTGTTTTGTTTTCTTTTTTAGGACGCTGGTTATTTATTCTTGTTTTTTGTGTTTTGTTTTTACAAAATTTGTAGGCTTAAAATGTTTTGTGTATTTGGTTTTACTGCAAGAATCTAAAAGTTCTTGCAGTTGTGATGCACCATTTCGTGCAGTGTTGGACCCAGCAGATAGTTTGTGAAAGCTGTCACAGTAATACACCAAAGGTGATATATTAAAAAGGATTATGTGATGGAGTGAGAAGGAACTTTGATGGAAGAAAGTGATAGTTCTTTACTTCTTCATTCACCAAAGACCATAATAATCCTATTATTCGTACTATACGTTGTTCATTGTGTAACCTGTATTGAATAAAGCTTGTTCAGGTACATCATCTGTGTTCACAAATCATTAATAATCCAAAGGTAATTCTTTTAGTACAGCAATTCCAATTTAAACTTCAGCCAGGATTTATTGTTGCGTTCAAATTTGTCTTTTTTTTTTTTTTTTTTTTTAAACAATTGTCGCACAGTCTGCAAAGGTTTAGTTTAGCTCCTTAAACGGCAGACACGTAGGTTTAAGTTTAAGAGACTGATTCAGACATTGATATTCGTGCAACTTTTCTAAAGACATTTATTCTGATGAAAAGCAATGTGCTGGCCAAATCCTGGATATTTTAAATTATATTTACCCTACTAATATATATCAGTATATCAGAAATGTTAAGCACTGGAGATAAAATAAAAAATTGGACAACTTTAAACATTGGGGATAACATTGTCCCTGATGTGTAATATTTTATCTTTTTTAAATTCAATTTTATTTTAACATTGTGAGGACATCCCTGTAAAGAAATCAAAAAGGTAAAGCAATTTCCAGGAATGGAAGGGAACCAGGATGGATGGATGAATGAATGAAGGAAACATGGATGGATGGATGGATGGAGTTCATCTGGGTGTAAAAGCAGCTTCTCATCAGAAGCTAAATCCTCATTTTCCTCTCTGAGATCAGCCCAGTGGGTGAAGCTCGCTGCATCGCCTCTCTTCCAGCAGCTCGGTGTGACGTAGCGACTCAACAGGTGAGACCGTTTTCAGGTTGTTTGATCTCAAATCTCCCTCAACGCCAGACCAGGTGTAGCTTCTGTGGAGAGTAAAAATAACTGAGAAAACAAAAACAGTTGAAATAAATAATGTAGTAGAAACAGAAAATGACAAACAGCAGCATAAATACAGACAGATTAGAAAAAACCAGTCTAAGTCTGAAGATTTTCCTTTTTAGTTCTCAAAATATCAAAATGCACATTTTTCTAACAACTAATAGTTTAATATATATGAAGCTTTAAGCTTCACACACACACCCACACCCATATCCCCCACCCCACACATATATAGCCAAAAAAAAAAAATATATATATATATATATATTCAATAAATTAAACTGTGACTGACAACATAAGCTCCCCATTAGAAATAAATATTTTTATTTTATTTATTTGATTAAATATTCATAGCCTATTCATTAATAACGGTATTTATTTATTTATTTCATTTTGAACGAAACAGCTCTAATTTTCCTTGCCCTTTTCACGCAGTAAAAACCGGAGCAGATGGCTTAAGACAAAGCTGCCACACGAGGTCGCTGTGAGTGAGCACTGACCGACGCGTAACGATGACGTAGATCTCGCGCGATCTGTTTTTCGTAAACAGACCGAAACTGTGCTTCGCCTCGCCGTTGCACCGCGTTTAAAAATGGTCGTGTGTAACTTTTTCCTCCAGGGCCGCTGTCGGTACGGCGACAAATGCTGGAATGAGCACCCGAGAGGCGGAAGCAGAGGAGGGGGAGGTTATAATGACGGCTACAGCCGCTCCGGTGGTCAGCAGCAGCCCAGAGGAGGAGGAGGAGGAGGTAACGTGACACTGAAACCTTCATCGACCAAATTATCTCCATTTGCTGTTCTATAAAACGACTGCAGGGAAATTTCACATGGATTTTATTACAGCATAATTTTGTCTTGTTCATTAGAGGCCACGTTTTTTAGTTTTTCAGTCTTATGTTTTCTTGCTTGCAATCATAAGGGGGTTTCTTTAATAAATATCTCCCTGCTATTTGAAATCATGTGGATGTATGGTAAACAAGCATCTGCTACAAAGCTTTAAAAGAACAGGGCTTATAAATTAAGAAAATGTAGACTAGCTTTTGGAATAGGAAAAGTCCTGTGTTACCTTTTGTCATTACCAAACTCTGCTTAACAATAATAATGTAATTTAGATTTACCTTTTAATAGAGTTTTCATGTTCTCCCTGTGCATGTTTGAGTTTTCTATACTCTGTTCCCTCGACATGTTGGGTTAATTGGTTGTCCTTTGATGACGTTTAACCTTTCCTCCGCTTTGCTTCCAGGTTATGGGAACAGAGTTTGGGTGAATCCCTCCCAGCAAAGAGGAGGATACATTCAGCCGTCATCCTTCTCCTCACAGGGAAGCAATGACTGGGGTTCAGGACGAGGAAGTGGAGGTGGAGGAGGTGGTGGAGGAGGTGGAGGTGGGAGAAGAGAAAACTTGAAGAGCTCTGATTTCAGCTTCTCATCTTCGAATCGATTTTCTGCTCTCGATGCTTCTAATGCCTTTGACAAGGGAGGAAGAGGAGCAGTGGCAGGTTTAGGAACCGCTGGAGATGAAGATGACGATAAGAAACTGTGAGTTTGCTTGTTTTTTAATAAACCTTTTTAGGCTTATTGTAAGGTATTAATTAATGTTCATATCCGACACTTTATCAGTGAAGTCATTCAGGCGGACGTGGATGTCTGGGAGAGTTCAAGGCAGTGGGTTTTCTCATGCTACTCTAGCTTTAAGACGCCCATATCAGGTTCGTGTCTGTTTTATTCTGTTTGTTTCAGGACTCATTTGTGAATCTGCAGTTTTAAAACTGATTATTTTGCCTGCAGGCTTCACTGATCTGTCTCCAGAAGAGCTCAGGCTGGAATACTACTCCACCAGAGCATCAGGGGATCTGCAGGGCTACGTAGGCGCTCGCCTCGTTCCTAATATTAGTCTGCGTTTGTTTTTATTTTGTGTCAAGGAGCAGTCGTAATGACTTCCAGTTCTGGGTGTTTTTTTGGTTTTTTTTTAGCTAAATGGCGTTAACCAGCTGCTCAGTCAGTGGAAAAGCAGAGTCCAGGAGCTGAAGATTATGAGTCCGTCCACACGTCTGGCACTGGTGAGACACAGATATACACAAATACGGTCGATGTCAGAAAGTTTTCATCTGTCCATTTGAGGAACTTTTTGAAAGTTCAGTGAACAGGTTCAGATGATGATGCCATGTTTTCTACGCACACAGCTCGCCGAGTTAAAAGGAACAGCTCCGCAGTCGTCTTCGGGTGGCTTCGGTTCGGCAACTACGACAGGGTTTGGATCCTCCACATCCAGCTTTGGCAGCAAAGGTCAATAAGTATTACTGTATTGCAGGAGTCGACAATGGAAGGATTGACTATTATAATAGGAAACACATTCGGAAACACTGCAAGCTGAATAATGGTGTTTATATTGAGCTTTTATGTACCAACAGCAATTAGAACATATCAATATGTAAGTGGAAAGAAAAAGATAGGATGTCTTTGCAAAATAACTCAAGCTCAGCCCAATGAAATGGATAGTAATACTGGAAACAGTTTCTCAATTCGACAAGGCCATTCTATGATATGAATAAGCTATGCTATAAAATTGAGCTACAGAATGTTCGCCATTAGCTTGTTTAATGAACAGTAGAGGTTCCTATTTGTTCCTCTTAAACCAAATATCTTCAACTATTCATTCTCCATCACTCCTTTGCTAATTCTGTTTGTTCCGACCTCACAGGCTTCGGTGCACCAGCCCAGTCAGTCAACTTTGGTTTCCCAGCTCTGAGTTCTGGATTCGGCTCTTCTTCTATATCTTCACCTTCAACTGGGTTTGGTAGCCTTATAACAGCTCCAACACAACCTCCGTCTGGGTTCGGCTCTTCCTCCGTGCCTTCTGTTTCGTCCTTCTCATTCTCCGCCCTGAGCGCAGACAAGCCGCCGCCAGCGGCCTCTTCGGGGTTCGGATCGGCCTCGGGGTTCAGCTTCTCCTCCACGACAGCAACCACCGGGGGAGGGTTTGGGAGCGCCTTCAGGGGGGCGGCAGCCTCACTTGGAGCCGGAGTGGCGGGAGAGGCCGCGGACGGTCTGTTCTCACCCGAGAGCAAACTCACTCAGGAAGAACTGAATCAGTTTAAAGCCAAAAGGTTCACTTTGGGACAGATTCCACTAAAACCGCCACCTGCAAACATGCTAGTGGTCTGACACTGTGGAAAAAGCTAATGCTTCCCCTTTGGTCGTGTATCGATTCAGTCCAGCCAAAGAAGATTTTTCACAAATATTTAGGTGCACAACAAACAATATGCACATATGTCCACTTGGGACTCACTATGAATGACATATTTTGCACCATAAAATGCTGACTTCAGATTTTTAAATGTGGCTAATTTTTTTTTTTTTTTGAATTTTTTTGTAGAACATTCTGTTTGTTATGGCAAATATTTCTCTATGAATGATGAAGAATAGCACCTACAACAAATCACTGACGATTAATTGTACTTCTATATAGGTCACAGTAAGCTGCATTTACTGGTATTAGTCATAAGAGGGCGCCATGATAAAAGCTCGAGTGTTTCTCACTTTCTCTGCCTTTGCGTCTCTGGTGACCAACTGGTTTAATATGAGCAGTCGCTTTTAGATTGTAATTTTTGCCCAACATTATAACAATAAATGAAGATCAGTGAGTGCAAAGCCGTTCGTCCACAGCTTCCTGCACCACCACAGAAGGAAACACAGATAAGCGACGCGTGAATGCAGTCTGAGTTTATTAGACGCCGAGCACCGGCGGGACCACAAGGGGAGGAATACAGAGCACAGCAATAAGCATTTTTACTACAGAGGCCACTGCGCTGCTGACTGGTGCATATTTTCAGCTGACGAGGACCTCCTCGTGTTGTCAGCAGAGAGGTGAAAGGGAGCCGAGTGAAGTGTTTGCCAGGTCAAAAGGTAGATAAGGCTAATGCAATTAGAAGCGTCCCTGCAAATAGTTGTAGAACATGAAGTGCAAGCAAACAGAGTGGCGTTTTCTCTCCCACCTCTCAGACTGTCAGCAGTCCAACCCCTCCTCATCCGCCCGTGTCCTTCTGCCAGCAGATAATACATAAATAATTCAACAGATTAAAAATGGGCTATCTCATGAAAAAGGCACTCTCATTTCACTGGAACTCATTTCATTTGCAACGCGGCTCCATGAAATCGCCAGTCCGCTCGCGTTGATGGGTGACGTGTGTGTGTGTGTGTGTGCACGTGTGAAGAGCAGATCAGAGCTGTATGTTACATGCGGTGAATAAGGTCACGGATGTTTGCATACACACGCTCACACACGCAGCCAGATGTGGTTTATTTTTCCTTCTTTTGTTGCCCCTCCGCAGCAGCCTTCACGTTTATTTGCACACCTGGTAATGATGTATAAAAAGCATGAAAAAAATCTGTCATCTTGTATTGCAGTGGCATCATCTCACAATAAATGTTTTGTTAAATTTAAGTACAGGTTTGTTTCAGCGGGACAGAGTCCTACATTGGGAAATAGTTATTTTGTAAAAATTGTGCCTGGTGCTACCTTACTTCCTTAAGTAGAAAATTAAAAAAGGCCTCATTTCTCTTTGCCACACTTCAAAATTTAAAACACAAAAGTACATGCCATTCAAGTGAGCCAGGTGCTTTTTGAGCCCTTTTTAGCACAATTTCCTCCACTAATATTGATGCCCCTAAAGTTTAAAGCTTTTAAAATTAACATATTTTTTTTCTCTGTGGTAGTATTAATTTAATTAAAACGATAATTCAATACTAACCAATCTCAATACTTCAGCATATGAAAACATTTTGGAAAAGTGTGAGGCTCTCAACTTTGTGAGAACTATTTGATGATGGCTCAGGACGTTTCCTGATCCTCAACCCGACAGACAATCACAGACATTGTGTGTCCATCATTGTCTGATCTTAGAAATGTTCTGGAAGAATAGCAAAACAAAAATGTTGGGTCAACATCAAATCCTATGGATTAGGAAAGAGATATCGCTCTGTGAAGACAGATGAGCAAATGCTTCCTTCAATATCATACTCCCTAAAGAGGATCACAGCCTCTTCCTCTACCTACTGTACATGTGTTTCATTTCTAAATGCTCACCGTTACTCATCCAGTGTGATGACTGAACCAGCTGAATGAAGATGAAACCACTGGAGGCTCTCCCCCGCTCTGACATGCTAACCAAGTGATTTGGACGCAGAGCTCGCCTTGTCAATGTTCGTTGGGAGCTGATCCCGGTCGAACCTCCTTGCCTTCACAGCACAGAACAAAGGTTACTAATTGGAACAATGAATCCCGCGGTGGAATTGATTGGGTTCAGCCGGGGCAGTTTGTCTACGGGAAATGGTTGCATTGATTCCCAGCGCTGTGATTCATGGCGATTTGAGCGGCCTCCCTCATGGATGACTGAGCGGCACATAATTCACCTGCAGACGTTGGATTAGAGGAGTCTGTGTAACGCATGTTAAGAATGCGGTTACCGGATCACAGAGAGTTATGGTCGTCATCTTTCCTCAACGGATTCTCATCGTCTGGACTATTGTAACACCTATGAGCAACTTTTAGGACTCCTTTTTGGTCAAATTATCTTTATTCATTAAGCACAACCTGGGGCACTTCATGGCACCGGCACTGGCCTCCTTCCCTCTCTGCCCTTCATGTTGTCAAGCTACTATTGAATGAAAGACCCTAGAACACCTTTTAAAAGAAATATAAAACATATTCTGCGATTATAGACAAAAGCAAACTGTTTTTTTTATGTCTTTTTCTGTTAATTGACTTTTAAGGGAAAATATCTGGCTCTTACTGTGCTCCATCCCTCCCAGGTACGGCGCAGTTTCTTGGGCTGGTTCAGGCAAAGTATCTGTATGCTCAGCTGTGTTCTGGCACCAGCTCGTGTTCTCTGAGCCAGCTCTGGCCCATAAATTGTCAAAATTTGTCAATGTTTTGGGTATGTGGATCTGGGCCAGTTTGCCCTGAGAGCTGGCACCTTCAGCTGCTTGAGGACTAACAGAGGACCAAACGTGTTTGTTGACCTACATTTTGGGGGGCACACGTTTCCAGGGTGCCTGACTCCTGTGTTTGGGTTGGCTTTGACGTGGTCTTCTTCTCATGGTTTCAAGAGCTGCGGCTTTCTTCTTCTCACCTGACTCTGCTCGTCTTCAGCCATTTTGAATTCAGTACGATGTCCTGCAGATGTATACACATCCACTGATGTGCACATTTTTTTTTCACTTTGCCATTACAAACCTTAATGTATTTTACTTGGATTTTGCTATAGACCAACAGTACTGTGAAACTGAGAATCAGAAGAAAAAATATGCATGTACCCTGAGTTATGATACCCTTATATAAAATCCAGTTTAACTAATGTAGTTTGTCAACATGTGACAACATGTGGAACAGTTTTCACAAGTCAAGTGAAATTAAAGTAGATTTTTATCATGCTCTGTTGATCCATTTCTTAAATAAAATGAAAATACAACATCTTACCAATTTCTTTTTTGTCTAGATTCTAGTGTAAATATCTTAGTAAAATTGAAATAAAATAAAATTAGCTACAAATAAGTTTTCAGTAAGATATTGGAGCCTGTTTTAAGTAAATAATTTCTTAATATTAATTTAAAATGAAAAAGATAAATAAATACTTTGTTGAACTGGTAGATTTTTTTTCACTTACAACAAAATATTTTTCCCATATTACAAGTGAAAAAACAATTGCCAGTGGAACTACTACTTTATTTTTGCCATGGTTTAGATTAAAACGTGTTCACTTTTGTTGCTTTTTGATGCTCAGTTGTTACAGACACGACCTATAAAGACTTGATAAAAATACAAATGGAGCATTTAAAATTCTGTGGCTGTAAGGTGACAAAAATGTGCAAAGGCTCAGGATGCGTCAATATTTCTGCAAAGCTCTTCACATCCGCTTCGACTCCCTTGGCACAGTCCGCAAGGTTTCTTGTTCCAAGGTTTATTCAGAAGGGCTGTTCAGTCATTAAATCAATATGTTTTGGATTATTTTCTCCTCACTTTAGAGATCATGGAGTACCTCTCTTTCTCTCAGTGTATGCCAGCCAGTCTCTATCTGTGTAGCTCTTTGTCCAGATCTGTTTTTTTCATATGACCTGTAAAAATGCAGTGCAAAAAAAAAAAAAAATGGTGCTGAGAAGCAGGCACACTTCAAAAAATAATTTTTTAAGCACCTCTTATTGATCAACTCAAGTATTCTGATTAATTTGGCTTGCTGGAATTATGTTTCATGAGAAGGTATATATGTTTTGAATAGCTTAAGATGCTCAAAGAAGTTGCAGAATACTCAGAAAATATCAGAAATAGTTTTGCTTTAGTCGGATAAGTCCCAAACAGTTTTTTTTGTTTTTAACAACTTGTAAAATACTATGTGTTGAAACATGATGGTGGCAGAGTCATGCTGAGGGAATGTTTTCCTTCAGTCATTAAATCAGTAATTTTCCAAACTTTATTAACTTCTCACTTTTCAAATCAGTTTTCCCATCGCATAATGAAATAACAAGAAAATATTTGTCCATGTCCTCTTTTTCATCTGTTAAAATAGATGACACACACAGATGAACTTCAAAAAATAAACTCGAAATTGTGACAGCGTTACAAAAAAAATAAGACAAATGTTCCTGGTGTACCTATCATAATGTGGTTATGAGTAAAATAGTCACATCTTGACTGTATTGACTGCACTGGTAAATGCTGTGACGACGCTATCACACAGCTGATTTTAATATGCTATTGAACCAATGTTGTGTTCGATCTGACCATGTTTACATCAGTATTTAAAGCTGAAAAGGTGTAGCTCCACATCAAAATATATGGTCGTGTAGTTTAAAGTGAATTGCGCAAACAAGACTTTTTTTTTTTCCTGTTTCAAAAAAAAAAATCTTTATTTACAGTTATTTGCAGTTCCCAAAGACAGCCCCAAGTGGTCGCTGTTTGTCCAAAACACATCCAGGCAGCTTCACTGCAACGCATCTCTTCCCCCCACCTCCTTCGTGCTCTCCTCTCCTCCCAGCTCCGCTCCGCTCCTCTCAGCAGTGCGTCCCTCAACCTCCTCGGATTCCGTGTGACCAGCAGCCCTGAGCGGACAGCAGCCGTCCGGCAGAGCGCCACCCCTCCCGCAAACCCGCACAGCCACCATAAAACCCGAACGATGACATTCTTACAGCAGCGACAGGGGCTGACGTTTATTTGACAACTTCCTTTCCCACACCTTGCCTCCGCCGCTCCTTGCTGTTAAGAGGTGAGTCCCTTTTAAATCTGCAGAATCTTTTTTTTTTTTTTTTTTTTTGAAGTGACGTTCTGCTACACAAACATTTGGCTTTGCTTTTATAAAATGTATTGTCTTGTCATCTTCCTTCTACTGTTGCATATACCTTTTGCCGTTTAGACACACAAACTGCTTCAAGGGGTTATTATGGTCACACAGTCATACCAGACGGAGATGATTGGATTATGCGCGTTATTAAAGCTGCAGCAGAGATAGCGGTGCTGTTTTATTTACTTTCAACAGAATGCTACCCTGATGCATGTGGAGCTGCTTATCAAATCAGCAGCGGAAGAAGCTGGGGTCTTGCTTAGGTCAGTCATGCCCCTCTGGTTCTCAGAAGATGCCCTGCATGGAGGAGGTGGGGGGGTCAAACTCATAAATCCACCTCAGGAAGGATAAATCATTCAAGCATCGCCGCCTCTTGTTGTTTGCACGCATTTTAATGCATGTGACTCTCAGTGTGACAGGTGGGTGGGGGAGGACCAGCACATTTTAAAGATGCTTCTGCAAGCATTCAGCCCCGGGCCAAGAGCATGCACGCTGAGGTGTGAGATAGTATCAGATGGCGACACACACACACACACGCAGCAGACTGGCTCGTAAAACGTACTTCACTCCCCGAGAGCACAAAACAGACCCCGACGTATGAAAATCTGAAAAGTGCGCCATGCGTGTTATTGTATGCTTGTCAGAATCTCCTGTTTCATTGTTAGAATAACGCAGGTCGCAGCGCTGGCGCTCTTTTCGGGGAAACGGCCTGTGGAGGACAATTTTCAAGTCTTGCCGTGAGTTCGGACTTGTGTCTGGTGCAGGTTTCTCTGTGAGGTTGGCCAGAACATTCATCACGTCAACTTTATAAAAGCTTCCCTAACCCCTTCTGTAGAAAAGCTTCTCATCTGGCAAGTTTTGCAGTGCAGATGGTGTTCCCTGGATGACCCGCTGTGTTCATGTGTGATCACATGTATAGTTTTTGCCTTTCGGCCATAAAGTCTAGCTTTTTTTAATCTTATCTGATTAATTCTTGTCCTGTTAACTAATTTTTTTTCCCCCCACCTGAGTTGTGGTTTTCTGCAGTTCCTCCAAAGCTACCATGTTTTTTTTTTTATTGACGCTCTCCTTCTTTTTCAACATCCTGGTGTCCAGGCTACTCTCCCTCAACTTAAACATATTGTGACATGAAATATATTAGCTTCGCAAATATTGCATGCCCTAGGAGATGTGTAAATTTTTGGGATATTATTTCATAAAAATGCTCCACAACTTCCTCCCTGACCTTACTGGTGTCTTCATTGGCCGTCAAGATGCCGTTTGTTCACTACCGACTGGGTTCCTACATACTCCATTTTCACAAAGACAAAAGTCTATATTTATTATTTATATCAGCCTTATATTCTGTGTTTTTCATTTTAGATAATGGTCATTTCACTAGACAACTTGAAATACAGTTTGAATTGGAGTTGTGGTTCTTAAACTAAAGTGATGCCACCAGAGTTCATAACCCAATCTTTAAAGAATCTGTATTCCATCTGAAATATTTAACTCCTTATTTGACTGGTAAAAGCGTATTAGATTTTGAAACAGATCTGAACTAACTAGACGTGGACTTTCTTATCATTCAACTGCACTTTTAAAATGTACGTGTCGAGCGAAGTTTTGTTGCAGGCCTCCAATAATAAAAACAAACAAATAAATCCAAATTGATAATAAGAAGTAACAAAATAAGTATATCTGTCACAGACTGGCAACTTGTCCAGGGTGGGACCCGCCTCTCGATCAAAACGTTCCCTGGAGATAGGCACCAACACCCCTCCGCACCCCACTAGGGACAACGGTGTACAGAAAATGGATGGATGGAATTTAAGTATATAATGTCAAAAAGAATAACAGGAGGTCCATTTTTTTTTTTTGCGAATAAATCACCTGTTAGTAATCAGGTGATTTATGAGGACTGCTGTCGGATGGGACTTTATTTAGGGGTGTCTGAGCAAAGTTGGGAGGGAAAATGGAAATGCACGGCACAATTTTCATTTCTAAAAACCTTTCTAAAAATGTCAATGACGTAGAGATACCTTCTCAAGGCACTCATAAACGTTAGCGCTAATGTTGTAGTGATCTGGGGAAGAATCACGAGATTGAGGCTAATGAGCTTTATGTCAGGAGGAAATAAATACGAGGCCTCTTAGACATTGATGCCATGCTTGATTGTTTCTTTCCGAAACGTGTAAAGAAAACAAATTATAAGTGCTTTGACTTCCATGAAAAGAGCGCCGCACGTTTCAAGTAGATTATGAATAATTACTCATGTGTTTGAGTTCTGAAATCTCGCCTGACTCACTCTTGATCTGCTGAGTAATCCAGCGAGACGTAATTGAGGCTGAAACTCCTTTCCACTTTTATACCTCATAATGCAGGCGCCGAGCTGAAACAGGCCGCAAAATTTCACACGCGTTCCTGCGCATTTCATCTGAACGTTTTAAGTGGAGTTTAGATTCACCGGAGTGAACTGCCAGGTGTTGCGTACGTTTTGAGGCAGAATTGCGGTTGGAGGACGGAGCTCGATGCGTCGCATGCTATCAGATAATCTGGCTCCTCAAAAGGCCAGGCTTGACTGCCGTGCACTCTCTCATCCTCCATCAAAACACGCATGCAGCAGGCGAACTCTTAAAAAAAAAAAAAAGAAAAGAAAAAGCAGTTGGAAAGGTTAGCACACTCTCATTCAGTCATATTACTCATAAATGCAGTGGCACATCTGACCGCTCTTCAGATCCGTTTCTGCCCGTTGCTGGTCCTCGTGCTCTTTGAAATGAAAATCAAATGAAAACAAACCGAGGGGCTGAGCGGACACTTATCATAATAACGAGAGAGCCTCTGCTCGTGTACCTGCTTGCGTCTCAATGCGCGTGTTGTTGCACGGCGTGCTGCTGCGTGCACCGTTGGACGACCATCTGTAAGGCATAATTTGCTGGCTCAGGGGATGTGTGTCATCACAGAGTGAGGCTGTGATTGGTGGAACGTGAGTGGTCGGTTGGTGCTGCTTCGAACTGGACTGGGGTTTTTAATGACTCACCGTTAGATTGCTTCGCCCTGCTCAGACTAAAACCGTTTTAACATAAATGAGGGGGACTGTGAAATCTGTTCGAAAATATGGCAATGGTCGCAGTTTAAACATACTACCGCCTATGTAGACTGCTACCGGAGACCTACATTCTCCGGAGAATGTAGGTCCTTACCTTATATCGCCAAGAGGCAGCCATTTTCAAATCGATTCGTCTTTGTGAGAACTGGGTTTGAAATCCTGAAGAAAAAAAACAAATGACATCAATAAAAGAAAGTAAGATAGCAGATTTGCTTTCCCCTTTTTAGCCTTCCTATTAATTGCTGAAAGTCTCGCTCTCGATACTGGAAACACCTCACTTTGAGTTTTCTTCACACAATAACAACGTCCACAATGAAGAGTGTTCCGGTACCTGTTAGTTTCCAATCACTTCTCAGGCAAAGATTGACTTTTCAGTTTCTAACTTAACATTACCGATTTGTGCCTGTCAAGTAAAGACTCTTTCTCTCTTTTTTTTTATTCCATAACTCAAACTGTCTATTTAAAAATAAAATCTTTATGCAGTAAGCCCTGAGAGGACAATCTGGCACTAAATGTCAAATTAAATGAAATAATTCTGCATGATTCATGTTTCCTATTGTCTTGCTCTCATTGAATATTATAAGACTAACGTGCATTTTATCATAATCTGACCATCTAAACATACAGTAATGACAAACCATGTTCCTGAGAACACACTCCTCGACTTGTTATCAATTTCCCCTCAGCTGTGATGAGACCAGCGCTGCCAGGGCTTTGGCTACTTTGAGATAATTGCACGCCAGATTTTCTGCTAATGTGGCATGTGCAAAGATAATTACTTCTCGGGGACATTTGCAACAAATAATTTGGAAAAACTCATTTAGAAAGAAAAACATTAACAAGAGACTGAGTGGAGTGCAACGCCTAAGATGAAACATACAGTAGCCTCCAAAGGATGAAGATGAAAGTGAGTGGCAGCAAAGCCAAATAAATAGATCGGAGTGTTGCCTGATTGACTTGGGAGATCCATTTATGCTCCGCATATTTTCCAAAGATAAAACTAAACCTTTCAGCTTTAAATGCATAAGGATTCACTGGTGCTGAACACGAACCCAAATGATTTCTCAATCAGCAAGTTTCCACAAGAAAAGTTTACTTTGCATTAAATGTCAGAGGAAAAAAAAAAAGCATTTGTTTGCCTTTTGATGCAGTTAAAAATAGATTGTTTCAAATTGAAAATAATTATTAAGCATAACAAGTCCATATGTAGAGTATCATTTATTTATTTTTTTAAATCAAAGCAATATAGTCATGTTAGTCATATTTGTTGAAATGTTTCACATGTTTCTGTGAAGCTTTGGTATTTTCACCAAGGTTATAATATCGTGAGAATTTCATACTGGCCCACGCCTCACCAGTTATAGAGCCGGTCCCCTTTTGAGCCTAATTGGCCAAGACTGCTGACCGACTGTTTCCGTTATGGTTATATCTGATTCCCTGCTGGTCAAATTTACATGCCTTGGTTCCCTGGATGGTTGGTGTCATGCTTACAGTGACACGGGAGGTAAGAATGGGCAAGGAGGATACAAGTTTCACAATTTGTTCCGTCTTCTAGATCATTAACGAAGCATTGTGGGTGGATTTGTTTCAAGCAAATCAACAATTCAAAGACGATATATTGCCAACCAGGATTCCTGCACATCATTCATTTACTTTTCCAGACTTGCATTTCCAGACTTCTCTCTCCTTTTATTCCATTTTTAAAGAAATACAAAATTCACAATGGATCCTGCAAAAAAAAAAAACAAAACAAAAAAACGGAGATATAAAGAAAGAAAGGGAGGAAAAATAGGACAAAGAAACAAAGGAAAAAGTGCACAATACAGAAACAGCTGAATGGAATTAAGGGGGTATAAAGACTAAAGTGACATCAGAAGGAAGTGGAGAAGAAAGTAGTGAAGGAACCAAAGATGAAGCTCAGAAAACAACAAACAAAAGTTTTTTTTCTTTTCTCCACGCTGCATAGTGTAATCCTGGTTAAAATATAAACTAGATTTTGTGTAAAGCAGGACTGTCTTTGCACCAGATTCTGGGTGCGTCGTCACCCACGCATCGACGCGTATCGCCTGGCGGACGGACGGCGAATTGTGCGAGAGCGTTGGGGGTGTCGAGTGGACGGAGGTGCTGGGACCCTCACGGTCGCCAATAGGCCAGAGCGGCGCTGAGCTGCGAGGGTTGTTCGAGGCTGCTTGCTGCTTTAATATTGATTTGTAATTCGAAATTTAACATATTTGGGATGCCATTATTACTTTGGTTAAGTCTTATAGTACCTTTACAAATAATGGTTGATGAAAACTAAAACAGACAGGTCTGATTCTTAAAAGAGCTGCGAATCGACTGTAGGAATCAGTAACACTGGATGTTATTGGTTAAAAGACGGTATTTGTCAGATCTGTAAGTAAAAGAAGTGGCATGAAAAAAAGGGAGCCCTTTAAAAGGAGTGTGGTAGAAAGCCTCCAATAGAAGTCTTTTGGGAGAAGAGATAAATATGCATCTTTTTCTCCTTGATTCCTGCAGTTCTGAAGAATTTCGCTCGAACGGGAGAATAAACATTTTAAGTGGGGTGAGATCCTCTTTAGATCCAGGATTACATGAGCCAGCCAACAGTATCCCAGTAGGGGTGGAGTGATGGTGGAGTGAGAGGTAGGGGCCTACAGAGAGAGGGATGTCACTGACCGCATTAGTCACCAAAGAAAGCAGACCATGAGTTAGGAAAGCTCCCAGTCTCATCCATCATGCCCCTCTTAACCCACTTTTCTTCCAGCCAAGCCGCTCTGACTTTTTGTCTATTTTCTGCCGGCTCACATCCCCCTCTGCCCCCCTTTGCTGCTGACGGAGGAACTTTGCTATCCTACTTTTCACGGCACAAGACGAAAAAGAAATCGCTCTATTGTGCTGCGCAGATTGCAGGTTGAAACCGAGCAGACATTTATCATGTGGCGGAGGACATCCATCAACGAGCTGCATTATGAGTAAATACAGTAATTAAAGGGAGTTTGTTTCGCTAGTCGTTGTGAGATAAAGAAAATATCATCATAATGATGTGGAGAAAGGGACCTCATAAGCGTCGGCGACTTCGGTTGTATTTTATGAGCGGTCTCACGTCTCCAAAAGGCCACTGGCTCAGTTCCTGGTAACAGGGCATAGCTGACTTACTGCTGCAATGAAAACATGACATTGCCTGCTCAGCTTTGGTCGGATTAGCCTGGAAAATGGGAGAAACTTGGGAGAAGTGGATGAACATTTCTAGGAATAACGACGTAGTGATTTCAGGCTTGTCACTGCTACAAAGGAAACATTTTTCCGGAAAGCAAAGCAGCTATCAATGATAGGATAAACACAGTTCTTTTATGAAGCATATTATGTAGCCACAAGGCGGACACCAGTGTCAAAGTTTGACGTTGCAAAAGGATACATGAATAAACACAAGACAAATGCTAGTTTAAAATGAAACTACTACAATTGCTACGAAAATAATTAACAGTGCTTCTGATTTTCTTCAGGTAGAAATGCACAGTTGGAGCATTTTATCTTATAGCAGCAATTAGTTTGATTAGCATTGCCAATAAGTAATACATTTCCAAAATGCTGTGAGTATTCCCAAACACTACATGTTTGATTGACATGTAGTGTGTGGGCATTTGTCCATTGCTAAAACACAAACCACCTTCATGATGTGCACAGACGTTTTCCCGTTGGACTTCAGCCTCTGGTTTTTTACCTTGGATGCTTTTTACAGCTTAAGTTAGATAAGAAGAGTTTTAAATGCAGATTTGCAGCATGGATTACTAAAGATTCTCCAAATTTGTGTGTTCTTACTGTAAGAAGATGAAAAACCTTAAAAAGGGCTCATACGATACCAATAAATATGGAAATACCAATGAAGTGCAACATCTAATCAAAGAGTGGACAATATAAGAATGTCATGGTCATACAAAGCACTTTTATTTAAACATAAATACCTTTTTATATTTCTTATTGTGTAAATACTATTAATTGGTTAAAACATTTAAATATAAGTGCATTTGTATACATTTCTTATGGAGTAAATATTACTGGTTAAATGGATTTCTTTTTATACATCTTCAGTTTTTTTAAGTCAATTGTTTAAAAATCCTAAAGAATACATGTTTATGTAGATGTGAAAATGTTTATTTCCCGCATTAGAGACTTAAGACTTAATTACATCTTTGTCAACGCACGGAAATAGAGCTGTGCCGAGAGGCGTCTCTGGGTGCCGACTCACAGAAGATGCTCGGCAGCCAGCTGCCTCATGTGAAGGTTGTCGCGATTTAATTAATACAGACATTTTTTTGATGGCTGTCACACAGCACCAGCGTGTTTTTTGTTGTTGTTTTTTTTTTTTGCCCGTTTCACCCCTCTTCGAACACACACCCTGCAAGCTCCCAGCATTTTTTATTTATTTTTTTGTTATTAAAGTTTTTATTATTTTTCAGAACATATTCTGGCAGCCCCGACCGTCCCCACCTGCACCACGGTGTTTTGACATATGAGGCATCACTGTTTGATACCCCAATAAGCAGAGTCTTGGTGACATGGGTATCCCCACACCTATCCACTTTCCAGTGTGTTGTACTACTACTTTCCAGAATGGGGAAATGCATTTACATTCTCATATAGCACGTATAAAAGTTTCTGATTCCCTTTTGCATTTCCAGCATAGGTTATTGGCGAGCAGGCCCATTCTATGGAGCCGGGATGGGGTGAAATAAAATCTACGCACCACCTTATAGTGTGTAAATTTCCCTTTTGATTCTTTAATATATTTAATATAAAATATGGATGCCTTATATTTCATTTTACTTAAGCCCGTAAATTCCTGTATTGGATTATTCTTATGTATGAAATTGTCTTTAATATTAGTCTCTAATTTGCTGATATTTTCAGAAACTATCTATTTTGTATAATATTTCAGCATGACATTTGAAAAAGACATAAAAACCCCGTCTGGATGCAAATCATCCACAATACTACGTATTCCCCTCACAAGCCACTGTTCCCAGAAAACGGTTTCTCTTCCAATACAGATGGATGGAATAAACCACAATAAAGAGTACAACTGTTTTAAATGTGACATCCCACATGTTCTATCCATCTCCTTCCATGCTAATTTAGAATGTGCCAATATTGGATTTGTGGGAAGCGGTTGTCTATTATCCATTTTAACATAGGAAAGGATATCTATTGGTCTGAAAGGGTTCACTAATTCTTCTTCAATATTCATCCAACTCAGCTTTGTTTCTCCCTTTTCAAAATATTTGTACAACCTAGACATCTCAAATGCGAGATTACATAGCCTTACATTACAGAGAGGCATGGCCCCTACACACCACATTTTCTTAATGCTAATTCTGCGTTTCTTCTTGTCCCAAAGGAAGTCCTTAACACAAGCCTCATACTGTTTGTAAACCTGGGATGGGATGTCAACAGGCACCATCATTGGCACATGATTGAATAATGGGGCTATCACCATTTTTATTACATTCACCTTTCCCCATAAAGAGTTTCAGTTTTGCCCATTTATTAAGATCATTTTTTTTATTTTCTGAAGAAGCGGTTCCATATTCAGTTGAATTATTTCCTCCAGATTCGAATGAAGTCATATACCCAGATATTTCATACCTGAGGGAACACACTTGAAGTTAAATTGTGTGATATCATTTGAGTGACATGTTTGGGATATGGGCATGCACTCAGATTTGTTTAATTAATCTTGTATCCTGAAAATTTTTAATATGATTCAACACACTGTAATAGAGCTGGAACAGAGACGATTGGATCTGCTGTAACAGCTAAGATGTCATCTGCATATATAAGCAACTTTTGCTCTTTTCCTCCTGCATGAATTCCTTTAATTCTTGTGTTGACTCTTATCTCTACCGCTAATGGTTCCATAACCAGTGGAAGGCACAACCTTGCTGATTTTGGTTTAGAATATAATATTTCCACCCGTTTGCCTGAAATGTCTTCCTTTCTCCCTTCCAAGTAACGATGAGAGTCGTTGGGAATAGCAGTCGGTGTTTTGCCTCCATTTCCCGGAGGCGTTTCTTTACTGTGTTGAAAGCTCTTCTTTCTCCACGAGCTCCTTTGACAGGTCCTCAAAGAAAGATAATTTGCAGCCTTCCCAAACACGTCTCAAACATTAGGTTGTCATATGATGGAGCACATTGTCCTTAACCCGTGCTTTTTAAATCTGCATATCTATCCTGAAATTAGAAATTGTGCAGTGTATTCCGTTGTTTACCGTCTTTCAGCGACTCTATTAGAATTCTGAACAGCCTCATACGGGTCAATTTGACCTGTAAACGCAACTAATTGGGGAAAATCCAAAAATTGCTTCCTTGTCACGGACGATTTGATATGATTTATGGGAAAACAAAGTGTGTCGGATCATATTTATGCGCGCTGTCGTGAAGCGATGCGGAGGGAGCGACTCAGTGACTTACCTTATTAAAGATTTTATTGGATAAAAAAAAATTGACAGGGCCGGCGGGGGGCGTGCTTCTTATCAACTCTTTTGTATGTTCCTTTCGCAGGTCCTCTCTGTTTCGGTTTGTAGAAACTGGATGTTAGCGGAGATCCAGTTGGACTTTTCTTCCATTCTGAGCGGAATTAAATCTGTTTCTTAGATAAATATTTTGGAGGAGACTTGGATGTTAATTTGGGTCCATCAGCCAAGGCATCAATGCCCTCTGTCATCCGATATCTTGGCTCCGTCTCCTGCCGCTCTGGCACGTACTATTCATTACACCATGTGTGTATTTGCACCGCTCCAGGTTTCTCAGTGTGGGATTTTGTGCAGGATCCACTTGGCTCCTGGTTTTCCCGCAACCTGGCACTCTGAGTCTGAGTGTGTGTGTAACTGTAAATCCATCCTTCTGCCTTCTCGCCTTATAGAGCCCTTATGATCAGAGAGATACACCAGCCACTCTCTCACACATCACCAGGCCAAGCACAAAGGCAACAGGCGCCGGACCGAATGGCACAGCCGGGGGACGTTTCCATGGTAGCCTTAACAGGAAGTGCATTACACCTCCTGCGTGCCCTGCTGATGTGATTTCTAGAGGATTTTCTTTCTGTGCTTCTTAAACAGTTTGTCACATTTACATATTCTTGATGTTAAAGCTTAATACCAGTTATTGCATTGAGTGTGAGGCTCTAATTCAACACCAGTAATTAAGAGATTCATTCAGCCGAGAGATCTTTTATTAAATTCTGAGTCACACGCAAGCTGTTTGTAGTTAACACCTCTCTTACAAACATCAATAGTACAAGACTTTTGGATCGACTGGAACTGAAGTGGTCGATGACTTTTAATTGATATCAGATGACCTTTTGAGCTTCCTTTAGTGACATACCGCATTTGATCTGGTACCCTTTGCCCTTTTCTGTGCCGTCACAGAGAAAACAGCTTGAACTTTCCCAAGGAAATTCAGTGCGCATAAGAAGACTGAAATGACAAGACGGTTAGAACTACAGTGCCTCCTTAACAATTATATCAATTACGGCGTCGCAGGTTAATTAAACGTCCAGCAGTGGCAGAGCGGTTTGCGAAACAGAGCAATCTCAGAGTGATATTTAATGGATCAGTCAGCCTCTTGTAATTGCAAGGCTGTGGTACTTGTGTTCGCATGTGTGGTTGATTCACACCATCGTTCATTTGATAGCCCTTGTAAAAAGACAAATATAAGAGAAGAAATTATCACAAGATGAAATCAGTGCGCTTTCGCTTAGTCTTGTATTTAGTGTGGAGAAGCAGAAGAACACAGAAATCTCTTTTCATACAATTCTCAACCTTTCTAACTGCAAGTCATTTATGCTATAATTTTTAGACAAAATCAAGTATTTCACATTACAGTTATTTAACAATATTTAAACATTTCACTCTGAATTATTTAAGTTATGTTTTTATGGTGTGGTCAGAACTAAATTAATAATTAAAAAATAGAAATATTTCCAACCGAAAATGATGAAAAACAGTACATTGCTTGTGCTACTTCACAAAAATCACAAGTTTTTATTCCAAATCAAACTGCCAGATGCTGTTAGCAACAGAGCTAAGTTAGTTAGCCAAACACTCTTCGCACATCACATTAAAGCAAGATAAACTAAATACATAACTTGTGGATGAATACAGTGCTAGCGTTCATCCACATGTCATTCTACTGAGAGTTAGATCCCATTTCCTACTTTATGAAAGGACAAATGTAAGAGAAGAAATGATCACAAAATGAAATCAGTGCACTTTCACCTACTCTTGTATTGAGCATTGGTCCCCCTAGCGGACTCATTTGATTACGGCGCCAATGCACCCCTCTTCCAGACAAAGGACCCAACTACATTCCTTGCACACTCCAAACCAAACTGAATTAATACAGATAATCAAAACAATCAGATCTAATATTGACAAGATCAAATGAGAATTATACCCTGCAACAAATTAATGTAGTTTTTTTTTTTTTTTTTTACAGTGTTGTTGGATGTTGGTTTCAGTTTTGAGCAGTGATGATGTTCAGTATTCGCTGCTTTGCTAAAGTAACTGTACCTCTCGTGGTTTTCAACACATCACAGTGGAGTCTTATGTGATGGACCAACACGAATTTATGGAAAATGATAGAAAGTTGAGATTGTTTCTTCACATTAAAATCTAAAAAAAATGGTGGTATTCATATGTATCGGCCTTTGTAAGGAAACACTTTGTAGAGCTACCTTGTGTTGCAATTAAAGCTCCAACTCTTCTGGGATGTGTTTCTTTATCAATCTTATTTTGAATGAGCTTTAGACTTTGACTGGGACATTCCAATACATGTGGGTGCTTTATTCTAAAACCGTTTGGCTTGGCATATATTGTATCTGTTATAATTTTTCATGAAACATATCTTATCTTAGGAATTTAGATTATTTTTGTTGTCTCAATAAATTTCAGTTAATAACGTTAAACAAAAAACTGACAGTATTGTTGGTAATTGTAATTTTACAATTTTTTCCCTTACAGATTGAAAGAGTGTCAATAAATATCAGAAAATTTGAAAATAGCATTAAATGCAGTTACTGTGTTCAGTTTTAGTGATATAAATTGCAATTCTTTAAGTAAAAAGGCCTCTAAAAGCCAATCACAGACATAGTTACCCAAAAGCGAAGTAATAAATAGTATTTTTATTGTATTTTTTTATCAATGTGACAATAGTAAAACAAAATATCACAATAAAATTCAAAGTTTATTTTTCCCAGTTCTAACTCTGACTGCATATTTTGATTAATTCCCGTTGTTTTATGTCTTGCACCGTATCACAGCGATTCTTCCATAATTCTTCATTAATCTTTATTTAGCTCACCCATATTCCTTTTGACCCTGACCCGGTTCTCTGAGACCGGGTCAGGGTCACTAACACTAACAGAATTTTCACTAACAAAATTCATGCCCGCAGCATGATGATGCCACCACCATGTCCCATGTGTCTCATGGCTCCTGCTCTGCTTAAAGCTCTCCCTGCCCATTCTGTCAGCTCTGGTGGATGTCATTTTGACCGATTTGTAGTTTGCTTTCTGTCGTTCTTTAACAAATCTCTAAGACACGTGTCAAACTTAAAGCCTGAGGGCCAAATCTAGCCTTTCGTAACATTTTATGTGTCCCTCTAGAGCACAGGTGTCAAACTCCAGTCCTCAAGGGCTGGCGTCTTGCACTTTTTAGATGTGCCACTGGTACAAAACACTGGAATGAAATGATTTAATTTCCTCCTTCTTGTGTAGAGAAGTTCTCCAGAGCCTTGCTAGTGACCTAATTATTCTATTCAGGTGTGGTGCAGCAGAGGCACATCTAAAAGTTGCAGGACAGTGGCCCTTGGGGCCTGGAGTATGACACACCTGATATAGAGCTCAGAGGGCCACACAAACAGAACTTTAAAGATAAGAGTTGTTTGCTTAAATATTTTACCAGTCAAATAAAAGCAGTTTTTATCTTGATAGTGCCAAACTACATAAACAACAAAAGATGTTCAAGAAGTATTCATCAATCCAGAGAATGCTGTTTAATTTTATTTCAACAGTTTGTTAATAGCCAGTTTTATCGATCCATGAATCGGCCCTTTAAAAGCGTTCACGGTCTTGATTCCTCTCAGGCCTTCACTGAAAAGCTGTCCGCATCCTGAGATTAAATTACACAAAGATGGACTCTGATGTACTAATTATGGGGCACTGAATAAAATTTAGGGGTGTTACAGTAAAGGGGGGCTCACTACAGATGGATGACACAGATTTTTAGTTTTGCAATGCAGCTGCAAAGCACTGAGTCTATTAATGGAGAAATTTTACTTTTAGAGCACTTCAACCTAAATATATGTATACTTTGAACATATAACCCTAATGTTTTGGATAGAGGAAACGTAATATAAGCTGTATAAAAATAGTGACATTTTTATATTTTCAAGTAAGGATAAAGGTCAGGCATATGAATAGTGGATAGTGGACGCGCACTGTGTTGAGAGAAGCACTGGGAGTTGGGCTGTCTGCTGACAGAGGGAGAAATAGATGAGCTCTTGGATGAGAAGCTAAAAGGCAGAGACGTTTGATGAGGGTGGCCTGTCTGGCGCGGGAATGAAGATGGATGGGTGGCGGATCCGCCTTAAGGTCTGCCTGCAGGTCCAGTATAAAGTCAGGTGCATGTTGGCATGTGTTGTCGGGGCCACTGTGTTGATGATGGCGAGATCAGAGGGTTTTCTTATAATGCGTTTCTGCATGAATATGGAATGAATTGATGAAAAAACAAAGTTTCCTTTTAAACTGATGCAGCAACTACATGTCCCACTTTAGAAGGGAGCTTTTTGTTGCTTAATTCATGAGGTGTGGAGTTAACATAGCACTCATAGCACTCTGTAAGTAAAAAAAAAACAACAAAAAAACAGGGCTCGAAAAGCAATTTAAATATGAAAGCTGTGCTTGTAGCGTCAAGAGAACAGATCTGCAGAAACTCTTTATGGCAACATAATTGCAATTTTTAAAGAGTAGCCAAACCAGAAAGTAATGTGCTGTAAAATAATTAAAAAAAAAAAAAACTATGATTTTGCTTTTTTGTCCAACATAAATATTTCAGATCCACAAAGAAAACCTGAAAGCAAGATGCAAATTATAAATTAATGTTTCATTTATGTAAGTAAAATTGCTCTCCAAAAAACCTACCTGAACAGGTAATCAAAATAGTGTAGATATTCAGAATTTACATATATACTTATCAGTAAAAAATAAGAGACCATTGGAAAATAATGCATAAATTCTCTTATTTTACTTTTCATAGGTAAATTTGAGTAAAATTGACTTTGTTCTTTTATTCTATAAACTACTGACAACATGTATCTGAAATTCCAGGCAAAGATTTAGTATTTATTTGCAGAAAATCAGAAACGGTCAAAATAAAGAAAAAAGATGCAGTGCTTTCAGACCTCAATCTAATGCAAACAAAATAAGTTTGTACCCATTTAGAAACAACAATTCTAATGTTTTAACTCAAGAAGAGTTCAGAAATCAATATTTGGTGGAATAACCATCAGGTTTTCAGTGGGGTTCATTGCAGTGGTCTCTTACCTTTTTCCAGAGCTGCATATAGATATATATATAAACTAGAATTTGTTAGCCAGAGCCATATAGTCGGCATGTCATATTGTTCTTAGTCTCCCGCTCTTGCCTCCAGCCCTGTGTTTCCCACAGATCTGGCCACTGCTTCCTGCAGTGTCTCTCTCCCCGTCCATTTATTATCATGCATGTCCTCCTACCACGTTTCTCTCCTGTTATTCTTCTCCCTTTACTCGTTTTTTTTCTTCTCCCCTCCCCATCCCGTCCTCCTGCTCTTCTCCGAAACCCAAATTATTCCATGTATCCTTTTGCAGCCCTCTCTATCCCTCTCATCTGTTTATTTTTCTCCCCTTGCTTTGCTTGCTGTGTGTTCAAAAGCAGAGAGCCCCTCCGCCCCCGCCCAGGGAGCCAAAGAACAGCACACGTTGGCTAGAACGAGGAAGAAAGGAGAGATTTAGGGCTTGCATGCGCACCTAAATCTACACTTTAAAAGCTTCACATTTTTCCTCCTGATTATAAGTTTCATTAAAAAACAACAAAAATGTCAAAATGCTTCTTGAGGCTTTTCTAAAGAAGATGATTACGCCTCTGATGCGCCCATTTCAGGTATTCTGTGAACAATAATGGCACCGCTGTGACAATCATGGTCAGCAGAGCTGAGGAGGTGATTTAGGGAGACATTTGAAATGCACCACATTTGCATTTTGAATCTCTCTGCCAGAGATTTAAAAGTAAAATCACCACAGCGTATACATAATTTGCATTATTTATGATTTTCATTTTGTGTTGATTCCTTGTAAGTCTCTCTCTTTTTTTTTTTTCCAAGTTTGTTGTATTTCTACACGCACCTCTCCATCACCAACTGGGTGAGCAAAAAACAAACAACAACAAAAAATGAATGTCTTTCAGACTTCCAAAAAGTCTGGAAATGAGAATATCACATGTCCTTTTTTTTGGCCACGGAAATTTGATAGATTACCACGAAGTAGTGTTCTGACACTCAAAGCACTCGGATAATGAATCCTGCAGATGTTGGCGCGGGCCTCAGACTTTTCTTTCAGCGCCACCGTGAGGGTTTACAGTTATTGCTGTGAGTGAGCCTCCTGAAAGGCTATCGCATTTATAGGTACGGAATTAAATTGGCTCACGTTGATCGTGATTGTTGTAGACTCAGCACTGACTATTTTGACCTGTGACAAAAATTCAGTTGAAAAATGTGGACGAATACCAAGTTTTATTTAACAGGATTTGTTGAGCTGGCGGAAAATATCCAGTGTTAGGCAATAATATGCTACAAAAGACATTTATGTGTTTTTTTTTTTATTATTATATTTTTTCTATTGATCAGTAGACTTTTTGTCTTTTTTATTTTTCCTTGTAAAAAAAACAAAACAAACATGTTTTATGGAGATCATAAAACATATGCATTTCACTGTAACAATCTTCAAAATTGGAAAAACTAGGGTACATGCCATTTAAGAATGACAAACGTGTTAATCTTTCTATGTCTTTTTTAATGGCCAAAAAAGAGCAGCTGAACACATGGACTTCTCCATATGTACAGCCAGAGGATGGATGAAAAGGTTGGAACAGTGGCAAATAAGGCCGACCAGACACAAGCTTATATTTTCACATACAAAAGAAAATGCATTAAAAAACTCCAAAGCTTAGTACCGCAGCAGATTTCAAAATGTGAGTTTTTTGATAGAAGAGTCAAATATCAACTTATTTTCAGGATTTTTGCACCTATTTACCAGAGGGTTCAATATTTGTGGATTGAGCATAAATTCAAGACGTCTTGTTTTATCATGTAGTTTTCTTAAAAACATTATAATCAGGTTAAGGATCTGAAAGGAAGGGCATAAATAGTGTAATATTTAAAAAAAAAAAAAAAACAATTGTTAGAATTTGTTGCTCATGGCTTAAAACATTTATGAAAATCAGCAAAATAAGAAAATGTTCCCATTTTTATTCACCAAACACCAAAGAGAGTACACAGTTATGAACCAAATGGATGATGCTTTTTGTAAGAACTATGGCATATTCTTAGAAAAAAATACAGTTCTTTCTAGCTAACCGCTTCACATGCTGCGTTTTTAACTATAGTTGATGAGGAAAATATCTAACAATTAAACAAGTCACTAAACAAGTCACTTTATAGCAAAATTTGTAAAGAAAATATAAAACTAATCATTAAATTATATATATGTTTTTTTTACAGAGAGTTTTGCAGACATCTTCATTTAGTGCCCGTATCATCATGTTAGAATGCTAACATTAGCATTCAGCTGCAGGTATTTGCTTGTGCCCAAGCAAGGTCTGTCAATTATTTTGCTAGCTACATCCTCTTACATATTTAAGTGTGTCAGTGTGTTGAGGTAGATAAATTTTGCAAGGCTTCTATTAATAGGGTGATGAAACCCAGTGCAGCTGCTGTTACTTGGTGTTTAAAATAACAAAGGGGAGACAAATCTGGGCTTGAGGAGCAACAATAAATTGCCATGTGGAAGACGAGCAGCAACGACGAAGAAATAATATTAAAAGGCTCACAGCGTCTACATATTTAATTTGCCCAATGGCTGTCAGTTTAGCCTAATCCCTGCGATGCTGTGGGAGAGAAAGGAAAACAGATAACAGATGAGTTCGAAGGCAAGAAAAATCAAGAAGGTTTAGCGGCATTGCTCAGAGATAAAGGGCTTTTATCACCGAAGATGTTTTAATTTCCTTTTGGGGAACACACAAGTAACCAATTATTGAACCATGATTGAATTTAATAGAGCGATTAGACTATTAGGGTCATGGTAAAAAAAAAAATTAAAAAAAAAGACAAGGGCAAGACGTACAGATGCACTGATCTGAGTTTTGTAAAGCTTTCCCTGCCAATAATGATTATTATTATCTACCGTAGTGAAAATATGTTTTATAGCATTTCTTAGTCATTTAACAATGTACATATTATGCAATATTAAGTGTAAGCATCAGTGTTTATGTGAGTATGGATACTTTTACTTGACTGATATTTTCAAACGGCTAACGACATTTTCAGAACCCGCCATGACAGATACAAGGCTCAAAAATTGCTAAGGTCTTGGTTTGGAAATTTCAGGTTCCTATAAGAAGCTTCCTACAGCTTTTATGCATTGTCACTTGAAAAAAGCTATCTTTTTGTTGTCTTCCCTGCTTACCAACTTCCACACCCAAGAGTGTTATTGTTAATGTGACCTGGAAATGCTTAGATATGATGCTTTCACAGATTAGCTTAAAAAATAGATTTTTTACAGGCATGTCAAACTGAAAATCATCCAATTGTTATTATTATTTACAGGTTGTCATGTGGAAGAAGAGCAGCGACGACAAAGAAATAATATTAAAAGGCTCATCTTTTAATATTAAAAAAGATGAGACTTTTAATAGCATCTACATATTTAATTTGCGCAGTGGCTGTGAGTTTAGCCAAATCCTTGCCATACTGTGGGAGTTTTATGAGAGCGGGAGCTTTGGCAGGCTTGTTTTTCTGCCAAAAGAAGTCATAAGACGAGTATCTCGAAAACTTAGATTGCATGCTGTTTCAACTATTTAAAGGTTTCACACATCTGTTAGCACATGATCACGGTGTCCATCTGCTGTAGTGATGACTCAAGTTTACCATGTGAATGTTTAGAGTCTGAAAAATAAGATTTAAAAAGGGGAAAAAAAGCAACAAACAAGACAAATACCATCTGACAGGGTCACCCCTTCGCAGCAGGCCGGCCTTGACATTTAGTGTCTGTGTGTGTTTGTAGGAGTGGCTTTTTTTTTTTTTTTTTTAGCAAGAAAACAACCTGCATCCATCTGTACTGTCCTTTCCTACTGACCTTTGTGTTCTTAGTTTCCCAAACTTCTGAATATCACAAAGACTCACTCCTTCCACCTTCTGTGTCATGGCTAAACTTTTACCCTCACCTTGTTGTTGCTCTCTGTCTTTAGCCCCGTTCCAGCTGTCCTGTCCCCTCCCCACCCGTCGGACTCTCCAGTTCAGCGGGACCATGATGCTCAGCAGCTCCGTGGAGGTGCCCAGCCCGGGCGGGATAAGCGGCCTCGGTGTACTGAGTGCGGCGGCACGGAACGTGGTGCGCTCCTCGAGCATCTCGGGGACCATGTACAGCCTGGAAAAGAGTCCCACCAATGGGGGTCCGGACTCGGCGTCGTTGACTGGCAACAAGAAGCGGCGCTCCAGTCTGGGCGCCAAGATGGTGGCTATTGTGGGGTTGTCACAGTGGAGCAGAAGCACACAGCAACTTAACCAGCAAGGTCAGTTTACTGGTGGATTATTTATATAAGCTAGAGGGTCGGAGGGTTTTAAAGGCAAAATTTCCAATACGCTCCTCTTTGTCATCCTTTGAAATTGGTCTTTCCTTGCTTTTTCTATTTATCATATTGGAATTGAGGTAGAGTTAGATATTAATCTGCCTCTACAGAGGTTAATCATCTGGATAAAACAATACAAAATATAACTTGATATATAACTGTAATATATTTATGATATATACATATATTATAGTAAAACTGGTGCTTCAGGAACACACCAATAGAGGCCTAATGCACTATGAAGTGTATTTGTTGGTTTACTGTTATAATAAGAGCATATATCTAACTCAACAAACTTTCTGTGGCTTTGTAAGAAACTGCAGGTCGACTATGTGCACTGCTGTGCTATGATCTCTGCAGTGGGTTTGCATTGCAGTAAGGATGCATTGTGACCGTGGCTCCATGCTCTAATATGTCCCCTATAGCATGTAATTACAGATCCTGTGAAGCTGCGATAAACGTGCTTCTTGGTTTGGGCGTGTGTGGTGAAAACAAAGCCGTTTGTTCCTGCTGTGTGAAGGGATAACATGTCACACAGTTGGAGAGGCTGGGCCAATAAGGGGAGGGTATCCTGTGGTGTAACATGCTGTTTTTTTTTTTTTTCTTCCAATGTGTTAATAAAAAAGAAAAAAAATCTATTCATCTTGCACTCCTTCCTAGTGTGTTATATTTCTGCTGTTAATACAGTGGCCAGCAACCTGAACAGAGCATTGTGTATCTGTCTGCGTTCTCTGCTGCTTGTCTGCAAACATTAGCAGTCTAACACTCCTTTCAGACATGTACTGCTTTAGTGTTAACTGGCCAGGCTATAAATATGCCTGTGTCAAGGCTGTAGGAACCTTCAGATCAATTTCTGTTGCAGCGTCATGGCATTTATACCTAAATGTAAAACAAATGAATAACATAAACAGAAAAGGAGGAATTATTCATCTTAATTACTACAGCTATTATTACAGCAACATACTTGATTACTGGATTTTGATATGTAAACTTTAGAAAATAAAGAAACACTCTGTACAGCCTGTATATTAATTGATGCTGCTTGTATCCTGCTGTTAGTTTTTATACAGATGCTTTGGGAAAAAACAAACAGAATTCCTTTTATGGTCATTTTCCTTTTTCTATTTTTAAATACTGTGAATATTCCAATAAAATGAACTTTCAACGGACGTTTCTCTTCATCGTTCTACTGACTAAATACTAAAGTTACTGTAGCAGCGAATTGATTTATACATTACACAGATGTTCTGACTCAAGCTCACTCGAGCTAAAAGTCTTCAAGGACATCTTTAGGTTGTGTCCTACCTTTTTATCTATCTATTTTTCAAAGTGGTAATGGTTTTAAAGTTTTCTCTGTGAGTGGCATGCTAGTTGCTGTCTTGCTAGCTAAGCATTTTACCCCAGTGCTGTGCCTAGTGCTTTAAATTGAATTTAACTTTCATTGTGACAATTCAGAAAACAGATTTAAAAAAAAACCATTATAGTGTCATTATAATATCTAAAGAAAATCTTAACACCCTTGCTACGTTAATAGATTTAGAATCATTACTGGTATAATGTATTTGATTTGGGCAGAAAACAAAAATAGGTGATAGTTTAGTCAATTTTTCTATCTTGTTGCGTGGAGCGATGTGTTTATGATTTCCAAAAAGAATCCACTCTGAGCAGTGGTTCTATGACAGAACTTTACATACTGAAGAGACTCAAGAGCTACATCCAAATCCTGCCAACTTGTATTAGTCACACTCAGTTGTTCCATAAAATTTACTTCAGGTATCTTATGAAACATTGGAATCAATTACTCACACCTCTCTGACACTCATGCTATTTATTCTCTGACTACAGCATCAAGATTGTCTTTCGAAATAGCTTTCACTCGAGTTTTTAGTACATTCCTGTATCGAGACACATTTATATAAATCCCGTAGTCCTTTATGAACAAGCTATATTGTCTGCTTTTGAAAACACCATTTCCCAATATAGATTCATGCACACATAGAAAGAACCCGCTCCGCTCAGGCACAGCTGACTCTTGTCTGACGCAGACAGAGCTGTCGATATTTTCACCACAGGGGCTTCCGTGTCTCTGTGTTTGTGGTGCTGAGGCGAGCACATAGGAGGGGAGAGTGTGGAAGAGGAGGCAAGGAGAAGCTAAGGATGTAGAAAAGAGGAAGGGACATGTATCTAAATTTAGATGTTCTCAACAGAAGAACACATCGGGCCTGGAACTAAATCACAGCATCACAGCAACATTCTTCTTTCTTAACAGGTTGTTACACAAATGTCAAAAGTTATTTCAGAAATTTAAGAAAATATAATTGTTTCTATTACTGTTGGTAGTGAATTTGGTTATACTAGAGTTCACAAAAAATGATGCACACTCCTTAGAGTCTTTCACAGTTCCGTTGTATAACCATAATTAAACTTCGATGTGTTTTATTGGGGGTTTATGTTGTAGACCTAGATAGAGTATTGCGGAATTGTGAAGTGGAAGGGAAAATGTACATGGGTTTAAAAAAATCATGAGGTCTTGTTTGTAGTTTTCTACCAGCCAGGTGGGAAAAATAGACATGTGGAAGAAGCTGCTCTGATCCACTGAGACCAAATTATTTGGCCTAGAATCAAACTTGCATGAAGCTAGTCAGAGTTAATGGGAAGATACATGGAGCTAGCTACAATGAAAAGCAAGGCTATTTTACTGATGCAGCTCATCTCTCCAGCTAGATGATGCCACTGCTCTTCTAGGAATTTTTTCAGGCAAAGTTACAAGTCTGATACTGATAATCTAGAGGAAAAACAATCTTGTTTACTCAATGAAGGCTGGATTTGGGTCTTGTTTTCCAATTACTGCCTCTTTATTTGGTTTGCATAGATGCCAAAGTAAAATAAACTACCTATGTGAGCCACTGAGACTGGGAAGCAGTGTGTCTTAAATGCTCTGGCTAGTTGTGTCTCTTTTCAGGTTTTGCCCTGGCAGTCATTAACAGCTCTGTCCAGTCAGCTGCTAGAACTCCATGTTTCGACTGACACATGCTGATTGGTCAGTGGGCTGGGTCAACCCAGCAGTCTGCTCCTTGCTCCGCTCAGTCGGTCAGCTAATAGCCAATGAGCCCCGGACTGATTTACTCGGGATAGAAGAGAGAGACGGAGGAAATTTGCACTCCATGTGTAGCAACAGTGGAAGATCTCTAGTAACATTCAAATCTGGTTTAGTTTAATCTTATGTAAAAATCTACAACTTTTTCTCAGTAAACAATGAAAAGCATACAATTATATTAATGCTTTAACCAGCAAGGGCGACACTTCGATGTGAAAAAGACAAAGTGGTCAAGAACAATTGGAGAACATGCCACCATGTCACCATTACACCATAACGAGGTTATTGTGTTATTATTGTGTCAGTTTCTGGAGGCTATGGTCAAGCCTGGCTCCATTTGTGGAATTGGACTCGGTCAATTTTCAGAAACACTGTTTTTCGTCTTATGTAAGCAGATTCATTGTTTTAGAGATGTGTCTTAGATGTGTTTTTAGAGGATTTGTGGAAAAACGCTTACCTTTTGCATTTGTCATTATTTAGTAACGGTTGCAGGGCGTAAAAATGCAGAATTTGAGTATGATCAAAAATGAAATTGGAAATATAAGTGCGGTGCCATTGACAATTGCTTCTATTTAATTCGCCTTAATTAAAATAATTCTGGAAGCATTACATTGTGCTCAGTAACTCAGCATTGTGCCTGTTTGACAAATTTACACAATGCTGAAAGCTGCAGCTAGGTCAAAAACAGACGACTTTGGGTTTGGTTTATTTTGCTAACCCATTGCTGGAGTAAAAACAGAGTGATCAACTATGAGGTGGTGCAGCAGAACAGAGTTGTTTTATGTGTTTCACCTTGTCTGCTAGGTTAGGCTAGGTTTTCCATTCTATGACGTATGGTAAAGCTCCTTGTGGTATCCTCTCTGACCTAATAAACTGGGTCACACATTTTGACTGACTGGTTAAAACTGCTCGATGTCTCTCACAAAATAAACAAAACATTTGTTGTAAAATATCCCACTTTTCATATAAAATTACCAACACTTCCCCTAAAATATTCAGTTTTGAAAACCAATAGTATGCATTCACGCTTTCAAATTCTCACTAAGCATACTCGTCTTCCATCAAAAGCCGACTAGAGACACATTATTTAAGGAACCGAACGCCACCGTTTGGTTGGAAGGCATAAATTATTTTAATTGGCTCTTGTGGTCATTTAGTAGCTGGCAGCATGTCACAGCTATGCTCTGGAATGACAAATGTGCAAATATTTATTATCTCATCTGCTATTGGTCAGTCTTTCTCTAATTCTAGCATTGCTGTGGCCTAATCTTATTATGTGGTAAAGCTTTCCAGTGCCAAGCCGCTAGGACTTTTAAAAGTTAGCAGTAAAACGTTAAACTGAATTCTGGAGTTAGTAGGAAATGAGTGCATGTCACAATTCTTTTTTGTGTGTGTTTTTTTTTTTTTTTTTTTTGGGGGGAGGGAGGGAGTTCATTCGTGTTTGTAGCCTTTTTCAGTTTATCCCTTTGTATTTAGTCTTGTTCTTGATGTTATTTCTGCGCTGGAGTTTTGTTTAGTGCTTCCATCCCCAGCTATTAGCTCCAGCTAAAATCTTAATAAATATTAATATCAGTCACAAGCCCAGGTCATTTTTAGAACTGTGTGAAATGCACGTTAAAGTTTGATTTTCATGTTCATGTTCTAAGACTGCACATTTTTTACTGCAGTGCAGCGAAGCTCAGCAGTTTTGTTGTATAAGCAGATGTTTTATTTATCATTCCTCACCCATTTTAGCCTGTTTTCATACATTCTTACATCCATAAGTTTTTCTTTCAATATATTTCCTTTCATATTTCTATGCTATTCCACACTTATCTCTAGTTTCTAAAATGTGTAATACTGGCATCTCATTATTCTAGCCTTTGTAACTGGCAAGCCACAGTGATGGCATTTTGGTTTTGTCTGTGCTTTTTTTTACTACCTGCTATTATTAGGATCGGTAAGGAGAAGGAACACACACACTCACATGACACAGTTTCCCAGGTTTAACGGGTGAGTCACTTCTTTGCTGAACAAGCTCTTATCTCCTAAGCAGGTTTTATCCATGACTGAGAGCCAGCAGATCAGCTCCCAGTTCACCGTCGACCCTCACAGAGAGGAAGACGCCCCTGATAGGAACCTGTAGAGCGGTCAGATTAAAACCAGCATAAAGAGGAAACCAGATGTTTGTATACAATGCCAGCATCGTATGTACATATATGCAGTGGTTCTTTATCTCACTAACATTAAATGAAACCTCTGAACACAAATTTAATTTGTTCCAACCTGCAGCTTGTATCCTCGACATCTGTATTTGAAAACATGTGTCTACACTGAAAATAATGACAATTGAGGTAATTTATTCCAACCTGACCACCCACAAACATCAGTCAAAATCAGCCATTTTTAATATAACAGATTGATTGACCTTATACTGGATGATAAACTAACGATGAAACACTTAAATAATCAGGATGAATAGTTTCTTTTTTGTTTTTAGCCCAAATTTGACACATTAAAAATTATCAAAAGTTTTTTTTTCTTAATACTTTTTTTTTCTCCTTTAAGGCAGAACAGGAAAGACATCCTGGTGTGTTTTCTGCCGTAAAGATGTCAGCACTAGCCCAAACTCCTACACAACGAGAGATTTCAGTATCACCAGTTTTCCAGCTGCCTAGAACCACTGGAAGAAATTCCATCATTGTCTCAGAACAAACATAAACAGTTAGTTGATGCTTGTGTCTGTGGGTCAAAATGTTAGAAAAAGTCCCTTCGCATAGCAGCTGGACAGATTTATGTTGCCCAACACAGCTTTGCTCAGTTTTCTGCTGCACACAGAAGTACAAAAAGTCGCCATCTTGCTTCTTGTTTCTCACGAGCGGGATCCAACTCAGCAATGACTCGGAATTTCCCGGTCCAATTTCCTGCAGAACCTTACAGGCCTGATTTAACAACCAGTTATTTGAACTTTTCTTTGTACTGAATAAAGTAATATACTCGCCTGAACATCGTGTGTGTATGTGGGGAACAGCTTCCACGGTTTTTGAACATAAAACAACATAAATGCGCTACTTTAGCTTTCCGTTTCAAGAAAATAAAATTATCTTACAAATAACATCCTTCATAAAATGTAAAAAAATAAATTTTTTAACTCACCAAGTCCACTTTTATCTTATTTGTTTCTCTATCACAGCACAACTCTTTCAGCTTCTTCGTTCTCTCTGCTTCTTCTTCTAGCGCCAGAGACCGTAGAAACCCGTTTGGCTGGAGCAGGTCACATCAATGTGACCCTTCAGAATAAGAGATTTTTCTCACACTTGACCGTTTTTAGCTGCTGACAAAATAAATCTCTGTTTTATACGGTTTTAAACAAAATAAAATATCATAACATGAAATGCAGCATTTATAATGTTTGTAATTAGTACTTTTTATATCTTTAACTATTTTAAGACCTATTTATTCTCTATTTATTTATTTTCTATTTATCCATTCTATAGCTATTTTTATAAAAATGTTTGTTTTTTTCCTCATGGGCTATGTAACCCAGGTTAACATAGTCCTCACTAAATATAGTCATTACTCTGTCATTACTTTCTTTTTACATTTTTCTGCAAATATGTTCGACTTGTGCAAATTCATTTGCGATCCCCTCCCTCCTTCATTTCTTTTTTGCCCCCCCACCCTCCCTACTTATTCAACACCCAAACTCATCTTTTTGTAAACCTCAAGTCCTTTAAATACTCTTTATTTAAATCTCCCGTCTGCGTGTTTGTTTCTGCCGCTCTGCTGCTATGGCTGGAAATCCGCCACAGACAAAGACAAGAAGCAGAGACGACAAAGGAAGAGTTATTTGAGAATACTTGTTAGCTTTCTTATTAAACTGAATCCAAGTTTACTCTGAGAACAGCAGCAAGTGTCTCCTGTGCTGGGCATTTGTCACAAAAATAAATGACTTCCAGTCAGTCAGCACAAAATATGTGTGTGCTGACTGACTGGAAGTCCTGTTCCAGCTTGAGAATAAAGTGATGGGAAGTAGTTTAGATGATTGCCAGTGAGGTTATTTCTCACCCTCACAGTGGAAAGCTGTCATTTTCAGGATGAGGACAAGACAAAAGAAAAGTTCACGTTGTATACCTGCTGCAAATATTTGCCATTTTCCAATACTTTTAGCTTTTTTTGTTTGTTTGTTTTACATTTATGATTGGCATTTAGTGGTGAATGAGTGTTAACTGGAGGGAAAATAATGTTTAAATTTAAAAGAAAAATAAATCAATGACATGCACATTTACCTTGCTTTTGTTAAATCAACTACAGTGTAACTCTGTCCTCAGAACTCTTGCAGAGTGTGTAATTTAATCTTTGCGTATATACAGCTGTTCTATGAACGTTTTAGCATCCATTCTTAGCAGTGTGAAAACTAAAGGTCAAGTTGTTGATCTTTCAGTAGCTACGTTTCCATCCACTTGTCATGCGAATTTTCAGTGAACTTTTAAAACATTGCACAAAGGGAAAACAAAGAAAACGTTGAGTAGCGTATGTTTCCATCCACTGTGTTTCAACCAGGCTATGCAGAACATAATTTTGTTTGATATAAACATTGCTTCTTCATACAGCAATGCTAATTAGATTGCTTTAACAAACAGGAAGTGCATGAAGTAAAAGTTCGACATGTCCGAACATATTTGACAAACGTATTTCCATCTTCCCTTTAACTCTTTCGATTGACTGATTCATTCAGTGGATTGATTGATTGTCTTCAGCTGGAAGGTTTGCAGCCTACTTGTTCATAACAGCAATATTCAGACAGGCATATTGCACACAAAGCAATAGGGAACAGAAATACTCTTTAAATGTGACATTTCCTCTTTGGCCCAAAATAAATGAATACGAAAAATAAAGTAAAAATATCGAACAGAGTAAATCCTACCTGAAAATATTTCTCTTTTTCTTGAAGGAAATTAGTAGACAATTAGAGGCCTTATAAATATGTATATTTTTAAATATGTAAATTTAACCGACAATTGTTTACTGTCCATTCTAACAATGAAAACTCCAATATAAATATAAAATGACAAAGTCCCTGAAATGTTGAGTCAAAAAAGTAAAAATTACAAAGGTATCATACAAACTGTTCCCTCAATTTCTGTTTGAGGTTTCAGGAACAGATATGACAGCTGCAGACTGTCTTCCTCCTTTTGGTCGACAATTGAAGGAAAAATGTTCCACTCAGCTGAAAAACAAGAACCACAGCTTCATTGTACTGGGATTGTTTTTCCAGACATGTGGCAGGCAAAAAGAAATAATAATAAAAAAAGAAAAATCTCTGTCGATGTTTGAACTAGAAAATACAGTTCTCCCCAACACTCGCGGATGAATTTTTCCGTAATCTAAAATCTTTTCCAATGATTATTTCCTTTTTTTAGTCATTTTTAATCGGAGGTGGTTTCGACTCGACTCACTCGTGGCCTACTTTTAGCTTCGCCTCTGAGTCACAGTTGGGAAACGCATTTTAAGTCATTTTTGTGGCAACGTTTTGGAACGCCCGCTGTAATCAGATCCTTCCTGAAAAGAGCTACTGGAACTTTGCTGCTGCTGCTGCTGCTTTGAAAAGACCGAGCGAGGCGAGCGGCGCTGAATAAAGAGCAGTGAATTGTCATGATGAGGAAAGTTGTTGTGGTGGCACTCTGACTGCCTTTGTACAATAATAGTAATTTCTCTCGATGAGTGCACACGATTGCTATTCATACTCCGGGTGAGTCACTGAAAAAAAATGATGCTATTTCAGGTGAGACTAATGCTTTGTTGTAGGTACACAGCACCTCCTCCTGTTCTACCACCTCCCTTTTCCTTTCAAGCCTGTTGTGATTTTTTTTTTTTTGCTTTGGTGCTGCAGATGCTCTGAAACTTCAGTCATGTCTCTAAAAGCTTTCTCCACAGCGAGGCTGTTGGTAGCTACCAGCCCTCTGCCAGAATGGCTGCTGGTCACTTTCCCCGGTTCGTCCTGTCTGTCATGTCACCACTCACCGTTCTCCCTTGCTGCCCTGTCTGTGTTTGATCTGGCTGCTGAAACTTTCATGCCCCACCCCCACCCCCCTCTCCTTTATCTCTCTGTGTCAATCCCCATCTCTTTAGCTCCCAGTTTCACTCAGACATCTGTCACGTTTTCCTGATCATGCCCACCAGCTCGTCCGTGTTCTATTCTTAGTCAGACAGTCTGAACAATTCAGTTGTTTTTTCTTTTCTTTTTTGGCGGGGTTTCAGGGGTGCTGCTCTGGGATTCGTGTCTAGATGCGGCACGTGCATCGCTGCATCTCCATAAGGTCCTTTTTTGACATTGTGTGTCTGCAGCAAAGCCAACTGATGACTATAGTTTTGTGTATCGACTGTTACCATAAAAATTGTGACATTTTTGTGGAAATTTGTTTAATCCTGCCATATTAAACTCCCCCTGGTTGCTTCTGGTCGGATGCAGCGGCTGAACGTCCCACAGACTCCTTCTGCTCTTTTTTTTTCCTCTAACAAAATTTAAAATAAAATGAGATGTTGTCAATAGCTATTTAATCCTCCTTCTCCGAACTTGTGAGCCGAACTTGTGAGGCAGAAGAGGAAAGACTATTGTCTGTCCTCTCTGCCGTGATCGCTGTGTCTATTACAATGTTATATACCTTGTATATAACATACGGCAAAGCGCCACAAGGTTTCCTGCTTTGGGGACTCGGCTCGGTGTGTCTTTTTGGATTGAGAAAGGTGTGTGTGTGTGTGGTAAAACAACCTCCCCCAAAGCACTCGACCGCACGTTAACGGTTCGACTTCAGTCAGACCTTGCCTAACCCTTAAATGCGGTGGAGGTACATTGAGGTGGAGGTCAAGTTCATGAGTTCGAGCACAAACAAGGAAGTTGTTGTTTCCGTGCCCGCTCAACCTGAAGGTTGGAAATGTCATAATTTTGTGCCACTTTACGGTCGTCCCCCAGGTCATTATGTCAGTGAGGACAGCGAGTCCAGGCATTTGGACACACTGTTCTAACTACTTCTCCGAAAAGAAACACACCACAGAGGTCAGGCAGAGGGCAGAAGGAGAACATGAATCCATGATGCCATCTAAAGAAAATTTTGCTCCAGAAAACAAATAAGAGAAACTTTGCGGGAAACACAACTCCAACTGACGTATGAATAAATCCTTGTCCGCGCTGGTAAGGTTCAAATCGGTAAAGGTATGTGTGAACGTCAAAACCGTATTGCCTCACATTTCGTTTTTAAGAAAGATTTTTTAATTCTGAGCATTGTTCTTTTATCTTTACATATTGTTCTACCATATTGCAAATGCTCACTTGGTCATCAGGCGTTGAGTTGAGTAATCATGAGGAAATTACATCTAAATTAGATTACTCTTTTCCTCATTGTAATTAATTGGCATTAGATTAGAGCCAGTGGGGTATATTCACGCATCGACAGACATCCTGCCACACATGAAGACTTGCGATTTCAAGAAACCATTTCCTATGGATTATGGCTCTAAACGACTAATTTCTTCTCCCAGACCCAATACCTTCTACTGCATCCTCGTTTATTACCTCACAGAACGGCCTGCTTTACACACAGGGACAGCGCAGGAGATTAGATTTGTTTAATGCCTCTGTATAATCATTAAACAGAAAACAACACTTGGATTATTGGATTATACTTCAGTGTCTGTCACATTGTGCTCTCCGTATGCTTTAGGGAGTATAAATAACCAAAAGGGAACAGATTATTGCTTTTTTTTTTTTTTTTTTTTGTTCCCATTGATAATTTGGTCATTGTTATTTAACCATAAGCTCCAAGTTTTTGAGGTTGGAATGTCTCTTACCCATAGCCTTAATCGTTAGCTCCCTGCTAAGAGTCTCCGTCGGATTCATGTCGGCACACTGGCTGGGCCACCAGGAGGCGGTAATAATCCCGAACAAACATGTTGGCATCACTTTAAATCTATGCCTGACAGAAGTATTGATTACGCTCACTGTAATCAAAAAGATGGATGCACCCATTGACCACCATTTTTTCAGTTTCATTTGGATTCGTTCCTTTCTTTGAAGTCGTCACATCAGAGAAAATTTGACCTTAAACAACTTTTGATGGGTCCATCTTCACTAGCATCAATTACAGTCATAGACCACACACAGTTCTAAAGAGCCACAAAAGTTATTGATTTGCACAGAAGTTTGTTTTTACCCGACATGATATAAAGTGAAATAAAAATAACACCTCCCTTACAGCCAGTTCAGTGAATCGGAAGTTAAAGCTGACTCTTCGACTCTGGCTGTGCGGTGAGTGCATCTGACTCTGACAGCATCACACACACGCACACAAACACACACACGCACCCCCCCCCCCCCCCCGCACACAGCCCTGAACACTCTGCTGTCTTTCAGAGCCTTCCACGGTCAGTCTCCCAGTGGTCCAAATTTAACAGGACTCCGGCGGTAAAGACACCACAGTGGGTCTTTCATGTCCAACACCCTTCCTTGGTTATTGTTGCTATGCATGGCGGCTCGTTGCCGTCACCGGTGCATCCAATAGGCATGTCAGCGCGGTCGGGGGAATCTAAAAACAGCATTCTATATTACAGCATATAATGAGAGAGGCTTCATCAGTGTTCTCTCCAAATGTCAGAGCAGCTTTAATGATCTGCTAACCACACACACACACACCCACACACACGCACACTGAAGCTGTGTGCATGCTATCTTAATGTGTGAGGCTCATTGTTGGTGGTTTCTGTAATCGCACCCATCTTTATTCCTTATGATTATATATGTGTTTCTTCATGCAGCATCTTTCTTATCTTGTTACTTTCATGGGCACCATTAAAAGAGAAAAAAAATTTTTCCACTTGAAAAGAAACTTCTGCACATCTGTTCACTAGTTACAAATTAGCTGTGTTTCTTTCTTTTTTTTTCTCTCTTTCAGTATTATTATGAAGACCGGAAACATTAAGGGTTCTGCTGAACACAGAGACCCAGAAAATCCCTTCTCCAGATAATCTTAGACACTCGAAAGACATTGAACCTCCGTTCCTCCGGGATGTGTCTGTGCGGGTTTGATATTGATACCAGTGAGTCAGTTCACATGCAGGGCAGGAGAAAATACGTTGAATTACGCACAGCGAGTGATGAGCAGATGACAAATAGATCAGAGCCCAGTAGTAAAGATGGACGGAAGCAGAAAAACTAAAAGAAAAAACAGGACACAATGAGAAGCAGGTAAAAGAAAAAGAGAAGCATTTAATGGAAGGAAGCAGAAGGAAGAATTTGTTGCTAGAACAGACATAGAAAGCAGAAGCCAGGCTGAAGATTAAGAGTTGTGGAGAGGACAATACAACCTAAGAGAAAGAGACAGAGTAAGAGGAAAGGCTTATGAGTGAATATGCCGGCCAGGGCTCTTGGTGCATTGCAGAAGGCATTGCCATGGAAACGAATGGGGGGAAAGCGCAGGCGAGGAGGAGGGGATTAAATAGGAAGGAAGAGATCACTGCTTCACACTATTGAAGCTGGGAGGGAGGGGGCTCTGATGAGAAAGGGGCATGCAGGCAAATAATGGGAGAAGAAGTTTAGATGAATAACCTCTTAATACTTTACCACTAAGTATGTTTCAGAGTGGTGTATAAATTCATACTCAACAATCCTTTGTCCGATCAGAAACACACTTGGTTGCAATCATAAAACAGACTTTTACGACGATGATGATCAATAAGTAAAAATGTTTATTTACAATTTAATTCTTCCTTTTTAGTTGTCAGTGATGCAACCATGTTTCACCAAGATGACGTGAAAGGTTTTATAACATACTACTGCTGAAATTACATGCCCTGAAAGAAGACTAAAGTTATTGACTAAAAGTCAAAAGAGAAAGATCATAAAAGAAGCAGATCTGCAAATCAACTTACAGCAGATGGGCAAAGTTAACCCCAAATGTACTTCAGAGTGAAACTGCTTTCCCCTCGGAAACTGGCTGCTGCCAACAAAGAGTAACGTTGATTCTCCCAATAAATTTTACTACTAGTCAGGTTCAGTCTCTAGCGCCAAGTAAAAAAATTAAATAAAAAA
Source organism: Poeciliopsis retropinna (assembly GCA_010277075.1). Lineage (NCBI taxonomy): Eukaryota > Metazoa > Chordata > Actinopteri > Cyprinodontiformes > Poeciliidae > Poeciliopsis > Poeciliopsis retropinna. The sequence goes on from VMRM01000016.1 coordinate 10,026,921, forward strand.
CTGCTTGAGGTCATAATAAATATTTTGGAATGCAAGAATATGTTGATTTAAAAAAATTTTTTTTTTTACTTTTTTGGAGAAAAAAAAAAGATCTGGAAAAGGTTTCTAATAGGTTCAGTGCCTTGGAAACACATTAAAAGCATTAATATCCCTTGAACTTTTTCACACTTTGACACATCACAACCACAAATGTCAGTGAAGTTTAGTAGAGTAAAGGTTTTAGGCTAGAGACCTACAGAATGTTTCCCTCCAGAGTTCAATTCAATTGGAACCTAAGGAAAAACAAATGTCGTTGAATTCAATTTTTCACAATGTGCTGTTGTAGATGGTGATGGCTATGGGCAACAGGTAGCAGTCGGTATTACAGCAGATCTGAAGAGGCTTCTAATGGAAGACACTCTGTTGTTGTAAGAGAATTCTCAGAGTTGTCCATAATGTCCTTCGTTTTATGAAAAATCGTTCTTTGCACAGTCATCTTCAGAGGAACAGAACCAGCTGTCTTCATCAGCTTGTTAAACTTTTTGTAAGTCACTAACTGCCCCAACAGATGATGATAGAGGAGATTACACAGCAAAAGAGATTTGTAGAAGATATTCAGCATCTCGCTGCAAACACTGAAAAACGCAAGTACTTCAAAACATACTTAAGTCTAAATTTGTGTGTTTAGTCTAAACTGTTGTTCAGGCAATCACTAAGATATTTATACTCCTCCGCCACATACACCTCCACCTCCACCTCCAGTGATGGAAACAGTGTTTGACCTGTCTACTTTAATGTCAAATTCAAGAAAAAATGATTTGGAGAGTGCAGTCTATCAATCATCTGTGGTGCTCCGGTGCTGCTGACATGCAACCTTTAAGTTTCACAAACTGTGGTCTGTTTGTTATGTAATCACTAATCAGTGAGCCAGGTGATTGTAGAGGCATCCACCTGTGTCTTCTGAGGTTTCTCACTAAGTAAATCAGACTGAAGACACTTCAACCTTCTCCAGGGTCAGACTGAGGTTAAAGAGGTGCTGTAGAATCCCGTGAAGTTGTATCATTTGGCTCCGTCTGGCTTTCCTTTGTCTTCCCAGCTCTTCTCGTAGGACGGCATCCTCACAGTAAAACATGGCGACAGTAGCATCAGGCGGTGGGATTCTTGACTGTGAGATTCTTGGTTGGTTTGCAGTTGTGCAACATTTCTTCGGTTTCCAGATCATAGAGTGCTCTGTGTAAACTTAAAATGTTAAGATTGAGTTACCAACAACAGCATTTCGGGGACTTTTGAAAGGATCTTTATTTAGGAGTAACGAAGTGACGGGGGCTGAGTGCAAATGCATGCCACACTTTTCAGGTTTTTGTTTGTAAACTACAGAGCTCTCCTTCCACGTTGTGTTGGTCTGTGACATGAAATACTAATAAAATTTATTAACATTTGTTGTCGTAGCTTGATCAAAATGTAATTAAGATCAAGGACTATTAATACATTTGCAACAATTTGCATGTTGCGCAATAACAAATTGATATGTTATGATGCTCCAACATTTTTTTTTTTTTTTTTTTTTTTTATGTCCGGGCTTTCATTATCAACTCATATAAGACGCTAAGACTTGTTGCCTTCTAACCACGTCTGGAATAACAACTCTTAGCGCTTAATTAAACCTGTGTGATTTGATTGTGAGCCTCGTTGCTGTGACGAGTCTAGTTAAAGTGCCAGGGAGCTAAATAAGTGTTGCCTCAATAACATAGTAATAATAATAATAATAATAATAATAATAATAATAAATAATAATAATAATAATAAAAAGTGACATGAGATGAGCCGGTTGTCTCAGGTGGCATTGTCTGAGTCCACATCCGAGGGAGAGGTTGTCATGGCAGCAGAAGTGCGCATGGAGTTTGTCTAGGTGTCATGCTATTAAGACACACACACACGTACATGCACACACGTATATACACGTGGCTGTTGGAAATATTCTTGACTGCAGGATTATAAATAGAAAGCATCAGAAGACAGTCGCCCCCCTTGGGACTCCATCCTTCTCATCTTCGTCCTCCCTCCTCTCCTCATCGGTGCCACTCCTCGTCGCTGACTTGAGCCCCTTATACCCTCATCAACCCCCCCGATCCGATCCCTGAAGTCTCATTGAGGGGGGCTCTGTTTGCCTTTGTTTATCTCCATAGCGATAGTGACGATGCTGGGTGTCGGTGGTTGTCATGGCGATGAGACGGGGATGGCAGGGGTGCTTAATGAGACTGGAGTTGCTCGGGCTAATGAGGTGGGACGGCTGTGGCTGGGTGTGTTCTTCGACTGCGGCGACGTGCAAGCGGCTTGTTAAGGGTTTTTTCTTATTTTCTGCGTTTTCTGAGCCGTCTGGGCTCCTATAGAAAACCACGTTCTGCCTGTACCACGGCTGCAAGCCCTAACAAGCTGCACGGAGCCAGTGTTTATCCGATTGATCACATTTTGTTCATGCTGTCATGACAAGTGGGTTTGACGCGTCATTGGCAAGTTGAAAAAGGGCGGAAAATCTTTGAGCTAAAACGTGAACTCAGACAGAGGATCCCACCGTGCTCTTCTGTGGGAGCACAAGATACTTATTCCTCTGCAGCTATAAGTCTTTTGAAAAGCTAAATATTTCTGCTGCCCGATTCTTTATCAAGAAGTATCCTTCTTGGGATTCCTCTAATCTAAACCATACCTAAGTAGAGTTGTAAAGCTGTTTTAAGAAGTCCAGGCATTGGACCGATGCTCCAGCTTTACTGTTCTTTGTGGGTCAAAAGGTCAGTGTCTTCAAAGTTGGTTGATGTATACATGATGCGGTCACCTTCTTGTTGCATAGATTAAGTCTCCCGTAAAAATTTTTTGATGTAAGAATATTCACCCCCTCGTACTCCTTGGCGTGACTGTGCAAAATGTATTGGAGCAGTGATGTGGAATGGGTACAAGGGTAAGAGAATTCATTTTACTGGAGATAACCCAATATGCACATTTTTCATCATCAGGTGCAAAAATAATCCAGGGGAGATTTAAACCGGAACCCTGCTCAAAAGACTAATACAGATGTATTTACGTGGTATTAGCTTTTAGAGATCATTTACTATTATAGGATGAAACTAAGAGATAACCATGAGCTTTAAAAATCTGCTGAAACATGGATTGTGTCTGCAAGGTGTTTGAGAGGTCGAGAATGCCGCGCTCTGCTCATTCCATATGAGGAAGTTTGAGAGTTTTCTGTCTTGTTTGTAGCGTGCCATGCCATGAGATTGTGATGGAGAGACCAACATCGGATCAACATCGAAGCCATCCACCTTGGACAGCTTCCTTCACTGGGGAGAGGTGCACACACCTCTAAATTACACAGAGAAGCAGTTGGTAGGAAACAAAAGGAAGTTGTACGTTTTTTCATGATGCAGTTGAAATGCAAATGTGTGATTTCTGTTGTCATCCTTCTCCTTACTCATTCAAAAAGGCCAGACTTGTTAAGTACATGAATAAGACTTGTTCTATCTCTTGAGGTTTCCACCTGAATTGTGGATATTTACAGCTCCTCTAAAGTCACAGTGGCTCCAATGACTAAAGACCTTCCGGCCCAGCTTGTGGGTTTAGGCGGAAAGCCGTGTTTATGCCACTCACCCCAAACGCTACGTATTGTGCTTTGTTACTAGTGGGACTATCTGTGAAAACCTTTTTACCACTTGGAAACTTATTGCCTCCAGTCACCAGAGCAGCTGCCAAATGACCTGTGTGTGTGTTTAAAATGGAGTGTAGTAATATCTGAAAAGTGGAGAGAACTCTTTTCAACAGAGCAGGGACATCCCAAAGGATATTAGGTAAGATTGGCTCCTCGCCTGAGTGAGCTTGCTTCAAAATAAATAGCGCAGAAACGGCCGATCTCAAGGTGAATTTAAATTCCTCCTCAGTGGAAAGAATTTGGTTTTGAAAAGGCAGAAAATAGAGTTTTATGATCACGTATTCTCAGTTGGTTTGGAATACGTGTGTAAGGGTTTTGTTTTTTGTTTTTTTCTTTAGATGGCGGAATGAAGAAGCTCCGCAGTACAATCCGAAGGAGCACAGAGACTGGCATAGCAGTGGAGATGAGGAACCGGGTGACACGGCAGGGCAGCAAAGACTCCACCGATGGCAGCACCAACTCCAACAGCTCCGAAGGAACGTATGTGTCCGAGCGGTGATCTCAACATCCGTCCATCTCTGATTGTCTGAGAGTCCATTGTAATCTCTGTTGTTCTTTTTTAGGTTTGTCTTTCCGACCACTCGGCTGGGGCCTGAAAGTCAGTTCAGCGACTTTCTTGATGGTCTTGGCCCTGCCCAGATCGTAGGACGGCAAACACTAGCCACACCCCCCATGGGTAAGGCTCGAGTAAAACCCATATTTTGCAGGAGATGTCCACTGTGGTGGTTTGCACAAATATTCTGCATGCAATATCTTTAAAATCCTTGCAAAGAGAGAGTATGGGATTAGTTATATAAGATCAACCTTAAAATATATAAATTGAGGCAGTCTTTTTTTTTTTTTTTTTTTTAGAATTTTTGCATGGTGGAAGGAAGAGGCAGAGTAACCTGGTTCTGTTTTGGGTACATTTTGGTTAGATAAATGTTTTATTATGAAAAAGGTTTACACAGTTAAAAAAAAGTTACTTCCTTATGTTACAGTTCTTTGGAAGAAATATAGGTCTTAGTTAAATCTGCAAGTCAGAGACTGAATAAAATGTGAAATTTGACTTTTAAAACATGCATTTTTTTCTCTTCTTGTTTTTTGAAGATGCAACAGATTACATGTAAATAAATGCATGTTAATTTTTGTCAGTTTTTCGTTTGCAAATATGTATGCGCTTCTTTATATTAACAAATGTTTTTGATGTAAAAAAAACACACACAAAAAAAAAAAAAACAGCAGGCTGCTCCCTCTAACTTGATGGTTGACACAATCCACCAGGTCTTTGTCGCCCTCTACTGTTACACCCCGTCTTCTGCAGTTTTAAGATGAAATTTTAATTCCATGTCTGAAGTGCATCCATTTATTTGCTGCTGGTTTGTTCCCTCTCTTTAGGGGATGTCCATGTAGGCATGGTAGACAGGGGAGGGCAGCTGGAGGTGGAAGTGAACCAGGCCAGAGGGTTGACCCCAAAACCAGGCTCCAAGAACATACCAGGTACTGACGCCACTGGCTCAATGTGCAACAGGTGTCCATACAGAAGACTCACCACAAATCATCTCTCTTAGCAACCTATGTGAAGGTGTATGTCCTGGAGAACGGTGTGTGCTTGGCCAAGAAGAAAACCAAAGTAGTAAAGAAGTCTCTGGATCCCACCTACCAGCAGGCTTTGTTGTTTGATGAAAGTCCTCAGGGCAAAGTCCTACAGGTAACTGGTCTCTGGTTTTCTGATTTTACACAGAGATTTAAGTAAAGCAAATAATGTGTTAAGATAATCTTTACCCTACATTCAGAGCGTCATATGGTCGCCAGGATCTCCATGACCTCCCTGACCCATCAGTTTCAGCCATACTTTAAAGGTGTCAGTACATTGTCATCAACCTATTATAACCAATCCATCTGTGCAAGATGCCTGATGAAGGATTTTTATTCTTTTTGGACACTTTATTGTTTAATTATAAATGCAATGTGCACGATAGCACTGCTTCTACTGCACTGTGTCAAACTAAGAGCAGAAGAGTCATTCAAGTGTAGAAATATTGCTTGCAGAATATTGTAAATATATTATATATATCTGAATTTATTGCATATAAATATTTAAAACGTGACGTGAACTCAAAGTGCGACGCTACAGTTAGCTTACCAACGGATTGTGGTTAAAAACAAGAGTGGATAAAAGGCTTAAGAATGTTAATACCACATCATGTACGGAAAACCACAAACGCAAAAATTCAATCATATAGAAATCTATTGTTAATCTCTTCATGTTAAATAAATAAAAAATATTACCTAATATTTAAGTATTTAGTCATTATTTCAGCTTGGCTCATGCAGAGCTGATCTGATCGTTTCCATAGCAACAATCAGAATCAAGACCTTGCCCCACAAGGACAGTGAGCTCACTGATGAGGTCATAGATGTCATGTACATCACAGTAGATGTACACGAGAAGTTCGAAAGCTTGAATCTCAATGCACCAGGCAGGATCCAGACAGTTCTCAGAGATTTGATTTTGTGCAGAGTGAGAATGTCTAGTTTTTCGCATGTGCTCTTACCATTGTTCATCCTGCTTGGTTGGGGTCTTGGATACACCGTCACCACTTGTATGAAGAAGACAATGGACTATTACTTTCCTGGGAAGGACTTGGACAAAGGTTTCTCTCAGGTCTCTCAGGACAATGATTTTAAAACCGACCCTGCTGGGGAGGTTTGTTCCAAACAGCCAACAGATGTTTGTGGGATCGCAGACTTCAACCTGACCAAGACTGTACGAGATAGTGCTGAGGACAAAGATACTGGCCTTGGGCAAACTGACCCAGCTGGGAAAGTTTGCTCAAAGTTGACGGTACACATTGAGCGCCAGAGTACAGCTGCAGAAAAATCTGCCCCGGCTGGGGAAGATTTATCTGTGGCTGACCTTGCAGCCAAAACTTTCGCTGAACTGACAGCGAAAGCTTTGACTTAATCGGTTTCCTCTCTGCTTTTGCCAAAGAATACTTCTCTGAAAGGCACAATTACAAGTGTCTGTGAGGTACCAAATTCCCCGGATGGGGAACGTACCTCAGAGGAAAAGGGAGCCACTAATTTGTCCCAAGAAACTTCTCGAAATGGTAAGGTCAACATTATTTCTGAGGTTGACTGTTCCCGGGACAGGTACATCAATCAGGACAAGAGGCTGGCTCTGACATTCCAGATGTAGGCAGGACAGAAGCTGCAGGATATGGACAAGCGGGCATGGGAAATAAGGAGGAGAGCTACTTTAAGTTCTCCAATGAATTAAAAAATAGCTTGGTGAATGCCACTTTCCAGAGTGCCCGGAACCTGAGAGTCACCAGAAGGTATCTTGCTCAGGACAGGGTTTTTCTGGAGGCGTCATCCATCCCATGATGTGCTAGTCTCATCTAACGCAGCTGTCCAACATTAAGGCAAACATTTTTCTCAGAAAGACCTCTCCCCAGTTCTGATGGAGCTGAGTGAGAAAAAATTGCCATCAGACGTGGGAAGGGATTACAATATCAAATGTTTACTGGAGTCTGATCTGGTCTGGTTGGATTCATTTGGTGGGGACACAGCTAGAGAGTTGTACAGCGCCAACTCTTGTTCCAACTGTGATACCAACGTCCTTGAGCTCCTGAGCAATGCTTCCCTGGTTGCCCTTCCATCGGCAACATTTCCAACCGACGTAGTTTCGGTTTTTAGCAGTTGGTTGGATTTGGTGGGCAAACGTCGTTGCTCAGGCTGCGGGTCAGCCAAAAAAAACACTGCCTGCCTGATAACAACACGCTGGTGTTTTTTCTACAAAGGCAGACCAGGATACACTCAGTGATTCCCAATCAGATCATGGATGTGCCTGCAGAATCTGGAATGGAGCGGTACCGCCTGTCCTCGGTTATCTGTGGGGATCAGAGCCGACCCACTTTTATATACATCAAGTATGTATAAAAGTGGGTCGGCTCTGATCATTTATGTCTTCACTGCAGTGAAGACATAAATGAAAAGGGATTTATTTACATTTATGAGAAGTTTAGAAATGGCGGGAAACATCAGGATTTCACACCTGACATTACAGGTTCTCCAGCCCCTCCTCTTGAAGCTGACCAAGGCGCTTTTGGAGAGGAGCTAAAAATAACTAATTCGGAAGATGAAAAAATTACTGAAGATATAATGCTATTTTGAGGCTGGAGAAATCTGACCGTGACTGAACATGTGTCCTAGTGTGTTCTGTTATTTAAATTTATGCAATAAAAGGGTAAAAAGATTTGACATGTTTCCTGTTTGCAGGTTTCTCTCCGGGCGCTCAGGCTTCCTGCCACAGTCTGAAATCATGACTGTTTAGTTAATTGGTCTCTAAATTCTGTTAGTGTAATTGCCTGGGTTTGAATCTTCTGTCTTCATGGGTTTGCATGTTCTCCAAGTGCATTAGTGGGTTCTCTCTGGTCCAGTTCAAACAGATGACTGTTTGTTTAATTGGCTTTTCTAGTTGACCTTTGCCCCATGTCTTCTCCTCTCTTTTGCTTAAAGTAGTTTTGGCCCTAGTGCCATTGCTATTTCAAGTCCAGTAGTCAGACTACAGTTACTTATCAAAATCACTTTGCGTTACTGTCTTCTTTTGTTATTTAATCATATTCCTGCTACATGTTGTGTCGAGCGACCAATGTCTTTATGCAACAATATCAGCGACAGAAATGTAAACAATGGAGGGAGATGCACATTTTGTTGATGGAAAAACAGGAACTATTGTGAGTTTTGTCTCCAAATCCAATTATTATAAGCCGCTTTGGGCTTCTTTTTTTTTTTTTAAGTCGCTTGCAAATTTAATGAGTCGCGGGTTGCGCCTTTTTGGGCTCGTTTTTGAACGTGAAGTTACTCATTTGGGCTTGGAAATAAACAGACTCACAATAAACTCCAGAATTTGTCCGTCATTAAGGTAGTGTTAGTCAGGCTTTCCCTGACCATCATTTCCCGGATTATCCGTCCTGCTGTGTCTTTGTTAATGTCAAGTTAATATATTACCTGTGAATTACGTCGAACTATCCAGAAAATTGGAAACACTGAGATTAATCTGAACATATTAAAAAATTTAAGACAAAATATAATTTCTTGTTGATAAAGTTTTTTCTGTTTATATAAAACATATGCAATTAAAGAGCCTCAATTTACATTGGAAAAATAACATTTTCGCCCATTATTTTAATGAGATATGCAGATATGAAGTTTACTTACATCTATTTCCCATAGCTCTTGTGCGCATGAAGATGTCACTGACAACGCTTTGTTTTACTGTTATTTCTCCTCCAGGTAATAGTGTGGGGGGATTACGGACGTATGGACCACAAGTGCTTCATGGGAATGGCCCAGATCCTCCTGGAGGACCTGGACCTGTCTGCCACCGTCGGTGGCTGGTACAAGCTGTTCCCTACCTCCTCTCTGGCAGACCCCAGCATCGGACCCCTCACCAGACGCCTCTCCCAGTCTTCCCTGGAGAGCGCCACCAGCCCCACGTGCACCTAGACACCTAGCAGACGTCCCACAGAGTTCAGACACCGGCACGCGTACTGTATATACACGACGACTGTACCTGAAGCGCGTCGCAGATAGGCATACACCACTCAGCGGCACATCCCGGGTTCCATACGCATCGACGGCCACACATTCCTCCATCATCCATCGCGATTCACCAGCCAAACCTAACCCGACATACACACAAGCGACGTGAACATGTAGCGATTTTCATTTCACTACAGCCACCACACCAGGCACCACGCCCCGCATTCCGAAGTCGTCAAACCTCCGTCTCATCCCGGGGGTCATCCCGATCGATGCCAGTTTCTAATCTCTCTATGCCAAACTAAGAAAAAAAAACTTTATTTTTTAAAACCAAAGCAATTGTTATTGTTGTTCTTATTATTCCTATAAGTAGTAGGTGAAACTAGTATACAATATAAAGTATGGATATGTAGCAGAGTCAATGACTTAGATGTAATGCAAAAAAAAAAAAAAGGAAAAAAAAGAAGATATATTCTACATACACACACAGAGAAGTTAAGAGCGGGATGCCAACACACAAACCTGGCTCGGACGTTCACATAATGGCTGTTATGTGAGGTAGCAACACTGCTATATTCTATGATTTTCACAGGGCAGAGTTTATACATGAATATCTAAATATATACGAAATAGATAGCTAAATACTTATTTGTCTTTCTATATGTATCGGCTGCATTCTGCATGTTTGCTTGCGAGACATTTTGGAGTGCTTCAAAGTCTTTTTATTTAGCTTGCCTTGACCAACGTAAACAGTGCCGCTGCTTTTATTTTGCCGATATGTCCCGACGAAAAGGAGCACCGAGTTAGAGCAAAGGACTTGACTGTCATCGCTGTTTGCAGAAGAAGAAAATGAATTAGCCACACACTCGCTGCTGACTTTACAGTTCCTTCCTTCACCTTAGGTGTGTTTGAACCACTTCTGCATCGGGGTTGGGGTTAGGGGTTGGGGTTTGTGGGGAGAGTGTCCTCACATGTTTGGACTGCCACTTCATTTCCTTTGTTTTGATGTCCTGAATTCTTCTTCCTGCTCAATGAGATGGGAATCATCAGCAGCAGCCCTTTTCTTGCCATGGCCACTTGTTTGTCCCTCTGAACCTGCTGTAAATATGTGAACCTGTATATAATTTCAGAGGACTTTTTTCCCCCTTTTTTTTGGACATTACAATAGCATTATAGGTACAGCCACAAATATTAAAATAGCATTGATAAGTAAATGTATTTCTTCAGTTCATTTCAGAGTGAAAGTCATATATTGTGTAAACATTTTTTTATCACACTTTTTCCTTCCACTAAAACTTTCATTAATATGCAGCTAACTTGACAGTTGTTCAGTGTTAACCAAGATATATTAGTTCATAATATTATATCCTAGATATTAAATTAGGGACATTAATAATACTAAACATTTTTTTATTTATCTTTAAATAGAATAAATTAATTTATACAGTTTGGTTTTTCATTAGTTGTAAAGTATTACTGTCAAAATTAATGTAATAAATAGGCAGTATCTAATATATGATTTTCACTTTTGAAGTGAATTAATAAAAATCATAAACTTTTTGATGATATTCTAATTTACTGGCACAAACATTTACTTTACTCGCACTTACAGTAACCAGCCTTGTTCTGGTCGTTGAACTTGTTTCAGGTGCAATATGTTACTAACACAACCTTCAGCATTCCTGTTTTATATTTCCTGTTGTCAATATGTTTGTGTTTTTTGGATAGCACTTTATTGTGAATTCTTTTGTATTATTTTTCAATTTTAAGTCCAGGCGGTGGTGAACCACCTCTATTTTTCTGTATTATATGATGACAATTATTATTAGTAATATTATTATCAATGTTGTCACATAAGTACTGGAGTTTAAATACTCTGAAGTTCATTGCACATTTCGAAATCTTTGAATTTCAGTAGAGACGTGAAACCAGAGTGTATTTTTTATTGAAATTATGGCGACGCACTGGAGCGGCTGAGACTGGTTCTGGTTTTAGACTTGCATCGAAGCACTTATCTATAATATTTAAGTCCAAAATAATTTTTTTGTTCACCTTGGACTTTATAAAAAAAAAATTATCACATGAGCGAAGTTAGAAGATTTGTCACAAAAATCATAGACCCTGAAACTGCTTAAATTTTATATTTTTTATTTTTGCGAAAAGCTATTACAGTTTATGCTACACGGTACTAGGCATGGGCCGGGATTTAAAAAAATAAAGGAAAATCGCATAATTAAATCATTCAAATTTTCTCACTGCATAATCAAGATACTGGCAGCCCATAAGTTTAGTTCTTTCTCTCTCTACTCTTTATAGACAAAAACAAGTTACTATTGGAACAGCCTATGCTGGCCAGATATGCTGGCTGTAGCTTTCCAAATGTTGTTTTCTACAGCATTACCAAAAAAAAAAAAAAAAAAAAATTAGATCATCAAATTTGTCTGTCCTGTAAATGTGTAGCAGCCTATTTCCAGCCATCTGACCATCAGTGTGCAGCAATAGGTGGGAAAGGGGAAGAACTACATTACTCTTTGCTCCATGTAGTAACAGAAAACTCTTAATTTGTCTTTTTTTTTTTAAGTAAGCATAGAAAGCACAGTGGCTTCATTTCAGTTAGCTGACCTGCAGCACTAGTTTGGGGAAGGGCAGATCTTTTCTTCTCTATGTTTTATTCATCCAGAAAAAAACTCTGGCACTCTCTCTGCCATCTCTTTACAACTCAAAACTGTGTAGACAATTTGAGGAATTACACATTTTTTCTGCGATTTTGAGTCACTTCCTGTTTAGAAACTTGTCATGCCTTGGTACCAGAAATCGGCCCATGCCTATCACCTCATGCTACATTGAACTTTCTGAATCAAACAGATTTGGGGGAGAGAAGGGCAAAATGGGACTTATCAGCTTTTCTAGTTGAGCGTGCAATGTTTGAGTTTTCACCATCAGCAAAGGAGCGAAAGGCCGAAGCAAACCGCTGGGATTTCTGAGGTTCTTTCAGGATGGCAAATTTTTTAAAGAGTCACTTTATTGGCTTGTTATAATTAAGAATATTCTTCAGTCAACCTTGTCTATAGAGGGACACTGTTAACCTCTAAGGCCTGTATGTTGATAAATGTCATTTTGGTTTCGTTGTTGTCTGCCACCAAAGAGCTTCTTCTTCTCGTCATCATTCACCTTAAAAGGGAAAAATCGATTAACTGAGTCTTCTCAGTGTCTATTTTAGCCCTTTTTGAACTTCACATACATTTATCTCTGATATTTCCAGATCACATGGATGTTTTAACTCTGCTAGTAATGTACTTACACCTCTATTTTAGAAGTAGCTTCAAATCAGGGCTCTATTTTCAAGCTATTTCTTGTTAGATTGCAACTGGTTACAGTGCCGTTTCTAAGGTAATCTTCTGGATCTTACATTGTTTGTATGTGATTTTCCTGGATAGCTGGCATGATGAACAAAAACATATGTGAGTACTCTCCATCTGTGCACATGCTTTGAGTGTGAAAAAGAAACCACACCTAAAATTGATCTCTCTCTCTCTTATTTATACTTAAGAAGGTCATATTTTTTGCAGTAATTCCATGATTCCATGTGTTGAACTGTAGCTCTGCCATGCCAACTGAATGAAAGCAACTATGGGTTTTGTAAATGTCTGTCAAAACAGAAAACAAAGGATTTCTGCAACCAAAAGAAATGGTTAGAATGTGCCCTTCCTTTAAAGTGCACCATCTTTGTGTAAGCTTTATTGAACAAGTGCATTCGGTGTACTGCGTATTGCATCCTGTGTGGCGGGCCAGTGAGTGATGTTATCTAGTTGATGACTGTTGAATTGTTAGAAATTGTTAGAAATCTGACGAGAAAGTTTCTCCAAACTTTTCAGAGCTTTCATGGTCCATATTAAACTGTGTAATACAGATTTCTAGGTCAAACGTGCAGAGATGATGTGAGTAAATATAAAATGCAGGTTCCAAGCGATGACTTCATTGCAAAAAAAAAAAAGCTATTCAAAGTAATTTGACCCCGTGCACAAAAGTAAGTCTAAAGCTAATGAAAAACTTTTTTTTTTTACTTAATTTTTTTTTTTTGCGCGACGAAAAAAAAAGCTAAATTCGGAGCAATTACTTTTTTATAGCTGACACTTTTTTTTTTTACAAAGTGTCGGTTAAGCTGAAGCCTGGGGGAGTTTTGTGGAGCTCAAATCTAGAAAGGCCTTTCTGTTTGCCGTAGAGGTGGAGTCATAGATAAGGACTGAGTGGGAAACATGTCGCTCTTGGTCCGTTTTGGTCCGCTGGCTTGAATTTCACATTGATTGTACATCCGCGGATGTTCAGAATGTCAAATCCACTTGCTTCACGTGCATAACCACGTCATGTTCTTCTTCTCCCATGTCGAGTACTGCGTTTAAAACTTATTTTATTTTTGTAAGGACAGAGATTTTATTGAGAGCAGGAGTCGGAAAGGCAAGGTTGGGCAAAACCTGCCTTTAGGTTTTTGCAAAAAAACAAAAAAACAAAACGAGGGCTTGATCAGTTTACAATGGCCTTATTTTGTGTGGGAGACGTTGCTTTGCTGTTGTAGCACACACAACTGAAAGTTTTTTGTAAAAAAAATATAAATAAAAAAAAATGTATTTTGCTTGAAATAATGTACCGAAGTTCTATATGTGTATAGTTTTATGAATGTATTTCTAATTTGTGCACTTTTTTTTGTCATCCTGTTTGCTATATTGTCTATCTGAAGAACTTTACAGCCCCCTCTCTTCTACTGTACTGTATTATCTACGTCTTATTATTTGTGTCACGAGAAAGGAGCATGAATTCTGTCTGGCAAAAAGCATTTTGATTCATATAAGTCGCCACAATGACTGTTGAGCTGAAATGATTGCTCCCCTTACACTCTCTGCATTCCTGTCCCTGCAATGTCCCCACTTGATCAAACTCATACTTTTGAATAAGGTGATGTTTGCTGCACGGTGTTTTTCTTTTGTCTGATTCTGCAAGGCACAGTGAAGGGGTTTCCATTAGGCAACTCACACATATGCAAGAGAGTTGTCTAAATGCTGTACCTTTACGTAGCAAGGCTTCGGCCTGATGTTTTCCTCGATACGTCTTCGGGCAATAACCGTTTAGCTGTAGCCTGTTTCTCAGTTATCAGAGCTGGTCCTGTGGTTACTGCGCCACCACAAATAAAATACATTTGAACCACTTTTCGAGCACTAAAAGTTAAGTATACTCAACCTAGCATGCTCTGCATTGTGAATACACGGTAGGATGGCTTTCATGAAAAAACAAGGTTCGTTTTGTCTCCGAGACAGTACGCATTGCATGTACCGCTGGCACCTAATGGCACAACTGGTGAAGATGTGGAAAAATACTTCAATTAATTCATTAAAATCCTGTTATATAGCAGACGCAAGATGTCACAGTAGACATTTTTAAGCTGGTCAGAGTCTCAAGGAACCTTTAGTTAGTAGTCTCTGTTGTCATGGAGTGTAAATATCCCAGGACACTGAGGTCATTTCATAGTACAGCCAATAGGTTTGATAAGGATGCCAGGAGGACTGTAAAGAAGGCAAACTACCACAAAGAATTGCACTTTGGGGCCATAAAGCCTCCATATTAGCTACAAAGTCTTGTCTTTCCCACCATCACATTCATAAACTCGTGTAGTTTGTGTTCACACTCATATTTTGTCATTTTGTAATTACTTCATTTTGAGACATTGAGCTCTTCCAAATGAAGATGACTTTCAGGTATTTCACACAACTTCAGCAGGAGTCCCATTATGTGTGGAAGGTGCCTGAGAAGCAACTATCAACATGAACAGGACAGGCATCACCGCTGAGCTTTTTTTTTTTTTTGGCAAGTTTAAGAGTTTGTGCTGCTGGATCCTTTTCATCTGTTGTCTATAACCATCAGCTACCACAGCACAAGCTTTACTAGTCACCTTTTCTTATTTTATTTTATTTTTTTTGTCTGTCAGGCTATTACAAGGCCCAGCTGTCTCTCAACCCTTCATCTCGCCAAGCCCCTAAAAGCACAGAACACAACCTGAACTTACAGCTCCAAGAGTCAAAATTACACCAGTGTTCAGATTCAATTTTGTCGGAATCTGTAATATTCCTAGTAGATCTGGATGTAAAACACATAAAGATTGAACAACTCTTTCGTGGTTGTCTTCAGCGTTCCCATCCGAGGAGTGTTGGCAGCGCAACAGGGCCGCGATGACGTGTGTGATGAGGGCTTGCGGTTGAGAGGAACAAAAAGGGAGCTGTAATTTTATACCTGTGCTTTGTAAATGTTTTCTATGTGCAGTATTTGATAATGTAAAACTGGTATTTTTGTGGTTTGTACGCTGCAAAATTGATTACTTAAGGTGCACGTAGTTTTGTAATAAAAAAAGAAAAAAAAAAACAATAGAGCCAAACTGAGGGGGAAAAAATTGAAAACAATTTGGGATTCTGTAGCCTGTATTTGCATGCCCTTTGACATCTGGACGCTGAAATAAATAAAGTTCATTTGAATCACTATTTGTGTGTCATTGCTGTGAAGATTGTTGTCGGCGTTTCTGGTCACTAGAGGGCAGCAAAAAACAAAGTTCACACAAGTTTGTGGTCATAATGTTCCTTTTACAAAAAATGTTTTAATTTTATATGTTTTCTTTATGCAAAAGTTTAAGAAACCTTTTCTAAAAAGATAATTTATTTCGGCAATATTATTTTTCTCTCAATAGCAGGGACAATATGTTTTTAATCAAACTTTTATTGATTGATTTTATGAAGACAGAAAACTAAAAGAGGCAAAGCATGTGAAAAAAACGCAGAGCTAACATACAGAACATCTCCATCGATCTTGTTTATGAACGTAATGTACAGATATCCTATTAAAGAATGAAACCTCACCACACATTGACATGACAAAAAGGTACATTCCTTCATTTTCTTTCATTTCCCAGGAAACATAACAGAGACAAAAGAAAAAGGACTGGACACAAGGGAACTTTTCCCATCAGTCCTTAGAGTTTAATATTAAACAAAATTTAATATTACAGTGTACAATCTTAGCAGATAAATGTCGGTTTTTGCTGAGCCAGCAATTTTAGTCACGCGCCCCCCCAAATTTAGCCCAACTGGAAAAAAAAAGAGACAAATATAGCTTTAAAGAACAGAGCTGTGAAAGTTGCGGTGTGTGCAGATATTACTGTGAGTCTCTCACTTTAAGCATCAAAAGCAGTGACTTAAGAACCCAAAACCGGTTAAACAGAAGATAACCAAGTATGGAAAAACAGAGTTTTCAGCAGTGGTTTCATGCATTTTAAAGGAAGAGCAACTGCAAACGGCAAAGATGAAGTCGAGGTTCTTTGAAGTTTTTGCGAGGTGGTAGATTTTCCACTTCACATTGTACGTTGGCCAGACTGTAAGTGTTCCTGAATCGCCTGGAAAAAAAAAAAAAAGACTAAATCAGTCTGATCACAGTTTGCTCCCAACATGGCGGCCAAATGACGACGGAACAGAACCTGACGGAAAGGCATTCCACCACAGGATATTCGAAAGACAATTGCGCACTGTTGGACGCATTCCAATCATATTAAAATAAAAAACAACAATGGCAGCAATAGTCAAGTCTGTGCACCCATTACAATCAGGAGAACATTCATGACACACATTCATTGACAGTTTTGTTAGTCTTGGGCACAGACCGATTAGAATATACAGTACATAGAAACATCTGGTAATCTGAAAACGTACAGTACGCACAGTCGATGGTGGATAAGCATTCTTTTCATGCAGTTCTGTGGAAGTATCTGAAACGTGACTGATAATCACCCCCTCCTTGGCTTCACTCTCGCTTTCGGGACATTCAACGTTGTTTGAGGCCACGATTGTACAAGGTGGATAGTCAGCTTAAGGTGTTTGAGCAGTTACAGGACGACAAAAACATGCGATCTTTTGAGAGCGTCCCACCCTTTCTGAGGCAAAAGCACAGTGAAGTGTAACAGCAGGTATTCCCAAAGACACAGCTCAAATGCTGTGGTCATTTTTATACTAGTCACTAGCTAGGTGGCAATCTGAGAAAAGAAAAAAAAAAGTACTGTACAGTTTTAGTAAAGCTAGTGCTAATCTTTGGTCTAGTCCAGTATAGGACTTTTTTTTGATGCTTTATTAATAATTTAAATGAAGCCCTCAGTATTTTTGAAAAGCAGACATCATATAGAAATGTTGTTTAGGTAGGCTTTGTTGCAGTTCTAGGTTTCAAAACAATGTTGTTCTAGAAACTCAAACACTTAAAGGGATTTTTTTTTTTTTTAGCAAAAAAATATATTTTCACTTGGGATTCTTTTTCTTTTATTCCTTTTACAGAAGCAAAAGAAAGAAAGAGCATTAAAGCCATTCAAATGATTTTAAACTTTTGGGAAATCACATAATTGCTCATATATAGCTCATTTTATCATACCACTGGAAAAGGAAAAATTAGCCTAGCCTGCTTTAAGTCATGGCTGGTCATTGGAAATCAGATTAGAAAATACACTTTAAATAGGACTCTCTCCTCAAAATGAGTAGCCACGAGTCACCACATCCTAGTTGTTTATTTCACTGCATTGTGCAGTTCAACAGATATATTGAGCTAATTTTAGCATCCCACTGGAACAAAGATTGTTTCAGCTCAGTTTTAGGAGAATGTGCTTAATTTGCTCAAAACATTTGGCAATTTGAGGTAAATTGGACATCGTAATATTCTTCACTTGCTATTTATTTAAGAGAGGACATTTGCCAAACATTTGTAAAATCTGTTTCTTTTTTTTTCAATCCTATGCACAAAAAAAGAGAAATCCTAAGCACATTTTAGTATCCTAATCCTAAAAAAGGGTTAGCAGTTTGTTTTAGCATTACTTTTAGTTGATCATATAAAACAGGTAGCAGCAGTTTCTTTCACTATTGATAAAAAGTCATTTGTGACCCTTTGGAAATGTTATTCTTATTTATTTGCTACTGCACACTAAAAAAAGCAAAATCTTAGCATCCTAATGGAAAGGGAAGATTAGCCTAGCATATTTTAGCTTGATTCCTGTCTGTTCCTATAAAATAAATTCCATTTCTCTTGTAAGAGTAATATCCTATAAATAGAAAATTAACTTTTCAGTCATCTGTGTTATTCTGGAAATTACGTGAATATATTGTGTGGCCTTATACACATTTTGACCAAATGTTAGCCTACCACTAAAAAATGGGAAATTAGCCTCATTATTTTATATTGATTCTCAGATGGAGTAATTCTTCTACTTGCAAGAAGGTATACATTAAATGGACATGGATTTCCATCAGAGTAATTTGTGATAGTTTAAAAATCTTGACTAAGAATATTTTTGCTAGCTACAAGACTAGGGAAAATTAGCCTAGCTTGAATTAGCTTGTTTAACCATTAACAATACGGTGGATGTTACATCACTGTTTATCTGCTTCCTTAAATGCCATTGGAAAAGTGAAATTAGCTTAGTCAATTTTTGTTATTTTATGTGTTTATAATTAAATGTTTACTAACACCTGTAAAAAATTTACTTTAAGCTGGATTCTGCACTCAGTTTTAGTGTTGATAACAAACCGTTTGCTAATGTAGCCACTGCTTTACACATGGTTCATGGCGATACGTAGCAACTGTCCTTTTGAATGAGCTTGCATCAGAAAACCCTGACGGTGCATAGATTACAAACAAATCCCACAAGGTGCCTAATATTTTCTTTGTCTTGTCTCAATATGTCTCAATGACCTTTAGTATAATCTCTGTGCTCAACCTCAGGGTAAAAAAAAAAAAAAAAGAAACAAAAAGAAGAAATTTTCCAAAAGCAAAAGCAGCTTCTTCTCACCTACTGAATACACATGTGGGGATATGAAGATACTCTCATATAACGATTAGATACAAATAAAGATGTAAATGCCTAAGCAACGGTCTCCGAACCCTGTTGTCTTGGTACCAAAATGTCCTGAAGGCAAACATGGAAATTTGCAGAAAATGGCTATGAATGGGACAGCGAGAGGAGGCTTAGGTGGAGAGGAGAGAGAGAGACAGAGGTAGTAATCATTTCCCAAATCTTCTTCACGCCCGTCTTCTCCTCCTCCTGTTGCCCTGCGTTCCAAAATGTTTCGCGTTGTTCCCAGTCCATCTGTTGCTCTCATCTTGAAGATGTTCCTTCAGCTTTTAGGTGTACAAAGTCACTTCCAGACGTGTGTCGTCATGTGCGCTGAACTCGGAGCTGCTGAGCTTCCTGTGTGTTGGTTCCCGTATCCTGTGATGCCGTTGGCGCTGAAGAGATTCATGCCAGCTACTTGCTGAGTCATCTAAAAGAAAGCGAAACACACTTTAGAAACAATGGGGATTTTTAATTTTTTTTCTATTGAGAATGCTCCAAAACGATTACACACACCTGAGCCATGTTCCACTGAAGCTGCTGGCCTTGTTGCACTCCGTACATTTGCTGGTGAGGTAATGGGGCCATGCCTCCAACCTGCTGCTGTCCCATCATCCCACTCTGCTGCGGAGCCAATACTCCATTCTGCTGCTGCAAGACCATTCCGCTCTGTTGCTGTCCCATCATTCCCTGGCCCATTCCTGTCATGTAAGGTGTTGGCACGACGCCGCTTGGCTGAGCCATGACACCCTGACCCCCCATTAATCCATTCTGCTGTCCCACCATGCAGTTCTGCTGGGCTCCGATCATGCTGTTCTGGTGAACCCCCATTAAACCACTCTGCTGCTGACCCATCATGGCCATTTGTGACGACATCATGGCGCCGCCCATCCCCCCAACATGGGCTAAAGAATGGTACGGGCCATAAGGATGTGTTGGGAATCCCATTCTGTTCATATATAAGCCTGGTGAAGACAAACAGAAATGCCACAAGGAGAAACAATACTCATTAAGATAAGCTAACCGTTAAGGTATTATAAGACCTGAGGGAAATCTACGCAGATCTCACCGTGTGTGGCCATACTGCTGGCGTGCAGCGAAGGCGTGGAGGCGTACAGGGACAGGATGGAGTCCTTGGACAGCTTCTTGACGGTGCCTTCCTCTGCTTTGGGTTTTGGGTCCATGAACAAGCTGAGGTTTTCAGGCACTGAGGCGGTCACTCTGCTTTGAGGCAAGGAGCTGGATGCAGGCTGGACAGAGAGAAAAGCCATCAGAATGCACAAGTACAAAATAGAAGAACTGAAATTGGGAACTGTGCAATGCAGAAACATTAATGTATTGCGTTTTTGGATTTAAAGTTTGCAAATTCTTTCATTTGATTTTAGCACAAACCCTAGATGCACCGAGCACACAACCAACTTAATAGGTAAAAAAAGAAAGAAAAAAAAAAAGTTGATTCTTAATTGTTGAACGTTTTCCAATTTTACTGGAATGTTCACATTTGTAATCGGAATAATGGTCAAGTTCTGTTAGTGGGATGGTTGTCAAATTCCAGTGGACATTTCTGAGAACTGATTATGCATATCATGGAAGCATAATATTAATAGTAGTAATAATAACAATAATAACAATAATAATAATAATAATAATAATAATAAACCTCTGACATAAACTGCTCTGCCAGATAAAACTTAATTAAGAAATTAGAATACAAATTCTAATTTGTATTAGAATTAAATAATATTCTAATACAAATTAGAATATTATTTGCACTCAATGTGCACTCAATGTGCAAACTCAATGTGCAGAGTTTGCACATTGAGTGCAAAGTGAGTTTGCACTCAATGTGCAAACTCACTTTGCACATTGAGTTTAGCAAAACAATTGTATGCAAATAAAATACAGCGCAAAAGAAAAGTTTTTAAAAAATAAGGTACGTGCCCTTCTATTTGATCTCTTCAACATGTGGGGAAATGTGAGAAAACCTTACATGTTTAAAAAAAATAAAAATAACAAAAACTTCACACTTGTGTTGAGTTAATAAATAATCTGCATGCTGCAAAAATATAGCATGGAGTATGGCGGAGAGTGTTTCAAGCTACCGTAGTTTTCGTAGAGGACACTGAGGATGGGGCTGGAAGAGAACCAAAGAGATCCAGAGCAGATTGTGCCTGAGCTGGATTAGATGCTGCCGGGCTCTCGTTACTGTCTGGAACACATCCTCCACCATTAGACACCGCAGCACTGGGAGTAGGTGCATCTAATGGAGGATAGATGGAAAAAAGGAGACCGTTATAGCTCTTCAAGATACGAGTCAGCCGTTTTTAAATCAATTTATCCAATAAAATGTTCATTTTAAACCTCAAAGTGGTGATAATTTTTGCCTAACAGAACCCTCCTGTTGAAAGATAAGCGTTTATAAAGCGGCGTGAAAAGTCCACTGTACACACTGTAAAGTGTCAGTGCAGGTGAGGAAGTTCAAAAGATACAATACCTAGTCCAAGTAGATCTGTAACGGCCTGGGAATCTGTCTTCGGGCTCACGTCTTTTTTCTAAGAAAGTCAATACAATCGATGCAGCATTATTGCTAATTGAGAAATGGGCATGAATCCAATGGTCTTCTCAGTCAATGACCTTCTTGCTCAATGCAGACTTAGAACTGGCTGAAAACATCCGCTTTCAATAACTTTACTCATTTTACCTTTCATCTGACTACACTAACTATGCTGCTCTTAAAACGTTCAAAATAATAATAATAAAAAGAGAAACCTACCAGTTTCATTTTCTCAAACACAACAGGCTCCTTAGGGATGTTGTCACAACTTTTTTCTTTCTGTGAACAGAAAACACATTTGGACAAGACGTTAGCAGAGTTCGTTATCGTGAAGATTCGGCCTGAGGCAAAAGCCCAATTTATTTTCTTTGTTTGGCTCACCCTGAGCATCTGGATGTCAATAACCTTATCAATATACTTCTTTTTCTCATACTTGTCCCTGATGAAGATCTCTGCAGCCTGGTCTGTCTCGGGCCTCTGGAAGCATTCAGGTAAAAAGGCCTCGTAGAGACGCTTGGCCTTGGCGTTTCCCATCTCTTGAACGCACTGGGGTCACCAGAGCACAACAAAGACAATTACTGGATTGGATCAGATAGAACAGCAGAATTTTCAAGGTCTGACTTATTTATGTAGAGATACTAAAGGCGAGCGGAGCCAACAGAGTATTTAAGCCCCAGCTATCCTACCCAAGACATATTTTTGTTTGATTTAAAAGAAAAAAAAATACATATACATATATATACATATATATATATATCACATGGTTTTTGGCAATCCAATTCAAAAATGTTGTAAATACCTATGATGCCATTAGTTTACATTAAAAATCTCAAAATAAGAAAATGCTAACCATCACTAAAGTATGCTAGGCTAAAGATTATCTCAAAGCACCATTTACTCTCTTGTTCACCAACTTCACTAGCTTACATTGGACGTTTTACGGAAACAGAGTGAACATAAAACAAAGATATATGCAGGAACACACACGCACACACGCAAACTGCTTCATCATCGTTGTGTTTTTTTGTTTATCACTATAGATAAATGCAACAAGCCTAAACAAGTTGACTAGCTTTTGTTGAAATGTACTTAACAGAAAATGTTCAGTTGTTTTATTTTTTTTTAATAAACGATATCTCAATTAGGGCTGTTGCAAACGAGTATTTTAGTGATTGAGTAAACTATCGATTATTCTTACGATTAATCGAGTAATCGGATTAAAAAAAAGATGAAACAAATAAATGACTATGAATCAATAAAATCCTCCCAGGCCGAACTTGTAAACTGGACGTTATGTTGCTAACACTTAGCTTTTGTCAACAACTTAGGCGGAGGTGAGAGCGCTGTACAACGTAAATAATGACCCGGCCGGAACACAGTGCATTAAATAATAAAACATATTTTAACAAAGCTTCGAGGCAGATATATTTTCCTCGAGAAATTTTAATAATCGAGGTACTCGGAATTGTTTCAGCCCTAATCTTAATAAATGAGTGCATTTAGTATTTATCGTGGAGAAATGTCACACATGACAATATAATTCACTTCCTAACCTTTATTGTATTGTTTTAAAACAGTGTTACTTTAGTTTAGAATGGGGGTGCTTCTTTTTGGTTTCCAAACCAAACTGTCTGCACTTACTGTAACTGGGAATGTCTCCTTTTTGTGAATGACAAGCTACGGACAGGAATATGTTGGGGGAGGAGGGCAGCATTGCGATACTCTCCATATTGCCGGAATATGAAATTTTGAAGCCTTTGAAAGGGTAACTTAATCTAAAATTTTTTTTTTTTTTAACTCTTACTTAAAATAAATAGTAGTAACTGGCCTAGACCATGCATTATTTCTTATCAGTTTTCCTAATGCTATAGCCATGACAAGCTAGTAGCTGATTAAGTTGTTCAAAACACTAACGTATAAGAATTGTGCTGGCAAAAAACCCACTAATGATTTGGGCATATTGTGTACTCCTTATTAAGAGCAAGAAAGCATCAATGATAGCTCATTAATTAACAATTCAGATGTATCCAGTATACAGCCAGGGAGTTAATTGAATACTGGTGACTATCAAAGAGACAAAAGCTATTTTATTGATCCCTCACAAATCCTTTTTCAAAGCAAGCTATGACATGACTACGCTTGTGTATTTCAAAGCTTTTGTTAATCTATCACTTTAGCATATTAGGACAGTTTGGGCCTCTGACCTGGACCTGCTCCTGCGTCCACTGATCCAAGTTGACAGACTTGACCTTTGAGATGTGGACCCCAAGGTTTCGATGAATCCCAGCACAGCGGATGCAAATGAAGATGCCTAGATTCCAGGAAGCCCATCTTGGACCTGGGACAGACGGAGGGAGAGGACGAAGATGATTTGAACACGGAGCAGCGTCTCCACGAGAGAGGCTAATGAGTCTACCTAGTGGGATGGCATTGTGCCAGATTGTGTGGGAGTGAGTTCAATAATACATGCCGAGTCTGAAACCTCAATTATGAGTTTGAATTCAGCAGGGAACATAACAAGTAATCTTCTGCAAGTCATCTGCTTTGCTAATACATAATAGCGTTGAATAGATGTGTTTGTCTGCATGACTGAGAAGACAGGGAGAGCACAAAAAAAATAAAAAAAACACACACGCATAAACACTCTCAGTCTGGATACCTGCAGGGATGATTACTCATTTGGTCATGAGCCTGCATGTGTGGGAGCAATGTTATCTGAACGCGCCATTATGTTCACAACACTGCCATATGCATCTAAACAGATCCATCTGATGTTTAAATCACCCTCTTTGCGCTGCATACGTGTGTAGAAGATGTAATACCATGTCCGATGCCTCTACTTAAATTTCGGTAATTACATTTTATTTGTATCTATATATTTCTTTCTCAAGCTTTACATTTTTCTATTTTGTTCCAGTTCACATTTATTGTACTCTTAATGCCTTTAATATATTTTTACACCTGGTTTTCATGACAGTAACACATTCTAACCACATAAGGACACTTTACAAGGCAATAAAACTACGCAGCAAAAATGACAGAAAACAAACCAGGAAAATGTGATTATAGAGAGCATGCTATCTATAGCAGAGGAATTTTGAGTCTGGATCTGAACAGAGGGAGAGAATCAATATTTCGACTGTCTGGTGGGAGTGAATGCCTGAGTCGGGCAGCGTAGGAGCTGAAAGCTCTGCTCCCTCGGGTGCTAAGGTGGGTGCAGGGTGTAGCGAGTCGGGAAGTCTGTGGACGGCGTTGAATGTGTGCACAAGGAGATTTATGTCTGTTGTGAATTTGACGTGCACTGCAATTGCTGTAAAACTTTAATGATGTGGTGATAAAATGAAGCATTCTTGACCATTTGAAGCTTATGGAGAGATTTTGAAAAGAGACCAAAGAGGAGAGAGTTACTATAGTCGATAGGTGAAGGGATGAGGACAGATAAAAATAAAGCAGGACAGACATTATGCGAGAATAGAAATTATATTTGGCTGTAACAGATGGCACTCAAACTCTTGACCTGAGGAGAGGGAAACAGAAAAACAGTTAATCGGGATGGAAGAACTGGCAACTTTAATAAATTTAGATTCAGTTCCTAGAAGAAGAACCTCTGTTCAGTCACAGTCCGGCATTAGAAAGTGTAAAGTAAACCCAAGGTTTTATTTCAGATAAGCGGGTAATATGAACGGAGAGTGAGATAAATTGATTTATTTCAATAGAAAAGTGGAGTTGGGTGTTATCAAGAAAAATAACATTGAATTTGATGAAAATACCTTTAATGGCAAATAGGTAAGTGATAGAGAAAAGGGGACCTACAGGAACACCTGAGGAAATGTGGAAAAGGTCAGATGTGAGTTCAGAGTGAAATCAGCCAAGAGGGACATTTAGGATGCCAATTTAGAACATAATGTATTAAGAAAATGGCACGAGAAATTGTATTAAAGGCTGCCTTCTGACCAATGAGGATGAAAAATAATGAGACCACAATTAGCTGTCATGAGGAAATCCTCTTTTTAGCTTTTATCATGAATAGATGTGTGATTTACGACTGCAACTAACGATTATTTTAGTAATCCAATTACTCTATCAATTATTCTGATGATTCATCGATTAATCGGATATATAAATTACACATTTTGCAGATGTTTTATTTAATCACTTAAGCCTTTTTCCACATAGAGCCTGTGTACTCCAGTTAATGATTCAAAAATGACTAAATTAGTTGATAATTATTTCAATAATCGATTAATTGCATCAAAAAATTGATTAATCTTTTGACACCTAGTGTATTTTTTATTTATTCTCCTTTTTTTTTTCTTATCTTGTGGTTAAGATTGACACATTTTTTTTGTTCTCTTCTTAAAAAAAGAGAAAAATTTACATAATTTACATTATTTTACATAGCTTACGTTTGTCTCTGATCTTTTCTCAGTACACCCTGAATGACGTTTTCTTCCGGTTCTATAGTATTTATCATCATTTCTTTGGAACTAAGATTTTTAATATTCTTTGTTTCCTGTGCTCTATAAATAAAGCCTGGTGGGTTTGAATTTTGACTCACACCCTTGCTACAAGTTGATGCACTGTGGCCCGTTCCCACTGGGTGGCGGAACAGCTTTGGGTTTGGATCATTATCTCCTGTCAAACGAGAAGTCACTGTGTAGAGTTGAGGAAAGGGCCATTCTATGCAAATGAAAGTAGAAGCTGATTTTTCAGGACGAAAATCCCGCAAAGCCTTCCTCTTTGTGGCAGCCACGGAAACCGAGTGTCAGGGTCCAAGAATAGCCTTTTGTCTCCATTGCAAGAGGGGTTCTATATTCTTTTACTGAGACTAATCAGGAGAATCATTTAAAAAAAACAAAAACCAGAGCAACAATGAATGTCAGCACGGAGAGGAAACCAGTAAATGTAAACCTCGGGATCATCAGCTGGACGGTCTATCCGTCAGCCTGACAGAGAAGCTGCAGCATTAGCTCTCATGCCGGCTAATAATAGTAGAATTACTCCGCAAAGCCTGCTTAACCGCTGTAAACACTGGCACTGACACAGAGGCACTGTCAATTGTATTGAACTTCCTTTAAAACAGGAATTTGGTAATCCTTCATTCTTTTTCACAACCCCCTCAGTTTCTGGCCACTACTTTATCTTATTTTTTATCATATTTATTCCCCGCTGCCTCTTCGTACATTGATATCTCTCTCACACAATCAAATTGATGATTTTCCATAAATCTCTGCACCCTCACTCTCCCCCCTGAATTGTACTCGTTTTCTATTTTCTTTTGAAAATTACAACATTTTCCAAAATTGTTGTAGCCACTGAGTAAACAGCAGTAACAGTGATATCATACTGGACTATCTAAAAAACACTGCTGATGATTATGTGTTTGCACTTATGCAATAAGCAGGATAGTGTTTAATTAAGAAGTATTCCCCATTTGAGATTTAGCTTGAAGGCAAATGTATTCGATCGCTGAAAACTTTGAAGCAAACAGAAGATGGTACACAGCCTGACTATTGAACTCTGGATAATGGTGTCAACATCGTGTGGCATTTTCTCTTGGAACGCTAAAAGATCTTGATATCTTGGGTCTAACTAAAGTGCGTGTATCTTACAATGCACAAAAGGGAGTAGTTCTTGAACTGGGCTCTTATGTGGACAGAGAGGACTGACATGTATCAGTTTGACCATTCGCTAACTAGACTATCTCAAACTGCCTCCCTTGATACAATGAAATGTTGCTATTTTCACTCAAGGCGACATGCATATCACATCGGTTTGTCATGTTTGTCAAATCTGTTTCTCAGCAGATATTTCTCTATTTAGACTTGGATAGGGTAGGCCCTACACAGTTGTTCTGGATAAGGAAAAAAAATAAGATAGATTACAAGCTAACAGTTTTATCATGAAGCTTTCAAACTGCCTTTGTGTCAGCGTGTTACAGCGAAAGAGTAAACTGTTTTCATTTTTGGCATAACACCTTGTTGTTTTCAATCAAGGTTAGGGTATGCTAGCATTTTGAATGCTTCTAGGTCAGAGTATGGATTTGCTAACAGCTGGCATAGCTACTATGTTTTGTTTTTGAAACTGTAGCCTGAGGGATGTTAGGATTTGTACTTCAGGTATTTACAAGAATCCATTGAGCCCAGGATTTTAAGGGGAAAAAAAAAAAAAACGTTTTAAAGTGAATCATTGCCACACACAGAGTTGCACCACCTGTTTCAGTTCAAATCTGTGTAGTGGTTGAGTAGTATGCTCAGCAAACACACACCTTCAGGTACTTTTAACTGCTATAGCTGAAAGAGTGTAGGAGGAACAGATATCTAAAAAAAAGGAAGGAGAGACTGAGCAAACACTTCAAAAAGAAGCAAAGCGGCTATGCTGAGCGTGTGGCAGTTTTCTTTATAAGCAAAGGTCATGAATACTGGAATGGTGAGGGGGTGACAAATAAATGCGACTAAAGTTTTTAAAAGGTGAGGTGCTCAAAAGCAGCAGAGGGGGTTTGAAGTTGTTGGTGGATGAATCATCCAGGCAAAAAAAAAGTGAACGTGGTTGTGTGTGTTAAACATCTAAGCTGGAGCACACGAGTAGCAGAGAAGGCAAAGGCAAACAAAGACAAGATTATCTTAGTCATCAAAAGGTGGACTTTGGTTGTTTGATGATGTGCCTGAATGTGTACATGGAGTTAGGACGAAAGTGAACACGAACAGAGATTTAAAATCAAAGCTACTTCAGAACAAGTTCTAAATAATTTAATTATTGATCATTGATCCTTTGGCTAGTTTCTATTTAAAAAAAATGAATAGATAATGAGATGTTTAAATGTTTTATGCTGTTCTGAGTGTGCTTTAGAAAGTACCTTTGGACACATATCATTTAGCTTGCAAGTAAACTGCTCGAGCAGGTGCACATACCTCATTAGCCTACATCCCACAAGGATAAATGGTGCTCTCTGCAAGCACCGAGTTAATCCTGCAGAGCCTCGGTTATCAGGGGGTAGAACACCCTTCTCCTCCTCCTCCTCCTCCTCCTTCTCCTCCGCCTCCATGCAAACATAGACGCTCTTGTTTCATCCTCCTGTCCTCTTGCGTAAAACCCCAACCGGAAACCCTTGAGCCATCCTTCAACCCGATCTCAATCTGAGCAAGGCAGATGGGCTCACATTTAAAATTTACCAACTCACACCCGCCATCTGTGTTAAGTTTTGTTACTGTGTCTGAACAGGGTTACACTCAACGACGCAAGAAAAAAAAACCTTCTAGCTTGTTTTATTGAAAAATCTCTTCTGGTTTTCATCCAACCGGTTGTAAATAGCACATGATAACTGATTTAAAGTGCAATAAAGTCGATTAGAGATGTCCCCAGAAACGGGTCGTGGGCTGGAATTGTTTGATATTTTTGCCTTTCAGCATACGCAACACATGGAGTGCTACCAGTCTGTGCTGACAAACTCAATAAAAGAATATCTTTGGTGTGGGTATTGTGACTGAGTGAGGAAGACTTGAAACTTTCCATTTCTGGGAAGGAGTTCAAAGGAAGACAGAGGAGGCAGATGGAAGAAACCATCTGTTTTCTATGAAACGTTGAGACACGTTCGTCGTTCTTTCAGAGAGCAAGAGAGAACAAGATTTTCACAGATAACACAAAGTGCAAAATGAGGAAAAGTTCATTTGAGGAAAGGTTGATTGCTCGCTCTTTCCATCTTATAGTTTAGTTGATAAGGAACAGTTTTGAACTTTAAAATATGGATCAAAAAAAGGTAACTATTTGCCTCCATGGTGACATATGGCACCCTAAAACATGTTTAATTATTTAGTATTTTACCCGTAATGAAAACAACAAACTGAATGCCTGGGGCGGAACATGAAAGGCAGGAATGCTAATTAACAAACTTCAAACTGAATACAAGGATTACGGCTGTTTTGGAGTCTTTGCATACAAATTTGTATTCAATGTTCTTTACAACTGTGCCTATGCAGACTCTCCTTTGTGCTAAACCTTTGCGTCTTCCAGAGGGCACAGGTAACCTTCTTGTTTGACTGGAAATCCCTGCTGGCTTTTGATTGGATGAGATTAAAGGCTGCAAAGGCTGGGTGGGAGGGGGTTCTAAGAGCTTGTGGTGGAGGTGATGATGGTGGTGGGGGAGCATGACATAGCCAGGTGATAGCTCCACAGCAACTTGGGCCTAGCCTGCGTGTAAACACGAGCACGTTGGAGAGAGAAAAAGAGAGAGAGAGAGAGAGAGAGAAAAACCCAACACTCTTGAGACGGGAACCAGAAATATTGACTACGTTAAACACCTGCATCTTTCCTTTGCCACTATTTCCTGCTGGCGCTGTAGGTTTTACATTCTCTGTGTCACTTTGTGTGGAAGTGGTTTTGAAAAAATAAATAAATAAATAAATATGAATTTACATAATGTCAGGGAGAAGAGAGCATGGGACTGGCAGGAAGTTGGCTTGCACAGCCATACAACTCAACAAACAGAAGTATTGTTTTTATGGCTGCCGTGTTTGTATAGTAAGACTGCATGGGGGGAGACGGCTGGGCAGGAGTGTTGTTTTGCTTTTTCACACCACTTCCTGTACAGTCAACCACAAGGGTGGGAGGTAAATCTGTCGATGTCAACGCAAACGAGATTACATCAAACGTCATTGTGAGCCATATGGCTAAAACCGCGACTTTACAGCTCATGCTTGGGGAGTTGCGGGGGCCTGAAGGCAAGAGTGTGGATGGGCAGACAGAAGACAAACTGCAACCAGGATTATATTATCAGCACACTCATTAGGAGCTTCATCCTACAAAGTGGGGAATTAGCCTAATGTGTGACCTTTTAAATCAGTGTGCAGCCATAAGTGCATGCAAGACTAAATAATGAGTGCAAAGGAGAAAATCTGCTTTAAGTTGTCTTTGAGAAATGCATTTTCACATTTTGTCCTGCCACAAACACAAACTGAAGTGTGTTTTTTATTTGAATTTGGTTTCAAAATTAAAAGTAGGACATTATTCTGAAGTGGGAAAAACACCAAATGTGGTTTTCAAATAAAAACCCTGAAAAGCAGATGAATCTCCAGAGACTTACATCTTTGTCTATCCTCCTTCACAAAGCAGCTCCAGCTCAGTCTGATTGAATAAAGAGTGACTGTGAACACTTGTTTTGGATTCTTTCCAGATTTATGCTTGGACTTTGACTGGACTGTTCTGACGCATGTGATTTATATTAGGGGTACACCGATAAATCAGCTGTGATTTCCTCAATTTAGAAAATCGGTTGGTACTTGCATGAGGAGCCGATCTTATCTACCGAGCTTATCTACCTCCGCAGAGGACCGAAAATCAGTCACTGTTCGCTTTTGGTCTGCCGTGAGAGAGCGGGCTGACTGACAGAGACACTACCAGGTCACATGCGCGGTTAACGACAGTTGGGAACTTAGCGACTTTGTTGCTATGATATGCAACTTGTCAGACAAAAAAATATATATCGATATCGGCAAGTCTGTGTTTTTGAAGATCAATGATCAGCCAGAAAACTGCAATTGGTGCACCCCGAATTCATATCATTTCATTTTAGCTCCATTTGCCTGTTGAGAGATATTAGGTGGAAGGTAAACCTCTGCCTCAGTCTCAAGCCTTTTATAGACTCTAATGTCTCGTTTTCACTGAGCGCTGCAGTACAGGTCAGTGAGGTCTGGTATGTTACAAAACAATCAATTTCCAACTTATCTGACAAGGAAATCTTTATTGACAAAATTGCTGTGTCCCCTCAATGTCTTATGGCAAACAGCAAACGGAGCTTCTCATAAGCTTCTTCTCATGAGAAATAGATCTGTTATAGGCAGGCAAAGTTGTGGTTTTGACAGGCAAAAAAAGTTCCAAGTGGCACAAATACTTTTTCATGCCCTTCCTTTATACACTAGACAAAAACAACTCATATTTAAGTTTTAAATTGGAGCCTAATAATCCTCTGTGTGTCCATGTATGTGTTCCTGCTGCTGCTCTTCCCTTAACAGTCTAATCTTATCCACAGTCTAATTATACTAGTCTGCTGCAAATTGTGACCAGTCACGCCAATCAAAAAGGGCAAGAGCACAAGCACGCTTAGTGAACATGAAATCAAGCATGCAAAAAAAAAAGTAAAATGATAAGAACAAGAGATGGCCTTAAAAGGCCTTTCTCTTCCAAGAAGGGCTGACTGCAAGCCTCATTATTATTTTAAAACCTGCACCTTCTTATTTGTCTTTGATCGAGTCTCGGAGGAGCCAACTCTTCAGATGAGCCAGAAGAGTCTGATCACAGCTTGGGTTATATAACCAACTTCGCCTGAAGTGTCTCGACATCTGCATCAGCTCTGATTACTGTGGGTGTTATTAAGAGACAGTGTCACCATTAGGCAAAATTACTTCTTTACTGCGGCCAATCGATGATTCATGAAGACTGACAACCAGCGGGATAACTTAAAAAGCATGTACTCTTGCCCTTCCTATTTTTAAGGGTAGATGAGGGACTGTGTCACAGGAAGTCGCCGATTACAGGATGAAACTAAATGCACCTTCAGTGATTTTGATCATTTCTCCTCTGGGACCGTCACAAATAGATGTAACTAAATTACAAGGTCGCTCAGGTTTTATATATCAGATAATTCTTTCTAAGTTTTTTCATGTTCTTGGCAGATTTTTAGAGCGTAAATTTTACAGCTACAAACAATGAGATTTGTCCCACTGCGTCCAGTTATCCCCGCATGTTTTGCAGCATACCAGCAACATTAGGTATCCAAGAATATTCCGTGAAAGAAAAACAGAGCAATGATTGGAATCATTCAGAACGTTTTCCTGAACAATCACTCAGTGGCTCTGTCTAAAAAGCCTGCAGTAATTTACCGTCTTGTGGGTGCGCGGTGTAGGCGTCTCCATTAAATGACAAACCTCTCCGCCCCCGAGGCATTTCTCTGACAAGGCACAGCCTCACGAGGCCGCCTCAGACAACTCAACAGCAAGAGCGAGCTCTGATGACGCTCACGATGACGGAGGTGGCAGAGTACACACCTTTTCTAATAACACCCAACTATCCTGCAGACTAAGTTTAATTACAGTCAGATGTTACTGCTTCTTCAAGCCATCAGCAAGTCTGACTTATGTTGCTTTTGCAGAAGTATTCACACAGTTTAAATCTTTCCACATTTCGTAAGTAGCAAATACAGACTTTGATAGATTTCATGAGGATTTTATGATACAGGCAAGCTATAAGTAGAGCACAATTGTGAAAGCGAAGAAAAGTTGTTGTCTTTTATGTCTAATATAAAATCGACTAAATTTAGTATCCATTGTGGTTGCTGTCCGGCTATGTAGCCTCAAACAGGTTTTCTTCCAGTTTTGCTTTGTGTTTAGCTTCATCCGTCTTCTCATCAACTCTTAAACAGCACCACAAATTTCTTGGTAGCCTTCATTTCTTTTTACAAATAAAACTTGAAAAATGTGCTGTGCATTATTCAGGTCCATTCACTGGGATGATCTCTGTGGTTAAACCTAAAAATCTACCATCTATGGAGAGAGGGGAAAGAACTTCATAAGCCCTATAGGGTCAAATGATAACAAGTGGAAGAGGACACCAAATTTGGCCAAACGTTTTGGTCCATGCTCAGTGCCATCTGTGCCACATTATCACACCATTCGTGTAATGAAGCATGGTGGTTGCGGCGTCATGCTGTGAAGATCCTTTTCTTTAGCAGAGACATGGAAGCTTGGTCAGAGTTCATGAGAAGATTGACTGAGCTAACATGTTAGAACATGCTCCTGAACTTTTCTAGAAATGTAGACATGTAGAAAGTCTGTGACCCTGACTCGTGGTTGATCATATAAGCATTTACACTCAGTCAGCTAAAAGGTGACTGAGTGTAAACATCATCAGCCAATATACCGACCAAAACATTGTCATGTTCGTCTAATGTCCTTAAGATCACAAGCGTACATATTTAGGGTATGACTCTGGCAAGACACTATATGTTTTAGAGAATTCAATGATGATTTGGTCCTCAGCGTTGCATATTTGCAACCTAAACATCCATGTTTAACCAACAGTGTGGCAAAACGGGTTCAGCAAACAGCTGATGACATGCGGTTCAAGGCCTCCTGAACGGACACATGCCTTGTAGGGTTAGGAGACAAACACGACCGAGCGCATGTCATGGTGTGTTTACAAGAACCATACACCAGTTCGGTGGAAATTAGGTGCCGTGATCAGAAATCACACCAGGCAGTCAACATGAGAGGAATTGCAACCGCTGCACAAGTAATCTGAGTGGAGCAGCCTCACTTTGTCAGAAAAAAAAAGTGCCATTTTAATGGCAAAAAGGGTTTCCTGTCTGCTCCCAGCCTGCAGGAACAATCTGTTCAGGGTGATCCAAAGTCAGCACAGGTGTTTCCCCAACAAGATCTGAGTTTCTCCCAATGTTCCTCATTCTATTTGATGCTCCGGTTTTCACTATAACTCGCGGATAATTAAGAGGTTTTTATGTGCATATGGAAACTCTAATCAATCTGAGAATGTCTTGAGGTATTCTGACATGATGTAAGTGCATGCCGCTCGTCTGCCTTGGGAGGATGTGGCCGCATCTCTTGCACCACACCACAACGTAATTGGCCGATGGGGGGGCAGATACATGCAATGCCGCATTTATCTCCCGGTGTAGCATAAATAGGATAAACTGGAGAGATTCGTGCGCATGGGCCATCTGCAGGCGTGATCAGACACAGGAAGAGGTAGAGGGAAATATGATCCAGGCGATGATGATGATGATGGTGATGATGACCCACCTTTAGAGTCGCAGTCGGCGCAGTATTTGTTCTCCTCCAGCGCCAGCAGAGAGTTGAGCACCGCCTGGTATCTGTCAACGTCTTTCACAGATTTGCCCGTCATCGCTGCGCTCCGAGTCCGAGTCCACTCCTCCTCCACACAAGAACCCCCCGATGTTTCTCCCCGTCCGCGCCGGCTCTCGTCAACGGGGGGGAGCGGTAGGGGGAGCTCAAGGAAAATGAAAAGCGGTGCAGGCGGTCGGATTTCGGGCGATGCGCTCAGTTCCTCCTCCTCCACCTCCTCCTCTCGTCGTCTTCCTCCTAAATGTGCGGAGCGCAGTGAGTTTGCTTCACTGCGATCGTAGGATGAGAGGCAGCCTCTCCCCGGAGCCCAGCGCACAGGAAGAACGGCCACGTGATTTCCAGGACTGAAAACGAGCAGCTCACTTTGAAGCACATCTGTAACCTATCAGAGAGACCGCTGCTCACTCCTTGGAGTGCCCATCTCTGGACCTGCAGGAACGCGCGCCTCTGCTGCCATCTAGCGGTTAAACCAAGGCACTGCTGTTGAGACAAAATAACTCCATCCGATATTCGCGTCGTGGTGTCAAACTCCAGTCCTTAAGGGCCGGTTTTTAGATGTGCCACAGGTACAAAACGCTGGAATGAAATGGCTCAGTTACCTCCTCCTTGTGTAGAGAAGTTCTCCAGAGCCTTGCTAATGACCTAATTATTACATTCAGGTGTGATGCAGCAGAGGTACATCTTAAAGTTGCAGGACAGTGGCCCTTGGGGCCTGGAGTTTGACACGGTCGCCATGTTGTGACTGGCAATTTGCTATTAAAAGGTTGTATTTTCCCCATTACAACAACACCCACCACTTTTAATCATTACTTTTTTTCTGATGAAGTAACAGTTAGGAATACCTATTTTGTGTTTTTGTCCGGTATATGATGTGAATCATTTTCTAAATTTGTGAGGCCTAAGATTTGAAAATGTACAAAATAATTTATAGTGTAATTTTTTTATAGTGATAAAAAAGGTATTGTTTTAAGTTTCCATAGTGATTATTTGGTTGCCCACGTCAGAACCTTCATGTTTCCATCGTCGTATTTTTATTTTTCTGAGAAACTTCATTTTCGTTTTTAATTAAGTGTGGATCATAGTCATGACAGACATCGACAGAAATAAACTCTTAATAATGAGTATGATTTTCAGCTAATTACATGTCAGAATAATTATTGAATTATTTGAACGTAATTTATGCACCTGTGTGCATATTAGAATCTGTGGAGAGCTGTTATCCTCTTGGTCACTAGAGGGCGGTAACTCTACATAATATCGGGGGGGGGGGGGAAATGACGAAATGCAGACGCGTTGCCTTCAAAATAAATGTCCCAGTGTGTCTTTTCCCAAATTATGAAAACCACATACTGTTTAGCGTTCTGAAACGAAAGCTGTGTTTGTCGCTTATTTCGTAAAAATCCTCCTTTAACTTTTTAACTCTTTATGTTGCCTTTTTATTTCACATCGTGGCTCTTTTAAGCTTTTAAGTAAACCGGAAACTAATGCTTCTATTTGGCTAACTTTGCACAACAGGAAGCGTGTGACCTGAACTAGTGGCTACGGAACTAGGTGCTTAGCCAGAATCAAATAAATAAAGGATTAATCTCGAATTACCTCCCGTGTAATCCTGTAACTCTTTCCACGATGTCTCGGCAATCCAACCGAACGACAGACAGCAAGAAAATGGTAGGATTTACGCCATAGGAGCTAGCTAGCTAAGTTGCAAAATGCTAACTTTTGAAAAAATACATACTTTAGAACAAACTATTTCATATCCTCGTTAAAAAAAATGCTTGACAGTCGTGACTTGTTTTTTATGTACTTGTGACAAAAGGTATTAAAAACACGAAAACCTGTTATGTTTATGTATCATTTATTGCTGGCTTTTAGGGGAAGTGTAGCTCGTTTAGCATGTAAGCTAAAAATATAGATGTTTACATGCAGGCATAGTCGGCTGCGTTAGTTTTGGGGTGTTTATGTTTCGGTTTTTAATGTTAACATGCATCTTTTAAGTAAGTATCTTAATATGTTCTGGTAACGGAAGTAGCACCACATCCTAACATTAGCATAATCTTTCAGCGGATAAAGATAAAGGGCTTTGCACTCTTGGATTCTGGGGTAGTAAAAAAAAACCCTGAAATAATGTGTTTTGATTGATTTTAAAGGCTTTATAATATGTCTCTTCTGAGTGTTTTACCATTGTTGGTTACCAGGTATTTATATTACTATGTAATTACATGCTGAGGCATAATAAAACAAAAAACAAAAACATATACAGTACCAAAAGAAATATTGAGTCAAGCTATTAAAAAGTAAAAATCTTAAATGAAAGCAATATGTAGCTGTCACATCATTATGGTTAATAGTATATAATTTCATGTGGCATGATAGGAGTTTGGCACATATTTTTAAATTTAACAATATATTTTTTGATACTTTTATTAAGCACAAAAATGTCCTGAAATTTAGAAATTTGGATTATTTGTTTGTTCCTGTCAAAACTCCTGTCGCAGATTAATAATTTCAGTTTCATACGCTCTTGGATATTTTTTTGTGTAAATGTTTTATTTTACATTTTTATAGCTATGTTGGTGTACATTAGTTTACCAGCCCATGAGCATTGAAACAGCAAAAACTAAATACATTGCTGTGCTTTTTCCTTTAGAACTCTGAGCTGTTCACATTGACCTATGGGGCCCTGGTGACCCAGCTTTGTAAAGACTATGAAAATGACGAGGAAGTCAATAAACAGCTGGACAAGATGTAAGTACACCTTAAGAAGCATTTGTCACACCCTCTGCAGGTTGTAAATGGTTTGTACCTTTGAAGCAAATTGGTATGTTTGGCTTCTATTGTTTGAAGAAAATCTGTTTCATTGTTATTTCTGTTCTGGTATTGCAGAATGTGTGCATTGCTTTAATTTTCTGCACCACAACCATATAACCACCAGCTATTTGATTACTATGCTGAAACTATTACAGTCATTATATTATAGCTTGGTGTTACATTATTGACCATTATTACATTGGCAATTGCTACAAATGTGTTCGAACCAGTAAGTGAAAGCAAAGGCATTTCTGCACCAGAAAGAACAAAACTCTATCTTTGAGTGTCTTTGGGAAAGATTGTGAACATACTTTGTGCTCAAATGTCACCTATGGACTGGCCTTTCACGTATTTAATAGTACAACACTAAAAATGAGCACTTTACAATATTAATTTTGTTATTCCATAACATCGCTTTCTGTGAGATAAATTACATTGATGTCTGTCATGTGAAAATGTATCTTTGAATATGTAAAAAAGAAGCTGCCTGAACTTTGTGCACTGTTAGTTGCCAGTCCCAAAAGCTTAAGTGTAGCTTGGCCACTGTCCTGCTGTGAGATCAGTAATACTGTGGCTTATGTTAAGATTTCATTTCTTACACACATCCATGTGTTGTTAAGACTTTTTTTTTTTTTTAGGGAAAAAGGCTTTAGAAATAACTAATGTTGAGGCTAGTTTTAAAGACAGACCAAACATCTCTTGACGGCCAAGCTGGATGCAGTAATCCTGCAGCAAAATAGTTTAGACAAAACCATGGATTTGTAGCCCCAAAAAATTCAAAACATCCCTTCAAGCCGGCAGATCTTTGGACTGAGTGTGCTTTGTTTCTCCGGTTGTATGGCAACCCCGAGCTTAGAGCAGGATTAGACATGTCTCAGCTGTCCAAAGAAGGCAGTAAATGTTCTCTGCCCACTCTCAAGTTTTCCACCCAACTGGTCAGAGATGGGCTATGTTAAGATAGGGACGCATTAATTTTCTTCCAACTGCAGTCAGGATAAGTTTTCTCGACTTAAGTCACAATTGGCAGCAAGTTCAAGGCTTAAAGTGTGTGAAG
Organism: Poeciliopsis retropinna; assembly: GCA_010277075.1. Lineage (NCBI taxonomy): Eukaryota > Metazoa > Chordata > Actinopteri > Cyprinodontiformes > Poeciliidae > Poeciliopsis > Poeciliopsis retropinna. The sequence goes on from VMRM01000016.1 coordinate 10,065,309, forward strand.
CAAAAATGTCTTGAAGAGTAGAATTTTATATAATTTCTGCCTTTTACACCTCTCTCCTACTGTAGATACGAGCATTGATATCCGTTGCCTTTCTGTCTGGCTCCCTCTCACTCACAGGGGATACAACATCGGAGTGCGTCTGATTGAGGACTTCTTGGCGCGTTCCAGCATCGGCAGGTGTCAGGATTTCCGAGAAACGGCCGACATCATCGCTAAGGTAAGTGGAAGGTTCCAGACCAATTGGAGCGTGATTGCGGGTGGGAGGAGGTCTTAAAAATTCAGATTAGAGAGATCAAAATACCCCAACACATGATGGGTGAAAGAGCAACAGCACAGATGGGAGATCATATGTTTAAGGCCAAGTAGAGGAGAAAATCGTAAATTTTACAGGATAAAGTTATTGGCATTGATTCTAAATGTAAAACTAAGATCACCTGCTGTGGTCATGGCCTTTTTGACCCAAAATGCTGCATTTAAAACTGCTAAGGTTTAGTAAGCTGCATATCAGGTGGAAGAGTTCTGCACATAAATTTGGCGCATGTGCCACTGGAAGTTTATACATGTATTCAAATGTTCTTGAAAATCCTTATGAGTTTATAAAGTCACTGTGTACCTAATTTGATTTGCATTCCTCCTGCTTTTCTTCTTTTGTGACATGTTGTGGGTTTTTTTTGGACTGAAACCCATTTTTCTTGATGACTTCCCTAACAAGAAAACAGAAGAGCAGCTTTTAGACTTCAGCTGGTTCAGATATTATTGTTTCGTGCTCAAAGAGATTCAGTGCACAGATGGAACAGCACTTATTCAGAAAAGAGTAGTTTGGACTCGACAACTAATGATTCCCTTGCCTTGGGATATCACTTGGCCCCTCGTTGAACCTCAAATATCATAGAAGTGATTTATTCAGTCAGTTATGCAAGAACGTTACCCACAGTAACGTTCTTGAGCAAAATTTCTAAATTTTGTTCAAGTAATAGTTGCCATACTTGGTAATAACATTTTTCAAGTTAGTGTAAGTAACTTACACTAACTTACACTAGTGTAAGTTAATGTTTTTACTTACACTAAAGTGTAAGTAAAAAGTACACTTTAGTAGAACTACCCCTAAAAGTAGTTCTTCCCCAAAAATACTACTCTAGTAAATGTAACTAGTTAGTATTACACTCATGGCTGATCTATTGAATGTTTCATCATGCTTTTAAAAAAGGCACCAATAGTTAAATGGGTTTGTTCAACAATGTTTGACGTTAAAAGTAACTAAAGACAAAACATGTCCAGCTAAACTTACTGAATAAATGTACAACAAATAAAAGATTTTCTTTCCTATCCAGACCCTGATTTGTTTTTCTTTTCTCCCCCCCTCACCCTTCTCTTCAATGTTGTTGTGGTTCGTTAGGTTGCATTTAAGATGTACCTGGGAATTACCCCGAGTGTGACCAACTGGAGTCCAGGAGGAGATGAATTTTCTCTGATTCTAGAGAACAACCCGCTGGCTGACTTTGTGGAGCTGCCAGATAACCACAGCACGCTCATTTACTCCAATCTACTGTGTGGTGTCCTCAGAGGAGCCCTGGAGATGGTAAATTCAACCGCTTCGTTTTCCCCATTTTGAAAGACTTTGTCAGATTTAATAAAATAACATGGCTACCATGGTTTAAGATCCTGAATTTGGTGCATGTGCAGCTGGAAGTACAAGAATGTCCTTGAAAATCCTAATGAGTTAATAACGTCACTGTGCTTAACAGAAGGATATAGACATAAACAGAGTTCATTGTCATTCAATTGTATGTTTAAAAATGTACAAATTGAAATAAATTTCATTAGAAGGCTCCAATAATAATAAATGAATAAATACTAAATGTATTAATATAAATATATATAGTAAAAGATTAAACTAATGTCAGTCTAGTAGTCTTATGGCATGAGGAATGCAGCTGTACATATACAGCAAAATAAATTATATGCTAAATAAATCATTAAAAATATATGTTATAAATATGTCCTAAATAAATCATTAATATGCAAAATAAATCATTTTTTTTCCTGCACGTATAACTTTTCTGATTTGCAGACTTCTGTCATAGACCGACTCATTTTAAGTATTTTGAAGCTTAATAAAATTCTTAAGACTTTTAGTTTGTTATTTAAAACTTGTCTGTTGAAAGAAGAGTTTTTCTTGGAGTGTTTGGAGTCTCGTTTGGGCCTAAGCATGTGACATTCTGAATCTGATTTAGGTCCAGATGGCAGTGGATGTGAAGTTTGCCCAGGACAGTCTCAGAGGGGACAATGTTACAGAAATCCGCATGAAGTTCATCAAGAGGATTGAAGAAAACCTCCCAGCTGGAGAGGAGTGACAGAAAAACAAAGACACTTTTATTTTGTTTAGGTGTATTTTTTTGAGCTGCGTGGCATGTTTCTTAATTTATGTATATCATTTTTTCTCAATTAAATCAACATTAATCAGTGTATGTTACGCGATCCTTTTCTCACTGGGAGATTTCAGAACATTTTCACCACAGTTTAATTTGGGACTGGATTATATGAATAGGCTGTTCCAACAGATTTGTATGCTTTGATTTAAGCCATTAAAATTTAACTAGGCTGTATATTTAGCGTTGTTTTGCTGAAAGGCGTTCTTCTACTCCAGTCTTATGGAGCTTTAAAGGTCTTTAAAACCAGGATTTCCCTGTATTTCTCTCCACCCATTTCTCATCCACTCTGACTAGGTTTAATGTCCCCACAGAGGGGAAAACATTCCTGCAGCATGATGGAGTCACCACATTTCATGGTGGGCTATGTTTTAAGTGTGATGTGCAATCTTAGGTTTCCAAAACACGTAACGTTTAGCATGTCCACTGAAGGGCTTTGGTGTCTTCTGACCAGAATACAATCATCCAAATATCTGCAGCTGCTCCAGAGTTACCACGGTCTTCTAAAGGCCCACCTTCATAGTCGTGGCTTTAACCGGTTCTTCCCAGTCAGCCCGGCCAGTTTCTTATCCATTCGCAAATCCAGTGCGGTTCCTTCTTGTTGTTTGGAACCGTCTCAAGGATTGGTACAAGCCAGGCCAATCTGGGTATAGCAATTTGAGTGCATTTGTTGATTGGCCCGTGGATTTACGTCACTGGACGAGTGAAGGTGTTACTTGTGGAAGAATGCATACAGCATCACGTAATGAACAGAAATATAATGAGAGATCTTGGAGAAACTGGTTGTCCAAAGGTACGTGTTTAAAATGACGTGATCAGAGTGTCGACCACGTTCCCACATTCCTGCTCGCGTTCTTACGCATATTCATGCCCACATAGAGAAGAACAGATACCCAACTTGCTAAAACTGAAACAGACTTCAACCGGCTAGAGTAAGACTTAGCAAAGGAGAAGGGACATGACAGTTTAGGGGCTGAATATTGAGAATATACTGTGATGAAATATGAAAAGGTTTAAGCCTCATGTTTCTACTTGAGGTAATTTCTTTGACGCACCATAGGTGCTTTGCGAAGTCGAACAGCCCTGGATTTGTTACCAAGCCTGTGTTTGTGCAAAGCACATTGAATGAGTCTTGAGTGTGCGTGTCCAGTAAAGCTTGCAAGTGCTCACTTGTGGTTTTCACACCTATGAATGGTTTTACATCACCCAGAAGTAACGAGCAGAACCCCCCAGTTTGTCCCAGCACGCACCTCGTCAATAACCCAAGAAACACAGATGGCTTTTCAACTGCCAATGTGCTCACACATACACAAATCATTTCTCCCTTCACATTTAAAGAAAGAGGGAAAGAAAATCTGGTATGGCTTCCATAAAAACATTAGACATGTTTTTCCTATTGTTCTTCATTGTAACAGAGCAACACTTGTACCAAACTCATGAGACGGCTGAAAGCACTTACGAGGATGAGATTGTCAGATAGGGATTTCCTCTTGGAAAAAACTCTGTCAGCTAATAGCTGCTGGAAACCTCAAGGCTCTACACATCCTATTTTATAGCTGCTGTTACATAAAGCCATGCCTTCTTGTTGCTGGAGCAAGGAGCTGATGTAGACTTCCTCCAACAGCCACCAGAGGTTGCTGTTTACGTTCCCTTCCTGAGACCCTCGTCGCTCTGGAGTGTGAGGCTCAAACTGGCTGTTTTTGCCCAAAGCTAGGTATTGTTGCAAAAACACATTCCATTATTTGTAAGAGGAATGCCTGGAGCTGCCAGAAAACGTAAATAAACAGACCTTTTTTATTATTATTATTTGATGAGGAATATGGAAAACGATCCACTGTGGCGGAGCAGAGTGGCCCATGCCAATACAGACTCTGGCTTTGATTTGGCTCAGGATCAGAGAGCGAATGACATCATGCCACCTTTGATCTTTGCAAGATGTATTAGGGATAGGGGGTCTGATTATTGCCTCTGTCTGCCCTGTTGATTATTTAAAGTGATCGCCGTTGAAAAGTGGAAGCACCAAGAGGGTCGGCACTGTGCAATAAACTCTTTGTGTCATTAAGCAAGCTCTCAAAACATTACGAGTACATATCAATGCACCCTGAATGCCTGGAATGTGTATGTTGGACCTGAACGGGGGCAGGTATCTCCTTTTTTTCATGATGTAGATTACTTGGCAGGCGTATAGCTGTCTACCTGGAAATGGATGGACAGCTAAGTTTGTGTACTTGAGAAAAACCTGAATCCCTTCACCATATGCTCGCAAGAGCTTGACAAATGCAGACAAATACACATGCTGTGCGCGGAGGCCAAAACGAGGATGAATTTATTACCATTCCTACAGGTGTTAATGCACACTGAAATGACCTTTTCCAAGCACGCAATCTTGCTTTGCAGCCCTCAGAGCCATAACAGGGATTCTCACATATTTTATAACAAGTACCACCTAAATAAATAGAGCCGTCCAACGAACACCGACTTTATAGAGTTTTTCAAACAAGACTCAGGAGTTTTAAGTGGGTATTTTACTGCTTGTTGTTTTCTTGAAATTGTTAAAACGGTCATCACCATTGTGATATATTGTGACAGTAAATTGCAATTCGTGTTGAAAATTAGTAGGGGTCCTATTTTGGAGAAGTGGCCCTGTTTACCTTTAACCAGCAGCAATGACTTCTTAGTTCATTTTCATCCACTACCTTATGTTTGCTTACCTTACAATTAATACAAAAAAAAAAAAAAAAAAAATCACTAAAGTCAGGCTAAGTACCACGAGCGGCAGGTGAACCCCACTTTGAGAACCAGGGTTCCACTGTGGGACTCGTGAGAGTTTTTGTTGATGGTTTTAGCAGTTTTTGCCCATTAAACAAGAAGTATGAAGACTTCAAGCTAATGCTCCATTATGACTTCACTCCTCATAAGCGGGCAGATGGGATTTCTATTCCCTCTCCCAAGACTGCAGATGTTGTCGCAGAATAAAAACACTCAAGGGTTGGAAAAAAAAAAAAGGCTTTTCGAGACACCTAAGTCTTGCTGAGCCGCAGGGAACTAGTTGACGATACTGTTATCATATTTTCCCCCCGTTCCTTCTCTCTTTCACGTTTGTTTAAATCAATCTAAGACAGCTTGTTCAATGCCCGAACTCAGCAGGCCTGCTGTTCTCTATTAAAATATCGAATTTTATTAATATTCTTTATAAACGCTGCCTATATTTTTCAGAAAACTTTATTAGGACAGATCTGGAAAACAAGTAGCAAATGTTAAAGGCCCGAGACAGCGTGCGCTGATCTGCTTTAAGCCAGATAAATGTTTCCATGTGCTGTTTATGGAAAACAAATGGTGAAAGGCACGCTGTGACAGCGAAAGCCGAGCACGCAGAGTCAGATTTGACCTGTGCTTTTTAAATAAATACCCCATCCCTTTCTTCTACCTCCACCTCATCTATTTTCACCCACCATTACTCACAGTGTCCTTTTCGTTTTCTCAGATCTTCTCATTGAATAAATCACTTTATTTCCCTATTTACTTTTTTTAATATTCGTCTGCCGTGCAGAAGGTCGGGAAATGTCCTGCGTCTGATGGGAAGTGTGCTCTACTCTTCTGAGTGGATGGCTGGAGTTTCAGTCATCCAGGACTTCCGTTGGTTTTCCACAATGTATGTTTTTGCATCTGGTCAGCGGAAAAAGCAGCCTTGGCAGCTTGGTACTTGGCCTCGATGAATAAAGAGAGGGAAACAGGCCAATAAACAAGTGTGTGTCTGTGGTAAAAATGTTGTGCAGCAACACGAGGCTAAGGTAATTGAACAAGTGTTAAATCGGCCAACGTCGCACACCTAAAATATGCAAACTTAAGCGCCAGAGTCGTCTACTTAAACACACTGTTTGATTTCAGTGGTTTGACTAGATGCACTTCTTAGATTTATGTTTCACGAGCACCTCAGTAAGCAAATGTGGATGTGGTTTTGAGAGATAATTAAGAGTTTATTTGGTATTCAGTCACAGCGTCTGCAAGCCATTTGGATTGTGAGTCATTATTCACTTGCAAACAGTCGAGCACTTCCTATAAATCTAATTTGTCATGCTTTGCTCTTCTGTTTACGACCGCTCTGACATCTACAGTGCTTTTTCACATTTTGTCACATGAAAACCAATATACTGCATGTAGTTCATCAAAATTTCATAAAATTGCCTTCAGAAACATTGGATCTCAGTGTAAATCCAGCTGTTATGTGAAGGCTTGAACAGTTACTAAATTGATAAGTTCAGCAAACTTTGCACACAGGTGAGGGATAATGTGGAGAAGCTTAAAGTACGGATATTATTTTAAGTTGTAAAATAATATCCAAACCATCAATATCTCACAAGCTCTATGATGGCTTTATGTACATTAGAGGTTCATCTCTGAAGCTATTTCATATTTTGTAATTTTAGGAGCAGCCAAGAGGAGATGTGAAAAGGAGGTGTAATGTTTCGATTGTTGATTCTATGTTGCATGACTGTGTTTTTTGTGGTTTTATGAAGTAAAGCATTTTGAAATGCTTTGTTGCTGAAATGTGCTACACAAATAAAATTTGATTTATTGATTGTACAGTCTATAATCCAAAAATCCAACTTCATGACACTAAATACAGCAGAGGGTCTTGAGTCAGAAGCTTCCTGGTGCTGTAATATAGATTATAGGATATCTGTCCTTCCCACAACCAACAGAATATGCAACCTTGTCCTTGAAGACATTTACATATGAGTTACAACAACATCTAATTTCCCTCTTGGATTAATAAGGTATTTATGTATTGAATCGAAACTTACATGACATGTGGCATGGGCGCCCACCTAAAGTTAGAACATAATACAGTTCTTGTATGAAAGAGTTGCAAGAGGTTACTTATTACTGGAAAAAAGAAGTAAGACGATAAAGAGTTCAATTTAGTTTGCCAGAAGCCATTCAGGAATCAATAAGCTTGGAAAAAAAAAGTGTCAAACTCGTTTGGCCCTCATGCAAACAAAGCACAAGAGAGTATAAACTTCCCACATTTCCTTAAATGTGAGTTTCTGCAGGTGTGTAATACATTGAAACACAGAAAAACAAAACATGGGTCAGAGTCTGGTGACACAAACAATGTGCGGCTAATCTTGGATCAACTGTTTCTCGTCAGGGTAAAAGTGGCCCAGAGGCCGAGTCAGTCTTCTGCTCCAGCAGTTATCTGTCTGGTCCCATGAGGGGTTCAGACATCCAGACAGCGGCTGGGTGATGCAGAGCCATTTAATGCCTTGTTTTCAGTTTTCTGTCTCCCCTTTCTTCCAGGCCTTTTGGAAGGGTTGCTGCTAAGCTGCTTTCGCTCTGCTTTCAATTTCCTCCCGGTCTTTTGTTCTTCCTACTTTCCAAGATCTGATCAGGAGGAGGTTTGCAGACGCTCCTTTTCAAGAACCTTATTTTTCGGGCCTTTTTATCTCACAGTTTTGCGTTTTCTTGCCTTGCTTTCCTCTCTCTTTTTACCCCCTTCCCCCCCTGTTTTTTGACCCTACAGCTGCTCAAGTTGGATTTTATGTAACACTGAGAGAACCTTCCAGCTTGGAACGGCCTCACATGAAGACAGAGTGGGGAGAGTGAGTGGGAAACGAAGGAAGAGAGAGAAAAAGTGTTACATAGAAATTTGCACAGGCTAACCAAGACAGCTCTTGACTTTGGATTTATTGTGTGAGGGTATTTCTCTCTAACATTAAAAATCGTAAGCCCATGTTTTTTTTAAAGTTGGTTATTTTTTAACTTTTGTGTTCACATGCTAACTTCTACCAAAAAGTAAACTCTTTGGCCTCCTTCAGAGCAGCCAGATTTGCTTGATGGCTGCACAGCAGTGGCACTCTACTGGGAACGGCTGCTCACCACTAACATGCCTGAACTGACCATGTGTATGTCTGTGTATGTACTACAATAAAAGTTTGGAGTGACAAAACACACACATCACACAATGATTGCAGCAGCTTGCCTCTCATGATACATGTCTCCCCAGCAGGTCATCTATCAAACTTGAAAAGCACAATATCCAACCCAATATCAAGGCATAAATCTAAACACCAGGTCTGAGGCTTTATGTCTTCAACAACTCGTTTATTATACGCCCACCTGAAGCACCTCTCATACAACTCAGTGTGGCTATTACAGCACTGAATGTTCTTTTATATGGACTAAACATGTCAATTCTGCAAGTGTGGCTTTTCAGTTTAATGCCCTGGAGCTTTTATACCAGAGAGAAAGGCTACACTAAATGAGAGAAGATATTAGGCAATATTTTGGTGCCGATTGTTGTCATATAACCCTATAAGGATTCAGCGACCCAAACTCACTGTTATTTTTGCATTATACAACGCTTGCCATTCTTAAGTTGGAATGTTGCATTTGGGAGGAAAAGTTGTCAAAAAAGGACCTTGAACACATCATCCTAACAATGGAATATGACGCTGGCAAGACCATGCTATGTTTTGGAGAGTACTGCAAGGGTGCTACTGATTTGAGACAAGGGTGAAGATTCACCTTCTAATTTATTCATGCAGCTTCTTTATTTTCTAGCTTCCCCCCCTTCTTAGTCACATTTGAGAGAAAAGCTATTGAAATAATTATTTTATGAAAATGAATCATTTGCCGAAATGTTCTGAGACACCTTCATTATGTCTCAGTGCAGTTTATTTTAGGACTGGGACTAAATGGGAGACATGTAAAGTCAAATATATTTGAATAGCACATTTCAGCAACAAGCTCAAAGTGCTTTACATAACGGAAACATAATCAGTTATGAAACAAGCAACAAAGATTACATTTTATTTAATGCCATCATCAAGCAAAGACGCATCATGTTGATCAGTTTTCCACTTACTACTAATCAAAGGCAGTTCTGAACAGGTGAGTGTTTATTCTTTATTTAAAGGAACTCACAATAGTAATAAGACGTAGCTCAGCTGCCGCTGTTCTATATTTGAGCATCTTCATAATGTAATTTCTTTCTGACACACAGACTCGGACATGACAGTACCTCTACGAACCACCAGACTTAGTGAGATCATTGGCTAACTTTTTTTTTCCCCCAACCAAACTAGGCCTCAGGTGTATGTTGGTTGGATAGTCTGAGACACAGTCGCAGTGACTTGCTTGAATGTGTTGAAATTACCGGGTACATCATCCATCAAGATTTTCTGTCAGATCACAGGCCGAAAACAGATCCTATGTGACGCGGTCTTCAGTGAAACACTTTGTAGGAGCGAACTACCACCAAATTTCATCCTGAACTCATCCACCCCACTCTGAAAGAGTCACCTGAGACATGGAAGCTGGACAGGGTTGATGGATGAAGCTAAATATTGGTTGTCCCAGAAGTTAGCATAAGTTTACACCAGCTTGAATGTACTCGGTTTTAGGGTTTTTCCATTGAGACTGGTATTTGGTACCAGTAGTAATCAAGGTTCCAAGCAATCCAAATCGAGCTGAGAATGCGACACCAGAAGACTGCCCTTTGGCATTACTGTTTGAGTTACGAGAGTTACTCCGTAACGAGAATCAAACATGACATTTTTAAAAACTCACAGCAATGCACGAGCGTTTTCTAAGCTAAGGTTTGACATACAAATCCTTTGACATTACTTTTCAGCCACCTTGCTATGACAGCCCAACACACAAGAAAGGGGTACTCGATTGTACATTAATATGGGAGTCAACTTGAGCTGAGTGGGCGCCAATGGAAAAGAACCATAAATTAGAAGCTACAAAATTTCTTGAGACTGGGGTGGAGGTTCAACTTGCATTTCTTTACGGGGATGTCATACTCTGCCTCTTAAGTTAGAACAAATTCTTTACTTTAGAAGTGGGGGGGCTTTCTTTTAATCTTTTAAGCCAGATCTGAGACACTTGTGATTTATGTTAGGATTGAGGGAGCTTTGGAGGTGGAAGCTAAGATATATATTTCTATGTTCAGTTTAACATGAAGGTCCTGTCATTTATACAGTAATAAACATTCTTCAAATCAAAGTCCTGGACATAGTAGTTTAATACATAGAGTGAATTCCCAAACTTTAAGGCCGTTGCCAAACATTTCTAGCCGAACATTCAAATGTCCCATTTCCTGATTGAAGTCATTTAGTAACTAGAGCACTGCACAAAAACTGCTTAGTTTTATTAGCCTTAAGAGCATAATATTTGCTTGTGCTTGGGCATGTATGCTTTAGATAATTTATCCCTCAACACTTGTACGTGTGTGCATCGGCTTCACCTGTGTGCCTCCCTTGGCGTGTTCTTCACTTACTCTGTGCAGAGGTGCTGAAAGCTTTCTCTGTGGGCTTCATAAACCTTTTTGTTTTAGCGCGCCTGGTCGGGTTCAGCTGCGCATTAAAAGCACACCATGCTCTGCTCCAGAGGAGGCGAAGAGGGAGAACATTCAGGAAGCTGTGTTCCAGTTTGCTCGATGAGTCCCGGGTTCATCCGCTGGTTGGGGTCTGACCTGTTGAATGTCAGCGCCACCAACGGGTAGCTAATTAAAAGGAAATGAATGGTGTTTAGCGACAGATACAGCACAGATGAACTGGATATTGATTTGTCAGGGGACGTTGCTCTCACGCACACACAGCTGCTTAAATTGACAGTAGACACATTGAAAACAGCTTTTCTTTGTGTACAAACCAGAAGCTTGCTTTGAGGCACAATGGGGGTCTATTGTTGCCAGTCTGATTGTCACAAATAAAGATTGTCCTAATGTTAGTAATTCCAGGAGTCTGATTTCACAGCTGTATTGTGTTTCACGGCTATTAACTGATTTAGCTGTCAATTTATTGTACGAGTGTGTCATTTTTTTCCCCCTATTTTCCTTCTTTGTATTCCATCAAAGTGCTTCTTTTATTCAGAAATATGTAGCCCCGATAATTTAAACCAACAACGTCTCCCATAGAAACAAAGGGGAGTGAAACATCATGACTGAAAGCAATCTGTTCTCAGAAGACCACATTTGGTTTTTCTTGCATTCGGTATGCTGCAAATACCATCGGGACATTTTCAACCGACATAAAAGCCAGTAAAGTTAAGTAAATGAGACCTGGATGTCCTTTGAGATGTGATCTGGAAGACAAAAGCATGGCTGGAGGTTTGATTGAACGTCCAACGATCCAGCTTTCCCTCCTTTCTTTCCTCTGTGTTTTACCTTTTTCTTGGCACAAATAAACAAGTTCAAATATGAAATGCTGAGAAAAATACAAAGACATGCGTTGGCTGAAGTCAAAGTGTTGACAATTCCTTTTAAGCAGCTCACTTTTCTGGCCTGAGTAGATGAAGACATTAGAAATAGGACTGTCTTATTTGTCTGAGGAGTAAAGTTACAGTACTATATACAGATGAAACCAAATAAATTTTTTATTGGACATAGAAAAGGGTGATGGCAATTCCCAAGCATCGACTTTGTTGTCCTTAAACTTTTTTTTTTTTGGTATAAGCACACCAACCTGGTTGAGTGGTGATTTGAGTCAAATTTGTGACAATTGTTCATAGAGGTTAAGGACCCTGAGCTTACTGGCTAAAGTTTTGTCATGTTGCTTTAGTATTTTTCTGTCACCTCTGCTTTTTTAAGTGCACCAGTCCCACCTGAAGGAAAACATTCTCCAATATACTGTCAAAGTCCTGCTTTTTTCAGTTGTGGTGGTGTAATAAGATTTATAAGTCATATTTTTACTCCAAATGTATATTTGAACATTGCGACCTAACATCTCAATTTTAGTTTAATAATATTAGGACATGTAAGTGTCAAGGAGGTTGTTTATAACCTGAATACTGTTGTCGTGCACCCATTTTCCCTTCTGTGCAACGCACGTTTTCCAGTTCCGAGACATCGACCAAGTAGTGACACCAAGTGAAACAAAGATTGTAGTGTGAGTTCTAGTTTTATCTTTTCCATAATTGGGCACATTTATGCTGTAATGCATCGTATGATCAGATTACTGTGCATCCAAATTGATCAAATACTGCATTCCCGAAGAACATATTTCTGTTTTCCGATTTTCGTCTCTTGTCTAGAACTAAGTGTCGTTGAAGCATAGCATAATAGGAAATTCCAAAATTTTACTGACATATACTTTGAATCTTTTTGCTTATCTATTTTATTTGTTTGAAATGAATAAAAGAGATTCATTTCAAAGCACAAAAGCAGCAGCTCTAATGGAAACCGTTTTCAACGAATGTAGTTAGTCACACGTCCAAAAATAGAAAGTTAAGCTCTACTCTGAACAGGAAGACGTGCATAAACATGATTAAATAATGGATGTGCTTATGAAAGAGATAAAGTGATTTTAAAACCCCAAAATTGCTCTAATTACACAAGAATTACTTAAACCCCAGAGACCACAGGCACCAGTCTGACTGATGGAAACACCTCCTTCTTAAATGCCCGATCAGTTGGAATAAAAGTGTCAATAGGACCTCAATGAGGCAACTGTTCATAGTCAAATAACCCCGTATTCACGCCCAGCTCTGGTGGAGCATGGTCTGGTAAGCATTTACACTGTAAGGTAGAGGAGGGTGGTTAAAAAACACTCCCTGTTGCTAAATGGCCTTCATAAAGTGTCACTGATTACCACGTATGCAAACTCTTGTCCCACCGCTCACCCACCTGTGAAAAATTCCTCAACTGGGATCTGGATGGGAAATGGTGACATCATCCAGGCCTGGAGACGGAGGCCTGGGTGGTTTTCCACAACTAAAAACAACAGTTCAGAGAATCATTGTCAGTCGAGCTTTCACTCAGAGTGGCCCATAAACTGTGCAGGGAGACAAAATAATAATCCAGGAGTTAGTGTAGGCAAAGGAAAGCCAGAGTCAAATATAACGACATATTTATACAGTAACAAAATCACCATATATCACAGTAACGTCTTCCCCATTACACCTCTGGGACCCCTGACCTACCTTACCACCCAAAACACTGAAGGCTTTATAACCCGTAAGGCCCCTTTTTATGAACTTTTGAGCAATTTTGTTATATTAAACTTCACATTTAATAGTTATAGATTTTATGTTAGAGCAATAAAGCAGCAGATAATGAAGTAAAATTAAAATAATGCGTAGTTTTTAAAAGGTTTCACATATTCAAATACAATCATGTGGAGAGCTTTTGCAATACAATATATGGGCACCAGTAAAAGAGATTCATTTTCCCCGTTCTTTGTATAATCTCGAGTTCTATCAAATGATTTGGAGATAATCTGTGAACACCTGGAAGTGGATTTGGGTCTCCACTTTGACTGGGTCATTCTAACATCGTGACATTTTTGCATCACCTTCGAGGTGGTGGGTACAGGATGATGTACAATGGTAATTTTTTCACCATACATAGTGATTAGGCTTTACGCCAAAGTGATTAGGCTTTACGCCAAAAAGCTATGCAGCTTGTTGAATAGCTGCAGAGCTTCAACAGCTTGTGGTGACCATTATACCAGACTCCTAAACTTTTCTTTCAACTCAGTCGTCTTCTTGCCACTCTTTCGTAGGTGTTGTTAGAAAACAATTGATTGTACTTCATTCCTTTTAGAGGTGTCAAAGTAGAGGAGGCTGGAAGTGCAGCCATTGAAATGTTTTGCACTACTTTATAGCTCTATCCAGCATAATACACTGAAGCTTACAGTTGTAGCAATGTGAAATGTTCAAATTTCAGGTCTTGATAATGACATGACCCATAAATAATTAATAAAGTTCTATTTTACTGCTGATTAATTTAATCAGTAAACCGGTTAAAACAAGCTGTAGATTCCAATTAATGTTTGAATTATTTCTAACAGGCCCATATCAGTTACAGATAGCTGAATCAGCACAAGTCATAAAAATAACAAAAAGGCAAAAGTGTTGGTTTGTTTATTGATGCTAGAATGTGCAAGCGCTCCAAATAAAACATACGTCTAAACCATTATAAGACCGTCATTTACAAAATAAGATTCGAACCTGATTGAGCTAACATGACGTCGGACAACTGTGGAAAGAAAATAGCACAATCCACGTAGTCAAAGGACGTTAGTGTAAGGTGTGGACACGGCAAGGAAAAACTGACAGTCGTCATGGAGAGCTCTGTGAAGTGTGAGTCACATACAAGCACCTTGCTGCACTTACCAGAAGACTTCAAGACCCTTTCTGAAAAACAGAAAAAAAAGCAGCTAAAAATAGAGGTGAAAATGTCATGCTTGGAAAAAAAGCATTTGATATTTCCATTTTCACATTTTGGTGACTTGTGTGAAGCTTTAAACGTTGGTGTTTTGATATGTTAAGACCACACCACCCAGGGGCCAGGCTTTGCCTGTGGAACTGGGATCTCAGACAACCCGTTACTGGCAATTATGAAATAACTGTTTTCTACAATTCTGAGAATGTAATTCTGAGTCACAACAATGTTTATAGTATGCTTTTTTTTTTTTTTTCTTATTTTGAATTTCTTATAGTTTAAAGGGACAGTATCACGTTAAACTGACTTTTATGAGCTTTACATCATGTTGTAATGTTATTCACTCATCAAAAACTTACTTGGACAGTGGCCTTGATTCTTTCATGCACTGCTTGAGAAATGCTTTTGGCAATTCAGCTGTCCAAAACGCCCAATTGGAGCTCCTTGTACTGCCCCTTTAATAACTGATGACACAATGAAATCTCTGTGTTTTTTGACTTAAGGTTAGATTTGAACAACTGTAAAACCTGGTATGAATCCGATCCTGTATGCATTAAAGTTCGAGATATGGTTGCCTGTGTTATTCTGTCACTTGATGAATTTAGGACGGAGTCATTTCAACTTTTCACTGATTCTCCAATCTCCAATTTCTGATGACATATTTACTGAATTTTAAGTATTTTGAACAAAAGTTCAAAATATACCTTAAACTATGAGTGATGTCAATTATCAGACATGTGTTAAATCAATACTGACAAGCTAAATAACAAGAAAATTTGACATCAGAAAACATATAATAGTGAGTGCAGTTTTAAAACAAAATGGTGCCAGTTTTCACCTTGGCAGTTTTCACATATCAAAAACAAGGAAAACCCTGGTAACAGCCTTCTTTGACAAAATACACATTTTCACAGCTGTTTAAAGCAATTGTTAAGAAATTCTATAAAATCAAATTTGTCCTTTTTAATCAACTGCACACCTGCCTATCAAAAAAAGAACTGACCCATTATGTTCCCCTTTCCTTCAAATGGCCAATTTGACAAATTTTAACATTACAAAATGCAATGCATCAATTTAGCTCCTAACAATCAATCTTCAATCGGCTACTTTGTGTTGGAAGGATGGTGCAAAGGGCACAGTGTTTTCACTCTGCAGTTACTCCTTTCATGGTACCACAGGAGGGAGGAGAGGCTTGTCTGTGTCACAGATGACAGACGAGGCTGCTGTTGGAAAAGGAAGCCGGATGCACTTGCAACATGTGAACGGATGCAGGAAAATCCAACTGGAGGCTGTAGGATACTTCAGGGTAGGTCGTCAGAGTATCCTCAAAGGAGTATCATCCAATCCACTAAGCACATCAATAGGCTTTAGTTAGAATTGATCATGGAATATGTCATGGATCGATACAAAGGACTATAAAATCATTGAAGCAAGATAGTTGCCATCTTGGATAAGTGAGGACAGATGGCTGGTCTTCAACTGAAGATGCGTGGATTATTTTCTTTTTTTGAAAGCAACTTCCAGGGAGAAAACACATCTTTTTGGATGATTCATGGATAGCTTGTATATATATATATATATATATATATATATATATATATATATATATATATATATATATATATATTATATATATATATATATATATATGTCTTGAAACCTAAATATTGAGATTACGGGAGTTAGAAGTCAGACTAAGGGATCAAACAACTATTTTATGTATTTTATATGCAAATCTGTCTACTATTAGATTTCAGGGTATGGCTTTTTATTAATGAAAATAAACCCAAAAGTGAGTTACATCTAAAGCAAGCCATCAACAATCTCCTGTTTTTCTAAACCTCACACGGTGCATCGTAAAAGTTCTCATTCCCGCATTAACTTTGCCGCATCTTGTCAGGTTACGACCATAAACTTCAGTGCTTATTGAACCTTTATGTAACAGATTGAATAAAGCAGTTTCTAATTGTAAAGCAGAACGACAACAACATATGGTTTTTAAACTTTTATTGCAAACATAAATCTTAACAAGGTAGAGTGCTTTTGCTCTCACACTTGTTCTCCCTGATATCCCTTAATAAAATCCGATCAATTGTTTTGAGAATTCCCCTAAATAGTAAATTAAGGCCACACGTGTGTAATTTAATTTAATTTTAAATAGTGCACCTTAGAGAACATTAGAGAACAAACAATGTTATGAATAACAAGAAGTACCTCAGACAGGTCAGGGATTAAGATGTGGAAAAGGTCAGAGTTGTGCTATAAAAACAATATCAGCCTCTGTCCACGGCTTATATTGGGCAGTTTTTTTGCAGGACAGCCATTACTTGTGTAGTCCATAAATGTGGCCTTTGCACAGGAGTGTCCAAAAGAAAATATGTTTAAAGTTATGTGGGATCTCTTCACAATTTGCCAAAGGGGAGAGAAGAGATAAAAGCAAACATGTAGACAAGATGCTCTGGTCACATGAGAGCAACATTTGCTGTTACTTATTGGCTGATATGAAATGCTCTGTGCTCTATGTATGGCAGAAAATTAACCCTCCACGACATGGTGAGATGGATGTTAAACACGGGGCAAAGCTGCAAAGTAACCTTATGGAGGCTTGAGATGGGGCAGCAAGGGGGGACTCACATTTCCAACAGGGCAAAAGTGTTAGTCGAAATCCATACCAAGATCCACCAGTTAACGTCTTTGTAGATGTTTTGATTTGAAAAGGTACAGGTGAAAGTGTTCACTTAGCTTCCTGCTTTAACCTGACCTTAAAGTATTCTCTCCAAATTGATCTGCATGAGTATTTTGATTGTGCTTTAATTTTTCTGCACATTACTTTTGTGAATTTTAAATGACGTAATTGTAGTTAAGTCTTTGCTGATATGATCGTTTCAAATTACCTTAGTGGTATATCTATCAGAATGTGCATTTGGGCCAGGCCTGTTCTGTTAAAACTTTGTAGGCCCATCCCAGATACATTTTCCTTCCTAAAACTCTCGATCCCATTTCCCAGGCTAATAGGTTTGTACATTTCAATCGGCACAGAGCTTAGGTTAGGCCTGGAGAAGGACGGCAGTGAGGCTAGGTGGAGAGAATAGGAATGAAAAACAAGAGGAGGCCAGCGAGACACACATTTCTTTCTGTCACACCATGTGTTACCGTAAGATATTCATTTCCTCTGAAATTCTGCTCCCTCTGGCTTTTCTTTGTTTTTCTTTTTCATCACTGTCAGTGTGGCTGTTGTAAAAGCCACTGAATCCCATCTTTGCCTTGGATCTGTCTTTTCAAATTGGTTTCCTGAACTGAACCACGCACAGTGCAGCTGTAACCGGAGAGCCGTCTGCTGGAGTTCTGCGTTGCCAGAGTCCATTAAGAATGAACATGTTTGACTTCTAAAAAGCCTGTTGTTGTGACTGAGGAAATTGAATAATTTTATTTCTAAGGTTAAATGCTGAGAAAGATGTGTTGACATGTGAAATTTATAGTTGACTCTTAGTTGCAGCAAAGAACACTGTGAATACCTTTAATCTGACACTAATGTTATATTTTGTAAGATAAGTTCACTTAATTATTTATAGTTTGTTTAAAGGTTAAGGAACATTAGTCTGAATAAAGACTAAATCCCTGTCCCTCATCGATCACTTCTTTTCCTTTTAACAAATCTACATCTGTCCTTCTCTCCATCTAAAGTAACAAAATTATAAACTGATAATGCAGTTTCCATTTGAATTTGCAGCGGTTCATCGTGGCATTATAAAATCGCAACTTTGATTGCATTACGACTTGCAAAGCAACCTCTTTCAGTGTGTGGGTCTGGTTGATTTGGCGTGTCAGTAGCAGTGCAAAACACTGTAGGAACAGACACCTCTTGCTACAGAGGACATCTGGATATGCAACATAGTTTCCCTCTTCAGCTCTTTGCAGAAACTGCACTAAAATCTACTTCCGATTGGCCGTTAAAGTCTCTTACCCTCCAGGTACAATCTGGGTAAAAATGAAGGCTTCAGTTGATTGGAGGCTTGTTTTGAATATGAAACTAAACTCTCAGAAACTTTTGCCCGGATGCAGGAGGCCAGATTAGTAAAATCTTAGTCTGCATTCTGAGCTACGTTTGTCTGTTTTGTGTGTAAAATATAAGGGTTTTGTGTTTCTTTTTGTCACGCAATCATGGTGGAGCTCAGGCTAATTTAGAAGAGGCTTAATCTCTGTGTCTTTAGTATCAGGATTTTGGTTCCAAGGTGGATACTTATAGAGCTGCAACGCTTTTGTGCAAGAACAGAAAATCAGAGGCAGACTGCTTGGCTGTTGGAGTAGAGCCAGAAGAGCTGAGGGAGATTGATACATCGGTCCACTTCATTGGGAGTTCAACAGCTGTCTCTAACTGACTAAGGTACTATCTATTTCTGTTTCACTGTGTTAGATGGTTCAGAGAGTTCGAATTTTGAAGAGAGCTTAAAGAAATCCTGTTTCACCCATTTTCATTTTTTCCACTCTCCCTTCATTAGTACCACTTTTTTGCAGTTTCTAATGATGAAGGTAGCTTTAATAGGCAAATATTAAAGCTTAAGATCTCTTTTAATTGTCATTCCCCTTGGATTGATAAGTAATTTGAAGAACAAGTTTGCGTTTTGCTTTAATTTGTTTTAACCCTCTTGTGGCCTAAAGAGACAGGGTCAATTGGTGCGGAGGGATTACATTGAGTCCTCGTTCCCTTTTACAAAGTTGTATTTTTTTTTGTATGGTTTCGGGAACTGACGGTCTGATGAGATACCCTCACGCTTCCCTGCTGTCTGACCGCGACATTTGCTGCCATTCTCCTAAGTTTTCTGCTGAATCCACAGGAGGGTCAAGTTAATCAGAAGCAAGAAAACAGCATTTCAGTTAAGGCTGTTTTTCCTTACTACAAACCATCTCTCCACTGTCCAACCTTTCTTCCATACCCTTTGTCACCTCATACTATAAGTGAGTCCAGCGGTTCTGTGAGTAACTTCCTCGAGGCTCACAGGACCAACACAGAGCCAGCCAAGGCAGAGAATCATGTCCACACACTTGTACCTAAGGTTAGTTCACAATTAAATTGTTGGACTGTGGGTGGAAACTGGAGTACCCAATGAAAACCCACATGGAAAAGTTGCCAAATGCACACAGAAAGACCCTGGCAGAGACATAGACCTGAAACCAACTTCTTTGCTTCTGGGAACATATTTACAGTCAGGGTTAACTTGTGAGGCTAATAACCGTACAGTAGTCCCATGCCGGCCTGTAACTACCATAAAAGAAGAGTGTGCATTTGTCCAGCAGCCCTTGGCTCAAAGAGGCTCTTTGAAATGGGTGAAAGTGAAGAATTAGCGGGAGCCTAAGAAAGCACAGTATCTTTAATGATCTCTTCAGTGCGGACTTGAGATCAATTAAAATACTTTTTCCTGATTGGTTGATGTCTTAAAGGGAGGTGGGGAGGGAGGGAAAGAGGAAAGGATGGAAGAATGGGCAGACGGATGGATGGCAAAACAAAGCTTTCTTCTTTTTCAGAAAATCTGATAGCCATGCCAGTGACTGAATGTCTCTGATCAAGTAACACTTCATTGAGTGTATTATTATCGCAGATCAATCTAAAGTGTAAAGGCAGCTATGGAGTCAGCACAAGATGCACTCATGGTCAGAGTGCAGAGTGCACTTGTTGTCTTTGTGACAACAAGTTTTGTTTTCTCAAGATACCAAATTAAATCTCTAGAATCATCCATTTCCTTTTCTTGGAAATATCACCAGATATTTACCTGCAAACCATCCCCCAATGGGAGTAACATATGGAGAGAAAGACTGAATGGGAGTCAGAGATGTGGAGAGCAAAATGAAAATGGAAACCAGTGATGAGAGAGACAAACATTTCTGTCTGACAGTCACAGCTAAATCTAAAAGTCTGCAGTTCAGCAGATTGAGCCTTCTGCTCTTGCTTGCCTAAACAATTTGGAAGATTGATAATCGTTTTTTGGACTATGAGAAGTCCATGCCGAAGGGAAGCAAAGCCAAAGAGCTCAACTTAATTCCCTTATTTTGAATTTGAATTCCTGTGTTTGGGGTCATGAGCTGCACGAGTCTGGACAGGAGTTTATTTTCCTAACTAGAAAATCTACAGGTATGTAACTTTAAGTGTGGTCAAACAGAGACAGACCTTGGCAGGGCTTGTATCCCACCCAACCAACCAACCAACATCCACACATAATGCCTCGCCCCATGTTTTCAGCTTGCTTGTAAGTGTGCTGTGAGTGAGAGGGCCTGGAGATTCAGAAAGGAGGATTGTGGGATTTGGGCCCGACCAGAAGGCCACCTCGATGGCTAGGGTTACCTCCACTCATTCTCCCCTTCTCCTTCCCTCCTTTTTTCCACATGAAAAGGAAAACCCTGGCTCTGTCCTGTCTCAGAGAAGTGGTCTGTGTCTGTGAGAACGAGCTAGGCTAGGCCGGGTCTACTTAGTCTCAGGAAAACCACAAACAAGAGTGTGTTGAGGCTCCACCTTCCGATCGAGAAACACTCATCGCAAACATGCACGCCGCTCTCATAAAACACTTTCATCTTCCTGATGTATGTCTGTGTTTCTCCATGTTTTTCCCACTGATTCCTTATTTGTTTTTCTTTGGTGTAGCTCAGTGTTGCGCCCCGGCCCCCTTTTTTTTAAATGTACAAACATGTCAGTGGTAATTCATGTTGATAGCAGCTATTGTCCAAATATTTCCACTGTAACTTTAGCTGAGAAATCAACGGTAAATCTTTTTAATTGAGCTGTTTGCTGAGGTGGCTACAGCGTCCTGCTTTCCTTGGCCTGTGGGCTGAGACGGGCTTAAATGTACGCCCCTTTTGTGTTTACAGTGAAGTTTCGGATTTAGCCTCTGAGCCCTGCAGTCCAGCGCACCTGATGGGAACAGATAGACTGACTGAATCTGCTAAAGCTGTCAGTCAGAGTTATTCTTGGCTGCAAGTGCAACTTGTGTGGGAGGTGTGTATGTGCAATGAATCTACGGTGTGTCAGCATGTGTTTAATTTGACCATATGAGGTTTTCTTTGTGTACAATGCAGTGCAAACCTGCAGTCTGAGTGCAGAATGTGTTTTCAAGCATGCTTGGCACTTTGCACAAAATTAGAGCTGACAAGCATGTTAATGAGAGCGTTTTAAAACTGAGAATCTGTCTAGAACATTCTTTATTTGGAGAAGAAACTGCATCGAGGTGGAATTAAAGTATATTAGAAAGCCTAGATTATAAAAGCCTTTATTTACTGTGTTTCGGACAATAAATGGGCACATATTCAGCAGAAGCTGAATATAGTGTTGAAGTAAGACCTGGTGCTTGCCCTCTTCTTGTTGGATTAAAACATAAAAAAGTTGCAAAGATTGCATCAAATCTACATGAGAAAAATAACACCGCAAATGCCCTTAGATGAATAAAATATCCCGATTCAATTTATCAGGAGAGAAAGCATTTCAAAGTGAACAATATTTTACAGAGTTACGGTTTTCCATTATACTGCTCCTACTGTTTAATTTCAAGCAACCTAAATGACTTTTTTTCCAGCTGCATGCAGCATAGAGTAGCACAGGGCTACCCTTCCTCTGTCTGTCGCTGAACACCGCTGTTCAGTTTGCCGAAACAGTTTTTCTCTTATTTACACGAAACAGAACAAACCATCAGTCAAAGTGTGGAAACTAAAAGAGCTTTGACTGCCACACATATGAAGGTAATGCTACTTCAAAAGCTAGAGTTGGTGAGCTGCGGCTTGTTTAAATCTTTGTGTTGATACCTTAACATGTTAAAACTGCAGCATTTTTTTGTTAAGGCTATCAAACTGTGACAAGCTTGCTTTCGTTCTTAGTATCTCTACACAAACACACAAGTTTGTATTTCTACCCATATTAAGACTTTGTGTTGTCATTTTCCTTAGCCCTAACCCCTACTCGTGGATGCCTTACCTTAACCTTAACTGAAACCCAATTCCCAACTTGCCTCTAAACCAAACCTCTAAACAAGGGGTTACACTACATTAGACCTGGGCTTTGTACCCGCATGCAGGCAGACAGGTACACACACATCCTGCTCCGGCCAGCAGATGTTCCCTCTCAGTGTGATCTCCAGGATTCGGCCAGTGTTTTGAAGTGTATGGCCAACGAGGTGCTGCAAAGCCCTGGAGATTTTGTTGGCAGGGCCTTAAAGGCAATCCTCACTACCTGCTGAACTCCTCGGTAACGCTGAGCTAGTGCTGAGCACAGCATCTTAAAGACGTACAACATGCGTTGTGTGTAAGCGCACGTAGATTTCACACTGTATGTGTGGCACGGCTGGGGTGTAAGCTTCTATTGACGAAAACGTTTTTTAAAGGCATGTTCACCAGATTTGTCCCATCAGAAAACTAGATCTGATGTTTTTGCTATCGGAGCAGATCTAGTTTGAAACTATTCACATATTTTTCCCCTAATTGCTGTTGTATTTTATAGGTTCTAGCTGTCAAACCTGTCAAGTACATTATGTAGTTATTAATTCACTGTTTTGTTTTCATGAAGACTTTTCTTTTAAAGACACATTCTTGCTAGACGGTTTCCTGGCAAATAACAGTGACAAAACGCATGCACATGACTAATAACAAATGGTTTTTGTAAAGTTTCTCATTAATCACTCACAGGTGGATGAAAACTGGCACGAAAGCAAATTTGCACCACATTAAAGTTAATGCTCATTGTACTTTCATGCACATTCTTGAATGATAGCTAAACACGATTTAGCTAGATAGATCAAACAAAACGATAAGCAAAACCATCAAAACCAAGTCAGAATCAATGCGTTCGGAACAGAGTATCTGAATAATGACATGAACTTTTGCCAAAATTATTGTGGTTGATTCTGAGGGAATTATCTGCACCAAAATTATTTGGCATTCCTATATTTTTCCAGTAAATATTTGATCACAAATGTCTCCGCATCGCACCAAGGGAGATAAGTGAGAAGCGTTTCAGGCGACTGACGGTGATGAATCTCCATAAAAGCTCATGTGATTATCAAGGACAAAGCTTGGGAAATAATTAGTCATGCACATTGCACAACTCAGTTAGTTACTACAGAGGCAGTAAAGATGAGATTGGCTGCTGGAGAGACTGGAACACCACTTCTCCTAATTTAACATGAAATTCCAAAATTTTGAAATGAAAGATGCAGAGAGTAAAGTAATCCATATTACCCAGTTATAACAGAAACAGGAACAAAGAGTGTGACATGCATGAAAATAAAGAAAGAAACAAAAAATGGTGGGTGTTTTGATTTTAGGCACAATCAGTAAAAACTATTTTGCAGCCCTACTTTGTGGTCCATACGGGTTTCTGGTCCATTTGACCTCCTTACCTTGTGATTGGAAATTGGATCAGATTGTAACTGTGGATCACATTAATGATAGTCATTCCCACCAGTCTCACTCAGAGCCAAATTGGCGGCACTGGGCTTTTACAGATCGACATGATATGCATGCGCCAAAATAAAGTTTTACAGAGGACAATATCATTTCAGTGTTTAAATTATCTGACGATCCTCTCACAGCTGAAAGAAGCAGAATATCCAGACTTTTCTAGTCTTCAAGGTGACGCTGTAACCTAAATGGGACAACAAGGAGTATTTTGCTGCCTTTAAAATTGTGGTTTCGCAACGCTGTGTTACGTAACTTCTTCTGATTCAGCAGCACCACTCAGGGCCGGCGAAGAATGTACACAGCTGAAGGAGAGCTGGATCGGTACAGGCACATCAATGTGTTTCCATTTTCATCCTCGGAACCAACATTGGAAACACACGGCTCCGGCCAACACTTCTTTTGAAACAAGCACATATGATTGAATGTTACATCCTGCAAACACAGTTTCCTTTTTTTTTTTTTTTTTTTTGTCATTTGCGAAATGGAAAAGGCAAAAAAAATCAGCCGGTTGAGTTTGTGCACAACCAAACCAAAATTTTGGTTCAGTTTATTTTTGTCTGTACTGCAACAAATTGATTTCTTATTTATTTATATATATATATATATATATATATATATATATATATATATATATATATATAAAAAACATAACATGTTGACTCAAATCAAGTCACTGGACTTTTGTCGTAATTTATATTTGCATCAAAAAACATTGAGTGGAAAAGTCACTCGATGTGACTCAAGTCACTTTATTACGGAGTCACAAACAAGAAAACTGTTC
The DNA here is from genome assembly GCA_010277075.1 of Poeciliopsis retropinna. Classification (NCBI taxonomy): domain Eukaryota; kingdom Metazoa; phylum Chordata; class Actinopteri; order Cyprinodontiformes; family Poeciliidae; genus Poeciliopsis; species Poeciliopsis retropinna. The sequence goes on from VMRM01000016.1 coordinate 10,090,126, forward strand.
TAACGTCAGCTCTTTCCTACTTCAGCACACCAAAATACCTCTGCATGAGAAGTATTTGTTCAAATCCAAATGACTTACAACCCAAAGGTCCTGTTCACAATTCGTCCAAATGGCTTAATTTCCGTGGTTCTGAAATTTTCCACTGAGTTGACACACACGGCAAGCATGCCCTAACCCTCTCCGGAGGCCTCGGTGTGTGAGCGCCTGTGTGCTTTTGAGGGATAGGATTCTGTGAGGTTTGAAATGGGAACCAGACTAGAGGAGAATCTTCATGCAGGGATGATTATATATGTGGGATAGTGGGGTCCATCCCAGTGTGTGTGGAGTACTTGTCTGAGTCCATAATACTCCTCAGGTGTGGACGCAAGCCGCAGACTGGAGGGATGGACTTTTAGAGGCTTATCTGAACTCCAGAGGGAAACTGCACTGCTGTGCAAAAGTGATCAGGAACACACATTGAGGTGTTAGAGAGGGGAAGTGTTCATGGTTTTTGTGAAGTTGCATTCACTTCCTCTGAGGTAATAGTAAATGGCACCACCTCTGGACGTGGTTTTGACTGTGCCCATCCAGAGACAGAAATTCTTACTGCCTTTTCTTTCTAGTCACCTGGGCACATCAATTTTCAAGTCTCCCCACTAACTCACAATATCAATGCAAACTTTAACTGAGCCATTCTAACACAAAGAAGGCCCTAAAGGAAGATGTGTGTCCATTCTCAAGACATTTGGAGCAACTGGAAGGATTTCTGCCAGGATTTTTCAGCCATCTGAAAAGCCACCAACAACTTTTTTGCTGCTGCTGACAGAAAGCATGATGATGAGGAGAGGAGAGGCTATTACATCAAAAGATGCCACAGTGTGCATTTTTTGCGAATTATGTTTTGCTTTTGTGTAAATAGAAAGGGAGTTCATCATGAGGGATGGGCGGATGATTCCTCCCGTTCGTTTGACATTCTCTCTGTTCTTTTTGTTTTGTTTACTTTGAAATCAGAAACAGACTCTTTAATAACCTTCACGCATCCCGGTCCCTATTAAGCAAACATTCAAAAGCTGCTTCACTTTGAATTGGTTCAAGATGAGAGCTCGTGCCCTAACTTCTGCGACCTGTTTATCGTCCGTGGCGTAAAAGGAGCGCGGACATAAAAACTTGAATTATTTGTGCAAAAAGATGTGGGCCTAAGCTAAATATAAAGAAAAAAATAAAATAAAATTCCTGAAAGGAATAAAACTTTTCCAAAACCTCACAGAACCGCCTCACCCCACTTGATTAATGGTGATTAGGATGTTGAAACTACAAATAATTTCCGACTGATTTGCTTACTGCGTTTTCTAATGACAGCCAGAAATTGCAATTTCCTTTAAGTCACATCCATGTTTTCCTCACGCAACACAATCAAAGAAAAACGAATAATGCTTTGAGAAGTAACTCGGTTCTTTTCCTAGCTGAACAGAACTGACGCAACATAAGGAGATAAGGTAAAGAAAAATTCAATAACCTGATTACAACGGCTCTGTCATTGACGTCACTGGTAGAGATTTGTTAAAACAAAAAAACAAAAAAACGTCAGGATGACTTTTATTGCAGCAGCAAAAACTTGCTTTTAATCCAACTTTTGATTTCAGTGCACTATCGCATATTAAAAGATATTTTTAACAAAATCACCTAATTATTGTTGCGACTATAATTCCCTTTGAGTTAAATGTAACTGAACCTTTAAAAAAAAACATTGATGCTTTTATTTAGGTTGCTTGAAATTAAATGAAGTTCTAAATTAACTCCCATTCTACTGGGGTTTAAATATGACACAGAAGACAATTTATTTCAACCCCAAGCCACTAAAGCCCCACTAGGACAGCCACCGCACAGAGTGAGCAGCTCAATTGAGAGCAGTGAAGAAAACTCACTGTTAGCGAATTCCACCGAGGTGAATTTGTCGCCAAATTCTCCGTAACAACATTCAGCCGACAGCTTTATTATTTACCGACCGATTGTTGCGGATGCATGCCGGGCAAAAGCCATTTGTGTTTTGCTATTCCAAATGTAAATGAGTTGTTTTCTAAACGGTTCCCAAGATATAAATGCCATGCCGTTTGGTCAGATTGAGGTTTCCAGGAGAACAAAATCAATTTTTGGTGGGGATAGTATGAAAAGAAAAAAGAAAATAAACTAAATATATGGGAAAGCTAAATATATGGTGGAGAATTCCTTCTCTTACAAAGTGCCTGGGATCTTCTTGAGAGTTATAACCTCTTTGGAACATCAGGAGTCACATTTTGCCAGCTTTCTTGAGGCAATAAGTGGTTGCTTCTAAGATTTTCATTGTTGTGCATCACTGTCTGAATTCAGTGTGCTTCCCTTCGCATGCTGCCGTTCTGCTTTCATTCTAACTTCCCCGTTTCTGTCTCGTCTTGACCCAAGAGTATTATTATTTTTTTCTTCAGCGAAGAATTTCCCTGGATTTTGACCTTCCCTCCGCACCGACCGCCTAGCTTTAATATCTCTGTGCGATGCTTATCTGTTGTCTGAAGCCTCCCGGTTCATCTCTGCGGTCAAAAACGTGCGTGTGAATATTTTCACGTGTGTAAGTTGTACTTTGTCTAGTCTCACTAGTCAACACATCTGCGCTCCAGCTGAGCAATCCTTCAGGCGATGTCTGCACTGTTTAGTTTTCAGCATTTTGCATGTGTGCATGTGTGCGTGTGCGTGGGTGTGTGTGTGTGTATGGGTCCTATAGGAGATAAGATGACCCTGAACAGGATAAACCATTTAGAAACGAATAGATGGATGCCTTTCATCTCCTTCCATCTGTGCTCTGAGCTTTGCAAAATGTCAGCGTGTATATTTTGCATGCAGAACAGGTGGATGCTTTTATATTTCTGTGCAAAAGCCAGGCTCTCCCAACAATTTGCAGAGCTGAAATTTTACCGAGCAATCGACCATATCCAGCACAATGGGTGCATTTTAAACGCCGACTTCTCTTTTTATTTTTAGCACAAGAACCAGACCTTGTGCTGATTACAAGCTTAAGCCTCTCGTGCGAGCTTTGAGTCTTTGGCAGTCGTGAAGACCGGTAAGAGCTGAGCCAGGTGATTGACTTTTTGCCTGTGTGATGGTATAAATATTTATTATGCGGAGAGACACAAGAAAAGCGTTTGCTCTCTCAGAACCCAGATGATTTGCTTTGTTCATGTGTTATTCATGATCGTCCAGATTTGTTGACATAACTTTAAAATTGCGGTAGCACAATATGTATAAAGTGAGTCTGTTCCCCAAAAGTTTAAACTCGGGGGGCCTGATTTGGTGTTTAGTTAAAAATATTGGCCATTTCATCCGCGTGCGTACACAAATAGCCTGGTTGCTAGGGTTGATTTTAGATGTTTAAACTTCCTGGCTGAATTAGTGACATGTTTTGCACAACCGGTGCGTGATTTGATGTGATTTGTCTTAACTTTCCCACTTCGATGTTTGCCTTTGAATACATTTCTCAGCCTCCTGCTCAGACCGTTAGTGCTGAAAGCACAAATGGGGAACAAAAACAAAGCTGCAGCAGGTTTATACTAGTAAATGTCCATGTGGGAATGTTTTCAGCTTGTGGGAAAGTCGGGAAGGAGTATTTCCGATGTACTTCAACTTGCGTCTGACTTCTCTAGATCCTTTTTTGTTGTTGTTGTTGTCATCCAATCAGAACTGAGCTGTATTTGTGTCTTTATTGGTGTCTGTGAGACTCGTATGGCTGCCTGGGAATATATTCCTGATCCAGAAAAAAATTTAGAGATTTAGATTTGTGGTACTATTTTGATTTTATGAACATGTTTCTTCTCTAAGCAATGTGTTTTAAATGAAACAACTTAAATCTGTGTTGTGAAGATTAGGGCAAAGGCAAAAAGGGCTTCTAACTTTAAAGACTTGGAGCTCATCACCGAATATAAATGATGAAAATGCCAGTAGAAACATGCATGAAGCTCGTCAACGATTATGGGAAGTGTTTTCTGTAATGCAAGTAATATTTTTCCTCTGATTATTTCGCAGGGTGTAAAAAATGTTAGATGTTTTTTTTTTTCAAATGGAAATGAAGTTGAAAGTTGGTGCTTTTATGTCCTTTTGTCATTTTTTTGAGAAATGCTTATTTCATTTCAGAGAGAAACTTAATTGAATTTTAAATTTAAATTTGAACATAGCTGCAAAGTCATATTGTTCCATCGCTTTTTTGAATTCATACTCAGAATTTTCTTGACTTGGAAAAAAAAAAAAAAAAAATGCAGTTACCGTTGGGATTAATTAGGAGAGAATGCACCAAACTAAGCGGAAATGAAAGCAAATATTCCAGAGTCAGAGGTTTTCTACTTAGGAGAGCATATAATACCAAGTATTCACAGAGTTTATGTTTGCAGCTGCGTTTCTGGGAGATCTGTCTTGTTTCTAACGTGTCAGGTTGCCTGTTATTCCAGGATCTAGCATTTCTTGCTCTTTTTGGCTAAACAAACAGTCGGGCAAAGGATATGAAGGAAGCAGACAAAGGTCAGCGGAAACAACACTGTGAATTTCCTGAAATTATCCCTTCTGTTTTATGCCAAAGAAACTGGTGATTAATGATGGGGGAGCAGAGCGATGTGCGGTTTTTAAGATGGCAGGAATGAGTATTCTGCACCCTTGCAGCATGTAATGGTGAGAATTTCACACACATTGTCCTGGAGAACGATAAAGAGAGGAGGGATCTTGAGCCAAGAGTCTGTACAAAATAATTGTAAATACTGTATCTTGAGAAACACACTTGGCTCAGCTTGCCTGTTCATCACACTGGTTCTCGCGAGTCAATTTTGCCTTTATGGAAAAAGCCCTTAAACTGTATTGCTTCTTTCAAGATTGCCATTTTTATTTATTCTTTAATACATTTGCAATACCTTCAACACATATTCCTACATCTGGCGCTTTCTCACATTTTGTCATGTTACCACAACAATCTCCAGGCCATTTTATATAGCTGCTATGTGATTGGCCAGCAAAAGTGTATAGTTTTAAAGTCTAAAAAATACAGTAAGATTCAAATTTGCTAAGAGTGGCAAGAGGAAAGCAACCGTTGTGACTGGGATTAAGATTGATCTTCCGGCAGGATGACTCTCAACTTACTGCTAGATCAACAATTAAATGGTGTAGATCAAAACATATTCAAGTGGCAGAATGACTAAGTCAAAGTCCAGACCTATGACCAATTCAGGATTTATGCCAAGACACGCTCTTCATCCAATCAAACTGGCCTTGAGCTGTTTTGCAAAGAAGAACGATGGAAAGTATTCGCTCCCTAGAGACTTTAAGACCCTCGCAGCTGCAGCTGGAGTTAAAGGTCGGCCTATGGTATATCATATGACAAACAAATATGTGTTTTATTTTAATGTGACAAAACTTGTAAAAAGTTCAACTGGTATGGATATTGTACTCGAGTTATTTTAATCCTCTTGATTCATTCTTCTGATTACTTCTAATCTCTAATCTCTAACCTAAAATTACACATATTTTCTAAATGGCCCATGCTCGAGATTTTTTTTTTCTCTATGCAAACAGTTTTGTGTATTTGTGTAATGTCTAAAAATTAAATTAATCTGAAGGTTGATGAGGTCAAAGGTTGCATTCAGTTCGCCTTGTAGTTGTTATCATACTTCTGGCCTCAAAAACACTCACCATTAAGCTCCATCACAGGTCAGACCAGCATTTACGGCGCAGTGAATTTTACATTTCATTATGTCGCTCCCTCCCAGGTGCTGGGGCATTCATCACAATGAATGTCACGAACTGTCTCGCAAGCGCACACAAAACTTTCAGCACAGCGAGGGGTCACGGCACAGGAATGCGAAACCGAATGAACTGGGAAAACTCTGGGAACAACAAGGAAAATACGTGCACAAAGCAGTAAACTGTAAATCAAGACTGGACTCTGACCACTGGATGACGGATGCAGGCTGTCATGTTTGTATTTACTGAGGTATCGGATGCTGTTTTTGAGCGCGATGAGATCAGAGCGAGCGGGTTGCCATGGAAGCAGACAGTCCATTCAGGGGTTGTATGACAACGTCCCAGGGCAACCTGTCATCACCAAGCGAGGCTCTCTGCTTTGATTTCCTTTATTAGCTCCCTTACGCTTTCGGTCTTTGTGCGTTTGTGTGCGTACGCTGTCAGGGTCGATTCGCTTCAGGGGCGCTCGCTGCTCTTGATGATAAATTTAACGGTGGAACTTTAGCTGCAAAGTTGAAGGACACGTGAGAATGTTGTTGCGCGTTGCTGGTTTTCCCCTGCAAACCTTCTGCTTGCAGTCAAAAGCTCAATTGAAATTGAAAACACCTCCATTGTTTTAAAAATATTAGAGAACAGAATTGAGTTTCTTTCATTTACATCTCCATTAATAACCTTTTTTGGCTCGTTCGAGCTTCATGCAATCCTCCTTGCTTGTCCTTTGCTGGGAGTGGGCTTGTAATTTAACCTTGACAACATTTTGGGGTCAAAGTGGTTGATAGGGTGACCATCTGTGCCTGTGCCTGTGCTCTTTATTTTGGTGTTCACCTCTGCAAGGAGTCAAACTAAGGATTTAACCAAACTTTGGGTTAAAGTTTATAGTACATCTCTTATAGGCTGCAGGTAAGCATTTGGTACACTGCCCACTATTCTAGTTTTCCCACTTACAGAGGCTGGAGAGGTCTGGAATCGTCATCATCAAGAACATCTCAATAGCGAGAGACAAAACATTACAGCTGAACGGACGGGGAATACGGCTTCCCTTCGTGTCATGTTCCAACCTCCAGATGTCCATGCACCTTTCCAGAAGGAACCGAAAGTGGCTGATGATAAGTTTCGTTTTGAGCCAGAAAATTCACTTCATTAGCAGCTTCTCAGGATTCGCACTCAGCGTCCTCAGTGAGCGTATAACTGGTAACTTTCGTGCGCCCGTCTTAGATATCTGTGCAGCTGCGCACTTTTTCCCGATCAAGCCGTACATCTGAACTATTATGTCAAAAATAGTTTAAGACACAGTTTTGTGCACATGGACTATCTCCACTCGAGGCCCCTGCACTTATGGAATAATGTTTTTTGGACAGGTGATTTAAAAAATAATTGTTATTTTCAGAACAGAGATTATATTTGACATAAATTAAATACAACATTCCATTAAAAATAATCTCATTTCAGTTGAGAAGAGTGCAGCAACTCTTGAATATCTAGGCAAGATGTTTTGTTGGCTGCTGTATGTGAACCGGATGATGGGCTGCATGCAAAAGCAGCATCTTAACTGTGTTACCTTCTTGCTTTTTTATGTTTTCATCAATCATTTTGCAAGTATGATAAAAAAAAACTACATTTATTTCTCAAGTTGCACTATTCAATGTCTTAGAAAAACAAACAAAAAAAAACAACAGAAGTCCTTTGCATTAATGTGGTAAACTGTCCTGCAAATTAAATGAATTCCTATGATTTTTCTTCATTACGAGGTTTATTTTTCTTAATTCTTGTTTTGCAGTCACACCTTATCTCAGCCCTCACTAACAAATACATTTACCTCACCGTTTCTCACCCGAAGGCCCTTTTCCCTCCTAGATGTTAGTGTAATTAAAAGGCCAATTTGCTGTTTGCGCCTGTTCCCCAGCAGGATATTATGATAACCACACTTTCAAAAACAGGAAGCACTCTGGCCCAAGCGACTGTACAGTTTATTTTGACAGGAGTTTGTTTAGACTTCAGCCCAAAAGTATTGTATGTAAATGCAGAAATTATCTTGACACTCTTGCTTTCGTCTCCGAGTGATGAAACGCGGATTCTGGAGACAAGTTCATGTGTTGAAACCAATTTTTCAAACACATTTATCAAACATTATCTGGGTGTTTGTTGCTGATTTTGAATGTTAAGACTTCATTGTTCTGCTAATTGGAACCGACCTCTGTGGAGCTTTTTTTTTTGTTGATCTTGTGACATAGTTTGGAATTTAATCGTAAATTGCATTTTTCAAAATAAGCTGTCAACAGCAGTAAAGTTTTTTTTTGTTGTTGTTGTTGCAAAACTCATTGTTTTTGCGGTGCCTTGACTACGGAGTCATATCCTCTGAAATTCCCAGGGTCTTACTACAACAAGGAGTGAAATTATATACTGTTAGCTGTATATAATATATACACTGATTTCACAACTTATAGGTATTCTGTCACTTGAATTTTGAATTTAGCTGAGTTACAGGATTTTATTGAGGGGTGTCAGAGCTGAAGGGAAGTGAACACATACGCATAGCATTCTGTTCTGCTTTTTCTTTGAAACTAAATTTGAATCTTTGTGTTGGACAAACAGATAAAAGGTCAAGAAAATATACCGTAGTTTAGAAATGTATCATGACGAAATACAAAAAAACCCCCCAAAAAACCCCTCCAAATTGAATTATTTTGCACAGGACTCCCCATGGCTCAATACTTCATGTAACTGCAGCTCTTTCACGTGTGTCTACTTTTCACCATTGCGGCAAACTTCATTTCCAGATATTGCCTCATCCCACTGCGATACAAGAGGCAGGAAGCACTCATTCCTATGACGCAGTGTGAATGTTATGTTCTGAAAAATACTGCCTGGTGACACTTGACAGGGAAGAGTACTCTGGACCGCCCAGCGAATTTTCAGGCACGTGTGTCAGAGCGAGTGCAAGTTTGTTTCTTTTTGGTCCTTTTGTGCCTTTCTAATGCTCTGCTTCCTTTCTCTATTTGTCTTCCCACAGACGGGCGGCTGACGCTGCAGACGTATGTGTGTGCTTTAGAGTCGGGGACGACCCAAGTCAGAAGTCGCGGGGAGCTCGTAAAGCATCTCCTCTAATTGACCGGCTTGCCCGGCTCTGACATTTTCTAAGCCCCCTCTAAAACCTTCTAGATCATCCAGCATCTTTGCCGTTGTTAATAAAAAGCTGATAACTGTCAGGCAAATGGTAGGAAATAGTAAAATTTATCACATCGCTGGCTTGGAGAAGCATGATCGCTCATGCCAAGTCAGTAGTAAGGATTTGCGCCTCGCCTCAACTGCCAAGCGAGATTTGTGTTCTGCTGCATTACACATCCAGCTGGATCTAGACTGAGGAGGCTACTGGTGGGAGTTACAGTTGTCTAAAGATAGATGAAGTGTGCCCCCCCCCCCCAACTCCCATCCCCTCAACCCTCATCTCCGCCTTTCTCCTGTCAGAGTCACCCTTGCTGGAGGCCCCGTTTGTCCTAATCCCATTTCTCTTTGACCAAATTGCAATAGTAATGACGAGGAGCACGATGAAAGTTATGCGACTTCTGCACGCCACGCGCACTTCTTTGCAGAGACGTGAGCACATAAAAACTCACACTCACTGTCAAGAAGTACCTTTAATCACACCGAGGCTGGATAATGCAGAGCGACAATCATCTCACTCCCTCTGAGGTTTCCTTGTCATATAAAAGCAAGCCGACACCAGTCAAGAAGGCGGCGATCAAACCGAATAATCCCAAATTAGCTTGAAGACAAATGGATGTTGAGGATTAGCTTCCAGCGCGCCGTTTCCTTAGATTGTGGATTGTGCAGTAAGTGAGCATCTCTGAAAGGATTTGGAATGTAAAACAAATGTTTCGGTCAAAGTGTTTTCACATTCCAGACATACAGTGATGAGGGTCATTTGTCTTATGTGGTCATTTGTGTGAGTGCACGTCAATGTGTTTAAATGTGCGCGAGTCCAAACAGATGAGGGCGGGAGGAGCGCGTGAGATGGGAAGCGAAGTGAACTTGGCACCGGGGGACCGGGTATGAACGGGTGTACCATGAGAGACAGGAAAAACAAAGTGCAGATAGATAAAGGAAGAGGGTGGAGAAAATTAAAGGAAAATAGATGGGAGGGCAGAGAGGAGAGCAGAAGTAGCAAAAATGAAATAGGGTTGGGAAGGAGTGGAAAAAAAACATTCTGAGGGCTGAGGGCCTTGGGGAGTGGCAGCGAGGACCGTTTGAGTTGGAGCGAGCGGAGAAGGGGATTTGGGAAGGAAAGTGGGGAGAGGGACACTGTGAAATGTTGAAAAACCTCACAATTGATGGTGTTTGATTTCCACAGTAATTACCATTCCTCTGGCTCCAAGCATTCCCAATCTGGCCCTATCTTATATCCACGCCACATTCCGCAAATGATTAGCTGGCCCACTGTTTCTCCCCGCTACCTACGGGCCGAGTCGGCGAGGAAAGGCGGGGAGGATTTGAGCACAGCTGAGTCAAGAAACTCAGAAAATTCACTTTTGACTCAACACGCACCCCTCCAGTTAATGAACACCGATAAAGTTCTGACAAGTAAGATTCATGTTCTTTCTAGAAATGAAGGATTGAAGGGAGGACTAGTATACTGATTAGAGCAACTTGAAATTTGTCAAGAAGAAAGTCAGAGGATGAGTTATTTCCATTTTATCATAAACCAGATAGATCACATCACTGGACTCAAACTTGCAAGAGGCTGAAAAGGTTTTGAGACAAGGCAACAATGAAACCCTTCAAAGAGTTACAATGGGATAGTTCTGATCAAAGTAGGTTAGATCAAACTTAAATCCAACCAAGAACTTTACAATTTATCTCACAGTAAAGTAAGAAAGTAAGGAAGCCCAAAACAGTTGCAGTTGACGGAACAGCAGTGAAAAATGTTTTGACAACGTTAGTGGGACTTTGGGCAAGTGAAAGTTTGAAAGCACATCACACTTTTCAAACTTTTTTATTATGAATAAATATGTTTTTTCATCACTTCTTTGTGTTGCTCTATCACATAAAATCCTGTTTACAACAGGACAACATTTAAAATCGAAAGGAAGTGAATATATTTACTGCTGCTGGATTACCTGCTTCCTTTGTGCGCTACTGTTCGGTTTATCTTTGCAACACACACATTTGCACTTGTACTATTTCGCGTGTTTGTAAGGCTGCAGGTTTTGGGAGAGATTTAAGAGCGCCACATGCAGAGGAGCAGACTGTGGACTTGCAGGGCCCCAGACCCGAGAGCCCCTGGAGGTCTCCTGGTCCTGCCACTACTCCATCAGCCTCGTCATCAATCACTGTCCAGTTACACAGCGTAAGGCGGGACTGTATATCCTTCGCTGCAGGCCAGCAGGGCTATAAAATCACCCTCATACTTTCCAATAATACCCATGGCAGTACGAGAACAGGCATAAGGCGTGTTAAAAGTTTTATGTACATAACGGAGGCCGAGAGGAGACGCACATACGCAGACATATGCGTCAAGGATTTACAGAGCAGCCAGGTGGAAACATGATGACCTTCTGGAGCAGCAGTGTTGTAGGCCCACGGGTGAATCTCTACTGGCACAGCCCTCACAACTTTTTCTCCTTCTTGATTTACCGACTGTAAGACGCTCTTATGATAAAGTCTTTAATGTGGTTTTTTAACTGTCCAAGTGTTTTGACTTGCAGTTGGTTCTTGAAAAGTGCTACACACACACACACACACACACACAAGCTATTTGTTTGTGTTCCCTGTTTCCCTTTCCATCTTTTCAGATACAAATTCTTGGCCTGGAAACTCCCATAAAACTAAAATTTGGTGTTTCGTTGTCGCACTGATGACACGAGACGAGAAAAAACATGGTCTCTTTGAAGCAGAACTGTTAATCTAATCTAATCCAGCTAATCAAACAAATGTTTGTTTTCTGACACATAGAGATATATCATCTCCTGACTTGAATGAAAATAAATGCAACTTCCAACATGTCGGCTTTCGGCGTCTCATGTAAAAACTGTGTGGTTTGTGGATAAAACAACGCCATGATGCAGAACTTGTTTATTAGCTCAGTACATGTTCCCAGCACTATACATGGATTTGGCAGCACATTGTAGTTCGTTTATCAAAATAGATGCAGTATTTATTTGTTCCCAGTGCTGATTTTAAAGTAATTTGCATTCTGCCAACCAGTACATTGCACATGGATGGAAAGGCTGAAAGTAAACACAAGCGTGCGATGGGTGTATAATATTAACTTGATCATTTTATGAGAATATTTTCATTTCTTTTGTTCGGATATTGGATTTTAATAGCTCTTTTTCTGAAGACATACACAAAGTATCACACAAACCCCAACAGAGTATCTTATGATAGAAATATTATTCCCTCGGAAAGCTGAGTAAATAATATTGAGATACTACAATGTTTGTCTTTGAGAGAAAAAAGGCTCATTATTTTCTCCATTAAACCACAACGCAAACACATTTTCTGAATAAATAACAATTCCCCATCTTTAGCAAAGTGTTTCCTGATGTAGCCATATTCCATTTTCCTTCCCTTTTTCCCTGCCAACCAAAGCACACCTAACTTACATTACATTGTTATTTTACATGTTTGCTGTAATTGCCTCCACGGCTACATGGAAACTCAATTCCGGATCATTTCTAGCTCAATTCTGGAAACGTCTCTTTACTTTCTTGTCCAAAAAAACACCCCAAAAAACAAACAAACAAACAAACACACACACAAAAAAAATTTCTTCTGTTATTATTTTTTGTCACACTTCAGTGTTTCACAACAAATTTCAACATTAGAAAAAGGTACAGTGCCTATGAAAGCACTTGGATGTTCTCAAGTCCAGTCATGAATTCTCTATGACTGAGGTCTGTGGTTTGGACCGGGTCGCTCCAGAACATCAACCTTGTTGTCAATAAACTATGTTGGTGTAGCTTTATCCGGATGCTTCAGGTCGCTGGTCTTTCTGGACATCTAGCTGGATTTCTCCTGCAGATGAAAACAAATTGTCCCGTATGCAATCACAATCTCTCTTCTATTAGACATTATCACAGTAAAACATCGTTAATTGTTCTGTCGGACCACGAAACCTGCCCGATGCCTGTTCCTTTTAAAAAAGCAAACACCACAATCTTTTTAATGTTTATTCACTCATCGTCATGTATTCTTGCCTCCCTGATCTCGGTATCCATCAGAGACTTTCAGCTCTCCTTGCCCTTTCCTAAAATATGTCAGAAATGTGTCTGTACCTTCTTATTCCCTTTTTAGGAGTGGGACAGAAGGCTCCCGCCACTGTTTCCATCACCTTTTCTTTACAAAAAGAATCTGCCGTGGTGAGGCGCATGTCTAGGCTTCTGTTCTGAGAGAGTTGTCAAAATATAGAACAGGATGAACTGGGAAGAAACACTGCTGGTTGTCTGCGATACGGCCAGTTATGAAAGAAAACAAGTAAGGCAGCTGGTTGGACTGACGCACAGTAATTCTCACTCTTTCTCTGTCTGCTTCTGGTTTGCGGGGGAAAAAAAATAAAAAATTACCCATGTTATGAATAGTTAAGAGTCATTCACTCGGCTGACTGTTCATGCGGATTAATAAAAAAGCAACGAGAACAAGAATGATACAAAGATATTGAGAAAGGTCAATGCGAAAGAAAACTTTAGTCCTTTTGAGATGTAAAAAAAAATCGTCTGTGCGACAAAAATATTTGATAATTGCTCTTCAATGAAACACATACAGTAAAGCCTTGCAATGCAATAATTCCATTTTACTCCAGTTCCCATTTTGTCTCTTTAAAACCACAAAAAAGAGAAAAAGGCTCCTGATAAAGAGCCTGAATATTTGCCCACACTTTGTTTTTTGTAAAATTGCTAACCCCAACCAGGTTACATTTAGAGCACCTGTGACGGTGACTTCTCAGCTGACTTTACGTCTGAACTTTGTCTGGGCCATTCTAACACACGGATATTCTTTGTACATAATTCCAATTTCGCTCTGATTGTTGCTGTTTTGCAACCTCTAAAAGGCATTTCAAATTTCCAAAAACTCTCACCAATCCCCCTGCCATGACTCAAGAATGGAATCCCCACAGCATGATGCTACCACCACTGTGTCTGACAGCAGCAGTACTGGAGTCAGGGCGATGCTCAGTGTTGGTTTTCCTTCAGCGTTTGGAGGTTGGGCAAAACGTTAACTTTCTTGGCCACAACTGTGCTGAGTTTCTTGCGTTCTTCAACAAACCTCTGTGGCTTTCACAGAACATTTGGTTTTATGCTGAGATTAGATTGCACACACATGTCCTTCATTTACCAATTAGTAATGCCTGACGGAACTTTATTGTCCTAACTGTCATTTAGATTAAAGAGGACTTAGTACATAGACATACAATACATTTTTTCATGCTATGTTCTTTTTCCTACACACTTTGTGTTGTTGGTTTTTCACATGGAAAGTCAACAATACGCTGAAGTTTAACTTTGGAGTGAAACAAAGTGGAAAAAAGGTATTTCTGCAAGGCGCTCCAATCAGAATCAGAATGTAAAAACAGAAGAGCGTGCTTCCAAACCAATATAATGCATCTTTATCTCAGGTGGAGTGTTTCATTTTGCCGATGCATTTGCTGCAGCTGCTCTCAGTGCCTGAATTACACTTTGCCCGTTCCTCCACCGTGCCAGACCTCTTTCAAGCACTCATGCGATCTTTGCAACTCCTTCACATTTTCGGCATTCTTTGCCCACGTTGGCATTCCCTAAGTTGTCTCCGTGACTCAGACTGCTGAGGGGAAAAGCCACAGAGTGGAGATCCAAAGTCCTGGAATCCAAAGCCTGCTCTTTCAGGCTAGCGGGGATTTTGGATTGTGCATATAAACGTACTGGTTATACGGGACCCCTCATGCACATACTCAGACTTATTATTCACAGATCTCAAATAAAAAAAATAGACATTGTTTCAGCAATGATTTAATGCTTAGCATGTTATTTTTCTGCCTCTGAGCAGGGAGATATTTTCCACATGAAGGTTCAGAACTTACATTTGCTTTCAGGGCCAATAAAATGTGGTCTATGGTTTATTTATCTCTTGAGTGGGTACACCTGGCATGGCAATTGAATGTGCCCACACCAATGTGTGTGTGTGTTTGCGCAGTACAGTTGGTGTATTTTTGTTCGCTTCAGTTTGTTCGTGCTTGGCTCACTGCTATTCTCCCAATTTATGAAGCGTATCAGTCCATCCTCTGTTTTTGAACTTTTCAACAGTTAAGCCGATCATTTCTTGGCGAAATCCGGTTTCGAGCCACACCTCACAATAAAGGCCTTACGGCAAAAGCTTGCCGAATGATCTTTTCAAGAGATCATCACACCCGGCACGTTGTTTTTGTACATGTGCTGCGTCTTGTCCAAGCGATTGTTTTCCAAATTGATTTCTCTTTTTGCTGTTTCTAAAAGTTCTCCAAGACAAATAAATGTTTCTAGAAATGCCTTCGATGGAACAACCGAAAAATGATCCAAGGAAGGATTGTCTTACTATGCAGTTTGACTAATACTTTACAAAACCGCCAGTCCTGTAATATGACAGTGCAAATGAAAAACAACCATAATAACAATGACCATTCAGAGGAAACATGCACACAATCTTGGATGCATAGAAACATATGTATTAATTTTACAAAGGTGGTAAGTGCAGCTGTTATTTTTGGAACAACTTTCTTGATTGTTGTTAAATTTAGAAAGATTTCCTTAGTTTCTTGCAGTTTTTGTGAAAAAAAAACAAACAAAAAAACTGCAAGTGTTTGGGTTTAAGTAACACATTCAGTGTTTCCAATAAAACAGGATTATGATTCTACAAAAACGGGGTTCAAAAATAAGCACAGTATTGACTGCCACGGCATTATCGGGCAAAGTGTAAGCTCTCTTCTGTTTTCTATCACAAAGAAGTTCAGTTTAGCTCAAAGAGTCCTCTCAATGAACCTTTCAAAAAAACAAAAAATAAAAAAATTCTCAGTGTCCTTCAGATCCAACCAGCTCTTTTCCTGTCTCCTTCAACTTTCCATCTCCCAACCTGTTACTGAATGCGAGGTGGAGATTTGTGTGTCGGTGAAATCGGACATGCTTGGAAAAGTTTTCTCCTGCTTTCCCAAGAGCGGCTGTCTGATGAACGTCCAGCTCCCTCTCATGATGTGAAGAAAGGATCTGCTCAAACGGCAAACATTTTTCCTTCAGCTATTGGCCTTTTACCGTGACCTGACAAGCATGAAAATAAGGGAGGGACGAAGGGGGGGTTACTTTGGATCTCAACCTTTAAACGTGCTTTTGTAATATTAAACCTACAGGTAGGGTAAGGACTTCTTACCATGACAGTTCTGTTTCACTCTGTTGGGACTTGGCTTTGAGAGAATCAACACAATCCGAGTCCTTTTGAGTCTGAGGAGTTCAAATTAGTTGCTGGCTGATACGTACAAGCTCAGCTGTCAGCCTTTAGAGTCTCTCACATGGTTATTATTTTCCTTTGTAAAGGAGAAGTCGTGCAGGACTCAGGAATATTAATGTGTATTTGGCACCTAAACTGTTTCTATTTCATCTCAAATCGGCGATAAGACCTTTTTATTTTTTCACTTCACAGACCCTGGTAGTCGAAGGTGATTTCAAGTTTGACAAATTAAAGTGTTTTTTTTTTTTTTTTTAAATCGTTGAAGCAAAAGGCAGAAATTCAAGCGCATACAATGAACAAAAAAAAAAAAACCCAACAAAAAACAAAAAAATGGAGCCTATAATATAACTGTTGGCTTGTCTTGAATTCTGATGTCAAATTCTCTTTTAATAGCTTTTGATCTGGGATGCTAGTTTATACTTTTAACTCTTCTCCCTGCAAATTCCACTTGGGTGACTGCGCCTTGGTTGCCTCCTTTAATATTTCTGCGCACAGACGCAGACACTCTAAATGAGGTTGCTATGGAAACGTCAACCTATATATGGACGCCTTTGGTTTTGTCATCATCTTAGCAGATCTGCGGAAGCCTTTGAAGCAAGTTTGAGTCTGCCCAGGATACACTTTCCCTTCCTTTGGATCCGTTCTACTTTGATGAAGCTTTATGAACTTATTTTACTCTGACTTGGCCAGCAGTAGAGGTTTGCTTTAAAGTTGATCAGAAATGTGAGTTTTGGTGAACTACAGTTAGACTGCTTGACTTTTGACATTAACAATACACTTCTGTGAGTTGCTGACATGTAATTGGTTCATTCATCCTTAGCTATAGCAAGCAGTTCTAAGTGTGCTTTAGAATTTTTTTATTTTTGAGTTGATTCGTACTAATAATTGTTGAACTGAATCTCATGTAAACTGCGAGAGAAGAAATGGAAACCTCAATCAACTTTTGGTACACTCCTCATGTCTTGTCATCAGTGTAAGAGCCAAAGTCAATGCTTTATGCTTTGGCACAGGTGTTGCAACTTTTCCCACTCCTCAGGTGACCGCATGAAGGCACAGTCGCACGTTATTTACCTGATGTGAGGATATAAAACAGGTGGTTTTGTTTTTTTGCTAAGTTTTCTGTCGATCATCACTCTCAAATCATCAGCTCTCAAAGCTCATTCGCGATTTTTGATTGCGTGAAGAATTCAGGTGGAAAACCACACAGACAGAACATGCAAGACTCAGCACCCAAAGTTAAAACTTTGCCTGCGTTTTAAATTTTACTCGTGCAACTCTTGGATTCCATGGTAACTAATCGTGCTCCGATGAAATAAAGCCCACACCTCGAGCTCTTTCTCCTGATGTATACAGTTTCATTTTGCACATTTTTCCACACACCTTGCATTGGACAGCACTCCTGAAACAACTTTATGGAGCAAAGAGCTCAAAGAAGCGCTGACATTGCATTAAACTTGACTACCTTTTCTCTTTATGCTTTGGCACAGGTGTTCCAATTCACTGCGTAACGTATTGTGACTGGATATGTTTGTAAGAAACATTTATCCCTTTTTTCTACTTTGCAACTGCTTGTATTGTGTTTTTATTTCTACTTCTACACGTGGCAAAACATGTGTAAGTGTTTTATGTGTGGTCTAAAGACAGTGCAAGATGTGGCCGTGGTTAGAAGTCAATTATTTAGGTTCTTTAGAATTATAAAATATCTTCATTTCCTGTATCCCTCCCTCCACCCCGCTCTTGTTCACCTAAAAAAAAAACAAAAACAAAACAAAAAAAAAAAACCCTAAAGGGCTCCAGTGCTGTTCCTTGAATTCTTAGTGCATGGAGCTGCTGTTTTCCTATTTCACGGATCTGAATGGTGTGGCTCAGGGACTCTGAAATTCCCTGGCTACGAGATCAGAGCCCTTGATTTGTCAGGATGTTCCATGTGTAAGGCCCGTGTGTGTGAACAGCAGAACTGGGAAATACACCCATCTGATGTGAACCAGTGTGAACCGGAGGCTGGCCTACTGATTCAGGAAGTGTCGCGCTCATTGAGGCAGTCATCCGGTGAGCATGTGACTAATATCTGTCGAGTTGTCGAAAACACCAGAACCCTTCAGGATGCTGAAGTTTTTGATCATTTTTAAACATTTTGTTTTTCTTGACTAGTCATAAGCAGCATATATCTTCATTTCATTCCCTGTATGTAAAACCCCAACACATCTTAATTTTTACATCCAGGAATGACATTTATATTATTTCATTTTGATCAAACTTGTTACGTGAAGAGGCAGCAGTTCTAAAGATAAAACCCAAACTGTGAATTGGGTAGGCAGTTGTTTAATTTGTGGTGCCTCATTACACTTTCACGCCTTGGAAAATGTGGGCAAAACCCTGATGGGACAAAAAAAGATTTGCTCTTTCAGGTTTTCTTTAAAAATAGGCAGAGCTTTATTTTCCAATTACCAACTTATGAGTCAAATGCCATAATTGTTGTGACACATATAAAACCTTTATTCTGTCTCAAGCTACTTTGAATAAATACTCATTTTGTGGTTCTCCTATGAGCTTTTTGTTTGATTGTTTTACTTAATCATCTACCATTGCGTTCTATTGCAGCTCGGGGTGTAATATTGGTGATGCTTAAAAACAGATTAAATGAAGGCAATATTTTCTTTTACATGATTGCAATTCATAAACTCTTGAATGTGCCTTATGATTATATTAGAAAGGTGTTTAATAACACAAGCATGCAATATGGAACAGGTAAGGGACAATAGATCAAAATATTTATTTTCAAATAAAAGTGAAGCCTTACTTGTTCTCTTTTATATATGACTCCCACTGAAAAACTCTTGCGTGTGAAAAAGATGTCAGAAAGCTACTTGTCCAGAGGGACGACTTAATTGCCACTCAAGTACACCGGCGTGACCCACCTTAACGGCAAGCGCAATTAACACATTTGTGCTACTTAGGGCAAAATTAATCACCAGTTTTTCAACACAAAACGTCTTTTATTCACACAGCCCATGATGTAAATGCTACAGGGAAGGTTATGGCTGGATTTTCTCGAGAATGAACAAGCCTCCGACCTTTCAGGGCTAACGCGCGAGAAAAAAGCCGTAGCAACGGAAAGATTTACGGAAATGGTATTTTCACAAACAGTGAGGTGTTAGTGGAGTGGCTGAGCCATAAAGTAAGTATTTTCTTTCTTTTTTTTCTTATTTTTTTAAAATGATGTCAAGCTTGATAGCTCAACAAGTTTTCAATTTTTGACAGCTTGTTTTTTTCCGCCTCCACAATTAAAAGCTGTGTAAGGACGCTGGTACTGAGATGACTCAGACCTTATATTTCTCTATTGCTCACCTGTGGGATCCAAACTATGCACCCTCCACTCAATCACAAGCAGATGTTATAGGAACACTCACAAGCCACTAAATGCACTTAAAATTAGGAGTGACCCTTCTTCAGGACAGCCAAATATATAGTGATCGGCATTTGGACTGGAGCACTCCAGAAACGTCACATACGGTTCCTCTGAGGCCTTCTTTTTTGTTTGTTTGTTTTTTTTTTGTTTTTGTATTACGATAGATCTTGGAAAGTTTTAGAGCCTTTAAGAAATGTTCTGGTGTTATTTTCATTGTTTAACTACCTTTTTACTGTGTGAATTTTTATTCATGTCTGATAGCTATTAAATAATTGTTATTGGGAACAAATAAAATCCAAATTTTTCAGGTCTTTTCTGTTTCTTGCCTGTAAAGTGATGTCTTCTAAAGGTTGTGCTGGTTTCGGCCGTTTTAATTGCCATGTTGGGAAAATAAACGTTCATACATCTCGACGTCTATCTGTTGAAACATTCTGATGATTTCATTCTGAACGCAATCACAAAGACACGTAGCATCTCTGCTGCGAACAAACCCTCAACTCCCAGTCATAGCCATGCAGTAATAATACAAAAGTATTTCTGAAGATATTTTTGACCATAACCACGGACGATCCTCACACATGCTTGTGCACAGCTTCGGTGAAGACTGAGGCACGGCATCTCAAAGACATTAGACGTCTTCGTTGTCGTTTAATCCACTCGCTAAGTCTTGCATTTTCTCGTTGTTCTTGAATAAATGGACATTGCTTCAAAAGGTGCTTCATGTGATTCTTTAAAGTTGGATCCAGAGGGGGTGCATGGCCTGCAGTTGGAGCTGTTTGACAGGGGAGTTCTAGGAAAAACCCCTTCTGCGAGCATATCCAAATGACTATTTGATTGTTACAATTACATGTGCATGGCTCTTGTTAAGGCTCCTGATGATTTATAGTTTACGGCTGAGTACACAGGTTCAAATATATATATTTTTCCCTCCAATATTTAGGCCCGCCTCTGAGGCCTTGCCACAGATGGTTCGTTGAGCCGGCGGGGACCCGACACTGTTGCTCTGGATCCCGATCCCTTTTCTTCTTGCCTCTGTATTCTGTCACACTCCTGCCAACCGACTCAGATCGGCACTGCCAGAGTTACAAAAGCTGATGTTTGAACAAAAAACACTGGCATGCCTTTTGGGCTTCTTAAAAGGCGTGACGTTTCTTGTACCGGAGGCAGCAGCAGCTCACAGGCCCAAAGTCTCGTTGGGTCTTCCCCGACGCATTCTCGAAACTGGACAGCGACGAGGCGTGGGACGTTTGGATAGAGCTGCCACTAACGCCAGCGATGGAAGCTGAAGACGAGAGAGAGAGAGCTACGAAAACTAACTATTAATTTTACCTGAGATGAAATGCTCCGAGTGTTCCCAGTGCTCTCATGAGCTCTGCAGTTCCCAGGAAGTTGCACACTCCATCTTCACTAATGAGAGAACCTTCCAGGCTAGACATTGTGGGCTCTGGCTTCAGCCTCCAGCCCATGCTGTTCTCACCGCAAAGAAACAAGCCAAGTTATTCACTGATTCCTTTCTGACATCCCTGGCCAAAACGTCTCCAATCCCACCCTCCTTCTGCCACCACTTTCAGCTTTCTCTCCCCTGCTCAGCCTCATCTTTGTTTTTTTTTTGTTTGTTTGTTTTTGCTTTGGTTTAAGCTCAGTTTTTTCTTCTTCTTAAAAAAAAGAAGCATAATAACGATAATCTAATTTTCTCCCCTTAAGCCAAGCATATTGTCAACAAAACAAAACAAAACAAAAAAAAATGCCCAATGTGAAAAATCCTTCTACAGGCAATGCAGTCACACACATTCGGATTCATTCAGAAGCGCCGCTGGGTTTGGCATGTTCGGCGAGCGTCGGTGTTTACACAGCATGAGATATCTCAGGCGGACAGCGGAGAGAAAATAGCGTCTGCAAAACGAGCAGTCAGTCCTGAGGAAGTACATCTGTGCAAACAGCATCTATTTAGAGGAGTTATTAATTACCCCGGGTCATCGATGTGTGAGGTGGAAGAAGGAAAAAAGAAACAGAAGAAGAAAAGAAGAAGAGCGAGCGAAAGGCAGTTAAAGCTTTCAGTTTCTAAAGTTTTTATTCAAATATGTCTCTTAGGAAACGTTTAAACATGGTGGTTTAGCATAATTATCCACTTTTTATCTCTTGATTTTGAAAGGAAGGAGTCGGAGGCTCCTCTTTTCATCGCTTGCTTTTTTTTTTTTTTTTTGCTTTCAAGAATCTCAGCAATGCCTCCCAAGAATCCTGCCCTTGTTGACTTTGGTTTGGGATAAAAGGTGCAGCCTCACTCTGAATGCTGATCCGAAAGGTGATTAGTCTGGCCTCTGCGTGAGCCTCTGCATAGCTCGGCGCGTTGACCCAGACAGATTACCCGCCGTTTCTACGGACCGCTGTCACTCAAGAGACCCAGGTGAGGAGGAAAAACGAGAGGCTGGAAATTAAGAGAAGAATGCTGGTTGCACGGTGAAGACAGAAGAAGTGACTGAAGTGATAGAGGAAGAAGATGGAGATGTTAATTGTTTGTTTTTTTCTTTTTCTTCTGGTTGCTGTTAAAGTTTATCTGTAACTTTAGGTTGTAAGGCAAGGATTAGCATCATAACATGATTTAAAGATCCAAAAAATTGATTCTATAAAATCCTTCCACTTTAAGATGATTGTTTTCTGTTTGTTTCCTTGTAGTACTTTAATCTTCCTAGTTCTGACCTGTGTGGCACAAAGCTTGAATGCCACTTGCTAAAGGGGTCCAGATTTCCCAATTTTCTGAATAAATTTTGGCTTAAGTGATCAGCCCTCTCAGTGTCAGGCTGATTGGAATAAAGTTGATGCATCTCTGTGCTGGAAACCCCCAAAGCCCGAGTTTGAGAAACTGATCCTTGGTCACCAGAGGGGAGCAGTTAAATTTCAATTTACATCGAACCATTAAAATCAAGAAACCTCGCAACATCAGTC
This sequence comes from Poeciliopsis retropinna, assembly GCA_010277075.1. Classification (NCBI taxonomy): domain Eukaryota; kingdom Metazoa; phylum Chordata; class Actinopteri; order Cyprinodontiformes; family Poeciliidae; genus Poeciliopsis; species Poeciliopsis retropinna. The sequence goes on from VMRM01000016.1 coordinate 10,112,651, forward strand.
TTTCTTAACAGGATTCTTAATGAAAGTACTGTAATTTCTTCCTTTTTTGTGAATGAACATGAACTCATAAACTTTATGCAATAGCATCACTGTTTATTACTCCATGGGCTGAGGCCAGTGAATCTGTAAATCTTACAGAAAGCTAATTTTCTTTCCAGTTAGATCTTTCAATGCCAAACTTAGGGAGGAGGAACTTGGAGAGAACAAATTAGCCATAAAGAAACCCCTACAAATCTCTTTCATAAACATCAATTCAACAACCTACTACAGTCATAGTGTGTGTAAGTGAGTCAGAGTCGGGTTTTGTACGTCTCCAGATACTCTTTTATGCAAATAAATTACAACTGTCTATTGCTATTCAAGCTGAAACTACACTTATTTATATGTAAGTAATATGACTAACAGTTCTTAACCCATATAATTATTACATTCCATCCATGCATTTTCTGTACCTCCTCCATCAGGGTCGTGAGAGGGCTGACGCCTATTCCAGCAGCCAACACAAGAGAGATGGAGTAAATCCTGGACCAGTTGCCAGAACATCACAGGGCCAATACAGATACAGATTATATATATATATATATATATATATATATATATATTATATATTATATATATTATATATATATATATATATATATATATATATATATATATAAACACACCGTGTTCCAAATTATTATGCAAGTGATATATTCTCAGATTTTCTTAAATGGTCAATGCAAATGATGGTCAGTATAATTTTCAAGTCATGAACTATTACAGTATAAATCAAGTTTTACTGAACAAAGCTCCCCATGAGAACTGTATTTTTTTCAAAAATAGAAAAACATTAAGTTGTCACATGTACTAAAATCAAAAGCTATTTCAATCAAAAACATCTTAACAGACAGAGTTACATGTTAACATAGGACACGTTCTTTGATATCACCTGCACAATTCTTGCATCCATCGAACTTGTGAGTTTGTGGAATGTTTCTGCTTGAATTTCTTTTCAGGATGTCAGAAGACCTTCCCAGAGCTGCTGTTCTGATATGAACTGCATCCCACCCTCAGATCTTCTACTTGAGGAAACTCCAAAGATTCTCAATGTGGTTGAGGTCAGAGGAGGATGGTGACCACACCATGAGTCTCTCCCCTTTCATGCCTATAGCAGCCATTGACCATCTCATCCTTGTAGCATGAGATGGTGTATTGTCATGCATGAAGATGATTTTGCTACGGAAGGTACGGCTCTTCTTTTTGAACCATGAAAGAAAGTGATCAGCCAGAAAGTCCATATACTTTGCTGAGGTCATTTTCACACCTTCAGGGACTCTGAAGGGGCCGACCAACAATTCTCTCCCGCATGATTTTGTCCCAAAGCATGACTTCACCACCTCCTTCCTGACGTCACAGCCGTGTTGGGACGTGGTGGCCATCCACCACCAATCCACTACTGCTTTATTGCTGCAAGGCAACAGTGCTACCAACTGTGCAGCCCTGATGTTTTATTTTTACTGTTTTATTCATGAAATTTATTTTTTATTGACACCTAGGGAGAATTTAGAGACCAGTTGACCTAATGGTCATGGATTCAGACTGTGGCCAGGAACCCGGAGAACAAAGGAGATGGTTGTTGATTTCAGGAGGAAGTGGACTGAATCAAACCCAATTTCCATCATGGGAGAAGAAGTGGAGGTGGTTGAAGAATATAAACACCTCGGTGTTCATCTGGACAACAGACTGGACCGAGACGCAACAGTTAAGAAGGGACAGAGCAGACTGGAGGAAACTAAGATCCTTCAAGGTTTGCAACAAGATGCTGCAGCAACACTATAAACAGTGTTGGTGCTGTACTGCTCCCCCCTCCAGAGAGCCCGGATGGTGGACCAGAATTGCCTCGAATCCATACAGAAGTCTTTCTCCAAGGCCTCTCCAAACTCCTCCCACGCCCAAGTTTTTGCCTCAGCAACCACCAGAGCCGCATGCTGCTTCGACTGCCGGTACCCATCAGCTGCTTCTTAAGCCTGACAGCATCCCTCACCTAAGGTTTGAGGGTTGCCGTCACGACAGGCACCGACAACCTTGAAGCCACAGCTCCGATTAGCAGCCTCGACAATGGAGGCACGGAACATGGTCCACTCAGACTCATTGTCCCCCCACATCCCCTGGAACATGTTCAAAGTTCTGCCAGAGAGGGGAGTTAAAGCGCCGTCTCACAGGCGACTCTGTCAGACGTTCCCAGCAGAACCTCACAACATGTTTGGGCCTGCCAGGTCTGACCAGCATCCTCCTCCACCACCGGAGCCAACTCACCACCACGTAGTGGTCAGTGGACAGCTCCACACCGCTCTTCACCCGAGTGCCCAAGACATACGGCCGCAGATCCAATGAAGCAATGACAAAGTCGATCATCGAACTGCAGTCTAGGGTGTCCTGGTGCCAAGTGCACATATGGACACCCTTATGCCTGAACATGGAGTTCGTCATGGACAATCCGTGACGAGCACAGAAGTCCAACAACAGACCACAACTCGAGTTCAGATCGGGGGGGGCTGTTCCTCCCAACCACGCCCCTCGAGATCTCACTGTCATTGCCCATGTGAGTGCTGAGGTCCCCCAGAAGAACGAGGGAGTCTCCAGGAGGGGCAGTACCCCCTCCAGGGACTCCAAGAAGGGTGGGTAATCTGAACTGTTGTTCGGCCCATAAGTACAAACAACAGTCAGGACTCGTTACCCCACCTCTAGGTGGGGGAAGGTTACCCTCTCGTTCACTGAGGTAAACCCCAACGTACAGGCACCAAGATGGGGGGGGGCAACAAGTATGCTCATTCCTGCCTGATGCCTCTCACCATGGGCAACTCCACAATGGAAGTATGTCCAGCCCCTCTCAAGGAGACTGATTCCAGAACTGGAGCCATGCGTCGAGATAAGACCGACTATTTCTAGCCGAAACCTCTTCACACACCAGCTCCGGCTCCTTCCCCACCAGAGAGGGACTCATCTGGGAGGGACTCAAGAGTAGAGCCACTGCTCCTTCATGTTGAGAGGAGCCAGTTGAGGTGACTCAGGCATCTGGTTAGGATGCCTCCTGGATGCCTCCCTGGTGAGGTGTTCTGGGCATGTCCCACTGGGAGGAGACCCCGGGGAAGACCCAGGACACGCTGGAGTCCTGGGTCTCTCGACTGGCCTGGGAACGCCTTGGGATTCCCACAGAGGACATGGAACAAGTGGCTGGGGAGAGGGAAGTATGGATCTCCCTCTTAAGTTGCTACCACCTTGATCCCCCCGGATAACCGGAAGAAAATGGATGGACAGTTGAAGTTACAACTCCCTTACACTTCACGCAGGATTTTTACTGTTCATTAACATATCCATCCATATCCCTCTGTCCATGTTTGTTCTTAGGGAAGATTGGAAAAATCCTTACCTAGGACAGTGGTCTCTTCAGGGGTACTTACTGTCTCCTAATGCTGTTTTCGCTGACTAAGATCTCTGCCATAATAAAAATCAGGAGGAACGTGACAGAAGTAACATGCTGTCAGTCAAAATGCGGTATAGCAAGCATCTTCAGAGTGACGTCTGGGCAGACGTTTGCTCTTTTTAGCACAACGTCTTTCCTCTTCAGAGCAAATGTTGTAGCGGGTAATATTGCTCTTTGGAACTTGGAAGGTTGGTGAAGATTGGCGAAAACGTTCCCAAGGACAGATATCCTTTCTTGGGTCTGGTCTTCTAATGTCGTTCTCGTCAGAAAAGAAGTTGAGTTTTCACACTCAACTGTCTCCTTTTCACCACCAACTTCCCCAGCCGGGGGAAGTTCGTTCTCTGGGAAAATTAGAGAAATGTTCCCTAGGAGGGCAGTCTCTATATGGGTATTATCTTCTAATCCCTTTTTCGTCAAAGCAGAAGTTGAGTTTTCAGACTGAACTCTGAAAACTCACACAAGGGCCTGATAATTCACAACAAACTGTCCCAGGTGAGGAAAGTTGTTCTTTAGAAAGATTGGAGAAATCGTTCCCTACTACAGTTGTCTCTTCAAGAGTATTGTCTTCTGAAAACTCACACAAGACAAACTTCCCGGTTAGGGAGGTTTGCTTCCCAGCCCGAGAAGGATTGAAAAGATAAGCATCGAAAACGTCGTATTCAGTGCAGTCGTCCTGATAGCTACTAATTTCAAACTTGATGTGAGGAAGTAGTTTGTTGAAAATTTTCCTCACTCCTGTGGTGATTAAATATCCAGCGCCAAAAGTCAGGGGAAAAAACATGGTGACTAAAACCTCTTCCATTGTAGAAATCCTTCCAAAACCACAGAGATACGGGTCAAAGAGCTGCTTGTCGACTAGTTGATGTTTTGAGATGGAAGCATTTATAACCCTAGATGTTCTGTGGTCTATGACATAGATCTGTGTCATAGACAGTGAGGTCATAGCTGCAATGAGCTCACTGTAGTTCTGGGGTAATGTCTTGCTTCTGATCGTTGCTATGGAAACGGTCAGGTAGTTCTGCATTACTAACTATTAACCCTTTGCAACTGCGTCACTTAATCATTTAAGGCAAATGATTAATCATGACAGAAGTTGGAAGTGAATATTTCAGGAGGCTCAGGATTAAAACAAGAATTTTAATAGTTAAATATAAAATTTTGATTGACAATGGTATATTAAAACCATTCATTTAAGTAGTGTTTTTTGTCATTCAGGTTTAAATTTGAACAGGTTTAAAAATGAACAAAATATTTATACATTGATATGATTATTTGATAGTAAGAGGCACAGATCAGCCCTGCTCCTCACCAGGGACCTGATGTCTGAACAACATGGAGGCAGAGAAACTGAGCAATAATATTGGTGTGCCCCTCTGACATACAGATTTTTAAAATCTGACATACAGATTAAAAAAACAAAAATTGAAAAAAAAAACTCAAAAAGGACACTAGGGCCATCAATGATATAAGCCCCCATCGTCATGTGTGTGTATAACTTTAATAGCACAACAAAAATTTTAATCTTTATGACACTTAAATCCAATTTGCAAAATAATTTGGAACATGGTATGTGTGTGTGTATATATATATATACATATATATATAAATATATATATGTATGAGGAACCATTCATATTTTTGCATTTACACTTATGTGGCAAATCTAAAACTGACAGTAAATGGAAATAGCCAAGCCTGAAGACAGAACATGGAAACTGCAAAGAGAAAGGCTGCAACTGGTGATGACCATCAAGCAACAGTACAAATCCCAGTGCTTTTCTGCAACCGATTACAACAGTGGATCACTTTTTATTCAAAACTATTCATACGCATTTTGTGAAGTTAAAGTTTGACGTTTTTTTGGGACTTTATGTGAAACAGCAAAGCCCTACAAGTGGGGCGTTGATTTTTATTAGACCACATAATTGTGTTGCAAGTCTTTTAGGAGTACGTATCCACCGGCTTGGGATATCTAGAGACTAAAACTGTAATCCATTCTTCAAAAAGAAAGCTCAAACTTAGTCAGATTGAGTAAATTGCATCTGTAAACATACATTTTCCATCTGCACCACTGATTCTCATTTTGGATTTTGGCCTGACGAGGTAATTTTAACACACTGACATGTTTCAAAATAAACTATTGTTTTACAGTTCTGCCTGTATGCTTATGGTTGTTTTGTAAATCTCAACCCCAGTCTTAGGTCATTTCCAGCCTCTGCTAAGGTCTTTCCAGGACTGCCTTGCATTTAGGCACATGTGTCTTCATTGGGTGAATCAACCCTTTCCCTAACTCCTATATGGGTTAGGGGAAGATTCAGTGTGTAATGTTCGGGGTGCTGTACTGTTAGTTTTTTACCCAAATTGTGTTTTCCATGTGGGCTACAAACTTTAATACTGGTTTCATCTGTTCAAAGCATAATCTTCCACATGTTTACTGTGTCTTGTACATGCTTCTCATGTATTCTCTCAAATACAGCTATCTTATGATGCCTTTCCCATGAAGGTCAGATTTATGGAGTACGTCACAAATCAATCTCCTGATTCTTGTAACTTAGCTGTGAGTCTCTGTAGCTCCTTACTTTAGATGTTTTGGTATGGAGCTGCAAGAAAAGAGAGGTAGTCCTAATGCTCTCCTCACCAAGCGTGTTCATACAGGCCACAGGTGTCGGACTTCAGTCCTGGAGGTAATTGAGCCATTTCATTCCAGCGTTTTGTACCTGTGGCGCATCTAAAAACTGCAGGACACCGGCCCTTGAGGACTGGAGTTTGACACCCCTGATTTTGGTGGATGGTCATGTCTTGACCTTCCTTGGTCATCAGGTTGTTGTTTCCTGACAAACACCACACAGAACAGTTGGAGAGATTAAATTAAACACTATTAGCTAATTAGGAGGTTGGTTTGGAGGTTGGTTGGAGGTTGGTGACTGGATTCAGTTCAGGGGAATCAAAGTTAATGGAGCTGAATATAAATGGATGCCACATTTTTAGAGTGTTGTTTGCCAAAACGTTCTTAATACAACATCGTGATTATACGCTACTTAGTATATCACACGAAGTCCTTGTAAAATATGTTGCAATTGCTCCGTACATGCATAACTAACCCAGAAGGAAACTGGCTTGATGTACAACTGCTAGCGGTTGGCATCCATGTAAAGGTGAAAGAGCGTGTGCAGGAACCACACTTCTACAAAGTGTTAGTTTCGTTGATCATATATGATCAATTTAGTTGATTATTTATGCTGATCAACAACTTCCAAGGGTGCATTACTGCTTTCTAGTTTTAAAATCAAGACATTTATTGACACAGAGCAGAATTTTGTTGATTTATTAGAACATTTCTGGCATTTATGCTGTGGTGTGTGTGCGTTTTTTTAAAAAAAATTTATGGCTCTTATTGTTCATGCCAAAGCTTAAAAGCTGTACGTTAAGTTTGACTCAGCCTTGGTCGAAGGCTGTTTCCCTTCCCCTGTGCAGCCGTCAGTCATTGCCTACTTGTTCCCTCGTCGTCCAGTAATCTTTGCCTCTCTGCGCCGTAATTACCCTCTTCCCAAAAATGCCATCAGGAGGGACTATTTCTACACAACACCACATTGCGATGAACAAGTGCGGGCCAACAGTAATATTGGGTTTAATCTAGATATTATTACATGCAAAACGAGCAGCAGAAATTCAAGGGCGCCATTGTTCCTTGCACTAAGTCTTTTGAGCGTTCAATAAATGGGGCGTTTCCTTTGAGAAGCCCAAACCAACAGAGCATCTGAGCTCTAACATATAAAGAAGACATAAAATCAGAGAGACATGGAAAAGAATTGTACTGCAAATAATGTGATATTTGAAGAACATTAACAGTGTCTCAAGGTTAATTGCTGCTAATTTCTTTTACCGTGGTTAGACAAGCAGATTTAGACAGCGGATCAACACGTTTAATCAAAGCTATCTTTTTCTAGCCCTGATTGCAAAGAAGGGACGAGTGTTTATCTAAAATGTCCACAATTTCTGTCTTCATTCATGTTTTCAGGTAAAATAATAAAATGAGTGTTATTGAATAACACACTCAGAACTCCACAACCTATTCCTCTGCTGCCCCTGAAAATACCTGCTGCTGAGAGCACAGAAGAAAGTAATAAGAAGAGGTTAAGAGTCTCATTTTTTCTATTAAAAAAAACAATATGAAGCACTGCATTAATTACACAAAAGAGATTAGCTCACTATACCTATATGTTTTCTGCATCCAGAGCTAATTTATGATTTGTGAAGCATCAGAACATTTGCCAGCTCTCAATGACAATCCTGGAAGACATTGAGGTACAGGACAAAAAGAAAAGAAAAGAAAAGAAGCCAAAACTTTCATAATGTCGGAGCGATACTGTATCGGTTTCTGGCCGAGCGCCGTAGCTTAGTTTCACTTAGAAAGTCTGAAGCAGTTTTGGTGTGTCATGTCTTCCTTCACTGAAGATCTCTGCTGACATACTGGTCTTAGGCGGCAGCTCTATTTTGGCTGACAGAAACTACTGAAGGGTTTTAAAAGACTGAATGTTCACCAACCAAAGAGTTAACCGCGTGCGCTTTTCCGACCCGTTGCTAATATCTCGTCGCACGTGAAGGAGAGGAAGACAAAAGAGGAAGAGGAAACTCAGAGAGGGTGAGAGTGCCATGAGATGCGATTAGCCTGGACCTCATGTTTATGATTTCTGTAATACAGGCGCTTGGTTCCAGACATTCCCTCCATGGAAGGAATGTCTTCCTAACCAGTTCCATGTGAATGGTTTAGGAGGGAACCACAGCCTATGGTCGGGTTGAAGGCTCAGTCTTCCAAACACACATCGAGGGGGGAATGTGTAGAGAATGGAGAACTAGACGCTCGAGAAGTGGGCATAGAAAACATAGCAGAGGAACGAACCTCACAGCAGAAAAGGAAGTACTGGAACTCAGTGTCTCTGATTCAGTGCCTTACAAAGATTTTTAATTTTTATTTTTTAATAAGACCCCTGGAAATTTTGTCACATTACTTGTGAAAGACCAACACAAAGTAACACATAGCGGTGAATGAGAAGAGAAACTTCACACAGCTTTCTGATATTTCTTTGTTATAAATTTCAAGAGTGGTATTTATGTAGATGGCCTGTATTTACTCGGATACCCCTAAATAAAATGCACCAATATCAACCTAAGTAGCAAATATCTCTGTTCAATTGAATTTCTGTTGAAATCTAGCTGTTCTCCGAAGGCATTTATTGAGAACGTCAGTGAACAAACCCAAAAACCCGGTCAGGGATGATGATGTGGAGCAGTATTGTGTGGCACTGCAGTGCATGAAAAGTAACATTCACTCTCCCCACCCACTGTGGCTAATTTTGAGAAGCACTTTGGGAAAAAAGACAGACTCTATATATGCTTTTTTGGAGGAATACAACCAAATAAGGGGTATACTTGTTATCAGTACCAAGTAATCAGTACTTGGTTCTGTTACTGCATCAAAAGGTGGTTCAACAAAACAACAAGGTGATGTTTGTTTATGTGGGTTGATGTGTTCTGGACATAGTAATGATGTTTTAATGATGTCAAATTATGTCACTTTTTTGAAAATAGGAACATGATGCATAAATTTAAGAAATTTGTACTTGCTACGCTAAAATGGACTTTTACTTCTACCATCTGCTTGACCACAAAAACACAAATAGCAGAAATATTTTTATAGAATTAGAATCTAGGAAGAAATTCAAGTAGTTAAAAGCACGCAGGATTTTCCTTCCACCACACAGGAATGTCCTCTGTTATGTTGGTCTACCACATGAAAATAAAATACACTGAATTTTATGGCTGTGACATATAGAATGAAAAAAAAAAAAAAAACGTTCAGATACCTTCGCAAGGTCTGATTCAGTTTATATTGTATTTATATTTAACTATTTATTATTTTGCGTATGTCCCAAATTGCACTTCAATTCATATACATTTTAATCTTCTTTATAACTAAACTGACATTAACATCGATATTCACAGATTTCAAGGGAAGATGTAAAATTAATTTGAAATTTCCTCCAAAACATAGGCTGATATCTTTTCCAGGACATTGTGACTTAATCTTTATGAGGCTATAAGACAAAAAGAAAGACATGTTAGTCACCACCAAGGACATAAATCAAATTTATGTAAAGATTGCCTGTGGCTTTTAGATGACATCATCAGATGTATTTTTTATTATATAGATCTGTTAAAACCAAATGGGCTGCGCATGATTTGCTATATAGATCAAACCTAAAGGTTCTTAAGTACATATGGGGATTGTTTTCATTAGATTTTTTCCTTCCATGACCTTCTATCGTTCAGAAATCTGTTGCACTCAGACATTATTTAACATCATAAAGACCCAGAATGCTGGTTGTATTTAAATATGAAGCTAAAATAAATAGCTCCGATCATAATTGTGACAATCTGGGGTAATTTTGGAAGAATTGCACCATTAAGGAAATCATTATTGCACTTTTAAAATGGCCGTTTTCTGAAATTCCCATTCAGCCATGAGAAGTTGGCCCGAACCAATATCTCGTCCTCTGCTGCAAGTTGTTTTGCTTTCCGCAGTTCAGTAGTCGAATGGTGTTGGATGCCAAGTTAGTTTGGGGAATTTTTGTGGGTTTTCTGTCGATTTTAACCTGTGAACTTCAAATGTGCTATTGTCAGAAACCAATGTAGTCTTCAGCGTTTTGCAGAAGCAAGAGCCCTTACAAACAACTCAATGACTAGAGTTTTAGCTGCAGAGATGCTGATATCGGGGGCTTTTCCTTTTGCTACTGTTTCCTTCATTTTGATATTTGAGCAAAATGAGCACACCCACAACCGACCGGAGTGACAACCTCGTCGTCCTGTACCAGCAATCAGCCCAAACATTGATGTTTATTCGTCTCTCTCAGGAAAGAAGAGAAACGGTTGCTAACTGCAGCCAGTCAAAGCAGGAAATGTATGTGAGAAAAGGTTGATGTCCCAAACATATCCAGGCCACCACCATCTTTGCCTCGGTTTTGTAAACAGGCCAGTGCAGAACAGATGGTCTGTGGCCCATATGGCAGCTGAAACTGCTTCAGTGACGTGGTTGGACCTGTCGAGCAAATCAAGGTATGCTGTTGGATTACTCAAATATTACTCTGTCAGTCTTTTTGTTACAACTTATACAATTCCCTATTATTGGTTACTAAAGCAAACAATATTGCAGATGAGTGCATTGGTGTTGTAATGATGTGTCTAACTCACAAAACAAAACAGTACATAATATTAGTTTTGTGAGACGAGATGAGATTAGTTTAGATTTTTTTGGAAAAAAAACTGTAATGCAAACACATGATGTGTTTGCTGGTGTACACAATGAGTAACCTAGTCTAAGTTTGACTAGGCAATTTATTGCTAAAAATATCACAGTGATTTTGTGTCCTCAATGACTTGAGTCATTACATACAAGGTATTGTTCTGTACACGACATCTGATTATTGACAGCAAAACAGATAGTGAGACCATCCTTTTTTTTAAATAAAACCAAAGCAAGCGTGTCGTGCTTTGCTAAGATACTCATTTGTACCTTGGTTGTGCACTTGTAACCTTGGTGGGTGTTCCCAACTTCAGAGTCTTTGCTTTGGTATTTGTACAGCACAAATGTCCTTGTTTTTCTGGCATGTCTATCCACGCCAAACCAAAGTTGGGGGAGGAAGGGGCCAGCTGTCTGTTTCATTTTTACATCTGCACATCTGGTGGCTCTTGAAGAGAAACTGGATAAAAAGCAGGCGAACGCAGAGAGGGCAGAGAAGTGAAAAAGGCAGAAAAACACACAAACTCTATCATTTCAAAGCCAAGTTGCCACTTTCCCCCTGTTGCTTGCAGGGTGTTGGTGTGAGCCATGTCCCCCTTGATACAAACCGTGGTTTGTTGGCGCAAGCTTGAGACATGCGTTGACAGCCTGAGTATTTATACTCCTCTTTGACAGCTTGTTTTGTTTAATATACATTCACATTCTTCCATCCCTGCTCCTCCCTGGCTTGTCGGTTTCTCAGGAATAAGTTAGCGTAATGAATTTTGCATGAAAAAACAGTTTCTCCTCACAGGACGCACTTTGGATCAAACAACGCCTCAGTCAGCACCACTTGCAGTAAAGGCCATTTTCTCTCTTTTAAGGAAGGTCAGCTTGTTCATTGTTTATTCTCTTAGCTTGACCAAGTTTGAATACAGATTTACTTCATAGGGTAATATTTCTACATGCTATTTCTGCACGTTTCTTGACTTTGGATCTCAGTCCTTTAGACAATTTTTTAACATGGAAAATAGAAAAGTTCACCATGCATTTGCTGAATATTTCAACATTGCTTCAGCTATATGAAACCAGAGGCTATGAGGAAAACAGTAAGGAATAAAGACAAGAAGAGCACAAAGCAGGATGGAATAAAGTGGGATACAGAATATAAATTACGAATGCAATTTTCTTTTCCCATGCTTATCCAGACCTGGAAAATGCTTTAATCAAATTCCATACTTTCCCGGCGTTCCAGACTACGTAGGAACCTTCTACATGCCTTTCCAAGAACAAGTTATTCAAACTATTCCTAAGAAATATTGGCCCAAACTCCCTTTCAGAATTTAAAATTTATGAAGCAATGTTCACAGGTTGTGCGAGACCTGACCTGGCCACTTACTGACTCGGGTTCAGTTCCTCTGTTTCCTTGTGTATTGAAGACGACGAATGATGACATCGGTGGAAACAGCTGTTTAGGGAGGAGGTTCCTGTGGGCTTTAAGGTCAGGACACGTTCACACAGCTACACAGGACGTCAGGTGAGAGGGGCCACTGCAAAAAAAAAATTTAGCCAGAAAGAGATAAAACTAAAATGCCAGTTTTGTCTTAATTTACTTTTGCCTCATTAGGGAATTTAAGAAAACCTCTTCCAAGTCCAAATGTTGCAGAGCAACCACTCAGTGTAAAAAAAAAAAAAATAGAGAGATTGTAGTTACTTGGGAGGTCATAACCTTGATTCTTTTAACATAAAAACACAGCTGCATCTTGCGTGTACGTGTGTGTGTGACTAATAGAGTAGTGCGATGATGTGTATGGCGTAATCCAGAATATGATTAGCTAAATAACATTCTGAATTTGTTGTTATTTTATGTAATAGTTACAAAAATTATGAAGGATTTCTTCAATTGTATTGTCAGTGAATAAATTAAACAGTTAAATATGGGCAAGCTCATGCAAAATGGATTCACTGAATGATTCAGTGTTTTGGTGGACATTTAAAAAAATTCTTCATTTTACTTTTTTGTAAGTATGTTTTGCCATTAATTAAGAAAAAGAAAAATTCATGATATCAATCGCCTTTGTAGTCACCTCCACCACGAGGCCTGCATGATCCAAGTTTATATAATGTGTACGTTTTCAAAGGCTGATTCCAAAATCACATCTGTTAAAAAAAAAAAGAAAGAACTGTGACTCAAGCTGCCTGGAGATGAAGGAAAACAACAATAATGCTCATTTCTAAGGAATAAAGTTTGTGGAGATCTGATGATTACCTCAATTTAGATCATTCGTCATCTGTGAGGTAACAAAATCTTGATGAGAAATCTCTTTCATCTTCGTGTTGGCTCTTTTTTTTTTTATCCATTCAAGATGGCACATTATTATCAAGCTGTATATTTTTGCATCAAGGTGTTCATCTCAGCAATGAATGGTTCATCATCACTCCGAAAACACTTCATAAAACTTTTTAAAGCTCATAAGTATTTATTTTACCTATTAAAGTAATGATTAGAAAAAATAAGCATCCAAATATCTAAAAAAAAAAAAGAAAGGTACTGTGTTCAGCGAAACATCCAGCTTGAGGCACGAATTGCCTCTAAATCAATTCCTAACAGAAGAGCAGTCTTTGAAGAACTGACCCATGAATCTGACAAACACTTGAAAAAAGGAAAGGCCAACGCTAATTGCTGAATGAGCACAGGCAGTGTAACTCTGGTGAAAGTGTGTTTGATTCTGTCAAGATAAAGCCTGCTACAGTTACAACGCATTAATCAAGCGATAATGAAGCACGCTTTCGACCTGTTTTGCATGTCATCGTGATTAACAGTCGTGTCTGGGAATAGAAAAAAAACAACTACAAAAAAAAAAAACCCTAGGAAAATGTCTGTTTCTTTTCCGATTGTTGCAGCTGAATTACTATTATTACACAGCCTGCACCTGCATCAGGACAGTTCCTTCACTAAATCCGCGCCGTGATTAATGGTGACAGACCCCGGCGTCATTAGTACACGTTCTGGAACTGTCCAGGCACCATGAATTACAGGAGAAAAATATTTCAAGCTGTTTTCTTTTTACTCCTGTCTATAGGAGACCTCATTAGCATGAAGATGCTGTTAGCGCCAGGACAACAAAGAACATTGATGATATAAGACAGTATTTATCTTTCCTTTGACCGTAGATGTTAATCTGTCTACCGTGTGCAGTTTAGTACATTTTGTTCCACAAATACTGCGAGCAAGCTAATATCTATATACACACATACACACCGTCGAAACCAGAACACTGAATAACTTTTTTTTCCCCTCACAATCTGAAGTTAAATCATAAAAATCTTGTATTGTTTTAGATTAGTGACAATTTCCAAAATAATTTAGATTTACTAAATGCCAGAAAATGCAGGGAGATTTTTATTTATTTTTTTTCTATTTCAGAAGTTTACATACCTTTGCTCATTATCAGGGATAATTGACTTTTGAGCCATAAACGGTGAGAAAAAAAAAGGAAAAACGTGTATGTGTCTTTTATTCAGTGTTTGCAAACTTCTGGTTTCAGCTGGTTTATACATATGAGATTACTCACAGTATTTGTGATGCAAAATGTACTGAATTGCCTTCAGTTGAAGGATTTACATTTATAGTCAAAGGAAAAAATAAATATGTTTCATATATGACTGGGCCTCATCAGGTTTTCTTCAGACGGACTCGTTGGCACCCTGCACCGAGGTACCGTTTATTTACTTATTCTCATTCTTGTTGCATAGAAAGAAGCAGATTCTGTTTATCTTTTCTTATTTCATTGCAGCTGAAGACAGCATATTAAAAACATATGTAGGTGGTTCAATTTCATTGTAATTTATATGAAATCACTGTGTATGAATTTAATCAAGATTAACTGGAGGCATACATTTGTATTTCCAGGAGAAAAAAAAGTCTTGATTCTAAAATTAAACAAACAAACAACAACAAAAAACAGACATATGTATATTCATAGTTTAATTTTTTCATCTTAGTGGGCTAATATCGGAGTCCAACGTGAAACGTACTAATTTTGAGCTAATAAATCTTCTTATGAATATAAGAAACAAAACAATTTAAACAATGAAAACAAAGAACTGACAATGAGCTAAACTTTTTGTCAAACAGATGCTTAGAGCATTAACACTTAACTGAATGGATTCTAGTAGTTATTCGGGTCCAAATGAAACACTCAGAACCCTAAAGAACACAGTCTCCAGCTTTTAAGAAATTTTGATGAGAAATGATTTCTTTAAATTGAGATGCAGTGATGTAATTATGTATATATTTTTAAATCATACAGAATTACGTTTTACTCCTGCCACTTAAGTACTGAATAAACCCTTATGTGCTGAGTGCAGAGTATAAAGGTCTCACTTATGTTTCTGTTGAGCTGTTTTGATTGATGACGGCGGCTGACTCCACTTAATATGCCCCTTAAAAAGTGGATTTCCAGTCCAGTTTGATGTCTTGGTGAACTCCCTGAAAGATCCACAATCATCTTCTTTGTGTTGTTTACTTTAAAGATGAGGTGATTGCTTCCACATTGAGTCATCAGCTGAGTCATATGAGCTCTGCTGTAAGATGACAGGCTGACCTTTCTGCCTGCAGCACAACCACAGCAGTTCCATGAGCCGCGGTCCATCTGTTAGGTCGTCAGGAATAATCCAGGTGTCTGTGAAGAAGTCCACCTGCCCAAGTTGAATCACGTGAAATGTGCAAGAAAAAAGTTGTTAACTTTGTCCAGGTGCAGTGTTATTTCACATAAACATTTCCGAAGCCAAAACAAGATACTACTCTTGGTTTTCCATACCTACAGCCAGAGAACCGCATCATTTTGTCATTTGAAAACTGAATGTTTCATCCTTCTTCTTCAGTATTCTTCATTTCTGAGATCAAGTTGTTAATTTGCCTATTTTGTCATTATTTTGGCCATTTTTTAAATATAAATATGGCTGGGAATCTTGGGAGTTTGAGCAACTGTTTCAGTGCTTTTAAACTTTTTCTTTATTTTATTCCATAAAAGTGTTTACCATCAGTTCTCAAATAAATAATAAAATTTATAATGACACTAATGTATGGAAACCAAATTGACTATCCACCTCGTTCAATTTCTCCAGCCATATCGCAGGCATCATCGGAGGATTCGTATCCATGATGGCATGAAACGGGTCAAACCACCTCACAAAGCAGAACATTATGACCTGAATGAAAGAAATTCCAGAAAATTCCAGAAAAGTTAGTGAAAAGTTGTTCAAAGTCAAATGGAGATAACGTTGAACAACGGCAGCCGAATGACGGATTTCTCCCTGAACTTGACATAAAACTCTGCAGGCCTCGTTGGCTCGGTTATGGTCAGCAGTCTTGATTCAAGAAGAAGAAGATTACAGGGCAAACATGGCGTCTGGGTGAACATTTTATGGCAAGATGGTATAAAATAAGCCTATCGAGTTTTGTGTGATTTGTAGACAGAACTAGAGTTTGTAAGAATTTCCTTTACTGCCTTTGCCAAGTGTACTCAATGCGATGACAACACTTGGCCAACAACTCTGTGTTATTTTGGCTTGCCATAAAGTTCCAGTGTGCAGGTGTTACAACTTATAGTTATTATTGTCATGTGATATTTGTGAAACATTGCTTTGGTGAAATTGACGATTTATCATTTGTAGATAACCAGATCATGATTCTAAAAATAATCATGGTGAGCCACCGGGTTCAAAAATGCCCAAGCAATTCTTTCGTCCAAGTACGTCGCTTTGATTGTCAAGAGACTCAATCAGACGGAAAGCTGCGATTGTCAAAATATAATGTTAAGATAAAAACTCCAGATTTCTGGAGAACTTTGGGGGGAATTTGAACTTTGCACAGCTTTGTACCACATTGCCAGTCCCTCATATCTGACTGGGGTGGAGGTTTTTGGATGTTCTGAAGAGATATCCAAACTCCAGCAGTTAACTTTATTTATTCTAATCTGATTGCTTGGGTTGAGGGATTGTGTTGCCGCTGGACTGAGGGAAATTGCTCCCATGGCTCCAATTTTTTGAAACAAAAAATGTTTTTTGTTTTTTTTTCCAAAAACACTAGAACAAAGATTTCAGCGCTTCTCTGTCTTTCTCTTTGTTTGATAAAGACTGATATTCTCGTTGCCCTGTCAGAAATGGGTAACTGAGAAGAGCTTTTTATGAAAAAGGAGAGCGAGGAAGTCGTTGAACAGCTTACAGAGTGACGCGCTTATCGGTCAGGCAAAGATTTCTGGGTGTGTTGCTTTTACGTGAAAGCATGTCAGTCTCGATGGAAGGCTGCCAAGTTGAAAGTTAATTTACTGGACAGGGAAATTACATTTGCAAAATGTCTGTCTTGGAGAACATCCTTCAGATAGGCAGAAATATTCAAACGTGGAATAATAACAGTCGGTTTTCACGGATTTATAAGAACCTCAGTTACAATCTCATTAGATCCTCGTTTCCTATGACTGACCTTTCTGCTTCTGCACATATCCCATGTTCTTTGCTTTGCTATGGTAAAGTGGCATATAAATAGTGCCTAGGAAAGCAGACATAACCTAGGAGTGGTGTCTCTCTTATCTCACGCTAACAGTGAAACCGAGTTAGCAGTTGAAAATGCCAAGAGGAAGCAGGAGCCGGCCCTCCAGGATGAACACCCGCGTCAGCCGGGCATTCGTTTACCGCCACCAACAGCCAGTTTCCTTATCTACGTTCTGGTTCTCATGTTTGTCCCAGTCTTGCAGCGGGTGCACCAGCCACAGTGCCCAGACATCCTGGTCTGTTTGCAGAGGGCTGCTCCGACGAACTCAAGTGGTTTCCAGAACTGAAGCACCTTGAAGCTTTGTCAGGGATTTGGCGAGGTAGTGCAGGTCTGGTAGTGGTCTTTCTTTAGATGGAGACAGAGTCCTGCACAATCCACAACACATGTCAACTCACCAGATACGTATGAGGTGGAGTGAAGCCTAGTTTATTCATACATTATATTTCAGTGACAAGGCAGTTCAAAGTGCTTTATGAAACGAGCAATAAATATTCAATTTTGTCAAATGTCAACATGAAAATCATCAAGTAACATCAAATATGTTGATGAATGTTCCACTTGCTACCAATCAAAAGCAACTCTAAATAGGTGAGCACAGAAGCTGAATGTTGCTTCTCCATGTTTGGCGGAGAAGCAGTGGGGTGAAATCGTCAATCAAGTCTACGTATAAAAACCAAACATGTACTGCTTTAACTCCATTTGGTTCTAAGAAGACAAAAAAGAAGGAGGAGTTTAAGAAAGGAACCTCCACCACTTAAAAAAAAACAACTTTTTGATCTCCACCACCACCAAAGATCTGAAGTGCAGCCGTCCCACATCATGTTGCTGCCACCACCATTTTAAACCCCTGAGCCAGTTGGTTCAGTGACAGTTTCATGACATGCAGTGACAGTTTCCAATTCCCTGTAGGAGTTTTAAGCGGTGGCCAAAAGATTCAGTTTTGATCTCGTCCAACCAGCACAACTTCCTCCACATGTTTGCTGAGTCCCTAATGAAGCACAATGCATATGGGATCTTTGCGTGACTTCTTTTTAACTCTCATTCTTCTGAACACCACTTCATAACAAATAGGCTTATGACATTATTGCAACTAATTCTCCTTCATAGAAATTTTGAAATGCGTGTATCTTTATCTTTTTCTTTTCTTCACAATACCTTTTGCGAAAATCTCATAAAACCCCAATAAAATACCACAAAGTTTGGGTATTAGGACTAATAATACTTTTGGGAAGCAGCGTACGTGCACGTATACATCTTTCTATTTGAGAGATGTCAGCACTGTTGCACTCTGGAAACAATTACCAGTAAATATTCCTCACATTCTTTCATCTCCCCACCAGCTCAGCTGATTAGTGTATCCACTGGTACGCAAGGCTAACCTCAAACATGCACACACACACACACACACACACACACATTCGCATTTTCCCCTGTCTGTCATTTATTACAATACAGTAAGTCCTCCTTCCCCTTTCTTTGCTTGTACTTCCCTCTCATACACAAACACCTGACATTTGACTCCTGCTTGCTTATTATTAGCACTTCGGCTCTTTAAGCAAAGACCTCCCAGGATGACAATAACCTGCCGTAAAGACAGAGGGAGCCATTTTTTTTATTTATTTTTTGTTAATATAGGACTCTTTTCTTAATGTGCTGCATGTAAATAAATTCGAATACGCACAAACGAGACAGTGCAACTCCCCTTTCTCTTCTTCTCCTCTGTTTTCCTCTGTCTGGCCTTTCTCAGCTCCACAGACAGAAGAATTACCCCAGCTGTCCTCTAATCTCATCTGAGAGCATTTTCCCAGGGTGGAAACACTGTCATCCTTTTTTCTCTGCACCGTTCCCGTCTCCTTTCTCTTTTATCAGTGTCAAATGATTACCCGAGAGGAAACCAAAGAGTATGCATGAAGTGCGCCAGGAGGCGCCTCGCCAGAAACCGTCTCTTCCTTCTTTTACCTGCTCTGTCCATTTTCCCAATGTCCTCGGTGCTCGTCGTGTCATGTGCCCTTGCGTCAACCCCAGCCACACTCCACGTCCCTTAGTCAGTCAGTGGCAGAGCACCAAATCCACCACAGAAGAATGTCTTTGTTGAAATGTGCATCAGTCCAATTGAATGACCAACATTTCATGACATCACGTTTGAAGTACTTCATTATATTTTATGTCTTCATTTCTCCTCCTATTGTCTTTTGGAATCATGAAGGCCCTTGCCAGGCTACGGCTACGGTGTAAACCTTTATCTACGGTGGTTCCTGTTTGGGGTTAGGATGCAGGAAGGTGGATCAGAAAGCTGCTCTGCTGAAATGTCGAAGAATGAGAGCTGCTGTTCTTTGCCAGTCGTTGCTTGAACCTTTAACTTTGACCTTTTCTACCAGAAATGTTAACGCTCGTGTGATCAAAAATAGCTCGAATGAAGAAAAGAAAAGAGCATTAAATGTCATGCCTCGCTGAAGTATCAGGACGTCTTGCACTTTTTTCCCCACATCAAAATCACAAACCGAATTCTGTGCACAAAACCAACATTGGATTTTTTTTTTTTTTTACTGAAATGTGTAGCATGCATTTGTTTTAGATCCCACTAAAAACATCAGCAGCTTGTCATACCTTCACATTTTTTAACATAAAGCATCTTTAAAATCAAAACAGCAGAATCTTTTCTGTTATGTTCTTCTAAAACAAATCTCCACACAAGTCTGTAGACAAACTCATGGAAGAAAACAAATAATCACGATTGAACATTATTGTTTAGCAAATGATTTTCATACACTTTTTAAAATTTTTTTGGTGGGGAAGTTTAAAACAGGGCTGGGTTGCAAAACAATGTCCCAAGCTTTGAGCATTTCACAGAGCACTGTTCAAGCTACTGCCTAAAATGGAAAAAGTTTGGCATAATGTCCCTCCACTCAAACTGGAAGAACGGGCAAGAATCAGACAAATAGCAAATAGGACCATATAAACTCTGGAGACACTACGGCGATATGGCTTTGCTTGTCAGTCTACACGCTAAAGGCTGTGGTGGATAAAGGTTTAATTTACACTTTCTTAAGCAGGGACAACAAAACTAGTCAATGTTGATAAGAAGATGCCAAGTGGAAAGGAATTGGAAAATCTACGTACACAATCTACGTGAAGGTTTGCCTCTCCAGATGATCAAGGCTGCTAGAGACTTTAAAAGACTTGGAACTGTTGTTTATCTGCAGGTATTGACTTCGGAGGACTAACTAAGTCTTTGAAAACCGACACACCGACTTACCAATTACCATTTACCTGGTGCTGGTCTATCACGTCAAATTTCAAGAAAATGGATTTGAGTTGTAATGTGACAGAATAGAAAAGTAATTCAAGGGGTATACATAAATTCGCAAGGCGTACATAAAGTCTCTGTTGGTGAGGGAAATGATAGAAGAAGACTATAAAATATTGCTAGCCATAACCATTTAATGTAAGACCATTAACATTGTAATTGCCTCAATGTAGTAACTCACTGGGTATACTGGAAAGACGAGGTCAAGGGAAAGCCAACAGCCCAATTCTGATCAAACTGACAACCAACCCCACCCACCCTGCACACTCCAACCATTCAAGTAACCCTCTTAAGGAACACACACACTCCATGCAACCCCCCCAAACAAACCCGCTCCACCCTGAACATACCACCTCCGAGTAGAACAGACCCCCGTACGTTGAAACACAGTGGACCAATGTTCGTCGACAGCGGGTGCGGTGAAGGGTGGGGTGTATCTGTGACGCCAAACTGCCTTTCACAACTTATTTTTGGCCTGTGTTTGTCGAACATCAATGGCAAAGCGGCTCTCCGGGAAGGGTTTTCCAGTCAGTAAACTTGCCTCTGTTTGTGTTTTTTTTTGTTCTTTTTTTTTCTCTTACTAATGGAATGGAGAGAAGGAGAAAAGCACAGTGAAGAAGAGAGAGGAGGGAAAAAAAATAATCCAAAAACTTATGACAACCAGGTGTTTTTTCCCTTTTCTCAGGAATGTTTCACCTTGTAAAAAGCATGCGAGTGAGAGGCAGTTTTTTTGAACCAACTCTTAGAGAATGGTTTGGGGATTTTTCAAAGGGGTGTGTTCTGACCAAAGGGTATGAGTGAGCATTAATCTGTGTGTTTGTGCGAGAGCATTAGAGCCGAGGGTCTTTTTGGGGGAGCCAGAGGGTGAATTCTTCATCGCAACCGTAGCGTAGCCATGACTTGGAGCGGCCGAGGCGTTCCTTCGTGTTTTCCGTGTTGACTCCACCAACCAATTTTTTGCCTCACTGAGCCTGTTTATTTGATAGGGTGTGATCACGCAGAAGCGCACACCTGGCAGCCGAATGAATGGCAGGCCAGACTGCCACACAGGGGTCCTATTGATGACATCACCGTCGGGCTTCTGGTCACTCCACCCTTTGTGTATTCACAGGGCCGTTCACTTGCACCACGGACCCTTTCACAGACGTGACGCCTTTGCTGCTTGTTTTTTAAAGGTGATTCAATTTCGTTGGCTCCGTCGCTGAACAAAATAGGTTTTCATAAGAGATTCTGTAGATTTTTGCCAGCACAATGAACAATGGAATGCCTGTGACCTTCGGTCGGTTTAGAGCGGACGTCTGTACGCGAATGAAAGCCCACTTCGACGCCGCAGAATGGGCCACATGAAATGCTGCAAATGCAAATAAATGCTGTCGTAATGACGCTGTTCAAACGGCCGATCCCATTAAAGGTAATAGACGTGATCCAAACATACCCCCCCCACCGCCTGTAAGAGAAATCACTTGAAAGTTCTCATGTGAGGAAAAGTTGAGTTCAGCACAACTTTGGCTCTAACGATCGGCAGATTATACAGTCTGGGGACGTTTATTGCTCTTCCTGAGCAAAACATGAGTGAGAGGAGAGCAGTGAGGCTGCCAGCTTTTGATAACTGCCTGGGATGTGTGCGCGGATCGAGGGATATGAATCGGTGGGTGTTGCTCAGATGACAGAGCCATTTTTAAATCAGTACCGACTGGAACATCTGGATGATTATTAAAACCATAAAAGTTTTGGACAAAAATGGGGCATTCTGAGTTCCTCAAATGGTTTTGATGGCACTTTATGAGCTCCTTTTGAAGTCTTTGCATCTGATCTATAACTCAGGCTATAGATTAGCGTTTCCTCCGTCGCACCCAATCAGAACGCACATAAGGTGAAGAAGGCAGATGAAACATTGTTTTTGGCCTGCGTGCAAAAATAATACATGTGGTGGAAAAACTAAGATTGTGCAGAACCCTCACAGTAAAACATGGTGGTGGCACTGTCATGCTCAGGATGTTTTTTTTTTTTGTTTTTTTGTAGCAGGCACAGGAAGTTGCTCAAAGTTATTGGAAAGATAAAACTAAATACAAATCTAATCTTCAAGAAAACCTTTTAGAGGCTACAAAGATTTCAAGTCTGGGGTGAAAGTTCAACTTACAGAAAGATAATAAATTCCAAATTAAAAATGTTGCACTTGTAATTATGATATTTCATGCAGTTATCATATTAAAAAATAAAGGAACAGGTTGGCAGTTTAGCAAACTCCTCCATATGTGTGTTCTTACCAGGAGAAAGACACAAGAGTACCGAAAAATGTAGCTGTATGAATCCCCAGAGGCAAATAACAAATCTTTTCCCACTTAGTGACAGAATAGAAGTTAGAGTCGCTTTTTGTCCTGATTTAACCTCATGTTGGAGCAAAAATAATTGTGTTTGTGTTTGAATTATTCTAATAAAAATTACCATGCGATTAAAATCCTGACCAAGTAACACTTATCACAAGTTACAATAGCTTTACAATTAAAACTGCTCTCCCCAAGTTAAAGCACATACATGGCTTTGGTTATAATAGTGTAATGTAATAGCTCAATACACAAACTGTAACACGTTTTCTGTTACACAACAACAAGGCAGATTAATGCCTGAGCATTTAAAAGTCATGGCATAAGAAATGGAGTGATTCCTTTGACACGAGTTGAGCAGAATGTGGCCAAAAGACTCTCCTAAATTTCCTTTTTCATGTCTTTTTTTTTTTTTTTTATCGCCTTCACATCATCCTATCCCACCCCTCTTTTTGCGGCTCCTGACCCACCCAGTCCTGCACACTCCCCTCCTTCCTTTCTGCTTTTACCCACAGACACTTGCTTTTTTGTATGAAAGGGGGTCAACCCGGCGAACAATCCAGTCTGTCTTTTCCCGAAATAAGCCAGTGGGAGAGGGATTGGTGGAGAGTAAGCCAGAGAGATTGGAGCGGAGAGGTGCGCAGCCTCTGGTTATAAGTCTCTGGAGTGGGACCCGACAGCCTTCAGCTCCAAACACACAGCCTTGCTGCTCGCCTGCCTGACCTGACTGACTGACACACTGAGATTCCCTCCACTCCCTCTCCCTCCTCTGTCCTGCTCCTTCCCTCCTACTTTCCACCCTGGAGAGTGAGAGTGCACAGATTGGGAAGGTGCTCCTCAGACCTGCGTCTGGATCGCCTGAAGACAGCACAGAGAGGATTTTTCCCTCGTCCTCCACTTTCATCCTCTCCCTGGGTTTTGCCGTCTCTTCCAAGCACGTGGTTGGACTTTGTTTTTAGATTTTTCTCTCCAGACTCAGAAAAAGAACAAAAACAAAACAAAAAAAAAAAAAAAACAGAGTTTGAAAATAGAGTTTGCTTCAACTGCAGCAGAGAATATCCAATTTTCGAGTTTTATTTATTTATTTTTGTGGTTGTTTTTCATCCTTTTTTTTTGTCTATTCGACTCTCTGCACTTGCAGCAGCACTGGACCAGTTCAGAGTGCCAGCTCTTTGCCCCGCAGGACGCCTCTCCTTATTTTTGGCTGCATGTTCACTGACTATCTGATACTGCCACATCTCATGGGAGACACGCGTGGCTGAACCAAGGAGGGCGGCAGAAGAGAGAGACCCACCTGAGGAGCACACCTACAGCTGCCCCGACCCACCTGCCCTACAACCCCCCTCCAGCCTCCCCCCCAACCCCCCTACAGAGGGTGAGGTAAGCGCTACCTGTGCTCACATTTCCTCTGGCTCCGCTTGCATCCTCACGTCCTGTCATCATTCCATTTTATCACATGTGGCTGAGGTGAGCTGGGCCAAGAGAAACAGAAGGAGAGAGCAGGAAAGGGGGAAAAAATTTATAAAAAACAGATTTAGCATCTCAGTCATAAGACCTGAGTAAATCTCCTCACCCCTAAGCTAGTGCACAAAACTTGAAGATTAAACAGACCATGGCTGGAGTTTGATCACCAAACCTTTCCTTGGCAACCTTTGTTTGAATGTCCTTATGGTATTTATATATATACATATATATATATATATATATATATATATATATATATACCATATTTAGATGGTCTTCCTTCATCCCACATGTTTTGTGGGTGTCAATAATAATGATGTTAAGCAGGCGTGGCATGTCTAAGAACAGTGAGGCAGCAGGTTATGTTTAACAGTAATGCAAATGCTCTTCAGTAGAATGAATCTCACAAAATATGAAAGTGATAGTAACATATATATATATATATATATATATATATATATATATATGCATCCAAGATGCCAGAATTAACAACTGCTCTTATTTGCTTCCCTCCTTTCTCTACTCCTCTCATTTCTCCTCCACTGTTGCTTAATTCCATCCATTGTGACGCCTCTGGCATGCGATGCTGCATTCCTTCGGTAACAACATCCCTTCACCAAAAACTCAGAGAGGACAGATAGTTGTGACTCCAAGTCTTTGGGTGTCCCATATGGAACACAAAAAGTCTCTGAGAGGAAGAAAGGGGGGGGGGGGGGGGGAGAGAGAGAGAAAAGAGGAGCAAAACACAACGTTGCCAAGAACTCCTGTTACGATGACGGTTACTGCGCCAACTTGTAGGTCACTGCATCGGGAAGCATTCTAAGAAAAAGCCTGTTGATCCCGACTTTTAACATCCACAAACAGTTGGCGCCATTTCTTTGTTTTCTGTCATGTGTGGAAAGAAATTGACTACAGGTATAGAAGTGAGTCAAACTAATGCGAGAGTTTCTGCAGGTCTTTGTATCTCCTGTGACACGGAATACACACCAAACTCAAAGAATGTCATGGTTCACAGGGTATGGCAGGACTGATGTCCCAAACTCTCTTTGCCTCGACTGAACTAATTCCAGTTTAATGAGTACTACTTTGTGCAATTTGTCGTAACGGTTGCTGTAGTTTTTTTGTTTTTTTTTTTGTCTTCTTCTTTTTCTTTCTAAAGACAAGCACGTGGGCGATGCCAGCCTTGTCTGCTGTTGATAACGCAGGCCTTTGCTCCTGGCTTTCAGTGATTCACAGTCCCCACCGGGTGGAGGATGGCCAGCCGTGGTTCTGACTGGAGGCTGAGAGCAGCTCAAGTGTGCGCTCGTGCAAGCAATTTCTCTCTAAAACCACATATGCCAGGATCCAAGCAGCTGCCTATTCAGACCTCTTGTGCAAAGTACCAAGGCGCGACCGAGCGTACACAAACAACAGTCATGCTGGATATTGTCGAGCGCACACATGGTGTACTTTAGCTATTGTGCAGTGCAAACAACTACATGAGTTTAACTCTCACTTTCAAAACATTTTTTTTTTTAACAGAGTAATACAAGCCCGTTCTGGTTTTCTTCCTCTCTGTCTGGTTGTCCGAATGTCTGTAGAAGGGATATCTTTGGTTTCAGCTGTCTCTGCGCTGATGACCTTTCAAGCTCATCCCTTCTGGCTTGCAAAACGCCTCGCAGTTTGTGACCACAAGGGGGCGGTGTAGCTTCCAGCTTCCCACCAAACGCTCACTCAAAACACATGGCGTTGTGTACAAAAGGAGGATTCGTGTTGAGCCGATGAATATATTTAAGGCTGTGTCCTCCCGAACTCACATTCTGTGTGCGTAGCAGCCACACTGTTGTCCTGAGTCAGTTTGAAGGATGCAAATTTGCTGTTCAGTGTTTATTTCCTGTCTGCTCCCATTAGGTTGTTTTTTCTTTTGTGCTCTGCTGAGATTCATAATGCTTCGACTTGTGCATTTCTGCTCAAGACTCGGCCATTACATGTGCCTCCTCTACTTCCAGCATTAACAGGAAAAGAAGGAGAATGCCAGTCATTCTGTAGCAGAAGCAAACGCCCTCCCAGCCCTTTACTGTGCTGGAATCCAAAACACCTCCTGAACGCAAGAACACACACAAAGAGGCATACGCACACACTTCTCTTATCAGAGTCTTTTGTTCCGTTGTGCCTCCCGGGGCAGAGAAAGTGAAAATGGGCGACTGCTATCGTTTAAAATCAGGCTTTGAGAGTGTTTTTTATTAAGTACATTGCTTTTTCCCCCCCTCTCTCCCCTCCTGAGCTAGAATCTGTAATTTCAACCCCAAATGTTCAATGAGTCTTCAGCGCACATTAGAAGGAATGCTAACCAGTTCTGGTGAAACACTGAGTGAGGAACTGCAGTGAAGGGTGGTGGGAACCGAATACAGGTTCTGGTCTTAATCAAGGCTTGGACCAAATCGTTCAAGACTAATAAGCTGGATTTGTTTTTCAAACTAAAAAGGGGAGCGAGAAAAAAAAAAAGACAGACTCAGTAAAATCTATAAACACTTTTTTTTTTTTTTCCTGTGCAGATGCTCAAAGGTTTGCACTTTTGCTTCATTTGCTCTGTTTATTCAGTTTAAACTTGTTTTTACTCAACCGGTAGCCCTCTTGGCCTGGACAGCCAGATGACATATGTGGAAATTGGTCTCCATTGATATGGCGAATCGACACAAATATCTTCCCCTTCAAAGCGGATGGGGCGGCTTCTTGCTAGAGAGACTTGTTTTGACTCTGTGTGAGCCAAGGGACAAGCACATGGACAAAAGAGGAACTGAAAAGTAGAGTCTAATCATCTTTCAAGTGGAAGCTTCACTTATTGTTTTGTGATTTATTTGCCTGCTATTCCATATCTTCGTTTATCAATATCCCTCTCATGGTTTCAGCCTCTCATAACTGTCTGGAGCAGAGGAAGTTTTTCCACTGGGTTGGCAGCAACAGGAGGATGGAGAGAGAGACAGAGAGCGAACAGTAGGGAGGCTTGGCAGACACCCCTTGTTATTTTTCCTCCGCCTCCCATTGACTCTGTCAGCGCTTGGTTCGGTCTTAGAAGGGGCCGCGAGAGCAGAATGGGTTGAGAACAGCATCTATCAGTCAGGACTTATCACAGGAACTCTGGTAGAAGAAAAACTGTGGTCAAGGTAGAAGTTGTCAACGCCACATCGCCACGATTTCCTCACCCCCTAATCTTTTCGGCCTTGTTACGATTGTCAAAGCAAATTTGTTTTCTAAGGCCAGATGCTGATTGGCATCACTGAAATGCAGACACGGAACAGAATGCATTAAAAGCGAGGCAGTTTAAATTCCTTCAATGTTTTTTTTTTTTTTCTTTCTTTTTGGAACAGCATCTTGCGTTTCCAAAGGGATCCCAGCACAAACAAAAAGAACTCCTCTGCTGGTCAGACAGAACCGCTGTTCTCAGTTAATGGACTGTGATCTCTTCATTTTTACTGCTCAGTCCTCGTTTTCTTTGGTTTTCACTTGTGCTGATTGGATGCTGTTGCCCTTGATATTTCTGACATCTGTGGCGGCACTTCCGCCATGCAGGAGTCAAGTCCGTAAAATGAGGGTAATAGACAACAGAAGCTAAAAATGACCGAGTAGAAATTTGTCATATATATGTGTATATACATATATATACATTCATATATACATACAGAGAGAGAGAGACAATTATTTTGTCAAGAAATGTCTTATTAGACATTATGAGGTAGCTGTCCTTATTTTTTCATCTGAAGAATAGATATAAATAATTTTACCCTAACTATTTCCCTTTACATGTTATAAGTCATACTTTTAAATCCTCTCTGAGAAGCCTTAATGTTAGACATTAGTCACTTTAATCCATTTGTTTGGGTTCACAACCCTACCTTATATAATTTGTGAGCCTCAAAACTCTTAACCCTTTCCATATTTAATGAGCCTAGTACTGGATTAGTCCATATTTGATCGAAGGCTAGATTAGCCGAGCACTCGGCCTGGTTGTGTGTTATTAGAGCGCATTGAAAGTGTGCTGTGCTGGTCGGTAATGGCAGTAAAGGCACGGGTGTCTTATAAGCATTCAGTGCATGTGGGGAGGCTTAGTATACCCCTCCAGTTTTTCACTATGCTACCTCATTGCCCCTCTGTTCACTGTCTGGCATGGGTTTTGTTTGGGGCTTTCAAAAGCAGGACATAGGGCCAACTCTTTACGGGATCAACTACTCAGTATAAAACTCCCATTATCCCTCTTTTCATCATGTTACAGACAACCCTCCAAAGTCAAGTATTTATTTTCCTCATTTCACTTTTGATCCATTATGAATATATATCTCCCTGATGGGTCAATAGCGAATAAGAGGTTGGGAACAAGTCATCTGAGACTGTTAGAAAAGCTCAAGGCTCTGTTATTGTTCAGTCTGAGCTTGAATAAGACATGTGCGTAGGTGTTTGTAAAAAAAACACTAAAATAAAATAAAATAAAACGAGAAAAAGAGACCGGGGTTATTGTGGTGTTAAGATCCCCTTGGATCGGGCTCGTAAAAAGTTTTTTATTTCACAGAGACAGACTCTCTGGAGTAGGAAATGGATGCTTTGCAAGTGACACGTGCGTCATATGATCGCACGCGGAGGAATTCTCCCCACTCTCCGGTAGAAGGCAACAGCTTCAGAAAAATATGTGATCAATCAACAAGGCTTATGTCCAAAAATTTACTTGTGCCTTTTATTTTATTCAACAATTTCCTGTGTCAGACCCACTTAAATGTGGTAGTTTCTTAATCTGCAAATAATACTCAAGGTTGACTGCCTGTGTTGTTCTCTGCTGGAGCAGCAAGTTCCAAACACCTTCATTGGGGTTTTCTTTTTTTTTAGGACAGGGACAATTTTATTTCCTCTCCATCGTCCACAACTGACTGGCAGCTTGAAACACACAAAAGAAGAGGGGAATCTTACTTTATATGCCATAATACTGAGAAAGAACAGTAAATGTAAAGAAAAAGAGCAGAATTGGGATAACTAAGAAACTATTAACATTGTTGCAAACCTTGGAACTAAAATCTGACTGACATTTATAAATACCAGATGTGAAGATAGTTTAATATTTGGAAGACAAGTACAGATGTGATCAACTTCCTCCTGACTAGCTCCACTCTGCCAGTCTGACTGGTTAACCCTGAATACAAGTTGATTTCTTAACCTGTAACAATAAATTACAAGTCAATTGTGAATTCTGCGGCACTTCTGAGAAGCTTAATAATAAACCATCTGGATGACAAACCATCCGACTTCCCAGATTTCTGTATTTTTTCAACTGCGGTCGCATTCAAAACGTGTCTGAAGCCGTTTCCCCGTGAAAAACCAAAGGTCGTGGGTTGTTGCTACGAGGAAAACATTGATGTGTGAAGGCAGCTCTAAACACAGAATTAATGGTCTTGTGGTATTTTGCACGGGAAAGCAAAACAAAGAGTAAACAAACTGGTGGAAAAGTGGCCCTTCAGAGACATGTGCAGCACAGAAATTTGGCATTGTTTGGCACACATTTTTCTGATGTCTGAAATTCCATAAATGATTGTCATTGCACAATGTTTTCAAAATTCTTAATGTCTTTTCTTATTTAGATATACATCTTTTGTTTGTGAGACCATCAGCCCCCGGGTTTGAGATAGTTTTTCATACACACTGTTGGAGTTTGGGGAAATTGAATTCAAACACACCTATATTTGTGACCTCCATTAGCTTCCAAGACCTAGAAGTGGTGGGTATCTGAAGTGGTGGATAGTTTGGTGAACAGTATGGAGCACTGGGGTCACTTTTACAGCCTATTCAATGCTTGACTGGTCTAGGTACTGGTTGGACTCCACCAAGGTTGCCCCCTTCTTCACCAAGCCTGTTTGTTGTGTTCATAATCAGGAGCACATATCATCATGATAGAAAACAAGGGAGTTTGGGTCGGAACCGCAGCACCCACAATTGGCTTTGTGCAGATGACGTGGTTCTGTTGGCATCTTTAAGTCATGAATCTGAACAGCACTGGCAGAGTTCCTAGTGGTTTTCCAGACCCCTCCTACTAATGGAAACCCTGGGACAGCTCATACAAACTAGTTGTTCATGCCTAGGAATGCCTTGGAATCCCACAGGTGGAGTTAAAGAGGGCTGCTGGAAAGGAAGGCATCCGGAGTCCCTTCCTAGACATGTCTCTGCCATCCTACCTAATCTCTGAAGTAGCAGAAAATAGACAAACTGCAGGGAAAGACCCCACGCCGTTGCAGTTTTGTTCATTTTTCCATCGTTACCCCGTGCTAAGCACCTCATTAAGAAATAACAAACTCCCAGAAGTGTATTTAATTTGATCAATTGAGTGTGACAAAGACTTGGGTCCAGTGAATTGATCAGTTGAAAAGCAACCAAAACATTGGTTTTCGGAATTTGTTTCATCTCATTACAGCCGAATGCCTTTTCTCCCAGACTTCATGTTTGGATGTTGTGGCTCAGAAACTAAATCTTTTCTATGCAGACCATGAGCCGATTGACCAACTTGTATTTCATACCGCAGTGCTCAAAGGCATTAATGAAAGTACAGCACAGCCATTCCTTCGGGGCTTTTGTCCTAATCATTTCCTGTAATCACCAGGGTAGTGAGGCGATAAAATGGAAAAGCAACTTTTTGGACTTATTTCAGCTCATTTGAGGTAATTCTTTTTGAGCGCTGCTTTAGGGACTGTGCTGTTCAGTAAACCTCGGTCTGTAAGTCAGTGTGCATGTGTGTGTCTCCATAGTTACAAATGAAGTCCCCTTGTTTCGGTTTATCCCCTGCTACAGATGTAATATGTCGCAGGGTTAGACGGCATACATGATGCAGTTTGGCTACTTAAAAAAGCAGCTGAAAACGAATTAGTTTCTCAGATAGTCCCATGAGGGGTTACCGTTCTGCTTCAAGAAAACAACGTGCTAAGCAGAGTTTCGGAGGAATTTTCTTTAAATGTCGTAAAGAGAAAGACCAGAAATTGTTGCATTAAAAATGAACTTAAATGTCTCGGTGAATGCAAAGTTATGTTACAGAAGTGCGGTATAGCAAGTTACAAATTGCTGTGAAAAGGCAAGAAACTGTTGTGAACTTTCCTTAAAGTGCCAGACGTGCTAAAACGACGACTCCAGGTGTGTTTTGACAATTCATCTAGCAAGTCCCAAACAACCGTCCCTAAAACATTTAAAGCACTGCACACCTCATGTGTCTGATCATGTTTCAACATTAGGTTTTAAGGCAAAAACAGCGACTGTCTTAGGGGAACACAAAGGCATCCCATTTGCTTAAAACATCTTGATAGTATCGTATTACAACCAAAGGTTGTAGTATGATGACCTGGAGCTGCTTAGTTGCTATTGGACCTCTGCGACTTGCCGTAAGTGACAGAGTCATTAATTTTGCTCTATGCCATAAAAAATTAGAACATTAAAAAAAAGTGAATGCAAATGTCCACCCATCAACTCATGACTTGAAACTTACGTTATTCAGCAGAACAAAATTGTGCCTCTAAATGGCTAGGAAGAAAAAGAAGGTTTTGGTCTGAAGTTAAAATTTGATTACGGTTCTGTGGCATGACCTTAAACAGGCCATCCGTGATATTTTGAAAACAATCCAAGCTAAATTCTAGAGTGGGCCAAAATTGCTCCACAGAAATAAAAAATGCAGAATTGCCAGTTACTGCAAATGCGTGATGGTAGAAAAAGTATTAGGTTTAGGTGGAAATTACTTTTACACATACGGCCAGGTGGGTTTGGCTGGTTTTGTCCACAGATAGATGAAATGATCAGATGAAACCTGATGATTTCATCAGGTTTACTCAAGCATGACCTGAGTAAATTCCTCAGGTCACGCTTGTTAAGTGACCTGAAACAAATAATCGTGACAGACAAGCAAAAACAGAAAAATAAAAAATCTGTAAGAGAGAAAACAGTTTCTCCACAGTGTGTGAATGCATGTATGAAGGGGTGACTGAATGTTTTGTAAAGTGCTATACAAGTACAGGCCATTTACCATACTTCATTTCTTCAAATCAACAATATTTAGCAATTGGTTAAGTCATTGGTACAAAGATGTAACATTTGAATTCACTTGAAAGGGATTGGCTTTAACAAGCAAAAGCTAATCTAAAAATGCAGTAGCATTTTCATTAGGCAACGACCCAATGAAATTAGTGCAAATACGTACATGAGCCCAATAAAATACGCGATTTCCAGTAGACGATGCATTTCAGAGATGGCAAAGCGAGTGAACACAAAAACTTTACCTCAAGCTGATAATAACCATGCATGTCTGTGATTGTTTGAAAACTGAGAGAGAGCTGCAGAAATACAGCCACCTCTGGAGGATGTTCTCCGGCCAACCAACATAATCCTTAATTACAGAGGGCTTTGAATCAATTACCACTCACTTTTATGTGGTTTGCAGATGGCAATGCTCCTTCTTGCTCACCACACACTTTTCTTGCTCCTTTGTCTGCAAAAACAAAAAAAAACAAAAACTAAGTGCAGCGTTGCCTCATTGATAATTTGAACCAGAAAAATGGTCATTTCCTAACAATAGGGCTGGACTGTTTCACCAAGACGAACCCAAAACCAGTCCCAGCTTCCCAAATTTTTAGCTGGACCGCGCCCAACACGGGGCAGAAACCGCACATACCCTGGTCTGCCTGACATGTGGTGAAAGTGTGATAGAGGTATGGAAAACATGAGCACCGGGGATAGAAAGGAGGGTTGACGATGGACAGAAAGTAGAACCTGATGAAATTGCGATTTGGAACGGGGACGAAGTGATAGCAGAAAGCAGACGAGGATGAGTGAAAGAGCAGGAATGATGTGAATCAGATGGAAGCGTAAATGAGAGGGGGAAAAAAAATCACTGCCACTTGATTCGAAACCATGTGGCGTCTTTGTACTTTATGCCAAAGTCAACAGAAATTTTCAGGGGGGTCATGTGTTTGTTTAGACACTGAGCATTTGTCATGAACTACCCTTTGCCACAGACTCATTGTTCATCACCCGGGTGACATATTAGTCAAGCCAAGTGGAAGGGTCAGTAATGCCCCTGAAATCCTGCAAGAGGATAAACATTCAATGCTGACTTAAAAGTTGAAACCTTTCTTTAAGTATCAAGTGATAACTCATTTTGTCGCACAATAAAGGATCCATCCAATCTGCTGTTGTCAACATTATTTCCAGAAAGTTAGGCTTCGTCTACGTTATTTTCTGACTAGAAGGTAAGCAGAATGAATGATAAGGATCAAGACGAGGATGAGGATGCACCGATGTCTGCCAGATTGCTGTATTGAGAGGATGTGTTTTGAATACTATGTCCCTGTCTTGTGACCGCCTCCTGATTTAAACCTCATGCTTGAAGCAGAGACGTTAAAGAGAAAGCAGGAGTAGAACGTCCTGAGGCCCGCGGCAGCATTGAGAAATCTTTACATTTTCTCTTTCTTCAGTACTTCTACCCCCACCTGGCACTTTGAAGGTATTTAGTTTTTCAAGCCTTCTGTTTTTTACAACCTGAGCCTGCTGGAGGTTCACTCTCACCCCTTTTATCAACATCAAATCCAGCTGCTGTTTTTGAAAAAGAAGCAGAAAAGAAAAAAAAAAAAGCAATAAAGGCTGATAAATGTCTGTAGAGAATAAACTGGCAACGTGAATAAGCTTGTGTTGTTTACAAAGGCTTTATAAGTGTTGGTTTTGCAATCCGATAACTTGAATTTGACTTCATTTTTATGGCGGCCCAGAATTTACAAGTCATGCATTGGCTGTGGAGTTGACCTTCTGCGTTTCTGCAAGTGATGTAGTTTCTATTTACATCAGGAATGGTAGAGTCTGGAAGTCCATGTCACCTAGGTTGCAATCTGTAACCATGCCACAAGATGTCACTAATGTGCACAACTCAATAGCCTATTTAGCAACACACTTCAAGAGCAGAGCTGAAGAGAGAAACCTTCTGGATGTCTCAATATGATTTCTGAATGAAATCAAACTGCCAACATTCATTTTGGAGACCATATTGGTAAGACACGAGATTAGAAGCGGACTCCAGATCGGATTATAGCCCATAGTTAGTTGCTTTTTACTACTTCACCCTTTAAGCCTGGGTAAAATTCTAGTGGGGCTCGCATACAAATGTTAGTTGGGGAGACTCCAAAAGCAGCCCCTACTATGATTTTTGCCTCTGTATTGCAACTATTTAAGGTTTTCATTTGGTACATATTAAAGTAACAAAACACAATCCATCAAATCCTTGAAACCCGTTTGCAACTGGCTTGCAGATAAGAAGAACATAAAAGTTGCAAACCTTACTTTAGTGCACAGATGTTTTCTGTTTGCAGCACATAAAAACCGGCATCTGTAAATTAAAGAAATTTGCAAAATATTAGAAGCACTTGGAAAACCCTAGGTCTGTATGCTTATTACTTTTCTGACAGAGAATCAGTCACATTTCTTCTAAAAGGATGCAGAGTGGAAAAAGCCAGGTGTAACAAAGTAAAAATCCACTGAGTTTTTTTTTTGCGAGGCAGTACCAGGTCCAAGCTCTTTCGCCAAATGTAGAAAGAGTTCATATTCCCCCTCCAAGTGAATACAGTATTGTTTAACGATCTCCTAATGAGGTTTTCCAAAGGGAGGGATGTATATATGTGTATCTTATTAAAAAAAAAAAAAAGCAGTCTCTCTGGCATCTTTCTCTGTTTCCCCTCTTGTTCCCGCACTTAATACTCTTGATCAAAAATGTTTATTTGTCTTTTTCTTCCTTCTCCCATAATTATATCGGTGGTTTTAGATTGCAATTCGGGTATTGCTTTTACTCTAATACCAGATCCATACTTAAAGGAAATCTTTTCATTGATGTTTATGCATAAATTCAGAAGAGCCAATACAGAAAAATGGGAAGATTTTACAAAGCCAAATAGAAGCAGTGATTTGAAGATTGTGGTGGTTGAAAGGGGAGTACTATCTAAATTGAGATTGTAACCAAACCACATGCTAGTAGGATGTCAACAAACCAGAAAATATATAATGCTAGTGCCTTTTTGTTACTAAAGGCGTCTGTTTGTGTCCCTTTTGGGCGACTTCACTTTCTAACAGTTTGAGTCGCGTCTCTCCTGATTGCCTTTTTCTGATTCATAACTAAATATCCTTATTAAAGAGACAGGGTGCCTCCTATTCTTTAATACTGGAACAACCCTTTGCATATCTGCTTCATTTGGAAATGT
This sequence comes from Poeciliopsis retropinna, assembly GCA_010277075.1. Classification (NCBI taxonomy): domain Eukaryota; kingdom Metazoa; phylum Chordata; class Actinopteri; order Cyprinodontiformes; family Poeciliidae; genus Poeciliopsis; species Poeciliopsis retropinna. The sequence goes on from VMRM01000016.1 coordinate 10,148,275, forward strand.
ATACATATTTTAATGCATTAACTCTACAGATGTTCACAAGATGTTGGACACATGACCCCGTTTGCAGAGGCCTCTGTCCTCGACGCAGTCATTACGGGTTCGAGTCCCAGCCAGTTCTTGGTTTTATTCTATTTTTCATGGTGAACACAGAAGAAAAGTTCACTATATGCACTAAATATGTCCTTCATAAAATTAAAAAGATAAGTAGAACTGTGCTGAGTCCTTTGGGCTAAATTTATATGCGGTGAAGAAGATGAGCTTGAGGCTTTGAGCTCCATGCGGGTCTTTGTGGAGCTCTCCAGTAACACCATGGAACAGAATACTTATATGTCATAATAGCAATAAGATAAGCCAACTGCACTAAATTTTGGGAGGCGACTTTTCTCCTATAGAGGAGACTTCCTGACTCAAACTGCCAGGAAGTGAAGTTGCCCAGAAGGGACAAACACAGACTCAGTTTGCGCCGAAACAAAATGTCACAAACAACGCATATTTTCCATTCCTGGATTTCCATTTTTTAAATCTAGCTGAGCACACAGTCAGATTTTTCTCATTTTTTTTCTCCTGCAGACCAGCTTTCAGTAGATGACATTTTTGCAAACGGCCCACACAAACAGTTATGGTCTTTTGGAATTTCGGGAAGTTCTCACAAAATGTATATTTGTATAATACTTATATAAATATATATACAGTTCCCCCTGATTATGCAGTTTTCCCTTCGCATCAGGATTTGGCATGAAAAGCATCTCCGTTTTGGTCACATTTATCAATCTGTTGGTCATATCCGTGTATAAGAGGCAGAGCACACCATGGAGAGGTCACCAGTCAATCACAGGGCAACACAGAAACACCACAATAGAAAACCATGAACCCACACACTCACTCCTAAGAGCAATGTAGAGAGACCAACTAAGAGAAAACACTTTTTAATGGATAAAGTGGAAGGACTTAGAGAGAACCCATTCGTAGTTGGGGAGAACATGTAATCTCCATGCAGAATGACTAAGCAAGCACCTTCTTTCTGAAAGGCAACAGTGTCAACTATTGTGCCAAAATGCAGCCCAAATAAATTGTAAACATATATTTTATGTTTTAATGAAGCATTTGACCCAGTATCCAGGGTGGAATTATTAAAAAAACATATTTTTTGTCATTTCTGTGAGAATGAATGAATTCATTGTGGATTTTCTCTAACCCAGATAACAAAAATATACATAGCAGAATTAGCCGAGCAGGGATTTTGCTGGAGTCAAGATAAGATTTCAAAACCCTAGAACAATTGTTATAAAGCATGATGGTGCCAACATCATGCTGAGGGTTATGCTAACAGTACCGCCGGATTGCATCAGATATGTGAAACAACAAAGATGTAAAGATGGACGACTGCTTCGATATTATTCGACTTCAACTTACCAGATTTACATATTACATATCAGCTAGATATATAAATATCTGCTGGTGTAGATTCTCGTTGGTCCAGAACCTGACGTTCCTAAGTGATTAGGATGAAGGCAACTGCAGTTTTTGTCTTATTTATGGGAGACATTCTTTCAAGCCTTTTGGCTTGTGTCTGGAACTGTGTGTTCCATAAAGAACAAAGATCCTAAATAAGCTAGGGGGCTTGTTTGTCCAAGGATGCTAAACGTTTCTGCAAAGCGGGCTGCCTTTTCATAAGCTATAATAAGGAGACATTAGTTTGGCATATTTGTCTTAAAGCAGGAAAAAAAGTCAACATTCCAACCACCATTGAGAGAATGATTTTTCTTTTTTTTTCATTTGCTTATTGCTGTTGCCTTTAGGAGTATAAACACTTCATCAGCTGTCATAGTGATCATGCAAAGATTGCATTTGACCCACGATTAGTCATGTTACTAACCTCATAGGCAGATTTACTGTTTACGTTGCCTGTAAAAGAGCTACTGTGCTACATAACAGAGGACCAGAGCTCCACCAGGCAGAAGCTTGAGGCTAGATCCTTTTTTTTTTCTCCTCACTGCAGCTTTCCATGTTGATCAATGGTGCATGTCGGACCATTGGGAGAACAACGCATGGGAATGTACTCGGCAGAGTCCGCATCGATTAATCTGCTAATCTACTCCATGTGACCCTCCTCCTGCTTGCCTTCACCCCTACGTATTACACAGCTCAAAATACGATTATTGTAATGCTGCCGAGGTCCTGAAATTGGCCAAATATTTCCCAGGCCAGTGAGACACAACAGCACGCTCCAAGTCTCTGCTTGTCTGCTTATTTAGTTCAGCTTGGCACGTCCGAACGTTGCGTTTTGCTAAGTTCGTCGAACATTTTTGGTACGTCATGGCTGGGTTGTCTTTTTGGCAGCACGGTGATCCTTGTCCGTCATCTGCGAAATACATAAAAGTTCATTTTCCCAGTGCTGAGACTCAAACTTTACCCCGTCAAACATTCTGAAGGGAAAGTGCAAAGGCCCGACTCCTGCCTCGTCGACAACCTCAGATGCACTTCATCCTTTGTGATCCCTGCATCTTTTCTGTGTTTCTCCAGTGGTGCATCACTTGCTCCACAAAGCGAATCTGGAATGTGTCTGTAATCATTTTTTTTTTTTCCCCCGCCGTAAGAGTGGAGTCCACTCAGTAAAACAAAGTAATTCTGGTAGTAAAGAAAGGCAGCACAGACAGGCAATATAACTGATTGGGTTGTTTGTTAACTGATGGCATCAGAAGATATTGAAATGGAAACTGCCTGGGCTGCTATGATAAGTGTATTAGTGCTAAAACACTTGTTCTCTTGACTTATGATCATTTGGGAAATCAAATTCTGCATCCAGATGGTAAAGTTTTTTGTCTCCGCTATCAGTCTAGACTCCATTTATTTACACATCTGTGCTTGCCCGATAAGCAAATTGTTGCCATTACCTTACGGGTGCGAGAGGCCAGTTGTGTTTCTTTTTCTCTGCAGAGTAGATAAATAAGCAGAAAGAAAGGAAGAAAGAAAGAGAGAAAGGAAGAAAGAAAGAGAGAAAGAAAGGAGGAAAAGGAAAGAGAGGAGGAAAGAAATAACTAGAATTCACCAGCAAAAATGAGTGCAACCACTGTGGGAGATGTGGTGAACATCAAGAAGTGGGGGCGGGTGGTTGGATGGGTGGGTGGGGGTTGAGGAGGGAGAAATTTGGCATCACTGATGGAAACGAGGTCTGGAATCGGCTCTCGCTCACACATAAACACGCACGCACGCACAAAGAACGGAGCAGACAGAGGCACCCGCCACTTAAGCGACATTGCAATAGACATTTTAAGGAATTCCTATAAAAACCACAGACGTTATTAGACCTTGTTGAGGAGAAAAAATTATGACAAGGACAGGTTAGGAGTACAGGAGTAAGAGGAAGAAAATGCAAGAAGAATAAGTCAGATGGTGTTTGTTTTTCAGTTCTGCTTAAAAAAATAAAAAATAAAATATGTTTTTTCACTTTCCTGCATTTCAATGTGAGCAAAAACTGAGATCTTCTGTCTGGGGAAGTAATTGGTGGGTGACAAGAAAGTGTGAATGCCAGTCGGAAATCAATTTAGACCCTGAAGAGATGCTTCCAAATGTTTTAAAGTATGTCTTTGATGAAAAGTTATACGCAATTGTTATTTTGTCTGATTTTCTTGCCATTTTCTTGTCATTTGTATTCAGTACAAAGCCCAAATTAGTTGGTTCTAAAGGATGAAGCTCAACGAGAGGTTAAGATCAAAGAGGACATTTGCTGTTTAAAGTCTCACAAATGTCCCATTAACTATACAAAGACATTTATACGAAACTTTAAACACTCTTTGTTGTGATAACATTGAAAATAAAATGTGGCGTTGCAGCTCATCAATCATTATTTCCTCCTCCTCTAAACTTATGAAGTAGTATTGGTCGTCTAATCAAGTTTGCCTTGATTGCTGTGTTTGCTATACTATTGCAAACCACATATATGATGAAACATCATGGCGTATACTGCAGTGCTCAACTCTGTGGGTACCGTGAAGGCTGTAATCGAAAACGAACATCCCGAAACCAAGTGACCGACGATTCAACTTCAGTGCAACACTTAACCCTTAACTGGGCCTTTAAACTGTAAATGGAATCTGTAAATCTGTGGTATTGGCCACATATCTTCTGATGCTGGACCTTTTTTTGGTACCTTGTTGCCAGAAGATGTTGCAGAGTGTTTAAACCGTTACGTTTGCTTTTTGCTTTACATCATAAAACCTGACTCGTCATACCAACCGACCGTTTAGACAAACTATCAAACCCCAGCACCGACCTCTGACAACCATCTCCCGTCAAAATCTTTCGGGCCAGACCATCGTGCAACAGGAACAGAAGGGGGGAGTTTATCTGTCTGTCTTGTGACCTTAAAATATTCATTCAAAGCCAACAACCACAAATGCATCAATGCATTCCGTTGACTGTTATTCTGGCATTATGACTGTTTGCACTGCTCTCAACTGAGGAGCTATGAAAAACCGTCTAAACACAACTATTTCATACCATACAATCCTGAGCCAACATTAGCAGGGCTGAATAAGTGCAAATATGGTGTAGGCCAAAGCAGATGTTGGAGACTGCAGGTCTCATCTCTTTAGTTTTTTTGACTGTCTTGATTTGTTTTGTCCTTTACTTTTTAAAATGTGTTATCTTTGTAATATTCATTTGAAGGGGAAAAATAAATCACAAAATAGCAAAACAAGTCACTTTCTTAATTTACTGCAAATATTATCAGTCAGTATGTTGATAAATGTTTGTTTATCCTTTCTGCTTAAATAAAAGCCTTTTGATTGTAAAGCAAGTAAAACAGATTTTCTTTTGTATCAAATAATTTTGACCCACAACCATTTTTCAACATTGAACTTTAGCTGTGCAATTCTGGTTTGTCTAAATGTAGTCCTGGTATTATCATGTAGGCCACACTTAATCCATTTTTGTAAGAAGTAATGAACTGAACAGCAATCCTTGAAGTGTTGTTTCAAATACTGTATATATATAGATATATAAAATCTAACTTCACTTTTAGCCTTTGCTCAAAACATATAAGAAAAAATAGGTGAAACCTCCTGTACATCACATTGTTCCCATTTAATTAGTCAGAAGTTGAGAAACCATCTATAAATCTATAAAATTCCAACAAATACATTGAGGTTTGTGGTTGTAATGTAACAAAATTGAAAATAATGCTCAACAGGCACAAATAGGTATGAAAGGCACCAGGTGCTTTTGTGTAATTTAGGTGAACTAACTCTTTCAGTAACCATGACTACCCAGTCAAATGTAATGTTCTTTTTCCTATTTTTTCTAAAGTATGTATTGATATTTATAGAGTAATATAGAAATATTATATATATATATATATATATATATAATACATACTGACATTAGGGGGTGTATCAAAGACTTTCATAGATTATTAAAGAATCTTTTTTTTTTCTCTGAAGAGTTTTTGCAGCACAAGTGGCTTGTATTTTTGACAGTAGGCAGACAGGAAAGAGGGCATGCGGCAAAGGTTGCCAGGGAGTCGAACAAGCGACGTCCGCGTCGAGGACTAAGGCCTCCAAGCGTGTGGCGTGCTAACCCCCTGCGCCACCACAGCACACTCCAAAGAGTCTTTTTTATTGGATCACAGCTTGTTTCTTTTGTAGCCCTTCATCACAAATATATTTCCTTACAGGTACCTCCAGCACAAGAACCTTGTTCTTAAACTGACGACTTAAACACAAGTGAATGCCCCAGTCTGATTTTTCTTTTCCTCTTTAAAATACACACACACAAACAAAGGGACTCGAGGTTTTCAGCCGCACAGCTCAAAACCTAAATAAACACCCAGGCTTCCAAAGCATACACAGTCGCATTAGAGCGTCGCGTCAGACAAGTCCTGGAGTTATGCTTCCTCAGCAGTGGATGAGTGATTTGAAAAGAAAAGCGAGGTTTGTGGGTAAATACTGCACATACACTGAGGCGCTTAAGGTTCAACAAGCGGGGCTTGCGAGAGATTGTTCGTCTTGCTCTTGACGGATCAGGAAACCTCAGTTTAATAGCCATCATTCTCACATCATGTCTAACGACCTCACAATTCTTTTTGCGCAGAGATTTCAGGTCCGTTCAGTGATCGTGATCATTTCCCTCCCCTCTGTCAAATAGCCCCTTTTATTTCTTTGCTGAAAAACAATGGCAGAAGTCCTCCATCTGGTTGTAGTTTGAATCCTGTGCCAGTTTGAGTGGGAGTGATACAGAGACCTCGGAGGGGCTTGGGAAAACATCAGCTCGCAGTCGAGAACACTGGTTGCATATTTCGAGCTACTGTAGCAACAAACATACTCACTGAAACTTACTTGCAGACACACGGACTCGTATGGAAAAATGCAAGGCCATAGCTGCTTTTAAGGTACTATTGTGTGAAATATGGGGACCTGTGTGTTTTTGGGAGGCCTAGAATGAAAAGACATTGTGTGATATGAGAGACAGAGGAAAAGTACCTCATGTTCTGGAACAATGGGAAGAACAGAGATAGAATGCCCCATAGTTTTTTGAATGGATTTTGTCTCACTACACCTGTGGAACTAACAGCAATAATAGCAAGCCAGTAAAGTCAGATGTACTATGAAAATATTTGCTGGAATGAAAGAGTGGGAGAAGGTTCTGTTTGGAGGTTCATACCTTTGGAATGGCGTGCTGTTTGGCCAAGTCCTTGGACTACCATTAAACGGAAGATTTTGGGAACGAGAAGAAAACCTTTGAGGAAAGGTTTTCTTCACAACAACTTATTGTTTCTGTTTAATGAACCGTAGCCAGACTGAATAAAATTTGCAAATGCAGCTGTTGCACCCAACTGATTTAACATGTTTGTTTTTTTGTTTGTTTTCACTCCTCAACAAAATACCTCAGCAATCTCAGGAAAGTGACAATAGTTTGAAACTAAATGAGGAGCCAAGCTGGTTGTGGATTTAGAAACATGTGTCTTCAGTGTGCACGAAGCCTTTCTAGAGCCAGATGAAGTGCTTCAAAAATGCATGGCTTTCTTGCTAAGATACTTTTTTCTTCTTCTTCTTTTTGTTCTCACCCGACAACAGTGCTATGCCAAAGGTTTTATGAGGGCAGCGAGGATGAGGAGCCGGAATGTGGTATGGAAATGGTCCTGGTAGCATTAGGGGATTGGTTGAGGCTTTCCACTGATGCAGACACTCCCCTCTGCTTCTCACTCTGTATTTCTTTGAAGTCAGGGATGATTTTCCTTTGGCCTTTTGCAACTGTGGAACAACATGAAACGGTTGGGCCCACAACTGAATCTGTTACAGTGCGTGTGTACATGTCTCTCATTGCATCCTTTTCTCATTATCTGCAAAAGAGACAACATTGTTTAACTGATGCTCGCAGTTCTAGTTCTACTTGCCGCTGATGTCTCTGGCCTTCCTTTCTGAGCCGCATCAAAAAGATTTTGTGCAGAAATTGTGAAGCTCACTTAGTTTTTGTGGTTTGTACAGGATTTTATAATCAGTTGGGAGAGTTATTGTAGATGTTCCCGCAGATATCCCTGGTTCTTCTCAGATTCATATGAATCACTTCTGCCCCTGGACAGTTTGCCAATCTGTGTGTGTGCGAGTGTGTGTGAGTGCGTAAAGTGCTCTGAGTGATCAGTATGACTGCAAAAGTGCTAAATAAGTTCAGCTCATTTACCATACATTAAGTATTGAACTCTATTTGCGAGCAGATCCCAAACAAACTTTACTTTGTGTCTGATAAGAAAGCTTGACAGAGCAGATGAGCGATAAGTGTTCAAAACAGCAACAACTAACAGCGGCTGACACCAGACGTGGCCCTTTGAACCTTCCAAGCACTTCGTAATTGGGTACATTTCCGAGGTCACAATCGGTCACGGTGAGCGCACAGCTAGAAGTCAGGAGGCAGTGATGGTCTAGTGGCTTTTGACTGACGGATGCTTCGCTTCAGCCACCTTTAAAAAAAAAAGTTCAACTGTGCAAGGTCAGATTCCTTCCAATGGGAAGAAATTAAAATTCTCCCAGAGATCTAGGTGAATGAGTCATGCACAGAAAAGCAGCAAAGTTTTAGGTCTCACAGATACATCTCCCTGCAGAAATGTCAGTTCGTGTGCAGTCAGCTGACTGGAAACAAAGCCTGGTCTTTATTTCCCTGTAAACCGTGGTCACCAGAGCTACCAGTGGGCAGACTCTTTTAACTTTGTAGATCAAGCTCCTTCTAAAGCTTTGGCTGTGTGCTGGGCAACCCTATATCACACAAATCATTCCCTCACTTTGACTTTCATCCTTATTCAACTTTGATATCACAGACAGAATTGCCAATGTGGGAGGAATGAAAGAAGGAAGGGAAAGAACTGGAAATGTGGAGGTTGGGGGTTGAAAAAGGGGAAATAATTGGGGAAGTACGGTTTCCAAAAGCTGCATTTTTTTAAATTAAGCTGGAAGATGGCATTCAGGTTTGGAGATCAAACGTTTGTCGAGTTTTGTTTTTTTTTAGGCCCAAGCAACAAAAGCGCTGCGAAGGCCTATTGTAATCATAGTGTTGATTATTATTATTATTTTTTTTTTTAGCACAAATGAATTGGCTTTTTGGGGGCTTTATCATTCAAAAAGTCAGTAAACATGGAGAAGGGTTCAAGACTCTGAAAACTTTACGTATTTTAAGGTCGATGCAAAAATCGCAAAAGAAACAGCTCAACAGCGCCACCTGTCAACTTTTAAAAAAACCCTCCTTTTTAGTTTATCATAGAGACATGAAATGTGGTGCACTTGTACAGCTCCCCAAGATGCACAAAAAATTAAATTAATGTCAGAGTGCAAGTCAAATAGGAAGTCGGCCATTTTGGATTGAATTTCCAATTTTGACCCCATTTTGGCCATTTACATCCTATGCATTTGATCGAACTCCTCCTAGGGATTTTGATCGATCGGCTTCAAACTTGGTTAGATTGTTCATAAGGAATGTCTGATTAAAACTTATCAAAACGGTGAGTTTTTGTGCATGCTGAAGGGGTATTACCAGGGGTCAAAGTTCACCTACTCGCCATGACCAAACCTTCAGTGATTGATCATCATCAGGTGTCCTACAATACCCAATAGTCAAATTATGACAACACAAAAAAAGTCTCTTGGAGCCGTGGTCCAAACTCAACAGAAAGTCGGTCATTTTGGATCAAAGCCGCCATCATGTCCATTTTATTGATATAGTATCTGATCAAACTCATCCTACAGCATTTGACATACAGACTTCAAAATCACTCAGCACACTCTTGAGACATAGTAGGTCAAAAGTTATCCTACAATTTTTTGTACATCAAAGCATGTGGGCGTGGCTAAGTGTCAAACTTTGACCATTCGCCATGAAACATCAAAGTGCAATAACTTCCGCATAAAAGGTCAGAACTGCATAAGAATTTCCATGATTCATTATAAACCAGCCCTGATCACATTCACATGGTCAATTGGTGACATCACCAAAGCCCCGCCCCCTTCCAACAGGAAGTTGCCTGTTTTTTCTGCCGGAGGTTTTACTTTTACTCTTTGATTCATATGGGTTTAATCCTGTGCCAACTGACATAAAATGAAATGATAATGAACTGGCTGAACCCTGTGGCGTGGCCGAATGGCGAATTGCAATCCCTCTCTGTATGCATACGGTCGTCTCTAAATCACATATGAATCATCTGATTTGCAACAAACTTTTTATGATTAACTTTTGTCAACCTGTAAAGTGCCCAAATTAATATTGAATATTAATTTGACTCCACTGATTCATTAATTTTTATTAAAAACATTATAGCATTTGCCTCATCATGAGGCACTGTTTAGCAACAATTTCAGTAACTCGCCAGTAGGAGTCAGTATTACTCCACCAAAGACAAAGAGAGAGAAACGGAGATTTCAGAGAATTAACTTAAGTCAAACAGAGAAAAGAGTGACACGTCGACATGAAGATGATGAATAACTCCATCAGTATTTCGCCAGTAGGGATCAGTATTACTCCACCAGTGACAAAGAGATTGATTGCGAAATTGAGTTCTCAGAGAAATGACACCTCATCAGACAGAGTAGTGCGCGAGAGCATCAGCGGTGGCGAGCGGGCGGCTGTGCTGGAAGTTAGCTAAAAGGCCGGAGCTGCGAGGGCCGTTCGAGGCTGCTTGCAGCTTTAATTTTTATTTTCTCAGACCACACGGAATGAAAGAGCTGAGGTTTCCTATAGCAGCCTGCGCTCCGTTACCCAAAGATGCCGCGCAGCTCTCCTTTGCCAACTCTTTCCCTCTTTCTGCAGTATCATCATTAAACAGCCTTGTCAGTAACTGGATGCCAGTTCATATTTTTTTTGTGAGGCTTGGTGAAAAAGCTATTTACATCATTTAGCAAGTATGCAGGTAGTAATTTCTCCTCTAGAAGATTCAAGAAACAGAGTGCTCGACCTCCTCCTCATGTAGTCACTGCTAGGTTTTATAGCCAGCAGTTGTACTCGCTTACCGTTAAGTGTTCAAGAGGAACTATTACATTTTAAAGCTCATTATCAAGTTGGATTTGTTTTTGTCTCAAATTGAATTACTTCAACACTTCTTTATCTATAGAGGACTCTAGTTTCCTATCATTGACATTTTTTTCTATAGTATGCCAGTACTCGACCAGAAGGTCGACCAGGGGCATGTGATTCTCCGAGGCGTGTGATTCTGCGTGAGCAAACTTCCAAATGTATAACTGTCTTTAACCCAGGGCACTTTTTCTTATTTTATGTTATTAGCGACCACAATTCATGTTGTTTAGTATCAAAACACCTCAGTCTCAGGAAGGTAAAGTTTGTCTCTTAAAGTTCTTTCCATCTGCTCCTATTTTGTGAGTCTAATAGTAGTGAGCTGAACACAAAGGTCACTGCTTTAAACTCAACACCATGAATCTGTTTGGATGCATTTTTAAATATAAATGGTTAGGACACTTTATCAACATACCAAGGGAGGCTGGCAAAGTTGCTAATGACAGTAAAGTTAGCATGGACTTCAAGATTTCCTGTTGGCACCGAGCTAGGAGGTCATTTCACAGTTCTTAATCTTTCTGGACTTGTACACCAATTGTTAAAATGTAAGCTACTTCACTCCCAAACATGATTATGGAACAAGGAACATACCGTACTTTCCAGACTATAAGTCACAGTTTTTTTTTTTTTGAAGTTTGGCCGGGGGTGCAACTTATACTTCGGAGCGACTTATGTATGAAATTATTAACATGTTATTTTCACACTAAACCGCAAGAGGGCGCTCTAGGCCTGTGTTGATAATGTGTGTGGTAGAGTCCGGAGTTAGCAGAGTTGTTTACAAGCGACACCGAAGATGAAGATTTAGTGATTTGGAGTGACACGGATGGCTTGGTAAACTTGTTAGCATGTTATTTATGTTATAGTTATCTGAATATCTCTTAATATATTAACATACCAGGTACGTTCTCAATTTGTTGTTTGTCATGTAACGTTAGCATACCGTACAATTATTCAGACTGTTGTTGCCTCTATTCTATTTTTATTTCCGTTCAAGATTCCTTCTTGGTGTTGGATTTTATCAAATAAATTTCCCCAAAAAATGCGACTTAGACTCTTGTGCGACTTATAGTCCGGAAAATACGATAGGTTCTTTAAAAGTCTGTTTGAGATTTGTAAAAACCTTTAGCATTTTTAATATCTGTTGGAATTAGCATAGCATTAGACTAGCATAAAAACTGAATTACATGATCTTGTCACACCTTGATTATAATGAAGAGTTAAGCTTTTAATGGGTTAATATAGAAAAAAAAAATTACCTTTAGTTTTTTTTACAAATACTGTTAAAATTTTGTCTCATTCTTATTTCTTACTGGATCTCATGAGGTTGATGTATCGTCACAGTCATACGTTACACGTTTCATAGGGATGTTGAGCAATAGGTCTTCTTTTTTGAACTGTGACTGATGATTTTAGCAGTGCAGTGCATTTTATTTTTCTTCCACAGGAATAAGGAATTTTTAAAAAAACAATCACAAAAAAAAAAAAAAGAAAACTTTGGGGGGATCTTAAGTTTTTCGGAAAGAACTCGTAAAGTTCGGAAAGAACAGCACGCCGCGTAATCCAGATGTCTCAGAGACGATGCCCTATATTTAGACAACATGTGCACCTTGCACTGCCTGCGAAGACGGCAGCACCAGTCTTTCTTGTCTGCTTTCATTTAGTCGCCCTGGATGGGCTCTGACTCAGCAGCTCGTCATCCACCCCCAGAGAAGCTTAGGTATCCAAGGATGTGTCTCGTTCCCCTGTCTGTTGTGTAAGTTTTATTCCTCTGTAACTCTCATATTCCTCCCACCAAGCCCACCCGTCATCCTCCCCATGCCAAGCAGAGAGACAAAGACGCTACTTCATCCCCCCTTTGGTATGGTGATTATCTAAGCGAGGGCCCGTGACTCTAAACTAACTGCAGACTGAAGAATGTCCCCTCCGTCTAGCTGCCAGGTCTGAGATAAACACATCTGATCTGGCGAATCACCTCTTAATGAACCATGAGATGCGTGCGGACTGATGGCGTCTCTTATAATAACCTCTCGAATCGTCCATTATGTTGGACAGACAGATGTCAGCTCAATTAAGCCGCACTGCTTTCAGATCCCACAGCGCAGAAACGGGCAGCTCGCTTCTTCTTTTAACGGTTGACTTTATTCATTAAAATGATTTGGTCATTAATGAATCCGTCCTCGCACAGTTTTGTTTATCGCTGGCAGGAGACTGGAAGTTGATCTCACTCAACACTCCGCAATAATCTAAATGATTACTACAAATAATTTTTTTTTTTTTCTTGTAATCATAAACTCTTCTCTCAATTGTATCATTCTGCAGAGCAAACCTATGCATCTTCCAGTGTCGATTTATCTTATGGTTTTCAAATATCACTTTTCTTCTTTTATTACGTTTTAATAGTTTGCCTCGAACATTCAGAGAGTGCAGATGACCCCACAGGTCATGTTTGAATGATATAACGTTGGGAATTTTCCCCTCTCCGTGAACTTTCCCGTGCTGACAAACCTTTCATCATCACATCTCATCTCGCTGCAGCCGAGGCATTCCAGTGTGGTGTGTCTCTGATCACCACCTGATGACTGGATTGTGGAGATAAGAGATGAACAATGGGGAGATCTGGTTCTAATATTTATAAAAAGGCTCAATGTAATCATCAGGAAATAAAAACTGAACAGCACGGTCATCTGAGATTGGTTGATTAAGACAGACAGATCTTTCTTTTTCACCGACAGCGTCAGATGGTAGGAAGGAGGGAAAGCTGAGTTAACTCCTGTATCTCAAAGGCATCCTAATCTTGTCCTCCTACAAACCCGAGATGATTTACCCGTCTTCTCCATCTTAGCTACCTCGCTTTTTCTTCACCTCCTGAAAACTCCTGGTGAGACTGGACATCTATGACAGGCTCACCAGGTTAACTGATTGTCGACCAGCAGTAAAAAAAAAAAAAAAAATCAAAATAAAACCTGTGATTTTCATTGAGATCATCCGCGTTTGTTTAACCTGAGAGAAACCCGTCTTTATTTATTCAGTGTTGTTTTATTAGGTACAGCCTGTCTGTTGCGTTGGCCTTGAAGCCTGATATTCATCAAACTGACAAATTATTGCATTCTTGACGTTAAACCAACTTGCAGATTGAAAGAAAAGTAAATCATTTTGCAAATAGCTTGCACAATATATTCTTTCAAGAGGATTTATAAAACAGCGAAAATGACTAGACTTTGTGGTGGTCTGTCTTAGCCTTTCTGTGGACTTAGGCTCAGTTTCCACCTGATTTTGTCTTGCAATTAAACATTGCAATATTGTTCAGCATGTCAAAACACGGCGGGCGTCGGGAAGACAAAACAGGAATTGCCAAGAGCAAAATCTCTACGTCACATCAACAAATACTATGTTCAGTATTTAAAGAACATCGATCCATCCATCCATTCGTGTTCTAACACCTTGTGGGGTCAAGAAGGGGTGCTGGCGCCCATCTCCAGCGAACGTTTCGGGGGAGATGACCTGTCTGGTTTGCACCCTGGACAGGTCGCCAGTCTTACTTAAAGAACAATCCAAAAAAATCTATCAGTGAGCAGACACATGGACCTGACAGATCCAAATTGATCATTTTCAAATCCAAGGCTCCCAGGACAAAGGCTAGGGCCACATACATGTAATTTTCAATATAAAGTTGTGAGCTTAAATGTTATTTTACCAATCAAATCAAAGCAGTTTTTTTGTCTGTATGCTACCAAATGAAATCAATATGAAAAGATGATCGATATTATTCAATTTTAAGAAGTACTCATCAAATGCAGAGAGTTATTTATTAATATTTTTGACAATTATTAATGTATGATTTTATCAATACATTCAGCCACAACCGGATCTTTGAGGACATTTGGGATCTTGAAGATGAAAAACTTTGACATAGCTAAGAACTGTTTGGCTACCAATATTTAGGTATTATAATATTATTTATAATATTCATATTTAAAACTAATGAATTTAATCTATTTTATACACCTTTTCCAGATGTTCCGATAATTGTGACAGGCGCTCTGTACAGTTGTACCTTAAAAAGCCCACGTGGATCTAGCGCTTGCAGGCACACATGTACAGTGAGTTAAGGCCACAACTCAGCATAAAATCACAAGTTGATTCAGACAATGTGTCTTACATACTCATATGAAGTAGAACTGGGCAATATCCCAGTTCTACTTCACTTGTCGTGAGTGCCTGACACTTCCCAGAGCTCCCAAAGCTGCGGGCTCTGACCTGTTGTGCTCTTTGGTGGCTTTTACAGCCTTCATCGGACCAGACTTGTGCTCGCTGCAGACAGCGCCCAGGGGACACATCAACTGGTTTTCTCACAGCTCTTTCATGGCCCAGTGTGCATATTTCAGCAGCCAAATAGCCTTTTTTATATGTGTTTCATGTTAAAAAAGCAGAATGGTTTTGACTGGGAAGATGTAAAACTTTCACTTATCGCATGCTCGCGCCACCGACACTGGTTTGCTTTTTTTTTTTTCTCCAGGACATTGCAGCCATTAAAATTGACGGGGTCAAACACCAGGAAATTCCTGTTTCTGAAGATAAAGCCTCTTTTTTTTTCTTCTTTTTTTTACATTCACATCACATTTACAACACAATACAGACATAACTTCTGCAAAACTATGCAATCATGCTCCCACAGACACTGGCCTATGTTTATACAGCCCAGCAGTGGATCCTGGGAGGCGTGAGGCCAGAACTGGCGGGGTCTCCTTACACAGCGAGCCGTCTCAGCCAGCAGCTAATAAAGGCTCGCATTGATCCCGATGGGTGGGGTGGACCTGGGCACAGACCACAGTCGGAGGAAGCAATGTGCTGCGCACTGGTGGTCTGAGCGAAAGGCATGCATGCGTGTCAGGGTATGAGGTGCTTTGTATGTTCTTTTCAGCTGGCAGCGGCTGGAGATTTAAGTGAGCGATCAATCAAACAAGGCCCAGTGAATTGCTAATGGGCCTTAAGTTGGATCCAAATTATCTAATGAACATCCAGCTGAAATTAAAGGGGATGAGGGAACAAGGGGTTTTCTTGAACCAACAGATCTTCCCCTAACGCTCCAAAGCACACAGACACAAATCAAGAACCCCTGTCCTGACTCCAGATGAACTTCTGTGCTTTGACCTCAACATTTAGATGGATGTGCTGCCAAAGCTTATTTGCACAAAGATTTCAATGCACTTATGCAAAGCAATATTTGCAAAGTTCACCGCAGAACTCAAGGGCTGGCCTTAAGAGATCACTTACAACGGCCCAGTTCTCTGACTCATCTCCTAGATTTATGAACGCCTTTCATGGCAGCTGGATTCTTTTAATATTTACAAAGTCATAATCCCAAGAGAATCTACCTTGCGTGCTTTTGCGTAGCAAAGTATTCTGTGTGTCTGGTTAGTTTTATTGTCAAACAATGCACATTTGGTGCAAGACACGAAAGGAGAAGAGGCAACGCATTCGTCTTGTTTCACCCTTGGCAGGCCATACTTGTTTGCATTTCATCTTTTGCTACAGAATCACAATCATTCGTGACCAGCTGCTTAAGGTGTCTAATACTATTAGTGCTTTGGAAAGAAACACCTGTTATCTCGATATTTAACTATCTACAGTTCGCAGTCAGTGAAAAGCAGCTGGGGAAGCCAAGGGCGTAAATCCCATTTCATTATTGGGGGGGACCATAAACAGGAGCGTTTCTTAAGGAGGTCGCCAAAGTTACAGTGAAATGTAAAGTAAAATGTCGTTTAAACAGTTTTAAACCCACATTCAAGCTGCAGGACCAAAAATGACTAGCAATGCATATCAAACGTGTGTTTTTCTAAGTAGGCAACTTGTTGAGAAGTAAAACTAAAATTCAAATGTTGCTTAGAAACGAGTTTTGTTCAGTTACACTGATCTAATCTCTGCTACACCATTACAAATGTTTAAGGTTCTAAATAAAAAAAGATTTAATGAGTAACTGCTTTTAATAAAATTCCTCATAAACATCGATTTATTGTAATGGCTTCCAATACGAGTTATGGGCTATTTAAATTATAACTTGTTAAGTTGCTTTATTTTTAAGCCTTTTTTAGTTTTGTCGTGTCTTGGATGAATGAGAACCAGCAGGTAGATAGAAATGAATATCATGTAACACCTAAAGTACCAGCATTTATATAGAAAAATATTCAGATTTTACTTTGTGGGTTTTACGTTGAAGACAGTAAGAAATAAAGGAATAACTTTCTGTTTTTTTTCTATCTGTTCTCGGCTCCCACACAGAGCTGCCGGCCACTCGCTCAGCCCCTCCCTCCAGTTTCAAACTCTTCTAATTAACTAAAAGTTGAAGAGTTAAATATGAATGAGATGTTTGCTACCTTTGACAAAAAAAAAAAAAAAAGCTTAAGTCTATGAAAACAATGTAGCGGTTTTGCTAATAGGCAGCTTATCAAGATTCAGCCAAAGTAAGAAAACAACAAACAGCAGTCTGATCTTTATTGGTAATGTGTTACGCCCATGGGTGAAACCTTGGGCCTGTAATTTTGCTTTTGTTTCACCACTTCTGAATACACTTTGGCAATCACTGCCTGTGTTGTTGTATATCTACACACAGTCTTAAAACTTGTTGCAGTTTCAAAGTTTACCTGGGGCACAGCTGTCAAGAATGAAGAGAAATTGGTTTCTTTCTCCTTTGAAGTTGTGTGTTGTATGTATGGGGGTTTGTAGGCATTGACTTGGGGTAAAATCCCCCAAACTATTGACATCCATTTTTTATAGCTATCTTAGGTGAGCTAGTCATATTTTCTACTTTGTTAAAAAACACATATTTTCATATGGTTTATATAACGTGTGAGAAGTTGTTGAAAGTCAGACTGAGTTATGTTTTTATGTAAATATCTTTACCTTTCCCTTTCCATTTCAATTTTCACATTGTTGGTTGGATGGATGGATGGTATTTTATATTTATCGGCTATTTATTTTCTCACTGTGCGAGTGCATTTATCACAACAATGTTAATACTTTTAGCCACCTGTCTTTAATTTAGAATCAAAAGTTTTTAACGACAAACTATAATTTGGGCCTCAATGAACAATGTGTATGTTTCTGTTCAAATTGTGATTCTTTCTGTAAACTTATTTAGCTGATGTGGCAGGTTTTGGATAGGATTCACAATTATAGATAGATCTAGAGATTGGGTTGTAATATGTGAGGAACTCGCACCGCAACATGGTGACATGGTGAGGTTCTGGCTATCCACAACCATGCAGAAGTACAGATCAGAACCATTTTAAACTCCGATACCTTTGAAGTGACACAGAAAAGATATTTGGGATGGTTTTTGCTCAATCCTTCTTTGCAGCACAACTCTTTTGTAAAACTATCATTTTATGTCCATAGCATGTTTATGAGCCTTTGAAAATAAGTGGCAGTTTAATGTACCATTTCTGTTAAATTAAATCAGTTGTTCCCTTCAGCGGCATTTTTTTTTTAAAGCTTCTTACTTAAATGACAACCCAGAGGTAATACTATATCATTTTTGTTATATTAAATATTTTGCCACCACACATCCTAGACTTCTCAAACTCGCCAATTAGAGATGTAATATAACAGAATGACTCAGTGTGGTGTCAGTGCCAGAGGAGCCCATGTTGAAGCGTTCAGGCTGCAGCACAGTAGCCTTTAGCACAGAGGCATTTCGACTCTTTCGGCGGGGATTTAACCGAGATTTCCTGCTCCTTATTAAATTTTAATCTCTCTTCTATGTCTCTTTTTCTCCATTTTGAACAGAAAAGTAGGCCTTCCTCTGTGTTGTGCTGCCAACAGTGTCTGTATGTGCAAATGCGTAGAAAGCTGTTTGAGCAGCAAGTCGAGGGAGCATGGGAAATGATTGGCGGAGGATGCGTATTAAGTGGGTCGGCAAGGAGATAAAGATCTAAAGCTTTTATTCTCCTCTTTCCATCTCTGTCTCCTTTTTTTTTTTTTTTTGTTTAATGTCTTGCAATGATTTCATGTCTCCATTATAATTTTCCCCACTCCATCTAATGCTCAGGTCTTCCTTGAAAGATCATTAAATGCTTTAAGCTTCAGGCACCAAGCTCAGTGTTTTCATGGAGAATAAACTTGGACAGATGCAGACTACTAGTGATTTTAACTTTGTTTTTCCTACTTGGATATTTGTCCCAGCTCAAGTGCAGCTTAAAATTGTTTCCCAGTCCTACCAAAAAAAAAAAAAAAAAAAAAGAGAGAGAGAGTGGAAGAATTGACAGTGTGTTATTGTTAGCCCTCTAGAACATGTCTCACCTTCAGCACACACATTCTTAATTACACCCACATGTTCCACTCCCACATGGACTTTGACCATTTCAAAGTTATTGAATAACTAAGACAAAATGCAAAACTGTTATTCCAATTTTCCATTCGGTGAAAACCGCGGACAGTTTGCGCGACAGCTTGTTTCAAACTTATGTGTTCATCACAACTAGAGTCCCTGATTAAAAGTCCATGATTCACAAATGAATTTGTTACTTTTGGGTGTAGTAAGATTAAAATGACTCGCTCCATAACAAGTTGTATGAGCCCCTGTCACATGTTGGCTTGTTGTATTTTCTGGTCTGTTCTGTGGAAAACCGATTTCATGGACAACATGATGTCTGTTCTGTCTGCCAGTTGATAACAAGAACAGTTCTTTGTAAAAAATTCATAGCCTGAGCTCTGAATCCAAGTAAATATTATATTGCCATGACAGCAATATGTGTGCATATTGCTTCGTTTTACATCAAATGCTGAAAACAAGCAATCAGAATATTTCTGTCACAACAATACTGTAGGCTTGTTCGGGATATGCTAGGAATGATAACACACCAGCATTTCATAGATTCAACGACATAATTTTAAGAAATAGAGGTCATAATTTTTGATATTTTCCTTCGCTTTCCTGACTCAATGCAAAATACTGACTGGAACACTTTGGGGATTTTGTTAAGTACTGCGTTGCCCACTTTCTTAGTTTTTATTGAGTAAGATCATTTAACATTTACTTTTGACGGATGGGCATAGTGTGGATTGCAGGGGCATGTATAGTAGGACTTGCCATACTTACCTAATGTATGTTGCCTTTTTTGGAATTAAAAGTTTGTTCATGAAGTGTTTCCAGAAAGTTCTGGACATCATATGTCAGGGGGCTGCGACAGACTGGCGACCTGTCCAGGGTGACCCCGCCTCTCGCCCGGAACGCAGCTGGAGATCAGCACCAGCATCTCCCGACCCCATTAGGGACAAGGGTGAAAAGAAAATGGATGGATATGTCAGGGGGTTTCAAGTGAACTACACTGAAACGATTTAGCAAATCTTAAAGTCTTTCACGACCAGTTGTAGGAGAGTTATTGAGTCTCTTGTTAGTTCATGCTCTTACAAAATAAGTGGGCAAAATCTCTGTTCTGGAGTGATTTGGCCAAAAAAAATCTTGCCTGTCACTTCAAAGTCATACATTGAAGAATTTAAATGAGCTGTTGTACACATTCTTTCCTTTTCTGCTTTTCTAAGTTCTTCCCTCTCCACCTTTTTCGCTGGTATATCTAAATTAACTGCAGGAACAGAATCGCCAAGTGTTGCCCTTTTTGGCAGCACACAATAGGAGCATTCACACCAGCAATGGGCTGTGTGTGGAGAGCAGGACGCTTAAAGAAGAGAGAGGAGGAAATTGGAGAGGGGACTCTGGAAAGGCCCTGAATTTGCCAGAGGAGACCTGCATGGCACGGCGAGAGGGCAATCATACTGATTTACAGGAGATCGGATTCCTGGATGCCCTTGACGTTTCCTTGCTGGTGAGGTGAGGTCATCTCCTCAGTGCCCTCTAACACACAGCGGCCTTCATAACGAAGTCGTCCAGACATAAATCTGTGTCCATGCATCAACTTCTTATTTTTCACTTGAGAAAAAACAACAAAGAAAACTTAATGTCAGTTTTTGTGCCTGTGGAAGTTTGCCTGTGGCGTCCCGTCTTGAGTCAATGGAAGGCAGAATATTTATTGCCTTGGAAAGGTGGACGCACAGAGGCCTTTATAAGATTATTTTTCTACTATTTTCTCTCGATTACCTAATCAGGGGCTTGTATAGAGTTGAGGTGCACTGCTGGGGCAGGAGGAAATCTGCAGATGTCTGTGTTTACCTGGACTCTCTTGCTTCTCCTTCTTCATATGCGTATTGCAAACCCACCACTTCCTGGATCAGGGGTAACTTTCCACACCGCGCAAACTCAATCTGCAGAAAAGATGAGAATGACAGAGCATGAACTGGCAATGCGACAAATGTCAGTCAGGCGAAAACAACGAACTGGCCTGAAACGTGTAATTGTGTAACATGTAACATGTGTGAGACCCCAGAGATCCGGTGTTGTGTCAGCAATTTGCCTTACTTTGCCTGCTTCACCTTTCATCCTGTGCTCAAACACTTTCATCTGCACAGTGCATCGGTCCTTATTTAATTATTAGCATGTCTGGTTCTGCACTCAAATTTACTCCCAGTGGTATTAACAGCGTATTCCGTCTAATGAAGTCATCGAGCAAATAACAACCTTGAACGTGACCTTCTCACATCTTTTCTCTTTCTGAAAACTTTCAGCCTTTCTACACTTTACTCCTCTCATTTTCGTACAGTTTTACTACTCAATCAATTGACATGAGCTCATACTTCTTCGAACGTCTCTTGACCTTTGTCTGTTTCTCACCTGCTAAATGACAGAAAAACATGAGGATGGTCCACATGTGCCATGTATTTGAAGTCACATGGTTCCACTCATTTTACCCTTTTTACTGGGTGTTAGGTGTTTGTAGTCTGAATCAATGTGAGTTGCAGAAGCAGGCATACGGAAACGAATACCATTAGCAGGCTGCTATTGTAAAACTGCTGTCACATTTTAGAGTTTAGGCAACATGGGTTTAAATGTGAGAAAATTTAGGACAGCTTAAATCTTAACTTAGATATGTATAACTTAAATAAAATGTGGCATATAAAATTTAAGACTTTAAATAAACCTTGGTCCTTTTGGTTTAAATGACTAATTTAGTCAAAGTTGCCTTTGGCATTTAGGAATGTCAAAAAGTATTGTTTTGATTCCACATAAGAAAGCCTAACACATTGCACTTCTTCTCTACACCTGAGAGTAAAGTTTGTTTTATTAACGTCTGTTTAGCTAAAGTTAAAACCTACATGCAATTTGTGCTTAATGTACCACGACCTGACGTTCTCAGGCAAACCTGAGTTGCTCTGAAATCATCCTAGTTCCCTTTGGATGTCAGAACACCGACCTTCATCCAATCAGACTAAACACGGCATGTGACTTACAAACGAGTGTGTGAAAGAAAAAAAAAAATCTGATGATGAATTTTGACAGACACATTCTGCCAGAGCAAATAAACATGAGCTCTGAGAGTATTTGGTATCCAAGGCTAGTTTTGGCATATCTTGAAGCAGACATTGGATATTGTTCTGGTTGGTTGGTTGTCTTGGTGGCATCCCAGCATACACACACACACACGCACGCACGTGTGCGTGTACACGCACACAAACTGAGAACAGACTTATGTCTTCTTGTTAGATTTCGGCAATAAAGCTACTTGGATGGGATTAAAACCTAATATTTCAAAAATAATTGAAAAAGGTAAGGAAAAAAGAACAAAAAAACAAAGCGGTTTCATATGCTTTGAATGTTATTGCAAGCCATTAAAGTCATCTTGGAATGAATGAACCACCCATGGAACGGTTTTTGGAACAGAGGACAGTCTCAGAAAAGCAAAAAGGAGCTTTTTAATGTTCCCTATGACATATCCTACTTCAGTTTGCTTTACAATATCCCTTACTTTTACTCCAGTTTATTTAGCTAATGATTTAAGGGAAACAAAATCGCTTTAGTCAGGACATTTTTTTTTTCTTCTTCTTTGCTGGCAGAGAAAAAAAATGGCAATTTTTCCTGAACAGCAACCAAACAAAACCTGAAATTTACCACTGCCACCTAAAATAACAGATGTTAATTTCTCATTATGCATGCAGATTTTTGGCCACCTTTACACGCAATCATGGTCGTATTATGGTCAGTCTGTTTCTCTGGTGATTATTTTATAATGTGGAGAAATATGCAGTGGATTCAAAGACACAGGGACTTGTGACCACAACTCAAATAATATGCCATGATCTGACACCTCCAAGTGCTCATCAGGCTGAGGGAAGAATTACCTCATTGAAATGAGGCAGACTCCAAATAAAACCTCAAAATACTCAGTTTTCAGGTTCCAGACCTTTCTCTTTTCTGTTTATCATATTATTGCTTTTTTTTTTTTTAATACACAAGTCTTTCAGGTAAAAGCTGAGCTGACTGCCACAAGATTAATTCACCTTTCATTTGTACCTACTATGATAACATTTTGTGCTGCAACTAATGACGTAATATAACGGATATTTAATGTACTCATAACTTAATGTAAAGAAATGTTGCTATGTGACTTGCTCTAGGTAGCTGAGATATATTTTGATTTGACTCGTCTCACATTCTGTCACATCCCATCTGAGTTGTCCATCAGAAATATAAGTGACTGAAACAGGAGAGAACATAACATCTGAAAGACCAAAAATCACACACAGTTCATTTAACTTATTGCAGGCATTTGGTTGCTGTGGCTACTTATTTCCATAAATGATCAAAATCCTTCATTACTGAGACAAATTGCATGATACACAAACTAATTTCAAGGCACTTAAAAAAAAAAAACATATTCAGGGAAGCAGTTATCGTGAAGCGCTGATCAACCAATCGGAGACGGATCTCAGGAAAGAAGTAGGAATGTATGCTGCACAGATTAGAATAAATTACTCCTATGAATTTACCAAAAATGTCAACAAACTATTATTATAGACAAAATATAATCTCCTGATATTGAGCAGTTTTAATATCAAAGCTTATGAACATGTAATCATTCTATGAAACAGAAAAGACAGTTTCACATTTCAGTTTGTGTTGATCAGCATTTGAAGGTGGCTGATTATGAAGTGTTTTACATCCGAATTTCAACGGTTGCAAAGTGAGATCATTTATGTTTCTTCAAGTGCTAACAGGTGTTCACGCAGCACTTCTCGTGTGCGTAGAATTTGTCAAGATCATGACAGTCTTCACATTTTGAAGATCTCTTGAAATCATCGGCAGAGGATGCAGTTTGTGAAGGCGAAAGGCCTTCTCGGATGTGTTTATGTACCCTGCGGTTTATTTACAGGTAGAGCACAGAGGAATGTTGAAAGAAAATGGAACAAGTGTGTACAGAGACAGGCAAAAGGAAAAGAAAACCGGGGTAGATAAAAAGTTGTACTGGAGGCTGGTTTCCATAAAAAGCTAAACTAAACCTGTCTCATAATTAGCACCTATTTTGAAGAAATGAAAATCACATGTGTGAGATGATCAAGGAGGCAAATTGGTTCTAAATTACAAATTTCAATTCATTCCAGAGATTGTTCGACGGGAATGAGATTCTGTCCAAAAGCAGTAAGCCCTGAGAGATAAGCGTCATTATTCCTACAAAATGCAATTATCCATCATTCACAACTAGGTTTGGTGATGACAAAGTTATTTTTTGTTTTTTAAGGAATGAAAAATGCATCCCACCACAGACCATAATGTTGCAAAAGTGTAGTTCAGACACGTCGGCTTGATGGTATGACCAGCAAGCAGCCTGGGGGTTTTAAACCAGTTGCAATTTTATGGTTGGAATTCAAAATGGAAACGGTCTAGAACAAGATGCTTTTCTGCAAAATTTACAGTGTATCACAAGTATTTAACTTCCTCCACATTTTGTCACGTCACAACCACAAAAAATGTATGCATTTTACTAAGACTTGATATGAGAGGCCAACACAAGTCCAACATCTTGGTGAAAGAGAAGGAAAATCAAACTTTGCCTTTCAAATCCTTTTCAAATGAAATTCTAAAGAAAATTGTATTTGTATCTAGACAGAACCACCTCTCACTGCTGGACAGGTGAACGTGTTTCGGCTTAAGTCTCGACAAGCTTTGTACATACAGGCTGAATTTTTTACTGTTCTTCCATAACCCTAGTCAGATTGGACAGTGTCTCCGCATAGGAATTCTATATCTTCACAGAAGAACTGCATTTATCAACTCTATTTACTAATTACGTGACATCTGAAGTGGATTTACCAAATTATTTAACACATATGTGCACCTTTGGTATGATGTAGACCATTCGTTTCATTCTGTTGTGGAAATGCTGTGCAGATATTGTATGAAAACGTATAAAAAACAGCTACGTCTATGTATTTTATTACATTTATATTTACCTTTTGGCCTATGGTGTTAAGAGCCATTTTGCAGGGTCTAATTAATTAATTAATCCAAAGCTGCAGGTTGCAGAGTACTGCTTTATACCAATGAAAGACTTTGAAGTTGTGATGCACAGACATGAAAATGTTTATGTGGTGTTAATATGTTATTGTATCTTTTGCGTGAAATGTTCTTATGATGTACTGCAGATTGAATATGTTTCTTTTTTTCAATGATGAAAGCCATATCTCATCGCATTTAAGATGCCACAAAAGCCAAAAGATATGTGTCTAATTACTAGCTATGTTATTCTTCCAAGTTTCCACACTTGAGCCTAAAAAAGCAATTCATTTAAAGTTCAAAGATCTTTTTAAGACATGTTTTTAAAAGACAGAATGTTCGGCTGCTACAAGATTAAAAGAAAAAACAAACAAACAAGAAAAAAAACCTTTATGTAATGTCTGGGATTTTCTTTTCTACAAGATAAAACAGCTGAGTAAACATCCTCCCGAAGTGGTGATTTCATGTTTTCTTGCCAGCAGTTGTGCAGACTTTTGAGCCCCTTTTTAAGTTTAAAGGTTTTTCTTGGCATCGAGCACGTGTGCTTGCCTTCTTTGTGAAAATATTTAGAACCTGTAAATGCTGTTATGTCTAGACTGAGCCAGCGCGCTTTATCCGTGTGAAAACGGCTCCCTCCACCTCTATTGGTTTGCTTGAGATATTTGCAAAAAGAGGGAAAGTTTGGTGAAAGAAGGTGGCTGTGGTTGAGACGCCGCCTGCCAGCCGTGTGGGTTCATGGTTGAGTTAGATTTCATTATGGTCACCGCTGTGGCTGAGGTTTATCAGAATTGGATGAATCAGCTGAAAGTTTTGTCAGAATTTAAGTCTGGTTCTCTCTGAGGTCTGCGATTGGAACCAAAACTATTCGAGCACCACTCGACCCCATTGTTGCATTCTGTCGTTTTGTAAAAGTTGAGCTCACGCAACGCACGACGCTGAGGTGCCGATCCCTCCGTTCGTGCAGGCTCGTATTTTCACAGTAAAACAAGCACCTCCTCTTCCTGACCGTGACGCCAAATCCTCATGCTTGGCTTTATCTGTAATCTCTCTGTGGCACGTGGTTTGGGAAAGGTCTGGCTGTGTGGACCGCCACATGTACGGCATAGGGGGGTAAACGTAGGCCCTGCTCATTGGGTCAAACCTCTCCACCGCTGTTCATTTCATTAGTGGGTAGACGGCGCAGCGAGAGCTTGGCTTCAGTCGTCGGGGTTGTCTGTGTCTCTGGCATGTCAGCTCAGTCCTCTTGAGGTGCTGCTAAATTACGGTTTGGAAGCTGCCGCTCATGCTTCGGTAGTCGTTGCAGCCCTCCTGCGCTTTTTAAGACATTCCACCAGAGTCGTATAACTCACGTTCATGAAAGGTGATAACTGCAAGCATCACGTCAATGTCAGGTGGTTTCTAGATATAGGTCTGTGAGGTTTACTGAACAAGTAGAAGTTTATCGTCAACCGTTTATGATCTACTTCAATATTTTGGACTACACTGTGGCAGTTTTTTTTTTCTCACATACTGAAGTAAATATCTCTTGAACTTAGTCATGCTTTCCCATGTTACAGTGACAATCCCCAATGTGTTTTATTTGGATTTTATGTGACAAACCAACAGAGTTGTTTTACAAAAAAGTCAGGCGACCATTTCTATTTAGTCCCCTTCACTCTGACATAGTGCAACCTATTAACAGACTGCTGATCTCTATAACGAATGTACGAAACACTTTAAACAGCAAAAAAACAACATTGGACGTCACCCTGAGCACAACTTCTCAAATAGAAAATGTTTTAATACCGTGCTGTAGGAATGTTTATCTTCAGCAGCCTGTTACTGGTAATGGATGGTGGGAGGAAGGATTTTAAAAAATACATTTTGGGCTGGGGTTTGCCGTCAATTGCCAGTTTTGCTTTTGGCTATGAGCCACACAGGCAGTTGCCCAGAGCAGCATTAGAAATGGCCTCCTGCAATTTTGATTGTTTAGAGATTGGCTGAAGGTGGGTCTCGCCCATTGCACTGTTTATGTAAGAACCACCACTGGGCAGAGATATAAATCAATGGCTTTTATCAAGGCATTTTCATGAGTTACAGTTATATTTCTAACCCAGGGAAACAGGAAGTTCCTACGCCTGAGATGAACAAAATGAATGAAAACGATCAATTATCCAAAAAAACAAAACAAAACAAAAAACTGATGCCAATGTTGTAACACAAGTGGTTTGGTCCAGAAAAAAACACAAAGATTTTTTAACAGTTTTATTTTTTTCCAGGACGTTTCAATGCATTGAAATGTTTCTTTGTCTATAAGGTTTGAGGACGCTGTATCTCTCTAGATTTCAACTCTTTTGCTTGCAAAACAGCGGGCATTCAGACCTGCCTCTTAAATTACTGTGCATTTGCACTGAAACCACAGACCCCCACACCAGACAAGCTTCCTTGCCAGCCAGCCAGAAAGTCGGCCAGCCACCAAACACTGTCTCACTAATACTGTCTGCCTTCTCCTATTTATTTTTCTTAACATCTCTTTCTTTGCATTCCTCGTGTTTCTTTCGAGTGAAGATCTGTAGTCTCCAAAATGCATAAACAAACACGAGTTACAGAATTTTTTGATGAATCTCAAATAAACAGTTCAAGGAATTCTTTGGTAAATGAAGAATTTGGGCTATCTAGCTTTAGTTCCCAAAAGAAATCGCAGACTTCAGGCTAATCTCAGCACATGTGGTGCCAATGAACACACCTCTTTCTCTAAGTGCTTGTGATTTAAAGCATGCTATCAACTCCTAAATTACTTCCAATCCTGTTGCCAATTAACCATTTTGTGTAATGAGTTGTAATTGTCAAATTAGAAGATGTCAACTTATGTTCATATGAATGCTCTGCCCTGGAGCGGACTTTCATTGCGTAAACTTTTCTCTCTGGTGCTGAGAGGAAAACAAGCAAGTGACAACCACAAACGCTGTGGAAGTAACTGTCTCACAATTACGTGAGGAGAGAAAGATCTCCCCCAACCCCTATAAATTACCCAGTTTCATAGAAAGAGAAACATGATGCTGCTACTGCACACACGTTACTGACATACATGTATACTGTAGAGGAATGCGGAGACAAACGTATGAGTGGAACTTTTTCACATTTTGTCACATTACAACTGTAAACCTCAGTGTGTTTTGGTTGGGGCTTTATGAAGAAGAACAACGAAGGTAGAGCACCATCTTTAAAAATATGTTTTCTTCATTAGTTTTGCAAAGAAAACTCTTAAAGGATGCTCTTG
Source organism: Poeciliopsis retropinna (assembly GCA_010277075.1). Taxonomy (NCBI): domain Eukaryota; kingdom Metazoa; phylum Chordata; class Actinopteri; order Cyprinodontiformes; family Poeciliidae; genus Poeciliopsis; species Poeciliopsis retropinna. Next base: position 10,176,462 of record VMRM01000016.1, read on the forward strand.
TAAAATTTTGCAACGCATATCGATTTGGACTTAGCCCTGGGCTTTGACTGGGCCATTGTAAGATGTGAGTACAGTTTGATCTAAATCATTTTGTTGTAGCTCTGACAGAGTTGAGTGTTATTATCCCAGTGGAAGACAGACTTCAATCCCAGCGGCGGCTTTAGAAATCCTCAGATCATGATGCTGCCACCACCATGTTTCAAAGTGGGGGACGGTGCGTTGAGTGAGATGTTCAGTGTTAGTTTTCTTGTACGCGTAGCATTTTGCATATTGACTGGTGTATTTAATTTTGGTTCTAATATGATCTGAGCAGCTTCCGTCACATGTTTGGTGAGTCAAATTATATGTGCCAAACTTTAATTTTTGACTGTCACGACTTCCTGTGACCTGTCCAGGGTGAACCCCACCTCTCGCCCGGAACATTAGCTGGAGATAGGCACCAGCACCCCTCCCACAGCTCTAGCCATCCGTTTTCTAACACAAGAGTGTTAGAAAATGGATTGATGGATGGATGGAGGGATGGATGAATGGATGGATGACTTTCTGCTAGCATTATTTTTCTGTGTGTCATTTCCAGCAGTACTTAATGAACCGTTCACGCAAGGTGATTATTAGAGTGGTTTATTGTATTTGTTGCGTACCTTCACTAAAACACGTTAGAATGCTCTGTGTTTCTGCTTAATCTTGTCTATTCCACTTAAATATCCATCACCGCTCTTTTGCAAACTTGTCATACAGTGCTGTAAAAGTACAGCACAGCTGCGTGCTAATTGCCTCAATAAACCTCTATGTAAAAATGTTTGCTACGCAATAAAAATTAACCACATTTACAGAATTTCCTTGCCTAATAAAGTGGTGATATTGTTGGCATTTATAAGCTGTTAGTCTGAGCCTCAAAATACATTTTGCATTCCAAATCACTAAAAACCTAACTCTTTAGCCCAAACAGGCCTTAAAAGGTTGGGGGTAGAGTTGGATTGGGAATGCACCTTGGTTTTGCAGGTTGAATCCAGTTGCACACACTTAACATTGCATGTTTTTTAAGACCAAAAACATGCCAAGAGTCCTCAGGTGGTTTTCCTGTTAACATAGGGCCATGCCTGTAAAAATATTTGGCCAAAGGCAATGTGGCTGTCTTTACCTGAGGTTAATTTGAGTTGACAGAAATGCATACTGTGGATGCCTAAGATCATTAAGATCTAAAGTTATCCCTGTTGCTGGTTCAGTTAGAAAAATAAAAATAAAAGCATGTTGCTGTTAACATAAGCTACATACTGAATGGAAAGAAGTCTGTATAAGTATATTTGAGTTTGAAACTTAGGGAATTAGAAACACGGCAGTCATGATATAAAGCTCCGCAGTCACCACTCATTTCACGGCATCTATTTTCCAACGACCCAGATTATATTGCGATCTTTTGAAGTGGGTTTTAATAGTAGTTTACCAAACTTTCTTATTTTCTGACTTCGTATTGACCCGGTTATCCAGTTTTTTGCGTTGTGTTTCCAGGCATGTTATTACCAGTGTCCAATGCCACGTTTACACGGAGCTGGTTTTCAGTGAAACCAAAACATATTTGTTGAGATCCAGCCACTCGTTTACACGTCTCCAGCGATTGCACTCTCTGACACCAGCACTTTTTGAAGCCCACTCTGAGTGGGAGTTTTTGGGAACACCCCTGCGGAGGTGTGAAGAACTCCGCAGATGTGAAAGCACACGTGCGCAGAACACACAGCTGCAGAGTTTGTTCTACGTATGCAAGAACAAACTCAAGTAAAACAATGGCAGATTGCACTGTGTTGTGTACGCTATTTAACCTGTTCAGTCTAACATAATATTGGATATGGAATGTGTATGTGTTGCATGAGCACCTGGTTCATTGGAGGTGGGTTACCGTTCTCTATATGAGGTAGAAGTTAGTGAGGTGGAAGCTAAGGTACCAAAAGCACATGCTTGCTTTGACAAGCTGAAATTACAGCGCCATTTAGTGGTTGAGGCATTAACAACAACAGATTAAATGTCTTAGCGGTGCTGTCTAAACATGGAACTTTTCACTAATCAACATCCAAAAAAATTCCAGACAGAAGTCTTGTGTAAACATGCCGTAAATGACCAGTTTTGAAGGGCCAGTCAGAATTTTACTCTTGATCAGAAACCATGTCACGCATAACTTAGTTATAGTGGCTAGTAGTGGTTGTTGTTTTTTTTTTTGTTGTTATCTTAAAAGTCTGCTCACACTTCTAAGACATCATAAACATTTTATCTACCAGGCCTTTCTAACCACCAAACAATAATTTACAAGATACTTCTTCTGATTCAGATTCTATGTAAAATTGTACATTGTTAGAACTTGGCTTGTTGCCAGGTGGCAAGGTGGTTTTGCTCAGCAGAAGCAGTCTGATTTTTCATATTGGGGAGTACGGACGTGTTTGGGCACACAAATTCAATGACTTGAACAAGTGAGCAAATACTTTTGGCAGTATGGTGTACTTTAGAAATTTGTAACATTTAAAACTTATTTCTTAAAAACTTATGAATATTTATCAATGCAAGAGAGCTGAAAAAGGTTCATCGAAGCTCATAGATGAAAGCCTTTATACCAGAACAATTTTCAACTTGTCTTCCTCTCTCACCTACAGATCTTTGTGTGTATGAGAAGCTTGGGATGCCGGTGACCATGCTGTTGGCTCCTGTCTGCGTGCTGCTGATGCTTGGGGGGCGTGCTTTTGCTGGAGGTTACCCCCCCATTCCTCATGTGAAGTACATGCAGCCCATGATGAAAGGACCTGTTGGACCTCCATTTCGAGAGGGCAAGGGACATTATGTTGGTAAGTAATCCCTCTTTCTACTATGATTTGTTTTCACAAACCACACGGAGGAGCAGACCGCACAGCCATTCTGCAGCCTAATAGGTCTATTCTCTTTCTGTAAATAGACCTAATATTTGAAACCTATGTTCAACGTACACAAATATCCCTCCTCTGGAATCTGGCATTGCTCAGTAGGGGCCTATTAAAGGTCCGATTGCCAAATGTTAGTTGAAGTGAGTGAACGGGGCTAGTTGTTCCTCACACCATCTGGATGCCGTTACTTCAATGTTTTTAATCACATATTTTCCAGGAAAGAAAATAAATTACTTGAAAAAACACTCAGGGGAAGGAGAATAGAGATGGGGGGATGGGTGGTAACCATCACTGTACAACAAATGCACACTATCATCCCCCTTGATGATCAAATTGGACTTAAAGTGTACCTGACCAGTTCTGGATCATGTGAGAGGTGGCAAGAGTAATCAGAGGCACCGTTTCCAAAGCAAATATCAAAGCAAACATAATTACATAAAAGGGCGTTTAAATAAAAGAAAGAAAACATGAGTGAGATGGGGAGATTATTTGATGGTCACGTTTAGCACCTAACTCTCCTGTTGAAACTTCAAAGATCTGTCAGGAGCATTAACAAGACCACAGGGATTCATTTTCTCTGTGAATAGTGAGCTCAGACCTGAGAACTGAACACTGCTCTTTGATGAATGGCTCAAATAGGATGCATGATTTTACTGCCACCCAGTGGTCAAGAGTCATCACTACATCCCTACATTGTCACCTGACTGACAAACATGCAGACATTCATAACAGAAATAAACTTGCAGAAAGAGATAAAAAACTTTCTTGATTTAAAGTGTCTTTAAAAAAATAATGCTCATTAAATTCTAAGGAAAGCAAATAAACAAAAGAATCATCTTCTGTATAATGTAACATAATGAAAGGTGAGACTTAGAAATTAGGTCAGATCTTAAAGTGCCATATTATGCAAATTAATTTAAAAAGTGCTTTTTAAAAATAGATTATTTAGTCAAATAATCATTGCAAATTAGAATTTATTTTTAAATTAATCAATAAAGAAATAGAATGACTGAACAAAACTTTGTCGCCATAAACACTGAGTGCATATAGAAAACAATTTCTGAATGGCCCAAGCTTTTGTTTAACAGTATTTGCTAAATTACTACCTGTATGTTTTTTGGTATTCTTTCTATTAATAAAATGTGTTTAATTTTATGTTTCTTATTTCATAAATACAAATGGCTGCAAGACTTATGCAGTACCAGCAGAGGGCAGTAAAAGCTCCAAGTTATATGTTGAATATCAGAACTAAAGCTCTAGAGATTGTTGCACTGAAAGGCACTTCAACAGTCTAAAGTCAAATTCTCAGTCGAAAAGGTCCTTTTTGATATTATATCTGAAATTCATTAGTATTTTTAAAGTTCCTTTTAAGGATTCCATAGTTTGTTTGCAATTAATTTATTCATATTATATTAATGAATCTATATCTTGTCAGATGTTGTATATGTATGAAAAAGAAAACAATAAAAAGATTGTTTAAAATACTTAATTTAATGTTAACATGGCGACATGGTGTCAGCAGATGTGTGACATCTAAAACAGTTGTTGTAACAACAATATTCGCATGGTAAAAGTACTGCAAAAGAGAGCTGCAAACAAGATTACACTGTGGAATAACTTAAGTGGCTTTAATTCTTTGCAAAATAAAAAGAGGGAAAGCAATGATTATTCTAACTACTTGATTTTTGTTTTCTAGATATGCCACCTATGATGAAAGGGGAACCAGGTCCTCAAGGGAAACCTGGACCAAGAGGCCCTGCTGGGCCACCAGGATTACCAGGAAAGCCTGGACTGGGAAAACCAGGTCTCAATGGACAACCAGGGCCTCAGGGACCTCCAGGGTTTACAGGAATTGGTAAGCCTGGACTCCCAGGTCTCCCAGGAAAGATTGGGTCAAATGGAATGCCAGGAGTTAATGGCGAGGTTGGACCTCGTGGTGAGCCAGGACCCCGTGGACTTCCTGGGCCCCCTGGTGTCCCAGGCCCTGCTGGTTTATCACTGAATGGAAAACCTGGACTCCCAGGTATCAGAGGTCCACCTGGAGCTCGGGGTGAGCCAGGATTAAAAGGTATTTCTGGCCCACCAGGTGAACGTGGACTTAAGGGTGAGAATGGTAATGGGAAACCAGGAATTCCGGGTATCAGGGGGCCACCAGGTCTAAAAGGCAGTACAGGACCCCCTGGTTTTCCAGGCATTGGCAAACCAGGACAAAAAGGTTTACCAGGACCACCTGGACTTAAAGGTGATGAAGGACTGCCAGGAAAACTAGGAGAACCAGGACAGCCTGGGCCACCAGGTCTACAAGGTCTTCCTGGGCCAGCTGGGTTGGGGAAGCCTGGTCTAGATGGACTTCCAGGAACACCGGGTCCTGTGGGTCCTAAAGGTGAACAAGGGACTCGAGGAAATCCTGGAACTCCTGGCGCACCTGGCTATGGAAAACCTGGTCTAAATGGGCCAAAAGGAGAAAAGGGTCATGGTGGATTTCCAGGTCTCCCTGGGGACAAGGGAGAACAAGGAATCGTTGGTCCAATTGGGGTGCCAGGTCTTGATGGACAACCAGGACCACAAGGCATTCAAGGTCCAATGGGACTTCCAGGAAAACATGGAATGCCAGGGCAGAAGGGAGAGCTAGGACCCAAGGGACCCCCAGGACTGCCTGGACTCAAAGGTGACCAAGGCCCCAGTGGTATCCCTGGGCGACCTGGTTTCCCAGGGGAAAAGGGCATCTCTGGACCTAATGGTCCTATTGGTAAACCAGGCCCTAAAGGTGAGTCAGGGCAAATTGGCCAACCTGGGAATCCAGGGTTGACAGGTTCTCCAGGGCCTAAAGGTGAGGTAGGCTTTATAGGGACTCCGGGCCCCAGAGGCCAGTCAGGAATTCCTGGTCTCCAAGGGCCTATGGGTCCTATGGGCCCACAGGGTGCCCCTGGACCACGGGGAGAAGCTGGACTTCCAGGGACCCCAGGGTTAGGCAAACTGGGTGACAAGGGAGCAATGGGTCCACAAGGTCCACCAGGAAAACCAGGGCCTTCTGGGCTTAATGGTATACCTGGTCCACCTGGTCCTCCTGGACCTCCTGGCCCTCCAGGAAATGGCCAAACTGTTGCTGCAGGGGTCACTGATGCAGGACTGGGTGGTGAAGAAGTACCTGGGGACAGGAAGGGTCCTGCATACACTCAAGTTCTCTCTGCCTCACTAGCGCCAGCGTTCACTGCTATTCTCACCACACCATTCCCACCTTCTGCCCTGCCAATCAAATTTGATAGGACCCTGTATAATGGACAAAATGCTTACAGCACTTCTACTGGCATCTTCACCGCTCCTTTATCTGGCGTCTACTACTTTGCGTACCACATGCACGTGAAGGGAACTAGCCTGTGGGTGGCTTTGTACAAGAACAATGTGCCAGCCACTTATACCTACGATGAATACAAGAAAGGCTACATGGACCAAGCATCTGGCAGTGCAGTCCTAGAGCTTAAAGAAGGTGATGAGGTATGGGTTCAAATGCCCTCAGATCAAGCAAACGGCCTTTACTCTACCGAGTACATCCACTCCTCCTTTTCAGGATTCCTGCTCTGTCCCACATAACCTTTTCTTCTTCAAAAAAAAAAAAAAAGTTCCTATATTTGTGACTCAGATCAGCCCTATACCCAAGACACCTGCAGCCATAATAGAAACAAAAAAAAACCCATAACATGTTAAAAAATATTACAATCACATTATTTCTCTCCCCTCCAGCAGTCCCAGTTTTTAAAAAAAAGTGTGAATTCTATATGAAATGTTAAAAGGCAGGGGAAGGATTGTCATACTGTGTTCTTTTAATGTCCTTCAAATGTATGTTTTGGATTATATTTTGTGATGTTTTTAGCCTATATTATTTTAATTATTATATTGTCATATTTTGATGTTATTATTTGAACCTTGTCATCAGTATCGCTTTTGTCTGTTGGATTTAGACTTGTAAGTGCCTTACACTTAATGAGTGAGTAACGGACCTTCCCGTGTGACTGCACATACTGTCAGACAATATGGTCGCCAAAACTTGGGGCAGGAGGGAGACATGTTTCCCGGCAGCAGTCGCTTCTGCGTGTGTAATTTAAATAATTATTAGAAAAAAAAGAAAAAGAAAAAAAAAACCTGCACAAAGAGTAACACTTCAACACAAGATCACAGTTTTTTTCTGTGAAAAGAAATCAAGGCATTTGGTCCTCCAACACTTTTATTTTGCCCAACTTCTAAATTTCTCAAGAGAAATTTATACTTTATTATTTGTTGGTATATGAACCTATTGGGTGCTATTTTGTTTCTCTGGTTTTTTTAAGTTTGAGACCAATTAGGATGTGAATAGAGTTTGTATTTACATGCAGTAAGAAATGTATAACAAAAGCGTCTGCCAATGGACAGTAAAGACTGTCTATTGTTAGATTAGCTTGGATTGATTTTTTTTTTTCATTTGCACTGTCTTATTGCACCAGAGATTTCGTTTTCCCCCAATACTCAATCGTTCATACATCTGATTCAAAAGGAAAGGAAATAATCCTATAAACTAATAATTCTACATCACGTACCAGTTCAAAACACAATGCCAGAAATGTCCCTTTCTTCTTATTAGAGAAAAAAATATGTGAAAATGGTAAAAGCTTGAGTGTACTCCAGTACTGGAGATGCAGATAAATTTCAAACAAAATGCCTGTGACTATGCCACCCGTGAATTTTGGCACTTCTAGTAAACATATGTAGAGAGGCTTAACACTGTAAACTGGGGTTTTTGAAAAAAAAAAAAAAAAAATCGTTCTTTAGATTGATCATGCTTATTTGCTAGAAGGAAAAAAAAAGTCACCTTTTAATAAAGAAATTCCTTAAAACCTAAAATAAGAAAAATGATGTAATTTTTTTTTACCTCTTCAATAATAAATGAATCATATCGAGGCACAGTTGACTAAAAGAAATGGTATCCAATTTGCCGATTTCTTTTGAGCTTTGCTGAAAAAATAGAGAACCCAATTGGCTGTTATCAACAATAAGAACATAATTTGTACCAATCGTTTCTTGAAAATACTTCCCGTACTCAGCCTAGTGTAATAAACTACTTAATGTCATATTTGGGCGTCATCGGAGAGATGCAGTTCTATTTACTATGCAATTAATAAGGAGGCAAGAGTTGTGGATAATAAAAGACCTATGGTAACATTTTCCATTGTTCTAAGATTGATTCCAAGATTTTAATTTGTCATAAATAATTTTCCCCAGATTGAAAATAATAAAACATCTCTATCTGCATTAACCACCTGTCCTGGCTTCCTAAATTTGCACAACTCTTTTCTAAGGGCTGCAAATGGCCCCTGGGCAGCACTTTGGACACCGCTGTTTCGGAGCCTTGCTAACCGTGGAGATTCTGCTACCATTTCCTATGTTATAAAGATTAAGATGCATCTGTCTCGATTTAATGGCTTCTTTTGTTGTCTTTTAAATTTTTATGACTGCCCCCCTTTCTCCCATCAAATCTGCACCATGTGTAAACGGGAAGTCGTGGAGTTCTCAAAAAATAAGCTTCTACAGAGTCTGAGCGACTTAAAATTGCAAACTATGACAATATTGTCCCTGTATGGTTTGGCATTGGTGAGATTAAGAGATTAAAAACAATTATTTACGTACAAGGTTTTTCTTAACACTCTGAACAAAATCCAGTCAAGTTGAAGGTTGGATTTGTTCCAAATGATTTCATCCATAAGAGGAGTATGTATTATTATGTACGTTTAGCAGCCGTGCCAACAACTTGTGATGGGTACTGTGCGTCCAAAACTCTGAACAAATAAGGATTTTTTTTAAGCGAATAAGAAAAGGGACCAACAGAAATTCACCAGTTGTGAAATACAGGTTGTGTAACATTTAACAAACCCCCAGTTTATTTCTAGAAGAGGCAGCAGGTCAGAGGTAAGAGCTCTGTATTTGCTCACTACTGCTGGATGAAACATTGAAGATCTTCCTGTCAATAAATGCATGGGTGTATGTGTGTGGTTGTTTTTTTTTTTTTTTTTTTTTGGCTGTGTCACGTTGTCCCCCTTCTAAAAGTCCGGACATGAATATTTCAACAAACATAATAATAAACTTGAACAAGCTTATGAAGCCTTTGGAAACGCTATGATTTTGTTAATGTTCCTCAAGAACGCTTGAGAATCGGAACATCAGAATGCTTTCAGCTCCCTCTGGGTTTTGGCAGGAATTCCACAGGAGGTTTTACATCACGAGTCTCTGCTGAGAGGAGAAAGAGAAATAGCTACTGAAATAGATGATTCCTGTGACATGGAAAACAGCCAAAGCTGAAGCGAGATACCCATGATAATATCGAGGAGTATTCATGATTAACACTGAATTTGCTGTTTTTCCATGTTTTGACTCATGCAAGAGGAACCACGGCTTGCTGTAACTCTGGGCTGAACCAAGTCAAACGAGAAAAGTAAACAGTTTTTTGAGATGTGCTGGTTTCAGCGGCTGTTAGTAAGCTAAAACACACAGTGCACGGCCGGGGTAAAATCTGCCATATATGCAGTGCCTTGCAAAAGTATTCACGCCTTGAACTTTTACACATTTGGTACCGTAACCAAAACCTGCAGTGTATTTTATAGTAAGGATTCATGTTCACCGCTCCTGATGAAATACTTTGCAGAACCACCTATCACGGCGATTGTTTCATTCACTCTAGGGGATCCTCTACCAGCTTTTTGCACATCAAGAAATTAAAGCTCGGTGTCTGTGAACATCGACTTTCAAGTGTTGCCACAGCTTCTACGTTAAAAATGGGTCATAAAGAAAGCATCTCCAAACCGTTGTACTGCCGTCTCCTCCCTGCTCGGCTTGTTGCAGTCTGTACTAATACTTCTTATGGCTTTCTTTTTCAAGTACCTTTTTTGTGGACTGCAAGGCCAGTACATGTCCTTGTCAAAAGGATTCTTGCACCTGATCTGTGGGTCTCTGCAGCTCCTCCGGAGTTGCCACGGACTTCCTGGCTGTTTCATTGACTAATCCTCTCTATGTCTGCGACCTGTCACTTTGGGTGGGCCATTGTCGTCTTTGCAGCTGTACTCCGTGGCGATCTTACACATTGAATTCCGCCTCCAACACATTGGATTTTGTGGTTCCAGCATGAAACATGAAAAGGTTCAAGTGATACTTTTGCTGAACACTGAGTTAAAGAGAAAAGCCGAAGTCTGTTCTTTTATTTCTCTGAAATCCAACAGAATCTGCTTGTATTGCCCAAACACTTGTTACACTGAAAGGAAACAGCTTTACACCTTCGGAAATGGAGATGATCTTTCTGCCAAACATTGAGATCTGCAATTAAAAGGAATGTATGCTGTTAGACAGATTTTCTCCCCACATAATTGATCCAGTCACTAAACAGTAACCCTTTAAGTTGCTCTAGAATAGCAATCAGTATTTTATACTAACATAATGCACTTACCCTTTTCTTCACATAGCATGGGCACACCAACAACTGCTTGTGTATCATTCAGTACGGTTCCATAACACATTCTAAGACTTGTTTTGTGCTGTTTGTTTTTTTCTTTGTGTGTGTGTTTTGTTCTTTCGAACTCATCTTGTAGTTTTGAACAAAAGAAGCGCTGATGAGAGTCACACGTGCTTATTGCTCTCTTTCCTTAAGTTTTTACAGACAATGTCACTTGCTTGCTGAGTTTGCATTGTGTGCAAATCATTTTAACAAGTGTCAGTGAGATCCTAAGACCAAATTATGTATTAGAACTGTTTCTTTTTTGTCTATATTGAACAACAAAAAAAAAGAAGAAAAAAAAAAAAAAAAAACAATCGAAAAAGAAAAAAAGAATCCCAACAGTTTGCTTCGGTTCTTTAAGGGATATTTGTTTGTTTTTATTTTCAGTAGACACAAACGGCCGTTCCCATTTGCACATGAAATTAATGGAGATGTATTTATACATTATTGATAATTTAATAGAGATGCCAAAACTGACCACCGAAGCCTGGAACATACAAATGGTATTTAATAGCATTGACTAGTTAATAGCCTTTGTAACATGTAGTTAGCATTCTAGAGTTGTTTGTGAAGGTTTATTTGTGAACGTTTATTTTCTTACGTGTCACGTACAATGTAGTAGCGTATGTCTTCTTTTTTTTGTTGTTGTTATACATGACTATTGCTTGCACTCTGCAATAGAATATGGGTATAAAATGCACTCCTTTTGATTGAAAATGTTTGTCTGCTTATACAAAATCTACAGTACTTGATTGTATTGATAACACATCAATAAAAATAGAGAAAAAAACAACCTTTTGTACTCTTGTCTCATGCCTCTTTGTGTGTAATCATTTTATATAACATGGGAGTATTTTACTTTGTAATTTGAATTGCTGAAATAAGTTAAATTTTTAGTGATATAATCATAATACGCTGAAATTAACCTGTGTGAGTGAACAACACTTGTTAAGGAGCAGATTTAACGAATATTTATTTATTTTGTATGTAATGATTGCGGCACAAATTGGTTGTGGGAAGCTGTTGCAAGCAAGTAAATGGTCGCTAGAGGGAGCCACAGAGCTCTATCGAGCAAAGACCCAGCCAGACTTACCTGAGGGATTTCTGAAGGTCCCAGGCGGATGTGTCGATAAACCTTTGAGCCAGTTAAGATCCAAAAATATAGAGCGGATCCAAAAAATAAGCACCTTACCAAGAGTACCTTGCTGTTAGATTACAAAAGTATCAATTAAATACAAGGTCTGACATTGCATTGTAAATATGGAAAGCTTAAAAATATTTGAATATGATTTAAGAATTAACTGACGACGTATTTTTCAGTAATCTTAAATTTCATAGATGGACGATGGAGGATTAAATAATCTTAAATAAGCACGCTTGTATTTGTTTGGAAATTGCTTCTACGGACACGTGACAAGTATATATATATATAAAACAAATAACCCACGAGCACAGGGATGAATTGTTGTTCTAACTTTCTGGAACTGTCGTCACCATGGTGAGCTGTCATTACTCACCCGGATTCCTCTTACGTCTTACTGACGCAACTCTCCGTGTTGCGTTTAAATGATTCAGGTAAACTAATGTAACAATCGGTTTTCATCTTTGTGTTGTTTCAGTAGTGGGGGGAGAGCTGAAAAGCATTTTTCAAAAGTTGTATTCGGTTAGTTATCTTTTTTGTTACAAGTTCAAATTTAAAACCGTCACATCAATTTTAAAGATACTTATCAAATATTAAAGTTAATTCGAGAAAAAAGTTTCATCGTGAAGAAAAGATTTAGAGAAAAGAAAAGCTGAATTTTCAATAAATGCCAGTGTTTAACAGATTGTTGCATTTTACATTAGATTATAGTAGTAGATATTTTTTCTCTTGTAGCACATAAATGCAATGGTAAATATTTGTACTAGGTCTTAATTTGGGTGTGTAAAAATACAGTGTCCTTAATAAGTGATCATTTGACATTTTATGATTTACAACATTACAAAATTAAGAAGAATGTTTTAACTTGGTAAATTTTACTGCTTTTTTAATAGTTGCATTATTCTATGCCTGGTTTTTCTGTTATCATTAATTTAAAAGGTGTTAATTCGTCTAAAGGGAGCTATACATTCTACATTTTTTGTATTTACAAAGGATGCATTTGAAATAGCGGTCAAAACAACGTCCAACAACAAAACATTTAATGGTTTCCCCTACTTCACGCAATACGTATGTGCCCAGTAGGAATGCGTACATGGTTCTGAATTTGCTTTGTTGTACCTTCTGGATTGTATCATTCGTAATACAATTTCCGACTGTCCGCAAAGGCGCCGGGAGGCTCCTCCCCTCCATCATAGCTCGACTTCCAACGAGAATTGAGGGTGCTACATTGAAGAGGAACAAAAAGGCGACCTGACAGCGGTGTTTTCTCTCCCTCCACTTTCTCCGGGGTAGTTACGGGATTTCAATGTTCAGCCTGATCCTTGTGAGTATTCATTGAACAAATTACGAACAGTGGCTTTCCATTTTGTTGTATGACTAATTAGAAGTGGGGTATTACATGATAAGAAGGTTTCTACGGTACATGGCAGCCGCAGTAAGTTGCATGAGGGCTCGCCTGATAAGGCGAACCACTATGTTAGCCTAGCTTCATAGCTTAGATAGCCACGACTCTCGCCGCTTTTTACCCAGTAAGATGTATTACGAGGCAAGAAAATGTTACCAGTTTGTTTATTACCTCAGTGTGATGGAGTACACATCTGGGAAAAGTCTTAAGTTATTGAGACTTTCTCAGATTGAACGTTGCTAGTGGTGACGGCAAAATGCGGAGTTCAGCTAACCCGCTAGCTAATGTAGCGGTATTAGCGTGCTATTGTGACCACTGCCATTTCACTGAAGAAACTGAGCATTTCGAACGGGTTTTATTGAAATGTCGACAAGAAAGTTCACCGTGAACGTTTCAAATATTTTTTTTTTTTTTGCCAAAGCTAAATATTACTCGTTGTGTCACATTGGCGGTTAATGATACCTTTAATTGTACATTGAGCTTGCGAAACAGCTCAAGCTTAGCAGATCGTGTTGTATGATCTAGTTCGCCTTTAACCAGTGGTTAACGTTTTTTTGCTTCAAGTGTAACATTGACCGCAGATGTACTATTATGACTTCTTCATTTATAGCAAGTGGTGGTCATCTTACGTCCTGGGATTTAGTTCTTTTGCAGAGCAACGTCAGTAGTTTTGGTAGAACAGCGTTGGCTCCCAGATGGCCAAGACTGGCAATGGTTTAAGGCGACTGAGTTAGCCGGTTCCACCCTGAGTGACAAATGTTGACTCAATTGTGTGGTTGACCTATTTGTTCGAAGCTGTGATCTCGGCCACCATTTAAACTTGCTCTGTTAGTTGAGACTTTTCAAATAATTACCTATATGTGTATATTTTAAGCAGTTGAAAATCCGAAATTCTGGGCAATTTATGTCTGTCAATTCACACTCAAAATATCTGTATAGATTTTTAATTGAAACTTAGTTTTATTATGTGCACTTTTCAGTAAAGCGTAATAAAATAATCATCTATACATTTACTTAGACATGACTATTGCTTGCACTCTGCAATAATTTAAAGATTAAGATCACTTCAGGACATAGTTAAGTTGTTTTGTTTTTTCATACCAAAAGTTCTGACTGTACTTTGCTGTATCCCAACATGAACTTAATAGACAATGCACTGAATACTAAATTTACGTGTCAATTTTTAGAAGCTAAAATTCCACAATTGCAAATAAGCAGGTTCGACAGAGATAGCAGAGTCCTCTTAAGAGGGAAATCCAACGACCGTTACAAAACGGACTCGATGATAGAAACATACCCGTTCCCCTCACAAATCAACTGAACTGACACCTTGTCGAACAGTTTACACACACAGCCATAGTATTTCCACCGGTAATTTACTTTGATGCAGAAATTGCTGCTATAATCGGGGTTGGACTGGTCTGTAATTTATCCTATCTGGTGTTTCTTGAAACAGAAAGCACCCCTGCATTTTAGCTTTTGTGGGCTGAAGTGAAATGAGGAAATGTAGTTGGGGGAGGAAGTTGACTTGAGCAGCTGTGACACTAAAGGCCACTGCAAATTCCCATGCCTCACTGGTTTTTGATTTAAGGCCACTCAGTGATTCCGGTTTCTGTGCTGGTTGTTAATTTCAATGAGGGAGTGATATGATATTGACGCTCTAAACATTCCTGCAAACATGGGCGGATAAGTGAATGAGTAACAGGTAAGCTAATTATACATTCCTGCTTATGAGTGAGCCTCAGCAAGGTGACCCACTTAGCTTGTAGTGGCAATAGAGGGTGAGGTATAGAAATCTGGGATACAAAGAGGTTTTTTTTTGTTTTTTTTTTGTTGACACAAAGATTATCCTGATGGTGTCTAATTGTAGCAACTGATTCAAAGGTTTGTTTCACAAAAGACCAGAATACCTGACAATCTGAGTAATGCCACATCAACTCTTTTTATATGACTCATGCTTCAACACATACGCAGGTCATTCCTGCTGGTGAGCTGGCTTTCTTCTTGAATCTAATTGGCACATGATGTACTGGCCAGTCTAGACAGAGTCTTCCTTGAATTCACTCCCCAAGATCACACCTTGCAGTCATATGGTCTCACACTGTAAGTTGTATGCTTATAAATGGATGTGGTGAATGAGACTTTGAGCTAGAGGGAATCCCATGACATGCGGCTTGTCATGAGAAACCAAGTCTCCCCCCCCACACACATACACACACTCGATTTGAATTTTCGACTTTTCTTTTAAGTGTGCTTAAAGTATGGAAGGTTGAGATCTAGTCAAACTTGAATGTCTCAGTTCGCAAACCTTTAGATGGGATTTCTTTGGGATAACCTAGTCTTTGGTGCATCTTTGTGTGTTTTCACAGCCGAAGCATTTTCTTTTTTTCACTGTTTTTAAATCCTCGCTGTTTCCACTGTAGGACCTGGGCCAAATAAATTTTCCCGGAAAGGTGTTGTGACTTTGTGGATGCACCTCGACACAAATGTTGAGGTTTGGTTTATTTGAGAATGGATGTCAAATATTTCTTAGCATTTTGTTTCCGTCATCTCCCACTTTAACTCAGTCGGAGACTCGCATTTTACTTGAAATTCAGATGGAACAGCTGTTTTTCAACCATAATATTAAAACTTAAAATGAAAATCAATGTTTTATTTTGCTTGGATTTAAATAGATTAATAAATAGAGGCTGACTAAGTAAGTACTCCTCCTGTCAATGTCAAAGCTAACTCAGTTCCTCATCATTGAGGATTACTAACCAACTTTAGACTGAAGGAAGTGAGGCGCGCTGCAATGCTTATTTGGTTAATTTATCTTTGGGACACAGAGTGCAAGATTTGGCTCCTAAAGGTTTGTACATTTCCTGACTTTTTAGAGTGATTTTAGGTGTTTTAGAGTGTAATCTCTGTGATATAAATTTGTTATCACTTTACAATAATGGGCTGCAATCCTGACCACAGTACAGTCTGCTCTGCTATAGATGTGAACCAATGGAAAGGCTGGTTTAGCATAATATGGTTTGATTAAATTCCATTTTTCCTTAGTTTGTAGTGACTTTACTAAAGTTATGAAGTCTAACCACTGAGGCTAAATCATTGGTATGAGTATATTTTTATTTGCTGGTCAGAGTTCCAGATTGCTTTGCTGGAACTCTGTTATTTCTCTAAAGTTATTTCTGGGGCTTCCAGGTAACTCAGCTGAATATGCAGTGGTCTTATCTTATTGCCCAGCCCCAAGGAGAGACTTGCTTTCAAATAAAAGTAAAGTCAATAAATAACCATGCTTTTAACTTAAGAGCAACTGTTCAAGTTATACGAAGAAAAAAAACTGTTGTTTCATGCGTACTACGTTACAGGAATAAAAGGGTAGTGTTTTATCGGTGTAGAAATGCACTGTGGCAGGAGGGGAAGTTCTCAGCCTTGGTTACCGTAACTGTGAAAGGCGAACCCCATGTACTGTAACACGATGCCAACTTATCAAAGCGGGTAACTGGGGGAGAACACCACCTGTGTTGTTGCCTGCTGGCTTTAAGCCCATCTAGCCACGGGGATGCTGTAAGTGTTGAAGGTAGGGTGGAGAAGACCTGCTCAATGTTGACTGGCTTTACATAGTTGTCTAAAATTGTATTTCTTTTCATTTTTTTTCTTTTTTCCTTAAAAAAAGCCCTTACATAATACAATCTTTTGGCTTTGTTAAGGGTTATTCTTGTGCATTGAAGTTGTGATCACTTCTCACCCTGTGAGCAGCAGGGAGTCAATCTCCACTTTTTTCTTTTTTTTCTTTCTTTCTTTGACCATTTGGATGCTCTCAACTTTTATATAGCAGCGCGTCACTCTGTGTATGGCTTTTCAGTTTTCCTGCGTAACGTATCTGCTAATGAGTCATGCTGTGTTCGGCACGGTATTCGTTTACAGTTGTTGCCGTAGCGTTCGGTTAAAGCAAAGACAGACTCATTGGGACTGTCTGTCAGACTAACACCTCGTGTAGATGCTGCTGCTGTGGTGTTGCCTGCTGAAACTATAGCAACAGGTAGGACTTGACCCTTGCTTTGGGTTAACTCTTGTGTGTGGCTTTTATCTTTTAACACTTTTCTATAATGCAATTATTCTGGTGTTGTTTTTTTTTATATGAAGCTCATGCATTGATTCAAAATCTGTTTTGGTCTAAAGTGCTGGCAGACATATAAACATCAATCTTGCTGCGTTTCTCTTATTACCTTGGCATTAATTTGCCTCATGCTGCAGCTGTTTTTTGTCCTCCCTCTTAAGAAGCTTATCAAACACTTAAACTGACTGACAGCTTCTCCCCGAATGACTCTAAACTTACATGGTCTTCACGAACATAATCTCAGAACAGAAGGGATTTGTACCCAGTAGCTGTGATTGTATAATTAAGTGTATTTTCCCTATTAAGAAAGTTGCCATTCCGGCAGATGGACCTTGCTGTCCATTTCAAACATTTAGGTTTAACGCTGCATGTCCAGTCTCTTGCTAGTCTCAAATATATGAATGTTTAAAGATGTTGCCTTTGTTCAGATCTCTTCACAAAGAACACCAGAATTCCCTGTTGAAGCACTTGTTGCTACCACAGAGATAATTGTTGATATAGCAACAGGCGAGTCCTGATGCAGCTCTCCGAATGCAGCGTTTGCTTCCAAATGTCAGCAGAATTGATGTTGCAGTGGGACCAAACCTCTTGGTAAATATTTGTACAGGCGCTCTCTTGTTTCTGTCAGTGTTGGCATTCTTTTGTAAAGTAGATCTTTATTTTAGTGGCTCACCTTTACATCCTGCTGTAGTACATCTCTCTGGTTTTGTCACATGCATATCGATAATATTTGACTAATCCACAGCCCAGACAATTAAACAAAAAACATCTTTTTAACTATTAAACGATAAACTAACAAGTTAATGGTTTCTACAGACAACTTCATGCAGCAGTTTGGACTTTGAGCATTGGCTATGGATGCTCCAACTAACCTGTTCATTGCAGTTTGGGTGGAAGTCATTATGTAACATCTGCTCATTCCAAATGTTCACATCGAGAGGAAAAATACCCAGTTTAACACTTTAGCAATGGGAGAGGGTGTGTATGCCAACAAAAATGCCAAGAACGAACTATCAACTTTTTCCTGGTTCACATGAAACTTTTTAAAATACATTTTGCAGTAAAACTACCATGGGTAATACGAGTTGTTGTTCTAAAAGTCACACATTTTGTTAGTTTTAGCCTAATGCTTTCATTCCATCTTAAAATATCAATGATTTTAAGTTTGTAGACATTCTTCTGGAACTAAAAGCAGCACATAAACCTGTTTCACCACTAAAACCAGAAGCACACAATGGAATTGGAAAAGTGTTTTTTTTTTTTTAGCTTGATCATAATTCTGGGTCAGTGTGGTTGATAATATAATTATCTGAAGAAAAATAATATTTTATACTTGGTTTCAAAATTAAAAACACACTTGTGGTCTGAAGGATTCTTGAACAAACTGTTTGCACTTTTTTAGTTTCGTAAAAACGGATATAGATCGAAGAAATGCTTTATTGCATAAATTGAGATAATCAAAATGGTCCTTTAGTTTAGTGCTGATGGTAAACCATGAGTCGGGTAGCCAGCTTCAGCCTTAGTGCGCCACATCATACGACCTTATCTTATTGTACTTGCAAATTGCCTTTTTCCTATCTGGTTCCCCAAATGATGTCACACAAAGTTGCAAAAGTAAACGGAGGCTTTTTGGTTGTTTTCCGCCAGCTGACGAGCAGGCGGAAAACAGCGTCTTTATTAGTCAGCTGGGGCAACTCGAGAACTATTTTCTTACTTGCGTCAACAGAAGAGTTTCCAACATGGATTCAAAATGGTGGCAGACATATGAAGCAAAAGCAACAAATGTGCTTCTTTTTATAAGTTGAAATAATTTATCATTCATAAAAGTGTCTCTTTTTGTGACTTGGCTAGATTGCCAAAGCACATTTTTGGCTGGAACAGCAGTGCTACTACCCCTTAGACTTGTTAAATTTTCCTAGTGTATTTAGTAATAATTTTGAGTTTTATTATTTTGTCCCACAAGTCATTTGATTCTTTTGGTAGATATGTTTTAATTTAATGAAAAAAACTAAGACAAAAAGGACTACTTTGATGGTTTGGCGCTTGTTCTGATACTGCACATTTTTTCCCCCTTTCTGTAAGCCCTTTTCTCTGCCCTTGCCCATCCTCTAAGCACCATCATAAGGCTTTGATCGTTGCATTGTTTATCTGTGCTCACTCAGAGGCTGTAAAGCGATGCGATAAGTGGCCCTAACCATGCAAAGTACATGTGTGCTGGGTGTTTTTTTACTTTTTTTTCATAGGAGTAGGGAGGGGATTTCCATATCTCCCCTACCACTAATAATTCCCCTACCTCCTGTTTCTAGCTTACAGGGACACACAGAGCCAGAACAACAAGCACTCCAACTGAAGATTAGCTTCTGTCCTCTGAGAATACAGCAAGACAACCTGTTGTGCTGAACAGGAGATAGTCAGCATGCCCAGTTTATAATAACATAAACACAGCAAATAGTCTTTGTTTAAATCCCAATCATTTAGATTGTCAGCTAATTTGACTTTGGACGATATTGTATAAATCCTTAGATTTTAAGTGCCAATTATAAAAAAATTAAAATAAAATAATAAAAAATAACCTTAGATTTAAGTGAATATGTGACACTAAGTTGATCTTTCTTTATGGAAATTTGAGGTTTGTACCCAGCAAATTTATACTAAGCTACCAGTAAATAGGGGATCTGACAAATTACTGCTAAATATTGTGCATTTGAAAATAGACATGCTGATGTCTGACTGTTGTAGAAACTGCAAGCAAAACAGGAATATACCGGTTTCAAAAGCCAAACTGTAGCACTTTAAATTTAATTAAAATGTACTGCTTTTGCAAACCACTGGTTGGTTGTGCAATCTTTTCTGTATAGGGCTGCCCGCATTTTGATTACATTTACTGAAATGGCACGTATCCTCTCTTCTGTCATTGGTTCGAAAGCTCAGTTTGCTCACAAAACTGCAGTTTTTACTGTTTGACATTTTGCTTTTAGTTCCCCAAAAAGTTGCATATATAGACTTTCTCTCTGGACCTTCCATATTCTGCTGTGTTGAATCTGTTGCAACTATATCGCCAACGCAGTGTCAGTTTGTGCATTATCTGTATCGCAAAGGACTGGAGTGTAGTAATTATTGGCTAATATATTACAAGTCTTATGAACTTGCATTGTGAATCCTTATGTAATAATTGGACAGGTGGACAGAGTCTCATTCAGCAGCAGATGCTCACATGGGACAAAAATATTAGCTACAATGTTAATGAGAGAAGAAACATATCGCCACCAACATCATGAACATATTTATTATTATTGCTATTAGATTTTCCTGGTTACCTTGAGACCAGTTACTAAATAGAGCCAGAATGTCACAGGATAAGTGAAACTCTTGCCATTTCTGTAAATTTTTTAGCTTGTCTTTGCCTGCCTGCCTCAGTTCATTGGGTCATTGGGAAACTCCATTATTTACCAGAGGCGATGTCTCCTTATATTAGAGCTGAACTTATTTGGCCTGAGGGTAGTTATTGGGCTATAGGTCTTGACATCTTGACCCATGGGAGTCCCAAGCAAACCTTGCATGAGCTCTGAAAGGATTGCCACCCTTGCCATCCCACGTTACGCAGAATCCTTGATATGAACTGTTTTTCTTACAATAGTTCTCCATTTCTGTATTGTAGTACAGTAATCAACTAAATTTACAATACCAAGTTAGCTTAAGGTTAATTATCAGAGACTTTCTTTATGATCTTCTCTTGGAGGGAATTTAATTTCTTGTTCTACTGATGAGTAAATATTCTAAAAAATTCTGCTGTCACAGAAAGCAATATTTGTAACTAGTTCTGTATCTTTTTGTCGAAATGTTGCATGCATTATGAATCATTCTGCATATTGATCTAATTTTAGATGTTTCTTAAACACTACCCACCCACAAAGTGACTGTAAAAGAAGCATATTTTTGGTAGTCAATTGTGAAAGTTTATTCCTCACATTTCTTGTTGGCTTCTATTGTCGTATTGCAATGTGAGTCATGTTTTGAACTATATACTTTCACAACCACATTCATACTCTTAGCTTTGATATTTCCTGTCCAGCTGGTTGCACTGAGTATTACTCCACGCCACTAGAGGTACACTTACACATCTTGTGACTTTTTAACATGCATACTTCTACAGATCTTGTAGACTCCAGATATGAACTATTAGCAAATGTACCTCCTGGATTCCTTTCTTTTTTTGTGTGTGTGTGTTAGATTTTTTTCACGCTTGATCTTCTTTGGATAAATGCTACATGGTTAATGGAAGATTGGGACACATTTCTGTGACTTTGAAAAAGCAGTGTTGAAACGATTCAACCGCACTTTAGATTGCGACATTCAAATTAAATAACAAGCTCATTAAGTAGTGAAATTCATCATCAATAAAGCATGACATACTGCGACAATAGTTGGTATTCATAAAAGTTTGGAAAGAGGGTGAAGAGTGTTTGACAAGACCCTGGCACTGCCTGAAAACCATCTTTTAGGAAACAGTTTAAGCACTTTCATCTAAAGGTTATGGGTGTGCTAAGTTTTTCTATACAACAACAAAAAGGACCATTGAAGTGGAACATTGCGCAATTTTTCTCTCTCTCTTTAATTATCTTTTAAGGCGAACAAAGATTCTGTTCTTGGAAACATTCTGAAGGGACATGTTCTAGTGCTTCCCACATCCGTTCCTGGAAAAGTGGCAGAATTCCGTCAACAAAACACGTAGTCACGCAGCATCCACTGCCTTGACGTATCACTTTCTGCCGAGCCTGCTGTTTGCAAATCCCCAGGAGAGGGCAGGTCGTGAGAGGCACAGCAACAGTCTGGGATCGCCAGAGCTAAATTTTGCATATACGCCTCAATCTTTCAATGCTGGCCTGTCTAGGCGTGCCTGGGGATTAGAATGTTGTGCTTGTTACACTAGATAAACTGGTGAAACTAAAAAAGGAGAGGTTTAACTAGAGTTGCTTATTGTACTTTTGTGTTTTCCTTTTGGTTTTCGCATTTGACTTTTGTATTCTTTCAAGTATGATGAATAGCAGGGTGTTTGTCCCTTGCTGAATTCCAACACAACTGGTTTACAACCGCATGCAATATTCAACTCCATATTCTTGGGGTATTTCCTTTTTATTTATTTTTTTTGATAAACCATAACTTTTTCCAAATATGTCACACATGTAGTCTTTTCAGTTGTCTTTAAACCTGGACATTTTAAACAAGAGTAACAGTAGTAGTCCTGGGAATCAATTTAAATTCTGTTTATTCAAATGGTTAGTAAGACTTTCCTAATATTTGTCTAAAAAAATATTGTTTAAACTTTTTCTGGAGGTGTTGTACTATCACTGCAATCCCCCTCCTGAACACCAGATGTCACTACTGAGAAAATGTGGCCGAATAGCAGGAATATTCCTGAAAGGAGCTAAATATTTAGTTGCAAGATGCAGAGTCTCAAAGGCTGGTGTGATCCTCACCATTGAAAAAACATAATATCCACAAAACTTTAGGCATTTCTTTGTATTTTTTGTTTTGTTTAAAAAAAAAAAATCAGTGAGTTTAAGCGAGAGCTGCAACATATTACTTATTCAGACTTGTATCTCTTATCTTGTCTGTTTAAAACAAGCAGCAGTCGTAGACCAGGTGAAAAGAAATTTTGAGCTGCGTCATTGTTCTGCATTTTACTTTGTCGGAACAAAGTCAGTTACTGTAATGAACCATGTGCTAATCGCGTATGCTCCACCCATGCTCAGAACATGAAGTAAATTAGACGCCATTCATTTAGACGTGGATGACCTTAGAGGTGAAGTGTTTGCTTTTTGAAGCCTCCTGAAGTCCAAAACTATCTTCATCATGAGTTCTTACCAAATATGAAACCATAGTCAGCTCTTGCACATTACATATTAAAAAGAAGATGGTTATTTTCATGCTATGTTATTTGCACAACAGAAGAGGGAAGGTTCTCCAAGCTCCAGCAGAGATTTTCCTCTGGGTCTGCAGCTTGACCCCTCTTGAGAAAATTCATACCATAAGTGTGAATGTCGATCTAAAAAAAGTTAGATTTATAATGTGTATTTCAAGAATACTTTATTACTCTATCAATAAACAATTGTCATGTATTGTATGTGTGTGTCACCGCAGAAAGTTCCCAGAAGTCATTCGCTGTCGATATGAAATCGTAGAAACAAAGGAGGGGAAAAACTTGAATCCTTGGTATTTTATGATCAATAAACTTGTCTGTTTCATCATTTACAAGTAAGGTACACACAATTTCTGTCATTATTAGTTACTGCTATCTTGGCTGATTATTGCTAGTTAGAGATTTTGAGACTTTTATCTAATGTTGCCTAAAGACTATCAGAGAAAAAATAACAGACGTGGTCTTAATGTAATGGTAAGTTTAGGAAGAACAGATGACTATCAAAATCAAGCATATCCTCAATTTTTTTTGTGTTCTTTGTCTTCTGAGAAACATCATATTTGCCTTCATTAATAATCTATTTTGGATATTCTTGAATACAAGTTTAGGAGCAGCAGTCAGACGTGTTCCTTGCTGTGCATCAACCGTTTAACAGTGATATTTATATGAATAACTTTCACTATAAATCAGGCATTATATAAAGGATTCAAACTGTATAACATAAAGTGGAATGGTTTAAAACATGTGCAACATTTATTTATGGACATTCCTGAAAATTCCCATTTTCACCAAGTGGCATTCTGACCAGATTTTTCTGTTATATTACTACCGTGATGTTGAATGGCGTCTTAATTTGTCTACATGATTGGATTGATATTCTTGGATTGTTTGACATTTCTAATCACTGGATTTGAATCATGTCAGTTTGCTTTCTAAAGCCCTGAGAGATCATTTGTTGTGACTGGTGAAAAACCAAACATTTTTAAATTCCCACTGCAAACAGCTTGTGAATGCTTCTGATTGGGGGGAAACATCTAAAGACAGGAGAGGAGCAATGCAGTTGCTATTTCTGTCATTTTGAAATGTTAGAAATGGCAAACTTGCCAATCCATTTTTCTAACATTCTCAAAAATGCCCATCAAAATGTTAAATCAAAACACTTCAGAAAGGACAAACCGCCTTCCTGAAAAGCTGTTCTCCTTCCAGGGTCCTGGTGAGTTCAAGTGAAGTGAAACCTGTGTTGAACCAGTGGTAAACACTGATCTAATGGTTCTGGCTAATGGAAAAGCAAGCTGGTTTTGAGAGGTCTTCAAATTGAGGTCCTTGAACTTTGCTTACACTTTTTTTTTTTTTCTTCTTTCTTCAACACTTGAATTAGTCGTAGCTGCTGTGAAAGTTTGAATCAGCCCCAGTTGAAGGCGAGAGCTGCCAAACCATCCTGTCCAGTCGACTTTCCTTTTTTTCTTTTGTTCCCCATTTTGTCTGGTTTAATGTTGCAAACTTAATATTGTGTCCCTGCTCTCTTGGATGTTAAAGATTTATCAGCCTTTTTCTTGTAACTGTACTTTCTTGAACTCCTTGTCATTTCCAGAGTTATTTTATTTAGTACTTGGAGAGGTCAAAGGGATGTTTATGTCTGACACTTTGCTCCTCTTTTACTCCTACAGATGGTGTCTGCGTAGTGTTAAAACTGTCAGCCACCACCCATCTCTGTTTTCTCCATTTTTTCTTTTTCTTTATTTTTTTGTTTTGTCACAATTGATATTGGCACTTACTTTTTTACGAAAGTTCAGAATAAAAATTCATCGGGTGCAGAAGGCATCCTGCTGCTTTCAAATTTACGGGAGCCACCAAATGTCACGTCTGTGATGTATGCCACTCAGCTCGCCTGCTGCCAATGGACAAGGATCTGAAACAGAAAATTAGGCCTCCGGCTGCTTCAAGGCGGCATAATCTGGCCGTGCCCGGTCTGGCTCCAGACAAAACATCAACGAGGAGACACACAACCTCAAACCACCAGACGGAGATGCATATAACATCTCTCACAAGAAGGGGGCGGGGGGGGTAAGAAATGCCCTCAGACAGTCCTGTTTACTAAAACTCTGTTTTGCCATCATGGTCCTACTAGTTTCTGTGTATGTCCGACCACACACTTAACCTCATGTGTGTGTTTGTGCGATCTAATTTTAGTAAAACACCCTTTCGTCCATGTAGCAGATGTATTCCCCGAGCCGGCTTCTGTGTGTTTACACTACTTCCTTCTGTATAAGTTGTGCTTGTTGCAAGAATCATGGCGATTGACTACCTGAGCGCTGTCCGGTGTCAACAGAAGGTCTCGTTGTCCTTGTTAGTTACGGAGTCATGTTGCATTGAAGTGCTTAACAAAGTGAAAGGTTTTGAATTAAATCAGCCGCTGTCAATTCTATCTCCCAGCCTTCAAATCTGTTGAAACATTAACTCTGTAACAATGTCCGTCATAAAGGATAACATGTATTTTTAACCCTGGTAAGATGCTACTTTTTATTCAGATTTCTCTACAGCTGAGGCCACCTAAAGCAATGAGTCAGCACCTGTTGGATACCCATGCCCTGATTCCCATTATCCTGCTTCTTTTATCGCATGTTTTAGTTTTCATGTCCCTCTCTGTTCTCAGATACCGCTGTTCTTGTCAGGTGGTACCACAACTCCCTGCTCAATACCATTTTATTCTGCCTCCTTCTGTTCTTTCTCCTTTGTCACTTAAATAGATGTGTGTAGTTAGCTTTAATGTTTTTTTTAATCTCCAGACTATATATCGTTGGATTTTTGTCTTTCCTTTCTTTTTCAGTTTGAGCTGTGCTTCAAACTGCACGTGATGGGGGAATGGGGCACAAAGTAGCCCACTGTGTGGGCCTCTGCATGTACATAGTGACCTTTTACCCAATTTAGAATATATATTTGTACACAGCCAGGCACACACAAAATAGCAACTGCTATGCATTTCATTTTTTTATATAGCTGTGTGTGTACATGGCAGGGACTTACAATGCAAAAGCTTTTAAGCTGAACACTTTTTTTTTTTTTTTTTTTTTTTTTGAACATAGGCACTGTAACAAGGAGATAAATTCTAATAGAGATGTGGATCGTTCAGTGTTAAGTGATTAAATTCAGAAACAAATTCTTTAAATTATGACTGAGAAGAGGGAAATGCAGTGTAAACAAACAGAACATTAATTTAAAACGGTCTATAAGGTTCAAATTCACTTTAAAAAGGAAAAAAAAATAGGTGTGTGCATAAACTTCTGTAACATAAATTTCCAGCATCAGGTTAGCATAGCTGTCTGGATTTTCTTAAATAAAAATGTGTTAGAATTATTTAAAATGCGCAAAGTGTGCAAAGACGGCCTTCTATGGTAGCCGAGTGGGCGCATAATGCAACTTGCCGTACACTCGCAAAAACGTTCAACTTGAACACATCTTTAAATTTTATTTTTTTTCATATTGAATCAATTCTGATTTACCACAACTGGATTTTCTATTTTTTCTTAATTTATTTGTAATTTTTTGCAACCCCTTAAATTTTAAGACTTTTTTTTTTTCTGTTTTCTGGAAAGTAAAAGCAAGTTTCAGTTTGCTCATGCCTTTTGGAGATAATGGAATTCAACAACTGCTGGCTATGTGCAGAATAATGTACAAACATTGATTTTCTATAGCAAACAAATATTACAAGGGACTTTCGGAGGCATTGATTAAAAAAAAAAAAAAAGTTTAAACCGATTAACATAAAATACATCTCACTCATTCACTATACCTCAACCAAAGATGGCTGACTTGTCACTCAGCAGCTCTGACTGCTAATTTAGGCATCACGTCTTGTTTCCTGTGTGGTTGAACATGCTCTGTCGTTTACAAACCAAGTGCAAGTGCGTCTCGTTCTTATTACTTTCAAGGGGTTCGTGATCGCAGAACCAGTTTGCAAATTTCAACTGTAATTTGCATGCCTTCCGGACAATGCAGTGCTGACAGCCGTACAGGCAGCTGCTTTTGTCTGATGCCAAGTTTTACTTACTTCCTTTTTGAAATCACTCCTACCCCAATTTGTTTATCTACTTTAAGGGCCAGAATAAAGTCAACTTCCTTTTTTACTTTTTTTTTTTTTTTTAATTTTCTTCCCCTGTTTTGCATTTATTCACTCTTTTCTTGAACAAGTTAGGTGAAAATCCCAAAATTTGTAATATAAACGAACTGAAAAATTCAGTGGGTGGTATCGTTTCAGGATTAAATGCAATCGAAATAAACTGTTGACTGCAAATGAAGGCATGGTGGTTAACTCAAAGTGTATATCTTGATCCTTTGCTCATATTTATCAGTGAAATAAACATGTAAATGTTGGACCAATGTCTATAAATGGTGTTGGTTACCCTTTTTTTTTTTTTTTAAGAAGTTGTTGCATAAACAGTTTTTGGAATCGTTGCAAATTTTCAGTTAATGCCATGAATTTTGTTTGCTTATCAGCATGTTAAGTGGATGGCGAGCTAAAAGGAAAGTGCAGATGCTTAGGCCTGCTCAGACTTCATTAGGCATAATGTAAATCCCGCCCCCAAATAAAGCCCCAATTTCCTTTTTATTTATTTATACTCATGGTGACATTCAAATTGTTCAATTCAAAGTTGTTTTTTGTCTCTCTAAACCCTGCTGCTTGCTGAGTCTTCAAACCAAGCAATATGACTTCTTTGCATCTGATCAACCATCCCTTGTCTTTTTTTTTTTTTTTTTTTCTTTTCTTTTTTTTTTTTATAAATCTTTTGACATAACCTGTCATTGTGGAAGTCCTGTCTGGTCCTTGTGTTAATGTTTTTCCAAGTTTATTCATTTCCTCGTATTTTTGTGTCTCATTGCTACTGTTAAAAAACAACCAGCAGCCACCTTTTTTGACACTCCTCTCCATTTCTGAAGAATCAAAAGTTCATTTAGTCCTTCAAGTCCCCATTCTTCAGCTGTCTGCATGCAACCCTCCTGTTCGGTTTCTGGCAGCTCGAGGGTGGTAATTAAAGGCGTCGCAGAGGATCTCGGCCGTCACAGAATGAAAGGAGTGGGGGAAAGAAAAAAGTCAAGTCTGTTTTTGAGAGGGCCCTTATAGCTGTTGCCAAGTGCAAAAGAGGGAGAGAAGACCAGAATAGTAGAATTTAGAGTGGGTAGATGCGTCAGTTTGACTCTGGTTGGTAGTTTACTGCGTATAAGCTGCAGCAGTCTAGATTGGTGGGAGTTGAGGAAAGATGAGAAAGTTGTTGTGGTTTCTAAGAATGGCATCATATTCCTGGATCCCTTGAGCTGTGTTTCTTCTTTATAAAACCTCCGACAAGGGAAGCGGATTCAGTTGAGGCACACTGAAATTTGCTTTTGCTCTCGTAAGCGAGAGAAACGGTGATTCAGAACAAAGTCTGGTCATTTTTGAAGAATTAAAAGGGAGCGTGGGACTGAAGTTCTGGCTCTTGTTGAATCTTTGCCCACCCTTTTAATCCTCACCTTGTGACTGTGGCCTATGCAGTGATAAAGTCTGAGCCTTCTACCACCCACTCTTGTGTGTACCTAGTCATGATAGCCAGCTCCCTGCAACCCCTCCTTCCGCGAGGCCCTCACACACACCTCCGTGTGATGTCGCTCTGAGACGGTTCCAGCCAGTTTGCGGCAGCTGGCTTTAGACTGTCGAGGACTTGGCAGCGGTTTGACTGGCAACTCCCTAGCTAGTTACAGACCAGACATTACCTGTTCTGGGACGGAGCCTTCTGAAGCTTGTGTGTGCGCCAGCCCTGCTGTGCATATTATTAGTTTCCATTTGGGTGACAGGTGGTGAATTTACAAAGTGTCGTAATCCAAAGGTGTTGGAATTCCACAGCTAAATAAAGCAATGTTAGAGACTCAAAAATGTGCTGCAGGTTGCAGGATTTTTTATTTTTTTTTTTTAATCAAAATGAACTTACTATACAACTTTCTGGTCTTTGGTCAAGACCAGAAAATTAGATTACTCTTCTGCATATAACAGGTTGTCTGCACATAATTAAGTGACTTAGATTTTTTGTATGTAAGATTAAGACCATGTCTTAAGTTCATTAGGATAAAAATATAAGTGAGCCTGAATACAGTACTCACAGCTCTTAAATGTTTTTGTTTTGTTTTTTTTCTAGCAGGACCTTTTAGTCTGCTAGTTTATTTATTTATGTGTGTATATATATATATATATATATATATCTCCATCTCCCCTGTCTAACTAGATTTTATACATCATGTGTAAGTGCACATGTATGGTCAGTTCCCTGGACAATATTTGTTTCCACCAATCATGCTGCCAACCCCAAATTTTTAAGCATGACACTCTGGTCTTTAAGACTGTAGATATGCCTGAAGTACTCCTTAAATTTGTAGGGTTTTTGGCTTTGACTTTAACTTGGTGTCATTAGAAAAAGGTCTTAAAGTCTTAAATCTGACTTTCATGAACCTTGTGTACCTTTTGCTCTAGTTTTTTGTTGTTTAAACATCATGTAATTAGATCAGTCTTGGTCACTGGAAGAGGAAATGATTTGTTGCCTGTTTAGACATCTCAGATATGCTGGGTGTGTGATGTCCTTCAAACAATGAGACGCCACCTACACTGCTTTTAGCTAGATGTGTCCTTTTTATTGAGGGTTTTAGTCACTCAAATTTACATTTAAGATGATTAGAAACGGATGGATGTGCTCTTCAAGTGCGATCATTATTGCATTTTAGTGCGGACAGTGACAGTGGAGACTTTTGGCCACATCGCCATTGCGTTGTCCTTGAATGTTACTATTTATTGTGGAGCTAATGGAATAATATGAGATATTAGGACTTGAATATATTGCTTATGATGAGGGATGCACACATTGTTCATTGTTGACCTCTAAATTTCAATACTTCTCAAACTGTAATATTTAATCAAGCTTTAGAGCTACAAACACACACCAATTCGCAAAAAATAATGCTAAATTTTTAGTTACTTTTAAAATTGAATCCATTATTATTGAATTTAATTAGGATAGGATGATTGTGTGATTTAAAAGCTATTTGAATAAACTTCAACTGCTGCTTGTATAGTTCAATCAAGACTTTGTATTAATTTTAGTAGCCCTTTATTACATTTTCTATGGAGAGCTAAAACAAAATTAGTCTCTGAAATGCATAAAATATTTGGCCCAGTCATGCTCACACAAAACTTTAGACAGCTGAATACAGCTTATAAAATATGTTGTTTAAACTTGTGGACTTGTTCTAATTTAAGGCACGTTGCGGTACTTTAAGCATCTACTGCTGGCCGAGGGAAAGGAATCAATTAGTTTGGCTTTTGGATGTATACTAAGTTGGTCACTCTAAGATCTAAAGCAAGCTTTATGTATCAGAAAGGGGGGGTGGAAACTTTTTTTTTTTGTTTTTATTTTTTATTTTTATTTTGTACTTATTAAAAAAATATTAGGCAAAGAACATAGTCTGAGGTATGAAAGGTAAGAAACTGAGTTGTGCTTGTTCTGAGTCAGTTTGTGTTTAGTAAACTGGAGCAGATAATTATTAGACTTTTATTGACAGAGTTAAGGTTCTGACTCAGTTTGGAGGACATAAATGACTGTTTACCTCTCAGATTTTGAACACTGGAAATATTGATTAAAAGGTTGACACTGCACGTCTTCTGACGGACAGTGCTGCTGCTGCGCAGCACTAACTTACGACAGGATTTAAGCCCAATGATCCATTTTTAGCTTTATTGTGCAAACGTTTCGACACGATCTATGTCTTCATCAGGGTCGCAAGTGAAGTATCAACGGCGGGTCACACAGCCTAATAAGCAGGCAATAATTGCATTCTGAGAATAGCATTTCTGCATTTGTGGTAGTAAGTAGGATTTCAACCAGATTATGCGGGCATCTTCTGCAGAGGATTATTATTAATATTTTTAATAATGTGCACTTCCCTTTTAATTTAAATTGATCTGTTTTAAAAGTGTGATATTATTTTTAATTTAAGAATCCTCTTTCCACTCTCTTCGCAGGCTTTCTGTGTCGACTTCAGCCGTACCTATATGGCGTGTGTGACCGGAGAATTCTGCCAGGCACAGCACCTCACCTCAGTGGAGAAGTGAATTGGCCGCCCCCCGAGGGACTACGCTACCCAGAAACCTCCCTGACTGCCAGCACATTAGGAACTGCTGACGTTTTTATTCCAAAAGGCCTCCCTTCCTCTCTGGGATATTGCGTAGTCCTTGGCCTGACTGCCCTGCCCGATCCCAACCAATACGAAAAATATTTGCTTTCTGCTTTCTCCTTGAACAGCCAATCACAACCAGCTCTCCTGAATGGGGTAAACTCATTGGATGACTTTTGGATAGTCTCATCCTTTTTTTTTTTTTTTTTTTTTTTTTTTTCCTCCTCCTCCCCTCCTACTTTTTTTGTTTCAATTTCCTTTCAATTTACATTTTTCTCATCCCAGAAAACTGTGTGGACTAGTTTTGTTTTTTTTTTTTCTCTGTGTGTGCATCATCCCTCAGTGAAGACCTGTTGTTCTCCTGACCCATTCTTATTCACGTCTTGTCCTTTTTTTTTATTTATTCTACCCTTCCCCGATCACACAAACCTCATAGCAAACTGTACATCTGAGCCAAAAGTCGCTTTTTATTTTATGAGTATTGTAATTGTTTTTTCAAGCCGTCTCGCCAACATGAACCGCCCTGCTGCAGTCGAGATTAAACATGAGTCTATGAGGTTCCTTATCACCCACAATCCCACCAATGCTACGCTCAACAAGTTTACCGAGGTGAGACGCTTTATTGCTTATCGACTGCATTCATATTTGTTGAGAATGTCTCAGACTAAAAGCTCGCTATTTGTCGTCTGTCAGGAGCTTAAAAAGTTCGAGGTAGACACGTTGGTGAGAGTTTGTGATGCCACCTACGATAAGGCTCCAGTGGAGAAGGAGGGCATACAAGTCTTGGTGAGCATTGCTTTTCCGGGTTTGTCTCTGCCTTCCGAAGTCATTCGTGCTGATTAGTTTTCAATTTGCTCTTTCCAACTCCAGGACTGGCCCTTCGATGATGGTGCCCCTCCTCCCACGCAGATTGTGGATGACTGGCTGAAGCTGCTTAACACCAAGTTTCGAGAGCAACCTGGCTGCTGCGTCGCTGTGCATTGTGTGGCAGGGCTGGGCAGGTATAAATGTCTTAGTTTGTTGTTTTTCAGACAAAAAAACTTAAATTAAATCCTGCATGAATTGCTCTTTGCTACACATTCAATTCACACAGTTTCAGTTAGATCTTTTCAAGGTTTGGAATTTCCTTGATTCCTGGATAAAGTCCTTGAAAGAGGTCATTACAAAACTGTGCAGTTTGAAAGTCAAAGTGCAATGATTAAAATTGGAATACAGTATTTACAGTTGAATGACTGCAGAGCGCCCAACCACTGGGCTCAGCAAGTTTTCTGGGTGAAACATCGTTCACCATAATAAATTCCCCTTGGTACAGTAACTTATTGATGTCCATAATATTAGAACTACAGGTTGTCTTTTATTTTGCATGTTATTGAAATTAAATTTTTATGTCCTAAGTGTGGTGCTGAAAACGTTTGAAACCTTACATTAAAAGTGCTTGAATGTTATTGGAAAAGTGTATCTGTGAGCAATAGCTTTTATATCTTGCCTTAGATTTCCAGTCAAATTTAGAATTGGGCTTTGACTTGGCCATTCTGATACACAAGTATATTTTAATATAATCCTGTTGGATGTAGCCCTGCCTCCACGGGTAGGGTTTGTTGTCCAGTCGCGGGACTTTCATTGGTCAGACAAGGCTCTGTTTCATCCCCCTCTAACACACTGACTGCTAGATGAGGTCACAGAGTTCACACTCTGCTACAGAAAGCTCAGAATTGTTAAGTGTCTGAAAAGTCAACTCTTTATTTTTTTCTAATCTTCCTGTCGTCTAGCCATCCTCTCACCCTCCGTTCTTCCCTTTACCGCCTGTTCCTTCTTCCCTAGACATGACACAGCTTGAGCCGATTGTCTTTTGTCCCAGGGCTGAGTTTCATCTTGTAACTTGAACTGTTGTGTTCTCCTCCTGTTCCCTGAGGGTTCTGTAAATAAAGTCAACAGATTAGATAATCCGTCATTAGTTACAACACTTTCTGTCTGTGACTGCAAAATTAGGCAATTCAATTTTCGCTCGCCACAAAGCAAGGTTGCACGGGTAATGCGAAGTTATGCCCCGTTGTAATCGCACCTCGGTGTGACGGGGAATTGCAGTTTAGTCGTGTCGAATTCGAATAGCACAAGTGTTAAAACAATGCAGGCAGAAGCACATAATGTGGGCGAACTGGTGCGAAAGTGTCTTCTCAGACCACAAGTGCTCAGCACGCCCAGCAGTTCTTCCTCTAGCTTCTAGGCCTTCTTTTTTCTTCTTTCTTTTGCATTGCTGTGACATTCCAGAGGTTTCGTTTTCCAAGTCTTGGTTAGACTGGTATTTTCTGAAACCACCACTAGTCTTTTTCGTAGAAGTTTACTTGCTGAACTCATCTGCGTGAGTTTGGTACAGAGAACGCGTTGAGAGAGAGATTTTCGTTTGAACTTCATTTATCTTTTCAATTTTCTAATTCGCTGCTCCTCAGAATTTGAGCTGGAAAAGTAGCTGAAGGAAATGCTCTGCTAGAGCTGAAATCTGACCTCGTCCAAGGAACTTCTGTATTTATTTACTTTTTCTCATCCCATCTTCTCTCTGGTGAGTGAGGAGTTGGCTGTTTTACTGTAACTCATCACAAAGTACTAGTACAGCGGCTCAGTAGGGCGCCTGCGAACTTGTACACCCCTGTAGATTTCCCAGGCCTGTTTCCCAGGTTTACCTTCCTCCCCCTGTTTTATTACCAAGGAGCCCTGCGAACCTTGGCATTTCATCTCCTGTTCTCCCTGTTCTTGCTTTAACCAGACTAATGTATTCCTTTACCTTTCAGAGCTCCAGTCTTGGTGGCCTTAGCCCTCATTGAGGGAGGAATGAAGTATGAAGATGCCGTGCAGTTCATAAGGCAGTGAGTACTAGTCTTAGAGCTTTACAAACTCAAAACATAATTATTTCTTTATGGACTGAGATTAGGTTAAAAAGTTAGAAGCAGTGGATGCTTATCTTTATTAATAAATCCAGCTTATATTAATAAAGCTGGGTTGTGTAACAGTTTTTGGAAGTAAAGATGACTTCTGTAGTCTTAAAATGACTAAATCCTTAAGAACTTCACAGGAGTTTACACCAACACTATTTTTTATGACATCAGGAGGCTATTTTTGCAAAGAAGCCACTGATTATGTTCACAGCAAATGAAGGTAGGTGGTGTGCCGCCAGCAATCTTCCTACATGAAATGTGTTCTTGGACACAAACTGTATCATTTTCCAATTAAAATGTCCATGTAAAGTGAGTTTAAAAAGTATTAAATACTTAGAATTTAATGGAAAAACGCATTAACCCAAAGTTGCCCAGTCTTCACTGCAAACCTGCAAAATTATTCTTCTACTAAAGCGTAAGCCATCTTGTTTTAGTATCCTACCTGCTCGTTTACTGTCTCTTCAACGCGGATTTCAAAATTTTCCTAATGCCTATTTTTAATGACATGTCTGACACTTATGCTCTAAGTGTAGCCAACTTAGAGCATAAGTTGGCTACACTTTTTAAGTTAACATTGTATTGCTGTTTACACTTTGTTTCATTGGACGATTATTGGGAGTGCACAACCTCCTACATCCATTTTCTGTGTAAAAATAATGGTTAGCTTATATGTAAATTACTGTCAGACACAAACATGACAATAGTTTAAAGTTATACAAAAGCTTTGACATTTTTGACAGTTTAAACACATGCTGCACAATATGCTTATTTAAGTCTAGCTGTAAGCTTTAGCCGCCAAGTTTAACCAGTTGAAATTCATACTTTTAAAGATACTAAGTTATCTGCTGCAGATAAGTCAAAACTGGCTTGATTCTTTTGAATAACCTCATTCCAGAAATTCTCCACTGTCTCTTTAAAGAAGCCTGCATGGTTGCAACATGAACCTTTTTAACTGGTAGAGATGAGATAATGAGTTGCAGACACATTGTTGGTCTTGCTCCTCTGTCCTTGTTGTCAGTGAGAAATGGTCAATAAGCAAAGAAGTGGATTACTCTAAAAGGTTAATAATTCCTCCGAGTTTGAGTGTGTGATTTCCCAGTTTAGAACTGAAACTTCTTTCCTGTTTTTTGTTTCTTTTCCTGTAGGAAGAGACGTGGAGCCTTCAACTCCAAACAGCTTCTTTACCTCGAGAAATACAGACCTAAAATGCGCCTGCGGTTCAAAGATAACGGCCACAATTGCTGCGTGCAGTAGGCCGTCCGTCTGTGCATCCGCTTTCAGTGCACATCTAGTTCGGAATCTTCCAACAAAGAGGAGATAATAACAAAAAAAAAAGAGTGCTATCAGTAATTGTTGTGATGATTTGTAAACACTGAGTCATGGTTAATTGATCTGAGAGAAATCGAATGATCAAACAAAATCTGGGGAAGTCCACCAGCCGAACCAATGAATGGAAGGTCAAAGCACACAGATGGGCCCGCCTCCCGGTTCTACAGCTCAACCAAACCACGGGCCAGAATTTTATTTTATTTTATTTTATTCTTTTTTGTTCTTTTTTTTTTTCTCTCCACTCGAGTCCATCCTGTACTTGTCTTTTTTTTCTCTTCTTCTTCTCACTTTAAGTTGTAATCATGGGATATTTTACCTTCCATTATGTGAATTTTTATTTTTACACATACATGGTGATGAAATGTGTTGATTCTGTTATTTCCTTTCATTGCTATTTGGCCTCTTTTTTTTTTTTTTTTTTTTTAAGGAAAAAAAAAAAGAACAGTTTTAAACTTTGAACACATTTCGATTGTGTTTTTTGTTTTTGCACAAAACTCAAAAGGTTCACCCTGAAAATGCAGTAATGTTCTGTTTGGTTTTTTTTTTTTCCTTTTTTTTTTCTTGAATTTTTTTCGCTCCTCACTTGCTTCAAGTCACTTTCAGTTTAGGGCCTCACTGAGTCTGAATATATCATATTTATTCGCAAGAGAATTGTGGCAGTGTTGAGTTTGGCAGGGGCAAGGACACTTTGTTATCCAATTTTTCTTATTTTTTTAAGTAACTATGTAAGAGCCATGACTTTTTTTTTTTTTTCCCTTCTTCTTATAAGTCTTGTTGGAGTGCAATAATCAGTCCACCTCAGATAAGCCCATCAGACCCTGCTGAGCATTCCTCACACATTTTACATGTACGCAGACATTTCAGACAGGAAATAAGAGCTGCTCCAGTTGGTACTCCTCCAGCTGTCATTCATTTTACCAAATGGGGGAGGAGAGGGTTGTGGGGTGGGGGGCTACAAGATTTTACAAACAAATATGCAGATTTCAGCTCACTCACTGAGCCCAGGATCTGGTCTGACAGATGGGGTGGAGGAGAATGGAAAATGGTCAGTTTTTTTTTTTGTTTTTTTTAATTTTTTTATTTTATTTTATCATTGTACCCATTTTGAAGACATCCCCCCCTGATTCGTATTGGTTCTTTAAAGATAAATAAATTGAAATAAAAAGCATTCTGGTGGGTCTCATTATTTTTACTGCAGTACACACCTGAGGGCTGTTATTTATTCACAAGCTTGTTTTGTGAGATCAAAATCAATTTCCTTTTGTGACAACATTGTGGTTTTTTTTTTTTTTTTTCTGAATTGCTCTGCTCTTTATGGCCAAGTATTTCTTAGATGGGATCTGCTCATCATGTATGTCAGTCAGGAGCTGTCCTACATGTTCTTTCCCCTCTGGAGGGTGACTCACCACCACGTGGAAGGCACAGGACACTGTGGTACTGAGAAATGACTCACTAGATCTCAAATGGATCACGACTCCGTGCAACGTAGGAGACAAATCAAAGCGCCCCCTCTGCTGTTGAAGTCGTGTAATTGCACTGAGAAACCCCCCCAGGCCCCCAATTCCAAACTCCAAACTCGTGTTTTTACACTGCCGTTACAACTGCAACGACGTTGGCTTTAATTATGCACAGTTTAATGAAGTGCTTGATATAAGGGTGATCAGTGAAGTGGGAATGTGCACTGACAGCACCTCAGTCACAGCCTGTGCTCTCAGCAGTGTTGCAGAGCGACAAATGCCTCGCCAGAGCCTGCTTTGAATACAGTGAATGCCATCCACGATGACATCTGTGCCAAGTAAAACAAAATTTGCATTCAGTTTGTTACTTATCGCTCCCTTTGTTGAGTGGCGTCTTTGTTGAGTAGCAGATGAAGTTACAGCCTAACAGGAATAGAACTGGTGGCAGAAGGGTTCAGGAAGGAGTTGGTCTTGTCCTCGGCGACCTTCTACAAAGCAAAAAAAAAAAAAACCCACACTGGAGTTGTACAGGGGGCATATTTCTAAGTGCTGAATACAATTACTATCACAGGCAAATCAGGAGAGAGAACCTCTTCACAGGTTGATTAAAAAGTAGAAATATTTTTTTCCAATGGGCTTCTTGGTTTCTGTCTGTGGGTGTCACAAAGAGCTAAAAAGATCTTTGTATTGTAGTAGCTGTGAGTCAGCGTGATCTCATACTGAGTCATGCTTGCAAAGATAAAGATCAAAGCCACAAACCTGTTGCAGCGACATCAGGGTGGCTTTGTGTTTCTCAACAGGTCAAAATCGTGTGCTTTCTGTTTTTTTTCCCCTTTACGGTGTCCGGTGTGCCACGTGAATCAGGGTCACGTTTGGGTTCATTTCGCTGTTTGACTGCTGCAAACAATCTTTCTCCAGAGATTTAACGGCTCGGTGTAAAATTAACAGGCACTTCTAATTCAAACCAATCTCCACAGCTGCTGCCAAAAGTATTCATACCTCTTTATTACATTTCCAACACAAACTTCAGTGTATTTTACCTTCTCAGGAAGGTCTCTCATACCCTTACATATAGAAAGACTGAAAATTCAGCAGAATTATACAATGAAGCTCATGTGCTTTGGAGATTGCTTCTATCAATTTTCAGGTCACAAGTCAAAGGGTATGAAAACCTTTGCAAAGCTCTGGATGCCTTCAGTGTTTTTAGGTCAGTCACCAACTTATTGTTCAGGCCCAGTCACTGAAAATGTTAAAAATGAATGAGAAAAAAAAATAAAGAGGGAAACTCCAGGGATGTTTATCTAAGTGTGTCTAAGTCTTTAAATACCTAATGCACATTTCCTGATTATGCTCATCCTCTCGGTGACATTGGCTTTGAATGGTATCTCACTTTTTAAGATTCAATTAACCGCAGAGTGAGGTGAGGAGATTAAGGAAGACATTTAATTCTCATCTTAAAGAATTTGAAAAGAGAGATGTCAAAAGCACTTAGTTCTCATTTTAAAAGTTTTCTTTTAATTACCTCTTGAAATCATGTTTTTTGCCAGATGAACTTGGTTGCTTGAGAAATCATTTGTTCTCAGCTTTATTTATAAAGTACATTTCAAACAGCTCACTGAAATGCTGCACAGTGGAATAAATTGTTGCTCTTGGTCGTATTCTCTCTTACGCAACAACTCTGGAGGTGGCAGCTCTGGACTACAGGCCAGATCACATTATTATAAAGCCATCTAATATGCAATAAATGTAGTTTGGCACTGTGAAGCTGAGATACAGCACGACTCGGTGCCCTCAAAACCTGGATGTATCGTTTATGATTGCTAGTGTTTTCTAAGGCGCTATAATACAAAGCTGTAGAGTGGAATAGTTTGGTGAATTTATCACAGCAATAGCACATAACCCAACAGAACCCTGGTCTAGCAAAAAGAGACCAGGCTTTACAATGGCATGAAAGTTGCGAGCGTTGCATAATTTGTTTAAACTCTAGTTCTTTTTGTTGTTTGTTCTCAGGGTTTGGGATTATTGCTTTGTTACCTGCTGTGAGTACTGCGATATTTACAATATTCAGATTTGAGTTCAAGAACAAAAAAACCCATAAAGGGACTTTGGGAAGAGATGATGCATTCTTCAACTGTTGAGACATTAACATACTCTGATACAGTCTTCTAAATAGTAAAGGTTTGTGCCCTCATGCCAACACATTGGGAATGCTGCAACTTCAATTCCAAACCAAAAACATGAGGAAAAAGTGTTGAGATTAAATGACTAAGGTTTGTGAATTGAGCTTTCCATTTTGTAGCATTAATCTTCTTGATCGGGAAATAACAAGATTGATGTTCTTGCTGGGTGTGTTTTGGTGTCATTGTTCTGGTGAAACACTGGCTTCAGGGGCATTTCATCTAAAGCATAAGGCAACATGAGGTCCATAAGTATTTTGATGCTGTCAAACTGATCTATGATTCTTGGTTGTACTGATGCTATATTATGAGAAAAGGAGCGGCACTTTGCCAAAGCTTTCTGCTGATAGTTAAAATAGCTGGTAATCTGAACAGCTTGGAGCTGATCATTGGCTAAGTCTTTGCCATTTTTGGCTGTTTTTTATTAGCCAAAAAATGGCTAATTAATTTTTTTTTTAGGAATTCAAAAGCTAGTTGTCAGCTTTCTTCCACAGCTTTCTAGCTTTGGTTCCAAACATTTCAGCAGACCAGGACTTTCATGTATTTTCCTTCATCCAGCCGGCTTTCTAATCAAAGTAGACAGTTCTCCTGAAAGATGATTTGTTTGACACCAAATGAATCACCTCGCTGATTAAACAACACGCTGATATTATTTTGAACACAATCCATCTTCGATTAATCATTCGGTTGCACAAATTCAACAGCAGCCGAATGCCTGTTCGGCCTGTTGCTTTCTACTCCTCCACAATATGACATATATGGAAAACATAGCTTAATCTGGCCAGTGATATCAGTTTAATTTTATTTTTTGGCAGCATACTATTAGAATAAAATATCTATAAAATCGACATGACATATTTGTGCGTGGGTGGATCTAGAGAGCAAGGGCAGATTTTTTTTTATTTATTTTTTTATATTTGCTTTACATATGCTACAGGAGATAAAGGCCAAAGGGGCTTTGACTCCCCTACAAGAAGAGCTTGATCTCTGGCAGCTCTCCCACTTTCTGCAGAGCCGATCTAGGCCAGCACCAGCAAGCAGCCGACTCTGCGAGATTCCATTGTGAATTGTGGCCCTTTAAAAATGCATGCTTGCTCTCGGCTCTGTATCTTTAATGAGGTGTGTCTGAAATATTTGATAGGCCTCGCACTCATTTGAAAAACAAATACGTTTATTTCCATTAATATTTGATACGGAAATGAATATATGTAAAACACATACATTAATTAGTCTGTTTTGATCAATTGTCTCTGTCAAAACGTGGAGCGTGTGTTTCCGCTCAGTTACTCCCCACAGGCGATGCTGCGGCAAATCTTTCCCTGTTGCTTCGGAACAAAAGAACCATTTAATTTTCAAAGATTTAGCTGGGCTTTTTCCCCCCCTTTTTTATGTAAGTTTGTGAACACTCAAAGAAATTATGTGCTCACTCAGCAGAGGGGCTGATTTATAAAATGGGTGTCACATTACAGTGTTTGCATTTTGAAAACTGTGATAAATAGGGAAAAAGGAAGCCTAGCATTGAAGTTTGAGCTAGGGTACTGATTTTACTTTGTAGACTCTGAGGGATGATTGCTTTTACCATGCAGGTCTTGGTTGTTGAGAACAGTAAGGTACAACTTTATTTCTAAAATGAGATGGAGCTAAAAGTGGGACAGTTTACTAATAATTTAGATGAAATTACTTTTGTACATCCTACTGTTTTGCTGCACACCTTGATGATTACACCAAGGTCTCAATCCATCAGTACATCCATTCATCCACCCACCCATGCATCCAGCTAAAGATTTATTCAACATTTAGGTCTCTACAACCAGGATCTTCAGTCGGAGCCTCTTGAATATAAGACAGATAATTTTAAAAAAAATTGCAATGTGTTATCTTGCTGCTACCAGGTTAATTCATGCTTTGGATTTCTTTCAAATAATAGCAGATTCCTAGGATGTAAATCACATAAAACCACAGCAACGGATTTCAAGGCAAAAACATCTAAACGTGTGCATGACCCAAGATCTCCCTAAATGATGTAAAATTATAGCCACTTAGGAGCAGGTTGTGTGGGGAGGCACAGTTATTCAATGACCGCCAGTACAAGAGGCCACAATAATATTCACGAAGGAAAATGTTTCTCCTCTCAATCAAAACCAGTGTATGGCTCATTCTCTGACATAATTTCGTAGTTGTGGGCGACGCTTAAATTCTTCGCCACATAGCAACATCAAATTAAACTTCCAATAAATGCATTCTCTCCCCTCGCCACCAGATGGTGCTGAAGATCTAGCTTGGCAGTGTTGCAGTACCGGCGCTGAACAGCAGGGTGCAGTGCGAAGACACCGTGTTCTCAGGTACCCAGTGGTGGGGCGCAGTGTCGTTGTGTGTTATGTGTTTCGTCGCTGGCAGCCTCCTCGGACGGCTCCAGTCTGGTGAGTCACTCTGCCACTGTATTCAGGATGTTTGGACTCAGCAGCTGAGGCCACGCAGTAATTAATCACCACATATTGGTGTTGGTAAAACAAGCAGAATGAGAGAGTGAAAGAGGGGGTGTGAAAAGGAGCATGTTTGACTTCTCTGTGACTCAACCCACCTGACTCAGAGAGCAGAGACCGATGGGAGGAAAATATTTTTCTGACTGCAGCAGCAGGGGCAGACAGCAAATTATTATGTTTGCCCTTTTTTTTCTTTCTTTTTTTTTTTTTTTAATTTTCTTTAATACTCCTTCAAAGAGATGACGTTTACTTTAACGCCTCTTGTTTTCAACCAGAAACAGTTGACACAACTCTTAGATGGCTTGCCAGAATAATGGGGGAAATAAAAGGTGAGGCTTTGCTGATATCAGTAGACAGGGAGAGAGAAAAAGAGAGAGAGAGAGAAAAGGAGAAAAAACCTTTTATGTGGTGAGCTTGTTTGGAAGGGAACAGCTTCAGATTGGTGAATCTTATTGTGCCTTGCTCGTTTTCTGCCCTTGGCTTCATCGCAGGGCGCCCGGCCAGCTTTGATGAGGATGAGTAGATGTTGAATGACAGGCGAAGATGGTGCCAGTCAATCAGCCCCGTCCCCCAATTCTACTTTTACTCTCCAAGGAGAGGAAGACATGTGTCATCCTCCCATGTGGAATCACACCACTCCTCCCTCCTTACTATACGTTTGCATTTTCCTTCCGTCTCCATTATTCATCCCTGCTGGCTGAGCTCTACAATATTCTATTTCTGAACTCCTTCTCACTGCCTTTATGCACCTGTTTGCTTATCGGCCCTGCTTTCATCTTCACCGTCAGCCACCACTCCCCACCTCCCCCCTATCCCCTTTTCTTGGGGGTGGGGGGGAGTGGGGGGCGGATTTGCAGCCCGGCAGTGCATCACTGTTTTAATCTGGACTCCCCTATTCCCTTGATTCCCTTTCTCATGAAGCTAGCAAAAGAGAAAAATAAAATGAAGCAGCAGATATACAATTTTGTGTGAAGGTAGTTGTAGGCCTTGAAATGCAATTTTACAACCACAATCTTTCATGTGTGATTAACCAACGCAAAGTAATTATGGGTTAAGTTATGACACAAAATCGTCTCTCACAGCACTGCTGAATTCATTAGTTGAATATGCACAGCTACCAAAACATGGCCGTCCACCTGAACTGAGCATTAATCACAGAGGCACCCAAAGAGAGTATTGTAGCTCTGGAGAGTCTGGAGAGAACAACACCCCACAGGGGTTCATCTCTCCAGATCCTCCAGATTAGATGGATGCTGCAAAAAATCTGGTCTCTTTTTTTTTTTTTTTCCACTGGTAAACCAGCAAGAAGAAATCCATCGCAGACATTGCAAAAATATAAAGAACACATTTTACATGATGCCAGAATTGATCTTTTTTTGCACCATGCAAAGTGGTGGCAGCATATTGAGGGTGTGGGGGGGTTGCTATAGCTACTAATGTTTTATAAAATCTAATTGTAAATTTAAAGGGGCAGTTTTATCTATTTTGTAGACACATGTTTCCATTTTATAGCACAGTAAAGTAGCTATGTTGCCTTTCAGTTGATATAAAAATACTATATATTCAAAACATGACTAAACATAAATTTGACTAACACTTTGGAATTGGGTCTGGGTCCCTTTAAGAAGCTTTTACTTTTTCAATAGTCACCCTTCAGCATGTCATGACAGCAATGCTTCTTATACTGCTGTTAGCAACCATTCTTAGGTGTGTTAGACTAAGAAGTAACCTAGTGTAGTTTGCATGATTAGCTGAGCAGACCTGCAGTCCCACCGGGTGTTTGCCAATTCCTTCTGCCGCTCGGCAGAGGGTTGCATTTAGGCACCCCTGAATGGCTGCCACCAGAGATTCAAGGATTCCTCAAACTTCTATGAAAGAATCAAAGCAAAACCCCAGCTATGCTTTTGATGGAGGAATAACATTATAAGATGATGTGAAGCTCAGTTTTACAGAACACCCTCTCTTTGATCTAAATGAAAAAAAATAAATAAATAAACAGTAAATGTGTTAATGATGTAACAACAGCAAAGATAAGAAAATTGAGAAATGGTGAAGAGTCTATGTCCGCATTTCACACCCTACCAGTGAGTAGTAGAGCTGGACCGCTTGTAGACTTGACAAGCAGAAAGGCCGGTTCTGTGAAAATATTCATCACGTCTGAGGCTCAACAAAGGAGTTTCAAAAAAACACATTCTCCTTGTGTTGCATCACTCTAGTCAGTGAGGAGAACCAGGAGGCAGAGCTCCACCAGGAGCTGCAGAGGAAATAATGCATTACTTACAGAGGTGCATTTTCAGACTTTTGTAAGTTGATATTCGTGTCTCTTGTCTTTTCCAGTTCATCAATGAGCTGTTAATACGGTTTGAAAATGCTACCTGAAGAACACCAAAAGGAACAGTCTAACCACTGACCTAGCCAAAAAATCTCTGTTTTATAACACCTTCCCCCTCTACCACTGCAACAAGTCGCATTTTCCCGTTGTGAAGAAATCTGACACGTAACAGAGGCAACAAAAATGTTGGTCTTTTGTTGTTTTTTTTCCAGTGAAAAACCAGAGGTTGTCTACATACGTCACACTCTTGGTGCCTGTAGGGGATGTTGTGTGTGTTAGAAATGTAAAAATGAACAAGTTTACTGTTTATGTGCAAATATACCTCCAAACACTTGAAACTGTAAAAAAGGAAAAGAAAACAAAAGGAAAATGAAATAAATATATAATTTTTGGTCTGTAACATTAAGTCTATATGTTTTTTTTTTTTTTTATTATTATTATATATATTCGTTGCCATTATGAGTTCCCAAAACGTGATAAAGTTGAATATTGTCGTGTAGCCCCACAGGCAGTCAGCGGATGTGTTTTATTTGCTTGTTTTTTTTGGCGGTGCCATTTAGCCAGCTGACCCTCATTTCTTTGCCCACTATGATGAGAATGCCACAGCAAACAGAGCAAACTAGTTTGGCCGGAAGCATTTTTCCCTATTTTTTAACACACTTGTCAGCAGCCATATCAATAGGACCAAAACTGCCAGAAAAGGCCAATTCATCCCAACACAGCAAGTGTTACGCGGCTGCTTTAACAAGCACTGCGTCTAATTGGCTGCGTTTGAGTTTTCCATTCATTAGCAACTTGGTGCCAAACCATTCAATCACACAGGTATGAGAATTTCCTTGATTTTGATCTTTGTTGTTTCTTTCTCCCTGACCTTTTTTTTTTTTTTTTTTTTTTTTTTTCCTTACATAAATTTTACTTCAACCCACTCCGTGAGT
The DNA here is from genome assembly GCA_010277075.1 of Poeciliopsis retropinna. Classification (NCBI taxonomy): domain Eukaryota; kingdom Metazoa; phylum Chordata; class Actinopteri; order Cyprinodontiformes; family Poeciliidae; genus Poeciliopsis; species Poeciliopsis retropinna. The sequence goes on from VMRM01000016.1 coordinate 10,221,285, forward strand.
CATCCGAGCATATCCTCCACTTTACCACGGATCCGATTTGCCATGGAAGCCAATGTGCGAAGAAAAGTGTTGAGCCTCCATACACACACAAGTACACAACGTGTGCTACCTAATTAACAACAATTCTTCAGTCCTCGCCCACCTTTGAAGATGTAAGATGTAGTCAAATTAGTTCTGACCTCTTGAATTATGCATGCACTCACAATCACACAACCATCAGTTAGTATATTAATGTGTTAAATAACTTTAAAATTACCTAATGTGTTAAAAATACGAAGGAAGATCATCCTTCCATCCATTTTCTAACACCCCTCGGGAGGGGTGCTGGTGCCTATCTCCAGCCAACGTTCCGGGCGAGAGGCGGGGTCACCCTGGACAGGTCGCCAGTCTGTCACAGGGCAACACAGAGACAGACATGACAAACAACCATGCACACACACACACCTAGGGAGAATTAAGAGCACAGGGGTCAAACTCCAGGCCACTGCCCTGCAACTTTTAGATGTGCCTCTGCTGCACCACACCTGAATAAAATAATTAGGTCATTCGCAAGGTTCTGGATAACTGATCTACACAAGAAGGAGGTAATTAAGCCATTTCATTCCAGTGTTTTGCACATTTAAAAACTCCCAGACACTGGCCCTTGAGGACTGGAGTTTGACACTCCTGATTTAGAGAAACCAATTAACCCAACAGTCATGTTTTTGGACTGTGGGAGGAAGCTGGAGTACTCAGAGGGAACCCACACATGCACAGGGAGAACACGCAAACTCCGTGCAGAAAGACCACCGGCCAGGAATCGAACCCAGGACTTTCTTGCTGCAAGGCAACAGTGCTACCGACTGCGCAACTGTGTAGCCCAAAGAAAGAGCAGGAGATTCATAATCATATTATTAGGTAATGCCCCTCCCCTTCACATTTTGTCATAAATGTTACAATGAGCATCCAACATAGTGACATTTTTGCTACACGTGCATTTAGTTCCCTTTGCTTTAGCCAAAATCTTTGAACACTCAACACTGCAATGTTGGATGAATTGTACCGTAAAAAACCTGAACCTTTAATTGCAGCAAAAGTTGTCTTCTCCAGGTTCATGGGAGGGTGGAAGCCTATGCCGGCACTCATTAGTTGGGAAGTTGGGCCCTGGTCAGGTTCCCTGTCGCTTGCCTAGAAAAGAGACATCATGTGTCTCTTTTCTAGGCAAAGCTATTGGCTGAGCTTTTGCTGCAACTAACTGAATGTGCTCTCTTTCACTTTACAGCCTTTAAGACCCACTCAGAACTGATCTGCTAAGATGTGTTTCTCTCCTAGACGAAGCCACTGAGGGATCTACCACTGCCATTAACTTATTTTTCCTCTAACATAGAAAATAGTCCTGGATGAGGGCTTCTGTTTTTCTTTTGTTTTTTTTTTCTTTTTTTTTGCGTAGGCCTATATATGCTCTGTATTCTCAAACCCCCAGTCGGTCGTGGCAGATGACTGTTCACACTGAGCCACATTCTTCAGGAGATTTCTTCCTGTTAAAAAAGAGTTTCCCTCTCCACTGTCGCTATATGAGTTTTTAAACTGGACTTCACTGCATTGTTTGTTGTATCCACTGAGTTGTGCGATGGGTGGTGTGAGTGTGAGTGTGTTTTTCCTACTTTCCTCTTCCTTAGGATGTGACAGGCAGGTAAAGCCTCCAACTTGTGCTCATCAGCTGCAATCAAGGGAACGGTATTCTGAAGAGTGATTTCTCTGCTTGATCGTCAACCTACATTCTTTGGTAACTAGTCAACTAGTTGCTCTGTTCATTAAGATTTTGCTTATAGCTTCTGGAATTTAACTCTTCTGCCTTTTCTGTTTTTTTGCAGCCAGTGCCCTATTGAAGACCCTCCCCTCGACGTCCAGATATGTTTCTTTTGCCACACCTAGTTGTTCGCCTGGATCCTCCATTGAATCCTCGCTTACCTGTCCACTCTCCAACTCTCACCTCCATCCAGGGTGGCTCGTCAACAGGATTGCTCGCTGCGCCTCCCAGCCAAACTGAACCCTTGTGGATACAGTTGAGCTCTGATGTTCGCCATCTACCGGAAGAGTAAGGCCTATCAACTTTGTTCACTGTGTGAAGATTCTGTTCAGCATGCACTCAAATTCAACCCAGACTGGACTCTCTGCATTGCAGTCTTTTCAGCACATTCACTTTGCTATTGCTGCTTCCACTAGAGTTTCCAATATAATCGTCAGGACATTGTTGGAAATAGGGTAAACTGTATGCCTGATTGAATTGACTTTCTCGTTTTTGTAAAGTGGCCTGAGATGATGTGTTGTAAACCGGCACTCTAAAAAAGTTTATTAAAATGCTAAATCCTATTGTCTATAGAATATGGTAGACTTTGTCAAAAAATGTCTTCATCTGCATTAAAGTACAAAAAATAGCAGTGTGTTTTAATATCAAAGAGACAAATGACCCCCTCACGGTTCGCGTTTGATTGTTACGTAAGGAATGCAAATAAAGTTGCTAGAAGCTCTATGAAAAAAAAAAGATTCTTCAATTGAAATCAAAATTTAAAAATACCTTATCCCAAAGGAAAATCAAATGTCGTAGCTCATTATTTTGATGGGTGTCTGAGCGCTATGCTCTGATTTGCATTGCCACTCAAAAGAAAAGCATCAATAAAACAAACATGTAGCAAATATCCTCCTCTGTGAGTATCCATGATAGACCACCTTTTGGAGACGGACTGCTAAAACTCCAACAGTGTTATCCCCCCTGGTGTAATCTGCCTTGGCAGACAGTTGATCTCTGCAGAATACAATCACTGCCAAGGAATCAGGCTTGAATGGCAACAGTCCTCTGTTGTCCCCCACTGACAATAACCGGGCCGGGTCCATCTCTGCGGTCTGGCTGCTTATCGGAACAAAGGCATCAGCTATTCTCTTGTAGCATAAACCGACCCACAACACTGAATCCCGACATCTCTAGGATGCTTATTTGTTTACATCCAGCGTTGAGCCACGTACATTAGACCCAGTAATGCTAACACGCAATAATGGTGAAGTCATTGCCCCGGAAAGGGTTTCTGTTTCAGAGCTGCCCCTCTCCAGCATTACTCCGGATATGATGCTTTGCTCATTGACTATTGCCATTGATATTACAGGGAGCGGATGAGAGGGGGGCTGGAGAGGTGATCTGACTATTATCCCTAAGCTACTCCTCTATTGTAGGCAGATCAAAGGAGTACTTAAGCCGGGCTGCTGAATGTGTACATACCATGTCACTGTAGAAAGGATGCTCAAATGCAAAATGAAATACTATCCATTAATAGATGAAAGGTTGCAGGCCCAAATCGTCAGACTGAAGTTTAAAAGGGCTAATCAGGCCCCAAGCAATTTCGAGCCATGTTATTACAGCAGAGGTCCGGCAAAATGCACAAACCTTTTCCTATTTTTATAGAAGGGGGTTTGACATTTTGAGTGAAGAGCAAAGGGCTGCCATTTAATTATTTTCTTTGTTGTGTGCATGCAGTTAAGGAGATGCGGGCATTATTGTCTGTGCTTAATCAGTGTTGAGAATTAAAAGCGAAATAATTCCTCAAGTTCAAAGAAGTGCAAATTTGTAATCTAATAGTTTAAAGATAGGTCAATGCTAATACCCAAATTGGAAAAAAAAAAAAAATACTTGCAGTTGTATATTTTATTTATTTATTTTATTTTTACTCTTAATAAAATCATCCTGCTTAAAACAACCAAACGCCACAGTGAGGGGGTCATTTGTCTCTTTGATATTAAAACAATTCAGTTTAGTATGACTGATGGTGGTCATTTCTTAGGTGATCATTTTATTAAAGGCAATTATCTGTAAAACATTGAATTTGATGCCCCGGGACGCAAAGCCCTTCCTACTTTCTTCTTCAAGTGGATCTTCACACATTAATTGCATAAGAGTTTTAAGAGTCTTGGTGTCATTTTTTACAAATGGTTGTACGCTGTAGCGAGAATTGGACAAGATAGATCGGGTCTGGTAAGCTGTAATGATGGCGGTGTTTCAGTCCTATCAAAACAGGGGGAAAAAAAGAACAGAGTGCAAAAACCAAAACTGAAAATCTTCTAATTTTCCATATGTGTTCCGACACTTTCCGAAAAATATGAGATTCCAGACAGAAGCTGTTTAAATGGAGTTTAAATGAGCTTCCTCCGTCGGGTGGCTGGGTTTATCCTCAACAAAACACTCACAAGTTGCTTCTTCCTTTCAGGTAGTTCATGGTGCATCCCACTAAAACTCGATCTAGAAGCAGACACTGTTTACTGAAGGGCATAGATCAATAATATCTGCAACTTGATTTCTGATTAAGAAAAGATGGTGGATGGAAAAATCTTCTCTGCAAAGTTGAGGCAAGCTTAAACCAGTCTGATGTTATTATGTTAGCTGGAATGTGTCATGACTCTTTAAGGAACTCTGGTAAGAATCGCTACATTTCATAGGTTTCATCAAGACTCATTAGGGTTTTAAGTTGCACCTATTCTTTACCATTCTGTACAATTCTCCTTTTAATCTTGCTTAATTAAAGATTAAAATGATAAGAAACTGCTAATATTTTTATGCCCGAACTTCTTTTTTTTTAGCCAAGAATTTGGGACTTTTGAAGCCTATACTTCCCATCCAAATTCAGATTTTTACCAAATGATTCAAGACAAAAGAAAAGAAAAAGGTTTTATAGATGTTCCTCAACAACTCCCAATTCAACGTTTAATTGATCGTGAATTAATTAGAGCGCTTTTCAAAAGCGTAGTGGGCTCTGAACTAGCCGAATAAGATGATTGACTTTTTAGAGGCCTATTTGAAATTTATTGACATCCATCTAAATAAAGTGTTTTTATACGGGGCTTCGGGGTCATAAACACTGCAGAGTTGTAATGCCTGGGGACAAATTCTGAGGAGTAAAATGTTGGTTTAGTTCAGTCTCACTGAGAAGGCTTTCTGCAAAAGTCTTGTCAGAGTGAAAGGTGGGCAAGAAAAGTCACGTTTCTGAGGGACTATATTGTTACAAAATGTATTACTAAAATATGAAACACTAGATGTGCCCACTTCATCATGGGCTGACACCAGAGGTTTGCAACAAGGTTACTTTTTTGCCTTCAGAGTGAAACAGGCCCTGAAGAAAAGTGTGCACAGGTGCAAAGATTTCTGTAAGTTACTACATAGTTTTTGACCACAACACCTTAAAAAAATTAGGGCACATGCATTATTATAGAATGCAGACACAACAAAAAAGAAGTAATCCTTCTTGAATATGTTGTGTACACAATGTTCAAATTGTGGTGCAACTTCAGAAATTATAATAACAAGATATATGTGTTTTATGTTACATCCAGAATATAATTTTGTATCCTGCTTTCTAATAAAACACACTTAATGACAGTCATTGAGCAGACACAACCTCCATTAATGTAGCTTAAATGGAGGTGTGATTGCTGCACAAGTCATATCAATTCATCTGTATGTTCTTTTAGGCAACTTAAATCTCCACAAATATGTCTTCTGCGTTTACAAAATGTCTGAAAACCTTTTAAACGTCAATAATTAATCAGTGCAAGTCATTTAAAACATTTACCTCAATTAAAAGCTGGCGAGTGCAAATTAAATCCCCTCTAAGCTTCCAGAAAATGAGTCATTTTGCAGCCATGTGATGATGCATGGCTGAGCACATCAGACTAGCAAGGCTGGATGATACGGGAGCAGTTTTCTGTTCAAACTTTTTATGTTTCAGATTACAATTGACATTTGCCATCGTGATAAATTACAGGCAGGCTAAGCTTGTGTCAGAAGGCTTGTAAATACTGTCACGGAGTACCGGTTTGTTAAGTCTCCAAGCTGCTGCAATCAGACGACGTTTCTCCTGACTTCCAACTACTTCCTGTGGAGATCTCAATTTAAATGTTCTCTTTAAGAACTTAAAAGGTAGCAATGTTGCCATCACTTCTTTGTCTTTGGTGTTGGCATCACAAACCAAACATCACTCTTTGACATCTTTTGTCTATCTTGTCTTCTTGTGTTTGTTGTTTCTTGAATTTATTTATTTATTTATTTTTATTTAAATAAATAAAAAAAGAGATTTCAGTGCAAATACTATTTCAAGCCACAACTCTGCAAACACACACACACATACAAAAAAGAAATATATGTAGATATATTTCCCTCAACACTATAAAAGGGCGTCCAGTTAGATGTATTTAAGCCAGGAATCTGCAACCTTTATAAACAGAAAGAGCCATTTTGCTCTCAGGACAGAGACAAAACTCATTCAGAGCTGCAAATGTTACATAAAATAAAAGAGACAACCTTGTCAAAAAATATCTCAGGAAATTTATTGTAATTTTTAAAAACCTAGTAACCTATTTATATTTTTAAGATTTAAAATAAAGATAAACATAAAAGATGATGGATATTTTATTTAAAAGCCTTATGGATTCCAACACAATGACAAGGAAAACATCTTTAAAGGCATATTGCTGGCACCCTTTAATGTCTTTGGGGCAATTTATTTTAAATATCGGAGGAAAAAAATTCAAACATGGTTAAAAACCAGAGTTTGTTATTAGAAATGTATTTAAAAACATAAACTGGTTCATTTTAGTTACTGAAAGCCATTGTGGAAGGTCCAGAGAGTCACTTGCAGCTCCAGAGGTACAAGTTGCATACCCCTGACTTAAACTAACATTTATCAAGTTGTTCTGACTTTTTGTTTTGTTTTGGTCAGTTCTTTTTTTTTTTTTTCCTCTTAAACTTTTTTTTGTGTGTGTGTGTGTAGGAGGAAGGTACGAGTCGGTGGCATTTGTTGATTGCCGATAGTCAAAGCACTGCATGCAGCAAGGCTTGCATACTTAATGCTGGAAGCCTAAAACTTCCGATTGCAATCAGGAGGACTGTGCGAAGACGGCGAAGGGAGGGCGCAAACAATAATACATCCAAACCTGAACAAGTGCAGTTGACATCGGGAACCAGACACAGAGAGAGGGAAGGAGGATGTGTGGGGTGAAGAGGAGGCGTGAATGATAACCGAGCCTAAACAGTGAATCTCCCACCACAAACATTCGCAGTGATCTCTAAATGCATGTATAACTCAACTCTGTTTCTGAGCTGCAGCTTATATAGAGGCTTTGTATAAGCGTGTTTAGTATTCCGTCCACTTACTGCACAGCATAGCTGCAGACGCCCAGGATGTCAAGATGTATAACAGGTTTCCTGGTTGGGGCAGTAATAGGAGTAGCTGTGGGGGAAATCAGCAGCTGACAAGAGGTTGAGGAAGGGATGAACCTATCTTCATGCAAATCCACTAGTCCATTATAGTTTGTGTGCTTCCCTGAATGTTTTTGCAGTGCACTGCCTTGTGAGTGTTATATATAAGCGTGCCCTAGCAGTCAGCGCTTCCTGCTATGAATTCCTCTTGCTGTTTAATGAGACTTTTAGATAATCTGTCAAATGTTTGAAAGCCTGGGTCGAAGCATTTAGCCAAGATCTACAGGGTTAAGTGGGAAGGAGCCACGAGACGAGGATTTGACTGAGATCCTTTTGTTTGTTGCTTTAAGAGTTAAACTGTTTTGTACAGAACAAATGTTTGCATCAAAGCATTTCTGTGCTAAAAGACAATGTGGGATCAAATACGTTTATGAAAGTCGAACATGATGACAGAGGCCAAACTAAGAAAAGCTCTTCCTTTAAAAGTCCTATCTGTTTTCATGAATTCTCTCACACTGGATAAAGTGCATTTGAGGTAGTTTCACTAATTTAGGATTTACTAAAGACTACAAATCCATTATTATTGTGTAGAATCTAAGTAGTGTTTTCTTATAACCTCAAACCCCAATGATCTAATTGTTTTGTTTCTTGTGAACTTTCCTTGTGCTTCTCGAATCGAAGGAGATCTTTTCAAAAATAAAATGCAAGCATTACATTTTTTAAATGATTCCTAAAACCTAATCACAGCTCCCATGTCTTTAAGCCTGGTAAATTATTTAAAAACCCAAACTATCCTTGACTTAGAAAAACAACATTTTAATGCCCCAATACTCACATAATATGCCAGCTTTCGTCAGTCACAGATATTTGTATTTAGCCTTATGCTTAAATTTCTCGCAAAAGTACTTACACCTCACGGGATTTTTCACATTGACAACCGCAAACGTTAACGCATTTTTTTTGCAATCTTATGTAATAATCACATAAGTCGACAGGCATGGCTAGGAGAGCCCCAATCAGAAGCAGCCAAGAAGCTTGTGGTGACTCTGAAGGGGCTGCAGAGCTCCACAGCTCAGGTGTGGCAATCAGTTTTTCACTCCAGAAATCTGGTAATCATGTAAGAGTGGCAAAAAATGTTGTTGAAATAAAGCCATAAGACGGTTTATTGGCATTTTGCCACCAGACCCATAGGGGATATAATAAACTGTAGATGGACGTGCCCAAACCCTAACCCAAGCAAATAATTCTGAATCCCTCCAGGAGAAATTTCGGATCGGGCTCGGGCCATAAATCTAAACTCTATTCTACTGCATAATATCTAAACAAAATACATTGAAAATAGTGGTTGTAGCAAGATGAGAAAAAAGCCAATGTAGTTGAGAACATAATATTTTAGCAGTCTTATGTTACTCTGTACTCATAAAGTGGCAGAAAAACTTGAAAATTTTTACTTTTAATAACATATTAAAAAGTCATGTGCTTTTCCCAACCTTGTAGTGCTGATGCTTATGCTGATTTCCACATTCAAAACAACATCATAAGACTCCCTTGTCCTGCTTTCAGCAGTGAGAGAACGAAGACAGGAGAAGGTCTTGGGAAAGGTCTCTTCAGGGCTCGCCCCCTTGTAGCTAATCAGACTCTCTCCCAGGATGCTTCAGTCTTACTACAGACAAATACTTATTAGGGACATAAATTCCTTGAAATAAACAATTTTGTTACTCTTTGACAAGCAGGCCTGGGTGCATAGGACTCAGTCAAGACAGGAAGAGCATATAAATTTCTTTGTATACCCCTGATGAGAGTGATAGATGATGAATGTCCTCTATTACTGCTAACTATATGCTACATTTATTTCTAACGTTCAGATGACTAAGAGCAAAGCGGTTAAATTTTGTTCAAAAAGTTGCCCGATCTGATTAAAAGTTGTAAATCCTTCACTTTAGGGTACGCTCCGTTGAAGAAACCTATTGCTGGCCGTCCCATTTGTATTATCTTAATTTCATCAAACTGTGTTGAGCAAGAAGTCTAGTCTAGCACAGCTGCATAAGACAAATAGCACATGTGCTTCCTTTGCTTCTTTCAGCACCATACAAGCTTGTGAAAGCATTACAGTCAATAAATATCTAAGGCCATCTTCCCTTTCCATCCATTTATCGGTGAGACTCTAAATCCAGTCTGGGATGCATTCCCTGCTATCTGATCCCAGCCTTCACATTGTCTCCACTTCACAGCCACACATACATACACAAAGCTCAGTTGCAACACAAGCCAACCGGTTTGCATGGTTTCTTCTATATTTCATTGCGTGTCATGTACCAGTGTGAGATACACTTCCCGATTTCATTTATGTGGAGCAATGGTGGCTCTCTTATCTGCGCCGCAGTGAAATAGCTCCGGATCACAGTCGTAAATATGCCAGTCTCAAAGTGACAGAGTGTGCCCGAGCCGCGGAAAGTTACAGTGGAAGCTACACTCGTGCTGAAAAAGTTTGGAGCCTCTGTAGTGTGCTCGAGTGACTCGGTTGCCGTGCGGAGGGAGCCCGACGCCAGAATCAGATGGAAGTTTTGTTCCATGTCGATGTATGATGTTGGAGACTCTACCAATAGAATAAAACATTTCGTTTAAAAGATTAAAACATCTGTAGCTTGACTTTGAGTCTGACGTAACCCTAAAACTTTCGAACTTTGACAGAATTGCCATTCTTAGCAAAAGACGTAAGACCATTTGGGTTTGATTATTTATATGTTGTAGCAATGCTTCTTGGTGAGAAATCTTTAACTGGTGGATGCTATGGTTCATCTTCAAATGGTACCATATTTGCAAGGGAAATGTGCGCGTGTTGAGCAACAGAGTTGGTTTTTGTGGGTTGTGACCATAAAAACTTGCCAAATCCTCCATTTCAAAGCCAAACAGCTTCTGATTTGCAAACCAAACTCTTAGATTTGTAAACCCTTCTGCAAACGGCATGAAATGTCTGTAAGAGCTTGAACTGAATTCAACTAGACTTCAGTTGCCTTTAATTCAATCCCCTAGGAATGGCACACCCCACGACTGATCTACACGGGTGTATCAGAGAGCTGATGAATCATAGCTTGGCCTCGTTTCAACAATGGGAAAACAGACACTAATCTGGCCCATTATCTACTTTTTTTAGTTGAAAGCAGGCAGTGTTCGAGATTCAGCTTTACTTTGAGGATCTGACATTGCTGGTCGAAAGAGCGTTGTCCAACTTTGCCGAGCCAAACTCGTCTTTGCCGTCAAACACGACAGAGTTTGTGTTTGAACCTTCGCGTCCTGTTTACAATCCTGAGAGCACGGTTTAGAAAAACTGAATGAAAACTGTTTTTCATTGGACTCTGTTTTATTTCCTCAGCTGGCACCGACTTATCTCCGTGGAGCACTGTGGGCTTTTTGTGGGCTTTATTCTAAAGTCTTGATGAGATTTGTGTGCTGCGGACCCACAGGTTGAGCTGTAATCTTAGGAAACTATTGGAAAGAAATGGGGAGGAAAAAAGCACAGCCATATAACTTTGCAGGCACTCCAAAAGCATCTCTAATTATTGCACAACTTAGTGCGCTCCATCAAATCAGTGAAAATGTATAATGTGGAGACATTAGTATGCAGGTCCAGATATAAACCAGCACTGCCTGAACCTGCAGTAAATCAGTTCACTGAAAATTTACTTTAAACTTGAACGCCTGCAACTTTCACAATTTATCACCCTACAGCCACAAACTTTAATGTGTATTTTAGGGATTTGTGTGTGATAGACCAACACAACGCAGCATATAAATATAAAGTTAAAGGAAAGTGACAGATGCTTTTCCCTTTTTATTTAGAACTACAACTCTGAAAACTTCCACAAAATGTATTTAGCCCTGTTCATTCTGGTACCCCTAAATAAATTCAATCAACTGCATTCAGGAGTCACCTAATTAAATAATAAACGTAAATTCATCTCAATTTAAATTTGCATGTTCGTTGAGAAATTTTGTTGTAGCACACCAGTGAACATAGCTTGGAACACAGCAGAGTAGTCAGGGATCAAACGTGGAGAGATTTTGTCCAGGGTTAGCTCATTGCAGAATATTCCAGTCTTTGGACACTCGACATGCGTTTTTGGACCCTTCATCCAAAACTGAAAGGCGTGTGGCATAACTGACCCAGACATGGACCAAATCACCAGACCAAAAAGAGATCAACAGGCAATTAAGATTAACATCTCATGTGAGAATTTGTTTTTTCTTTAGAGAAACAGGGAAGTTGGTCAGAAAAGACAGGATCTAAATATTCTGAAATAGTTGAGACGCTGGAAAAAAACTGGAAACTGGTTAACATTCCAGCCGGACCACCCCTCTAATTGTACGCTGTAAAAGAAACAGTCTCTACTTACGGTAATATACCGGCAGCTGTGGTTGCCAGAATTTTACCATATTTAACTGTGTGAAGTATTTATATGGCAAAATAATGTGGTTAATAGTCTTTTATCATATTTATGCTGTAAAAATAGCGGCCAAAAATATTGTTCATGTTTTAGAGTCTTGAGAAAGTCCAGAACTAAATCTAACTGAGAATTTTGCAACACGTTAAAAAAAAAGCTTCAGAGATGCTTCTCGTCTAACACGACTGAGGCTGAGATGTCTTGTAAAGAACAAGATGGAAAACAATTATCTGTAAAAGAAAATTACATATATGTTATATATCACATGAAATCTCAATAAAATACATTTTCAGTTGCAGTTATTATGAGACTGCATGTGAAAAAAGTGAAGGGGGGTGTAAATACTTTTCCACGGCATTGTGTAATTTGGCAGAAACTTCCACTGAGTGTGACAGCCACTGTCCGCTGGACACCTAAACTGGTATTTAAATTTCTCAAAGCCTCTTATGTTGCTGGCATCTCACAGCCAGTTGCATTCACTAGTTTACATAAGCAGTGCAGTAATTCTCAAAGGTTTAATAAAACTGAATAATTTTGGATGCTAAAAAACAGATATGGAGTTTTTAACATTTAAATTATTCCATAATTTGTCTCCAATGCGTGACTAATAGCTTTCTTGCTCTTTTCGTCTTCCGCCTATCTCATCCTCTCGTTCCTCCCTCACTTGGCTGTAAGTTTCTATAAATATGTTTTTTTTTGGGGGTTTTTTTCTTCCGCAGTTTGTTATGAAATGTGGCAAAAGAAAAAAATAAATACATAAAATAGGAAAAAAGAAAGTGAGGGATAAAAAGCTTCCACTTTGCCAAAGGAAGTTTTAATTGGGGCCCAGGGGAGAAGAGCTTTGCCCGATTTTGGAAATTCTCTCTGCTCTTTATGGAAGCAATAAGCAGCAATCTGATGCCCAATAGGGAAATGAGATGCAGTTACATTGACAAAAATTTAAAAAGGAGAGATTCTGTGGAGTTTTAGAAACCACCCGCTTTTTGTTTGTAATTATAAAACAGCTGGGTTTTCTTTCTTTCCCAAAGCAATCCAGCGCTTCTCCGCCGAGGTTTTGTGTCTGCCACACTAGACTCCATCATGCTGTCTGAAGTGTCTCACAGGACTCGAACGCAGCAAACTGTAGAAAGAAATCTCATACATGTAAATAGAAATCTAAAGACGCTGGGTATGAATAAACCATAATTCCACAGCAGCCCAGGACAAAACTGTTCCATCCCTCCTGACTAAAAAAAGAATAAAAAAATCTCTTTCGCCCCCACAATTCTTACATTTTCATTTCGATTACATGGCATCCTTCACCTTCTCCTCAAGTTCATACCCACCGACGACGGCCCGTATCGAGTTTCTGTCCAGGCTCAGTCGGCAACGCACGGCCTAAACTCTAAAGAAATGCCTGTCAAAAGTCGGGCCGAACAGGAGGAGCCATGCATAACAACAATGGAGTCGAGAGTGACCCTTTGACAGACTGACATCTCCGAGAGTAATTGCCTGTCATGTGCGGCACTGTTTCGCAGTTCACATAAAAGTCCCCTCTGTTGTTCATTTAAAGTTAAGGCGGGGTGGCCAAGGTTGCCGCACTCGTCCGGTAAAGAGAGAGGGATAATTGAACAACGCACCTTCTCAGCTGACTGCCGCGGGATAAAGTGACAGTACAGCGGAGAATGACGGGATGTTAGAAGGCCGCTGTTGATGGGACTGTAAGTGCAGCCTGTGGGACGTGCGACTGTCGTGTGCGGACAGCTGGATGCCATCCAGCTCCTCTTTTCAGTACAGGCCCTGCAGCGAGAGTCAAGAACAGAACAAGTGACCAATGAGGGGAAAGTCATGTCTTCTTTTTGGCAAGACTCTAATATTTATATGTAGGTTTTACGAATGACATCAGAGGGATCTGTCAATTTAAGCTAATCCAGTGTTGGTTTTAAACTCCATGAATTTGAAGTCATGTCAGTAAATGTAAAGACATCCAGCAAATTTGACCAACACGTAAGTAATGAGACAAAGTAATAATTCCATCATTGTGTCACTTTCTCTAAACAGATGCTTACATTTGAGAGGAAGTCATTGCAGCTTCTGGCATGCTTGGTGCAATACAATACTACAATACTTAAATATAGCTGCAAGAATCAACATGCTGCATAAAATCACATGGAAAAACAATATCAGGCAGATGTTTTTAAGTTAATATGTGCTCTGGATGTTGTTAATGTACAGCTACTGTATTTGTTTTGGTTACTGTAACATCCACCAACATTTTCAAGTCCAGAGTGTTTTTATGTTGTTATGCAGGCTGGTGAGTTAGGCTAGCATGCAAACTCTACTGTACTTCCATTTAGTGGGAAACAAAAGCAATCCTTTGCTGTATCTGATCCTGGATGTGTGAGTTGTACTAGAAGGCTTTGGTCCTCAGGAGATTCTTGAAAGTTGAGAGGGAAGACTTGTACTGCAATTGTTTTCGGTCGCTCATTCTACATATAAATATATTACATCACTATAATAAGATTTCCAGAAAAATGGCTTCGTTACCATGGTTGCAGCTTCAAAAGAAAATAAAATGAAAAATGCACAAAAGTGAAATATTAATTTGTTTTCATAGGCTCGTCACACTCGCTCCTCCTGTCTAATATATTTTTCTCCTTGAATCCCCGTTACTGTGACTGTAAGGATAAACCAGACTGCTGATTTGAAAATGCAGCCCAAAGGACCTGTGAGATAGAATAATCTCATTTCCTTTTTAAAAGAGCAATCTAGTGTTTTCTGTTCAAAAAGAGAGATTATAAAGTCGCTCATTTATACAATTCGACCAGCTCTGATCATGGCCGCCGCCCTAAACGCCTCTGAATGGGAACCTTCCTAATCAACGGCATTCAAGTGGACCCTAGGTAATGCGAAGGCTTCCCCGCAGTATTCCGGAGGCTGATACAGGCTGACAGTCTTGTTCGATCCCTCTGCAGTGTCTTTGTGTTGGGGCCAAAGGATTCAGTGTCTTGGCTGGCTGCGCATGTGAAGGTTAAGATGTAAGGCCTGCCTGGTGGGGCTTTCAGGAGTTCACCCCCACTTGCTGCCGCGGCCCATTATGCGCTCGCTCTTGTGTCCCTCAAGTTTTAAACTTAATTTGCCCTTTTCGCTTGCTTCTGAATGCTTTTATGCCGTGGCTCAGATGCAGGGTGACAAGTTTTCGGGGCATTTAAATTTCGTCTTCGTGCTGTCAATGTGGGCCGTCAAAGTGCATGACGGTAAGGAGGAGGGACAGTGCGAGGAAAAGTAGATCGGACGGGGTGAAAGGAGAGCAACTGTTGCAGAGGTGATGTGATAAAAGATTCATAACAAGGCAGATCCCAGGTCAGCCAGAGCCTCTGCAGCCTCTCCATATTACTGGCAACATCTCCCGGAGCGCAACATGCAGAAGGTGTGTGTGTGTTTCACAATAATATAAATAGAGAGGTATGGAAATTGCTTATTTAAATGTATTTCCATTGCCATAGGAAAATGCGTAACCCCTTTTCTTGTTTTTGAAAGTCACAAAAGGACTCTGTAGTGAGTAGCCCCACCATTCTGGATGATAGCTTAAAGAATTCGTAAGAGATTCTTCAGCAAAAAGTGTTTCCAATGCAACGGGATGGCCTCTTTCCCAATGGACTCTTGTTTTTGTTTTTGCTTTTTGAATCTCTACTTACAACTTGATTTTGATCCATAAGCATAAAATGCAAATACTTATATGTTCGTCTCTGGCCCTGTGTAGCAACAAATACCATTAATATTTACGATGACTATCGAAGAAAATGCTGAAAAAAATTCATTCACTTTTCCTCACAGAATAGTTTGAATTCAACCATATTGCAGAGTTGTTTTTTTTTAGAATAAAAAGTCTGTTTGATGTCATGCATCTCAGACAGACATAAAGCCAGACTTTGACTAGGTCACTCCAAAGCATTCATTTTTTTTATTCTTTTAGGCACTCAGAAACAGAGTAGTTGGTGCAGTTCATATCACTGTCCTTTTATATAACCCAAGTGGGTTTTAGCTAAAGGTTATAAGATGATTAGAAATTCTCCTTGAGGCTTTCATGTTGGGGAGCAAAATTCATTGTTCCATCAATTAAGGACAAGTCCTCCAGACGAAGTAGCAAGCAGTCCAATAAAATCCCACCAACGCCATTATGTTTTACTGTGGGTACGATGTTGAATTTCTGAAAGGCTGTCTTAGATTTTAGAGCAGATGGTGTGAGCTCTCCCTTTTGTCTCATCAGTCCACATAGTATTCTCTTGGGAATCATCAAGACATTTTGGGCAAATGTGAAACAGACCTTTGTTGCAACTCTCCAGTGGTTCTCTTTAACCCTTCCATATTGTTCTTGTCAAGTCACGATATTTGGTTTGAATAGCTTTTTTTTTCCCCCTTGGTAAACTGCTTTTAGTTTTTAAATCACTTGTGTTATCTTTGCCTGATTTTAAAGATAATAAAAAAAGCAAAACGGAAGAATCTTTAAGGAAGCAAAACCTTTTTTTACATTTTTGCTCCTCATTGACGCTGATACAAATTCCTGTGATCCAAACCATAGCTATGCTAGCTAGGAGCTACATTTCCTTAGAACTTTGTAGCAGCTTCTAAGTTCATACTCGGCAATATTGTTTTAATACAGGGCCGTGCAGAGACCTTTGGAGGGGCAGGGGCTCAAAGTTAAAAAAGGGTACACAGCGGGAGAAGGCATGTCCATAAATGTCAGAGCAACATTGCAATTAGGTGACGTATTGATGAACCAAGCAGATAGTTGAGACTTACACACTTACATTCCCGCCTAAAAACGTTGTACCAAATCCCATTGTGTGTCATTTAAAGTTTAGAATAGCAAAATAATTTGCCGCTCTTCACCACCATTGAAGATCTTCGCTCTGCTTGAATGCCTGGTTGGGACCCGCAATAAGTTATGGGATACAGTGGACCCTGAAGGATACACCGGACTCATCCTTCAAATTTGGGGAAAAGAAGGACACATTGGAAGGAGTCTTCGAATTCGGATAGGCCTTGTCACCATGCTATGACGTAATCGGCCTACAAATCCGTCCTTCCAAGGATGCAGACCCTGAATTCGGACAGGGTCTGACAGGTTGTCGGAGGACTGTTCACTTCCTCCTGGGAGCGGAGCCGGCGTCATGTCGATTCTGTGTGTTTCAGTTCAGTTAGAAAATAAAAAAGGCGACTTAAACACCAACTCTGACAAACCATCAGTAGAGCGGTAGCTAATCTATAACAGCGATCACTTATTAATAATCACAAAATAAACATCAAGCCATAAAAATTGTAGTGCACAAAATCTTTTTGTACTGTGGGAGGAAGCCAGAGCAACGGAGAGAACCCACTCATGCTCATGGAGAACATGCAAACCCAGGCCAGGATTCAAACCCAAGACTTTATTGCTGCAAGGCAACAGTGCTACCAACTGAAGGTTTGTTTTTGCTATTTTATTCATGAAATATATTTTTTATTGACACCTAAGGAGGATTTAGAGACCAGTTGACCTAACAGTCTTGGATTCAGACTGTGGCCAGAAAGCCGGAGAACAAAGGAGATGGTTGTTGATTTCAGGAGGAACAGGATTAAATCAAACCCAATTTCCATCATGGGAGAAGAGATAGAGGTGGTTGAAGAATATAAACACCTCGGTGTTCATCTGGACAACAGACTGGACCGAGACGCAACAGTTAAGAAGGGACAGAGGACACTAGAGGAAGCTAAGATCCTTCAAGTTTGTAACAAGATGCTGCAGCAACACTATAAACAGTGTTAGAGCTGTACTGCTCCCCCCTCCAGAGAGCCCGGATGGTGGATCAGAATTTCCTCGAAGCCATATATAAGTCTTTCTCCAAGGCCTCTCCAAACTCCTCCCACGCCCAAGTTTTTGCCTCAGCAACCACCAGAGCCGCATGTTGCTTCTACTGCCTGTACCCATCAGCTGCTTCTGGAGTCCCACAGGCCAAAAAGGCCCAATAGGTCCCCTCCAGGGACTCCAAGAAGTGTGGGTAATCTGAACTTTTGTTCGGCCCGTAGGCACAATCAACAGTCAGGACTCATCCCCCCACCTGTAGATGGAGGAAAGTTACCCTCTCGTTCACTAGGGTAAACCCCAACGAGATGGGGTGGCAACAAGTATGCCCTCTCCTGCCTGATGCCTCTCACCATGGGCAACTCCAGAATGGAAGTATGTCCAGCCTCTCTCAAGGAGACTGGTTCCAGAACTGGAGCCATGCGTCGAGATAAGACTGACTATTTCTAGCCGAAACCTCTTAACCTCACACACCAGCTCCGGCTCCTTCTCCACCAGAGAGGTGACATTCTACGTCCCATGGGCCGAAATGGGTTTTATTCGTGGGGTGTCTGGACTCTCCCTTAGAAATAGGGTGAGAAGCTCAGTCATCTGGGAGGGACTCAGAGTAGAGCCGCTGCTCCTTCACATCGAGAGGAGCCAGTTGAGGTGGCTTGGGCATCTGGTCAGGATGCCTCCTGGATGCCTCCCTGGTGAGGTGTTCTGGGCACGTCCCACCGGGAGGAGAGCCCGGGGAAGACCCAGGGCATGCTGGAATGACTATGTCTCTCGACTGGGCTGGGAACGCCTTGGGATTCCTACAGAGGACATGGAACAAGTGGCTGAGGAGAGGGAAGTATGGATCTCCCTCTTAAGTTGCTACCACCTTGATCCCCCCGGATAACCGGAAGAAAATGGATGGACAATTGAAGTTACAACTCCCTTACATTTTATGCAGGATTTTTTTTTTTTACTGTTCATTAACATATCCATCCATATCCATACCCCTGTGTCCATGTTTGTTCTTTGGGAAGATTGGAAAAATCCTTACCTAGGACAGTGGTCTCTTCAGGGGTACTTACTGTCTCCTAATAACGTTTTTGCTGACTAAGATCTTTGCCATACTAAAAATCAGGAGGAGCGTGACAGAAGTAACATGCTGTCAGTCAAAATGCGGTATAGCAAGCATCTTCAGAGTGACGTCTGGGCAGACGTTTGCTCTTTTCAGCGTGATGTCTTTCCTGTTCAGAGCCGGGTAAGATTGGTCTTTGGAACTTGGAAGATTCACGAAGATTGGCAAAAACATTCCCAAGGACAAATATACTTTCTAGAGTCCGGGCTTCTAATGTTGTTCTCATCAGAGCAGAAGTTGAGTTTTTAGACTCAACTGTCTTCTTTTCCTTCAAACTTCCCAAGCAGGGGAAGTTTCTTCTTTGAGATTAGATATATTGTTCCTTAGGATAGATCTCTCTTGATGGGTCCAATCTTCTAATGCCGCTTTGTCCGAGCAGAAGTTGAGTTTTCACACTCAACTGTCGTTTTTACCACAAACTGCCCAGGTGAGGAAGTTTGTTCTTTGGAAAGATTGGAGAAATCGTTCTCTGTCTTCTGAAAACTCACAGGAAACTTCCCGGGAAAGTTTGCTTCCCAGCCCGAGAAGGATTGAAAACATAAGCATCGAAAACGTCGTATTCAGTGCAGTCGTCCTGAGCTACTAATTTCCAACTTGACATGGGGAAGTAGTTTGTTGAAAATTTTCCTCACTCCTGTGGTGATTAAATATCCAGCACCAAAAGTCAGGGGGAAAAAAAACATGGTGACTAAAACTTCTTCCATTGTAGAAATCCTTCCAAAAACACAGAGCTACGGGTCAAAGAGCTGCTTGTCGACTAGCTGATGTTTTGAGATGGAAGCATTTATAACCCTAGATGTTCTGTGATCTATGACATAGATCTGTGTCATAGACAGTGAGGTCATAGCTGCAATGAGCTCACTGTAGTTCTGGGGTAATGTCTTGCTTCTGATCGTTGCTATGGAAACGGTCAGAATAGTTCTGCATTACTAACTATTAACCCTTTGCAATTGCATCACTTAATCATTTGAGGCAAATGATTAATCATGACGGACGTTGGAAGTGAATATTTCAGGAGGCTCAGGATTAAAACAGGGATTTTAATAGTTAAATATTAAGTTTAGATTGACAATGGTGTATTAAAATCATTCATTTAAGTAGCGTTTTTTACCATTCTATCAGGTTTAAAATTTAAAAGAACAAAAAAAGTTTAAAAGAACGAAATATTTATACATTGGTATGAATATTTTGATAGTTAGAGGCACAGATCAGCCCTCCTCCTCACCATGGACCTGATGTCTGAACAACATGGAGGCAGAGAAACTGAGTTATTATTAGACTGAGTGCAGCCAGACTAGTTTGTTTTGATAAATTATTGCATTTAGTTAAATATTATTGCTGAGGGGCACAAACAGGCCTTCTGACATACAGATAAAAAAAGAAAATACAAAAAAATTGAAAAAATGTTTTTTTGAAAAAACAAAACAAAACTCAAAAAGGCACTAGTGGCATCAAGGATAAAAGGGGCAGGGGCTCAAACCCCTTTTCCCCCCTCTCTGCATGTGCCTGTTTTAATATTATACAAACGCACAGCGCCCTCCAATTCTATACCACACTCCATATGTTGAATTGAAATGTTAGAGGCTGCATATGGGTTTATCCATATAACAGCAGGCGCTAACACCCTCCACCCTTTAGCACGGTTTGCCTGACAGTGCCAATGAAAACGTTACCAGGTCTTTGAGATTAAGAGGGACAGGCAGAGTGTTCCATATCAAATCAGATGGAAGTCATTTACACCTCCGCCATGCATTCATCATCCCGTGTCAGAAGCCCCCTCCCCCTCCTCCGCCTCCTTCAGCTCCTCCACCAACCCCTTGTTCTCTCCTGTTCACTCACACTGTCAAAACATCACCTTTGGCATCTGCTGGGTTTCATATATACGAATTTCTCCTCACCCTCCAGAGAGAAGCAGAGAATTCTGGAGGTAGAGAAATGAGCGGCCCTCTGATGAGTTAGATGTGATTTATAATAAGGTGTTCCTGTGCAAAGTGCAAAAAAGAAGTTTCATTATTCAAACTCTTTTTTTTCCACAGGAATTCTGTAATGATGATATATTGCCACATTACATCCCAGTTCTGACTACTCTGACACCAGGAACCATATTGAATTTGGTTTTCAGGCTCTTTTCGTTCTGTTGGAGAAATGTGCTCCACTGCCAATGAGTTTTTCAAAGTAATGTTTTATTTTTAGGGATACAAAGACTTGGAGGCTTGCTGGGGGAAATGTCACAAAATTCCCTTCGTTTCCAATTGCAGGAATGCAACTGCATCACGAAAGGTTAAGCTTAAGCTTGGCATATATATGTATATGTGGCCCCATCCTTGCCTATTTTAAGGCTGTTTGTGGTGGGAAGAAAATGGGGAAAAAAATAACTTTGCTGCAACACCGTTTGAAATGTGTTGCAGCAAAGTTACCAGAGAGCGCACACACTCGTGTGGCACATCTTCGGCTGTGATCAAATATCCATAATGCCACTGTTGTTCTGTCACTTTTGATTACACAGAGAGTCTCCGAACGCTCCCCGAGGCCGCGTGTTTTCACCAGCACTCTGGCTGTTCTGGTGGCTGCTTCCACTCATTGTCCTTCCCTTCATTACTTTGCAAATGGTAGGCATTTCTCAACGGATCTGACATCGCTTGTGTTCTTGTTCTAACACGCCAAAGAGAGAGGGGAGAAGAATGGAATGGAGGGGAGGGGATTGGAGAAAGATATAAAGTTAAGAATGAGGGGGTGGGAAGGGAGCCCGCGCGCGTGCACATATTAACACACAAACACAGACAGCTTTTAATCTTCTGGGTTGCACCATCTGTATGTAGTTATGGAGGAGGCTTTTAAAAGGATTGCTTCTGTAGACACCGGACGGCCAAACATCCCGGATAAAAGACAACACAAATTGTTAGAGATTCACAAGGCAGTGTTATCAGAATGAAGCTTCAGGCAATTCACTGTCAGAAGTGTATTGACTGCGAGTAACGCTGAAGGAAGCCATGACATTTCACAAGTTCAGAACACAGAACTCATTATAGCTTTGAGTTTGTCAGTGTGTGAATGCATTCGTATGGAGTGATTTTTTTTTTTGGATGATTTTCGATTATCGCACAGGGGCCTAGAAAACTACAGAACAACTTTCTCCAAACAAAGAACTAAGTCTGTTTAGGTTTTTAATTGAAACAGTCTTGTGGTGGAATGGCATTTCATACTTTTTGGTGTTTGCAGAGAAAACTATGCACAAAAAGGCAAAAGGAATAGAGATGTTGATGTATTTTATTTAAAAGAATTGGAGCCCTTATTCAACAGGAGCAGTCTAAAAATCACCATTAGCATCTTCGATATTCATTAACAGAACAGTTTGTGTCCACTGTAAGATAAATTGACCCTTCCAATGGGGACATCTCATGCTAAGCTGTGTAGATGCTGAAGATGTACTCACCTCGGCATGTGGAAAGCTTGAAGTGGCTCCAAATGACAGTGACGCTGTCAAATCCTTCTTAACTAAAAATTCTTAGTTCTCGTTAACTTAACTAAGAATTATTTAACTACTTGGGGCAGTTTTAACTCTAATAATGTTACATAAATAAGCAAAAACTATACTGTGTACAGAATGTTTATCTACAGATGATAGATTGATCTTTAAGTATTAAAAAAACTACACTAATGTTGCAGCAAAATGAAGCCCATGCTGGCCAATTACACTCTTTTTTCCAATGCACATAACAATAGAGGTTCATCGTTAGAAACAACAGTCTTCAAAGTTAGAATCAGACATCAAGATCCACAAAATTTGCTATATTTCTTCTCGATTGACCCATATAACTGTGTTTTTATTATTTTTTTTAAATGTCAGTACACATGACAATGTGAGAGCTTAAACTTCCAAAGTCATTTTCACCTAAAGCTTATATAATGAAACCACTGTAGCAGTAGTAGTATGTTTTCTATATGTTGATGTATGATGTATTTGAAATGGCAAATCCTGAGAGTGTTGTGCATCTTATGTGGCTGTATAAATTTGAACAACTTTATGAACCTAGACTCAAGGATAATCTGGGCCTAAAAGCTGCCTTACAGGAAGTGAAACAAACTCCTTCTACTTCAGAGAGTCTCAGGTATTCTATTATGAGACCACCATATGTTAAATTAGCAGCTCTAACTATAAAATAATACAGCGGTAGGTATGGAAAAATAACTAAAGAATAAATGAATGCAGACTTTTATATGTGTTTCTGTGACAAACAAGGAAATTGAATGTTTTTCAAAGAAAAACCTCACGACCTCATTAATTACATGTAACAAATCCACATTTAAATGCGTATTCACATACTTGAGAAATGCCTGGGTTTTTTTTATGTTGTATTGTCAAATGTGGGTTTTTTAATGAAGAGAATAAAATAAACGCTACAGCCAGTCTTTTGTTGTTCAACATAGATATTCAGCATTACACTCAGTGCATGTAAAAAAAAAAAAAAAAAATCCTTAAGGGGAATGTAAAAACAAGCTTTATGTTCACACAAACAAGATTAAATTAAGTACACCTGAGCAAGTTCATTTCCATTGCTGCACAGAGAGAAAAAAAAAAACAGTTTCACGGTAAAATTTCACAGTGAATTGAGTCATTAATGACATCAGTATTTCCTTGGTGACAAATCTCACAATTCTCTCCATGTGTATGTGGTAATTACTCTTCGTAAGTCGGGCATTGATTAGACTCATATTTCCTTTTCTTTTTATGAGATGTCTCCAGAGGGGTGGAGGAAAATGAGATGGAAGATGAACGCTGCTGAATATTTTCCCTGCTTGTTTTTGAGAACGCAGATCCTTAATGCACATATATAACTAGCAAAGATCAAGTCCTACACCAAACTGCACAGACATTCACACACATAGATGTAAAAAAAAAAAGAATAAAGAAATAAATAAACTACTAAGCAGTTGTGCAAAAAAGAAAAAGCAAAACAAATCTCTTCATAAAAATGTATGATGCTACATTTGGATCCTTCCAGGTTTCTTGAGTTTGGGCTTTTTCATCAGGTCATCAAAAAAGTTTTACCACTGGATCCAGTTAATCTGAGCGAATATTTAATTGATGATTTTATTTACGGAGGAAAATAATTGTTTAAATGTGCAGAAACCCTCCTTCCAATTAAAGAAAAATAACCTAAAACATAACAAATGAATATTGTTTTTCCTTTTTGATGTTAAATGTCAAGACAGAGGACACAGGAGTGCAGCTATAGTAGAAGATAGATTATACCCAAATAATTTCTAAGAATAATATTCCTTAGTGTTCTGTATCTCTAAAAAATAGCATTCAGAAGTATATTGGCATTAATCATGTCTGTAAGAGTGAACATAAAATATATTTTCACGTTTTATGGTTGTATTTTTTTGGGTGCTGTTTTCTTGGAACGACATTAAGTGATTTTGAGAGAAGCAAGATTTGTTTCAACATTTCCAGGAGATGATCCTAGTGCAAAGTGACTTGGTTTTATTTTATCGCGTATTTCATCATTCACCTTCTTCGACGTTACCCTTGATGTTCAGTAATAATACGTGAATTCACATGTGTAACATCGTAGTCTGGGTATTTCTGAAACGGTGACATTGTCAGTATGAATCAGTTGCCACCTATAAAGGGATAGGTGGGGGGAAAAAAGCATTTCTATTTAAAGATAATTTGTGGTTATTATGAGAATACAAATTAATTAAGGAACTTAGCTAAAAAGAAAGCCTCAAGTTAATTAAAAATAAAATTATTTAAAACTAATTAACTAAAAAAGCTGTTACTCCCAGAAGAGTTGTGATGCCTGGATTTTTTAAATTCATTTATTTTTTTCAATATCAGCGATGGTAATCCTAAGCGTGTCATTATAGAGCTTGTTGAGAAGGAGGAGCAGCATTGTGAACTTCTGAGCAGGCAGCTGGATGACTTACTTCAATTATTGGTCCATGGAATAGGGCGGGCTTGGAAACAGCAGCTGCTGAGCTAACTTTTGCAAATAACAGTTTTTCCCTCTGATTTTTCTCCCTGGGGTGACATTATGGATTATTATCTGTTCAGAGTACACACACACGATGTACACTTGCAAGCAAGTTTTCTGTTTTTTGTTTTTACTCCCCGGCAACAGGGCTGGCAGCTAACATCCTTCTGCCCAGATGATGAAATCTATATCCCACTACTCTGGTGTTTATCCAAGTTAAAACTCAAGACATTAATGGAGTTATTGAACACGTCCAACACATCAACTGGCCAGTACACCAGTGGTTTCCAATAAAAGAAACTGTTGCTGTTTAATCTCTTAAACATTTGAAGGAAGATACTGCTTCGCTGATGTCATCATATTAGACAAGCACCATTATATTTACTTATATATATATATATATATATATACATATGAACATGTATGGACTAAGAAATAATTGTCTTTTAATTTTTTATTAAAAAAAAAAAATTATTTATGTTTTTATCAAATATTATGTTTGAGATACAGGGAAGATATTTTTACAGTCAGATTGCTTCTGCAATGTGTGTGTTGTTACCACTGTGTGACCCGAGCGTTCCTCCTTAGTTGTGCTGTGATTGAGAATCAAACATTTGCCCTGACTGGCTTCTCATTTGCAAAAAAATTATTTTGAGCTTTAATGTTTAATTATTAAACCTGATGCACCTTAAATCTTTTTCTCTAGATTTAAGGTCTTTGTATTTTTACTTTATTATTCTATGAATCTTTCCATTTATTCTATGTGCACTTTATTAGATATACACAGTATCTTTTATTTACTGTGAAATACTGATCGCTCTGTGCTCCATGTGGCATAAGTTCTTATATTCAGATAGATCTTTAAAAAACGACTAATTTGTGAATATAAAAATAGATAAATGCAGTTTACCCCATCTTCTATTATTCAGTGCCTGTTATTTGTTATTTAGTATCTGTATCAAACTCTAATACTATATTAGAATATATATATATTTTTTCTGTCAGTTAGCAATTAAAGCACTGGCTATATATGGAGCGTACTTTATTATACTGATAATAATTTGCTTTTTCTCATGATTAATAATTCAGAGTTGAGCCAAGACCAAGAAAAAGGTGAACGTTTTAATTTGAGGAAAATTAATTCCGCAGATTTAAGGGGAGAAAAATGTCCGCGGTAGATAATGATACTGTAGCAGAAAGAAACTTCACGTACTATCTGCAGGCGACAGGGTGTATTTCACTGCTAAAAGAGGGAGGAAATTTGCAGCGCTTTCGCACTTAAAGTCGCCATTAGAATAATGCCGGGGTAATAACAAAATCTTTTTGTTGCCACCGAGATTGGCAGTGTCGCTCATAGCAGTCCCTCTTCCTCCTACTTACCAAACAGGAGCGGCTCCATTATGGCTAATTCAAAAATGTGCTGCATACAGAGTTCATCTGTTCCTGACCCGGAGACATGACTCTATTTTTAAAGCATGCGGACAAAGCGCCGCAGAAAAAGCTCTGTTTTAATGTGAACTGAAGACAACAGGCAAGAGCATAAATGACAATGTAGCTATGGATATTGTGAGTGAGAGACAAGGGTTGATTGTTACGTTTTTCTTTAATTTAGCAATAAACCTACAAATAAAAACAGTCAAATTTAGCAAAAACTCCAAATCTCATGTGACCATAGCAACGTCCTCTACATGTTTGTTGTGTTCCCCTCAGTTAGCCATAAAACAGAACTTGTTTTATGTTAATTTTCATTCATATTATTTTGCCTCTGTTCAATAAAAGACAGCTTTATGGAGTGCGCAATTAAATCGTCGTCCCATCAACTGCTGCACCTCTAGATGTAAAATTTGCCCGTGGGCAGCTTCTCTGGTTAATTAGTTCCCTATTTATACTGTGATTAAATTACACACAGGCAGAATGTGCTCGCAGTTTATGCGACCTCACAAAGCATTTGGCGACACTGGTTTTAATTTGTGGGTGTCAGTAAAAGGGGCTCGACACGTGCCTCACTTTTCGGGGGAGGAATTGTGTAAAAAAAACGTATTGCCCCCTTTTGGCTTCACTTTGCAGTTAAGCACTGCTTTGACTTGTTTAGTGCACTTCATTGAGACTGGTGTAGAAGAGAAAGCAAATTCAAAAGGGGTATGAATATTTTTGCCAAATTCTTTTTTGCAAGAATTTTTGAGGAAAATTACCTTTCTGCTTTCCTCTAAATTGCCTGTTCTTGTTCAAAGATGGGGGGGAAGAAAAAAAAACATTTTCATGACAAAGGAGTCAGCAGCTAAAAACTCTTGATTTGATTCTGTTTTCCTGGAGGTGACTCGAAATGAACAAGTGAGTCCTCATTGCAAAGCTCCTGTTTACAAAATGCCAGGCAGTTGTGATTGAAGCGTTTGGCTGCGCACTTATGAAAACCCATGTTTTTCAATGAGAGACGAAATCAAATGTCTCCCATGATTATTCTGCCGCAAAACAACAAGCGGCGATAAGGCCATGTGTGTAATCTGCAGAAAGAGGCTCGTCTCTCTTCTCCTACCTTTCCGCCTCCATCTGCCTTATTCCCCTTTCAAATCTTCTCTCTCTTTCTGCCTCCAAAAAAAAAAGAAAAGAAAGAAATCGAGCTTATCCCAACACTTCCCAGTAATTTTGGATGCCCGTGTCTCTCTCTTGCCCTTTTTGCCGTTGTTGCAGTGCAGCTCTCTGCTTTTCCTCCGTCTACCCTGTTTTTTTTTTCTTTCCCATTCATCATTAATTCATGCGATGCAGCGCAGCAAAGCCTGAGTGATACACTTCAACCATAACAAATAAGCCCATATATCTGCACTCAACAGAAACGATCTCCATTAAACCCAAACTGAGAAGAAGGAAATATAAAGGGGGAAAAAAAAAAAAAAAAAGTGGCTATCAGTTTGTTTTTGTTTTTTATGTTTGTTTGTTTGTGTCTTTGCTTGTCAAAAGGCAACAGTTTCAGGTTTCATAAGAGCTGAGTCTGAAAATACCTTTCTGTGAGTCGTGTGCCACTTTTTCAGCTCAGAGTGGAAGAAATCTCTCTTCGCAATCTTTATCTACTTGTACTTAATCATGCATGCATTTGTTTGATAGTAACTTGCTTTTTTTTGTCGCTGTAACTTATCCTGCGCCTCAGAATGTTTTTTTTGTTTGTTTTTGCAATTAACCTCTGAATTATTCAATTTAATTTCATAAAGAACTTGTTCATTTTTCTCTGTGATGCAGCGCCGCTCTTGAATCTTCACAATACATTTTGTTGAAAAACATCAGTTGGCGATTAAAAGTGGCATACCTGGTCTCGCTGCAGCAGAATACTGTGACTTCTGTACACGTAATCTAATTACACATGAAGTATTCAGAGCAGCAGGGATTCAAGAGCGACACACATGCTTTAAAGCTTTGGTAGTCCATGTTCCGCCTAATCCCTTTTCATTTCCTTGTATTAAGCCCCAAAAAATAAACAGTTTTCAATACATTTTCATAAGTGGGAAGACAGGACAAACCACTGAGCCCAAGCTAATTGGTTGATTTAAATGTATGCCAAAAAAAATGGCCTCTTATTATCCACTGCTATATGTCATTATTCCAAAAAGCACCTTGATTAGCCTGGTAGGGGATTTGTGTTACTGCTACTGACTTTTTCTATTGTTAGAGAACACTGACATGTACAAATTTGAGAAAGGGACATAATTTGGTCTTTCTTTTGAGGCTGCTGACACATTTCCATCAGACGTACACCAGTGCTCGAGTGTGGTCAGCTGCAGATGTTGATGATAAAAGTATTTGAGAATAAAGCCTCCATTAGTGCTTCTCTAATGGTTTACTAAATGCTAGTCTTCACTCGGGTTGCTGTCAGTCGATGTAAAGCGTCGGACTGAAAACTGCAACAGAGCATAGTCAGTAATCTCACTAGACTCCAAAAATCTGCTGAAAGAAAATAGTTTAAAAAGACAGCCGGCATTAGAGGGCTTTGGCGCATATTGATCAAAGCACATAAAATACATTTCATCAGAGCTTCAGGAAATTGTGTCGAGCTCCTCAAAGATGACATATGTATAATTTACCCAAGAAATTGCCTTTGTTGTGCAAGCCGTTTCTCAAAGTGCACAGTGACATTATAGAGAGCGTAATCAGGTCATTCGAGTTGCAGAGGCTGAGAAACACTGCCGCCTTTTCCCGCTCCTGATTAGCAGCTGATGTAAATTCACAGCTCCCCTGAAAAGGCTTTAATTTGAGACTAATTTCTGATAACTGCCTCATCAGCTTATCGCGCCCTCTGCTTGGGAGAAAGCTGCAATTTTGTGTCACAGATTTGGCCACAGCAGTGCTTAAAAGTTCGACTCTTGTCAGGGAGTAGCCAGAGGAAGTCATTGTTCTCAGATGGCGGGCCGTCCTTGAAGTCGCACAGTCTTCCAGGACCCAGAGTAGATTTCATCCCCTGAGGAGAAAGGCCGCCTCTGAGCACTTTCCACCGGATCATGTCCCTTCTCCGTGGACAGAGCAGCTCTGGCAGGCTGTTTGTCAAAATGCCACATTATTGAGTGCGCCTGTTTTAATGTGTCCACCAAACAGTATGCCTTGTCAAATCTGCACCTGTCATAGATTAATCTGTCAGATTTATCGGTGTGCCTACACGTTCGAGAGTTCCCTTTTATTACTCTTCATTTTCTTTTTTTACCTCTTTTCTTATCATGGCCAAAAGTGATGTCTGTGTCGTTACTAACTGACATGTTTCAAAGCCTCCCCTAAAACCTCTCCGTCTTAAAACAGGGACAGGCCGGGTTTTTTGAAAGTGGCGTTCAACAGAGATGGCATGAGCGATAGATTATATCTGACATGATGCACTGAAGACGTTGCAGCGAGTTTTTTAAAAATTAGACAAATCATCAGAGCTGTGGAAAGCTAGTAAGACAGATGCTCCCCTTTGCTGATTTTAGCAATTTGCAACAATTTGAGCTGAACTTGAAACTTTTTATTTGACGTCAACCTCTACCTAACCTACACTTTTACAGGATATAGATGTTTAGATTGATGTTTCCTTTCTCAACTGAGCAACATCCATGTTCAGGTGTTGGAGTAACAACTAAGCTCAAGGGCTAAAGTTCGCTGTTTTGATACCAAGTAAGGCTAAAATTAGGAAAGCTGCCTGAGTGGAGCTGTACCTTTACTTTGTCGTGCTAGGAGAAAGAAAAAAAAAACTTTCTTTACTTTCCTACAATGTAGTTTCTGGGCTTATTGTATTATTTAAATCCCAGATGTCATCCAAGTTTGACTTTTGCAAGCTGCAAATTTTTCAAAGACTTATTATTTTAGTGGGCAATTTCTTCTGCGAGTTCACCTCGAGTGTGCTCTGCAGCTGGGGCAGCATTGGTCAACCCATCAAACTAGAATCAGTTAACATGCAGGTGAGCACAAAAACAAAACTGCATTTTGGTCTGTTTTGACAAAAAGCAGCTTGGTTGCATTAACACTAAATATTACCAAAACCAAAATTTTTACACAGATTTTATAAAGAATTGCACGTTTTCTGCCAAACGAATCAGTTTGGCGCGTATAACGCTCCGTAATCATTTCCTACAATTCTGTGACCAACCTGTTCTTGTGTTTGTTCACATTTGCCAACATATTAGCGGAGGAGAGTCTTTGTTTTATGTATATCTTTCACCTGGGTGCAGGGGAAGTAATAATAAAGTGACCCTGAGGCTGACTTATGGTGTTCAATGACTTGCTCTGTACTCAGTGCATTGTTTTCATTTCAAAATGTAATATTCCTGCAAAGCACATTGTCCATGGACCTGTAGAAAACCTGGTATGGCAAGAGTTTAAGATGCCTTTCGAAAACACAATATTTCCAAACACCTGCGGATGTAGGTAAGCACTAACCAGTGCAGATTTGAATATCACTGTTGTTTTATTTTAATCAAAAACCCTTTTGAAATACCGTTTCAGAAGCCAGGATGACACCTCTGAAATCCTGTTTTTTTTTTTTATTTTAATTTCCTTTTGGTTGTTTTTGAACAAAAGGAAATTGAACATTTCCTGAAAAAAGAGCTGCCAAATCAAAACAACATTCAGCATAAGCAAACAGCACAATGTTTACAGCGCTGAAGTAATTCTAAAAAGAAAACTCTCATTGTTGGAAAAACAGAACCACAGAACCACATTCCTCCAATGACAATACAAACCAACGATGTTGGAGACAGGTCAAGCTTATTTCTATGTGAAAGTCGTTCAATACAGCTATCAACCTTGTATCAACCTCGTGGTCAGTGTTATGAAGCTACAGCTAACATAACCCATGGCCATGGAAAATCACTGGCTTTTATATCAGAACCTTCCACGCTGTCATTCTGCTGCACACCAGCTTGCTTTCTCATGTTAATGCTCATCAAGGACTCTCATCTATGCAAGTCAGGTCTTCAGTGATTTATTTTTATGAATTTGGTGTGATTCAAGTCAGAGACTGAAACCCTGAAGAGTCACCATCTCTTCAAAAGTTACAAACTTTTGGAGAGGTGTATGTATGTTTCATAAAGTTGAAACATACAACAATCTGATCTTACTTCTGAGCCAGTAGCTTCCAATAAATAAAAGTGAAAAAGCTTTTATCCCCAGGCTTTTTCTTAAGGTCCATACTTTATGCCTAACAACATCTGCATGGGATTTTTTTAGCTTTCAAAAGAAAAGAATGTTCTCCTAAATGAAAAGAGTTAATGATGGTAACGATTACGCAAAAGCGAACAACGCGGAAGATGATATTCATGGCTGAAATCGACATACTTGGTCTTTCAGCAAGTCACAATAATGGATGTCTGTTTTTTTTGGGGGGGGGGGTTGAGAAATGTTCTGTCAGTGCTGAATGTGTTGACCTTCCCTGAGAAGGTGAAGGCTTTCCGCTGCGACGCCTCACCAGTGGAAATGTTTTTGGATTCATCATGCAGTCGTACAGCCAAGAAAGAAAAGCATGTTCCCCTACTGATACCGCCTGAAGTCAAAAGAGAGACCTCATTTGAATTATGTTTTAATTAACGTCGACCTCGTCATTTGCTGAACACTGTAAAGAAAGGTGTTGCGAAGCATTGCGCTGTGGATTGAAACCTACAGTCTTTTGTCCAGTTTACTCTCTTTGGGGGGTTTTTGGTGCCAACTTGCGACAACTTGCTTTTCCTGTTTTTCATTTTGCTCATAAACCCATGCATTTTTGTAAACAATTTGCCTAATCATTAGCTACCATCATCCCGTTTTTATCTCCGTCGCTCAAATTATTTTCCCCGACTCCTCGCACGCGCCATTTCCCCCCTCCATCGCTTCCTTTGACTTCAGCTTAACCACATTGTATTCACGGGCCGCATTACAATTGCAAATAATCACGTTATTGTCAAAGAAGAACTGTGATAAACAGAGCATGTGTGCATGTTTGTGACTTGCTGCAAAACAGTCTGTTATTATTTTAATGAAGGTCTGTGACTGTTGTCAATGCGCTCTTTGTGAACTGTCATTCATTTGTCACAACTGTGCCACTGGGGCCAGTCAAAGAATAATTGAATGAGATAGAAATAATGAATTAATATAAATGCATTAAAATGTCTGTTTTTTTTCTTCTTCCTATAGAGAAATAGGGGTTTAACAGCTTGCTTGTCCATAAAGTAGAAACTGATTGAAGTGACACTGTGGTCTGTGGCTATTAATACGAATAGTTAAACAGCTTTCACCGAATTATTTGTAAAGGTTTCTGCAGCTGTGGGCAAAGCCAGGGATCTGTTTGATTAATCACTCATAGCACAACCACAATGCTAATGAGGAACAAGCCAGATGAATCTAATTTAGGATTCAAGTCCAGGGGAAAAGTTTGGTAAGTAACAAATGAGGGAAACATGTAAAATATTGAGAACCCGACTGCTAATTAGCTGTTAACTATGCGCTCAGATGGATAGGTGAAAAGCCAGCATGTCGGCATAAGTTTTTAGGTTGTATTGCGTGATGGGGATGCCTTGTTGCTAGCTTGATTTAAAGAAATCAAGACTTTTTTTCAAATTCAAAACACACAAAGTGATTTTAAGCGGGGGTTTTGTTTGTTTGTTTTGTTTTGTTTTTTTCTTTGGAGGGGATGGAAATCCAAAATTCAAAATGCAAGACAGTTTACAGGATAGTAATAAAAATAGATATACATTTACAGATTTATTTGTTTGCCTGTTTAGTATTACGTCCATGTACTGTACAATGCATGCACTGCTTGAAGCTTCTTTTGAATTAACATATTCAATATCTTCTAAGAAATGTAATTTTGGTTTTTGTTTTCATGAACCGTTAGCCAACATTATTGGACTCATTAGCCATTTAAAACTTTTATACGTTTTATTTCTTGACTTTGTGGTTTAGAAAAGAATCGTCTTCCTGAGTACGTTTTGTACTGACCACGAGTCAAATCTGCCTCTGGAACCTTTTGTACCTTTTTGCAAAACCTTTGATTTAACGTAAATTTCTGTAAGTTACTAATATTTTACTGGAGGGAAATGTAGCATTAGTGGAAGTGGTTCTGGCAACACTGCCAAGGAAGAACAGACAACTCCTGAATTTCCTTCTCTGGGACAATAAGGGCTATTTCTATTTTGCGTAGAAATATTTATCAGAATTGGTGAAGTGGTGAATTTAACAGATTACCACAGATCGCTTCTAATGTAATTCAGAAGAGAATGCTGGTCTGTCTGGTTCCAGATCCACGGAAAAAGCATTGTGAAAATGTTTTGAAAAGCTTCATTCAGACCACGTTAGAAATCAGTCAGGAGGTCTAAGAGCTTTATAGGCATCGAGGGCTCAGTATGTTGAACTCTGCCCACCTCTGGAAGTTTACAGTAAGAGCTATAGAAATGGATTATAGAGCAATGAAGATTAAACACATTTTTATACCAGAGGTCAGAGGTGATAAAGAACCTGAGAGTTAGGATTGAAATACAAGCCAGATGCAAGGTGGCAACCCTACGCTAGCAAGTACAGGCATATAGGACTTGCTGTTATTTTTTTCATGCAGACACTAGATATCGTTCTTATATCAGGCCGGTTTTATTCTCTTTTCTATCACCACAACCTGCCTATGGGGCTTCAGGAGCAGGGGCCGAATATTTGCTTCTTAGAGGAGTACTACAGGAAATGAAGAATGACAAATAGAAACGGGAAGAAAATAGTCATATAAGAAGCACTTGTCACGGGAGGCAGCTGCAGTTTCCATCGGAAAAATTAATAATGTATTCCTGCAAGTTTTGCGTGTTGCTCTGTGCAAAGGGGGCTTGGCAAGGCAGAAAGAGGGCAGAAAGAATGGAGATCAGCCTGAGTCTGAACAATATACTGAGTGGACAAGTCTGTTTTATTTGGAGTACTTTTTTTTGGTCTAAAGCAAATTCATAACCAAAAATATAGAATACATGGAAATACAAATAAGAAATAAAAGCAAAAAAGAAAGAAACATTGTCAATAGATTGTCTAGGGGCCCCAAAAGATTGCCTCACATTTACACACTTTTACTTCTTCCTTGAACAAAATTGGAGTTAAGACATACTTAAAACCAATGCTAATTACTAATTTGCAATGTTCATTAAATCTCTTGGAAAAAATGACAAGTTTCAGAAAACAAAGACAAATAGATTGAGCGAGATTCACGAGCGCCTCTCTTTTCTTGACGACATCCTGCAAATGACACCGCCTGAGAATTGCCCGTCTCTCTTACATTTGCATCATAATGCAATCATCAGAGACGAAAAGAATGCGTCAGGAATGTCAACCATCCTCGCGGAACCGTGGGAGCAAGTGAACGCGCACAGTGGCAATTGGGTTTACTGCGCCTTCATTAACTCGAAAATGTGTCTCGCAGCCATCAGTCGCAGACGGCGGTAAAAATCCAGCCAAATCAGTCACATAATAGATGCTTGAATAAATGGGATTGTGCACATTGAGCTAAACAGCACGTGCGGGCTGAAGCCGCCTCGTTATTACCGAGAGGCCGGGGATTTCGCAGCCTCCTCCGTGTCAGTTGGGATATTGCTTCTCCAAGCGTGGCGGGTCAGCTCGTTTGCTTTACTAATATCCTCAGGCCCTCTTTTCATTTTCTCAAGGCGTTCTCCTTGTTACTCTGTGCAGTCAGAGGCCTCCGAGTGGAGCTCGGCGGTTTTTTTTAATGGGTGGCTTCTTCGTGGGGCCTCGCGTTCCTGTTGTATCGTCTCACAGCGGGCGACCGAAGATAGCGCTGCCTCCTCATTAGCTGTTGCGGGCTCTCGCATAATTGTACCGTTTCACCCCCCGCCGTGGTACAAGTTCACGGTGAAGCCCTGGGAGAACAGATCTGCTCTTAAAAACCCTCAAAAGACCAGCCGGCATCGATTCTTTTAGAAATTTCTAATTCTGTTCCATCCATCTCGTTGCTGTCTTCCTGCCTCGCCTCCCTGTGCCCGTTTGACAGGCTGTGTGTTAAATATTGAATCGTGCCGGTTGTCTTTGGATACTGCCTCACTTCTGAGTTTTTTTTGTTTTTTTTTCAACCTGCATTTAATTTCTCTAGGAGATATGATCTCTGTGAATTTAAAGAAAAGCCTCATGCCAGCGAGATGGAAAGGGCAAACAAGGCAGATGAGACGGAGAAAGCAACTTATCACACTCTAAATAGACACATCCATTAATTATAGACACAGCTGCCTTGTTCCAACATTTTATAGTCTGCTGTGTGTCACAGGGGCTGACTCAATCCATAAGACGAGCGAGATCAAGGACGGGACAAAGCGTGACTCACACTTTGATATCACCATCACCAGAGTCGCCGAGCGCATTCATCAGATGAGAAAACCTTTTTGATGTTGTTGTACACAGGCACTCTGCATAATTGTCTGCGCCGAATAAGTACGTCTGGAGCAAGGTTTTGATTGTCTCCGCAACGCGATAAGTTGGAATTATCTTTAAGTGTATTGTGTCGATGTGATCGAGAACGGTGTCAATTGCGACGTTTGTCATTTTTAAGAGAATTATTGCTTCATACAGAAAAAAAAAAAAAAGATTAGGACAAGATTTCATAACAGAGTGCAGCAACAGCCGGTGGAAAATTATGGTCTAGTTTTTGTGCAAATATCTTAGTACACGTGAAATAAGAGAAACTTAACTTACAAGTAGCTTTTCAGTCTGTTAAAGGAGCTTGCTTTTGGTCAATAATATCTTAACATTGATAAAAGAAAGTTCCAATTATAGGTGAAATAATCAAACAGTGGAACCAATACATCGTCATCAATATTAATGGTATGTTCACAGGTGAATTGTAGTGTTACTTTTCTCCCACATGCACACTCATGTGTCCAGAAGAGAAGGTTTCTTATGTACTAACTAACTTGTGAAACATTTGGTTGCACAATATTTTATGTTAGGGTGTCAGAGTAAAGAGGGCTGAATACATAAAATCACATAATTTCAACTTCTGGTTAGATGAGATGTACTTGCATGCATGCTGTGTTGGTAGAAGAAGGGTTTGCAAAAGCAAAGACTGTAAATCTGTTCTTTTTTCTTTTGGCCACTGGCAGAGAAGTATTTTATTCTTAATTCTCTAATTTTTATCTTTTTGTTTTGTAACTGACTCTAGTTTCTTCCTTCAGCATCTCAGCACAAATAAGAGAAATTGTTATTGCAAATCTGACTGTGCAGCTACTGTCCAATTCCTTAATTTTATCTGGCAAGAGAGTTTTGGATTCATTCAAACCAGAAGGAAAAAAAAAAAAAAAATGTCAGTCCTCGTTTTTAATTGGCTATGTTTGTCTGAAGTGTAGCAACACATTTCCTTTTTTAAGTTATATTCATGACCTAACTATAGAACTTGAGGAATGACTAACGTCTTTATCGATCCTTCCATTCTCGGTGCCCTTTCCAACCCGTTTGTGTGACAGATGAAGCAAGTCTAACTCAGCTGCCGTATGCTGGAGCCGGTCAGTGACACCATTCCACCTTGTGACGTAAATTCAGAAAAAAGCAACGTCAGCTGCAACCTCCTATTGCTCCGAACCCTCCATGTGCATACTGAAGTATTTGCAGTGTTGTCTTTACAGGAACCAAAGACAAGCCCAGCCAGACTGAACGGAGAACATCAGTGAAGATCACAATTTTATCAAGTCAATGCAAAAAAAAAAAAAAGAAGAAGAGGCAAGGGCAGCTCCAGCCATGCAATCACACAATATGACAGATGACATTTCGAACTCACTTTGTTCTTTGCGGCAATCCTCGCTGGAAATTACCAAACCAAATCATACTGGTCCATTCAAACTCATCAACACACTTTGATCTAAACCTGTTTCGTTGTCATCCTGCATGTGGGAGATTTTCTTGCGTTGTTGCCTTGTACTTAGTGAAGCTTTCCTTCATGAAGTGCAAGGTTACTTTTACCCCCCAAAAAAGTAGTGTTTTGCAAGTAGGGCAAAAAAGTCGACTTTCTGTCTCATCTAATCAGGGCACCTTCTTCTACAAGTGTGCTTTACAATATTCATGACTCGTGGCAAACTTTAAGAATAGCTTTCTTTTAACAGCCAATGTCTTCTTGCCACTCTTCCGTAAAGGTCGGATTTGTGGAGTGAACGTTTGTCTCCCGATCAGAAGACTCTCCTACCTAAGGTGTAGATCACTTCCTCCAGGGTGACCGAGGTGCTTATGACTGCTTCTTTGATTAATCTTCTTCTTGCCTGACCTCTCAGTTTAGGTTAATGGCCATGTGTAGGTAGGTTTGTGATTGTTTGGTACTTCTCCCTGTTTCAGACGATGAACCGAAATGTACTTCATTGAACGGCAAACACTTAGGATGTTGTTCTTGGAAGCAACCCTTTCATTGAACAAACTTCATAACTTTGTCCCTGACATTGTAACTGACATAAGTGAGTTGTATGAATAAATTCCTGTAGGTGACCTCTTCAAAGTAATTGGTTGTCCTGAATTTTAGTTTGGGGATAAAGAGGGCAGAACGCAACCTCGCGCTGAACTTTCCCATCGACACCAACTGATTATTTTACTTGTGCCAATGCATTTATTTTATTTAGCATGTAGGAATGTGGACGTACATCACCAAAAATAACCTGAGAGCAGCTCCGCAAAGATAAAAGGTGTCAATGGACAGGCCAGCCGTATTAACCGCTTCACTGTGGAAGCTTCATAGCGGCTTCATTAGCCAGCAGATTCAATTCCACCTCCAACGCATTGAGTGCATCCCAAGGTCACCCAGGGCATTTGCCAAAGGAACATGTAGCAGATTTTAACAGATAGGCCATGCTAGGAGGGTCTGTCCCCCTGCATGGGTTTCCCGCTCAGAGGGAAGGGAAGAGAGGCAGTCACAGGCGATTGGTTTGGTAATTTCCAGCGAGGATTGCCGCAAAGAACAAAGTGAGTTCGAAATGTCATCTGTCATATTGTGTGATTGCATGGCTGGAGCTGCCCTTGCCTCTTCTTCTTTCTTTTTTTTTTTGCTCCTTTTTTTCCACACTTCCACATTCTTCTGTCTTTCAGTCTTTTCACACAAGCAGAACTCCAAACTCTCTTTCAAATGACTGACTGCTTAAAAGTCAAGAGAAGGTTGTGTTCTGCATCACAGTTCTTTTTAAAAGTTGCTAGCCATGTAAACTGCAATCTTCTCACTCACTGATTGCATCAGTGAAACTGAACCTGTGAGCAAACAATCAGGCATGCAGAGCACGTCTTTCTTCAGCTCCGTTTCTTTATTCTAACCTTGACAGGATACACCTTCTCGCTGCTTATAAATACTGGCAGAATGCATTTTCTGATCTTTTTCTTCTTTTCTCCGAGGAATCTGAAGAGAGAGAGAGAGATAGAGAGAGAAAAGATTTGAGGTAATGGCCTTTAAAGAGTTGAAACATTAAACCATCACAGCTCCAACTTGTGTCTCTTATGTTTCGCTTTGTGAAACCCAGTGGTACAGTTTACACAACGCGACTGGCAAACTGTGCCTGTCACAATTTGGGATTTTCTACCAGAGCTAAAGCAGTATGGGTAAAATCTAGTGAGCTGCGCAAGTTTCCTGTGCATATGTAGTTCAACGACAGACTACAACTAGAACCACAGCAGCAAAAAGAGAGTACTGATTTGAGATTTTGTGGCACTGGAGGGTCCAAGATGGCCGTGTCAAGGAAATAGTATCTGTATCTGAGGCAACCACACATCTGCTATTGAACTTGAGCTGAACATGAATTTATTTTTAAAAGAGGGCAATGCACAACTTTTGATGTGCAGTGTCAGCTAAATCACATCTATAGTACCGTGGCAAGTCAAGGTAAAAACAAAAAAGTTAACAACTGAGACGAATTCATAAATACACAAAATAATCAGAATCCAGGAGCAGCAACAATGTACATGTTTTACCTTCCACAGTTATGTGACTCACAAACCTGCACATCATTTAAAAAAAAAAAAAAAACTTCCTGTTCAGTGATTGCAGCTCTTAGTGGTTTTTAGCTCATTTTCCCCAGTTATCATCGTCATCGTTGTTTTAGACCAATATCCTCCTAGGCTGTTTTGTACTTTGGCAGTTTTCAGTTTTTTCAGTTTTCAGTATCCTTTTTTAGTGTTTTATTGTTAGCTTTTAGATTTTGTTGGGGGGCGGTGAACTGAACCAAGTTTCGGATGGTTCCAAAATGAGATTTAAAAAAAAAATAAAACAACTGGTAAGTTTCTATCCTTCAGTGTAATAATATATGTTTCTACAAAGATTACAGATAATTATTGCGGAAGGTTTGTAGCTCACCATCAGGAATCATGCTACTTTCCTTCACCTAGCATTTTTGGCCAAGATTTCTATGTTTTCTAAAATATATTTAGTTTTAAAAAGTTTATTCTACTTCAAAGCACAGTTCCAATGTTATTTTATTTTATTTCTTGTTACACGGTTTTTCCAGTTTGAATAAGATTAGTTGTTCTGAAAACAGAGGACTACGAATGCCTTACAGGATTGAACTTTTATGAGGTAGGAATCTGAGTGTACCGGTGCGTGCTCTGCAAATTTTATGACAGCTTCCTTGGAGGAGCGTGAACAGCACTGTAACTGATAAGTGCGGCTTTGTGACTGATCCGGAGATATACAAGAGGATGTGGAAATCTTTCAAAATGTGTCAGCCTTTGGTTTTAGGTGTCATTGGATGTAAAAAAATTAATTAATTAATAAAATACAAATAAGCATAGCAGGTATTTTCCCAAATCCTTGCTACTTTTTAAATTCTTTTGGTTAAAAATTTATTTCATTTTCAGTCCGTGACAGTTGGACAGCCTAACAAAGTGACATGCTCAGTTGTTGTTACTAGAATTGTTCACGCTGTGGATAAATGTGCAGTACAAACAGAGGTGCAGGTTTTCTTGAGTATGTAAATAAGAGGCCAAAACCCAACAGAACATTTGAGTTTTACTGTCTTGGCATTATTGTGTAAGCAGTGTCTGAATCTCATCATTCATTTTTCAGCCCCTGCTTTTAAACAGTTCCTTGCTTTCCCTCTTACAGGCAAATGCTCAGCAAACTGTAAATTGGAGAACAGCTATAAAAATATATTTCACATAGTTTGTGAGGTCGCCACAGGGGCAGCCGATCGAACCAATCAAAAATGCACTGAAGCATATTTAAAACAGCAACCGATTCAAACCAGTCAGTTTTACAATCTGAAAAGTTAAGATTCCTAAGATTTTTTTATTAAAATCAAAGAAAGTAAGTTATTTATACATTTGTTTTAATTTGACCCCTTTTTTGAATTAAAAATGCTATTTACTGAGCTGGTGTCAACATCGTTTGATCGCATCATCATTCATTTTATGAATATTTATATGTGCATCCTCAATATTGTGGAAGTGCAAACTTTGTACTTAAAAAAAGCCGTTACAACTAACATCCATCTTAATAAAGGCCAACTGTAAAACTTTGGTATCTTAACAGAGAAAATAAAAGCTTAGAAAAATATATCCTCCAAAATGAACAGCAGCAGGTCTTTCATCATTTCGGGCTTTCACAGAGAATCACATTTCGCTGTGCGTTTGGACCGGACTCGAACTCCGCCGTCTTTTGCGCTTTGAAAGTGAACTTCAAAGCTTTGTCAAACTCTCCGACAAGATCTCGGATCAGCGTCACTCTCGTCATCGTTCAAAACACCGTTTCATCCGGAGGTTTCTCCCGTAGTTCAATGTTAACACCTCAAATAATTCTCGCTCCACATTAACATGGTTTGTCTTACTGTGAATCCGGCCTGATTCCTGCAATGTCAGATCTAATTTTGCATGAGCTAACAGAATTTCCGGATTGCGATGTTAAATTTGTCCGCCATTTGCAAACAAGAGCCTAAAAAAAAAAAAAAATATATATATATATATATATATATATATATATATATATATATATATATATATATATATATGTTCTTTCATTCGTTGACAAGATTAGAAATTCCTTATTCCTTCCTTTTAAATGCAGCAAGTGAGTTATCTACTGCGACACTGTTTTTACTGGAAAAAAAAAATTTTGTTAACAGTTGTGTTTTGTGCTGTCCCAGTTATATTTGGTAAGAACAACACTGAAGGATGCATGACTTCAGAAGCTTGTTTTAGTGCCTCAACTAAGAGTATTTTATTTTCACTGGCCATAAGGCATCATGAAGAAAGTTTCTGGGAACTTTCTTGAGATCCAAGAGTTATGTTTTATGAGATGGAAAGCAGGTGTACAGGAGTTAAAGGCCTCAAAAACTGAGGAGGCGCAAAGATGTGGGCAGGTTTTCTGAAGACAAGTGAAACACGGTAATAAATAATAACCTTGCAGGAGGTTCTGATTTGATCTCACTCCTGCAATTGTGTGGCAGACCGTTGATTATTCTATAGTGTAGATGAGGGGCGTCAAACTCCAGTCCTCAAGCGCCACTGTCCTGCAACTTTTAGATGTGTCTCTGCTGCACCACACCTGAATGGGATAATTAGGTCATTAGCAGGACTCTGGAGAACAAAGAGGAGGTAATTAAGCCATTTCATTCCAGTGTTTTGTACCTGTGGCACATCTGAAAACTGCAGGACACCGGCCCTCGAGGACTGGAGTTTGACACCTGAGGTGTAGATCATCAGAAGTCCTGGTTGGAAAAAAAGATGTTTCTGTTGGGAGGCCTGATGAGTGACCTGAGATCTGATCTAACAGGGAATATAATGTGAGCTGGTTGGACCACTGGGTCGACTGGGTTCAACTGGGACATGTTTAGACAGTAGAGTCAGCGTCCCACACTGGGCAGGATGATGGAGAGGCAGGACCCACTTCATGTTCCAACAAAGTATTTTATAAAATTATTTTAGAGAAATAAAATAAATCTGACAGCGGAAGTTTGATTCTAAAATGGTGCATTTAATGTTTTTTTTAAGTAGAATGCCACAGTTTGAAAATTGTCTGATTCATTTTGCTTTTATCAGCATATATTTCCCCTTGAAAATGCTCAATAAATACCAAAAACTACTCCACCGAGAAAAAAATGAGCTATCAGCACAACATCAATACCTGAGTTATCTTATCTGTTGTAGTTGTACATGGGCTTTTTTGGAATTAAACACACATCCTTTGCGATTGTTTAAAAAGTGCACCGCTACAGTGAAAAAGGCGATGCTAAAGGTCATCGGCTGGCGCACACAGAGGAAATCATCATGCAATCCGGAGGTATCTAACCTTTGCTTGTCTTTATTGATTCACCTCACCAAAGAATCTGCATTGATCTGGACCATGACCTCCTGGAGTCAGTGACTTTTTTTTTTTTTTTTTGTAAATTGAGGCATCGTGTACAACAAAGCCAAATTTGGTTGCATTTTTGTCCCTACTTTGTTTCTTTCTTCCCTTCTTTCTCTAAAAACAATGTCGTTATTATATACTTGTATAGATAAAACCAACTTTGACCTTTTCACAACTTAATCCCTGACTTGTCTGCTGTGCTCTTTGGTCTTAATAATAATGTTTGTTCACTAATGTTCCCAAAAAAATAACATCTAAAGTCTTTACAGAGCAGCTGTGTGTTTACTGAAATGAAAAAGCGTCACTAATTGGGTGATTTCTGAAGCCAGTCGGTTGCGCTTGATTTTATTTTTGGGGTATTCTATGAAAATTGATCTGGATTCATAAGCATGCAACATTTTTCACTGCTATTTATTTATTTATAATATATTAAAAAAAAACAACAACTCAGTTTTCTTACACTTGACAATTACATATTAGTAATATTGGTGAATACAAAAAAATCCAAACATAATATATTAAAATTGAAATGTGTGTTGAGAATCACTGTAAATATTGAAAAATACTTCAATAAAAGGTAGAATAAAGAATGTAGCTTTGTGCATTTTTGCTCATTGTTCTTTTTCAATTACATAATTTTAGTGCTGTTGTCCTCCCCAACCGCCCAGCAATTCTGTTAAAGTTCCTGTATTTTTGCTCAAGGTTATCATAGCATCAGAATTTCATCCTGCTCTGTGCTCATCCATGACCCTAATAACTAAGGCACTTATTAAACTCTGAAGCCTCCCCACTTATTATCTGGAGCTGAGGCAAAGCAGACGGCTAATGAGACCCCGCTGCCGCGCTGGGAAGTGGAATGTGTGGTTCAAGCATGTGTTTGTGAGCTCATATAAGGCTGGAAAAGTAAGGAGCTGCCTGCCATGATGGGTGTCACTCTTTAATATTTCTTGGCATGATGCAACTTGAGTCTCAGTGGAGTGAAAAACATAATAAAACGGCTTGTATCTCTATTCAGCAGCTTTTGCATTTCATGCTGCCTCTCAGCAGTGATGAAATTTTTCTCTGTGCAAGCCTGAGAAATTCGGACGACGTTTGTGTATTTGGCTTCAGGAAAGGATTGGTGTTCGGTAACGGGGTTAAATGCTCAAATGACAGATCATTATTGAACCAAATATTGTAATATAATTGTATATTAATATGTTTCAGTTTACACTCATTAATTATTACCTAGTGCTTTTGTTTTTTCACTTTTCTTCTTGAAAAAGCATTTTCCATGTTTTCTGTTTTTATGGTTTTTAAAACGTAAGAAAATAACTGAATACGGAAAAGTAAGAAAATATAGTATTAAATAACAATTATTTTGGACGTTTACATAAGTGCTTAACTATCTTTTGAAGTTTTCTGTACATCTTTAAAGACAGTTAATAAGAAATGATGTGCTCAAATAATGAGAAGGACTGCAGATTGCATAGTGTGACACCATTGTATCGATAACTATTTAAGAACAAAAATATACCGATACTGTTACTAACCATAGCTACAACTGCTGTGTGTCCTTTAATGACTTAAAGAACACGCCCAGTTTGATGGACTTTATTCACAGCGCTCCTGAAATATGTGGCCATTTATTGGATTATAGCCATTAGTTCTACTTAATATAAAGTGTTACAAGGACATTGGAGAATAATCTGTTATCCAATTTCACAGACAGTCTAAAACCAGGACTCTGAATCTCTCGCGTCTCAATCCGCAGCCTCCTCTCACTCTAATCTTGTCTTCTCCAGCTTGAGTGCCGGGGAACACCAGATCTCCAGAGCCCCTCTAAAGGGGGTTTAGGCTAATCTGAGTTTGGGCCACTCAAGGCTGCTCCACTGGTCCAGTGGTCCTGGCTGGCACCTTTCGCGAGCCAGTAAGCTCCGGCGGAGGCAGGCTTTGATAGACAACATGGCGACAGAGTGGATAGCAGGGGTCAAAAGGACAGATGAATTCAGTCGTGAACGCATAGTAATAATAATAATAATAATAATAATAATAATATTGTTTTGAAGATAACATGATGGCGCAATAAATTGAACTGCATTGCAGTAGACTTCATCAAAAAGTTAAACTGAGGATCACAGAGCAATATTCAACTCTTACTGAGCGTGGTTTGGTTCATGCATCTGAGTTGTTGCATATCAGCAATATGCTTTGCTGCGTATATATACGAGTACTAACAGTGGAAAACCACATCGGGTGGAGCTTCATGATTGGCAGTAGTATTAGGAGAGACTAGAAAAACCAAATACCTAACTATATATATATATATATATATATATATATATATATATATATATATATATATATATATATATGTGTGTGTGTGTGTGTGCAAATAATTAAATTATTAGAGTAGAAGCAACTAAAAGACAAATATGTGAAAGAACTTTATATCTAAGCAAATAAAAGTAGATTACATGAATTACGAGTTTTGATGGAAATAGGTCATAAAAACATTTCACTTCTGCAGAGACAGTATCCCACAGTAACATGTCTCGGAGGACACCCATAGTGCTGATCTACCTCATTTGCTTTTGTCACCCTTCTTTAAAACTCTGTCTGGCTCTATAGCCAGAAAGCCGGGCCTTCTAGAATATGATACTCGCCCATTATAACCAGGACA
Organism: Poeciliopsis retropinna; assembly: GCA_010277075.1. Taxonomy (NCBI): domain Eukaryota; kingdom Metazoa; phylum Chordata; class Actinopteri; order Cyprinodontiformes; family Poeciliidae; genus Poeciliopsis; species Poeciliopsis retropinna. Next base: position 10,266,282 of record VMRM01000016.1, read on the forward strand.
CAGGGTGTAGGTGCCAAACCGTCTTTTTAATTTTGAATGTGGACACTTTTAAAAGCGAGTGGGCATACAAAATACACGGAACCACAGAATTTGCAAGGAGAGATAGTTCCTCCATCTGCCTCTACTCTTTTGGTCCTGCTTTCCTTTCCAACTCCTCTGGGATTTGGAGTCATAGTTCAGGCGTTATTTGAGCTTCTGAGATGCTCCCAGTTGTAAAAACAGTACTCACAATACATTGTTGGCATGGTTACATAGCCTAACAATGGCTCAAAAGTAGAAGAGTAAGAGCAAAAATCCTTCTCGCTCACAGTGTCCAAACCAGAGGGAATATTTGTCCAAACACAAAAAAAGAAAAAAATGAACAAGAGTCTACAACAACAAACATGAAAAAGCTTCTCCAACCATGAGCAAAGCAACTCAGACAGTTTTACCTTACGGTTTTGGGATATTTATGTTCAGCATTAGCCCAGATGTAACATTAAGTGGCTGTCAAAAACACAATAGAGGTAGTTGCCAAATATTTCTGCATCGGCTTGAGTGCGAATTTTAGGCATTTGTTCATCGTATCAGGTGCCTTCCTGTCTGAATCCTTGACAGGACACAGGGTGTAGGTGCCAAACCGTCTTTTTAATTTTGAATGTGGACACTTTTAAAAGCGAGTGGGCATACAAAATACACGGAACCACAGAATTTGCAAGGAGTGATCCAGTTAAAACTACAAATTCTTCTTCATGGCCATAATCTGTTCACCCTGATTAAAACTGCGTGAAAACTAATTGTGATCAAGTACCCTCTGCTGGCTTTCAGTTCAATGAGAGCCTTCCTCCAGTGTTCATTTGTTTACAGCACATATTTCAGTCTCATGAAGGCTTCCTTCTCCTTTGCACCTGTCAGCTTGCAGCTGGGAAGCTTCTCCTCACAGCTGACAATAACATTTGCTTCCTTTGACAACTTCAAGTAACAGCTTGAAGACGCTGCATGCCTTTCATAAAAGCTGTTGACTGTTAGGAGCTTCTCATCTGATTCTGTTGAGACGTTGGTTCTGCCAAACCCTCTCTCGTCGAACTTTCATTCCGCCACGTTTCTTTCAGGGAGCGTTGTTGGCGCAGCAAACTATTCCCGATCCATGGCTTTCGTTGACATTTTTTGTCAAAGGGCACTAACCTTTATTATCTTCCATTTTTTTCTTGTACAACACTGTACAAAGTTTCGGGGTTTGTTTTTAGAACGGGATTTTGGTTGCCAGGGGAGATTAAAGGATTCCTCAAACACGCTTGAAAGAATCAAGGAAGCACTCCGGGTATGTTTTTGATGAGGGGACGGCATTAAAACACGATGCAAATCTCAAAAAAGTAAATGACATTACCATTTGAAAATCTGCATTTAGTCGAATTATGACATCTATTTGATGATTTGAAACACGTGACAATAGAATTTTAGGTCAAAACTGCGACTGAAAATCCTCTTAAATTGGTGGTACTTCCAATTTTCAGCATTAAATTGAGATTTTTTTAAAAAAGGTGTGCTGGTGGGACAGTGGCACGACAAATAATCCTGGAGGAATGGGAACTGTAAAGATCTAAACGCAGAGTCAACGATGGGGTGGATGATGCACCAAAGGGGGAGGAGGGAGAGAAAAAAATATAGAGAGAAAAAGAAAGAGGGGCACACAGAGGGGTGACTGTTGGAAGAACAGTAGGAAGGTCTCAGAGAGATGAGAAAAGTTTCTTCACAGAAAGTGAGAGGACAGAACGAGTTATAATAGAGAAAGGAAAGTGCAGGGCGAGGGTAAAGGTGGCAGAAACACAAACATCATCTCCCACCGGCTGCGTGTCTCTTTGAGATAGCGGAGCAGGAGCGCGAGCACACAGGAGAACGCGCGAGAACAGACTCTCTTTCAAAGAAGAGTTATGGGAATACCTCTTTTAATTTTTAATGCTAACTAAACCCTCAAAGATTAAATGTTTACTCTCAGCTTCTGTGGCGGAGGCAATATCCTGGCCCTGCTTTCTAAAGAGCAACTAATTACTCCGACCTCAATGGAGAGATGCTTAATGAACCTCATTTTCCACAGCTCAAGTGTGCGACTGTTTTCTATAAACGTGCTCTTAAATCCGCACGCTCACACGCTCGCATTAGCGCAGCTTAAAACATGTCTCTGTGAGGAGCCATTGTGGGATATGACAGGGGTTGGAACGGAGAGCTTGGACTGACTGGGCAGCTGGCAAAGCTTTAATACCTCTACAGGTGCTTTGGCAGATGCTTTTGTGAAAAAAAAAAAAAAAAAAAGCTGTGTGTGTGTGTGCAGAAGAGGGGAGAGCAGAGAGTGAGGCAGCATGCATTTCCTGTATTACAATGAGATTGCAGCAGGAGGTCTGCAGCGAGTCACGCCCGCACATTCTGCTGTATGCACACCCACTCTTTCATCATAACGTAGACTAATATGGTAATAAAAGCAAGAATGTTTCAGAGGGGGGGAAAAAAAAGAAGAAAGAAATCAGTCAAGCAGAACAGAAAAAAAACGTGAGAATTGAGGACAGGTATGTAGGTGAATACAGAATCCCATAATCAAAAAAACAAGTGTTTTTGTCATCATGCATAATTTGCATTCAATCATGTTCTCCCCCCCCTTTGTTGAAGTAAAGTCGTATTGTTTTCTCACAATGCAAATAATTTTGTGTCACAAAGATGTAGGTCAAAAGTGAATAGGATTTATTTGTTTGTTGTTGTTATTTTGTTTTGTTTTTTTACTATTTTTGGCAAATATACCAACACTGATGCCTACATGAGGGTAGCAAAGTTTCTTTCTATGTTGTGACCACACAGACCAGATGGTGTTTAAGCTGCTCAAAACAAACGTTTTATACTGTCTGCTTTGCTTTGATAAGTTAAATCTTACGATCCTCCATGTCAGAGGACAATTAGGACTGTTTTTAAGTTTAGGGTGTCAGAAACGTTAATGAAGAATGAATAAAATGACACATCAGAGCGTCACAGGAATGACACGTGGCGTTCTTTTTTTTTTTTTTCCAATGGAAATATTCAATGGCATAGTCAAAGGAAGAAGAAGAATAGCCTTAAAATTCCTCAACATCACTTCGATTCAACCGTCTAACTTATGCAACATTAGGAGTTCCAGCTTACACACCTTTGTACTTTTTAGGATAAAGTACAAAGGTGAAAGTACAGTAAAGTACAGTTGTCCTAGGTTCCTAGGACAACTGTCCCAATGCCAATTTGAAGAAGAATTACAATTTCTACCAACAAGAATCACATTTTGTCAGGAGAATGTGTGAAAAGTGAGCATGGCGTCTAATCAACTCCCCAAGTGATATTTAATCCGACCTTACTCTGTGTGTGATTAAGCCTGAAGAACAGAGGTGTCAAACTCAAGGCCCGGGGGCCAAATCTGGCCCACCAAAGCTGTTTATGTGACTCCAAATTATATCAATAATTCCCTCCAGTTTTTTGCAAATCTGCAAAATTCACACAAAGTCATCAAATGTCCACATTTTGTTTTCTGCAAATTTTCTCAAAATTGGTCAAAAACTAAAAAGTTTAAGTGACAGCTGCCTCAGCCTTACTTGATGTCAAGTCATAGTCCGTAAGTGATTAACATCATACATTAACTCAAATATCCTAAAAGTTGCTGGCAAACATTTCTAAATTGGCTCAGCTAAATCTGTAATTTGGACTGCAAAAAAAAAAACAAAAAAAAACACTAAAACAATCTGAAAATCCTGGAGGAACAGCTATTTATTTATATATTGACAGTTTAATTAGTTTTGTCAATATATGCTGGCACAACCGGCCCTTTAAGATCATTCAGATTTTTATGGCCCAAAATGAAACTGCGTTTGACGCTTGTACTTTAGTAGATTAGTTTTCAACATCTGCAGATATAAGCATCCTCTGCAAATAACTCTGATTTACCGAGCGCAAGGAACAGCTACTTTAAAGACAAGCAGCGCTTAAATGGTATCAGTATTTACCTTACACCATTCTAGAGGCCATTTCCTTTCCACAGACGCATTGGTGCCGCTCTTTGTATGTAAGAATATCGTTAACGCCGCCATGGATGTGGCCGAAAATCAAAATCTCTGAATCAGGCCTGAAGGTTCTTTATCTGACATTCAGTTCCAGTTTGATCTCTACACGGTCTTACAACACATAATTGTTCTGACATTTCCCCAGGCTGTACATCGTTTACAATAGCATTTTTTTTTTTTTTTTTTTTTACAGGAATGTAGATATCAAGTTGAAGTAAAAGGGCAAATTTACTGCCAGGCAAATCATTAGTATAGCAATATATCTATTAGTTGGTCATATAGAATTCGGATTCATTCCTGTCTTTAATGAGCATCATTAAATATATATATATATATATATATATATATATATATATTATATATATATATATATATATATAAAATCTTAAAATTTTCTGTTCACTGTTATCAAGGCTGCGATGTCTCTATGGAAACATTATTGTAGTTTTATTCCATGATAAAGAATCTGAGAAAATGTGTGCGTGTGTGTTTAAATACCATTCTAATTATCACATTGTCAAACATGCGGCACTAGTCACCATCGGACCATCGATATATTTAGAATTCAGAAGATATAAAAAATCCCCAATAACATGGCGGCGTTGACCTTTACATCAGTCGGGGAGACTCCTGTTTGTTTCATTTCCCATTGAGCTTCATCAATGGGAAATGATGAAGCTCATTTCCCATTGCTATTAGAGAGTGTTTCCAATACTGTTCATCTTTTCTCCACCTTCCTTAAGCCAGTTGCCCATACAGAGGGTAAAAGTCTTCGAGTGTATAAAATAGATTGTTCCCTTCATTGGCGGGAGAGGCCTCAAGGACACACTGGAACTAGGAAGAGCTGGAAATGACGCATGAAAGGGATTTTGAGCAAGACAATACCTGAGGAAGGGAGGATGTATTTCTCAGCTGCTGAACGGCTGCAAATTATTGCATATTTCTTGTTTATCCCCGTAGCGAAAGTGGCATTCAGGAAAGTTGAGGAAAACATGCAGGCGGAGGCCAGACAGGCCAAGACGACACGTAAATCGAGCCAAGATTTTAAGGCCGGGGTTTGAAATCTTATTCTTAAGAGTAACTAGAGAATAAAAACCCAAGAAGTAAGGATGAAAAGATGAGATACAGTAAAAGATGAGTGGAAGGTAATAAATATCTTTGCATTGAACCCTGCAGTTTGGCATTTCTAAATTTGCCGCCCAAATATAACACAGAAGGTTAAGTAGGGCCACACAAAGCTCATTTTGTTTATTCACTTTTTTTTTTTTTTTTAACGGTGATTGTAGCTCAAAATTACCATCTATGTAGGGAGTACCATGCATCATGTTTTGTAGCAGATGGTGCTTCATTTCTTAGATACTGATTGTGAGTAATGTATGTGTGGACAAGTGGACACGTGTGAACATCATACGTAAATCTGTTCACAGCCATGTCTTGGGATATGTTAAACTTGCTGCAGGTGGTGAAAGGAAATGTGGTAATTAGTGCACAGAGTGATCACCAACTGTCACAGGAGGAGACAACAGGTGGGCACACACTTCATCTGCACGCACTGAACATATAAGCGCCCTGTTCGACGGAGAAAAGCATCCTGATTTTACCAACAACAAACAAAACATGAATTGATCAGATTTATTAGCTTTTTATCAATGTGAAAATCAACAATTTTGCCTCCTTTTGTTTCAAATAATCTAAGAAATGCACTGGGTTTCATTTACTGCTCTTTAACACTCTTGGATTATGCAGAATATGTTAAGCAAAAAAATTTAGCAGTAGCACAAATACCTCTACTACTGCCTAATCAATTTGGTTTTTGCAGTCCTCCTCTTAATTATTAAGTCACACAAGGGCCATAGTTTGGATCTAGCTGGTTATTTAGAGTATTTAGAGCTCTTATAGTCAGGCTGCTGTAAAAGACATAATCCTGGTGTCAAGCGTTAACTTGATCGTTAGATTGATTGGTGGTATTCCTTTAGTTTCCACACCGTTTTAATTTACCTTTGGGATCTTATTCTTTCTTCATCTAATGGTCTCTTTATAAAGGCAATGAATGACAGCATTTTCTGCTACATTCATTCACAGTTTTGACTTTTTTATTCACTGGATTAGAACTTCTTATAATTCATAACATAACCCTTAGACTTGTCAACAAAGGCCTTTAAATGCAAATTGCATCGTTTTCAATATTAATGCATATCCTGTAGAGAAAATAACCTCCAGACTCTACTATACTTTATGCTACTACATAATCAGTGTGTCGCCAATTCCAAACAAGGATAGAATAACAAAGACAGTTCCAGTTCTTCAAAATTAAAGCCCTTTATCATTAATTTAAGACATTTGAAACCAACTGGAATCAACATATTTTAATGGATATAAATGTTCATACTTTAAATGAAGCAAATTTTAGACTCTGTTAATATTTAACATGGTTTCTATTGGTTGATAACTGTTTTTTACTTGTTGAATGATATGTTCTTAAGAGAAGAAAATTACATTTAAAATTGTATATGACTTAGGAATATAGCATTATAGGCCAGTGGAATGACCTGGAGCCGATAACACAATATTCATTTAAGTCATTAGGGATTTTTAACCAGACTTTCCCTCAAAGAGTTGAGAACTGGTGAAAACAACTGATGACGATCTCTTGAGCCTAATGAGAGATAATTGATAAACAACCAATAAAGTAAAGTAGGAGATTTTGGATGAGTGTCATAAAGTTTTGCTGAGCACAAAAACAGCTTCTCTCAAGAATAAAAACGGTTGGTGTAAATCTAATTTTTGTCTTTAAGATCTAGAAGATTGTAGAAGACCCAATCTTGTGCAATGGCAGAGGTACAAAAGGCCATTAAGGAACATTAGGAGGATCATTAGAAAAATTACACTGATAGTGAAATCCTCAAAGTGGTAAACAAAAAGACTGATGATAAAAAAAAAAAAGAGAAAAATAATAATCACTTAAATGTAAGAATGTGACACTATTTTCTATCTTTCACATAGTGTCTTGTGGCTCACCTACAGTGATGTTTTGCAGTCGTCCAGTCAGTGTTTCAGGGGTAATGGGTTGTATATCAGTCGAGCAAAAACAAAGCTTTCCGAGCTCTACATGATCAGTCCTGTCAGAACAAGTAGCACAGCGAAAGTTTCATTAAGACATTTCGCAAGAGGCCTGCAATGAATCTGGTTTGAGAATTAATTGTCTGTGTAGAAATGCAATTAGACGCGTTGAGCATATTTTACTTCCACGGCACAGAAAGAATCTAACAGGGAATGACATTCACAACAACCATCACTCTTATCTTGATGCGGTTTGTGAGCCTGAAGAATCAAAACAAAAAGTGCTCGACATTCAAATCTTGTCCTGGGCGCCGTGGCTTCTCCATCGAAGCGCGTATACTTTATTTTTCAAAAGTACCGATTCAAAGATTCAGGGATTCCACTCGCTGTCAGAATGTCGACATGCACGTGCTGTTATTGGTGAATGCAGATTCAACCTGTGGTTTGCACATCCTCTTGACATTTACCCCACCAGCTTACTGGAAACCTATGCAGCAGTGATGGAAGCCCATTGTGTTATATCAAAGGTTGAGCTCACAATTGGGGTCACAAAATGTGGCAATCAATATGGTGTAAAAGATTCCTGCAATTCATCATTCAGCAGCCCCAACACCGTGTTTGTTATGTTTCCTGCTTCAACAGTAACATCAATATCCCTTTTCTTGTAATTGCATCGACTGCACAATTGACGCAAAGCATCATTTAGAAATCATGGCAAGCAAATCCATTTGCATTGTCATGATAAAGGATGTTATGCATTTTCCAAATCCTTTTATACCCTTAATTTTTCAGTCGTGTTCTTTTTTTTTTTTTTCCACTAAAAGAGTGATGCATCCTGAATCCAAGTACAGACTCAACTCACGAGTCAAAAACAGTTTGCTCATATTCAGTGTTTTGAATTAAAAGAATATGATTCTTAAATTAGTTAACATCTTAACGCTACATAAAAATAGCTGAAAATATATACAGGTGTAGTAAAATATTTACACATGCATAAAAATGCACAAATCTTTTGTTCCCGTTAGAGACATTAAACCAGACTAGATGTTTTCAGTTTCAGGTCACTAAGGCTACTTAACTGCGACCCGAATCCAGTTTTTTTTCTCCATACGCGACTCCTATCCCACTTTTTAATGGCAGTCTGAGTAGCACAATTTGATTCTTTCATCCAAAACAAAAGATCTAATTTGCACCTGCTCTCTTTGTGGTACTAACTCCGATGGACGTCAAAAAGTTTAGTAAGAGCTGCGACGTCACATCTAATCTCACTTTTACGTCACTGATGTAAGATAATACTTCTTCACCAGAAAAAGCCAGACCCAGTAAATCCAAACGTAAACAATGGCAGAAAATCAGAACTATGAACGTTTCTGGGTCTGCAATATATAAAACACAAGATCCTGCAAAGCACGAACAGTACAATGAAAAGCAAGACATTTATTGAGAACTTTCTGAAGGGATTTTTTCCCCCTGTTTATTCAGCACCATTGAGTGATAAGAAACTGGACATCAGCAGGTTATTGTAAAACTGTAAGCTTGGTTAGAAATAGAGATTTGTGCCAAAAAGGTCCTGCGAGCTTCTGTTCTTTCTGGTCAGCTGAACTAATACTTTAAGTGACTGAATCGACAGTTCTCAGTCTGTAAAGCTCAGCTCGCTTTGTCTGCAGTCTTTTATTCTTTCTTGGCTGGCCTCATGGAGGAGGAGGAGACAGGGCAGCGAGCTACATGCCTCATGTCTGGCTTTTGTGCTGTAAAATAAAATGTTATCCTTGTAGTTTTTGGCTTTGACTTTGTGCGGCCCAGGAAAAGAACGTCAGCAGATTTGATAGGGACTTTTTTTTTTTTTTTTTTAATGTTTGCTCCTTAGATACAAATCAAAATTCGACGTGTCTGACGTTTACGACGACTTTTAAACCGACTGAGTGCGACATAAAAGGAAGCCTCCCAAAAACGTAACTTTCCAACAAAAATGACAAACCGGCTCTCAGCTTAATCGGCAAAGCAAACAAGGGACTCACCCTAACTCTGGCCACTGGGAAAGAATAGCAAGAAACTCATTTTGTTCAAAGATGACCGCAAATCATACAGCAGGAACATTATACATCAGGTAGATGTTTTCTGAGAAGAAGAGACTACTATTCCACTTTTTGACCGTCAGAAATCTCATGCCACAGATCAGCATAAGTCCAGCGACGTGAGTCGGTGAGTCTGGAACGACCAGCTGCGGTTCGGGAACCAGAGCTGCTGTTTTTTTTTCTGCCGCTTAATTTGTTTTGCTTATCGAAGCTGCTCTTAAACCGTGTCTGTGTATCTGCAGGAAAGGGAGACATTTACCTACATACAGGAGAGTGAGTGGAGCGGGAAGGCTAAGGAAGAGCGGAGACCCCCCAGGAGACAAAGGACAGGCAAGGTGAGGAACTATTCATTTAAGGACACACAGTAAATTGTGGATCCTTGAAAACATTTTTTTTAAGGTACCACTGCTGACACCAACTCATCTTGTTTAAAAGAGAAGAAAAAAGCCCCTCAGATTGCAGCAATGTGCCAGTAATGTCGGACTGTAATGTCTCGGCATACTCTTAAGTTGCTCTCTGTTGCCCAGAAGCCCATCAGTGGTGGGTGCAGCTGCCAGAGTTCATATAGCAGATGAAGCTGCAGCCAGGCATAGCAAACTGACTAAAGTGCATACATGAAAGCATGCAAAAGTGGAGCATTGGAATTATGCAGTGCTTTGACATAGCATAAATCTACAGGGACAAAGTCCTATAGAATAGATGTTTTCACATGCAACACACAGGAGGGATCACTTATACCAGATGAGTTTTGCTTTTACTACAACTGGCCCACAGATAGATCCACCAAACAGATGAGTTTGCTCTGAAGGCTTGTTGGTTTAAATAATAGCTAACATCAGAAGCATTGGCACACAAACTGCCATGCATTTCACTTCATCTTTAGAGGGAGTTTTTTATACCAGTTTTTTTTTTTTTTTATGCCTACCATTACATTCTACACAAATGTTGCTGCAGAATATGTTCACTAGATTTATGTTGCTTAACAAAAGGGAAGTAAGATGCCACCGTCTCAGTTTTTATCTTTCTGATCTGTGGCCTTTATGGTAGGATTACTGCATTCTTACCCCAGCAAGTTTGTAATTAAATAGGAGAAGAGACGAACAACAGTTGGGTAAGTGAAGAGGAATCTGGATGCTAATGACCCTTAGTGCCAAGGTCTATGTTGGGTGCTGGATGTTTCTTAGCAACAGTGGTGTTTTCAGGATGCAAAACTTGGCTGATGCAAAGCATTACTGAGCAAGGCATAATAACTGGGTTGAAGATCAAGTCTTTAATTGTGTGGGGTGTGTGTGCGTATGCTATTTGGTGTGTGTGTGGCATCAAAAGAAACCAACGTAGTTATTAATGTCCTTGACATTGATTTATTAATTAATAATCATGACCTTTTGAGAAAACCAAAACATTTTTGCAGCAACAACTTAACAAAGGTAGCTGAGATGATTAGTTGTTTACAAAATGTATTAGTGTTGCTACAAGATTTTAATACGTGTTAATTACTGACTTTTTTTTTTTTTTTTGGACCGGGAACCATCTCAACAACATTATACTGTTTTAAACTTGGATAAAATGATGACTTTTTACCTCAGCATCATTGATAAAGCAAGTCATTGTTGGCATTATTGGTTTGGTCATTTGAAATCACATTAAGATAGCAATTTAAAAAAAAAAACAACAACTATGTTTTGGAAACAGATTGTGTTTTTGATCTGTTTTAATTTCTGACAGTAAATATTTTGCCCCAGAAATAACTGGATTCTGTTTTATTCCGGCTCAAGAGCATGGCTTTGTAACATAACGCCTGGTGGAAAGGTCAACACCTGCATATTAAAAAACTGAACCACAGTTATTGAATACAATATGTTGAACGCCTTACGAGAGGCAAATTCTCTCCTTACAAATGTCTCATGTTGGAATCTGCTCACGCCAAGCAAAGGACTCTGCCTTAAATTAATAAACCTCAACTGAAAAAAATACATATATTTCCCATCATTCAAAGACTTCAAACCTGAAGACTAGGTTTTAGGACCTGACATGACCTGAGCTGGTAAGACATATTCAGACTGCAAAACCCCCCGAGCACTTCCTTCTTCAAATGAACTTAGAGAGATGGAGATGTGTCTCCCGCAGAAATATCGAAAGCATCACATCAAGGGAAGTAAAAGTGCATTTAAGAGAGTGTTCCTTCATTATTCAAATGCCTAAAGGGCAAAGAGGAAGTAGTGGGGAAGTGTCAAATTCTGATCAGAGAGCATTACACAACAGAACCGCTAAATGTCGCCTCTTTTATTAGGACCCCTGGGTCAAGGACCGTTTTACTGTAGGTTTTCCGCGCGCGCGAGAAGCGGAAGGGCGATAGCGCTGGAGTTCCTTTCTGTGTACCAAGCGCCGCTAACTTTTCTTTATTGTGAAAGCCTTTCAGACACCTGAGCTTCCCGTGCTTCATTTCGACTTCTTTGATTGGCCCCAGATGTCCGTATGGAAATGCCATCAAACAATGAGTGCACCAGCAGCTCATTTCTCGCAATTTCCCCGCTCGCTGCGACTCAGCTGCTCACTGGCAAGGGAACGGATGGCGACAAACAAGCCGCCGGGAAGAAAACAACTTGAGAAAATGAAGGTCGCGATGAAGAGGCCCGAGCTGATCTAAGATCTCTCTGCATTGTTGTCCCCCCGCAAAAAAAAAACATGCAAGGGTTGGTAAAAGGATTGGTAAAAATTTAGCTGGAAGTGGGACAAATAAAAGTTGAGGAACATTGCACAGGAAAGTGGTTCACAAATCAGAATTGGCTTGGGCTTCTTGTCGACAGGTGTATAGTCATTAGCGTCGATGCAGGACCTCATATCTGCTCATGAGAAGAAATGCAGTCAGCACTGCTCTGGTTAGCACTGCACACGCAAAGAAACTTAAACAAGAGTCGATCATATATTACAGTCGCATGTCAGTAAATTAGAATATCGTTAAAACGTTGATGCGGCATTTCTGATCATTTTTGCTGATTCTGCCTTACAGTAATGAAAGCCCTAAATTTAATTTCTCTGAGATTTTGTAAATTACATAAGACTAATGAAAAAAAAAAGAAAGCGGTTAGTAGAGAATGATTATATCGCGGTCACTTTATGGCATACATAAAGGAGAAGACTGCCGACTTTACAGTTGTCTGGCAGACAGTCATCGACGCCCTCCACAAGGAGGGCACGCTTCAAAAGGTCATTATCTCAGAAGCTAGCTGCACTTACTGCTGTATTCAAGCATAATACTGGAGAATTAAGTGGATAGGGGAAAAAAGGGGGGCATAAAAGGGTGATCAATCAACAGGGATAACCTCAGCCTTAAGAGAATTGCAAAGAAAAGCCCAATTAAGAGTTTGGAAGAGATTCACAAGGCAGGGATTGAGGATGGAGTTGATGCTTCAAGCGCAACCCCACAGACTTATTAAGGACATGGGCTACAAGTGTCACATTCCTCGTGTTTAAGCCACCCCCAGACTAGACACGTCCAAAGTTTCTTACCTTGGCGAAGGAGTAATGAGAACACCCCGTTGCTCAGCGGTCCAATTCCTTTTATCAGCTGACACTAAAGAAAGTACATTTTGCATTCAGTTTTTGCAGATCAGTGCTCTCACACTCTGGGGGAGAGAAACTAAGTCGCTTCCGGTTACGGCTTCACACTCGGAGTTGATTTTGGGAAGGCAATTTTAGAACACTTCATGCTTCTGTCTCCTGACAAGCTTTATTAAGATACTGATTTCATTTTTCCCAGCAGGACTTGGCACCTGCTCACGCTGACAGAAGAATGAATATCTGCTTTAATGGCCACAGTATCACTTTGCTTAATTGGCCGGCAAAGTTCCTTGACCTCAGCCCCACCGAGAGTCCATAGAGCGCAGCGAAATGACGGATGAGAGGAACGTAAAGCAACAATACTGATGTGCTGAAGGTCGCATTTAAAGCAACCTGCACCACCCCAGCAGTGCCACAGGCCCATTGCCTCCACGCCGTGTTGCCCTGCTGAGCTAAATTATGCAAAGGGAGTTCTGACCATGTCTTGGGTGCATAATAATGAACAGTGTTGGTAAGGCTTTACTCCACTGTCTCGAAGCTGCTATTCTACACATTTCTCTGCCACGCTTCTTTCTTTAATTGAAGTAATATAATGGTAATAATGGCATAAAAATGCAAGAACACATTGTCAAATATCAATAAACTTAAAAATGAATGAATATTTAACCACTGGAACTGGAAAAAACATTTTAATTATCCAAATTTCAAATAAACCAAACAAGAGAAACAACAAATACAGTGAATTATTCAGACTCTGTAAACAAAATGGTCTTTCAAAAAAGGTATAATTGATATAATTGAGACCAAATCACCAGACTGAGAACTTTTATCATCCAGTTTTTGATAAAAAAAAAAAAAAAGAGACAGAGAGAGAGCAGAGAAAAACGATAAATAAAGCCACTGAAATTATTGAGTTTCTTTTAATTTATCATGCAATTAATTGATTTATTGTTTATTGTGACATTACTTGCCACGCCCATTGTTGATTTCTGTCTGATCTGTAAAAATAAGGAGTCACTTAAAGAAAACAACACGAAGCAGACAAAAACAGAATGGCTGTCCGGCCAAAACCAGTCCAAAAATATGAACCGGATGCAGCAGAAGAACCACAGAACAATCAAACTCACTCAGGAAATTAATGATTTTGACAACCTTGTGGGAGTTTATGGTTCTAAAACTACTGATGACAAAAAAAACAGAACTCAAAGGCTTGTCTAATATTTTGCCCCCCCCCAAAATTAAATGAAAAATATTCCATGGACAGACACTATAAGAAGTTATATGAGGAATGATTTTTGTGGAATGGGTGTAAAGTATTTCATAATAGAACGCCATATTTATACTCAAACATGGTGGTGGCAGTGTTTTGGCATGGGGTTGCTACTTGAAGACTTGGACAAACTGCTGCAATTAACCATGAAACCATAAACTCTGCTTTCTGTTTGCGACACTAAACTCAAGCACACTCTGGTTATGGACTAGGACACATTCAGAGGTAGTGAAAACAAAATCAAAATAAAACAAAGATGTTGGAGTGACGTGGTCAGCGTTAATGGTGCGTTCACACCAAACGCGTTATGCACATCTGACGCTTCAGTGTGCACTTCAGGTGCGTTCACACCAAGAGCATTTTGAGCGCCAGTCGTGTCAAAGTCTATGCGGAGCTTTGGATGCGTTGGACGTGCTCGACACATCAAACGCTCCAAATAGTTCAAATCGCGCCACGCTAGACGCTTAAGACGCAACGGCCCTCGTAAGCTTTGAATGTAAACCAGATGCGCCGGAAGTTCAAAACACGTTTGTTGTGAATGCACCATAAGACTTAAATCCACATAACATGGTGTGGTGTGATCTTCAGCAGGTTGTTCACGCTGACAAACCTTCCAGTGTGTTGGAGATAAACTAATTCTCCAAAGGAGAGTGTGTCAAACATCCACAAAAAACATTTTAAAAAGTCCCATTGCCTGTAATTACAACTGTTGAGGGCAGTTGCTGCACAGTTATTAGGTTTAGTGGGGAAATTACTTTTTCCACATTGGGACAGATAAGCTTTTTTTCCCCTTTAATAAATGAAATCATCATGAAAACTATTTTATTGGTCTTTCTCAGCTCATTTTTGTTTCATATTACAAATGTTTTGGGGTTTCTTTTACATCTCATATTTAAAAAAATATATTTTATGGTTTGAAGTATTTAAATACTGTCAAAAAGCATAAACTAAATAAACTGTTTTAAGAAAAATCTTATTTCCTCACACTGTACATCTTGTCTTTCCAAACACATAATTCTCAGTGGCTTCTTCTAGTTAAATTGATTTTGCAAGAGAAAGGGGTTAGTTAAAAGCCCTGTACTTACCTCAGAGGGTATTTGGGTCAGATTCCTTAATTTCCCCCAAGGCTATTTGGGTTGCTACAGACAGCTTGGCTCTTTTTCATCTCCTGCGCTTGAAAGTTTAATATTAACGTGCCATTTACCCTCGACTCCTCAAGAAAGAATCACCCACTGTGTCTTCTGAAGACATAGATATCTGTACATTTAACAGAAAAGAAGTTAGCTTGTGTTATTTTCAGATCAGGGGTGGAGTTCCAATTAAAGGGACAGCGAAGACTTGGATTAGCAACTTAACAGAGATAACACACTTGAAATTCATTCATCCATCAATGTCTTTACCTGCTTATCCTTGCAGGGTCGTGCAGGTGCATGTCTGCAGCTGGAGATCTGTCTCAACGGACAAGAGGTGGAGTACATCCTGGCATTCTTGGCTCACAGGAAGGACACCGAGAGCAGTTCTCTGCTGCCACTGATTCTCCGCATTAACAGAAATAAGTTGAGGTAGTTGCAGCTTGAATGTCAAACGTAATAAGACACACGGCCGCAATGAGTCAAGTTTACCGGCTTGTTGTACCGAAGCATGAACTGAGGAAAGGATATGTGGAAACCCCTTCAGGTGCTGCAGAAACTCCTGCTAGCTGGAAGTGGGGATAACGAACACATAAAAAGGTGCCCTAACAGGTTCTGCCTCCGAGCTCCCTGCCAATTAGCTAATCAACCTGAAGCTGGAAAACACGCAAAATGTAATAAAACTTTGAGCACGTAGCAAGGCGGATCGGGGCCCTGATCAGGACGCCTCCATTTGGAGACTTTCTGGGCACAGCCACGTGAGAGGAGACCATAGGGAAGAACTATATATTAAATACAATCAATCAATATTATATACATAAGCTTCTTTATCATGGCATACTATTTTTCTGAGATGACCTTGATATCTATTAAACCCTGTAACCCCTGAAACATGATCCCTGATGAGTAGAGGACAAGGGAAAGCGATACCAACAATTGTAAAACTAATTAAAGAAATTCAACAAAACAAGTTGGTCTTAGCAAAGTGGATCTCTAAAGATCATATTCTTAATTCAAAGCAGACTGAAAAGAGCAAGAGATTTCAGTTCAGCTTCGGAAACAAACATCTCCGCCTTTTCATTTTCATTTCAGTCAAACTGACAAGCTACTTTCCAAAAACAAAACCTTTCCATCTGTATGCGTAACACAACATTGTAGTGCAATTTACGTCTTTATTAAACAAGTGTTTTTCATATTATCACACAAAATCGAGTCACTGCCAATTGTTTCCCGCCCTCCCCCGCTTTTTGTCATCTCAAAATGATCTCTGAAGGCTAAGACAAAAGACCTTTTAAAAAGTGCACCATATTTGCACAACTTCACTGCTTCGCTGGCACAGAACTGTCACCTCCTGTGGGCATGTTCTAAAGGATGAGAGTGATGAAAAGGAAAGCAACGCCCTACGGGCCAGCCTCTGAACAGCGCCTGCAGGGGTAGCAGAGGACTACTGCACTCTCAGCAAGTCAATGGGAGTACAACGAACCGTGGCCTCCTGTCTGAAAAGAGAGTTTCACTTTGCGAAAAGAGACAGAAAGAAATGAAAAATGGGGTCACTGTCTCTAATTTAAATAGTTACATAAGCCGGAGTTTTTAAATACACACTGACATATTTACTTAAAGGGAAATTGGGCACTTTCAGGCTTGTTTTGTACGTCGGTTACTTTGTGCTAGCTCAAAGCCATTACAGTCTTGATTAATGGGCTCGAAGGGGGCTCTATATAACGAGATTAAAGAAAAGTGATGGACTGATCTGTGAAGTTAGATATAAAAATTGCGACAAGTGATCTCATTGTTGTTCAAGAGTGATCATTTTGCAATGTCACATACTAAAACAAAACAACAAAAAAAATGCCAAAAAGTTATACAAATCAAGCAGAAATTCAAGAACAGCAATGAAGATGTCAAGAAACTACTGAATGGATAGCTTAAAGTCCAAGGTGACAAGGCATTACCTGATTAATACGCTGCATTTACCTGGCTGATTGCAGTCTTTTAAAGACTGACCAGCTGATTTTTTAATATATATTTTTTTATTTTGATGTGTCACCCAAGGACAAGCGGTGACGTGAAGCCCATATTACGTTATCTCTCAAAAGCGAGAACAGTGTCTGGAATGATCTTGTTGGATCTAATGCGTCAAATCTGCACCCTTGCAGATTTCTTCCCTTTCTTATACTTGTCACACTTCAAAGTGTCAAATTAGCTTTCAAAATTAGGAAAAAGCTATCAGTCCCAGTCCTATTTGTAAAAGTAATTGCCCCCTAAACCTAATAACTGATAGTGCTATCCTTGGCGGTAACAGCTGCAGTCAAGCATTTTTCATAAGCATCAATGAGTCTTTTTGATAGATATCAGTGACGTTGTTTTTCTTCTGCTCTTGAATTTCTTTTGACATCAGTCTGTGACTTGTTCCTTTTAGTGAAATTTTTTAAACTACTTGATGTTTCCCAGGTGGGTTTTATTTAATAGATTTCTTTCGTTAAACGTCTGCCACTAATTAGACTTTGGTAAGGTAAAACCAGAAACAATGTTTTAAAGGATTTGGTTAATTAATGGTTTAATAAGGCATAAAATTACTGTTGTTGTATTTTTTTTTTTGGTTAGCATTTAATTGTGAATTAAATTAATTAAAATGTGGCACCTGCATTTTACTGTACTGCGTTTTACTCCAGTTGTACTTGATTGATTTTAATGGTTCCTTAATTATCTGGAGGAGTTAACAGCGTGCCGGCTGTCAGCCAATGTCAGCTTTATGAAACTTTGTTTTCATTCAGATATTTTTTTAATGCATTGGTCAGTGGATGCTTTACCAGTTAAAACAAACATTTTAAAGATTAAAGTGCATGACATTGATCTTGTGTGCATTGTTGTACTTAAACAAAATAAAATTCAAGTGGTGGGACCTTCGTGCCAGACGCCAATCGACAACCCGTCCAGAGGTTTGTGAGGAACCATTGCTCTTCAAATGTTGTTTTATGATCACAAGTCCAATCAAAATAATATCTTTTTTTACACAGGTTGTACCGGAAAACTACAAAATATGAACGTTTTTATGACATTGGTGGTTAATGGAGCATAAGTGAGAATAGTGACAAATGTGTTATACATTCTCTATGAATCTTGAGTGTCAATGTGATTAAACAGAATATTTAGTTTTAAAAATTGGAATATGAAAAACGATAATTATCTCTAAAGTGGAAATTGTTTTTGTTTTTCCTACTTTAGCTTAGAAAACATGTTCAGAAGAAATATTAATTAGATTTACTACTAGCCGACAAGCAATTGACATTTTCTCATCAACTTCCTCTCCTCCACTGATAGCGAAAGCCACCATGGAGCTGAGCTGAGCTTCCACCAAGAGAGAGAAACACGAAACCAGGGAGGACACCACCAAGTCTTCAATGTTTCTAGAAGAGACCAGAGCCGCCTGCCTGCCTGCCTCAGAGTGACGCAAGGCGCCGGAGTCGCTGTTGAAACAGAACGGCCAATTATCCCTGGAGCTGAGAGAGACTGGATCACCTGATCTGAAACAACGTAGCTCCATCAGACTCAGCAGCTACGTCTCACCAAAAGTAAGAGACTCTTTCCAGTTCTGCTCTTGTGGTGTTGAAAGCTGACATGTTCAGAAGGTTCTCGAAATTTACATTTGTCCTCGTTTTTTCTCCCTCTTAGGGTAAAGTTAGAAATTAGAGAAATACCTCCTTCTTCCTTCCTCAAGACAGGTCAAAATCCTAAAGCTTTAATCATCTGAGATTATATTTAAAATGTTTAATCCCTCATTATAATTCTGCTCTTTTATCTGCAGTTGAGCGTCGTATCTTTGCTTTTAGATTTGTTTTTGTTTCTTTTACTTCTAATCAGTAGATATTAGAAAATAAACCTGGGATAGAGATAAGATTTGATCATTGAATTGATAAATTTAATTTTGATGGACTCTTGATTGCTAGCATAGTTGGATATGCCCATATCAAACTACACGGTACTCTTTTTTTTTAATGCTCACAAGAAACATTTTAAGAATTAATTTTGTGAAGAAATGAGAAATTAAAAATCTAAAAAATAATCTGGCAACAGTGCAACATTCCTGCTTGGCATTTGACATTTTTGAGAGGAAAGTAATTTCACATATATAAAACATTTCTGTCCCGCTCCGGTGAAACGGATTCAATCTACGCCCAGAGAGATGCTTGTGAATAATATCCAATATATGCTAATACATTCAACTGGTTTACATCAATGACAGAACGTGCAGGTCAGCATATTCATTTAAATACTTTACACATCCAACAGTTTGTGCTGACAGGAGAGGAAAAGACCATTAGAGTCTCTTGAGTGGCAGAAGGTTTAATAAACATTTCTTAGATTCACTTCTCTATCCTTTTTTTTTTTTTTTTTACTTAATTTTCCGCCCTCTTTAAAGATGATTAATGCCAGAATAATTAAGGCAACTTTATTAGAGAACCCAGAAAAGGTACTGTTGTGTATATAAAAAATGGTCCAGACATACATATTTGTTTCATAAAACAAGTATTTTGCGTCATTTAAAAAGATATGAAATTAGTTTGATAGATGCACTGAAACCATTCAGTTCAAGGACATATTATAAAAGGCAAAGTGGGATTAACGTGCTATTGATTGAAAATTTAGATTTAAATGGATAAAATAAAATTTAATCTGTTTGCAAACTATATCTGGCTCTCAACAAAATGCTAAATATATCAGGACCATCTGAATTTCAGGGAACTGGGTTATTTGTGTCTGTGTGGTATTTTATTTTCTGCACACCTGGGTTTTATCAGCCTTATCGTTCTTCGACTTGTGTCGTTCCTCTGTTTATTCTGTGCGCTTTGAACGCCTAACTGACCTCTTTCTTAAAGGTCTGGGAGATGCTTAGTTTCCTTGTGAGCATCTCCCAGACTTCATCATTAATCTGAGGTCAAGCCGCCCACCAGATCAAGATTCTCGCTCAGCAGCCTTGGATATTCACCTCCTCCTTTCCTGTGCCGCTCTCAGGCCTCGGCCGCCACACGGACCTCCAGCTCAGGACCCGCTCACCCTCACAACCTTCACCCAGTCCTGCATTTCATAAACCCTTTAACTCTTCTTTGTCTGAGACCTTTCTTTATCGAAATTGTAAAATTGCACTCAAAGGATAATTAGGAGCCATTACTCCAAGATTTTTGGGGTTATAATTTCATGCAATTACATCATTTATAAGTTCACCATATTGTAACCATGATGCGTTGAAGTGACAATATTTAACTAAGCATTCTTTTTAAGTTTAAAAATATATATATCCATTATAGTTCTTTACATGCAATGGAACAAATACTCGCTTAACCAAACTACAAAAAAAATGCATGTTTTAGTCTTTAGTATTCAGTTGCCAGTCATATTGGTACAGAATTTTTCCGTACCCTCCCCCTGACTGATACCTTTGAGCAATTGTATTCCTTTGTTTAAAACCCCTGTCCAAATGATGGCTTTACCTAAACAAGAAATTGATTTATTATGATTGTGAAGACAATATTCTATGAAACTGAATCTAAGGGATTCATTATCTCTAAGACATAAAAGTGAAAATGAACAGAAATAAAACATTGTATTCTATTTACAACTTAATATTCTAATTTATTAGGATTGACCTGTAGCCTAATCTGTAAAACAACAACACAAGTTAGCAATTCATTTTCAAGAAAATAACATATACATTTTTATTACATACAATAAAATGAATAAAAATTTATTAAACAATTTTGCCCAATAGAATAGGCTTTATAGATTTTATATTCTCACTCACTGGCAAAGGCTGCAGGACATTTTACATCACTGTAGGTGTTCGGGCACCTGGGACACAGGAGCCCTAATCACACCAGGCATCAAGACAAATTCTGTTTGATCTTCCTTTGTGTTGGTGGACAGCTAAAAGCAAGCAAACTCACATCCAGGATGACACTGAAAGTAACTGCTTGTGATCAGGTGTCTCCCCTTTTCTTCACACAAACATAATTTCTACAAAGACAAATGCTGTCCTGCTTTCAAGCCAGGCAGCGCTTTGACCTTTTTGGAAATGTATTACGCCAATGGAAGATGTCAGATGAGCAAGAAATCTTACATTCACATACATAATAATAAAAAAAAGAAAAGAAAAAAAAGAAAAACTGTGTTTAATAATGTGACCATATGCGGTCACATTATCCTAGCTGTCATGTTTTAATGTCCTCAAGACATCTTGGGTGTAATCTCACTTGATCAGAGCGCTGGCCGTTTCTGAAGTGATCACAAAAAAAGAAGACCAAAGAGAGATCAGCAGCTCAACCTGCAGCCTTATAAGTATTACATTCCCTTTTCTCTTCTTAAGCTCTTCACCATGAGCCAGTCTTTTTCTGTCTCTCTCTCTTCAACATGTCATTGTTATAATTTTTTAAATGTTAGGGACACGACCCCTCCTTCACATGATCTTTTCCAGGGAGTTGTTATCATCGCCTTTGTCTTTCTTCTTCCTCCTCTCTTGGCAGCTGATGCCGTTCTCGTTTCAACAGACGTGACACCGGGCCTGTCATTACAGAGCTCGCGCCTCGTTCTCGTTTTCCACCCATCAAAGCGCAGTTAAAATAATCTGCCAACATTTCTTTAAAAATAAAAGCAGACTTCATCTGTGGGCAATCTAGCAGATCATATTTTTATTTCCTGTGAAGAAAATCTTACCCTACAGAAAAAGAAAAAAAAAAAATCCTACAAAGTGTATAAAGTACACCAAACTCATACTATTTTATTAAAGTTTTTGAAACTCTTTCAAACAGAAAATAACATTAGAAATGTGTCATGCTTCTAAATACATTCAAGTTTGCACTAATTTGAAAATAATTCCGTTCATCATTTGTTAAAGTAGTACTTTAAATTAAGTAAAGTACTGTATTTAAAGTACTTTACTCTATCAGTTATCAAATATGCTGATATACCTGATAACAGTATATCTTATAGTTTGGTTAAATTAACCCCTTTTTATGTTTTTAAGGATGTTATTCTACCTGAGAAGTATGTTTTCTGTCATCATGTCTATCTGACCATAAACTAGAGCCAATATCGACCAGTCATCACCCAATAGGTAATTTATAACAACTTATGCTAACAGATTGAGTATGTCATTTAGCTTGTGTGTAAGCAGAATAGCATTAAGACATTTGCCCTTCTTAAACGTACACCTTAAAGAACATTTTTAAAAAAAAAGTTTAGCACCATTCCCATTTCTGTAGACTAGTCAGAAGACACTACCTTTCCCTTCATTGTGCATATTCAGTCATTTTTGTACATTTGCTCCTTTGCGGTTATCAGGGGTGCTTTCTGAAAAGAAAATTGAAGCTATTTCCATGGTGGATAAGGATGCTGATAAAGTGCAGCTCTGGATATTAAAGGGTGTCTTCAGCTGAATGTGACCCTTTAAGTCGAGGACAGCAAAGCAGCTTTACAAAAACAAACAGTGTGAGAAGTACAGTTCTCTGTTCCTATTTATGGTTTTATTTCCCCCCCAAAACAATTCAAATGCAAGCGGTATATAACGTGTAGATGTTCTCTCATAAGATGGAAATATTTACAAGTCCAAAGTGAAGTACAAACCAAATACACCAAAGATGGGGGCAAACAGAGCAACGACCTTTGAAGGCACCAAGAAACGTTTGGCAAAAAAAAACATTTGTCAAAGTGTTTTCTGAGCAGAAACACACACGTTCTGGCAGCTAACTAGCGTGCTGCCGCTAGAGTCTCGTAGGCACAGTCGGTGTCACATTGACAACTTTGTCTGTCTCGTATGAACCTGATGCCCCGGAATAAAACTTAGATTCCCTCTGCGGTGTTACTGCCATCTTCTGCCAGGCTGGTTTTTCACCTCTAGTCAAAAGTGCAGAGTTTGATTTTGGTCTTTACATCCCTGCACTGTCCACACTGCTGATTATAATGCTGAAAGGAACCCCACCCCCACGCCTGTTATTTCAGGTTGATGCGTATTTCATGCTGCGATTGTAGAAGCACTCATCTGTGAATGCATGAGCTTTTTCATGATTCGAATCACAAACCGTTGCTGGGGTTCTCTCGCACCCGTCACCCGCTCTCACACACCACTGTGCACTTTGCACTGGCATCCAGTGTCTGTTCTCGCACTCCCTCTGGGTCTGCCGCGGTGATGAATATGCAAGTGATGCGAAAGAAAGAAAGAACAGCTAATACGGGGATGAACACTCCGGCACATGAGAGAAAACGCGAAGTAAGAAATCTCTATGTTAAAATCCAAAGTTACTTGCGTAATAGCCTCTCTGTGAGTCAGTATGAATAAATTATTACTTGGTACAGAAAATTCCTTGTTGGAGGTACAAAAAAAAAAAGAAAAAGTGAATAGGTGTGCAATGATACAGCTGGCTCCTGAGAAAAGATAATGCATGAATTAATTGAAGTATTTTTGCAGAGATCGATGATTATGGAAACACAATCACAGTAAAAGATCTGGATTTTCATGCTTTTTTTTCTCGTTCCATTTTCTACATTTTGTAGAAATCCATCGATTTTCCCCAACACAACTGAAGAAATGTCAAAAAATAAAAAGTCTGAACATGGATCAATGCCTTTAATTTCTCCACTCGATTGCCGCGCACATGCCAACATAAACTTTATGAAGAAACTAAGATCTTATAGCTTACACATTTATTACTTTTCGCGGTTAAGTTAAGATGGTAAGCAAGCTTGCTAACATTACATGACTGCGATAATGTAAAGCAGTAGGACGCCTGCATACCAAACTTAGCTTAACACTTTAGTAACATCTAAAGCAAGCATTTAAACCCCAAGCACAAGAAACTCTTTCAAGTTTAAAGCCTGTACTTTAAACTGAGATGGCACACATTTGTTCTGCTCTCAAATGTCTCACATCATTAGCCTATTTAGAATGATCATCACTAAACGCCAAGCTAAATATAATTGACTAAATATAATTAAACTGACCTTGCAAACAAACCTTATATTAAGGTTAATGAAGAGAAAAATCAACTTTAATTTATAGAATGTCAAGCACTCTTGATTTCTCCAACACATTATCCCACCACATTAGAAGCTCATTGATGCTATTGGAGTTCAAATTAATTGCACTAATTGAGTTATCTTACATAAGCGGTTATTTTCTGCGTGACGCATTTAATTCCGTGTTCAGATCCAAGTATTTCTCATTTTCGCATTCTTAGAAACTTTTCAAAATGACATTGAACTTTGTTTAATGAGTGTGCTTTTTTTGTGCAATTTTTATTATCATGTTTTTTTACAACACCTCGAAGCTAAAAAGTACCAAAATAACCACAACCGAGTTTAGTCCGTAAGCATTTCCCGCTATCCTTGTCTCCATGCTTCTCCTGCTTCGTATGTGCTTTATCTTTCTTGTTGGAGAAAGTGTTTCTTGAGATAAACAACCACTTTGTGCCACCCACAGGTACCCGTCCTTATCATTGGTCAGCAAGGCACTCTGCCCACTCAAACCACCTACCGCTGCCGCCCTTCTCCTCAAACCTCTGACCCCCCACTCCCACTCCTTCGCATCCCGTCCCACTCTCGTCAAACACCATGCTGATTTCATCTCGCCTTATAACTGGATCCACTTCTCTGTTGTTCTCCTATTCCTCTATCGGCATATCTCTCCTTTAGCCAGTGATAAAACGCACCCGTCACATAGAGAGAGAGAGAGAGAGAGAGAGACACATTTCTAATCTTTAATGGCCCAAAGTTTGTGGAGAGATTCAAGGTTAAATCCCTTCCATTTGAATTGGAGCACTACTTTGAGGTCTTCCACTTTGCTACTTCTGTATCAGTGGAAGAAACAGGTTTGCCCCAAATTGACAAAAAATTGCTCAGCTCGTTGTACAAAAAAAATAAATAAATAAGTTCACTCCTTCCAAATTTCTGACTACCAAAAAGGCAGCAGACATTGGCCGAGAGACTGTTTATCCCAATTATCCTGACAGTGCCTCTGAATTTCAGCAACAAATTGCTACAAGGAACGTCTGGAGTCTTACACGCCATGTATTATCATGTTGCTCATGAGCTTATTTCTAATTTACTTGTTCTAAACAATTTGCAGAATCTCTGCAAATCTTGGATTTTGGACTTTGGTGGAAACACACACACCTCAGCTATTGATTCTAATAGGCTATGTTTTTTCTTGCAGAAGTGAAAGTGGACAGTTAGAAAATGGGAAATTCAAAGAAATGTTAACAAGAAGCTTTTGCAGATGGAGAATCAGGAGATCTCAGGATTTATTTATTATTTTGATGGAGCAGTTATTGTGACCAAAGCAAAAATGGAAATGTATTTAGTGCAGACTACAACTAACATATACACACAAGTTAAAACACTAGTTGATGATTAAAACGTTGGCTGAAAGTTAAGAGCACCTTTTTCATTCAAATTTGAAAAAGACCTTAGGCCCAAAGTTTGCTTTGGTAAAATGAGAGATTAAAGAGCTATTCTTAGAAATTCAATGGTCATTCTGAGATAACGGTGGCAGATTTGCTATGACTACCGGAAGTTAGACAGTGTGATCTGAGAGGCGACATGGTGATGTGAAGAGGAGGCAACTCCTAAGAAATGGGAAGAGAGCAGATTTTTTATATGAATAAGAGAAAGAAATATTGTTAAACCAACAATTATAAAATAAGTCAAAGTATTTATTGTTCCCACACCTTTAAAAAAATATGTTTTTTATGTATTTTACAGAAATGTAGCCATCTGCAGAAATGGATGGATGGATGGATCTGCAGAAACAACCAATCAGAGCCAGGAGGACGATCTTACCACTGTCCAATCATGCTCATGTATGCACTACCCTCCTCTTTCCTCTCCGCTATGCTCCACCTCCTTCCCCACAGCAGAGCGAATGTGCAGGCTAGTGAGCATGGGCCACCGATATTGTCAGATAAACTGCTTTCCTGTTACAGGAAGTTGTTTCTGCCCCAGTAGCACTGCTGCAACAAACCAGCAGTCTTACACGGCGCGTACAAGAACTCAAGTTGCAGTAGGAGCGTCAGTCTCTAGGCAAACGAGAGACTGACGCTCGTTTGCAAACGAGAGAGCAATGGATGAGGAAACAGTACAGTATTTTAGATCTCACTACCCATTCTCTTTATCACTTGCTTTATCATGCCGTCTCGCATTTCCCATGATTCTCTAAGCACTTCTGGAGTTCATAGTGCACCAGGACTAATAGATGTAAATCCTGGTGACCGGGAACGGCTCAACCCGGCAGGGCAGGCAGTCCTAGATTAAACCATCGTGTGCCTAGTGCCTTCATGGAGGGAAATGAAGGTCAGGTGAAATATGAGCCAAATAGGAAGCATGGGTGGTCACCTGCACATACTCAATCTGATATGAGTTAATATCTGTCTATGAAAGAGTCAGGGCCACTGCAGCCATGAAGCCTTTTAATAAGCTGATGTTTTGTTCATTGTAGGCCACAGCAGAAACACAACGCAACAATTTGTGGAACGTAACAAAATGGATCCTAGTTTCATGACTCCGAAGTCATGATAAAAGTCTTTCCCCCCCAACTTCTGCTAAATAAAACTAAAGTTTTTACATTTTGTTTATGTTTACTTCAGCTAAAACTTTTTAAAATGCAAATATTTGATCAAAAATGCCTTTTTTTTTTCTTCCTTTCTTGTTGGTGGAAGAGCAGCGTCGCTGTAATTGGTTTACTTTGTACCAAATTGTTGGCTCAGAGCTCACAGCGTGAAGAAACGCTGCGTATGTTTGGTTACAGGCAACTGGGTTTGCAATCAAAGGTACATTTTAAAGATCTAAGCACATGGAAAACACCCCAACCCCCACCCAAAAAACCAAGTGGAACCAGCAAATGAAGTGGTATCTAGGATGGACTGTGCTTGTGTGAAATCAGTCTTTTTTTCCACCCCCATCTGCTTCCTCACCAGGAGAGTCGAAGTAGTGCCCAGTCAGAAGGAAAATTTGTATCTTAGTATAAAAACTAGATTTCATTACTTTTACTTCCCCTTCCTAAATGATTGTAGCTCACCATGGGACGCTTCGACGGTTTCAAGGGAATCATCAAGAGTCGGTGGAGCTTATGTCATATGATTTATGTTTTCCTGTGCAGGAAATGAAGAGCAAAGCAATTTCTAGTAACTTCGTTGCCATTATATGGGAGATGGCTAAAACTGAAAAATTTGCCACTTAAATCTTTGAAATTGTTTTGCTCTCGCATTAAAGTCTGCTGCACAAGATGCACAAGTCTTTTCTCTGTTTCTTCAACAACAACCTGAAACAATGGAGCTGAATGAACTACGATAATTCAAAGGGAAATCTGGGCACTGGGCATTTATTGTAAGATTGGTGGCTGTAACTACAGAGGCCCGTCATGTACATGGAACTCTATTTGCTCATGGGAAAGTTTGCTGAGGTTATGACGCCAGCGTTAGCTTGTTTCTCTTGTGTTTGGGTGAGTAGCCGTTTAACACCTAACAACAGACTGAGTCCAGTTGTCAAAACTTTAACGAAGCAAATAATAGTTTCATTTTGGGAACACATTCCAAAACCGATTCATCATAAAATTACTGAAATGTCCATGGCTTAGCTAAGACTAGAGTCACTGTTATGTTTAACAATTCATTAGGTTACTGTTAAACTCCACTGGATATAATGAAATGATTCTGAGCACTAGTTGAGTTTTGGGTGGGTCTCATGTAGCGCATGTGACATCGTCTATCTGTTGAATAGGATCAGAACGTTCTCCTGTTTATCCCACTCCATTTTTTGTTTTAAATAAAGAAAACTGCGAAGCACTGCTGACACCTGTTCATTGTGGGTTGTCAATGTCTGTCTTGACGGTGCTGCTAAAGAAATTGTACAGATGTTTTTCTGTACAAGTTTCTGCTGTAGATGTACTGACAATGCAATCCTCGCTGCTGCTGCAGAACCAACCAGAATGCCAGATGTATTTATTTCCTAGCTCTGTCAGCTGTGCTGTTCCATCTTCATTACAAAGAAAAAGACCCCAAATGCTACTTTAATGGTAGCTTTTATCGGCTGTCTGCGCGTGCAGCATGTCCTCGTTGCTGCTTACACTTGGGTTTATGCCTGGGATCTCAAACTGAAGGGTATTTAGCAGATAAAGCCTCCAGGGGTGTATGGGACATGTATTATAGATGTAGGGAGGGTGATTTGTTGTTCGCAGACATGGGACAGGAGTATGTGACACCATTCTCAATAGGAATTTATACTCTCTGTGGAGTCTCCGGTGCTCACAGTCTGGCCATGGGTATGCATGAGGGAGCACAAACATAGACGTGTCTTCTCACTGGGCCCCGGCTGAAGACAGTCATTATAGAAAGGTGGGCATTAAAGAGGAGCCGGGGAGCGTGGGGCGTCGAGGAGGGAAGGGGTGCGTGGCACAAACCAAGATGGAGAGTTGTGGAGAAGGGGGAACAAGGAGGTTTTTACTCACTTACTGCTTTTAATCTTGGCTTAAGCAGCAGCGAAAGGGAGCACTTAAGGAAAGAGCACACAAAGAGTTGATATTAATGTCTTTATGCTTGAGGAAGTTCTGGAAGTAAGGCTGAGACACAGTTTCTAGGGGAATGGATGGAGTTGCAGTGTAATTAGCTGCTCTCCTCCGTTTGCATGGGTGATCTTGGCCCTGCATTTTTCAACATTTTGCTGTTTTGCTGTGCAGGATAAAAATGGAAGTTTGCTCTGGCATACACAAGTTGTGATACTGAGTCAACAGCATTCATGCGATTTCCTATTTTAGATAAACAGCAGGGCGCTGGCGTTCATCTGGACCACCTTGAGTTTGCGTGATTAGAAATCCCATGCGGTCCAAGCAGCATCAAGCAGAGAGTGTCTTCAGAAGCAAAACGGACCAATTAAAATAGGGCTAAATGATGCATTTACTCCTTTTTTTTGTAAGAATTCCCAATGCAAAGTCCAAAATCCAGCTGTTTGCAGATGTTAAACATTGCTTCCATACATTCCAGCCTCATTAAAAGGTTTTCAGCACAAAAGACAACCCCCCCCCCAAAAAAACTACGAAATGATTTTGTCACAGTGACGACACTTATTGTTCGTTAAAAGGTGCAAGTGAAACAAACTTTAAATTAATTTAATATACTTCTGTGTTCTTCTGCTTTTGCGACAGGACAGAGAAAAGACAGAGTCAAATCCAACTGGATTGACACTGTTTTATCTCTGTTTCCACTGACAGTGGATTATAATCAGTCCAAAGTTGGAGAAAGCTTATGACATTTGAACAATTAATTATTGAATCCTGAGAGACATGTCACAAATGAGCATAAATCACACACGTACACTCATGTGTCTATGTTTGCGGCAGCTTCCTGAGTTGATTTATTTTGTTGTGCGTTGCAATCTTCAAATGTGCTAAATGACCCTCTCAAAAGTTTACAGAGCAGAACAGAACATCATATTCGGGGCTTTCCTAAATTGATCAAATGCATAGTAATCTCACTTTATATAAAGAAAGCAATACCCATTTCTTACTCGAAACCGCAGTGGCGACGCTTGCCTGGGGGTCTACCTGGTTGATCCTGCCAGTAGCATATGCTTGTCTCAAAGATTAAGCCATGCAAGTCTAAGTGCACACAGCCGGTACAGTGAAACTGCGAATGGCTCATTAAATCAGTTATGGTTCCTTGATAAAAATTTTTTTATTTGATCAAATAAAAATTTGCTTCTCCTAGCTGACCCAAAGAAGGGAGAGGTTTTGTGGAATACAATGCTCCTCCTTCTATTTATTGTGCGCAAATAGCCAGACCAGGGCAAACTAGCAGTTGATGTGAATGTTTTCTACTATTGTGAGTAGCTGTATTGTTGTTTTGAAATTATTTTAAGACTTCTTAAAACTCTTCTCAGACTCATAAGCTCAATTGCTCCTCCAGTTTTACTGTGGTATTCAACATTCAGAACTAAATGTCTTAGTTGTTGCCCTTGTGATGTAATTTTGGACATTTTAAGAGGGATTTTTTTATATTTTAAGATAACTTTAAAAGCTATTTTCTTCTGTTTTTATTGTTATGTTTTCAGTTTTTTTTTTAAAAAAAATATATATTATTAAGATACAGATATGATCTCTGCTGTTTATATTATGCAGTTCTAAGTGATTCTGTGATTCGTTTAGAGATCGTTTAATCACTGTGAAATTCTGCCACTGACAAACATTTACAACATCACATTTAGTTATGATATTAAATAAAACAAAATTGCACATTCCCACATTTCTGCTCTGATGGAGCAGATTTGGGCTGCAATGGAAAAGATTGTGACGGTTATCAGCTGCTCCCGGTGTAAAAACTCACAGCCGATCATCGCCTCTCAACACGCCCCAAGAGAGCAAGGAGGCAGCGCCGGCTTTTCCCGCTCCTCCTAATGACCAGCCCGTTCTTCCCTGCCTCGGTCTCCCTTCCCTTTTTTGGGGAAGCTGCTGCGCACAGCAGATACGCAGCACGCCGACTGGACATCCTATCACGTTTCTCCTCCTTTACGTTTCCTCTCCCCGCTCCTTTGCTTTGCATGCGTTCGACTCATAGCAACCAGCGTAATGCCGTCCTTTTTTCTTTCCCGCAGCCTCCTGCTCGTGTTCTGCATTTCTTTCTTTCTCCACCACCTCTCATGCTGTTTGGTAACATTTGTCTCCACGCCTCCTCAATCTCTTTTCGCTGTTTGATATCAAGAAGAGAGGGGTGGGGAGAAATAACTAAGGCTGACCTGCTATGAACAAACGATTTTCTCTTCTTTTCTACACAAGGATGAATGAGAGCTGTGTGAGAAATGTGGCTTTTCTCCATCACATGCAATATTCTTCAATTTCCAATCCAATCCTGTATCACTTTTTGATGCATCCGTTTGTTATTTTTAGAACAAACCCCCACTATGCCTTGTGTCCAAACACCAAAAAGAAAAAAAAAAACTGCTATTTGGCAGCGTTGGGCATGACTAACACCGTTATATTAAATAATATGGACTCCAGCAAATCAGGAGCGAGTGGAAGCGAGAACCGCAACACATGCCATTGGTGTTTACTTTCCCTATTCGGTGTTGGCGCTAATATGCTTTTCAGAGCCAAAAAAGGAGCTCAAGGGGGGGAGCAGATGATCTCCTGCACCTCTCCGCCTCGGCTGTCAGTCTCTGCAACCTGTAATTTTGTTTTCCCCCAAAGCGTAGCTCACAGGAGCAGTCAGCAGCTATTAACTCAGGTGTTGCACCTCATGTCAGACGCTGATATATTACACCACATGGGACGAGGGGAGCTCGCAGAGAGAAGAAGAGGTTAGGAGAAGGAGAAGAGGAAGGGAGAACGCATTTTACCTCCCCTGGTGTACTGATAAGTTCAGACCGAAAGACGAGCCGACACGCGTGTCGGCGTGCGCAGTTAGTTTGCACTTGGTTCTGTACGTTTTGAGATCCGAGATTGGACGTAGCGGCTGACTCAGAATGGACAGAATGGGAGGAAGATTGCCTATGTAAACACGCTAAAATTTGTTGGAGGTAGAACATGATTATTTTGATCATGTCCTCTCCAGAGGTTAGCTTGAGCTCAAGTGATCACAAGAAAAGATATGCCCCTTTAACTGAAGGCTAAAGATGCAGCTCATAAAATTGGTGCGTCTTGTTTTTCCTCTGATCTTAATTTGCCTTCTTAAGTTTAAACACTTATGAATAAACATCAGGTCTCGGTAGAATATTACCACTTTCAAGTGTGCGGCTCTAATGAATCCCCCAAATACTGTAGACATGCCAACTTATGACTGCGTAAAATGGATACTACACGGTGTATAATGTAGTAATAAAGATCGTAAACATATTTTTCAGAGTATTCACATTTTCTAATGTTAAAACAAAACACACTTCAGTGTACTTTGAAGGAGTTGTCTGAATTGTATTTATGTAACTAAGACAAAACAGCGCGTAATTCTGTGTAAACACACCGTATCACCGATTGCACCACTCTCTGATATCGATAGCCACCTGTGGGACTCTTTTGGAGTGACTGGGCATAAGTTTAATATCTTGCAACATGTCTATTAATACCAATAATACCCAACAAGTATGACATCCCAAACAGTATTTTGCCATTTTACCTTTACTAATGTAAAGATATTATGTTATGAGGACGATATATTGTGAATTATTTAGAACTGTGTTAAAAATTCTGGTAACACTTTATTTGAAGGGGTGTCCAAAGGACTGTCATTACACTGTCATAAACATGAAGGAGTCTTCATGAATGTTTATTAAAAACTTACAGTAAAAGTGTCAACTTTACATTAAAAGTGTCATTCACGAAGACTCCGCCGCTGTTTATGACAGTGTAATGTCCGTCTTATGCACACCCCTTCAAATAAAAGTGTTACCAAAATTCTTCATTTTATATAGTCTCTCCTTTCAGTATGACCTCAGATTGACACATACATAAGAGCTCTTACTTAGCTACCCAAAGAGAACCATAACAGCAGTTCACTTAAAAAAAGAAAGTGTACTCAGAATTGTGTGACAAATTCCCATTTCATCCAGGCTTATTAGATTTTCAATGTAAGCCAGTTTGGGTCAGCTTTGGCCTTTAAGCCATAAAATGCTCAAATGTCAGGTTAGAACCTGGGTTAACAACCTTGCTAAGAAATGGTGTTTTTATGTACATAGTTAGGAAGTTACTTTTCGATCTTACTGTCAAGAAAGACAATGTTGGGTCTATTTCCCTCCAAGACACATCCAAATACACCGCATGATGATCCTTTCAAATTGTTTGGGACATACAGAAAAAGGACGTGTGAATAAAAGGCATTTGCTACTGTGAGCACCGAGTCATGCCGAACAGCATCCACACTGTTAATGTCTAAAGTTTGCTTCTTCTCCAAAGACGTGGACTCACTCACTCACAACTTTGCCCAAAACCAAAAGCAATGCAAAATTCAACACGGTTCTAGGATTAAAAATGGCAGCTTGAGTCCAGTGAGTCCAGATCTTAAAACCTTGAAAAAGCTGTGGCAAATTGCAGAAGTCCTGAAAAAAGAAAAAAAAAAATGGCACCAACTTCTTTCATGATGTTCCTCATGTTTGAGAAATACGATCAATACTGAAGCTGTGCAGTAAAGAAAATCTAAATTTCTGTCACACCCAAAACCACACGCCATTACTGTATGGAAGGCAAAACGTCTTCAAAAATAAGTCTCCCTGCTGATTCCGAAGGGCAGCATTTTTAGAATGTATTCAGGTCACCGCTGGAGAGATGGACAATTAAGAAAGATCTATTGATAGAAAGCATTGACTGATGTGTGCAGTCCACATCCTTGTTGCTCCATAATCAATACATGATGCCAGAAAGTGACTCGTTTTTCACTGAGTGACTCAAAGCCTTGAGTAATTGAGGCGTTGCCAACACACATAAAAAAAAAAAAGAGGCTTTGAATCAGTGGTGGCAAGCAAAAATTTAAATTGCCCCCCTGATGGAGACACAGAGAGGAAGACCCGTCAATTCGCACAGAAAACTGCCAGGTTGGTAGAAGGACGAGCTGGGGGCGGGGCTTGGTGTTTGGCGACAATGCATTGTAACATTCGTGCGACTTGCTGGTGACGGACCTCACCCATGGACTCACTTGACATGACAAATGACAGCAAAGTCAAGCCGATCCCCAGAATATGCTTTAGCATGAAGCAATCCCATTACCTGCACTGTTAGATGTTAATATTTTATGTCTCCCATACGTTGTAAATGCCAGCATAAATGTTTTACGTGTGTTTTACACTGAGTCTTTATGTCAGTTGGGACATGGTGTGCTATAATATCAATATTGCTTGTTTGAATGATTAAATATTTGATGAGTTTGTGATTGAATTTAAACAGTATATTCAAATCTAAAGACAAAATATCAAGCTGACATTAACAGTGTTAGCACTTTGGACAGTTTTGACTACAGAGAGGCCTTTATACGTTAAATTAAGCGATTTATTGTTTTTATTAAAGTGTTTGTATGGACCAGTATGTGGTCCATTCTGGGTGGCTGCATTAGTTGGTAAGATGTATACAGCTTTTGATGCAATCCTTGCTCTAAAGGAGTCAGTATATGCTGTCAAAAAAAAACCCCCCGGGATCATCCCACTTCTCCATGCTGGAGATTTTAGTTTAACAGTAACTGTATATGAAGTTATAGATGTGATTTTGACATTAAAAGCTGAGGACCGCTACGCACATGAGGAAGTCACCTTAACACCCAAGACCTCCCGCAGGAAGAGTAAATCAGTACACTTCCTGCCAGCATCCAAGTCCTGTGTGACCCCACCGTCGATGCAGAGATGAGAGCTCATCAGACCTACAGAGATCCCTGCCTCCATCGATCAACCTCCTCTTGATGCAACACCTTCATCATCGGGCCAGTTCTGGGGTTCAAAAATCCTACGCTCGGTCCGTCTCTCTCAAAGGTTCCCTTTTTAGTTCTCAGTGTCAGCATTAGGGAAAGATAGCGTAGAACTGAGGTGGGCAACATCAGGCCTCGAGGGCCGGGCTCCTGCAACTTTCAGATATGTCTCTACTTCAACACACCTGAGTTAAATAATGGGGTCATTAGCAGGACTCTGGAAAACTTGACTGCACTTGGGAGGTGATTCAGTTGTTGGATTCAGCTTTGTTGGACCAGGGAGACATCTAAGACTTGTAGGACACCGGCCCTCGAGGACCAGGATTTCCCACCCCTACTAAATTAACCTGTACTGACCCTTGGAAAAATGCCTTACTAATAAAATATCTAGCATAAAGAAAATCTAAAAGATGTTGTGGACATCCAATTAATGAGTCACTTCAGAGTTCTTTGATGGTTGTAAAATAGCTATGATGTTTGATTCTGGAGAGGAAAAGGTGGAAAATGTTTTATAAGTTGCTTTCAGCCGAAAACTAAATGTAAAACTAGATTCTTGGGACTTGCCCAAGTCACTAAAACAAACCTGGTTCACTAACAAGTGCACATTGTCATCAAGAGAAAGAGCGACCGTTAGCAGGCGTGCACTGTGGAACTAGCTGGCTGCAGGCTGCTCAGTCTGGCTAATTCACAGGGGGAGAAAGGTGGGACATCTAAATGGAGGTCGTCAGAAACCAGGCGAGTTTACTTCAGTTCTGGACAGAGTAAATCCCAGGAGATTTAGAAACTCATTTCACCCGTTAGACAGAGAGCTGGTAGCAAATCTACCCTCTCAGAAGAGGAAGTAGAGAAGTAGAGAGAGAAGGGGGAGGGAAAGGTGTGGGGTGCAGCAGCAACAACACCAGTACACAGAAAAAACCTAAAATGATTATGACCTTTATGGCTATGACATTGGTGTATAAATCTATGACCAGCACCGTATTTCTTAAAAACAAAACAGCTGAACCGCAACACACAAACACGCTTTAAAAATTAAACAAAGCAAAACAACAAACAAAAAAAAAATCCCTCCCCATATGTCTTCTCTTGAAGTAATTGTGGTTGTTATCTGGCAATATGTTTACCTGTTTAGAGGCACTAAGAACCCATCTTAAGGGACCTGATCACGAATTGCCAACATACGACACAAGCAAGCGAGAGGAAAGGTGGGAACATTCTGGCATTTAATAAGCGCCTAAAGTTAGCTGGGCCCCTCCAGGGGAATGTGATGCAGAAAAACAAAGAAACGCTGTGATATTTAAGGTATTCAGAAAGTACAAAGGAAAGCTAAACAATCAAGAGACCCGCCCTAAAACTATGCCTTATCTGGCAGTGTTTCAATAAACGCGCTATTTTGAGGTGCCATCAAATAAGAACGGAATATGTGTGTTTACTCGTCAAATAATCCCTGTTTATCAGACATCATAACCGCCCCTGGAGTGGGTAAGATAAGCAGCTATAGCAGCGATTGAAACAGCGAAGCCGTCATGAAGCGAGGGAAATCTGTAACATCACACCCACTGCTGGGTGGGCTCACACGTATTGAGCTGAAGAATGCATTAGCTAAATCTACATTTTCACATTTCTGGAAAGGGACAACAGGATGCGACCTTGAGAGTTTCCGCAGCAGTGTGGGTGCAATCAAATCGCCCTGGTCTTTGTCATTAATGGTAAATTATGCTCACAAAAGTAGTGGTAAAAAAATCTCCTATGCTGGATGTCACTGGTCTTGTTAATGGATTCTAACCAGTGGCATGCGTGAGAATATTAGACTGCGTGTGTGGGTGTGTGTACATGGGTGTCGGTTCTAAATTAAATCAAGTTTATCCATACAGTATCGATTGTGCAGCCCCGTCCTGTTAACCTGCCAAACAGACTATCTGTGGATCCCTATGCGCTTATTGATTTTGATAAAAAAAAGTCTTTTGCTTCAGTCATCTCATAACAATACACTGTGACTGGCTCCTGACATGCCCACCGCTCACTCATTAAAATAACACCAGATGAATCAGACAGCGTAGAAATGGTCACTCGTCATAATTATGTCTCGTGTCCCGTCATCCTCAGACTGAGCACGTCGCTTTCAGGGACACCAAACCACACACCTTTCATTTCACAAGCAACATGAACAGACTTTTGAACCATTATTGGAAGGAATAAAGAAAGCATAATTTTCATAATGCATGTGTGACTTTTATAAAATATATATATATATATATATATATATATTTATTTATATTTATTTTTTTTAAAGCTGCCACTATGTTGTGATAGTGTGATATGAAACATAATCTGTGAAAAAAAAAGTGCTCTTCTGCCTTATTCCAGTGCTAGCTAGAAACAACTAATAGGAGCATGGATGAGGTTCTCAGTGCTGTCAATCACTCTCAAGTATGTGTCGCTGGTCCGTCTCGCAGTTGGCAAAATCATACTAGCTTCATATGGGACTGAAACACCTTAACCTCATCAGTCTGCACTATTAGAAAATTGGTTAAAGCAAACAATGCGGTCTAAACAAAGACACGGGTGTAGGATTATTAGTCTAATTGATGAACTCGTGCACAAGTAAATGCTTTGCAAAATTCAACACTCTGTAAAGTACCACCTGGAAAGGATTGCTTTAAGGAGAATAAGTAATACTGTACAAAAAAGAAACCCCTTTATTTGGTTGTACCCGGTGATGCAATCAATGACATCAGATATAAACAGGAAGTGCTATTCTGGCCCTTCCTGTACATCTATACAGCAATCAGAAGTTTACACAAAGACAAATTAACAAAAATTATTTGCCACAAATGTATCTTTAACAGAAGAAAAAAATCAACTAATTATTAAATAGCGTTGCTTTAAAAACATACGCTTGGATGTAAAATGTAAGATAATGTTGCCTCAACAAGCCTGGGGCTGTACACGTATCAAGGTTACAGCGTCGTTGTTGAACTGAAGCATAATGAATGACCATAAAATAAAACTCAACAAATTATAAAGATGTTCAAGAGACAAGTGGTAAACAAATACGATCTGAACCACTTTGTTACACTGGACTTCATGTCCACACTGGACTTTACCATGATGGACATATTGCCAATACAACCCTGGACTCAAGGCTGAAATGATGGACCTTTTAAGTACTCTTCGGAGTACCCTCTTAACAATAACCATGTGAATGCCGCCCAAATGATTTAACAGCTTTCCAGCAGCCTTTCTGCTCCAGCGTAGCACTGTGAGATGAAGACGCTCCGTCTCTGTGGACAGAGTTTCATGCAAGAGGCTTCCTGACTTCTCTTAGAAACTGTTTGATTCTTGAAGTTATACGGCCAGGAGAGGTGGCTGCCCTTGAAATATGTATGAGTTACAGGAAGAAAAAAAAAAAAAAAAGGACAAGCAAACAAAGGTGGAAAGAGAAGAAAGGCTATATTCGGATGACTCAGACCAGTGATTTCAAGGTAGCATGCTGCTCACATAAGCTCAGCTTGATAAGGATTTTATTGTTAAAGATGTTTTTTGGTTTTTTTTGGATAGTGTTTTGTTTTCTGGTCACAAAGAAAATACCAAATTCAAAATAATAATAATAAAAAAAAGACTTGAATCTGAAAAACTGTAGAGCTTAAAAATCTGCATTGATATTCTGTCAAGAGTGCTTAGGACATAATACCAGTTAAATGTATATAGAACTGTTTCTATATAACTCCTCTGGAAAGCAGTATTTGATTTTAAAACAATTCAAATTGTCAAAACACTATATCTAATCATCAAATGTGTTCCCAAAGGAAAGTTTAATGTTATTGTAGTTCATACTATACAGGATTCTCCAAAGAGTTGTAGATGGCATCGCGCTTGGGCAGGAAGGATCGCTTTGACAAGTTAGCATTTGAAATGATCTTTATTATTTATACCACAATAAGCCAAAGCTCCTGCGAACACGAAGCCGTGCTACTTTTTCTGCAGCGGAAACGTGTCCTGTACAGAAAAACAGAAATAGCATCAGTTTGAGGAGAAGAAGAATGCTTTTGAAAACTCGCGTCAAACTGCAGCATTTGTCAGAAGGCTTACAAAACATCTAGAAGGGATTCTGACATAGCTCGGGTGTCTCGGAGCTGTCGTTTGGCTCATCTATTTCAGAAACCTGATATCCCCGTCTTAACCTTCGTGGAAATG
This sequence comes from Poeciliopsis retropinna, assembly GCA_010277075.1. Taxonomy (NCBI): domain Eukaryota; kingdom Metazoa; phylum Chordata; class Actinopteri; order Cyprinodontiformes; family Poeciliidae; genus Poeciliopsis; species Poeciliopsis retropinna. The sequence goes on from VMRM01000016.1 coordinate 10,305,033, forward strand.
CAGGGTTTAGTTTGACACGTGAGTCGAAGGGTGAGACGATTGCACAATGCTCGCACTTTCGTGATTCTGGAACTCTCAAACTTTCTGTCTGTCAATTGATGCAGCTATGAACATAATAATAATAATAATAATAATTTTTTTTTAAAAACCCTAAGCGTGCTATCAGCCCTATAGTGAAGTATTGGTGTATGTTACCCTTTTCCTCTGAGAAACATTATGCTGTTTGCTACATTGGGAATCGACATTTCCTCCTGTATATGTCACTTCACAGGCATGGGCATGGCTCTTGCATCACAACACCCACACCTCACTTTGAAATTGTTGCGTTCCATTTTCACACCCACCCACCGTTCCCATGCGTAGCCGTGCACTTGCTAATTCTGTAACTTTTTAGTGGGTCAACCCCTTAAGGGTGGCCCGAGCGTACACTCAGGTAGGAACAGAATGCGTGTTCCTATGTACATGCGGCCTAATTAGGCGAAGAACAAAAAGATCGTATTCTCTCGCACCTAGAGTTTCTAATTACAGGAAACACCTCATTTTCCTTTCATATGTATTCAAGACTAAAATAGACATCCGAGGAGAAGAAGAAGAAGAAGAAAAAAAAAAAAACGCCTTAAAGTACAAAGTACTGTGCCTCAGGTGAAATATATCCGCTTCAGGGCTTGGGCCCACTCGCTTTAAAGGAATTTCAGATTGTTCCCGTTTCCAGAGTCATCTCTTTCCCTTTGTCTGTTCCTATTAAACAGACACAAACATCAGACGGTGAGAAAGAAAAGGGATGGAAAAGAGCAGGAGGGCAAAGCTCTGTGCTTTCTCAAGACCCAATGCACCTTTAACTCAATGCTTTGGGCGGTGATGTTATATGAGACATTTTTATCACATCCTGTCAGTTCTGGAGATCTGTGAGGTAAGTACCACCTGCGGGGGAAGATCACACAGTCTCGCGGGCCAGCCACAGCCGTCAACAACATGGTTGAGCTCCCGCGGCCCCCAGGGGACGACTATAGCGTCCAGGAAACAATAGAAACAAAGTTCTGTTGGCTTCATGATTGTTTAGCTGATGGTGGCGTTGCATGCTGGGGGCTGCACAGAATGTGGCCAGGAAGGAAGAAAGAGGTAATGGCACCTGGTGTGAGAATTCCCAAGAGATGCTTTTTTGAAACGTATGAAAGCCGATGCAGAAGAGAAATTTGAGAATAGCTTTAAGAAAAAATAAAAGAAAAAACACAAACAAAACACACTTTTCTGCTGGAACACTCCACAGCTGGCAACGATGCAGTGGTTAAAAAGACCGGCTGGAGTGATTCGAACTATTAACAACAGCCAGTGTAAGTCAGACAAGGATGACAGAAAGATGTTTTTGTTTATAATATAGCTGTTTGCAGATGGCACAGGGGTCTAGTATTTGTGGGAGTTGCAACAATGAGAACCAGCCTTCCTCTGCTATTTATAGAAGCCACAACAGTTCCTGCTCATAGTATCACACTCAGCCAATTAGAGCGCAGTACAAAGGCATCAAACGCACCTGGGAGGAGAAGGGTAAGGATAAGTGTCAGACAAAATTCTGGTATTATGCTTGCGAAATCTCTGTAAATGTCACATCCTGACTCTTGGAAAATGTCATTTTGTGCTAGTGTTTCCTCATCAGATATGATCATAGGATTGTGGAAACTTCCTATGGTAACATAAACAATCAACAGTTAAATAAACCTTTTAAAGTAAATAGAGGGATGAACTTAAGAAAACACTGAGACGCTGAAAATCTAGCGGACCAATGATAGTAGATTAACTCTGATTTTTCTTTTTTCAATTTTTTATTTTCTTTGTGTGTCCAATTTCAGGGGTGACGGTGTGTCTGTTGTGTTATTTATCCGACACAACTGTTGGATAATGTAGAGTACAGACAATTTGATACTAATATACATTAACGTTCCAACTCAAGGATTGATCAACGCACACTCTCTAATTTTGTGGACAGCTATGAATCCACGTCGATCCGAATTTCATCAAAGATCCCTTGAGGGTGACTTTGGCTGTCACTCAGAGTGCGGTTCCCTAAGAAGAACAGTCAGAGAACCCGATGCGTAAAGCAGCCAACCAGTTTGCATGGCTTGCATCTAAGCTACTGGTTCATGGTGGGACAAGGTTTGACCTCTTGTCAGATCACCAGAGACGCACTGGTATTTTTGTATGGACTGTGCACATCGGGACCTTAAGTCCCCAAGACCAAATGTTCTGCAGCTTTTAAGGCATTTTTGCACCATTCCTTCTGCGCCCGCTCGTCATCGAGGGAGCTGACTAAAAGGATTACCTCAGCTTTACCTTTTATGAAATCAATCAACCCCCCCCCCAAAAACACCATCTAATCTGTGTTTCATACTCTGAACTGAATGCCCTGGTGCAGCTGAACAACTCTTGCGTCTTGTGGGATTTTCTTTCTGCAGAAACGAAGCCTTGCCGGATCAGGAACCCCCCCCTCATTCAGAGTCTTGCTGGCCTTTGATCACTTCAATTGGAGAAATGTTCCCCGTTTCCAAAAATTTGGGTTCATGTTGCACCTGCAATTCTTGCAATTCTGTGGAACAAAACGCGGGTTCAGCCTCCAAGCAATGAGACATTTGATTAAGCACAAGTGGGTGCACGTAATTTAAATCCCCCCCCTCCCGCCTTTGGGTTAAATTAATCATTTAATTTCATTGTTTATGTATAATTACTTAGGACACACTCAGTAATTTTTGACACAGGGGAGAAAACTTACATATATTCTTCCTCTTGATGTATTATGGCATGGTGTGGATTCTTCATTCAGCGTGTTTCAAATTAATTAAACCAAATCAAAATTAAATGCAATCAGATATGTCGTTATTGATGATGAAAAAATTGATGGATAAAAACAGATCATGACAGTATTTTTTTCCGTGCCATCAGTTAAAACGACAGACGTCGAGACAGTCCGCTAGCGTAACCAAGGAGTCTGGAAGATGACTTATCTCTGCACCCGTCCAAAACTTGATGGCATGCTGAAGAGGCATTTCGATCTTTGATTTAGTTGTGTTGAAGCAGGGATGCATGTAAGATTTGCAGGACATATAGCTGGAGTCGGAGCCCTGTGGTGCACATAAATGAGCTCCTTGTGACTTACAGCTATAAGAGGGAAAGATGTGATGAAGAAAATCTGGAAACCTGAGATGCAGTCTGCCGCTGCCAGGGGATTATTGTGCCCTCAGGAAAACAGAGTCGGGCAAGAGGGGTAGGGGGGGGATTTTCATTCTCATGCTTCAGTCACCTGCTGGCATTCAGGCAAGCAGTTTCTTAGTGAGGCACTGTGACGACTTCACTGTTTTTGTGAACTTTTCGCTGTTGATTCCAGCAGGTACCTCAGAAGCAGGAACCTTCCTGCGGGGCATGTAGCAACAACTGTGCCACTTGAGAGTTTGTTAAAAACAATCAGATTTTTCTGCAGGTTTTTTTTTTTTTTTCTTGTCCACCTCTGATTAAAGGTGCTCATTAAAAACATTGGGTGTTTCTACAGCTTTCCAGGTAAAACTGTGCCCCCTGCATTAAAACTGATTTTGTTTTGAGACGTTTTCCCACATCTTTCCCAAGTTCACCCATTAATGTTGGTGGCTTTGTAACTGTGAAAAAGAACTAGTTTTAGCTTCACGCCATCTTCTGCCATTCAGTTAGACATTTTTTTCAGATGTAAACATATATACTTCACTTCGGTTTTTGTTTTTTTTCTGTATTTTAGTTAGAGATTAGTTCCAAAGCAACCAGTTCTCCAGCTAATCACACTCAAAAGCCTCTTTCAGGAGATTAGTCTCAGGCCTAATGACTAAATTAAATTTGTTTCTACTTTTCTTTTCCCTCCCGTTTTCTTTTCTTCCGCCTCAGTGCAGACACTGATTGACGAAAATACTGTAAGTGGTAAACCTGCCATTTTAAAACAAACAAATAAGTAAGTAAACAAAATCAAAATGTAAAAGTCCACGAGTCCCATTTAGACGCGGAAGGAAAGAAAACACACGTGGTGATTTATTTCAGTCTGAGAACGACCAATTTAAAAATCGATACCTTTTCAGTTACCTGACTGCAGGGCCTTGCTAAAGTATTCTCGCCCTTTGACCTTGTAGTTTTAGTTAGCTTAAAACTGGGATCGTCAATGTATTTTACTAGGATGCCATGAGCTAGATCAACACAAAGTTGTGGGGTGTTTACATTTTTGCCTGTTAAAAAAAAATCTGAAAAGTATGAACACTTTTACAGTACATTACAGAAACAACCTAACACGATATCGTAGGAGTCTTTTTAAAAGAAGGGGTGTTGATTAAAAAAAAAAAAAAAAAAAAAAAGAAAGAAAGCTGTGTGGATTATCTCTGGGGACTTAAGCAGAATCCATATTAGGCGAATAAGGAAGTTTGTAAGAATGATTCCTCGAGATTGTTTGACTGCAGAGTATCCGTTTTTGTCACATGAAAACAAATCGCTTTTAGCCTGCACATCAGCTTTTATGGAGCCAAAGGAAAGCATAGTTAAAGAAGAAAACAAAGGAAGAGGGCCACAGAAAATGGAAAAGAGGAATCGATTTTCTTGTAGATTTCCGCTCGAAGCGCCAGGAGGGGAAATATCGACTCGTCTGATCTCTTCCCACCTGCACACACCTGAACGCCTCAGATGTGACTGAGCAGGGGCTGAATTAGAGGGGCAGGTCGGACGGCGTGCTGCGACCTTGCATATGGATGACTGTGTTACACCTTTAATGCGGGTGAACTCAAAACAAAACCCCAACCCACCAGACGAGTGAACTACCTCAGCTTCTAAAAGTTTTTTTTTTTTTTGAACAGCAAAAAAAAAAAAAAAAGTGTTCAGTTTGACTAAATTTAATGTGTTTTTGGGGTTAAGTTCAACCTTCCCGTTAATATTAACTCAGACGTGTTCAGAAGGTGCAGTAAAAGGTGCAATCAAGTCGCATCCCCTCTGTGCTGACAAAGAGAAGGTGTCCCATGTGACTGGATAGCTAAAGTGATGGAGGTGTAAGCGTTCTGTGTTGAACCTATCAAGGGCTTCTTTCATGCCTCGGTGTGTCAAAGTAAGCTTTGATTTCTGTGGTATCTGTGCAGGAGCCGGCCTTTCATCAAACCCACCAGCACTCTGACTGCACTATCAAACCCTCCTCCTTAATTATTCAAAAGGTTAGATGCCTTCTTCTTTATCTCCTTCTTCTTCTTCTTCTTTTTTTTTTTTTTCTTTTGCAGCAAAAGGAATGCAGTAAAACTGATTTTGTGTGGCGGGATAAAGCCAAACCAAAAGATGGCAGCACAAAGATAGTCTCAAACACAGAAATTTCTTTTTTTGAATTAAAAAAAAAAAAAAAATCTGGTTGGCTATCTCGCAAATTGACAAGCTATAAATTCTCCATCTTTTCCGTGTCAACACAGAGGCGCACATTCATACCCGTGGTGAGAAAGTGAATCATTGATGATTCCTGTTGGAGCTCAGCTAGACAATAAGCGAGAGCCCAGCAGTCAGTTATGGAATATGAAGTCTGAGGACTGGGATTTAGTTTTATAGAACATAAGATCAGAGGCACTGAATTAACCTGGAATGCTTCATGCATTGTACACCTACTGCAACTTTCGGCTCCATTTTATGAAGTCGAATGAGATTTTTTATTTATTTCTTTTTTACATCACCAGAAAAAATAAACCTATTCATATTAAGTTGTCTACAGAAAATCATTATTAATTAGAAAAGAAAACAAAAGGAAAAAAAAACTGTTTTGTTTTGACAAAAAAATTTAACATATAGAGCTGCCGCATATAGAAGCTACACAAATCCACATCCAGTTGGTCCCAATAATAATTTAGTTTGTTGCAAAAAGAAATGACAAGGAACTCTAAGAACTGAATCCACTTGTGGTTTTTGACCCACTTAAATCTTCTAATTTAGTTTCAACGGTAAATAAGAAGCAATTTTTAATAAATATTTTCATTGTACACACAAAACCTAAAAAAAACTGAATAAATAACATAATAACATTTGGAATAAAGACATAACTCATCCACAACCTAAAGAATGACTCAAGCTAGCTTTGTTTGTAGTTCCAGAGCTGGACGAATAATGGATGGATTTCCATTCAATTTAGTACCAATATTCCCTTAGAGAATAAAGTCCATTATAACTTGTGATCCCTTTGACTTTTTATCTAATGCTACCAAAGAGCCAGGAATCGCATGCAATATGTGACATTAAAAACTTGTCATTGTAAGATTTAAGACTTTATGATCTGAAAGGCAGTCTATTAAAACCTGTATTACTTTAGCAAAAAAAAAAAAAAAAACATTTATTGTAATTTCATAGATTCAAAAACAAAATTTAATTAAATAGAATTTATCTTGTGTGCAGGATATGAGCGCTACAGCAAAGATATTCTGATAAAATTACTTTTAATGATGTAAACAGAAGCAAATCCTTCTGGGATTAATAAAGTATATTGAGATTTTTTTAATGCAAACAACACCTTGCTGAGGTTAAATAAGCAAGTATTCACTTTTTTTATTCTAAGTATATAAATTGTTTACATTCATTTGCTTGACTAAAAATATGAAGTAGAATCACAAATTAATCAAATATGGTTCTGATTGTCTTCAACTTTCGCAATAAGTTTAAGCCATGAGTATGGAAAGCGATTTCAGCCAAAATTAAGTGAATAGGGAAATAAATAAATAAATGGGTAACTGTCATTTTTATTTATATTTATTCATATATGCAGTTATTTATTTATTCCCTCATTTATACAGTTAATTATTTATCATTGTTGCATATGTATATATATATATATATATATATATATATATATATATATATATATATATATATATATATATATATAGGGAATCTCTCCTTTTTTATTGAGTATTCTTGAAACTGCAACTCATTACAGCAAATACACAGCTGCTGTTGATTGGACAGCTAATTGGATTCTCATTAAGCTGTCTATTTATTGATAACTCTGCACTGACAACATTGGTGCCGATTTATTCTATGCAAACATTGCCATCTTCTTGTAGCCACTGCCATGTCAGTGCTTCTATAAATCCAAGCAAAAAAGGAAAAAAACCTCACCTTTACGTTTTTCTAGAAAGTCTCCGAACAGTTACAGTGCAGTAGGTTATCTTGTTGGTTAATTCAGATCAACATGAATCAGGTTTGCTGCGGCACCATCTTTCATTGTAGTTGGAAGATTGGGCTGCTTTGTCTGATATCTTGAAAACAAGCAATGCATATGCGACAGACAATGACCCGCATCTTGCCAAAAGCTCCAATGGTGACGACGACTGCCAAGCAATTAGCTTGTTTGTTAGTTCATCAGGGCCTTTTTCTTTGGATGTAGATCAACAAGAGATTAGCTTCCACTGACTGAACAGCATGCCATCTATGCATCTTCTCGCTATATGCTTGTACTGTCTTTGCAGGCTGAGGGAAATGCTCCATGAAACCAGCTGCCTCTCTGTTAAAAATCAAAACCAAAATATGTTGCACAAGCTTTTTTCATAATTCCAGAATGCTCAAATAACCCTTATGTGGTACAAAGTAATGTGAAGAAACATAACGGTGCTGAAATCGGAAAGTCAAGGATGAGGGACGACTGCCTGAGCACACAAGGTTTAAATGGTAATATTCCAATTTCTAGAGGAATTTTGTGGGAATTCCGACGAGGGCCGATTCGGACTGGATGAGAGCAGAAGCTGATTATGCGCCCTCCGTTTGTCTGCGGGATCAGGATCAGAGGCGAAGCCTCCGCCCAGAGTGAAAAGAGAGACAATAAAAGAGGAATAGGTTTTGGAAAGACGATGATCAGCGAGGAGAAATGTTAAAAGGTGATGACAAGGGGAAGAAAAAAAAAACAAAAAAACAACCCTCTTTTCAAGTCCAAAAGTCGTAGACTTTGGATAGGTGGTGATAATTTGTGATTTTGACCTTGTGCCTTGAGTTGCATGTACAATGCAATCAGCCTGTAATCTCTACATCACAGGGACTGTTACAGATTTCACTTTCCTGCATATATATACATAGAAATATATAAAAATACAAGTTATCCTCTAGCTTTTGAGCCCCTATTTGTGGCATTGTATGTAACAGTGCTTTGCTCTGTTCCCCTGCTCTCACCCCCCCTCCCCAAATCTCGCAGTTTCTGATGATTAAGTGAACTTATAAATATCTTGCTCTAACAACCTGCACAGTTCCTGTTTATCATGGGAGCGAGGAAGCCAAACTAATTGCATACGCTTCTGGACCTGTTGGATAGTCGAGTGATTTCAGCAAAAGCCTTGCCTCGTGTTATTTATCTTTGGTTCTCGGATGAGCTTTCTTGTGCCAGACATCCCTACCTCTCTTCCTGGTACCTGCAGCAACACCAGGGCCATTATGTGCATACTGAGTGATGAGACAAAGCAGTTTTCATTAAAAAGACATTTGATGAGGACCAGAGGCCTTGGATAGATGTGGCGCATTAGGCAAAAATGGGCAACTTTGTGTGTGTGTGGGGGGGGGGGGGGGAAGGGGTTTGGCCTGATTGGTGACTCATATGTCAGCATCTCAGACTGCAAAGTGAAAAAAAAAAGAAAAAAGAAAAAAAGAAGAAGAAATCATGCCACTCAAGTAAACAGCGAGCAAAAGCAAGCCAAGGTTTAATGCCGATGAGAGGAAACCAGGTGTGCAGGCATGTATGCTAGTATGTCAGCGTGTGAGTTAAAGGAGCTGCAATGGACAGAAAGAGCGGGTAAAGGACGGTGTGAAGTCATTTGCTGAATTTGTTGAATGCCGTCAAGTGACGCCGTGACTCTATTGCCAACAGCTGTCAGCAAAGTAACACGAACGAACAGTGGGAGAGCACTCTTTCCCCGTTTCCCTCCACCTCTTTCAAAAATCTCTGCTTTTCCACTGGGATAAGAACACCACTCCACGGGACGGTGTAATCAGTCACAGATTAGTCCTGTCATGAAGAAGCATTTTTAAAAAAAATTTTTGTAGAGGAAACGTAATTCAGAGATAGCTAAACTGTTATTTTCTATGTGCAAAGGTTTATTTAGGTTGTCAATTTTATCAGCCAAATGCATTTATGTTTAAAAGCAGTCGGGCCTGAAAAAGCTACGTTTCTTGTCAGGGACAGTTCACACAGTCCGTGAACGGTTCAGGTTTTGTTTTCAGCTTACAGATTTTACTCCCCCCATCAATACTTGAAAGAAATACACAACAACTGACAATGAGTTTTATATTAAATTATAAAATATCCATGTAATAATTAACAGACAAAGTCAGATGTATCATTAAACGCAAAATGGTCATTTCAAAATGATTTATTTGGGGAAAAAAATGGTTGAAATCATTTGCATTACTGTGCTCAGAACAGAACTAGAATCGTTCCCATCCTCTGTGGGTGAGCGACGTAAAGACTCAACTGACTGAAACTCCACATATTAATAACCAGTCTGTGTTAACATTTTTTTTTCTTGATGATTTAATTTTCTGTTAAGTTTTTTTCAGTGTGCTTGTGTTATGTATCAATAAATGTCACAAATCCAACAAGAATATCTCTAATCCAAAAGATATCCCAATTGCTAACTAGAACACACTTTACTTGGATTTTACCAATATGTGGCCCTGAAGCCAACTTGAGGTTAGATTGGCATGAAGAAGCAAACCTACAATCTTTTGATGCCTTCCTTACAAAATTAGTGAAATCTACATCATTCATTTTTTTCAATAAATCATTTAGTCACCATGGCAAAATGAAGATGACCATTTTGTAAGTATCAGTCCTGCATCTTCCACCATGACTTCAGCTAAAAGACACATCCCAAGGCCTAATTTAGCTTTTGTTGTGTCTTCTAACTGAGAGGCTGTTTGACTTTCACACACAAAACACCTCTTGGGTCTGGCGAGAACGGTGAGAAAATAGCCGCTTGAACAGCAGTGGTGTGGACCAAACGTCCCCGTTAATGCTGGAGGTCGGAGGAGAATGTCCAGACCAGTTCCAGACGGTTGAAATGCAAAAGCAGCACAAATAACCACTCATTTTAATATCATCCCTGATAAAGGTGGTATTTCTGAACCTCAGAGCAGAAAGCCACACTGAGCGTCACTCATGTCGACTAAGAACAGGAAACTGAAGCTGCACAGTTCACACCGGTGAACCGAAATCAGAAAATAGTCATTGCTACCAAGGTCCCAAAACGTTTCCGTCTGCTCTGCTGGCCTCCGCTGTCTTTAGATCTGCATCCAATCATACAATTTTGGGATGATGTGTTGAAATGGGAATTACTGATTCCCATTTCAAATCTTAAGTTTAAATGATCAATAAGTCTATCTTTTGAGTTTCTGTTACTTTTAGTGTATAACTATAAATCTTAACATAAACAAATGCTTGAAATATATCATCCCGTGTTTAGCAAACCTATTTAATGAGTTTAACCTTTTGAAATTTACTACTGATATAAATGCACTTTTTTATGTTTATATATTCTGGTTCATTAATATGCACCCTAATTTAATGTATTTTTGATCTCAGCAACACAGAAAACTTTCATTAAGACCTCTAAAAGCAATGCAAACAAGCTTCTTATTCCAAAAGATGGAATGTTCCATTTTTAATCTTTTGTTCTTCTTCTTTTTTCAAAGGTGAACTGATGTGATCCGAGTACCATATATTGTCTCCAAGTAGTGAATTTTAATCTCGCTTTGCAAGCCTAACTACCTGTTCAAACACATCGAGAGAGAAAATGCAGATGACAGATACGTAAAAACGTCTGTGTGCCAAAGGAGAGGAAAATGAGATATTTGAGAAACGTATATAAATTGACATTGTATGTGTGTGCGCGCGCTATTTGATAAGCGCAGATGCACTCTCTCACACGTAAAACGAGCTCTTACTGATTCAGAGATGCCCCAGAGAAAGGAGGCTAGCCAGTCATGAAATTGCAAAATAAATGGAGACTTACTGGTCGGTCCAATAAATCATTTAGGGTTGTATCAAAACCTGCAGATAAGCTGTGTGACTACGTGCGGCTGGTGTGTAAGAGATGCACTTGGCGATAATCGAAATGACAATGCTAACCTAAATTAAGGTCTGGCTTCGATCACAATTTCAAAGCTGTGAAATGTGAATATTTGTTCTCTGTTTGTATATATGAATTTTAGATGCATGTTGTGACCAGGATTCTTGGCTAAATGCAAACTTTTGCTGGGGTGTAGCTCTTTGATGGCACAGCTAAATCTCAACCCAGTTTAAATTTCAGTAAAAGACAACACAAGCAAATGCAAAATGTAGTTTAGTTTCTATATTAGGATATTTTGTATTGAAGGATAGGGAAAATATCCAAGCCTACATGACCGCGGCCCTTTTCTCACCACTCTATATTTATCTGCTGCGTGATCCTCAAACTGTGCAGGCAAAACAAAAGCTGTCTGCACGAGGCAGATTAATGCTATCGCAGCGCAGACAGTGAAACCAAAACGGAAAAATGCATGACTAAATGCTGGACAAGAGCTGCAGTGCTAAAAACGGCTGTGAACAGCTGTCTGTTGGTTGATCCTTAAATCTTTTTACTGTCGTGTTTAAATTAAATGTATTAAATATTGTTACCATATTACTTCCAACACATAATGACTTCCTACTTCATCTTTTTCATCTTTTACCGAAGATGACTCAGAGACTCCGATGGACGGAGTGACCGGAGTGCTGTTGGCTGTCGTCTCCATGACAACAGCCAGCAGCACACACAAAATCCACATCTTAAACTTTATTTAGTTTGCAGCAATTTTGCACGTGCAATCGGTTGCACGCGCAATCGCAGGGGAGCGAGGGGATGGGCGGCAGAGTGAGTTTTATAAAAACTACCACAGTAACGAGCCATCTTGGAAAATAAATAAAGCCGCCCAGGTGTCCATTTGACCTCCAGCCATTTTTATTTCCCTCATTCGTTTCAACATCAAATGCACTTTCTGTTAATAAGCAAGACGTTACTATGATAAAACTTGTTTTAATCAAGAAAACTTGAGGTAACCGGTGAGGCCACACAGGTCAACTGTGCTCACAGGTTAATTGAGAGTGCAGTGTAAGAATACACTGCTGAAAGGAGAGAAAAATAATCGCTACGCTCAGTCCGCTCCCAGGTGTGAACAAAGAAGTCAAGCAAACACTTGCGGAGGCGTGCGCAATCTTCTGTTTTTCTTTTTTTTCTGTTCATTTCTTTTGAAACATACTCATTTGTAATCCCATAAAATAAATATATCTCTTCTTGTTTACCAGCCGCTGCTATCACATGGATCTGGCAACTGGAAGATCACATATTAAAATGTCTTCCTAACAGGGAGCTTTGGAAAAGGGATCAATACATTCTCTCTGGCTTTTATCTCCAAAACTGGAAATGTGAAGGCGTTTGGATCCGTTCCTCGAGCCCAGCAAGTCTCGCGCAGAGTACAAAAGTTAACATAAAAAGGGATCCAAATGTGTAATTGGGGATGCAAGCCACAAAACAGAGCCTTATGTGTAGATCAAGCATCCGTTTAACCTTGAATGATCTGGCTTGCAAATCTGACTGCAGGGAGAAAGATAAGTGAGCAAAACACATGAAAGAAAAAATTAGGGGTGGTGGGAAAATGTAGCAGAAGGACAAAACTCGAATGCAGGTTTGCTCACAACTGGTCTACAAACAAATGCATAAACAGACACTTTTTCTCTTCGACTCTTAAAGCAACTTCAGAGGACATCCTCAAAAATAAAAGTAAAAAAATCCATTTTGAATTGTTAGATAGCTGATTTATTTTGGAGTATAACTCAATTAATGCAATGTTGCGTGAGTTACAGAGCAAGTGGGAGAGAGCTGGTGGACGGTAGGGAGCTGATATAGTGAGCGGTTTTACTGGGTGGATTGGGGAACACGGCAGCCTATCGTCAACAAAATAGTGCCCACTAAAACTGAAATGCAAACCTAACGACATATAAAGGTTTTAAAATACGACACACTGTGACAACCGGAGGGCGTTGTGCGGCCCACGGGTCCTCTAGGTGTCCCCTCCTCGCTGGGAGGAAGAAATTTTAAGTTAAACATGCAAATCCAGATATAGCACGTTTATTTTGGAGAGGCAAAAAAACAACAACAACAACAAAAAAAACGGATTTAAGCAGTAGGGCATTAAATTAAATAATTTATGAACTGAAAACAGGCCTCGGAGTGATTGGGGCCTGAGAATGTAGGGAGTCTTAAAATGGTGGCTGCAGGCAAATCATTTTGTATGGGAAGCTATTTTAACATCCTCTTGTGTGCACAACGCCAGCACATAGTAAACAAAGAGATACAGAATGCAAACTTTTTTATAAGAAATGAACTTCTAGGCAGGACCTGGTGCTGTGCATCACTATTGCAGTACCAGGATGCGTGCTGATATTATTGTAAAATGTTAGTCTTAGCCATCATGATAACTGCTTTGCAGACATTTGTTTCAACTGAACACTACTGTGTGTTTACAACCGATTCCCCCACTGGCATTATGGAAAGTCTTGAAAGCATTGTGGGTAGCGTTTCAATTCCAGGTACTTTAATGTGTTCAAGAGAGTTTGACACGACCAGCTAATATGACAAACAATCGGTCTGCACAACATCAGAAGAGTTATGGAAATGCGATTGCAACATTGATTGATCAACCCATTCTTTTAAATTCATTGACACCTTTTTTTGGCTTTAGAATCTTTTTTTTTTTTTTTTTACTCATTTGGTGAAACTGTCACCGTCTTGGCTCTGTCAATCAGGCTCATGTACATGCTGCTCAATGTGCTAATAGCAGAGAAACAGCTTTTCCTTCCAGGAAAACTGTTTATCCGCCGTCACTGCTGGCCAGTGGTTCAGGATAGGCTCTGTTATGGGGAACGACAAGTAGCTGTAATTGTAGGGCGAGAACAGTGCATATACAAGAGTGATTGACAGCGCTAAGACCCTTCTCCTGACTCTGATTGATTGTTTCTGACCGAGCTGTGTATTTCTGCAGATGCCAGAAGAATCCAGGGAGAAGGCAGAAGAGCTCAGTGTCTATATCAGGACAGTTTTAACAAATATGTAAAAAACATGTTTTTTTTGTTTTTTTTTAAATAAAAGGTACACAATGCAATTTTAAGGGTATAAGATACCATCGAACTCATGACCACAGATACACACTGCCTTCCACGGCTCTGCAATCTGAATGTTGCTCCATGTGCCTATTTTTCCTGACATGTTTTTTTCTTTCCCCTGTTTGTCTGTTTAGTTTACTACTTTTAGAAATTGTGGAGTACTAAGTACCGTCTACGTAACCCTGAACAAGAATCAAACATGGACATCTGGAACCAACAATTACTTTCATACTTACTAATGGAATCAAACATGGAGAACCAACATTTATGGAGAACTAACCTTTAGTTTTATACCTCACTAATCTTACCAGACATGGAGAACCGACATTTGGTTTTGTCAGAACAAGAATCCAGAGAAACCCATACTAGTTTATAACTTATTCTTATTAAACATGGGGAACCAATTGGAGTTTTATACTTTTAGCTTTTTGTCTTTCTTTTTGTTTTGTTTGTATTTCCTTGCAGCACTCTGAACTGCCTTGTTGCTGAAAACATGCTGTATAAATAAATTTACTTTACCTGACCTTACCTTATCTACTGGAAAAAAAATGTATGCCACGCGTGAATGCATGACATTTCAAATGCATGACATCCTGCCAAACATTTTGTCCCTGGTCTCACTTTGCATGCCAGTTTGATATTCACGCTTTTACTAGACGCCTAAACCTAACGTTAATCGGTAATCTAAGAGCTCTAATGTTTAAATTAACAATCAGCTGTATTATCTTTCAATAAAGCTTCTATCGATCGGCCGTTGGTTGAAAAATAATGAGGGGATAAAAGCTTTAATCCTCTCTGGGATTCAGCCAAAAATGTGCCATCCTAGTGCGTGTCGGAGAGAGAGAGTAGGAGTTAGATAACCCACACTGACCTCTCTCTTGCCATATAATGAAATATATGAAATCTTTTTTTTTTTTTTTTTTCCCCAAGCAGAATCCTCATGACCCAAAGATCCTTCAGACTTTAATCTGGTGAAACAGCTGGGTTTCCTAGCAAGGATGTGTCTCCGTTTTGCTATTCTTTATACACGAACGTACGCATTTGTAATCATAAAGGATATTACACTATCTGCTTGATCAATCAACTTCCCACAGGCACATTTACTTTTTCTCATCTCAATCGTGCAGCTAATAAACTTTCTTTTCCTTACTCAATTTCACTGGAGCAGCACCGCTGGAAGAGCACCGGCAACACGCTGCTGGCGTCTTTTTGCAACGTGCGCCACATTTTATTACTGATTACTGCAAAAGAGGGGGCTTGACTGTAATTTCCGTTGTGACTTTTCAGAAAATAATTTATGTAAAAAAAGAAGAAAAAAAAGAGAGAAAGAAAGACAGGAGAGGAAGAGGGATAGCAGCGGGTTAATGACTTTCTGTCTATCTTTTGACAAGTGAAGCTCCACATAAGCTCAGAAAACAACACGTGATTGTTACAGCCTCGAGGGTTTGTTATTAGTGCACTGTGGCGCCTACACAAACCTGCCTACTCAACCTTATCAATATTCTTCTGACTCGAGAGGAATCCGATTCTGAAAGAGGTAGGAACATGGAGGGGGGAATAAAAAAAGGAGGCAAGGATAGAGAACGAGTGTAACAAATGGCAAGAGCCATTCAAGGATGAAGGGATGAATTTACAATACATAGAGGAAATGGAAGCAGCAGAGAGAAATGCATATCCTACCTGTTTCCCGCCCACTTGGTGGTCTCATCTTTTTGTCTTCCTCCCAGGGGTATCAGAGGTAGGCAAAAAGGTGATAAACACTGGTGTGCAAAATGGTGCGAGAAATAAGGCTTTAGAGCAGCGACATCATTCACAAGGGAAATGGCGTTCTTCCAACGGAGGCATCCTCTTTTTTTTATTTGATGAGACGTAAGGAAAACTGGACAGGGAGTGCAAAAAACTGTGAAAGCGGTAATGCGGATGATGGAGTAGTTTGGAGAGTTAATGGAGAGTCGACTGGGGTCCGGCCAAATGGACGTACCTTTTCCTGCCAAAGGAGGAGGAAAAAAAAACCTCCAACATCTCCTTTCACTCGCATTGCTCAAACTTCTCAAGTAATCCAGCGAAGTAAAACAAGTCAACAGACATAAAGGAGTGATTCTTCTGTCGTTGTGTTGATGAAATAGTCGCTTTTTTGCAATCCGCGCCAGACGTCACTTTAACCTGGACACCTTTTGTCCCTCAGAAGAAATTAAGGGTGATGGAGAAACATAAACATACACCGTCGTTACTAGTGAGTGCATGTTTGAGCTCAACATTGGGAGAATGTTGAGGGTACTGGCAAATTTTAGCAATAACATTATGAACTACATGGGAACGGAAACAAATATGATGCGTAGTTTACTCTGACGACTCGCCAACATATGGCATTTTCTGATAGATACCACTTCAGACCACAAATACCTCACAAACACTGTGGTTTTAGTCCTCACCGTTTGGCAAAACCTTGTCAAAACCACATGTTTGGCATCAACTCCTGCCCCCCATCACATGCAATAGAAAAGAGATGTTTTGCTGAAAGAAATCTGTCAATAACATTAAAGCTGATATTTCAAATATATATATCAGTTGTTTTATTATTACCTAATATCCTTTAAAAGAGATTCTGATTAAGTACTGCACAGAGTATTACAATTGATAAGGGCAAAGAGGCCACTGCACAACGTTTTGTAGCAAAACATACAAATGGCAATGATTGTCTTGGAGTTGAAGCCATAACCTGAAAGAGGGGAGCGGGGGGGCAGGAGCTCATAATACGATTATTGACAGAAGAGTCAGAAAGAGTTACTAAATTAGTTCTCCAAGAGCGAAAGGTCATTCACAGGGAGCTTCAAAAGGTGAACAAAGAGTCTTTTTTTTTTTTTACATGAAAGTATTAAGTAATGCACTCAGTCGTAATGTGCAAAAACTCCCCGTTAAAGAAAAAACAACTACTTTAATTACATGCAGCTGATATTTTGATTAGCAACTGCAGAAGATATGGACAAGCGACTGAAATATTGGGAGAATATAGTCTAACCAGAGGAGGTCAGCTCTTTGGTCTCTGGATGATATTGCACGCGTTGTGTTCAGAGGAGGAATCTGAGCTTTTTGTTGTGTTGTAATGTTATTCCCTCATCAAAAACACACCTGGCGTGTTGCCTTGATTCCTCTGTGCATGTCTGAGAAATCCTTTAATCTCCCGTGGCAACCACACAAGGGTACCGAAATCCTTTTAGTCATGTTTGATATAGGCAACATTTATATAAGAACTAAACGCACCATAGTTACTCGATTGTGCTATGAATTGGCACAATGTGCCTGGAAAATACATAATACTTCCCCCTTTAAAAAAAAAAAAGTGAAATTAGTTGAAGAAGTTGGCTATTAAACTTCAAGCATCCAAAAGAGGAAATGTATTTGACTTACCCACCATATTGTCAGGTCCAATACGTGGTTCTGTACACGCTGTTCTCCATATGCAGCAGGGAAACACATTGTGTCTGAAAAAGATTGAGCCTCAGCTGGGCTGCAGTTTTCCTCCATGTCCCATGCTGTTTTAAGTTACAGTTGCACCATATCAGATGCTCTTTTAATCAAAAAATTAGAAAATAATGAAACACTAGTTGCTGTAGTAACCGCTAGGGAGTAGAGGCTTAGGCAATAAAGGTAAGATTTTGAGCCTCAAAAAACATAAAGCGCAAACAATTTTAGCTTACATCATAAATACAGCTCAGTGGAACAAACGTATGTATCTTCATCCTTTTGTCCCAAAAAATTACAAATAAAAGTCTTGATGTTTTATATTGTTTATACTTGTTTACTCGTACATTCATTTTAGTTTTGGTTTATTTCCAAATGATTAAACTGAAATATTTTTCTTTTTTGACGAACAGAGCTTCGAATTGATCTTGATTGTCATTTCAAATTTAGAACAGTAAAATGTGTCATTTTAAAAATCCAGTGGTTACCTCATATTGTATTATTCCTCAAAATGAATTAATTTATCTTTAACGACCTACCTTTATTATTATTATTATTATTATTATTATTATTATTATTATTATTATTATTATTATTATTATTATTATTTCTGTTTGCTGCCTTACAGACAAACTGATATTTAGGCTCAAATGTCCCAATGGAGCAAAGAGGGAAATACGTGCTGGTTCATATACTGTGCACATGTTCACCGTAAGAGTAGAGAGTAGCCTTATAGTAATTCATTATCATACGTTCGAGTTAATTGCCTGTGCAAACACTTTGCTCTCCAGATTGATTATTTGAACAGCCAGGAAAAAAGAAAAAAAACTATTAAGATTAGAGAGGTTTTTTTTTTTTTTCAAAGAGAGGATTACAGTGTTTTTATCACAGCAACGGGGTGCTGTGTCTGTCGAGACAAAACTGTTTAGAAACATTAGAATTGGGCTTAGTTGAGTTGCTTTGGGTTTTTGTCCAATTCTGTTGGTTACCTTCAACCTGCCTACTCACTGTGCATTTCCACATCGATATCTCCTCTGTATCTTACACGGCCTGGGAAAATAGCTAAAGGTTGGGACTAAGCTAATAATGCTAACCAATCCTTTTAATTACTGTTTTTCGAGGGTCAGGAGTATTTGAAACAAAAACCAGCACTGGGCGGCTCTCCACTGGAAACCTTTCAAACCAGTTTGGAAATTTATTAAGCCATTTTTTATGTGTTTATTAGTCACTAAAAAGTTGTATTTTTTTTTTTTTTTTTAGTTTTACCATAGTAAAATGACTCATTTTAAATTGATCACAGACTCTTTAAAAAGCTGCTTTTGCATTTCATAAACATATGCAGCAGCACAACGAGGATTCTTTGATATTTATTAGTGGAAAAATCTTTATACACCCGAATGGGAGAGATTCAGAAGCACTTCTAAAACAAAGCATGGAACAATGCACTAATCACCAAAACTCGATGATATTGTGTTTCAATTTCAACAGGAGAACATGGGCTGCACAGTGATCTAATCAATGTTACCGTGCCCCCTAACACAATTCACTAAACAACTAAATGAATCATTTTAAATCGCTTTCATAAATCACCTCTACGTCAACCCACTTGCCAGATTTCTGACTCTAATTCTGTTTTTTATTTTTTTATTTTTGCTGAACGGAAAACAAATGCTTCAAGCAAAAGCTGACTCTCCACAGATTCCATCGATGTATTTTACAATGCTCTACATCAATATGTTAGGAAGATTTTTGTGTACAATGAAACGACAATTTATTGTTTTGATTACTCAGCGAGCCGCCATATTGCTATTGAGCAACATAGATATTAAATGCAGACTTCACGTGGACTTTATGATGGCTCATCTCTTGCATGTTGAAAAGCAAAAAAATGTTACACTTTTATCACGGAACCGGGCTTGTGTAGAATTTCAACATGTTCTCTTTGTACGTGTGTGTGTGTGTCTGAAGACCTATGAGTACTGGTGATCCACCATGTTGTTACTGAGCTAAGAAGACAGGTTTGTGCCTGCAGTGTCAACGGCGAGATGGATGTCAGCAGTATGGGTTAAAATGTGTTTCTGCCTCCTGTCCTTGGGCATTTTTTTTTTTTTTACCTCGCAGTGGATTCAGCACACAGTCCTGGCCAGGGGGCACCATTACCGATGCCGTTTCACAAGGGAGTTGTGGCAAATGTACCTAGATGTAATGCACAGCAGCTCAGGAGATACAAAACTT
The DNA here is from genome assembly GCA_010277075.1 of Poeciliopsis retropinna. Classification (NCBI taxonomy): domain Eukaryota; kingdom Metazoa; phylum Chordata; class Actinopteri; order Cyprinodontiformes; family Poeciliidae; genus Poeciliopsis; species Poeciliopsis retropinna. The sequence goes on from VMRM01000016.1 coordinate 10,324,900, forward strand.
CTCCCTCTTCACTTTGTATCAATGTTTTCTAATCCCAAAATGGTGGTAGTCTCCTGTTTTCATTCAGACGCTCCTCAACAAATGCACACAACAAGACGCATTTGAGCATGAATAGGTTAGCTTGGTGTGAAGAGAAAAAAAAAAAAAACTCTTGGAGTTGTGTTTCCTTACTCCATATCCAGAGAACAGACACCCCCGAAGGCATGGGATGCAGTAAGTGATGCATTTCACATGACATCCTAAATTTGCTGTGCTTTTTTTTTTTTTTTTCATAGTCGAGTGCAGATGGAGGATTTGAAGGATCAGGCTTGACACCTGTTTTTCATTAATGCTGCACTCCTGCATTCACTTTACATTTCTGTCAGATTAAAATGAACAACATTCCATGTTATGAGCAGGCTGGCTTATTAGAGACAGGTATTGTTTTTCATTTCCCAAGTCTCGGTGCACATCAACACACGCAGCAAAAGGTACCTAGCAGAGTTTCTGCTAGGATAAAACAACAACAAAAAAAAAAAAACAGCAACAGACATTTTGGGTGTTAGCAATATGTTCATCTCTGGGACGGAGAATCCATCTCCTTCTCTGAGCGTAATGATGTTATTGAACATTACCATCATGTCTACACTTGCCTATAATTGTTTGAACAGACAAACACGGCACCTTCGGGCATTTGGAAATTATTCCCCAGGATAAATCGAACTTGTGCAGCTGCACGATTTTCTCCCACATTGATTTCTTTTGACTTTCCAATCGTGTCAAACGCAAGGCAGTATTTTCCAGGCGTGTCCTTAAAATACATCAACGACTGTGTGACTCCAATTAACTCAAATGGGTCAGTTAACCTTTCAGAGGTTCCCAAAGCCATGACATCATCATCTGAGCTTTTCCTTCACTGTTTAAATACACAGTAATCATTTTTAAAATAAACTTCTGAAATCAAAGAAAGTTACAAAAAAAAAGTATCTACAGAAATTTTCTTTGGCATTTATCAAATTGAAATAATTTTGGTAATGCTAACTAATCTAACACAAGAGTCTTTGGTCCAATTTAACTTTAGACAGTGAGGAAAGAATGCGTATTCATTTTTATACAGTGTATAGTGTGTAAACTTCTGCTTTTAACTGTATATTCTTTGATTTAAACCACTGTATGTTTATGCTTGTTGTTCCACTGAAGGTAAATATCCACCACAGCCTCCAGTCTTTAGCAGCCACTGAGTTTTCCCAGCAGCATTGCTTTATTTTTAACTCCCTCTATGTTCCAGATGAATACAACTAGCTTACTTGCTGAAGTATCCCCAAAAGCATGACGCTACCGTCTGTACGATTGTGGTTTAATGCAGGTGATGTGGAGCATTTCCCTCCACAGTGAATATACATTTTGCTTTTATCAGACCAGAATATTTTCTGCAACATTCGCTGTTTCCTCTACATCGTTTGAGGCAAGTCGCAAACAGGAATTGATGAATGATTTTTTTTTTTTTTTTCTTGCTGCTTTTCCATACAGACCAGATTAGTGAAGTGCACGACCGACCATTGCTCTGCCCCAATCTGGGCTGTGGACCTTTGCAGTTCTCATTAAGTTACTAAAGGCCTCCTAGTTGTTTATCTGATTAATACTCACTCTGTTCAGGCTGTTAATAGAGTTGGATACATATGTTGTTATGTTTGGAGTTTTTTCATACTGCTCCTATTTTTTATTTTTTTTGTAATGTATCAATTGTAACCCTCCCTAAAACTTGTCAAAACTCTATCTTTGACCTATCTGCTGCATTCTGTTGTGTTCATGATGCCATTTCTTCATTGATGTTTGCTACCAAACCTTTGACATAACAGCTTCAATGTGCATTGAAATGATTTTAAACATACATTCACCAATTAGGCAACATTCGAAGGCAATTGTGGCCTGGTACAACTGCACATTTTCAGATTGTTTAAGTGTCATTTTCTGCTCACTTCACAGTCATGTGCTCCTTTGTCTCACTCTATCCCATTGAATTCCAATGGAATACTCTAATGTCCAAAGGGTGTGAATACTTGACCATGTTTTTGTTCAAAATTTCTCTGAAAGATGGTGTTGCCACTGTGGCAGATGTCTCAAATATTTAGTTAGATGTACATTAGCATGAAGGTAACATTCATATATAGACTGCCTCATCTCATCTAACTTCTGTCAGATGTCCTTTCTACCTTAATGTCAAAAATTGCAATCTGCCAAATGTAAACATGAATAAAATGACTGGGGAAAAAAATGTGTTTGACAAGCCATCTGCCAGACCTTGTGTGACAGCATGTACCAAAATAATCATGTAATAGAGACTATGCAGTGAGTCAATCTCTATATAACAGATACACTGCCTGTGGGTTCTGCTGTCTGTCAGTTGGACTCAAACAATAACATTTTTTTTCATGTTCCAGTGCTGGCGGTGTGTGAATCATAAAGTTATTTCGGTAAAAAAAAAAAAAAAAAAAAAAAATTGCTCGTCATATGATACATCAATATCACACATAAACCACTCAAAATAACTGGGAATGTTTCAGCCTTGTTGGTCTGTGGTTGTCATCTTCACAACATGTCCTGAAGCCAAAGAAAAACCAGAAATAGGAATACCACAACACGGGTTTTTAGCACCTCGTGTTTCTGTGCATGTTTGTTTGCTTTATCAAAAATCAGATCCTGGATCTCAATGAGACAACCTGCACAACTGACGGTCAGGTACATAAAAATAGATCAATCTTATCAACTATATCTGTTTCTAAGTGATAGGTCAACATAATGGGAAAATAAAACCAAAACATTTGCATGAATGTAGAAACTCTTTTGTTCTGATGGAACCAAATTCCTTTTATGATAATTGACCTGTACTTGCATCACGCTCTACCTAGTCCAGACACCCCAAAGTGCTTCACGCTACAATCAGTTATCCTCCTATTCATCCCTGGTGCTGGTAAGCTACACTGCTGCCACAGCTGCCCTGAAGTAGCCCTCTATTTATCTTTTCTGTCTTCCTTTTTTATGTGTAGCCGTATAAGAGACCAGAAACCTCCCGGGAGTTCAGCAGTACTCGTCGCACCCAAAGAGTAGGGTGAATCAGTGTGGCTCCATTATCATGAATGTCGCTCCTGGAGACCGTGCTCAGTCGCCATAGTAACTCCATGCTAACTTTTGGCAAGTGGTAGTTCTGACCTACTGTTATGGGTTTCACCAAAGACTCAACACTTGTCCTGAAGACAGAATGTTCTTACTTCAGAGGAATCTGTACCGTAGACAGCGAGCATGCTAGCTCTCCCTGTCACTAAGCTTTTAATCCAAAAGGTGAAAAGTTGAATATAGAGATCACCACCTTTTGTTTTGTTCTGTTGAATGGATATGGATGTTCACTGTATAGCATAGCAAGAATCTCACATTACGTTATCTGCGCAGTTAACTTTAGTCAATCCTAGTCCGTTCTCTGAGTAATAGTCAGTTAAATATGTTGTCAGCCACTAGCATGCATATCTCTTTCTGCAGCCCTTACCAGAAAAAAAAAAAAAAAAAACTCCATCATGACAGAAACTGTAGATTAATAATTCCGATGGAGGAAGAAAGGCGCCTTGCTGCCTTGTTGGGTCTGGACACCCTGGAGGCAAGAGCAGAAAGGGGAAGATGAGAACTAAAGTTAGCACCATCAAGAGCAACATTCTCCATCTCTGCCTGTACCATTGGAAAGCAGGAGGTTGAGATCACCCCGGAGGTGTTACATAGACCGCTTCAGGCTTTTCTTTGTGTTGCAAACATTAAACTCCCCTTTGCTTCGAGTTAAAACACCCCCAGTTGCAGCGCACTAGCTGGGGATTGACGGGAATACTGGACTGCAATGGAATGTTAATATTTGTGTGCAAGATGATACATACATCCTGAACCTTTCTGATATACTACCTGTAATTTCTTATCTTGCATGAAACTGCTGGTTCACTTTCAAACATACAAAACAAATATTACAAAATGTAGTAGGACATGGAATTAATTTATTTTATGATGGCTGGATGTGTTTTTCATATAACTTATCCTGAAACAAGAAGTGTAACAATGTTGGGTTTATGAGAATTAGACATTTTGCCAAATTGGTACCACTAATATCAAAAAGGAAGTAAGAAAGCCGATTAGAAGTGATGAGTAAATTTGTAGTATTTTAGATTTTCACCTGGGTACACAACTACAGTCTGGATCCTGTTAAAATTGCAAAATATTCCCATAAATTAATAGCAATAAAAAGCTCAGATGTTTTAGCCTAGTTAGTGGCTAACAGTTAGCCTACAGGTGGTTAAAATGACAGCACAAAAGATCCTTTATCTCTATAAGTTTTGTTTTCTCCTCCAAGTTAGTGATAATGACAAGCAAACAAAGAAAGAAGCACTATTGGCATCTTTCTGTCTCTGAGCTTATTCTTGTTCTTATAGGAAATATGTCAGTTGGAGATATTTTCAGTCACTCTGAAGACATAATTCAGAAAAACAACTCCACTCCCTTTGTTGGAAAAAAAATAATAAATAAAACACACTTAAATGGATGATGTCAAGCCTAAAGCACTCACCTTCATTTACATAAATTACAAAAAAGATAAAAAGAAAAAAGAGAAGTACCCTAACACAGAATCTAAACAGTGATTCATGACATTTCACTTTCAAGTAAATTTGAGATCTCACACAATGGCAGCTCGTTACAGCCTTCACTTTGACAAACTTTTCCATTCCTATTGGTTAAAATCCTTGTTCTTAAAGTTTGGTTCAAGTATCACTAGTGGTAATTAGGCTACAATTATGATTTTATAATGGCTATCTCTACAAGTTTAATACAAGTAGCAAGTAAACCTTTGTAAGCTTACATGAGATGCAAAACAGAAAAACAACAAACAGATAAAACCACGAGTTGTTGAAACACACAAATCTTTTGTTTAGTTGTAGCTATTAACAAAAATGAAGAATATTCCAAAGACTCCTAATGGTCACTGACAGTGAACCCGGAACAACCAACTTAATGGAGGTACACGTTACAAAACTCACTCTCATTTGTTTTTGTTTTTTGTCTTTGTCTAACAAGCAGTAACTACTATCAGCAGCACAAGTCAATGAAAAGTACTTTTTTGTATGCTGTGCATTCAAAGCCTGTGGGAACATTAACAGTGGCTATTATCTTTGTGGCTCTATTTCAAGCAACTGAAAAAAGACATGTGAACATAAACGGCAGCGATTTGTGAATTTTCAACGTTTCACAGACATATTGGAAGATTATGACTTTGTCAAATGAATTCCCAACTTCAGGGGAACTCCCTGTTTATTTTTGTAACTTCAGAAATAAGAACATTAATCTTTTAATTACCACAAAAAAAAAAAAAACATCCCTGAAACGAAGCACAACACATTTTTGTTCTTTTGTTCATCTTTAGGACAGAATGTTCTATGCAGGAAAATTCAAAGTCCTGTTGTATTGCTGTTTTTGAAATGTAAGCATCTAACAGGCATATAATTAATATTTGCATTAATTTGCATTAATCTAATCAATTTATCTTTGATCATTACATCATTTTAAAACTTTAAATAGGAATCGCTCAGATTTAAATAGTTGTATCTATTCTAACCGTGCTAATAGATGCTTAATCAAACATACTTTACAGAGGTCTGATTCATTAGCACAGGAGAGTGCTGTAACCAAAACAAATATGTATTATTGACTCTTTAGATTGTTGTGTAAATGGTAACCAAACCGAAGAGGGAAGAAGTCAAGGTCACTTTAGTAAACACCCTTTCCTTGGAAATTATCTGTGCTTGTCAGGCAAATTAGCTGGGAGAGTGATTATCTGACAATGAAATGCTGGTGGAAAGTAGGACTCTAAAAAAACACTTTAATACACATCAGTTTCTGAAAATGTCATTCAACAGCAGTGGTTTTAGTTACCTTGCAGAAATATGTTTTCTTTAAACCTAGTAAAAAGCCTCTTGAGTTTGGCCAATAGATAATGGCAACATGACATTTTCCGCAACTGACAGAGGTTGAGATTTCAAAAGGATTCAACACAGTAACTTTGAGCAATAGTTTCAAACTTCCTGTTATCTAATGGAGTTGCCTTGGGGTCAAGTCACGAACATATTTCTTCAAACTGTTTCACTAGTTTGAAGAAATATCTCCAAGGTGTGTATGGATTTGCATAGCATGGAGGAGAAAGTTCACAGATTAAATGACCAGCAACCACCAAAATCTGGTTCTTTGTTGCCAGACTTTTCCACTTTATTGTGGAAAATAAAGTTCACTTTTAAAGAAGCTTCTTCCGCCATTTGTAAAGTAGGCAAAAGATTAGATTTTTGAGTTTCTGATTGGCCTGCTACTGCTAAGAAGTTAGCAATCTGACAATTTCCAATGCATAGCAAATTTTTGACTCCCTACAATCCTTTGGACATCCAAGTATTGTGTAAATAGAAGGAGCCCTGTAAAGTTTTTCACATGTCATGCAACATTTACATCAATATTTAAAGTGATGTTACCATGAGAATTTTATGAACCTTTGGATGAATAAACATTTTGCTCACAACAAGTTTCTGCGCATTCCACAACCGCTCGTTGCTATTTTAAGCGCAGGATTTTAGGAGCACATGCTTCTTTAGACACGCAGAAATAATTTCTTGCAAAACCCCCCCCCCCCCGTTACAAAAAGTGATGTTCAAGTGGTGTGGATTTTTTTTTGTAAACTTGTGTATATTTGTTTGTTTATGCATGAGTGAGTCATGATGACAGGGTTGCTGCTCATGAGGCAGCCGCTCTGGCTGTGTGACAGAATGAGGTCGCCCCATTGCTGAATGACACGCTCACCATGTCAGCCTACTTTTTTATTTATTTATTTTTTTCACTCAAACACACGCGCTCACACATTTGATTGTACACACACCTCACGGTGCCCTAAAATATGCCAGCTTGGATAATAGTAAAGCCTTTGGCTGTAAAGTACTATAGCCCCACTCACAAACATCAAGGAAACACAAGAGAGAGATAAAGAGCATGTATGTACAATAAGATGATTATGTGTGACTCTTTGCTGAGTCACTAGAGAAACACTCTTCATGGGTATTTTTTTTGCTCATTCACAAACTGTTACCATGTCATAAGGGGTTCTGTTTGGAATAAAATGCAAAGATTGCAAGGAAGAGCTTGAGCAAAAGCAGACTTTGTTATTGTTCTTTCAAACAAAACCTTAAGTACTTGATTCTAAGAAAACGCTAAAACACAGAATCCGTTCGTGTAGCATGCGTAGATGTAAATGTTTGCTCTTGAGAGCATGCGACTATAAGCATGATCCTTTGGGGATGCTTTTACGAAACCAAGATGTACTCTCTTGTTCAACTTACAGCGTCTTTGCCCTTCTGCACATTGTCAAAGTAACGCAGAAAGCAAGCAGAAAATTACTTCCAAGCGAGAGTGGTGGAGGGATAGCGCACACAAATTGCTTATTATTGTAGTAGTTATTCAGCGAAGAATCGTACAAATGCACATAATTCCTCATCGCACCAAATAAACGTTCCTCAATAGTAGTATTAATGTCTCCTGGAGATACACCGTTAACGTTAGAAATGCCGTCTGAGAGCATTTCTGCATAAAACACGACAAACGTCTGACAAAAATCACACAACTCTTCAAACAGAGCTTTGTCGAAATAGTTCGACCCGAGCCTGGAAGACTCTCAACTCATGGGAAAACATACTGTGACAGACTAGAGAAATAATCCATGTCAGAGTAGCTTCTTGTGCAAAGTGTTTGCTAATTGCAAACGATTTAACATACAGAAATAATAATTATTTTTCAGTCTTGCTTTAAAAATAGCTGCATGTCTTTGTGAAATCCAACATTGGAAGTTCAAGGGATTTTTTTTTTTTTTTGTATGCATAAGTCACTCAACTGAAAATCTAACTCAGTATGATGGGTCAAGTCCATACACTTGTAGAGATAACTCAACCCCGGAAAATATTCCAGACTGAGGTGTTTTTAGTCCAACAGTTTTCAGGGCAGGAAGCGTATAGAGTGAATAAAACCAAGGACACAAGGAGGAAAAAAAAAGATCTTATTATAATTTAATGCAATCATTTTTGTTTGTTTGGTCTTAGTCAACCTGTGAAGTTGACTAATCAATAATTCTATTGATTATACAAGACTAAAGGAAAAAAAAAATACTGTCGGTTTCTGTGCTGCAGACTGACATTTGAATTTAGCACCTACCTTAACAACTATAGCCGCTTTTCAATTACTAAATGAAAAATAGTAATAGAAACTCCTACATTTACACAATGTTTAATCCAGGTTCAGTACAAACATTCTGTGTGCTCGTGTGCTTTTCTTTCCCTTAAAGAAATGTGTCACATGGAGACAAAGATACACATGAACCATCAGGCTAAATCACGAGCTGTTGCGGTAACTGCTGCCTCAGGTTAAGGCCTCCACACTTCTCAGATATTTTAGATAATTGAACAAATTATGTATGCCTCCGTGTCATGTTCTTAGGAAAGTGTGGCTTCAAGCATCAGCCACTTACCCTTGTGCCCATTATTAAAATTGAAAGTTCTTTTTTTTTTTTTGTTTAGCTGCTCAGGCATCATTAGTCACCGGGCAGACCTTCCGCAGGCTGCGCTAGTGTCTGTTCAGCCAACCAATCGCAGGAGAGAGAAGCTGTAAAGCCAAACATGAAGAGTGTCTGTGTTACACAGGCATGGGTCAGAGGACTGAGCAGGCATAGAGTCTCATATGAACACTTTTTCCCGTAGATAATTATTGCACGTTTTGATTTTTTTTCTCTCTCTCTCTTAATTAAAGCACTTTTTCTGCCACAGATGTAACATTTAAAATGTCAAAGATCAGCTGAAGTTCATCTCTGCCGCTAAGCATAAATGCACTAAGATGCACAATCTCATTGATGCTGAGCAATGTTTCCCCCCTCACATTAAATTACTGTTTCATTCTTAATAGGACGGTATTTGATTTATCCTATTTACATTTCTAGATGGGTTGATGGAAAGATGATGGAGAAATTTATTAGGATTGTTGGAGTGTGTTCATTTTTTGTCTCTGTGCATTATAACAGAATATTGGAATCTTTAAATTTAGAGCAAATATATTTAAATATTATATATATATATATATATATATATATATATATATATATATATATATATATATATATATATATATATTAAAAAAATCGACAGATTGCAATTTTTGGCATATGTAAAATACCATCAATGTGGACATTGATGTGCAAAGACCTGTAAATGTCAAAGGGTGGACAGACCACAACATGGAGACCCCTCATGCAGTCACATCATGCAAATATACAATTTTGCAATAATTTATTTACAAGATATTTTATTTTAAATTTTAACGCTAAAAAGGGGGTTTAGAGTAACTTTGGAGGGAACTTTATGCTTAAACAAACTCCACAGTTTAATGTACGCTGCTTACACAGGCAAATGTATGGCGACCTGGAATGAGCTGAATTTTCCGTACCATAAATCTGCCACACTTTGCTATATCTGAAAAATTCCAATGGTTTCTATAAGGGAAAACATTGCGCTTTCCAGCCAATATTGGTTTATTACGGTAATTTTACTCCCCGCTGTAGCAGGGAGTAAAATTAATCTGAGGGCCAATCTTAAACTGTAAAAACTGCAAAAATAACTTGCTAGATATTGAAAGCTCCAATTGTTACAGATAAATGGGCAAATATAATGTACTCAGAGGACATTTAAAGAACTGCATACAATTAAAAAAAAATATCCAGACTGAAATTTTAAATTTAGCACATGAAGAATTAAAGGGTGGGAATTATTTTTGCAAGGCACTGTGTGCACCATTGATTTATCACCGCATTTAAGAAAAACTGTTACAGTAACACTGCTTAGGCGACACTATTTTCATACGAGTCGTAGTGTGCCACATAATTGGAGACAAGTATATTCTTGCAGAATGCAGAATTTTTTATGCTTGTTTTACAGTTTAGTAATAAAACTGTCTGTGAAGTGTCAGCCTGTGCCCTCCTTCCTCGTGAATTGTGGATGTGGGCAAAGGATAAAATGCCACTGCAGCCTTTGCCTGCATGAGAAAGACTCCCCTCTGGACACATGCCACAAAAACAGCAAGGCTTGAAATTGAAAATTGGGATCCATCATCTAACAGTGTCCACAGAGTAGCTCCAAAGTGATGATTGAGAGCTCTATGCAATACCCAATGGAGTTCTTACATGAAGCGTCTGAGGGCTTTGAGGTCTGAAGAAATGAACACTTAGCCTGAGGAAGAACTATTTGCACAGCTATAAAGCTTTTCTTGTTGCTGCTGTTATCTGTGCCTGTGGTGCGTGATTGTAACCGGTGGAGTAGTGAACAAGCAAATTGAAAATTGTTGTACTTTGCTGTGTTTTTTTTTTTTTTCACTTCAGAGAATCTATGTTGCTTTGTTTACCCCGGTCTTCAAGTCTTGTTCATAGATTTCTGCTTTGACACTAGCACAGTTTAGACTTTTCTTTTAAACGGTACATCTAAACTCAATGTTAGACTGATTCCGCCAGTGCTCTCCACATTTTGGAACATTCGAATAGCAAATCTCCAAAGCGGACTGGAGAGAAAAAAGTTCAAATGGTACATTTTTGTCACTGTCAGCAAAACAGGAAAGAGACAGGTTTGTTTTTGCTTGACCAACAATTAGATGGGATGTGATAACTTAAGGCCAAAAAAGTGAGCAATACACTTGCCGTCTATAGGGCTTCACAGCATCCCTACGTGAAACCTGCCTTTTTCCCCAAAGGCATTGCGTCATGATGAATTCACATAAAAAAATAGACAGTGATTTAATAGTTTGCTCATAGGACCAAGAAACAATTGCCATTTAAAATGTCTTTGTATTTTATATGAGCCATGTGTGGCTGTCAACAGCCTGTAGGGATCAGGCATTATACCATTGCTTGGACAATTCGTTTTTGTTAATGATTTTGGGATTGATTGGCAATGGAAGAGGGTTTTTTCTCGAATGCCAAATCTTGCTCCAGCCATCTGTATGTTGCAGCTGAAATCAAGACTCCTCTGATCAGGTAAGTCAATTGTTATTCTACAATTTTGGTGAATTGAAGCACTGGTTTCCTTTGTTTCCCAGTATATTATTCTTGGAATTATTCGGTAACCCTGCTAGCACAGCTGGAGGATTTGTCTAAACTTTATTTTATGACTTATATTTTAGAGTTTTTTTAGATGCTATAAATATTTCACAATGTCTTCGGCGATTGTATCTGTCTTTTGCTAACCACAGCGGGCGCAGACATCTTTGCGAGCTTTTCTGTGCCTGCTTTTTAAATGTGCTAAATGGATGCAAAAACAGAAGATAGTTCAGTTTAAATAAGTCGCTACATTTTCATATCCTCTTACAAGTATTTTGTACTTTCACTTTGTTGCATCGCCACCATTCAGTCTTGCAGTCGAAAAGCACTGAAGATAGATTTTTTTCCCCTTCTAAGCCATGTTTCAACTATTATAAAATCATTTCATAAACTCTCTCAGTTGGTGCTAATGCTTTGTCTTGCCCATCTTTGTCCTCACTCCTCCAGTTTAATGTGACACCAATGGTTTTTTTTTTTACTGTAAAAAGTCTGGTTAGCATTTCAAATACAGCCTGATTAGGTCACAAATTCCCTTACCCTCCTAACAGTAAAGCATGATATGCAATTTGGAGATGTGTGTGCTTCTCCACAGTTTAGTTGTCCCCTGGACAGTTTACATGTCAACGGTGCAACATGTGTGGCTGGCATGGAAAGCACTTCATTAAATACTGTGATGATCAACCTACACAGATGCGAGTGTCATTAAATGATCAGATCTCTCTATAACACAGATGTGCTGTCTGCAGTATAATATACCATCCTGAAATTTTGTGCATATTCCCAGCAGTCAGAAAACTCTTACGCCACATCATGGATAATAGGAAGCACACCGTGTTTTTGATGAGATCGAGAAGACTTCTGCATGATTTTGCAGATGCCATGCAGGGTCGTGTTTCTTAATGTTTGAAGTCTCATTTCAGCATGAATGGGATTTTCGTTGGTATCCTAAGCACAAAAATAACAGACTTTGAACAGGAAAAGTCTTAAATGCATGTCCTCTGGGTGACTTGGAATATATTGCCCCTATATGACACATACAAAGCATACCTCAACATTGCTATTTTTAAACAACCATGGTTGTTAAATATTTTCTACTTGGGACAGACAGGATATGTCATGGTTAGAGAGTAACTATAACATTCTGTTCTCTTCTTATTTGAGTTCTGCTTGGCTCCTGACACTTTAAATAATGTAGTCACTACAAGGTGCTCTCTTGATTCTGTATAAATTTTTAAAGTTCAATAAATGTTCCTACCCACTGCCCATACTTAATGGAACCCACTGCTATTTTTACAAGTCTGGATTTGGAACAGTGTTCAGGGCTGGTACAGTACATAACATTTCTACTCAAACCTTTGTTCTGTCATTATTGGATAACATCTTATCAATAATTTTATTTATTTTTTATTATTTATTTATTTTTTTTAGCAAAAGTATAGTGCTTTTTATCAAAAGCACTATGCAAGTACAGGCCATTTACCTTGTGTCTCTCCCACTGGTTGTATTTTCCCATCCTTTCCTGCAACATACTCTAGCTAAATCTTGGTGAGATTGGATGTAAAGCCAGCAATTTTCAAGTCTTGCCACAGATTCTTTGTCAAAAAGGTACTTGAGTCCTCTTTGAGTGTCTCTTTGGGAACCAAGGTCGTGAAAAACTGATCCCAACCATTCTATTGTATCTCAGGTGTATTGTTTATGGTGGTCTAGAAGAAGGAAGGTGAACTGCCTCCCAGTCTAAAGTCTTTTGCAGTCTTTTTACAGGGCTTTTCCCCTCTGTAGTTAGCAGACAACGGTTTTTACTGGAAGAAATTTAATCAAAAGGGGTATGTGACACGTTTATGTTTTTATTTATATCAAAACAATAACAAGCATGTATTGTCTTTCTTCTCCACTTTATAATGACACATTACTTTGTGTTGGTCTGTGACATACCTCCTAATATGACAAACTTTAGGAGATTTTAAAGTTCTTTTTTTTTTAAAAAAGACTTTGTATAAAGTATTAACTACTTTGCATATTTGCTCAATTAGGTAAGAAACAATGAGTTTTTATTCAAGACACATGCTCACCAGAGAGAAATTCCGTTTTTCTCCACTATTTTGTGAAGACAGATTGAGCAACCCCAGAGGAAAATCACAGGAGACTTGAGAGCTGATTGTGCTATTCAATGGAGGCGTTATTACAATCAGTCCTCTGCCAGAAATGCAGACGAATTACTGATGGGAAGTCATATAGAGATGGGACGAACCAAAAACAAGAAGCCCAAGGAAATGCTGACAATGTCCATTGCGTATTCTGTCTGCGCCATTGAGAACTTTTAATTTGTTCAGCTGTCATGGCTGACTACATCTTCAAACCTTGAGTTGTCATTAAAGGAAGTGGAAGGCATTTTTGATTCCTTGTGGTAGCCCAAACATAAATGTGGGAAAGTGATTTATTTTTTTCTTTCTCCTCAATCTGCTATCGACTCAGTAGAGTATCATAGCAGTTAGTTTTAGCTTATGTCTCCAGAGCTGGACTGAGAGTGTGTCGGAGCGTGTGTGTGAATGGCATGGGGAAGAAGCGATGGGAGAAATTGGGCTGTCTGGCAGTATTATAGCAGCTATCAAACCCCGCTGCTGTAGCAGTCCTCATAATCAGAGCCGGGGAGGCAAATTGACTGCTGAATAGATTGTGGAAATGCCCTGTCAAAACTGAATAGAACGCTGCCTGGAAGCTTGTGACATCGCAATTTTTTTCTTGTCCAAATTATTCATTGTAATGGCATGTTTGGGAGGGTGCTAACCTTTGACACATTAGGGGTGTGTCATTTATTTACACTAATGTGCTCGATTTTAGTCAGAATCTGTGCTCATAAACAGAGAGACTGAGCAAGACAAAAAAGAGGAGAACAGGATGAATGCTTTACCTCATTTGACACAAACCACTGTGGGGGGGACGCTACGATTAAAACAAATTTGCTCTAACAATTGAAACATGGCTCTTGCGCTACATTGAGGATTTGGAACAAGTACGCCCTGCGGCATGAAATCAGTCTGAGTAGCCCCCCTGAGGGTCCTCCTTTAATTAAATCACCTACCTTTACGCCAGCATAAGGATCCACATATGCTCATTCTATTATGTGCAACCTATAGCAAAAGCAAGGCTAATAAAACCTGACATCAGCTCAAACGGGCTAAATGAGTTCACGGCTCGGCACACTGCTCACCATGCTAAATTGGCTAAATCCTGATCTACGCAGATATTACTCATCTATTGGTTTCATCCAGATCACGTCAGATGTTTTTATGCTCTAACACATCAATTGGGTCCAGAGAGCTTGCGCCCCTTGAGTGCGTTTGTCTGGCCTCCAACACCTGACCGAGCGGGCTAAATGGCCTGACTTTATAATATTGAATTTGGCAGGTGAAGAAATTAAGTTCAACCTTGAATGATTCGGAGTGGTCATAATTTTCCTTAGATGACAGTGGTGGTTTCCTGTCATGGTGCGGGCCATGCTGTTTAGACAAGGGAGTCTGCCTGCCACAAAACATTTAGGGTAATAAAGTGTTGGCATTCCACCAGTTTAAAGTAAACCTGACAGCAAGGGCACATGAGGATATTACGGCTTGTCTGGAGGATTTATGGCATATTTAGCTCAATGCGATGAGTGCTCATTACTGCTAAATAATTTTGGTCAGAGAGAAAGTGCCAGGAAAACATTATTTTTCCCCCACTCGTGTAACAACGGTTGTGCTTGATACTTAAAATGACCCCTGCCAATATCTCTGACCTTCCATTTCCTTTTCTAATATTGGATAGAGTAAAAATTGTGACTCTAGATTTAGTTTAGCTCAGTTCTGATTAGCCAACATTTAATGACCTCTGATAACAGAATTATTTTCCATCAAAATGCTCCAACTAGTGTATTTTATAAATTTCTTGAAATGTGCCATTATTATTTGAAAACATAAATGTAATAACAGTAAATAATAACTTGAGTCTCCTTACAAGACTATTATAGACTTCAGGGTTTAAGTAGTGGTGGTTGTATTCTTCATCAATGAGTCACAAGCCATTTTTCAGCAGTTGAAAAGTTCAAGTCAGATTGGGTATGTTGTGGTCATGATGTGAAAGACGGGCAAAGACGGTTTTTTTGACCAAATGCAACTGTGCTTTTCCAAGTATAAACTCAAAAACACAAATGACTCTGTAACTGAAATATGCTTCCTCTTTCATCAACTGTGTTGACTCAGCTCTGTAATGGAAGATAGTTTCATAAAACCCATAACAGTGAAAATTCATCCAAATGTTCTTTGACAATATTGATTGTATGATTCACACACAAACTAAAATAAATCAGTTTTGTACTTATTAGCTCTTCTGAAAGCCGAGTCTACATGTTTCAGCCTCTGCTGTATAATCAAAAGGATCAAGTGCAGCACAGATCTAAGGCCATTTACAGCTTGCACTAAGGTTTTTGTTGGTCTGATTCCTTGAACAAACCCTTTTTATTCACATGCTCTGTCTTGCATTAGAACTTCTTTTAGTTTAGAAATATTGCCGAGGTGTTACACCAAAAACGTTGGCTAATCAAAACTAAGCTGAACTAAATTCATGATTAAAACTATTTTAAAAAGAAATCAAACTCGAACCAGATAATGAGGTCTATCCAACTCAAAGAAATTAATCTCTTTGCTTTGAGTCTTCTCTAAGTAATTCCAACAATATCGATTTTTAACTCTGGCTTAATACTGTCCTTACTTAAACTTCTTTCCTCATATATTCAGACTTTCCTCTGTCCTCTTAGCTGTGGTCCGACTGTTCTTCTTTCTCCTCTTGCCATAAAGCAGTCTCAAACTGCAATCCCCGAGGCCCAGAGTCCTGCAACTTTTATATGTGTCCCTTGTCCTACACGCTTGAATTAATGGCAAAACTGCCTCTCTAGCATGCAGTCAAGCTCTACTGAGCTCTGCTAATGATCAAATATTGGAGCCGGTTGTGCTAAAGTAGTGATGTATCTTAAAGTTGCAGGACATCGGCCCTTGGAGACTGGAGTTTGAGACTACTGTCATAAAGCAAGGAGCTTACGACGAAGGCCAATCAATGGTCATTTTGTAGTTACTCGGTTTGTTAGTTGTTGCATAAGAAGGTAAATACTGGGAAATTGTGGAAAACCTATGAGAAGATAAAAACCCTTTGGAACTATATTTAGATTCAGATCTTATCCACTGCTTCCCTCGCCAAATTAAACATACAATATACCTTTTGCAACATCTTAGTTTTAATAAAAATACTGTCATTCCAAATAATTGTTTTAACTTTTTTAGTCATTTTCTAATTGCTTACATCAGTACAGTTAATACTAAATTGTTAATGAAGTCACAACTTTTATTATTTTAAAACAAAAGTGGTATGTAATCCAAATTTAAATAAAGGCCTTATCTAAAATAAAATAAAATGATTATTGAAAGTATTATTTTGTGTTCAGATTTGGTCATACATAAAATAAACTACACTTGCGTGGCAAATTCGTAGAATATTGTTTAAGAGAACAACATACTGGACAAAACCAGTATATACTACTTACTTTGTCTTAATAAATGTTTGTAGACCAATTCCAATCACAAGATTTTACCTAAATTACCTGCAAACAAGTACTTGGATATTTTTTATTGTTCTTATTAATCCCTAAGATGCACTTTTGCATGGTTTGACGGTGGCACAGTTGGCCACACTCTTGAGGGGAAGCAAGAACGTCCTTTATTCTGTTCTCCATTTTTTCTCGTGTGTGTGCATGAATTCTCACGAGCGTCCTCCCATATTTCTGGTTAATTGGCCTTAGTTTATCTGGTGTGCCAGGGAATAACTGGCCATTCACTCCCACGACTCTGGCAAAATATGTGGGAACAGACAAAAATAAAAAGAAGAACAAAGAAAAATGAGAAAATAATTGTTTGGTAGACCTGAATAATTCATTTTGCAACCCAAATTGAAATTGGGAATTAATTTTGGGGATATTTTTTTTCCAAGTGATTGATTTTTTTTTTTTTTTTTAAGCTACCAACTTACCTATTTAATAGAATTTTAAAATGGAAAATTTGGCACAGCGTGATTTGAATTATGCACCAGGTTACATGTGAATGATGTCCTCCACAATATCCCAATGGTCAAGATGAACTCTTTTTGTCAGAAGCAATATGCCAATTTCATACCCTATTTTCAGTTAGACGGTGAGTCGCATTGTGAAGAAAAATATTTTTCTCGCCATTGGTAGACAATAAAGACAATCTGTTTCCCAGGATTGCACCTTCAGAATGTGTCCTTTATGGTTCCCTTCCATCACAAATCTTCTGTCCCTCCCTACGACCCTGCTTCCAATTTCAGCTCATATTTCAAACCCATCAAATGATTTCCAGAGTCATTTCAGTAAATAAGAGACATTATATTGCAGATAGAGGTGGCGGGAAGTATACATCCTCCCTGGATATCATGTAATCGTAAGAAAGCTTTCTGCACAGAATGTTTATGTTTGTGCTTCAGTGCCTCTTTGGGCCTTTAATCACCGCTCCTTAGCGAGACCACTGATTTCTCATTACTGGCTCCTCGGAGCTACTGACAGACACATGCTGGGGACAGGGAATGACATGAGCCCCCCAAAATCTCATTACCACCAAGTCACATAGATGGGGGAATGACGCAGAATATTCACTCCTGCACCGTCTTCATTACACATCCCGCTGTGTAACTGAGGAAAAGAACTGTTTGAAGACAAATGGTCTTTCCATTCTTCGACTACTCATGAGCCACATTATCAAAGTTCACAGTACCCTTACCTCCTGCGAATGGGTAACAGACATTCAATCGAGAACTGGCATTACAGTGCGTTGTATTCGTAACGTTTTGCATATTTTGCCATGTTGCAGCGTCACTGGGATTCTATGTTTTGATCAAGCATTGTTTTAAAGCGGAAGAAAAAAAAAAACCCACAAAAAAACAAGCTTTTTATTATTTTTATGAGTAAACACCTAAAAGGTGTTCCTGATTTCCTCATCCTGACTAGTGACCCTGATTTCCAAATGAAAGGCAAATTTTGTTTTCATCTTAGAAGAGGACTCTGGACCAGTAAACAGCCACTCATTTTGTGGTCTCTATTCTCCATTTACATACATGACTTCTGAAGGCAAATTTATTGAACAAAATTTTATACTAGCTAGAAGAGAGTGGTGGAAAGAAATGTATGCAAGGCTTTTTCAATTTCTACTAATAAGAAAGTAATAAAATTAGATACTGAAGTTTATTTCACACTTCAGGTTGCAACAAAACACTACAAACCATCTTTACAGTGAAACACTTTTGTGTAACTGTATTATTATTTTTTTTCTTTTTCATTCATTCATACCGCTTTCTGCGCCTCCTCTCCCCCTGCAATTGCACTGTGCCCCCATAGGGGGCGCGCCCCGCACTTTGAGAACCACTGAGTTAAGACAAACAATCAATCTTAAGGAATTAAAGAAAATAGAATCTAAGGTCAAAACAGCATCATGAATTATCTTAAACATAGATAAAGAAAACAAACACACACTGTTAATTTGTTTCAAGCATGTTCATAAATAGAGATTTCATTTGAAACTAGAAAGTGTGCATTCCTGTGAAAATGCTGAATGCTTTTGTTGAAGATGCCAAACCGTTTGAAGTCAACTGCTGAAGACTTGCAGAAATGCAAGAAATAGGCAGACGCACCAGAACAAATTATAATCCTGCAAAGTGCCCAGATGGGATTATTAAAACAGAAAAAACTGTTAAAGAGGAGTAAAAGCTTTTGAATAATGGAAAAAGTCAACATAAACCATAAGTTCACCACAGTTTATAAGGTGGAATTATATAAAAGGTCAAAAGTAGCTAAAATACTAATAGTTGCATATAGGCTTCCACTTGAATGTTAAGTTACAGTAATACATTACATGCAATGTAAAAACAAAAATTTGAAAAAGATAGAAATGTTCCCTTATTCCTTCGAATAAAAACGGTGGGTGAATGAAATCCATACCTTCTATAGTTCCTGAGATAACAGCTGTTTGGAGGCATCGTTGGCACGGTGACTACAAAAAACATGCCACATGCAGCACGAAGAAAACGGTGTCAAAATATCAATTGTTCCCAAGTTTTAAACAGCACAAAAGCTGTTTAACTGCCCAAGTTCAAAATGGCCACTGCCTTGTGTCCTCCATGACAGCCATGAAACTGGATAATGGATAGTATAAAAGTTGAATGATGAAAATACCACAAAGCATGCAGGAGAAGAAATTTAGGGAGCAACCAGTAAAGTGGAACTCAATAGTGTGAATGCCTACAGCATTCAATGGGTAGGGCAGAAAAGTGGAGGGACCAATGGTTCCCATGCAATACTGCTGACAATGATGTCATCAGCATGATTTCAAATTATGTCTTGTGTCATGAGACCCTTCTAAGGATGACTTTGTGACGTCAGAGTCCATGACATCACTGATGAGTTAGTTCTGTGTTCAGTTAACAAAATTCATTTGGACGCTTTAGCTCAGCTCAAAAAAGATGAGTGACGAAAGCTCAGAGAGTAAAGTGGATGTGAGACCTAAGGTCTCATTTTGGAAAAAAGTAAAAAAATAAATAATTCTCCAACAAAGTCCATCCTGGTCTAAGAAGCCCAGATTACAGAAAGAGGAACTTTCTCAGTGAACTTCTTTGGCAAGTGATTGAAAAAGCTGCAGATGGACCAACTCAGCTTCTTGTGAGAGAAACCCTTTGGGAAGAACACCGCAAAGTTTTGCCCTTACTTCTGAGAAAAAACTGGAAAATTAAATGTGGATATTCTCTCAGAGGTGTTTGAAGAGCTACCAAGTGAAAATATTGCTGCAGATGCATTCCAGTTTGAATTTTTCCACAATAACTGCATGTCCTTCTGGGTAATCATGTGGTGCAATTAAATGCAGCCCAGTAACAAACATCACCTGGAGAATCCTGTTCCTCCAATGAAAAAATTTGCATCTACAAAAAGAAAGATCAGAAAGATTTTTTTTCCTAATGAGGACTTGTATTCAGATGAAAATTGCATCAGTGAAGACTATACTCAGGCAGGCATGGACCCAAAACAATTTTTGAGGGATGCGAATAGGATGGGTTTCAAACGTGGAACCAAAGATGAAAGAAGAGATATGGTGGAAAAACTTCTTTGGAGATTGATTTGTAAGTCTAGTTATTGATCTAGATATGCCGCTTACAAAATGAAGCAGACCAAGCCTGTCCAGAAAAAGTTAAACCCTAAACCCTGCCAAGACATCTTTTAACTTCTCTGATGATGTATTTAGAGAATTACTGTTTAAGATGGTAAAAAGTGACAACCCAATAGTTACTTACAAGCATATACAGTATTTCAGAAGAACCGTGGCACGTTCAGGAAAATTAAGCTTCAGAAAGGCATGGAAGTCCATTCAACATGCTGTCTGTCGTGAAGATGATTCAGACGTTCAGAGGCAAGAACCCTATAAGAAATGTTGAGCCTCACCCAGCCTCTGAGTCAGCACCGTCCTCCGAGTCGGGACCGTCATCGGAATCGGGACCGGCCTCTTAGTCCCTCAGAGTCGGTAGGAGTTGAAAAAGACAGAAATACCCCCCATTCCTTCTAATAAAAACGGTGGGTGAAATAAATCCATACCGTTTACGGTTCATGAGATATCAACATTTGTTTGGAGGCATTGTTAGCACAGTAAATTATTCCCAGATTATTTTTGTTACATGAATGGCAAAAAAAAAAAAAAAGTAAAAAAAAAAGACAAAAGTCAAAAAAGTAACTAAAATACATTTGTTTATTTGTTTTTTTGTAGAGTGACAAACATCCAAGAAAAAAAAAGAAAAAAAACATACACGAAACGTGAAAGTAGGTCTTCATCATGTCTAAATTAGACATAATTTTTATGTGGATGCGTAAGCTCCTAATTGCTGTGCAGACTCATTAGTCAGCCAATTTTCTAGTATTTCAAGTGGTCTCACTCACAAAATGACCAGGTGTATTTTTTCTCTCTTTTTTTAGAATCAAATTCCTCAGACAAAATGCTAATCAGTATGCTAATCACACCTATTTAAAATAAATTGTGCCTTAATTAGTCTTGAGTGGTTTTGATCAAAAGGGAATGTGGGTGGGTTTTGCATGTTGGAGCAGGCTTTGGAGCATAATGTAGAGGTAAAACAAGGCAATAACAGCAAGCTGATGCATCCATTGAGGAAAGGAGCGTTCTCAGTGATATATGGGGGGAATCAGGATCTCAGAATATATGTTTTACTTTTGGATTGTGAACATCAGAACGGAGTGTTTTTTGTTCTGCCAAAATGACCCAAGATCTGATTCAACAGACCAGATACTCTGGCTAAAATAGTTGAAGGTGTTGCATCAGCAGACAAAAAAATACGCAACAGTTGTTTATGAGCACCAGACGTGGATCATGGTCCGATGAAAGAAGCAACCTGGCCTGATGTCATGTTTCATTTACAGAGAGGATGGCTGCTTGTCCTGCACACACTACGGAAATAAAGCAAGTTGGCCGAGGCACGGGACTTTCTCCTACTATTCTTAACAACCAGTTTGTTAAAGTTTTAGAGGGTTCTTTTTCAACAACTCACTGAAAGAAACAGCACTTTAATATTATTTCAGTCAGTTGACTATTGTATCTTCCAGTTTAACAGTTTTGGTTGATGTTTCTGAGATCATTGCTCTCTTGCATGATCCGTCTCTCCAAAAAGAAAGCATTTGTTTTTGGAGAGGTGGCCTATTATTTATCTACAGAATATGTTAATATACAAACATTGTTATGGTTGGCTCTGTGACAAGTCCTCACCATTCTTTCCATCTAGTTAAAAAAGACAAAATCTATGTCCTTTGCTTCTTCCCAGAGTTTAGGAGCAAGCTTTTTCTGGACAGGCTTGGTGTGCTTCATTTTGTAAGTGGCATATCTCCATCTATATCTAGACTTATAAATCAATCTCCAAAGAATTTGTTCCACCATATGTCTTCTTTCATATCTCTTCTTTCATACGTGGATGGGTTCCACGTTTGAAACCCATCTTATTTGCATCCCCCCAAAATTGTTCACTCATGCATGCCTGCCTGAGTATAGTCCTGAGTAGACAATTTTTATCCAAATACAAGTCCTCATTAGGAAAAAAAGTCTGTTCTTTTTGTAGATGCAAACATCGATATGCAGCGTTTGTACTGACATATGTTTGGCTTTCTCCTGACACATTTCCCTGTACTACGACCAAAAATCTTTTCTTTGAGTGAACCACAAGTATTCTTAAACTATGCCGTTTGGAGGCAAATGGCTTAATACAACTTTGCATACAAGCTCTTAAACTTAACATGCATTATGTGCCCCATGATCTTTCCAGGGATGTTTTCTTCTGGCAACCCTTCCACACAAGAAATAATGTATTTGCTTAGTCATTCTCCATCGGTTTTTGCATGCATGCTAACTGAGGACTATATGCTCCAGACAGGCAAATTTCCACTTTCATAGAGGTGATCACACTTGAATTTAATTAGTAGCACCAAGCTGCAGTGATGTCAGTAACGTGTCACTTAGTAACGTGTCACTTAGTAACGTGTCACTTAGTAACGTGTCACTTAGTAACGTAACAAGTAATCTAACACGTTGCTTTTTCAAATCCAGTAATCAGACTAGAGTTACTTAAAGAAATCACTTTGCGTTACTGTTTTCTTTTGTAATATAATTTTACTTCTTCTTCTACTTGTCTTTTCTATGCAACATTATCAGCAGCAACAGATGTAAACAATGGAAGGAGATGCGCATTTTGTTGCTTGAAAAAAGTAAGTATTTTGAGTATTGTCGCCAAGCCCGATTATTAAAAGCGGCTTTGGGCTTTTTTTTTTTTTGTTCCTAAAGTCGCTAGCAAATTTAATGAATCACGGGCTGCGCTTTTAGGCTTGTTTTTGAACGTGAAGTTGCTTATTTGGGCTCAGAAATAAGCAGACACAAACCCCAGAATTTGTCTGATATCGTAGTTTTCGTTAGGCTCTCCCTGTCCATCTATTCCCGAATGATCGGTCCCGCTGTGTCTTTGTTAATGTCAAGTTAATATATTTGTAAGAGAAAAGACGCAGAACCTGGATGCTGGGACAGGGGATGGTGTGTGTGTGTGTGTGTGTGTGCGGGGAGTTCTAAAATCCTTCTTCGAGTTTCCAGACAATAGTGGGCCACACAAAACAGGCACTAATTACAAAAGGTTTTTGTGCTTTTGAAACCATTAAAAATCTCCCCTTCTGTTCAACCTTATAAGTGGAGACACATTGTTGATATTACCATTATAAAATAACTTCCAATTAAGTATTGGCAAAGCTCAATGCAATTTTCACAGGTGGTGGAGCGTTGTTGTTTGCAGCTGCTGAAAGTACCTAAAAAAAGTTACTTTCCAAATCAAGTAACTAGTAATTGTTACTTTTTCAAGGAGTAATCAGCAATCCAATTAAAGTTAGTTTTTCAAAGTAACTATTACATCACTGCATAGCTGCCCCTTTCCTTCTTAAATCATATGGAAGCAGTGAGGTTGTACTTAAGCATTTTCCACTGTATAGAATAAATGTTTTCTGAGTGCATACTTGGGTTCAGTTTAATATGGTGGTCACTAGTGATTTACTCCAGTGTTCAACCAGACCCTACACCCTCAAGAACAGCAAAGTTAAGCCACTTATGTTTCTCTTGAGCAGGTGAGTACACCAAAGTACAGACTAAAAAGCCTCTGACTCTGAAATGGGCAAAATAGTGTCAGACTTTCTGTAAGGCATTTTCAACAATGAATCCTCAATGGAAAATGGCTCAAATGGTAGGGATCTAACATGAAACAATTTAGACAATTACTACAATTACTGGGCAACTTTGCTCTCTCCGACTCGTTTATGTCTTTCATAAATCACAAATCATAATTTCTCTGGAGAAGTGTTTCAGGTTGTTGTACACATAGTGTTATACCTCCTTAGAAATCGGTCTTTCACATTTAGTGACTTTCGCAAAGGAAATAATTACTTACTACGCAGGCTGTCAGAACATATAAAGTGTATGATCCTGGAACTGTTGAGATGACTCAGTTTTATTTAGATGCCTTTAAAACATGTCGACATTTTTTTGCTATAAAAACTGTATGTCAAAGTGTTATACTGAATGTACGTATGCTTTCTGATCCGTATGAGTAGCCCTTGGACTGCAGCTTCCTTCAGCAATTATTACTATTTTGTATTTAATGGTCTCTCTCTGATGTTAAAAGTCAAACAAATTAGTTGAACCCTCAAACATTGAATGCCTGTGTCAGATACAAATTGCCAGTGACACAACTTTGAGGTTGGGTCTTTAAGTGTTGAGCCATTTCTCCATCCACACACAAGAGAAATGGATGTTCAGAACTGCGGGTCCATTGACCCAATCTGGTTTTATTGAAAAGTGACAAAACAAGACTCCAAAAGTAAATTATGTCTTACTACTTTATCTAAGACCATTTTCTGGTGTCAGAACCAGAAGGACCTCACAGGCCTTCCTCTTTTTAAACTTTCTTTCAGTTTCAGTTCTAAAGTTAAACCAGACATTTTGAACTTCAAATTGTAATCCTGTTTGGCTCTAAAACATAACATATGACGGACACCTGATCAAACTAAAACGAGTCAGAGTGACTACATGGAGGTTGATATAATTTATAGGACTGAATTGACCATGTTTCATGCAAGTACACTGAAAATATTGAAAATGGTGTTAAATTGAGGGATGTAACAAATGATATCAAAATTCCCCCGCGCAAATAAAAACTAATACCTCGTTAAATTGAAAAGTACCACGTCAAGTGTCAATTTTTGTCCTTCTACAGAAAATGATAGATGAAAATCCAGAACCCATTTGTGAAACATTTAGGCCTCAAACAATGAGTAACAACATCGCACTAATGTACTACAAAGTTAAGAGAGAGTTGGAGCATGATTTAGAAAATTATTTCCAGATGCACTCTGTGAAAATGTTGTTTTCCAATAGTTGGACATGCACCCAGCCAGATTGACCCCAAGCACACCCACAGACCTTAGTTTTCTTTTAACACCACATGCAACCTATTCCTTCCTTTCTTTCTTAGGTCCTTCACCAGTTGTAAAATGGTAGGAGCCAAGAAGGTTTTGTACTGCATCTTTATTCATTTGGTTGCAGAGGATAAAATAGTCTGAACAAGTTGACCTCTCTTTCAATCATTCTACATTTGCATCTGAAAGGGACTTTTATACAATTCAAGTGGGCTGAAGAGGAAAGTAAGAGGGTACTTTAGCAAGTATTGCCTTCCACCATTGTTCCTCGAGACATATGATTGCCATTATTTAGCCTAATACATGAGCACCAGTTCATTACTTTTAGCAATTTCATCAAATCCCTTTTGACACACATTCCCTTTGTTTGAAATCTGCTATACAAAAGCATGTGCATAAACACAGAGAAGCATCACCTGTACTGCTTTGTGTGTAGCTATGGTAAAATTTAACACTGATCATGATGTACTCAAGAATTCAGCTGTCATGTTCACTG
The DNA here is from genome assembly GCA_010277075.1 of Poeciliopsis retropinna. Taxonomy (NCBI): domain Eukaryota; kingdom Metazoa; phylum Chordata; class Actinopteri; order Cyprinodontiformes; family Poeciliidae; genus Poeciliopsis; species Poeciliopsis retropinna. Next base: position 10,350,640 of record VMRM01000016.1, read on the forward strand.
TGTTGGTAAGAATAGTAGCAGGAAACTTGTGGCACTAAATAATTATATACAACAGGTAGGACATTAAAAGATGGAGGTGGGGGAAACAGGTGAACTGGAATTTAAACTAATACTATGGGGGCAGGATGCAGCTGTAGAAAACAACTTCCAATCTTGTACATGTAACCCAAGTAGTTCTTTTGGTGAAAGTTTACAAGCGTTTAATATAACTTGATCAGCAGATGTTAACTTGTAGTAATTTTCCACCACAATAATGTTTCGTTAGTCTGTGTTGTGTGTGCTATCCTTGGCATATCCTTTACTTTATTAGTATTTCCACGCTTCTCTGTATTGTCGCTGGTTCTGTTTGTTTTTTGTTAGAAATTTAAAGCTATACTGTAGTATAGTATGAATTGGACAGCATTAAGTGAGTGGCAGTTTTAATTTTCACCATATGTATCACAGGCTTTCTATATACCCTGAAATGGTAGCTGGGGTGCCATCACCTGTGAGGATGCTCATGCTAGTGACAGATGCATTTATGACAATATGTCAGAACTGTGGGACCAGGGTTGTGCTACATACATTTTTATTTTCAACTCGTTTATTGATTTAATAATTTCTTCTAAAGCTCAGGATATTTGAGGCCTGCAATTTCTGCTGTCATTACTTGAAGCAGCACTAAGTTGCAATTACGAACAATCAAGATTTTGTGTTTTTCCTTTCTGTATGTGTGCGAGTATCTTTTCCGTTGGTGAAATTTCTCATTTTATTGTACAATTCAGTTGCCAGAGTTCTGCTCCAGAAGTCCCAGAGGTCAAAACTGTTAGTTTTTAAGCCAATTTAACAGAAAATGTCACAGCAGTTTAAAATGCATTTTGAGGTGATGTTGGCTTTCTAATTTGTTATTAGAAATGACTATGTTAACCTTGAATGTGATTGGAGCTATGTGGATTCTGTGAAGGACTGGGTTACATTTTTTGTCATGATTTGTGGTTGTTGAGTGGTCAGGCAGACGTGGTAGACCCATGTTATGGAGAGTAAATGGAGATTTAATGATGAAAAATGCAGAAATCCAGGCAGCACAAAGTGAGCAGAGCTAGTAGCAAATCTCTGGTCGCAACTGGTAATCAACTGAAGGCAGACTGGGGACACAGGTGGGTTAAAATACACAGGGAGACAGTCAGGGGAACTAAGGAACAGGTGTAACCAATCAAGGGGTAGATAGGACAACGAGACTCAATTGACACAAATCAAAAATAAACACAGAAAAAAACAAATCCCCACAGTTTTTTTTTTATTACTATTTGTTAAAACTATGTCCTGACAGTTTAATATAAGAATATAATTTTCTCTCTTTGATGTTGTAGACATTGTATTTATCATGGCCAAGATCAAACAATTGTTAAATCACTCCAATGTTTGTTCAGCTAAACATATAAACACTGCAGCAATGTAGTAGTCTGCAAACATCACCCTAAATCTTCTTAGCAACTTATTTCAAGGCATAATCAATTTGACAAAGTTTTAAGATTCGTGACTTTGGGAAATATTGTTTGGGGAAGTTCTTGTTTCTGTGTGTATGAGTGATATGTTCTTTTGTCTACAATTTCAAGGACGGTTTCCAAAAGTGATTGACTTGTGGTGTATTCACTAGGGGTGTAATGGTACCTAAAAATTTACTTAGTTCGATCAAAGTTTGGTGCCTTTTGGTAATGTTTCATAAGAAAAAGAAAACAAGTACATCTGAGCATATTTCAAAACAGCGACTACATCTTCTGAATTTACACAGGCTTTTTAGCAGATTCTTTCACTGTCATAAAGATATTTTTCTGGGTGCTTAAAATGTTTAGCTTTTCATTTCCTTTCTCTCTTTAAGCAGACATTTTTATCCAAAGTGGCTTACAAGATAAGAACATAAAGACGACACCTTGGCTTTAGTATTTTCCTCGCTGAGATTTAGTTTCCTTTGTAAACTTTTCACTTAGATTTATGATGTATTTGTCTTTACTTTTTTTCTTGCTTGGTTTTAATATGTAATAGGAATTTCAGCTGGAATAAAAACACTTTACTTGCCTTTGATCCATACTCTTAACTTGCTTTTTCCTCATTTTCAGCCCTTCTTAAAACTAATAATTTTTCCAACATAAATTAGACAAGACAAAGGTTAAAAGCAGTAGAAGCTTGGTATATTATTAATGCGGCCTTTAAAGTACCATGACTGAACAGCAAGAAGACGATGGGCTCTTTGCACGTCAGCTTCCATGTTTGGGAAAAAGCGGCTCGATTTTTTCCGGTCTATTAAAAATGTCATTTTACAGTAGGTGTTTGCAGGGCTTGCCCAAAGCTAACAATTAACAATGTACAACGTCTTTGTAAGGCGGAATCCAAAGCCCCATCAAGCAAACTGGAAAAAGGTTTTAAGATGTAAGTCTCGTCATACAATCAAGGATACGAATGAGAGTTTTACTTTAAAGTTCTTTAAACTTCGTGGCTAACATTAACTTTAGCTTATGCTAATAGAAAGAATAAGAATGTTTAGATATGTAAATAGCACAATTGTATAAGTAAAATGTCAGAGAATATTGCCTAACGGACAATGTTCTTACGTTATTTTATTATTTTGCATATTTAATTAAGAAACCAGAGGTGGGACGAGCAACCCAAATTTTAAAAATAAAAGGTTCGCTGCGGTGTACAAACTTACCGCGTGTAAAATCAGATGTCATCATCAGACCCTGCGGACCTTTGTAATCCAATGGTAGACTTTCTGTTTAAAACACAGAGCAGAAACTACAATAAATTTGTCTAGTTTACCATACTATGCTTTTGATTTCTTGTCTTGTTAATGTATATTTTTATTACCTAAATATAAACAAACATGGTCATGCTTTAATAGCTGAAGTGTTTAGTATACATAAATTTCAACAAGCAAGTATTTTGCAATCTTCCATGTAAAACAAATGGGTCTATACATTAAAATCGCTCAACCTGCGCTGTACATAATTACATTCCGTTCAGGTATGTGCCTGTCTCTCAGTCACTAAACACGGCGGTTAACTGCTCATTTAATTTTTTTTTAAATTTTTAGACGTAATTTCAATTCCATTAACATAAAATTTGTATTCAGACATTCTCTTCATGCTCAGAAGACTGCTTTTGCAATATTGGTGCAGCCTGAGAAATAGATAACCTCACAGAACTCAATATTTAAAAGCTAGGTCTCAATCAGGTTGAAGTGAACTCTTGCACAGTTGAAAACGTATCTAAATGCAACCTAAGAACCGTTCCAAAAGCAGCAAGTGAAATACAGCGCAAGGCATTCTGGGTCAGTGTAACCGGTGTATACTAAAAGGATTCTTTCCTGGAACACAACACAGGACACATCAAGATTATACAATCGGTTAACCTTGATGTGTCCTGTGTTGTGTTCAATTGAAGAAGGGAGTCAGACCACAGGAGTTGCTGGTTGTTCTTTAATGCAGGTTGCTGGCAGAGGCCTGCACAAATAGAAATAAAAATGCCCTTTAACATGCAGCTCTTCCATTCACTGGAGTCGGAATTTCCCTCTTCTCAGGCAGCCTAGCGCCAACTGAAGGTAGTACAGTACTGATGTCATAAGACGCTCTCTTAAAGTGACAGTACAGATACTGGTGCTTATCAAAATAAGTAAAATAATAAAATTCTGAAAATATAACAGAAAAATAAGATTCTTCGTTATTAATCAGGATTTGGTGGAATTTCAAACATTATAATAAAAAATAAAAGCATATTTTCTAAAGTTGTTACATCAGTACAACCATAACAAATCCGCGTTTCCACCATTAACGGAAAAAATGGCTCTTGGTCAAACGTGGAGCGAACAGGAAGTAAAGGCCCTCATCCAAATACGGTCAGAAGAAAATATATTCCAGCTACTTGTAACCCACTCACAAAAACTAGGTTTTTGAGCTAATTAGTGTGAAAATGGCGGCCTTGGGATTCCCTCGTACAGTTGCACAGTGCCGCACTGTGACTTCGCCATCAATACATCAAAATATGTGGCATGCTAAGGACAAGTGGAAGTTCAGGAGACGTGAAGGACAAGTTCCTTGGTATGATGAACTAGACGCTATTCTTGGAACTCGACCCAGTGGCAGCCCACAACATGTTGTGGAGTCCTACCAAAAAAAGCCTCCATTCTATGTCTTCTTCAAAGGTTTTTGCATCGATTTCTTCAGTAGTTTTTCATGCAGGGCCAACACAGGCGATGGGAGGGGGTAGGTGTTGAAAAAAGAGCTATACAAATAAAATTGGTTATTATTATCATTAGTTATTTTTAACTCAAATGTGGTCAGTTTCCCTTTACTTCATTGTATGATCTATTGTTGTAAAATATGCCGACAATTGCTTGGAAAATGAGACAAACATGAAACTTTGCACAAGTCTCATTGTGCAAAGTTCTTCAAAGGATACCGAACAATGTTAGAGGTAGAGCCACAGACAGTTATCTCAGCAACGTTTATTAGGAAACCGTTTTATTATAGTGATTAACTGTCTGCACTCATATTTTGTAGTAGATGTTTATTAATCTGAACACTATTTTAAACCCTATTTTGGTGTCCTTATTGTCCGCCATATATTTGTTTTATTTCGAAGGGCTCTAAATAAAATAAAGCTCATGATCTTACCTAATATTGCTAGCAAGTAACATCCAATGTTTGGCCCATTTTTTCTCTTCATTTATTGACTCACCTGCATTTAATGATTATGGATTATTATTATTATTATCTTACTCACGCTGTGATAAACAGTTGTAGTACACTGACTGATCACATGCTAGCTAATGTTAAAACAGCAAGATAAATGCAGGTAACCATGGCAATCAGAGAATGTTAATTCCTCTATAGTTCAGGTATCACTGAGTAACACCAACAGATAACCCTTAGATTCAGTACATCACAAATGGCCATATCCCCTGAAATTGAACAAGAATTATTTTCCAATGCTTCATTTAACATTAGCTTTCAACATTTTTATTCTGTACAAATATATTTAATTATGTCACGCTTAACTGCATTCATTATGTAAGAAAATAACCAAATTTTTTGTGTTACACAAAAAACTAATCTTTAACTACAAAACGGAAGAAGGTGTAATGCTCCTTAAATGCTGTCTCTTTGTTAAGCTTCACATGTAGGAAGCCATCACTAAATGTTCTAACAATATGGCTTTTCAATAACTATTGAAGAAATACCATTTTACAAATAAAGACACCAAAATATCTTCTGTTTCGCAATATAGAAAATTCAGAGTGAACTCATAATTCCCTCAGCTGTGTCGCTATGCTAGCTCACACAAGAACAAAGTCTGCTAGCATTAGCTGTAATTAGCTTTCAGAAATATGTTGAAAACGATACGGATCACACACTGCATAACGTGACTCACCAGTTGACACTTGATTTCATAACCTATTGAACTCTTAAAGGTAATAAATTTAAATACATCAAAATGCATTTTTACTGGTCTGTGACATAGAAAAGACGAGACACACAAGTTGAGCTTCCCTTAGCGTCCAACAGGAAGGTTTATTCTTCTGCGTGCCCAATCTTGTCTATGCCACAAATGTGACAGGCGCCCTCAAGGGGTTGTATTTGGAACCGCACTGAATAACTGGAACATCACTAAAGAACTTATTACAATTAAGGACAGAAAAATGAAAAATAATGCTGATGTGCCTATTTTAATATTTAGTATTTTTATTTACTTATAACTTGTTTTTCATCTCTCTACATTTACACAATTGGAGGCAATTTCTGCAGACGGTGTCTTTTTATTTTGCCTTGTTTTTCACAATAGTCAATTTATTTACTGGTGAAAATCTTCTTTCAGACGTTGATCAAATATCTAAAAGCAGTTATAGGAATAAAATCACAATTTTGCACATTAAACTGCCACAATATTTTAGTTGTTTGCCACTAATGTGACCATATTGAACTTAATCACTTACTAATCCCCTGTTTTTTCTATTACTCGTTACATAATTGTCCATGATAACAGGATTGGTCTGGTGACTGTATTGTACACACTGTCACTGGTTTTCAGCTCAGAATAAACAGTGACTGAAGCTTTCGCTGATAACAGCTAAGCACCTCAGATACATGGTGTTAAGATGCCAAACATGAAAATAATTGTTTGAACACTGAGCAAACAGAACACGAAGGCAATTCTGAGTATTTACCAAACATAAAGCCACTTATTAAAACATCCATAAAATGCCATGCATTCACAATTATTACTCTGAATCATCAAGTACCCTTGTAAATGGGTAAAGAAAAAAAAAAAGAAGATGAACCGATATCTGATTTTGAGACTTTCTTGTTTGATGTTGACAGTACTAACTACACCACAGTGCCGTCCATTAAAGTAAGGGTATCATATTGCAGGTGAGGGCATACATTTGTTGTTCACTTGGAAAATTATCCTGTTCTTCTGTTTTCAAGTGCTTTGCGTGAACCTCTTAGCCTCGTCATTCAAGCTGCTTTGCATCATAGGATTTAATTTCAAAAACCATTATCTCAAAAACATCCCATGTCACCATCTGAACTGCAAATTATCTCCCATCTTCTCTACTCCTAATTGCACTAAAGGCCTGCAACTCTCTACTTAGCTATCACTTTGGTTCTTTCGTGATACTCCTGTCTAACAAGATCGCTCCCAAAGTTCAGTAATTTTGTTTAGGTGCCGTTGCTCTGAACTTAATCTTGCTGGAAAAGATCAAATCATATATTATATCCCTGCCTGAATTTGACAAGTAGCCGACTAAGAAATGCCATCTCTCTTTTGCGCTCAGCTCGACTGCTAGAGCTGCGACCTATCTCCCATTTGATCACAGAAGAGATGTTAGATTGTTCAGGGTGAGATATTATTACAAGAAACTCACAAATTCACTCCATTTCAGTTTTGCTCCGTTCTAATGCTGCGATTTTATGTGCGCAGAGTGCAATAGATCAGGCCACTGCCTTTTGCAGCAGCTGAAATATGAGGTGATAACACCACTTTTGGCTTTGCTTCCTTTAGTAAATCTGTAGTTGACGGTACGCGGAAATGTTCACTGACTGTATTATTTTGATGACATGATTTTTGGCATTTTTATTTAGTTTGCTACAAGATTGAATTCATACTAAAGCAATTAAGATAAGATTGGAGTAAAGACTTTTAGTCGTTCAGCACATTTTTATGTAATCCTGTGAACTCTTAAATTACTGCACTTTCAATATAATCAACAGTATATGGAAGTTTTGCTTTATTACATGGATAAAAACATTTTTATCTTGTGTTTAAATGTTTTCATTTAGATAAATTCACATGCCTTTACCGTGGAATCCTTTGGCTCTCGTTTATTTCTGGATATTATTGCATCAGGACACAAGGGAAAGAGTTAAACCAAGACAATTCCTACACACCTAGAGAGCTTTGAAGAAGTATTTTTCTACTGTGTTTTTGCTTTAGTGTCACATAACAGGCGAAGCTCGTCAAAGACATTTTAATTTTAGAGAAAGGTAGCCTAAATAAAAAAACTGGAATTCCTAAGACTGATCTGGTCGACTGAAATTACTCCAACAACATGTCAAATGACTGATCCAGGAGTTCTCAAAAGAACTCTGAACAATATCTAAATCACCACAGGCCTCACCCACCTCTGCCAAGGTAAGTGTTTGTAATTACTCAATTATAAAAAACAGATTAAATGAAAATGGGATCTACGTAAGGGAAAATTTCAAAACAAACACCACTACTGACCAAAAAAAATAAATAAAAAAGACAAATAAATAAGTTGATGAATAACTTGTGAAATATTCTGTGGACTGATGAGTTAATCGGGTTTTGTTCTGCCTAGCGTGAAACCGAAACCTCATTTCAGATAAAGAATATTATAATGGCATTCATAAATGATTCTAGTAGTGTGATGGTCTGGGGTTGCTTTGCTGCCTTTTTACCAGGACTACTTGCTGATTGATGAAACATGCTTTCATGGACAACATTCGAACAAACATTTGGTTGACTCTTTAAGGTTCACTTGACTGAAATTAGACTAAACCTAAACTAAATACGAGTGAATAGATTCTGACTCAAATGAAGTTGGAACATGCTGTTAAAAATAACATTAGACATTTGATTACGTTACACCTGTAATCATCTGATGATAGTCTAAACATTCATCCTCAATACCTGTTGAGTTTACCTTTAATTGGATCCATTTCAGTCTGACTGTTAACACATTCTTTCCGTGTGATTTAAAAATCACACCATCAATCTACCACTTGCGACAGTGAATTATCTGTTATTTATGAAATATTATCATTCCATACACTAGTTTCACAACCACTTCACCATCTGTGCTGGCAGCCTTATGTTTCCTCTAAAGGTTAACCCACACAAGTCGGTTTGTGTGAATTTAAAATTTTTGTCTGTCAAATTCCTGACATTGACGACACCGGTGGCTTATACATCTTCAAGGGCCCATTCATTTACATAAGGAAGCTTCATAAATGAGGCCCTTGGAGATCACCGCAAACGTTGTTGTAAAAGGAAGAGAGAGAGAAAAAAAGAAAAACACGAGAAAGTTTATGCTCTCACTAGTACAAGAGCTGGTTCTCAAGGCTTTAGTTAATGCAAAGAAGATTGTAAAAGTTATAGGACAGTTAGTGGCAGAGAATTAATGACCTTGCAGTTTCCTTTTAAAATAAGTGTGAGTAATTCTTACACAGTGGAGACACTTGTAGTAATGTTTAGTACACTTATTTATTTATTTTTTTTACGGCATCCGTGCCAATGCCTTTTTGCTGTGGATACACACGTACACTTCAGTTCCGCAGTGTTCTTTTACAGCATTTTTAATGCTAGCTGCACATACAGTCCCTCAAAGTAGGGATGAGGCATGAAGTGATGTAATCAAGTTTTCAATTACATTGATTAATATTCTTTGGAGGGTTCCCAGAGAGCTCTGAGAGATCTATGAGGTAGGATTTGGGAGGAAAGTGATGATTACTTTTTAGTATGTGCGCGAGGGAGGGTGAGTGAGACGGAGAAAACCTGATGAGTAATGTAGTTGGATGAAATAGGTTAATGCTAATAACTTATTGTCTCCGTGCCAACAACAGTTTTCAAAAAAAGGGGAGATTGAGAGAGGCTCACACAGGTAAAGATCTTTTCCAATAAGATCTTTATGTGTGAGCCTCTCTCAATCTTCCTTTTTTTTTTTGAAAAGAAAAATTTTGTTCTCACTTGCTCTGATGTAGGGTTTGATGTACTGTAGACAATTTTCACTGTAGAAGCAAAGACAGATTAAAAAATAATCTATTGGATTTTTCCCCCATTGGAATGTTTCCCTAGAATCACCACAGTAGTTTTCATGAGGAACAAATCAAACCTCATAAAAAATAATATATACATTCTGGAGCCTTGAATCTTTGATGTTTGGGGTTTATCAAGAATTAGTAATTTTTTTTTAGCTTACAGTTTTTTGGGTCTTTAAATTAGACGATTTAAAATTTGAGAAAATGTTGGGTTAAGGTTTCCTGTCCTTGATTTTGCATGTGTACATGATATTCACAAAGACTTGGGTAATATCGAATCAATGCCATCGTGTTAGGATTGTTAAAGTAGGACCCGAGTGCATGCACATTCAGAGGCAAATGGCTTTAACAAAGGAAGACACATTAACCATCGGGGTAGGCCTTGGGTAGACAAGCAGCTGGAGGAAACCATGACGGAGCAAGAGACATGATGCAACCAGGAATCTTAAATGCACTTTGGAGGGAGTGGAAGAGTCAAAGGAAGCAGAAGAGCAAATTACAGGTGAATGAGTGAAGCTGGGAAACGGAGCAGGTAGGAGCAAATGAGTAAATGATTAACAGCTGAGAAAGGAATAAGAAGGAGGAAAGAAACCCAAGCCTAATAAAACAGTAAAAAGAAAGAAATATTAATCTAAAGAAACAAATCCAAAACACAAATGACACAAGAGATAAACAAACATGGCAATAAATGTGAGTATAAACAGTAAAGAAATGATCAAAACACACAGACACCGAGGAAACTAAAAGTTCCTGACCAATGATACGTCAGACATTGAGCTTTCTTAAAGAAACAACAACATTTTCGCTATGCAGTACAGCACTCATAGTTAGACTTTTTTAGACTAATGCAGTGCTTCCCATAGATTTTCTTCTGGGCCCCCCAGTGGTTCCCAAAAACGAGTCCATGAGGTTAAAAGGCCTCGTGCCTTGACCCTGTTATTTAGTTCGGACCACAGATTTTTTCCAAAGATTAACGGCAGGCCTCTGGCTGGGTCACTCCACTTAATATTACTTCCAGCCAGAAACCCCTCCCCCCCAAAAAACATGTTGGTAAGATCAAAAAAATAATTCAAACCTAACTCTGCCAGGGGATGAATAATGCTGGGCTTCTATGTTTGAATTAGTTTTTTTTTTTTTTTTTTCTTGATTTCAATTTTGCTGCAAAGTATTGATCATTTTGTGTTTTTTTTTTTTTTTTTTTTTTTTTAAAAGGAAGAAAAAAAAAACCCCAAAACATTTCTAATATGGATCAACAAGTATTCTTTTGTCTGCAATCCATATTTAATTAGTTGTTTTTAAAACAACAAAAATAAAGCCAAAGTTAAAATGGCAACGATTTTTGAAAGGTGGAGAGCAGACTAAATGACCTTTGGTATAATTAGCTCCAGTTCAAATTTGCAGCCTTTGTGATGTTTTCATAGCTTTTATGTGTCTGGGTGTCTTAAGGATTAAAAACAAATGATCAATGTGATTTTTCTAGGAACTGGTGGGGAATTAGAGGTTAAGACATTGGGAAAATATAAATAAACAAGTCACAAAAGGTTAACCATAGAAACTCTCATGTATATTTTTGTTCATATATCTTGCATTATATTCTACCAATAACTTGCAAAATCTAATTACCTGCTATGGAGAACTGTATCTATACATTTGTGGTGAGACTGTGTGTTCAGGCTTAAATAAACACACATCTCACTGCCGCCTTATCGTGGTGGTTATAGACCCGGGCTTATTCTGCTCCACTGACAGCTACCTTTAGAGCTAACTAATAGCCCTGCCACCCACCTTTAATTGGAAATCTATGGCTGCATTTATTCTAGAGCACAGCTGACAAGCGCAAGTCTCCACGTTTATGTATTATCAAACTGCAAACAATCAATTGTGAGTAGACAGCACCTGATATTTCATGCCCAATGCCTTTATCAATGAATTAGCAGGCAGAAAGGATGGGATAGAGCGGCTGGGGATCAGATGGTAGAGTACATCATATGGAAGCACTCCTTTGGCTGTACACCGCCGTGATGTATGGTGTCATCATATGCAGCAGATGTGCAAAAGGTTAAAGGACAGTGGCTTTCAAGAGCTTCCAATTAAATGTTTGCATCCTTTCCCAGACCTCCGTGGCCTTCATCAGCTGAAGGGCTGATCCCTCTAAAGTGGTCCGCACATCTTTCAAACACCTTGTCTGAAAGGCAAGATAATTAAACTCACTCAAAAAACGCTGCTCAGTCGTAATGGTGACTCAATTTTATGTGGCTGCGGAGTAGCTACTTGGTCTGATCGAAAAACACAGCATGAACGATCCGACCATTTTAAATGTAATGTGTAAAGCAAACAGAATTAAATGTATTATATTTTGAATCCGAAAAAATGATAAGTGCAGAGTGTCAATACCTAATGTGGTTCAAATTTATGACATTCTTCCAAGATTTACATTACAATATATATAAAACTATGTTAAAACTTAAATTATATGAAACAGTTTTGATTCCCTTATATATATATATGTTGTTTTAAAGCGGCAATTTAATTTGCCAAGGGAAAGTACCTCATTGAAACAGCTACATTTAAGGGTTTTCAACCATTAATTTGGCTAGACTGTTGCAAGACCTTCACTTATTGATTGATTTTCTAATAAGTCAATCAATTAAAGGGGGTCCTTACAAGAGTCCTATTCCATAATTCTGACTGCCCATGGATATTCTCATTCAGGATTGTAGGTTAGATTGCAAAGTCCATGCTGTCATTAAGTACAGCAAGTTTTCTGGAAACACCAAAACAGTCTGAGACAAATATTGCTTCACCACTATGTTCATCTGTAGGTAAGAAATGTTTGACTTACAAGTCTTATGGAGTCTCAACTCACCACCTCATCTTGGGATCATCAAGTTTGGGTGAGAGGTTGTGGGGGCCTTGTTAGTGTTTCACAACTCTCCCATAACTGCCATCTTGGGTAAGTCTCTTTCTTTTTGTTGCATTATTGAACGTGTTGGTAGTTGGAGCCACCAAAGTGGCAACTTTTTAAGTTTAACGGGCAATATTTATTTTAAAACAGGATTTTTCTTCACTCCAAATATCTTCGGCTAATATTGAGCTTAACCATCAAAAACCTTAACAGAAAAAACTTAAATAAATATGTCATAGAAATTTTTCATGAAAATAATTTACACAGCTTCAGATGTTCAATGAATATGTTGTGTGTCAGGCCTAAAAAAAAAAAAAATCTAACAGCTTACGTTATGTTGCATCATCTAAAAACAGCTTGGAATTAACTATTGAGTAATGCAAAGTTAAAGCAAAATATATTAGCGGGTAAATTACTATATCATTTTGCCCGCAATGTTCAGTTTTTTTTGTTGTTTTTTTTTATTTTTTTTTTTTATAACAAATCTCATATGCATCGACTTATCATCTAAAATAACTCCAATAACATCAATTTTATGAGGGGACGAAACATAAAAGTGTTGCCTTTCTGCTGTTTGAAGCTTTATATCAAAGAAAATAAAAGTCCTGGCAATATATCACAAAAATACGGGCTGGTGAAAATCTTTCAATGTGTGCGTGATTGTACGTGTTCCACGCTCATCAGCACAGATGACAGCAGACCACCAGTTGCTTCTCTGCTGTCATGAGAATAGATCAGTAGATGCTTTGGTCCAACTCTGTGATGGAAAGCAGGGCGGACATTGGGCTTTGACTTACTGCGAGTAAAGACTGGGAGATTTGAGCTGGCGTACATTTAGATGTGAGGTTTTGTGCCTATTATTATATCATTTTACGCAGTGGAACCTGAAAGCACTAAATCAAGATTTTTTACAAAGCTTTTACCAACTAGATAAACCCATGCGTCATTGTTGGCCACTTTCTATTTCTCCATATTCACATGTATTTTGTCTAAAACCTTTGATTTGCTCTCACTCCAAAGACAAAGCAATTGTCTCAAGGCCCATGTTGTCAAAGTTTTACCACTACCTCTGTAATGTTGAATTTATAATTTTTTTTTAACCATTATTTTTTAATACAACATGTGCCTCTTCAGCAGAGGCATGCACATTTGTCAGGCTGCATGAGGGTTTTGAAAGGTGATAGATGACGAGTGAAGAATTAGCATAGTAATTGATAATTACTCAAAGATCAGAGGGGCCATTGTTTCTTAGACGGCTCAACATGTTTTCCCTCAGGTTTAGGTCAGCTCTAAAAGGAGAAACATAATTGAGTGCTTTGTGGCTTAATTAACGAGCTTGCTCTAATTACAGAAAACCGAATTAGGCAAAGGGCCACTGAAACATATGCGCACACTCGCAACTTCTTTTCTTCTGCCATGGTCCCATAAGTCATGTGGAACATGAGGAACACGTGACAAAGTAAGATTGCTGATGAGTCGATGAAAAGCTATTGAGTTTGAAATGTACCAAGATTCTTTATGAGATTTGAATAGATGGTTCTTTACTTTCTTTAGTATCTATTGTTATCATGAAATGATCTGAAAACTTGGAGCTGGAAGACATTACGTGTCCCACCACATTGGGCGCACAATCTTTTCCTTTTTCTGGAGCAGGAAAACAGCTGAAATATTGGTAATTTTTGACCAACAAAGTTACTAACCAGAGGACATTTTTTACATTAAAAAAGAAAGTACATCTTGTCACACTTGAAGTTGTATTTTTGTATTTCATGTATTTTTTTTTAGATAATTCCACCAAAAATGTAATATTCAGAAGACCATTACACCAAATGCACACAAGGCCTGGTTTTTATCCAATTTGTCTGAAATGACTTACACAAAATAAACCAATTGTGTGTTATTTTCACAACACACAATTGGTGGACAGTGTTGAGCACCAAAGAGTAGAGTTACCAGTTGGCAGTGGGAGTGGATGCCTCTAACGGTGAAATATATTTTCTTTACAAATGTGACAATTGTCCTTTAAATAAATTGTCCTTTAAATAATAACGTGTTATTATTAACACACATTGTTAATAAGGAGGTGGTAGTTGTAGAGAGCCCAGAAAAATGTTTAATAATACATAAGAGAAACCTACAAAAACAAAATCCAAGGTTGAAATTTTTCAGCTGAAGACCATGAATCTGAAGGAGAGCAGAAATACATGGGGGCAGATTGGAGCAGGTCTGAACCGTATTGAGCAAATGAACCAAAAAACAATACAAAGGGGATATACTCAGAATTGATGAGTGGAAGGAGAAAAAGCTGAGGCTAATGAGCAGAGTGGAAGCAACTGAGAGTCAAATCAGAGAACCGAGACGGAGGGAATCAAAGACAATGATTGGCAGAACAGGCACTGAACACATACTGGGAACTGGTAAGTAGTGCACAAACAGAACACAACTAAGCACTGCAAAAATAAAAAAATAAAAATAAAAGTCTCAAAACTAACAAAAGACTGGAAAATTCAGAGGCGGTAAGAAGACAAGTAGTAAAGGACAAAAGCAGCTGAAAAGGCCAGACTATTCAACCCAAAACAGGAAGCTGCTGACAGGAAACTGAAAACATTATAAACAGACATGACAGATTGTTACAGCCAACTGACGAGATACAGTGTCTTGCGAAAGTATTCGGCCCCCTTGAACTGCTCAACCTCTTGCCGCTTTTCAAAAGAGATGTTTGAAGCTTTTCATGCTTCAAACATACAGATCTAAAATTGTTATTTTGTGAAGAATCAACAAGTGGGAGACAATCGTGAGGTGGCACGAAATTTATTGGGTATTTTAAACCTTTTCAACAAATAAAAAACTGCAAAGTGGGGCGTGCAATATTATTTGTTTTTAATTCAAAGGCAGGATAAACATAAACCCAGTTATATATTTGCTTTTATATTTTCTCAAGTTATTGCATCTGAGAACCTCCTGTGACTTTGTTTATGTTCTTTGTGACTGATTTCAAAGTAAATCAACAAAAGAAATAGATGGAATATACTATATATTGACAGATGAACTATAATTTCTTAACACAAAATAGCAAGGGTAAGAATTAAATTTTGTGTTTTTGTTTTTCTATGCTTCTCCTTTTCTGCTAATTGATCGTCTTGTGCAGCCCTTTCTGCAGAGGCATACCATATTAACAAAGCTTGTGAAACATTTTTTCTTAAAATTTTACTGTTTGTAAAGAGCAGATAGACTGTGAGCTCTGATAAAGTCAAGAAATGCTTAAAATAGACATATTTGCAATAGACATCTAAAAACAAGTATAAATTCACATTTTATATTCGCACATAAAAGAAGAGTAAAAAGTTCCTAGATTACAGCAAATCCTCCCCCAACCATCTTTTCACGCTGCCATTTCAGGAGAGATTATTTAGGTCTAATCATTTAGCACACAACTAAACCGTGGGTTTAATTCTTTAAAGCTGTGGAGTTAAGGTGGATGCCGTTATGAACTGTTTCAAATGCAACTTAGATCTGAACCAAAACCTTCAGAAAGAGAATGGCGAAGAGGAAATGCCTTTTTAAGTAATGGAGTGAGTCCAAGCATACATCTAAATCAGCCAAGGAAAAAGAGTGTCTGAAGTAAAACAAGAAAAAAGATTTTAGGTCCTCTGACAAATGCTAAGGAGAACAGATGTCTCCATAGTCCAATTTGGAAAACCTTTGCAATTTTACAAAGTGTAGATGCTGACAGACTCATATCGTAGAAGACTAGATGTTTAAACTGAACAGTACAAAGTATTATACTGTCAGGTTGTTGCTGTTTTTTTTTTCTTCTCGTAGATTTGTTTGTTTTTCAGTTGAATTGTACAAAGTCCATTTAATGTCAGGTGAAAGCAAAAACAAAAACAAAAAAAGATTTAAAATATTTTATCATGTTTTTGAATGCTTGTAACATGGGTGTTGCATCACTCCGAGAACATTTTGTTGTGATAAACGGCTTTTGGGTTCGACCGCCATTCGTCACAGAAACGTACACACCCCTACGCAACAGACAGGCCACTCGATGTTTGCTTCAGGTAACCGCTGCAGGCATTAATTACAGGAAAAATGCCGTTTGAAGGAAGGCTTGCACTTTGACATCAATCCTCAAAGGAGGGATCCATTCCTAAAAAAACCCAAAACAAAACACAGGCAGTTTGGAAAAGTGCTTACCTTGTCATAGGTTCATGTTTCAGCTCCCATTGCTTGTTTTCCATAATATCAAACCACTTTTCAAGTAGCTAAATGCTTTCCTTGTATTTTTCACCACTTTTTCTTTTCCTGGATACATTCTTCTTTTTTCCAATTGTTTCATTTTGCTTCATTTATATTCTTAGCTTAAACGAAATCCGCAACCTCTTGGTGTAATCCTGCTCTGATAAGACCACAACCACATTAGATTGCTTCTCGTCTGCAATCTAATGTGGTGAAGGTGTTTTTCAAGCTAATGACTGGCACAATTCCTCTCCCTCAAATAATACCATCCCGTCAAATGTGAGCGAGATGAAAGGGAAGCCTGTGCGTAGAGAGGAGGGGGTAAAGCAGCTGTTTGTCAGCGAAGGACTGTCCATCTTTCTTATCGCCGCCTTTCTGCTGGACATGTTTGCTCTTCCCTCGCCCGCCTTCGCCTCTGATGTCAGACGGAGCGAAAACCCCGGGTGTTCGCCATCGAGATCCAGGGAACTGTTGGCGCGCTCTCGCTGGGCCTGTAAAGGCTCCGATTTCCATTTCAAAGCCGTCTCCTTTTTGCTGCTACAGTTCCATCCGAGGCAATTGTTAAACGAACATTCCTAACTGCTGACAATGCCAAAGATATTTTAAAAAAGGTAATAAAATAAAATTAAAAAAAAAAAGAAGAAAGATGGAGATGTACGCATCGGTAATGAAGAGAAGAGAAGGTAGTGCGGGCACGATCAAAGTTATGGTAATGCCTACGGTAAAAAGCTCGGGAGTGTGCTGGGCTCCTGGAACGGCGGGGGTCTGGGGCAGACACTGAACAACTGGAAAAGGACGTCTTCTGGGAAAGTTGTGTGGGGAGAGAGGAGGGGGATGTATTTATACGGTTATGTGGCGCTGCAGCTACGGATAGGCAGTTTCGAGAGTCTCCCGTGAGGAGGCACCTGGCAGCTTTTCAGCTGGTTTGCGTCCCTTTTTACAAGCTTTAATCATTTCAACAAGGCAGCACATGTTGAGTTTCTGTCTTTCAGAGACAAACCATTTGTCCTCCTCTCAGGGAAGGTTGATTTAGGCAGTTGGGAGACAGCTTGTACTCTTGCATTAGAAAAAAAAAAAATGTAGATTTTCAATTATATCTTTTTGGAGCAATAATTTTTAAGTCAAATGATGGGGAAACGTGTTAGCTGACAGAATCGACTGTTAAATGGGTTTACTGTGCCAACACACCGTATAGAATAATGACAGTGGCCAGTTTTCAATTGAATGTTCAAAGTCCTCAAAAATTTGGAAAAGGTCATCATCATGTAGAAACATCAGGTTGACTTTCATCTATGTAAGCAAAACTAACAAAAAAGAAGCCTATTTCTGTCACTTATCTTTAGCATTTGAGATTAACCAATGTGAAGCAATGGCTAAAAAAAAAAGACAAAGTCAAATATTGGAACTTTATAAGACTGAAAATGTGCAGTAGAGGAAAAATGCTACAGACGCCCAGCACCAAAACCAGACTCCCACAGTGTGATATAATTCGAGCATACAGCTGTTCTGTGATTGCCTCAAGTGTTTATTAGAGAACATTATGGAACAAACAGCATCGTGAAGACCAACCAAAACATCAGGCGGTTCAGAGATGAAGCTGAGGAGTTTAGAATCAGAGTTAGGTTACAAAAGCTTCTCACAGGTCACTGCTCAGTGATGGCATATGTTAAACTGAACGGAACAACTAAACTGATAGACTGGAATTAGAGTGTTCAATATAGCAAATTAGAAGTTTATTGTAACTCTGGTGTAGCTGCAGAACTTGCTGCTCAGGTGGAAGAGCATGTTCGCACTAGAAATACTTTATCTTTGGCTCTTTTGGAGAAGTGATGGGAAGAAACACGGCGCTGGGTTAAAAAAAAGCCACAAGACGCCCTTTTTAGAAGCTACAAGCTCGAATTTATGAGCACTAAACTTTTGGCCGACATTTACTACAAGTGGCAGAAAAGCAACGCTGCAGGTTAGCCTGAATACTTCATTGCTATCGTGACACAGAGTTCACATTTTTATTTACAAAAAGAAAAAAAATATATATCTTTTTCCTTCTATTTTACAACTCTGGAAAACCTTATGATGGGCCATCGAACAGAACGTTTTGAACTGTATTTCAGTGTTTTAGTTGCATTGTTATACAACTCTACTTTACACTGACAGCTGTTTGAGCGTTCAGAAAGAAAGGTCACAGATAGGAAGCAGCAGCAGTCAAAGCAGTCACTTCTTTGAAATCAACTTCATTGTACGACCCATAAACTCTTAAATGAAGATAGAATTAAATTAAGATTCATTAGTGCAGTGATACAACAGAAATGACAGTGTAATTACGGCTTTCATAGCGATAGGTCTTGTAGCTGTGAGGGCATGGGGGGTACTTTACAGCGTTCCTCCCTGACATTACTTGCCCCCATCCAGCAAATCTAGTTTAATGTCTTTCATGTACATTTGAGGTCTAAAGTAAATTAAAGACTCAGCCGTAGAACAAAAGTATTTTTAATTAGAGTTCAAACACAGTTAGAAAGTGTAACACAATCACACATCAATTCTCCAAGACAGCAGCCACACATTTATATTTTTACACGCTTTGACGTGACAACTGTAAGGCCTTTTGCCTGTCTTAGCTGGAGTCATTCTGAGCCAACAAACAGTCTGTGGCTCTTATCCTGCCTCTTCATTCGTTCAGATCTCATGTCCCTCCAACTCTACAATTATTGTATTTATTTCACGGCTCCCTCTTGTTCTTCGATCGTGCTCACAGGGGACACAGCTGTCGCTCCAGAAACCAAAGTCCTCCTCCCACATTCCCTTTTATTTTTCCCTCTACGTCATTTTTTTTCTCTTTTTGTTGGTTTCTTTTGACTTTCTTTTTTACTTCTTACTTCAGGCTTCGTTCAGTTTTCTTTCTTTAGGCAAATTAAAGTTTGACAGCTTCTGAAACCTCATTTTCTTTTGCACTGTTTAAATTAACAATTTAGTTGTTTTCAAGTGAGATTCTGTGAAGCTGTCATTTTTTATTTATTTATATATATATATATATATATATATATATATATATATATATATATATATATATTTTTTTTTTTTTTACTTTTACATTTGAAACTGGATACAAACAATGCATAAAAAGACATCTAACATTTTTTTTCTCCATTAAAACATTAGAAATATATATTTAAATATATACAGTAAATATATATTTACTGTTTATATTTGCATTTACACACCTCTGTGTACGCAAATACAGGTCGAGTATTTATTTAACCAAAATATTGCTTTTCTAAAGATTCACAGTATTATAAGAATGTTACTCATTTTTCCTCATGCCAAAAAACCCCCCAAAAAATCCAATCTGTTCATTTAATGTTTGAGCCCAAAAATAAAAATAATAAAAAAAAAAAGGTCTTAGTTAAACATTAGAGAAAATTCAGCCCTGATGCTAAATAGTCAAAGCGAGTTTCAAAGCCTTTCATTTTGTCTCGGTGTCTGCAATCGTCCTTTCATCTTCCCGCAGGATACTGACAGACTGATCCAGGTGCACATGGCAAACACTCATTCATCTCCGACTTATCATTTCTGCCATGATACCCAGCTCTCTAGAGCCACACCGCTCTCCTGAGCAGGGCACTTTGGGATGTGACTAATGCTTTCAGCGAAGGTTCTGGTTTGTCTAATCCGCCTCGCCTTCCAGGATGCGAGTTAAATTCCTTTAACTGTTTTCTGGGCCTGATCACAGCAGGGTTCTATCTGCTTGTCTGGTTAATATCCTCGTCTTGCTTTTTTTTTTTTTCATACAGCTTTAGTCACACACAGATGCCATAAAATGTTGGTACCTCTCCCTCTGACTCTATTCCTTTATCTTTTTTTTTTTTTTTTTTTTTTTTTAAAGAAAGCTGAAAAGGAAAGGTGGTATTTGAAAAAGAGGGATTCACAACTTGTTGTATCTGGGCTGGGACTGCACATCATTATATCTAACAACCAGCCTTGTTGTTTACCCTCCTGTGTATGTTCCAGAAGTTGTGTAAAAGTCTTTCCTTTTGAGCTCGTTACTTCCAAATACAGACCATAATAAACTCCCAGCTCCCAACGCTTGCCTCCGTGGAGAATTCTGCTTTAATTCTCCTAAATATAGGCGCTAAACAATGTTTAACTTTAGGTTTATTTAGTTATTGGTGAAGAAGGAAAATCTGTGTCGAATGGGGATAAACTGAAATGACACCATGAATTTTAAATGGGAAGCCGTAAACACTAAGCAGAAGAAACATTTCACAGTATGACTCTCTTTTGAATGGTGTTTTATAGCTCACCATCAAATTCACGTCACCACCGTACAACCGTGAGGTGTTGTTGCTGTTGTTGTTCTTGTTTTTGCTGTTAGCGATTGCATTAATGGCAATATCAAAGTACAAAACTGTGAAAAAATAAAGCAAAAAGACAAAACATGAATAAATAAATAATAATAATAATAATAAAAAAACCTGGAATAATTAGTCCCACTGATGAATTCTCAAAGCTTTTAATATTTTTGCAAACACCCTCTACAAAGTTTGATCAGTATATTTTATTGATGTGCTTCACTGTAACAAGAAAACTGAAAAATGACAAACCCGAAAATGATCAGCTCTTCTGACATTTAAATATCAATAGTGTGTGTAGTCAACTTGGAGGTATATGCATTAGCTCATTAGCTGGCTTAAAGACCCGAATGCAGCCTAAAGGAGGACCTGCAAAACACTCAGACCAAGATCTTTCAATTGTTCTTCAAAATGCTATTACACTGCTCTTTTTTTATGATCCTGTGAACAATATGAAGGCTCCCAGAGTCTGAAGCAACACAGTGACCCAACCTGATGCTCCCGTCGCCATGTTTAATAAGGGGAACTGCATCTTTAGGGTTGAAGGCATCTCCCTCCTTTCTCCACACAAAAGCAACATGCCCACAGCGCTCTAGTTTAGTCTCATTACACCAAGGAACAGACTTCAAAAACACTTTATCATGTTCAAAATGTTCATGGTCAAACATTAGATGGGTATTGATGTGGTTAATTTCTCCACAGAAATAAACCGTTTTGTTTTTTTAAATTTTCTTATGGTGCTACGTCTGATGATCACCAATGTTTAACACATTCTGTTCTCTTCTAAAATTTTACACTCATTCTTTGTTTTGTTTCACATTTGTGGACTGTAGGGTCGCTGCCCATCTGGAAGTTGAATCTCTGCTCCAGTTTTAGGTTCTTGGCACCCTATAGCAGGTGTCCTTGCAGCACTGCCCTGTGCTTAGTTTAATGTATCTTTTCATCAGCTGTGCTAATCATGTATCGCAGCAGAATCGTGCTGCCACTAAGACAGCTGGAGCTGCACTGAGAATAACTGACACACAGGTGGAGCAGCTGGGTGACTTTTGAAGGCTAATGGTTGCACTGAAACTTATTTTAGTGGCTCAGTCAAAGTCAAGAAATAAATTCAGTTGATAATCGCTGACAAGCCGAGAGATGCATCACAAGGAAGGAAGGAAAGATGGAAGCGAGGTGGGGAAGTCGCAACCCTAGCACAGGAGGAAATAAAATTGTATCAATGAGAGCACAAAGAACTTTGAAACATAGAAGAAGTTTTACATGTACTTTTCCAAACTCCTCTTTTCTTTTTCCAAACATATCCAGAGCTGGACAATACTTTTATCACACTCTACAGTCTTTGATGCAGACATTTTCATGAACGAATTGTGCTTTTAATCCATACTTTAACATACTTTGACTCTGCACATACCCATGCTTAAATTAAGCTAAATCAATCTTGATGGTTGAGACACAATGTTTTGTAATGATTTCCTTTAGAGGAAATCACTTAGGATTCCTCAAGCAGGTGTTGGTGTAATTTTATTCGACCATATTCATCCTTCCTCTCTGACTTTTACTGTCTGAGACTTTACTCACTTCTCAACTCAACCAACCAACCACCAAACAAAACAACATGATATGTTGTTGCCTCAAGCAAAAAAAAATAAATAAATAAATAAAAATTAAAAAAAAAAATATATATATATATACATAGCAACTGTACTTGCCATTTCCCAACGATAGATATGATGCTATTTACAATCTGGCTTCTCCCTGTGCTGAGAGAATATGAGGCCATCTCCCATGGCCTCTGTTTGCAGTTGTTGCTGTTTGCTTGTGCACACAGGAAAGGTCAGAACAAATGACCCTCAACATCCCTACATGGAATCAGGCTATAGACATATGCACAAACACCCACAGCCTTGAAAGACATCCAGGCCTATATGCAAAAGCACTGAGCAATCTAAGAAATGCCCTCACCTTGACCTGGAAAGCCCACATATGAATTTGCATGAATGGGTCCAGCTTTCGAGCTACGAACCTCTGCACTGCTGTACGTCCGGCCACTAAAAGCTCGAACTTGTCTCGTTTCAAGTCGCCTGGGAGGAGACGCAGTGTTGATATGGCACTTTGCCGGTACATTTCATCTCCGCCAGTCTTGGATGTCATGAAATATTGAGTGCGATAGTATTCAAGTGTGAAGAAACATTGGTCTCAGGACAGAATAGAGGAAAAAACCTATAACAAGATTTGAGGATTGAGGTTTGATAGTATTTTCAGGTGGGAAAGGAGGAGACCTAAATGTTCAATATTAGAGATATTCTGCTACGATATTGACACCGTCTCGTCTCCAATTGGCTCTCCAAAGGATTCTTTTTCCTTCAACTTTCCAACATCATGTCACATTGCAACCACAAACTTATGCTTTGCCTGTTATTTTAGGTGGATGGCCATGTCTTGTTACACATATTGTGTGATTTCTGGATGACGGCGCAAAAGGTGCTCTGTGAGACGTTCAAAGCTACAGATAGCATTATAGAACCGTCGACAACCTCGTGTCACCCTTGATAGTTATGTGCAACGTTGTATCGATCACTCATATAAGATACTGCTAAGTTAAATTTAGGCAACCAAATGTGGAAGTATTTTAGGGGGTGTGAGCACATCCAGAAATCTCTGTGAATGTATATTCAAAAAGCAACACGCAAAAATCCTGCCCTAAACGACATGATTTGCTGCAGCTGAACAATTCTAGCCTTGCTGATATATATGTGTTCCTTCAATAAATGTGATTGCTTGTAGGTGTATAAGAAATGTATTCATCAAACTTCCAATTTTTCCATTAATCTCGATTATTGCTGTGGGAGTTTAAGATGAGATAACATTGATTGGAATCGTAACCTTGTGTACACATCTCCTGATGATAAAAAAAAAACAGCTTATTATAGTGAGCCGAAATCCAATGATTAAAAGAAATCCTTTTTAGCATGAAGATGGAGTGTTGTTGTGAGGATGTTAATGTAAAATACAGGACAAGAAAACTGACTCTTTTGTAGTCGGCAGAGTTTTAGAGATTTATAATTTTGGTTGAGGAAACTGTGTATCTTAACATAAAAAGCTATGCATCTAGTGAACAATTTTTTTCAAATGGCAGTATTGAAAAACAGTCATAAATACTAGAAATTATAAAAAAAATAAGATGTCTCCTTTTGTACAAAGTAAAATACACAAAAATACTTTAAAATAAACAATTAAATTAAAACAGTACAAAAAACAAAAATCCTCTCTTAACTAAAATAATTGAAAAGTGGTATCCAAAATCAAAACAAAAGTCTAAATATCTCAAAACTGTCAGAGCTGCCAGATGTAAACTGTTTTAATTGCCAGACACTGTGATAGTTTAGTAAATAGCAATAATAGATGGACACTTTGTGACTAAAATCATTTTAAAGAGAAATATGAAATGATTGTTGTGCTGAAAATGTTAATTTAGAGAACGTAATTGTCCTCATGTGGGAGAACAACATTTTGGGTTAGACACACAAAATATACAGAACCAGGTTGAATTACAAACCTTCACACGCAAACTGTGTGTTTGTAACACGACTTGATGTTTCACAGAATTCAGATACATTTAAAGGCAAAAATAAGAGAACAACAACAACAACAGACTAAGAAAAAACAAAATAAAACCAATATCACTGTTAGATTCCCTGGTATATATTACAGTAGCACTATAGCCCAAACCTGTTTGAAAAATTACTATTTCAAACATGCAATGGAATGCAGCTACATTCATTCATCACGACATTGGTTGATGCCGCATTTGGTATTTGGAGACGGTAAAATAAATATGTATCTTCCACATATGCTTTCCTTGAGCTTCTGCTGAAGGTAACGTCCAAATCCGTAAGCTGTTTTTTTATTAATTTATTTATTCAACAAGGACATGTGCTGGTACCATCTGCTAATTCAGATTCCATGAACGACACTGACCTGCAAGCAGACCAAACATTCCAGCAACGTTTTTTAGAAACGGTTTCACACTTCATGTCTGACTTAAAAGAAACGGCAAGAACTTTGTTTACTGCTGAGTAACAAAAAGAAAAAAAGAACTCCAACCAAACTTCAGGCTAGTTAAGACTGCATATATGCTGCTTGGGCGTCCTTATGTATTCACTTTAACCCTAATTTAGAGTCCCTAAATTGCAATCAGATGGTTTAGGGTCCCTAAATTGGGGTTAAAGTAAAGCGTGTAAAAATTCCAATTCAGTGAACATCACACCTTTTTTAAGTTGGTGTGATCGAGCAGTAAACCATGCAAACAATTTGGACAGTTGGAACAAAACATTGTGCATCCGAGTGCACACACACACACTGTACACAAACACAATAATACATGCCTCTGTAATTTCTGCCGTGTATCTGCAAATATACCACGACTCCATTTGTGTGGCTGTCGCCTGTAGGTAATCCTCACTTATCTGTGACTATGAAAAAGTAAGTGAACCCTCAACTCTCAAATATCCCTTTGCAATCAGACGGTTCTTTGGTGCGCAGTGAACCGCATCGCCCTCGCTTCCTCACTGGAATGTTGACTAACACACATATCCACACATATCCCACTTCTCCTCTGTGTCCCTTTTCTCAACCCTGTAATCCCCCCCGTCTATACTCCTAAACAGAACGCAGCCGAACAAACCTGTGTACCACGCTGTGCAGACTGGTAAAAGCCACAGGGAGCCCCCTGACCTTATCACAGCTTGCTCAATCTCCCTGCATCTGAACTGCAGCAGAAGGACGCAAAGTCACTCTTTTCCCTTGGCTGACATTCCTGTGCCCAACACAGAAACACACGTCAATCAGTTTGGCTTGTCTGCAGTACAGCTAACCCAAGGAGTAAATTGCCAAATTTACTCCTTGGGTAAATTTGGAGCTAGAAGCTAGTATTTCAGCTTCTTTTTGGAAATGTTAATTATCTGTATTTGGAAAAATACAAAAAAAAAAAAAAAAAAAAGTTGTGTGAGGAGGGATCAATAATGTTTACATTTATGTTGAGTTTCATTGCATTTTTTTTTTTTACCAGTTAATGCAGGAGATATAAGAAAAACAGTAATCAGGTCTAAAATTTCCTTCTAAAACCTGACCTTATTCTGTGTTTTGAGGCTGCTGGGTTCGTCACTCTTTCTCTTTGCAAACTTAAGGTGGTTTAGATCTGATCAAATTCTACAGCCGCACAGAACCAGATGTAGGAACACTTCAAATTTGTACTGCTCATAGAGCCATAGCAGCAGGGCTGTAATGAGCTCTCGAGAATCAAAATCTCATGGCATTCCTCATCAACGAGAAGACTTTACCCCAAGGCGCTGTCTGGATTGCAGTTTAATCTAAAGTAAATTCAAGTTTTATTTTGGGAAATGAGGATTCGTCCTTGAAGCTGTATACTAGACTCTTATTTTGAAGCAAGACAAGATGTCTATTAAGAGTTGTTGCACCATTTCTGTTTGATCAATTGTTAAGCTGGTTACAACACACACTGTCTCATTAGCATTAAAAAAAGGCTTTTAGAAATTATGTGTGTGACAACATTCTGCATCACAATGTCCTATGTGGGAGGAGTCTGTGAAAAATATGAGCACAAACTAAAATTGTAAGTGCTTTTGTTCAAGGACCTAAGTGAATGACACCAAATGATAAAGGTGAATACAGGATTTGATCAGAATTTCATGGTTTCTGTGGATATTTAATAAATAGATGAGTAAACTGCTATAGAGGCTGTATAGTTTTCAATCTCTTACAAAAACGTAATTGAGAAGTTCTATGTCAGTGAGAGCTATTAATAAAGAGGGCTGGAAAACAGACATAAATTACATAGGCATACCTATTAACTGTCTGCTGACTAAGACATTCAAGCTATTAATGAACAGGAAGTTTGTCTACGTCTTGAAAAGGGGTCAGTTGCTAAACTAGAGTTATTTATGACATTTATTGCAGTCAGAGGTAGTTATAATTCCTCCTTGTAGCCTTTTTATACGCTCAGTTTTGAAATATAGCCTCTCACCGTCAAGCACGGTTGGCATTATTTACATTAGCATGGGTTGTTTATTCCTGCCCATCCCACCTTCTCGCCTCCTCCATCCCCTCCTACCCTTTTCTCTCCATCCTTATTTCATTTTCTCTCCCCGTGGTGATTTACCTCCCAGACCTCTATTTACCTACCACTAACAAATTGGGTTATCATGCTCCACCACTCCCACTGTTCCTTCTCTGCATCCCCTTCCCTCCGACTGGTCTGCACGTTCGCCCCTCGTTGCTGGCTCCGTCTCCTCCCTCAGCCGAGGCATCTGGCTTATGAGCCACCGTGTCAAGGTGAGAGATGGTGTCTGCCACGGGGTATGTGCTCGTAAGCCGGCAGTGTTGGGATTCTGCGTGCATTCGTACTGTACACGTGTGAAGGGATGGCGAGGCTGCCGTGTCGTTCCACATTGTTGCTGCCTTCTTTTGGCCATGACAGGGTGTCAGGTGGCTAGCCTGTGACAGGCTGTCAACAAGTGTGTGTCTCTGGAGGCTAAACCACAAATCCATCAGCTAAAGCTCAAGGAAAATCATTTATTGCATCCGGAGGCATTGTCTTAACCACCTAAGCTCGCGAGTGTCCTTTTACGTCCACGCTGCCCCCTCGAATCTTTAGATAGGGCCTAATTTTTCCTCAATGTGTGCTTGTGTGTGTGACACCAAATTCCAGCTATTGTATCCATGCTGGGTTTAAAAAGTCAATACAGGCTTGACATTTAAACTCGTGAGTGTGAAAGGCCGAGAGCAGCTGCATACAGTAAAGTGAGCTTTACAAAGAGATAAAGGCTTTCTCAGAGCCCTTAATGTCAAGAGGTACTCCATACAGAACGGGTGGAGGGTAGATGTATGATGTAAAGTGCTTCCATGCTTCACACTGAAGTGGGTGCCTCTTCCTTTAATTGCTTCACAATGTTGTTGAATTTGGATCAAACAGTTTTACGTCTGTGCCACGTGATTGGTTTGTATGATTGTTCCAATCTTGACAATGTGGGCTACATTTTTACCAGGAATCAGTCAGTCAGTTATATGATGTTAATACCAAAGTTAGCATTGAAAAGGGTTGACTTTGTGTCTGCTAATACCCTTTGTGTTGATTACGCTGTAACATTGACATGACATTGGTCTCCACGTGTTATTTAAAATCCACTAGTAATTCAAATAAAGAGCTGGGTTTTATGAAGTAAAACGAGGTTCCTAGAAGCTTTAAAACAGAAACAAGCCCACGCATCACAGATACTACGCAATACTTGAAACGGGTTGCATTTTCCAAATATTAATTTTTTTTTTCCCTGTTAGACACCAAGATTTGACTGGCTTTCTCTTTGCGGTTCTTCGGCGTCAAACTTTTGGAGTTTTGATTTTGGGCAAGTTTAGATGAATATGTATATTTTCTTGCAGGAACTTTATAATCGCGGAGCTCAAGGAAAATCTGCCACGATTCAAAATTCAAAAGTGTAGGTTTGTTTTTCAAAAGTCGGTAAGAATAAAGTGCCCTCTAATTTTATGAGATTTAGAGACCAGTGGAAAACAACATATTAAAATAAAATGTCATAAAACAACAACAAAAAAAGTCCAAATTAAAAACAAAACATAAATCAAGCTATTTCACCTTTCATTAATTGGAACTGTAAAGACATAAATACGATTTTGTAAAAAATAAAAACAAAAAGTATATGGCATATGGTAGAATAAAAAATAAAAAAAATCAGTTTGAAAATATCATTCTGCATTAAATGATTGACTTATTGAATGGGTTTTAGTCATCTTTAGAAAGGGTTGTAATAAGTGCAGAGGGGCTCCTTGGTCTTGCATGGATAAGCAGGTTTAGACAACATTTTGACTGATTGTAGAATGTCCACCTACTGTTTTTTTCCCTTGAAGTTCTTTTTATTTTTTAGATTTTTTTTGTTTTTTACCAGTCAGAAAACCTTTTCCCGATCTGCCATCCTGTGCAATGCTGAGCACCTGTTTCCAGCCGAATTATTCTGTCACCACCACATTTGACAGAGGAGATGGTGTTGGAGAAGTAATTCTCGGTGCCGGGTCCCCTTCCTCGTGTGCAAGAGAGAACAGTTCGATCTGAGAATCAATTATAGTCCTTTTGGAAACTTCCATCAGGATGTCATTTGTCTTTCAGTGAGAAATTGGTTCTGTCTAGAAACCCTGAAGAAATGGAGAACCTGGGATCATACTGGTTTCTACTTGGTACTGTAGCTGCTAACGGCTCAAATATTCTTTAGAATATATAAATCTGTCCTGCTTTCAAAAGAATAGTTTAAAAGCTTATTTAAAAAAAGAAAATATCTTAAAAAAAAATAGATCAAATTTCCGATTTTTTGTTGAGATATTAATTGCGGACATTTTACAAAGAGATACTGGCTGAGTTCATCACAATTTGATTTGGTAACATTTTAGCCTATTACAAAAAAATGCTTAAGAACTCCAAATGAGTATATTAGATGAAGCATGTTTTTCTGAAACAATAAAATATCATCATGTGCAACTAAAAAAAATAGATCTGGTTTCTAGAAACACAATCAAATGCAAAAAGGTTACCGTCCTCCATCTTTGTAGTTCATTCGCACAAGGAGGTGCTTGAAATCTCAGTAAATCATTTACAAAGTAATTCATTATTTACAGTAAGTACAGCACTGTTGCTAAGTGATCCAGTCATTTTTAAGGAAAGAAGAACATTTTGCGCTTCATTTAGAAATCATTGTATTCATCAAGCCCAAGGTAACCGCATCCGTCTGCCAGGACGTTTTAGAGCACTTCTTGCTTCCCCCCGCTTAGAAGCCCTGTGGAGATGCTGATTTAATCTGCCAGCAGAATTTGACATCTGGACACACTGCCAAGTCCACAATTACCAGTTTATTAACTGCGGCATCAAAGTGCTTGATTTGTCAGCAAACTCTCCTGACCTAAATGTTGTAGAGAATCTATGGCGCCTTATCAAAACACGGAGAAATGAGGGAGACACCAAGCAACTCGGCAGACTCGCAGGTAGATCACCTCCATGCCGTGTTTTGTTTTTTTGTAAATTACTTTATTCATTAGAAACTCGACAGAAAGAAGGGCAGAGAGAGAAGGGGAGGACATGCAGGGAATGGCCCGATGCTGGGAATCGAACCTGGAACATTTACATCGAGGACTGTAGAGTATGTATGCAGCACGTGCTCTACCACTGAGCCACCTGCTGACATGGTACACTGCTTTATTGGTGCAATCCAAGCAAAATTGCAGCAATATGTTATGCGTTACTAAGTTCATACTCTGTAAAGTTCATGGACATAATTTGCAGTAGATTTACATTTCTCTATACATTAAAAAAAGTGTTTTTATTTTATTTTATTTTTTTGAGAAACTTGAGTTTTATGTTTTGGGTTCATCAAAATCAACAAGAATAAACGCTTGAAATATGTCGCACACCCCTGCCAGGGTATAAATATGATCCACCTGGTGAATTAACAAACATAAAAACTAAAACATTCTTGCCATCGCGATGCCAGTTCCTATTGATACGGCATGAAAAGCGTAAGATTTGTCTTTTCTTCCATATCTGTAAAAAACAGCTCTCCTTGCTGGATCTATTACTGGAAGCCAGCAGGTTCTCACAACTCTGATAAACCAGAATGAATATCCAAGTCCTGATTGGCTCTTTGAAGCACAAAGGGGAGGATCTACTTTGGGAAATGTATTTATATCAAAAATTAAGAAAAGAGGCAATATTTGCTACTACAAAATGGTCCAGTGCTACTGAACCATTTTTTTTGCAGAAAAATCAATGGTTTTGTGCTACTTTTATGAAGCATTAAAAAAAAAAAGAAGAATTAGCGTAAGTAAGTTTCTTAATTGCTAGCGATATTTTATTGATGGCTTTTTAAAGCATTATGTTCCACGACCCTTGGCTCCTCACAGTCTCCTGCAGAGCGTGGTTTTTCTTTTTCTTTCTCCTTTTTATATTCTAAAGCTGAGTTTGAAAAATAACAGTGATCAACCTCACTCCATCACGGCGTCCATGGTATTAGAACAGCCTGCCTGAGGTGAGATCAGGCATGCTGAATCAATATATTCCTAAGTTAGTTTGAGAAACTTCTGCAGCCTGACATTTTATGGAGTCATTTGTAAAGGCAAAAATATTTTATATGTTATATTCCATCTACTGCTGTGCTTTAGTAGTTGTTTTCTTTTCTTATGTTGAGCATTTTGTAATGTGTTCACAAAACTTATTCAATGTGACTTTTTATTCTCTTCTTTATTCCCCTCTTCAGTATGGTTTCCAAATATATAAGTATATATCGTTTTTACACTTATTGCTTAGGATTTATGACTGAAAATCTTACATAGGCACATTGTGACAGATTTACTCGGATGTTTTTGCAATAAAAGTAGGTTTTGGTGGTAAGACTCTTATGTTTTGTTATGTACTGGCTCAGCATATGTCTTCATATTTTTAACAAGTAATTATTATTTCATACTAATTGAAATAAGTTACATTTAAACATTTTTGAGGAATACATTATTCCTCAAAAATGTATCATTTATATATTGTCGTTTAAAATCCTACCTCTGATATGCTTCCAGAAGGTGAACCTTCATTCATTTTCTATGGAATTTCATTGGAACATTTATATTTTGCAGACCACACACGACTATATCACATGTGTCATCTCTAAAGGTTATGTGAAACAGCTGCATGTAATACAAGTATTAGCTTTTTATTTTAACTACAACGGACTGTTCTAACTACCTGGCCAACATTAACGGCAACCTAGGAACCCAGCAACGAGGGGTTTTCAATCAGAACAAAAAATATATAACCTTCCCAGAACTGCTCCATGCAAAAGAAGTATGCAAAACCAAAAATAAAGCGTATTGGTCAAAAACATCCAACGCATTCAGCCTCTCAAAAATCTTCACATTTGCTCCAGATCTGGTTCATCAGTGCTGGATCTTCTTTTTTTTTTTGGCAATATAATTAAATTTTGCATTAAATTTAATGTTGAGAAAGGGAAAGCAAGGTGATCGACTTCAACATTCTTCTCACTTCAGCCAACGTCTTCGGACACAGCAGCCATCGACTCGTCTGCTCTCAACTACGCAGAAATCCATACACACAACTGTGACGGGAGCTCCCTTCAGCATGTGGGACATGTCAGAAACTTTATGAATCCGAAGCCCACCGACTTGGAAGAATGATGTGATTGGTTGATTTGACCAGTCTGTCATGGCTGATCAGTCACAGAGTTGGCATTGCAAGGCACACTAAGGATTTTGCAGAGGGAGCGTCATTTAGAGAGCTGGAGGATTCCTGAAGTGAAAAAAGGAATGCGCTCGCAAGAGGAAAACTGTCTTTGAAAACACTGATTGTACGCTTAAGTTAGTGTAACATATAATTCAGATACAATATGACAATTTATTTCAATGAGTATTCAATCAAAAAACCATGTTATTTATTTAAATCTAGAGAAATCTCATTCATACAAAATGTGTATTTTTTTATTTTAATAATTATATTCCCTCAAAAGCTTAATTTATCAATTATAACACAAAGAAAAAAAAAATTGAATGAATATCTAAAACGTTTTTTGTTGTTTTATCCAAAGTGTCGAATAACCAGTTCAGTGATACTGATCAAAGTCAAAACAAACTCACTGGATCCTTTCGGGTCACTTCTAATCTGGACGGCCCACCGAAACCTGAAAAGAATCTCGGCTGCAGTCGTTATTCTCCCATCTGGTGAACTTTACTTCTCTGAGACCTCAGAGGTATTTTCAAAGGTGTGTGTGGGCAAACAAAGCAGCCAGAATGATAATTACGTATTCCCCAATTGTTTGATTTCTTTCATCTTTTTCTAATTTATTTCTCCTTGGTGCTGCTGAATATGCATCCAAACCCTTTTATTCTTAATGAATGATAATAGTGCAACATGAGGGTTTGACTGGGGCTATTGAACTTAATTAATTCAGAGAACAAGAGCCAAGAGGCATGCTAATAGTGATTGATTGAAGATCTTTAAAAGGGTATAAAAGTGCTAAGAAAAGGACTTTCCCGACAGCGGCTTCTTTATCGAAACCAAATAATCTGACGAAGGACGTTCGCTAACCTGGATTCACACATAGACCGATGCAGGTACATTGTCAAGCTTCTTCCTAGCCACAGCTGAGGGAAATCTCATTTTAATAATGCACATGTCAGAAAGTATTTTACGACTCACCTACATTGATTTATTAACCCGCGAGTAACGTGCGCACCAAAAAAGCAAGGCCGCCTTGTATTTTATTTCACAGTTATAATAAGATAAATGTCATTGGACACATATATATATTTTTATTTTATTTTTCTCAGCAAGATTACACACGTTTCTTTGGGGTTCTCAAGCTCCTTAATAAATCAAATTCAAAAAGGTTTTCTTGTGACAATAGGATTTGCCAAACCCGGGAATAAATCCCCAGACCGACAATCTTTACAGCACTTTCTGCGCGGGAGAATAAAAGTCAAGAATCTGAGAAACAGTGGAGTTTTAAAGGTGAAGGTTACACACGGTTAGAACGTTTCAGATTTTTCCTACACACATACACACATCCTTGTTCTTCCATGCACAGGCATACACACCCACACACCCATGTTTTGACTTAACCCAGACATTTTCCTCTGGGTTAGGCATAAAACGAGTCTATTCCTAATCCTAACCATGACATGAACTTAATTCACACCATACATCTAAACCATTTTTCTCAAACTGTTGGTCTCCAGTGTGTCATAACTGCAGCAAAAGTGTAATTGTATGTGCAATAAGCACATCAAAGTAATAGGCTTTTGCAGATGTTGACATATCACCATGTACAAAAACAACAAAGTGCTACACCAGCATTGTAACAGTAATCAGTGTCATTTTCAGAGCCGTAGGAACAATCATTGCTTTTCTATTCAAATAAAAGCATTTAGATTATTTTTTTGTTTTACATTTTGGCTGAACACATGGGAACTTTGGTATTTCCACATACAATGAGAATCTGATTTATATTTTGAATGTTCCTTTTGTTGTCAGACAAGTGGGAGCACAACATTTTAACCAGCAATTAGAATAAGTGTCATTTTTACGCTGTAATTATTCGTGTTGTTTTCTCCACAACTGTTGCATATTAAGTTACAGTGATACATTTTAGCGGAAGTAATTAATTTGTCTAGTCAAGTCGACTCCCGGGTCATGGCTTCAAATGTAAGAAAGAGAGTTAAGAAAACTCCCATCTGTTACCTCTCAAAATAAATCCAGTTTTTATCCCACTGGTTTGTTCTCGACATTAAATTCACAGCTACCCGCTCAGCTGTGACGCTGACGTCGTTTTCCATAAAATGCTGCACAAGACCAGATGCCTCCATAACATCATAAAGAAAGGCAGAAGATTTTTTTTTTTGTTTCTGTTTTTCTGTTCAGGAAACATCCCTGATGAAGTCTTCCCTCTTCAGTAACGAGCGAGTACTTAGGCCAGTTGATCAATGATTTAGACAAACGAGGCAGTCGCGCTAATCGGCATGTGTGGTTTACAGACCAGCTCACCCCATTATCTGCTGGCCCCTCTGTTTGGTGACGCCGTGCGGCTGTGTGAAAAGCAGACAGCATGTTGGCCCCTTCGGATCGAGGTCAGCGGGAAGTGCCTCGGTCCGCACAGCTAAATATCTTGTTGAGCAGCCAGGATAGGTGGCGGAACTGCCAGCAGAGACGCAATCTGGCTGTCACAGAGGAGACTGAGACTTAATAAGAGCACGGCACTGATAACAGCTCACAGCCTGTAGGAAGCCTGGGCAAGCGAAGCACTTTTACTGGTGGGGGATCTGGCCCCTTGGGGCCTGCTTATAAGAACAGATGAATATGACTGTCACTGTCACCGTATGTTTTCACTTTCTACGTTCTGTCAGGGGCGTGCGGAAACTAATTGCTTTACCTAATATCTTGCTTTTACAAAGTAATTACTTTCAGTCAGAGAAGATGATTGTCAGCACCGGATTCAAGCGTATTGCAGTACTCAGTGCAGAGACGCTCTTGAATGAAAAGTGTGTGTGTGTGTGTGTTGGGGTGGGGGAGGGGATTCACTGGGGTGCATTCATAAGCTTAATGTTTTCACATTTTCTGACATTACAACAACAAACTTGGATGTATCCTAATGGGATTTTACATGAGATCGACACAAAACAGTGCCTGATCAAACACAAATGTAGAGGATGAAGATGCAGACATCAACCATAACTGAAGTCAGTGGGAGGGTATTAAATTTTTCGTCGTGCACTTGTACAAAGCTATCTTTTTAAAGCTATCTTTTTATGGAAATGTACCAATTGGTGCATTTGTTGGAGAAATGCCAAATGCATATAGATAATTGTTCGTAAGGTTCCTTAACTAAGAGACGGCACGTTTTGATTGAGGAACTGTTTACTTGAGTTCTGGTAGAAGTGATTTTCTGCCTAATCTTAAAGTTAAACATCGAAGAATCTTTTTCCAAACATTACTGTTAAACCAATGTCATACAGAGTATTCCAAGAACTGAAGACTCACATGTTTTCTAGGGGTAGTACTACTTCCCAAGTTCCTTCTGTGTCTAAATGTGGACACAGTTCTCATTAAAATGCAGCTTTAATAAAATGCCCTAAATCCTCGTAAATGAGAAAATAATTTCTGTTGATTACATGGTTAGCAATTAAAGCATTATCTCGTCACAAAAAATAAATACGTAAAAACTCATGCGTCGCTCTTAGCCAGTTAGCTTCTGCGAAGTGGTACGTTGTCCCATCCTCTGTCTCCATCTCAGAGAGTGCAGGACTTCCTTTTTCTTTGGCTGCAGTATGAGCTCTGACAGACGAAGGGAGAGCGAGATTCACAGAACACGATACAAAAATGATCGTGTTTTGGGGGAGTTGGCAAGCACTGCTGATGCTAAACATGATTTCTTCCCTGGTTACTGCTGAAGCGATGCAATAAGTTGATAAATATTAGCTATTCTTTGCTTCATCTGTAATTTTGGTTGCACCATCTTGTGCTTCTGCACCTATCTCTTGTGAGCAAATAGTTTAATAATGTTTTGTGGGAAGCGGCATTTTATTTTGGGGAAATTTTGAGGCAATGCCCTCGTTCTTTCTTTCCATTTAATTAAGAATATGATTGAAACTGCAAACAAACTATTAGGAGAAGACTAAACTAGCCTTTAAAAGAGTGCGGAGATTATTCAATTTTTGATTCTTTTTTCAGTTCTAAACACGGTGAATGTTACAAGCAGTTTCAAATGCGGTCATTTGAAAACTCTTTGTGTTTCACCACGCTGTCGTTGACGTGTACGATTTGTTTTCTTCAACGTATGTCGGGTCTATCTGTACATATAGTATGTGCGCATGACCGTGCGTGTTCAAAACTGTCCAAGTAAATGCTGAATGAGATTCTAAAGTCGCAAGAGGTTTAGATGATCGTAGGCCATTTAAACTACAAGTAGAGTGAGAAGCGTACGCCCGTGACCTCCCCAGGAATCCCATGAGGGTAAAGGTCTTGGTCCAGCGTTCCACAGCCAGGACGAATTGATCCTCCTTTATCTGAGGCTCAGCTATCAGTCAGAGCCTCCTCACTAACACCCCAGAAATCTTTTCCCAGGGAGGCTGGGAAGCGTTCTACAAATCAGAAAGCAACACTTGTCTAACAATGCACTGTTGTTTCACGGGATTGTGATGCCTACACCGTCTTAAATAAATAAAGGAATGGCAAACATCGCTTTCCAAGCTTTGTACTTTACATCAGCTTAGAGAGGCGCAGGGATAAATGTCTTATCTCTACGCAACACTGACACAGACCCCAACGAGTAACAAAGCAAGATCCGCTTCCACTGAGAAAACAGATGTCAACAAGGTGAAGAAATGTTCATCAGATGTATTGGAGCAGGGAAAGAGTCCCTATAATGTAACCACCCCCCCTCACTCTCAGCCCCCGAAACAAACACACACAAGGATTCTACAAGAACTTAACTCCCATAAACCGGTAATATATTGTCTGTGAATCTCCTGGCAAACACTGTGTGCATACGGGTGTTGCTCTCTGAGCGCAGCAAAGCCCAGAGTTCATGAACCATTGTGCACCTGTGTCGGTGTGTGGCAGAATTTTCTTTTTTTTTTTTTTTTTTCTTCCCCCCTCTTTGTTTTTGTTTTTTTCCTCCAGCCGCCGTCTGCTGTGGGTATTTTGGGCTGCCAAGTGGGTCTCAGGTGAGGGAATAAAAGTCAGAAAGAAAAAGAGCGTGGGAGCCAGAGAGGTGCACACCTTCTGCCTCACCCATCCATTAAGGGTGAAACCCACACTGCTTTTCTCAGGCGGAGGGTAATGGGAGCCCAAAAATTCCTTGGGCAGCCAGCTAACGCAGTGCACACGCGCACACAAACCAAAACGTACACACACACACGTACACATCGCTGCAGGGAGATTTACACAAGCAAACAGAAGGCTCCTAATAAGGACACAATCTGGTCAGGATTCCCCGGAGGCTCGGAAAGTTGAGGCAGACTATTTTTGCACAATGTCTGCCCACGTACCTGCCTGTCTCTCTGACTGTCCGTCTTTCTGAATGTCAAAACAAGCAGAGAAACATCCTGTTATGTGCCACACGGTGGCAGATTTGTGGATAAATCGCGGGCCGTCAAAGTTTCTGACGTTAGCAGAAGCTCCTTGAAATAACACCTGATTCAAAAGGACGCATTATGTGAAAAACCTCATCATGGGACCGTTTTGAAGTATTTGGAGCCCTTTGAGACCAACAAAACATCATGCAGTACTATGATGTGGAAGTAAAATTGTACATGTTCTTTGATATCTATTTTAAAAATAAAAATCCGGAAAAGTGTAAAGGAAGCTTAGGATATAAAACAACATTCCAAACTTTGTTTGTGCAACACAAAAATTGAGAGAGCTTTGGGACAACTGTAAAGTGGCCCACAGTAACTTTGGGGAAGATAAATTTATCCACAGCTCAAGTGAGAGAAACTGTTGCTCTCACAGCTCCAAAAACATGTATTTTTACTTTAAAAAAAGAGCCTAGACATGCATTGTGGAGTTTCACATAAGCTATTTCGTAGTTGAGGTAACATTGTCTAATTTTTCTGATTTTAGCTTTAGTCTGGCTTCTTTTACAGTTCAGAAAAGTTATCAAGTCTACCCAACGTTGCAAGTGGCATATTATTGCAAATCATATTTTTACATCGTGACAACTGAGATTACTTTTTTTTAAGTGTTTCAAAATTTTTTTGATGTATTGAGGATGAAATAATCATGGACAATTTCACTGATCTCACAATCATCTTAAGTGGTTTTTGTGCAAATAATAGCCAGCGGAGCTCATTGTTTTGCGCATGTTCTAAAATGAGAAACTTGAATGAATGGGGAAAATAAAATATGCATTGTGCAAACAAAGAAAATAGGTATTCAAAAGAGCTAAAGCTGAAAGATTATTCTTCAAACACCTAAGCTTCTTCAGACAGCAAGAATCACTTTAACTGTGGAAGCTCAAATTGCATCTCTTGTGTTGTGTTTTGGTGAAGGACTCGATGCTCAGTGTTGTTAGATAACTTCCAAACGCACCGACTCATTTGCTTTCACTTGTCAGTTTCGGAACGTGGAGTCAGAAATGGTGGAATCAAAGACAGAATGCAAAAGACCTAACTTGTAATTGCAGTGACAAAAACCAATCTTGGCTAGATGTAAAATAAAAATAAAAAATCAGACAACAACAAATGAAATAAATAAACAAGCTAGCATTTGAAGACATTTAAAATCTAATAATGCCAACAGCTTGTAAAAACGTTATGGCCGACCGACAGATTGCTTTTTTTTATGGCGGTTGCCGATAAAACGTTTTGACGACATGGCTACTACAGCAGAATAAGTGATCATACAACATTTGAGAAAATATTAAAACAGGGTATTGGCGAAACAATATTTGTATGCCACTTCAAATTAAGCTTTGTGTCGCTTTAACTCAACATTTATGAGGGGGAATGGATGGACCTCATAACACTCAAGGACAGTGAATGCACTTTGTGTGAATTGGAAGTGCTAGAAGTTGCTGTTGTTTACAAATCTACAACCACATGGTCAATAATTAATCAAAACCAGAAATTTACAACAGCGATGTGCAGTTTATTATGCGCTGTTGACTTGCGTCCTGCGCTGGATAGTGCTTTTTTTTTTTGTGTGTGTGTGTGTGTCTGACCTTGCGTTAGGCGGCAACCTTCATCAAATATTAAAATCAGTCAACCGATGCAAAGACTTGTAATTATTGCCCACCGTGTGCTTGTTGATTTTCTGAGTGAGCGTGTGTGCAAGCCGGCTCGCTCTGTTCGGTGGTGCCATCAAAGCCTCGGGTCTCCATTCAGTTTGTGAAATAAGGATTTGTGCACTCAGGCAGATCATTACCCAGTGGATCTGCATGAGGGAAAAAAAAAACAAACAAAAAACAACAGCAAATTATTGAATTTATTCATTTGGCAACAAAAAGGATATCATTATAATCTTTAGATGGTGTATAATGGCAGAAGTGACTGGACATTTGCAAAACATTGTGACATCGCGGGTCAATCCGTTGCACATTTGAGTCGTCATAAACTGCATTTTCATGTCTTCGACAACTTAGTAGTACAGTTCATGTTTCCTACTTATCTCAAATTTTAATACTCTTAACATCAATATAAAGGTCGCTTGCTTCATTTGTATATATGTCTTGATTTCTTTGAAAGTTTGCTTTGTCGTGTTTCAGATAAAATAGTGTCTAGAATATAATGGCAATAGCATATTTAAGATTATGAACTTTAATCATATTTACATCCATTGGTACATCAAATTGGAACAGTGTCTTGTGTAATGGCTCGTAGAGCACCAGGGTGAACCTGATCATTTACTCCAGGCCGTTTCTATACTCAATGTAGAACTGCTTTAAAGCGTACGC
Organism: Poeciliopsis retropinna; assembly: GCA_010277075.1. Classification (NCBI taxonomy): domain Eukaryota; kingdom Metazoa; phylum Chordata; class Actinopteri; order Cyprinodontiformes; family Poeciliidae; genus Poeciliopsis; species Poeciliopsis retropinna. Next base: position 10,390,469 of record VMRM01000016.1, read on the forward strand.
GCACGTGGGCTTAAAATTGCTTGTCATGTCCTTCGTAGAGTTCAGCTTGATGTCTGGTTAAGCTAACGCAAGACAAGCTAACCTTTTAATCCCCGCGCCACTTTGACGCCACTTCACTTCCTGCCTTCTTTCCCCTTTGTGAACGTTTAAATCTGACTGAGTCCATAACAAATAGGATTGGATTCATTTGCCTCCAAAGTGGTTAATGTGTGCACTACCATGCAAGGATGAACATGCACACATGCAATCAAAGGGGTGAGTGATCACAACACACACACACACACACACACACACGACAATAAAGTGCTAAACGGAATGCTTCATATATTTTAGCATTGGTTTTCCAAATATGCTAAAAGTCATGTGACATTAAACAAACACGGCACGCCTGTTAAGCAACGTTAACGGTCCATCAAAATGTAACAAATTTTTTGTGGAGTGCATCCTGTCTGTTTAGGACAGGGATTTTGGGGTGATGAGCAGAGCAGAGCGAGTGCCAGGGACGAGGCTGAAACAACGCTAAGGCAGCCTCCATGTTAGAGGGAAGTGAGAGGAGGATGACAGGAGCCCATGGGGGTCAATTACTAATGAACATTGACGATGACACATTGCCTTACTGAAGTGACATTGAAGCATTTTGTATGTTTCTTTAATCCCTTGCTGACACAAGCAAGGAAAGAAAATTGTTGTCCTTGCTTTGTACCCCCAAAAAACAAGAAAACTCTGACCTTTTTGTTGGGTAGTACCAATCCTAGCTGGCGGACAAACCGGGACTCAGTTTGTTGAACTGGAGAACAAATTAGGAATAGCCTTGTCACCATTTACCATTTACTGAGAAGAGCAGACCTCACTGAATCTCCGGTTATTTAAACAAAGGACAAAGAGGTATTGTTAAACCCGTGTTCGTGGTTAAGATGACATTTGTTTTTTCTTGCTAGTTAGTGAAAGCTAGAGCGAACAACAAAATGTCTAACCAGTAATTTGTCATGGCATTTCCAAAGCTAAACAACATGCAATAATTGTGGTATAAAATAATAACTCTGATATCTCAATTTAGTTGTTTTGTAAATAAAACTTCTATTTGACACCAAGAGTATGTTGTCAGTTTTTTTATCTGATAAAAGTTTTAATTTCAAAATTCAACTTAACCAAAATAACATCTATTAGTAGATCCGGGTTGGGCTTCATTAACCTTTACAAGAAAGTCATGACGTTGGGTTTCGCTAGTAAAATGATTTAGGTTTATTACATTTGGGTTGAAAAGATATTGAAATTATGCAACAATGTGGTGTTCATTTGGCTCAAGAGTGTATTGGTCCATACTTAGACTTACTTTCTTCTTATTGCACAAAGACACAACAGTGAATCAGGCGATGAAATGGCGATGCTAACGGAGTACACAGAAAAGACACTGAAAATTAAGTATGAATATATATAAATGTGTGTGCGCTAGAGGTTCACTGTCTAAACAAAGGAACTCATATTGGATTATTCTGACTAACCAAGCAGGTTTTATAGTTCAGTTTCACTTATGAATGATGCTCAGCCCCTCTGCTGAGGGGTGCCTGCAGGTTTAGGGTGCCTGCAGGTTTTGCCTTTATTCAACCCATAACTGTAATGAATCTGCAAACCAGAAGTCAATAATTGATTGTCATTTCTTGTCATCTGCATGAAAACAGACACCAGGCTCTTTACGTGCCAATTCCGCCAACCACCTCGGATGAGACTGGAAACAAATCCCTGGTGAAGGGAAACAGCTTGGTGAATTAAGATTGTAGTGAAACCGCATGAACCAGTAAAGAACTCTTAGTGTTTTTCATAAAATGATAACAATAAAAAGAAAAAAGCACAAATCCTACTCTTTCTTTAGCACACTGTTTTCCCTTTCTCTCTACGTCCAGTGAACGCACCACGTTAGAGGGAGCTGACAGTGTTGCTCATTTGCAGTACTGATAGAGGCCCCTTTGACATTTCCCCCCAAAAGATCCGAGCGCTTTGATGGTTTTGCTTCTCTCCTGCATCCTGTCCAGTTCACTGTGTGGATAAGAGCCAGTGGCAAGTGAGTCATTGTCTTTCCAGCATCTTCAATCCAATTTACAGCGCCTGCCTGCCTGCGTGTCTCGTCGCGTGCGGGCCACATGGGCGGGCACGCGCGCGAACGCGCGCGTGGCCTGAGCGTTTGCACGTTAAAAAAGCTCAGATTTGCGCTTTCAAGTTCGCGCCTGCACGCCGCCGCCACGGCAAATCAGAGGAAATAGGTGTCATTTCGGGACCGCTTCGGCAAGCTCTGATTCGGCAGAGATGAAAGCCTGGAGGGGAAATGAGCGCGAGTGGAATGTGAGACCTTTGAGGACCCCCCCCCCTCGTCTTTTTTCTCGCAAAGAAGACACGTGGGAATAACGCGGTGGCTGTCTGCGCGCGCGCCGCTCACGCGTCTCCTCGTGGCGTCAGAGGAAGAAACAGGTGCATGAAAGATTGCTATATTATTATATATCTATCTCGACTTTATGAATAATACGTCTTGCTGAAAATGTCACTGCAGGGTAGAAGATAATTTTTTTTTTTTTAACAGATTCATATAGATGAACGTTCTGAGCCTTATTGCTTTGCAACTGTTTTATCAGTGTGGTTAATCTCCTGTCATTTTCCGCAGTCCTTCAGTATGCATGGCTGTGTAGGTGAGAGCTGGGATGAAATGCAAAGAAGCCAACTGCACTAAAAGGCCCTTTTACCTCTGAGAATGTTCTCAAGGTGAGCAGAACAATCTGTCAAATTAAAACCTTCAAGCGGTTGCATGGTGAAACAAACATCAGATTTGACACCCGTAGTGGTTTGGAACTTCAAAGGGAAAAAAAAAGTTTTAGTGGGAATTGTGTCCCTCTGATCTTTTCCAGCGTTTTACGAGGCGCCGGTTCTGTTCAGGGAAACCAGCCCGGGGGCCACGTTGACCATCTTCTCCTAAGCGCGAATGTCCCGCAGTGGTTTCTAATTCAGCTGAATGTAAAATAAAGTAAAAAGAAAGTCTGAGATTTTGCGTTTGGTTAATAGCCCACCGAATGTAACTAGAATGAATCTATTTTGTTCTTTCCTTCTTTATTGATAGCAATAACATTTCCATCAGTAAAACCTTTTTTATCAAGAAGAGAGATGTAATTGCTGTCACCTAAAAGCAGGGGCATCAAACTCATTGTGGTGAAGGGCCAAATCGAGATCATGAAGGCTCTTAAAGGGCCAGAATGTATTGATAAAACCCGTTAAGCTTTTAAAACATGAATGATCTCTTAGAATGAAATAATACTGAACATCTTTTCAGTACCTCCAGGACTTTGATTCTTTTTGTGATTTTTTTTTTTTTTTTTTGCAATATAAATCTAAGCGTTTTTGGTACAAATTTGGAAATATTTGCAATATTTGCACTTATTCATGACGATAAACGTGACTTTTTAATTACTCGCTGTACAGATCGTGGACTACAATCTGACATCAATTAAGGCAGACGCAGCTGTTTAGTACAAGTTATAAAGATTTTGACAATTTCTGAGAAAAATCTGTAAGAATGAATTGCTGTGAATTTCCGCAGTAATTCTCAAGAAAGTGGAAGGAATTATTGATATAATTTGGCAGTAAACAGATAAAAACCGCATTAATTTGATTGATAACACCATACTGAAGCAGATTTGGTGTTAAATATGTTGATTCAAGCTGCAAATGGTGGTGGGTCAGCCGCATATCAGAATATAGCGATTTACACTTTTAATATATAAATTAAGAATGAAATGTTGCCCAAGTCACGTATGTGTCAAGGCGAGTTGAACCAATGTTTTTGGAAACAGAGTTTTCTCAACTAGGTCTGATACACAAAAACTAATCTAACATGATATTAGCTATTATGATATTATACTAATATGATATGATATGGTAACAACAAGTAAAAAGTTGAAACTCTTGAAATGGGATGCCATGGCATGCACTGATACTGTAAACAGAAGGGATTAAAATAAATAACAATAATTAACTAATCTGAAAAAATATCGATGGACAGTCGAAACATCCATTAGCAGGGTCTCTTGTCAGATGCTTTCATCTCCCAAGAACGTGACCAACTCTTGAATTTATTTTGTGCACAGGCGAGCAAAACGATCTAGGTCAGTGAGCATGGAAAAAGGCCACTTTTCACACCACAATTTAAAAAGAAATAAAGGCACTGAAAGACATATTCAGCCTATAATGTGCCCTTCACGGATGAACGGATGAAGTCGACTGGATAGACCGGAATGAAACAGTTTATGTGCTCTTGACGAGGAGCAAAGAAAACAAATACAAGACAACTTAACAGATCCTTAGCGGCCTCAGTTAGAGGACCATTTTTACTTTATGGGCCCTTCATCTTGACGCTAAAAGCAAAGCCTAAATCTATTGGCTCCTCTGGGGTGCGTAATAAATCGAAAGAAGTACAGTCATATTAATAAAAGCCAAGCTGTTCGGGTGATTAAAGCCTTGATGTGGGTGGTTTACTTTATTTGTTCAACAAAGTTTTAATGAGTGCTCAGGCAGTCATACAGGATTATTCAACAGAACAACACTAATTCGAGCTGCGGATCAAAATCAATGAGGGAGAAGAGAGAACGTGACTGAACCAGGAGCCACGGTTTGGGCCGGTGAGCAGACGCGGAAATCATTTTGAAAAATAAATGAAGAGAGCCGGGGTGAAACCGCGGAGGTTCCTGGAAGAGATGCGCAGCAATAACTTTGCCCAAAGTCGACTCCACGAAGGTTTCGTTGCGAAACTTTTGACAATCGATACAGCGGAGAGATCAAAGGTCAGCAGGAGCAGATATTTCCCACCTCCAGGCAAATCCTCGCGCATAAGAGGCATAAAGGAAGGACGCAAAGTCAAGTACTTGTTCCGGTCTGTGGCATTCGGTCTTCAGTTTTGTTTGATGCTCGAATTTTGAGTCCGTTTTTATTGATTTTTTTTTTAGTATGCATGATTTTTTTTTCATAGTTGTTGCTCTGCACTTGGTTTTGGTTGCTGTTTTTTCTTAGTTTTTTTGGTGAAGATATTTGTCTTTTGTTTTTGTGTTTAACTTTCAGAGGGTCCTGTGTCATCTCATTAGAGTCAAAGCGATCTGCAATGTTTTTGTAATAATAGAAGAAGTCATGTAAATTTCAAAATGGTAATGTGTTACAAATCATTTCCATCTGATGAATTTCTTGTGGATTTTATTTTTGTCACCCCTACAATGGACCGGATCATTCAGAAAACTAATTTTAATATCAGAAAATAAACAGACTGAGTAAAAACAAAATGCAATTTTCAAAAATTGATTTTTTTTTTTTTAATTGAAGGGCCATAAAGATAATTGCCAGTGTGCAAATATAGCTGCCCTTTGTCAAATTAATAACTTTTAATTTGGTTGCATTTCACTGCTCACAACTTGTTATTATTATTGTTCAGATCTGCATAATTGAGAAATGACCTACATAGGACACGTCTAACATGAAAAAGGCTAACATATTTTAAAAAACAGTGTGGTTGATCTAAAGAAGCAGAACGACACATTAGCACTGATGTTATTGACATGTTTCAGCCTGAAAGGGCCTTCAAAGCTGCAATGAACCGCAGTGAGAACCTACAGAGTAGAGATTAAACAGAACCAACCAAAAATACTCCTGGGTGAATTCATGACCCCTCCAGAAGGTCACAGAAGAACCAAGGACCACATCAAAGAGAACTTTGGAAAAATTGTCATCCATGGGAAAGTCCCAAGGCCAAACACATCGCAAACAGAGATAGAGACAAAGGCTCGACTCAAATTTGCCAAATACTTTGGCGGAAATATTCTGTGGACTTGCGAGACAAAAGCTCCACTTCTTGGAACGTGTGCAGTCGCTCACCCTGCATTAAACTAACAAAGCATAATTTCTTTTGCTTCTTTTGCTTTGCAATCAACTTTGAAAACATGGTAGTGGAAGCATCAGGCTGTGGGAGGTCTTTCATTCAAAGGCAACGGTCGAGCCGTTCAATGAAACCATTTAGAGACGGCGTTAGATTGTCCTGTTTGACACGATCTGTAACAGGATTGGGTCAGGCAAGCACTACAGTACTGTAAATATTACAGTACTGTAAAAAAATTACCTTTTCAGATGCAATTTTGCTTTAATTTTGAACCTGAGCAGTAATACCTGGAGTGCGCGTAGCCGATTATTTACCAGGTTTTGAGTCGTTTATCTCCGTGTCCAACTAAAGGTCAGGGTGTAATCACGGGCCCAAACATCACTCCTGCACATAGACAAAGCAGCTGATAAGCTACTGGAAAATGTCAGCCAGATATAGAGTGCCGATAGCCCATTAGAATGCAGCTGAGACGAAGGCTGAATAAGATTAGTTGGGACCTCAGGTCCTTCAGTTCCTCTTCACAAGTTAACACTCTGAAAACACATCAAATACTAAAAGAATGAGAAACTGAGGAGGGGGTGATATATCTCCCAATTGTTTTTTTTTTTTTTTTTTTTTGCTTCTGTTTCTAGCCTGATAATTCCCTTTAGATGTTTTAGCCTCCTTCTTCCTTTTAAATAAGTCCTGCACTTTCTGCACTCTCAGTCTTCTGAAAAGACATGTAATGACAGACTTGGGGGTTCCTGGAAAATCAGACATCCATTAATGATTTCACACACACACACACACACGCACAGTGATTGTAATGCGTGATAGATGAAATAGTGAGTTGGCGACATTGCAAAGTTTGTTCACATATTTTAAATAGTGTAAAACACACAGACACTCAGGAGCTTGGTGGAGCCCTCTGGTTTAACTAATAGAAAACTGGAGCCCACTCAGTTTCCCCATTTACAATAAGTTGGAAGACAAGATTATGTCTCTATGTCACAAAAACGAAAGATGAAACACGGGCATTAATCACAGATACAACCTAAAGGTCCCCGCTGACTTTGGAGGAGCTACAGAGACCCACAGCTCTGTGGGACAGTTACTGGAACTGCATGAGACTAAAATGTTTGCCTGCATGTAAAGTATCTGGAACCTCACCGTGAGAACATTGTTCCCATGGCGACAGTGGCGGCAAGATCAAAACATGAGGGTTTCTTCAACAGGGACAAGAAAGCTGGTCAGAGACGATTGAAAATTGAACAGGGCTCAATGCAGGACAATCTTTGGAGAAAAACAAACAAACTGATAGAAAGTGGATAAGAGTTAAGACAAAAGAGCAATTCCAGAGTGACCCGAAACATAGAGCCAGAACTGAGGTGGAATAAAACCCAAGCTTAAATGGGAAAATGAGGTAAAATCAATGTTCCACCACATAGTGTATGAAATACATCAAAATCTATGGTTGAAACAAGACAAAATGTTAATGAACTACACAAAATATCATTAAACTTTATGAGCCTGTTCTTGCAAATAAAATCTACTGCATTTGATTTACCAGCTTGCTATGCACCTACAGTGAAAGGCTTCTGGTAGAGTGGGATTTGATAATCCTATGCAGCCCAGAACCTCTGATTTACTGCTGTCCTTGCTCCTCGCTCCACCCCCATTGTGCTCACACATTCTCATCTGAGCCAAGCCCTTTCCTTGTCAAATCAATTTCTGGACTGTGGCACCACTGTGCATGCAGACGCGTACCAAAACACCTCCGAACACAAGCTCGGTTTTTCAAAAATCCCGACGCGTTTTCCCAGAAGTCACAAATCAGACCCGGAGATGAGACCCGCGACTGAAGATGTGCTAATGAGAGGGATCCCTCCACGTAACAGGTGTTACTGAAAACACCTTCTCCATGCTGCGGAGCGCGAGTGACGCAAATGAGGGGCAAAGAAAATTGCCGGTGTCTGCTCCTTCACGGAGGCGAATTGATTTGGTGTTGCGAGCGTAACCGATCAGGGACAACGCTTCTCTGAGATGTTGTTTGTCTCCTGCTCGGAGCGCGTGACTGCAAGCCCTTTGTGGCCACCGGAGTGAGGGAACAGTGTTTACCTTTGCATCAGATATCTATCACCTCTCCCTGTGTGAGATGCCGGATCAAGGAGGCACAGAGACAAACTGTGTGTCAAATACGGTACTGGATTAATGCAGAGACTGTTGTTGTGCTGCTCACAGCTGGAAGCTGTTTTCTCTCTTGGGGAAATGAATTCCCTTAATGATTTTTGCTCATTGGCTTTAGGCAACATCATATGACTTCTTCGCGCTACCCTGCAAGAAAAAAAAAAAAAAAAAAAAGGTATGACTTTGTTTATTATTGCTGTCATTCTGTTGTCTCCTCCCCCCACCTCTCTTTCCGGTCTCTGTGAGTACATAAAGTCTCCAATCGCACAGCAATATCAGGGTTTACGTTCACACCTGCAACAATGAGATAGAATTAAACAAAAATATATCTAAGCTATGCTTTAAAGGCTTGGCGTAGAGATTCGGAGGTAGTTGAAAACTGCCTAGCTTATTGAAGGAGTTGATGGAGCACGTGGGTCACTGAGAACAGACGCCAAGCTGTCAAATGAGCCAGTTCATAACAAACACATCTGGTGTATTGGTGAATTAAAGCTTATGAGCATTTCGTAAGTTTTGTCTTCTTAGGAAAAAAATATTCCACTAAGTTTTGGATTAAAAATATCAGTATCTGACGACATGAAATCTCGAGCTGCACGTCGCATCGGATCAATATCGCCGCAATATTGCAAACTCAAAGGGCAGCTTGAATGCGTTATTAGATGGGACATCAAATTTTGAGTGGTATGCATGAAAATTCTGCATATCAATATCATATTATTGGCCTGCCTTTGATTTTAATTCTTGATGGGCGAGACGCAAAAACTGTTGAGTACATTGTAACGGAGACAAAAAGACAAATAGAATAAAAAATCCGGGTTAATATCTGGAATTAATCCCAAAATTCAGCAACAGTGTCTTAATTGCATGTTTTGCTAATATTATGCAGCCCTGATGAAATCCCACCACGGCTTTCATCAAGGCTGCAGGGTAACTTTTGAAGACTTTAGGAAAACAAGCAAAAAAAGACAAAAAAAAAAAAAACAGATGCATGTTAGGCTGCTTTTCTCACCCAAAGTCATTTAATTCCTTTCTTAATAGTTTGATCTAATGGGTGTAAATAAGGTTTCTCTTTGAAGTTGAGATTGACCGTCTGATTAGTCTTCTTTCTAAAAGGCTGTCAAAGGATTTCATTCAGATTTTATGCGCTTGATCAAAACAAGTTTGACGGTAATTTGATCTGTTAGAAATGCTGTTTAGTGAAGTTCTTAGAAGTTAGTTAAGCAACATTTATGAATAAACATCACAATAAAGACCAAGAAACTACAGCAGAAACATTATAAAAAAAAAAAAAGTTCTGGAGAACGATAAAGCACAGTCAAGTGCTACACAAAATCCGAAGGTTGGAATTTCTCAAAATGGCAGATCCGCCAAGACAAGCAGTCTGCTTGATGTGAAGAAACAATCTGAGAGTCAGGCAAGGTTTACGTGGTAACTATAGAGACGTTGCAAATATCTACGGCTCAGGTCGGATAATCCCTTTATCGAACAAGCAAAAATTAATGAGGTTAATTGTTTTGTTTTGTTTTTATTTTGACATTCCTGAATTAAATCTACTTCTGACCATAATAGCATGATCAAATTCAAAAGCATTTCTGAACAAAGAACTGATGGAATCCTTTTTGCTTTCACTATTTGCTGACCAGTCCAAATATACACTCTGGGAGTCTGTTCCTGTTTATCTCTAGTCTGTGATTTTCCTATACCTCACTAAGGAGGTTGATGATGGTCCCAGCAATTTTCCCATTCCCTTGTCATTCAATATGGCTTTTATCTTCCGCCACTTTTGTCCTTCTTCATAGCAGTAAGCACGAAATTGCTGATACCAGCCGACGTGTTACAGAGTGTGGCATTAAAACGGTTTTACGTGTGCGCACGTCTGAGTGTGTTAGAAGCAGCATGTGCCCGACGGGCGAGTGCACAGCTGCACATATCTGCAGAGGCCATTCCCTGGATGAAGGTAATCTAGTGAGGAGGGATCTCTGTCTGTCTCAATACCTAGACAGATGCATCTTCACTGGCCTCCATTTGGCCACGGACTGGCGTTGCATCCCAAACTGCAGCATGAAGCTTTATTATATTTGTGCATCCAATGTGCAAAAAAAAAAAAAAAAAAAAAAAAAAAGAACAAACAAAAAAAAAAATGCACACTCTGTTCTCTAATGGAGTACTCCAGAGTCAGACGGGAGTGGCTTCTTTCTTTTTTACTTACTAGTATAAGGTAGAGGCGAGCACTGACTGTTATTAATCCCAGAGAGCACAGACAGAGAGAAAGGCAAATGTAGTTCAGTGGAAGGAGGTCAGCTTGTTCTCATAACATAATGGATGGATTTTCTTTTCTTTTTTTTTCAAGAATAAAGGTAAAAGCCATCATTCTAGAACTCCTCTCCTTAGTAAAGCCTTCCAGTCTCCCTTCGTTTCCATCACATTCTTGTTTCTCCTTGCAGATCCTGTGGTGCCAACAGGACTTATAACAGGGTTTATGGTGTGGCTCAGTACTTTGCATCGCTGTTTGCTAAAGTAACTATCACATGTTGCTCTGGACTGTTGGCCACAGGAAATTGTACTTAACAGAAACACACAGACAAGATCAGCTTGTAAAGCATGTTGTGTATTAGCATATTTATCATTTTTAATTCCTCAAATTTATGGCCGTGTACCGTAGTGTGCGTGCACCGAGAAGACGAACTAATCACGTGAGTGAGTTGTGCCATGGAAGTGCTCTCAGTCTGTGGCTTTGGGGAGGCGTTAAGGAAATTGTTGCCAATCAAACACAGTGATGCCAGGATCAAGCCCGGTACTGGTACTTTTGAAAGTATGGGCAGGTACCAAGGACGAGGAGGAAAATGAAACCATCGTTTCCATAAAGTTTTTCAATACATGATACATTATTGGCTCTAAAATTGGCGGTAGACAGCTGAGCTGCATTTGGAGGTGATCAAACATGTTGGAGCGACAGATGAGATAACTCCCCCAATAATCGCTGAATGTAGAAACTTTAAGCTGCCCCTCAGGCAGTCCTGATCGTATGCCTCTTCTTTCAAACTCTGTGGTTTTTAGTTTAGGATTTGCCGCATTTATTTGTACCACGGTAGAGCGGAGTATTTGGAGATTAGAATGAAGCACTCTGGAACAGCAGGTTTTTGATTTTCACAATAAAATGACACAAACTAACTTAATATTTTTTTAGTTCTATTTTTCTTTATCAGTAGGTAAAAAAATGTCATATTCTACAAATTTCAATGTCACCCCTCCCGAAAATGTATATATAGTGGAACCCTGGTATCAACGGAAATTGGGTACCACCACCGGAAATCTCCATATTGAGGCCACCTCCACAAATGCTCAGGATTGCTTATTTTCAAGTCCTAGGTTGAAGCCGGCAAAGAATCTTTGGCAGGATTTAAGCATTAAAATGATAGTAAGGAGTTCTTCCATCCTCAAAGCTCATTTTCAAAGAGAAATCGCCAAAAATAGACAGTTGTTCACCTGTTTACTTAGGGGTTATTATCAAAACATACTTTCTGGCAACTCTGACAAATTAGCCTCATCAGAATGTATATATTGAAAGCAAAATGCCATCGCAGCTACTTTACATTCGCAAGATTGTTAATGATCTTTTAAGAATATGTAAATCCAGTGCGAGGCAAACAATTTGCATCACATTAATCCAGTGAAAGTGTCATTTCCTGTGCTGTTGGTTGGAGGGGCTGTCATGTCGGTCTATTGAATTTGCGACATTTGCGGTTGATATATGTGGAGAGAAGACTTTCCCAACTGGATTAATACCATAACAGGTTCCAGGTGGCTGCGACATCTTGTTCCCCCTTTTTTGTGATTGTCTTAATGCTTTATTGACTGCCGGTGTCCAGGGAACAGTCGTGTGCCTGCAGTACTGTTTATTCCTTTTCACACAGGCACGCGCTCATGTTCCTTCGTCACATACTTCAACGTTCTCACTGTGTCCCAACTGTAAACCCACAATCCATTTTTCATGGCGCTCTGGAATGATTATGCCATGGGCTGATCGGAAATGTCTTTTCCTCGCTCAGACTGGAAGAATGACCAGGCACAATGGGAAGAGTAATCGGACATGATAATGCACACAAAAGATTCACTTAAACTCAATGGTCATCATATCATAGAAGCTATTTCAGGGCAGAGAGAGAGAGAGAAAAAAAGTTAGGTTTAAGTCCAGTAAAAGCCGGTTGGATGAAATTCAATTCACTGAATGAAAATGGACATACAGCTTTCTATCCGGCTGTGTGAAGGTAGGTCTCCTGGGTTATGTCAGTTTGAATGCCCCGAAATTGTTTCTATTTTTCGAATGTCACAATAATGAGAAGATGAATCTGTCAAATGTATTTGTCAGTGTCTTCAAAATTCAAAGTTAAGGTCAAAAGCCTCGGGTCTCCTGTGCACATGCACAGGCATATTCAATAAATTACAATGCAGCTTGTTTATCAGATTAAAATTAGATTTTGAAAATAGGAACCTTCAAGCACATATAAAAATCTATTTTTATTTTTGTTTATTAAGCCTACATTACTTTGCTAATGTGAAACAAAGTTGGACCTTGTCCTAAAGGTCACTATGAACTTTGGAGCAAAAAAAAATATATATATATATTTTAAAATGCGAAAAGTAAACAGCTCATACTTGAAAAAGTTCATTTATTTAAGACAGGTTGTTCTTAATATTATTAACAGTGTGCAAATGAAGCAGATTTGATACCACAAGGATAAACATAATTCTAAGGTTTGAGTAATTAGAAGATGTGGATCTAGAACAACTGCATGGTTAGCTACAATGTCAGCTATAATGTGCTTACATTGATTGAGTGCAAAGAAAATATTTTCTGTTTTGTCTTTGTTATGATGGACAGAAAGTCTTCAGGTCTTGATTTGTCTTATTTACTGATTTTCTTTTATTTTTTATGTGATCTGGTACCAGACATCTGTATAGACCTAGTAAAATCTGGATATGAACTGAAACTAATGGCGATCTTTCTCCTCATTTTGACGAAAACAATGTATGAAACGTATTTTGATCGAAGAACATAGCCTTGCTCTAAAAGAAAAAAGGGGGGAAAAAATAACTGCATTTATTTAAAATGCTTACCAGTAAATAATTGTTTTCACTCCAATTATAAACACCATTTTCTAAATTTGATCACCGGTTCATCACAGGGCAACAAAGAGACAGACAGAATAAACAGCCATGTCTACAAAGTTACACCTAGAGTCATGCTTTTGCTTAAATTAGGGACTAAAAATCCATTTGCTTGCAGCTGCTTTTGATTAATATCAAGTGAAACGTCAATAATTTTGGTCTGTATTCCACGTTTTACGCTAATGTAGCAATGTAATGTTTTTTAAGGCTGTTGTTTTATGCTGTCACGTTGAACACTGTAAATCATTGCTAAAATGTGCTATCCAAATAAACTGTTCCACATCGGGTCCTTGAAATATACAGAATTTCACATTTAAAAAGCAATTGTACCTTTGAATGTGCGTTCTGTTATTTGTAATCAGTGACCTAGTTCTTGATATCACAGTTTCGTGGGAAGATACATTATACACTGTGTCTATGAAACAAAACCGAAGTCATAATAACTCCACATGTCTGTTGCTGCCTTTCGGTTGACCCTCCATTTCACTTCTATTTAGTCTCAGCTCAGCAACCTCCTTCAGCTATTGCATACTAATTGCAATCCGCAGACTTGCTGATATTTGAAAGTTGTTGCACAACTACCCACTTTAATATTTCTTTCCTGCACTCTGCGTCCATGATGAAATACGGCTTGAAGGCACGCTTGGCTGGGGGCTAAGAAAAGTGCCGCACCACAAAATCCCCGCTAATTTTAAACCAATACAGAACTCTTAAGGCAACGGCGACCATTGTACACACAGGGCAGGAAATACTGCTGGGGGTTATGGTCCTGGAGGTTATTGCCCCTATAGCACGCCTAGCTGCAGCGAGAGGGTGGGGAAAGTCTGTCACATGAAGACCGATAAAAGGCCTTCTACACTTCTAAACAAGCCAATGAAAAGCGACGAATGTCACACGATTCTGAACTGTATACTTGAGAACAGTAACACCGTTAAGAACCACCGCCTGGATTGCTTAATCGTTCATCCCGCTGCGCTGGCGAAGTTTAGCCGAGGTGTAAAATATAAAGATGTGGTGCAAAGACCAAAATTTACTTAGTTCTGTAAGTGACCTGAAATAAGATTCACCTAAAATTCTATTTCATGTATTCAACTGGACTAAAATGCAAAAAGAAGCACTGAAAGTATTCTTAAGTAGGAATTTGTTAATAATAGCATTTTATGAGATTTTTTTTTTTTTCTTTGTAAATCGTCCGTACCTTTTCACATTTCAGGTCTCCATTTGGGTTTTCCGCTGTGTTGCGTGAGGTGGTTCAAATGAAAAGGTTTTGTTCTTCCACTCAGCATTTTGCGCTCCGCTGCAGTCTGCTGATGGCGAATGAAATAAATGGCCACAACCACGGTGCCTTAGTGGTTCTGCAGCCATCTCTTCCAATCTGTTGAGCCGTATATGTCCCTGAATGATGTAATCTTTGGTACTACACACACTGCTAATGACATGAGAGCAACTGATGCTGCGCAGCAAAATGCTTTGAGGTGGAAAGATGGTAAAGAAAAAAAGAAAAAAAAGTAGATTAACATGGTGAGAGGAGCATGTTACTTAACACAGTAACACTGGGAGGTGAAGAGAAGAATGGGGGTGGGGGGTTTAGTAAATGTGTAAGTGGGTCTGCTGTGGAAGAATGGATGCCTGCAGTGTGCGATTCTGCTGACAGCTCAGGATCTTCTAATAAGTGGCTTCTCTGTTTGGCAGATGCAGCCAAAGTGTAAGAGACAGAGGTGGGGAGGAAAATGTCTCTCTCTCCTCTTACCTTCTGAATTTCACTCCCTGTTGACGGTCGACTGCTCACCAGGGAGCTCTATTGTAAACATTCAGGCCACAATACATGTAATCTAAGTGAAGTCACTGGTATGTGTCTAAACTGAGGAGCAGCTGTGTGTGTGTGTCAGTTTTCAGCTGGGATTAACTCCTGCTTTATCTCTTATTTCACCGGTCTTTCCTTGAAGGTCCTACCAGTAAGCATTTTACAGCCCCACTGAACACAATGGACTGAGCCCATCTCTGAGTGCTGAGGTTGTTGAATGAAATACTGATTAGATCAAATCTAACGCTCAGCCAAAGTGTGTATGCCACAATTCAACACTTTCCAAGTCTTGAGTCAATTTTTCTGATCAAAAGAGTTCAGCTAACTTCTTGGTTTTCGGTCTTCGTTTTGTTTATGCCTTGTTATTTTTCCACTTTATTTTACTTACACCAATTTATGCACTTGTTTTGTTTTGAAGTATTTGTGTCAAGAGATCGATTAGGATGTTGCAGGTATCTGGTCCGAATTTCCTTTCGGTTTCTTCTAAATGTTCCCACTTGAATACCTAAAAACAATATAAAAGAATTTAAATTTAATTTAACAATGTAATTTTAATTACAGATTTTAGTACGATGTTGCAAACTCAGATAATATTTTTTTTTTTTCTCATTTTCTTGGACTTTGAAGAGCAAAAGCACTTTAACAAATGCATACTGAAGTCAGCTTCCCGAGAATAATCCACACTTACTGTACTTATTCAAGTGTGCAAGGCTCACTGTAGAAACGTCAAATGAAAAAAAAAAAAAAAAAAAAAAAAAGAACAACAATTAATGTGCATGCAAATCTGCAACTCGGAGACCAGCGCCTTTGTTCCTGGAATCTTGCTGTCACTAGTTTTAATTAGCCAAGTCCCTTTGGTGGATATGAGTACAAAGTCCTTATCAACGACACAATAGAAACATATGAGAGGAGGAACACTGTAACAAGGGCCTTAAATCAATGGCTTCCACACAGGCACTAAGCAGTGTTTAGCTAAAGCTTATTCCCTTTAGTTGCCCTTATTGTTGCTGTAATACTTCAAAAAATGAGTGTGTGTTTTGTACGTGTGACTTTTGTTGTCTAGGGGTAGGATTTTCTATGTTTGAATTATTTGCCACTATTGTGCTGTTTACTATAAAAACAGCAGAAGGTCTGTGTACAATACTTACCTTAAAAACAGCACACAGTCAAAAACAGAAATAGGCATCTAGAGTGTTAAAAAAAATAAATAGTAAACACTGTATTTTAGTACATTTATTTCTAATGGACTTATTGCTGTGAAATTCACACCAAATGTTGCAATAACAATGTATAGCAATAATGATGTGGAATAACATAAAATACAATACTCAATACACAATATTGGAAAACGTGTGCTGTACTGATCTGCGAAGCATTTGTTGGTAGTGATATGTACAGTAGTAGCTCTAGGCATTCGGAGGAGTGATTTTAACAAATTTTTCAACAAAAAACTTTTTTAAATCAGTGATTGTGGATGCTTATGTATCCACTCTGATCTCCCATCCTGGCAGCTTCATTTGCTTTCCATGACTCCAACTGGAAAGGGTTGCGATACTTTGGGCCCACAAATGAAGACGACTATTTCTAGATCCTCAGCAGTTTTTGTAAACATAACACATGCTAATAACTGGAAGGTTTCAGCTATTTCCTTCACTTTACCTGACTTTTTTGTGTGTTTTTCTTTACATTTTCAATTCTTATGTCAACCCACTTTATTACACATTATGATTTATGGTCTAATTTTTCTTTTCTTTGTAATTATAGATTTCTTGTGTGGTTACCAAGATTTCATGCCAACTGCTCCACTGTGTTTATGTCGCCTCTGTGTGTTTGTTTGTTTTTGGTAAAGGCTGATCTTTCTATTTTCTCCCCTAAAAGATGCAGGCGAGCCCCTTGCAGATAAAACAAGCACTATGCCTCTATCAAACGCCGCCAAGATCCCCAAGGCCGGAGGGTTTCTGCAGCCCCATTCGATTCTCAGTGCGGAGTCCCATTAAGGCTCTGGCTCCAATCAAAGGTCCTCCCTCTCTATCAGACTCACTTCATCTCCAAGAGCCCACTCTCGCTCAAAGACACGGTGCTCAGACAGCTGATTGATCTGTACTTTCTGGTTTCCTGTGCCTTTTCCCTTCCTTCCCCCGCCTTCAGACGAGAAAGCCTTAAAATGGGATGATCTTGTTTTTCACCAAAGCCATCATTATGTGTCTGGTTTTACCCGAACACTTGTGCGCGTGTCTTTTTGTGCGGCCTTGTATTTGATACATTGCAAGGACCATTTTCCTAAAACATACTACGTTGTGGGAACCAACTGCTCCTTATGGGGCCCAAAGCCCAGAAGAAGTTATGTTTTTGGGTTATGGGTTAGGTTAAGAACTCAGGTGTGACTTGAGTTTAGGTTTGGTTTCATAATGGTTAAGTTTAGAATCAGGGTTTGACTATAAGAAATTCATGAAAAAACAATGCAAGTCAATGCAAATTTCTTGTAAAGATAAGTCATACTGTGTGCTTGTGTGCATGTGTGTATAAGTGAAAACAAGTTTTGATTCCTCTCAATTGTTATTGAACTTCCTTGCCCGTGTTAATCTGTGACGGCCAACGAGTTAAGATCTTCGATACCCGCGTCTACAACCTATTAGACTATATAGGTGCATTAGATTTGTGTGCCGACTTCTGGGACTCTGTGCGTGTGTGTGTGTGTGTCAGGTCAAGCCCAGACTGATGTGTTTGTCTCCCTTTGTTGTTTTCCATTCTTTGTTTCATGCTGTTGTTTGGATAGCATAGGCTTGCTGGAGATAGGAATAAATGGGGCTGTTAGGAGACATCCGTTATATTCTGACACAAAACCATTATAAAAGAACAACGCGTGTGCTTGCATGTGTGCGTGCGTGTTTTCCAGCGCAAGATATTTATGTTTATGTTATCTTTTCTGATAAAAGATATGTGGACAGCACTTTGTTCGCTGTGCTGGAGCGTATACTTTCCATCCGTGTCTGTTTAATTTTATTGATTCTGCAAGCGCAGAACTGAACAAGTTTGATAAGACGGCGATTCATTGTATATTATTAAAACATCAAAGAAAACTACAAATGTTGAAAACCATCAGGGCCCTCTGGATTGCAACTTTGTATCCTTAGGGAGGAAAAGTTTTCTTCCACCTTTCACCCTCCTGTTTGTCGCTTCCTTGGAAGGGACTTGGTTTGTAGCGTCAGGTGGTTATGAGTAACTATCAGAAAAAAGCTAGGTCTATGAGCCAACTTTGACTTTTAAGGTCTTAGATCGTAATATTTTGATGAGCACGTGAGCTGGCTGTTTAATTTTAAATTCAGTTGTTGTAATTCTCTTTCTGCTTTGTTCTTTGAAGCTTAACCTGGTTGTGACACACCAGCGAACAATGATGTTTATTATTTCTCCCCAATTCTTGTCATTTTGATCGGGCATTTAGGTGCTCTGATCCAGAGCTTTGCAAATCCTCTGGTTTTGTAAAACTTAAAATGCCGATCCAAATGACTTCATGTTAGCTAATACAGCAACATGGCCTCAATGTATTAGTCAAATCTTAATGCAGCCATAGTGAAGTCTAATACCAGTTTATGGATACAGAGTACTCAGCAATTACACTAATTCCCATATAAAATACCGACATTCATATTTATGGTATTTGTTGTATTCAAAATATATATATATATTTTTTCCTTAGTGCTAGCTTCGATTCAGCTTTAATGTTTGACTGTTAACAAATGCAGGCAGGAGTTGGGCTGTGTTCATGGGTAGTAAAAAAAAAAAAAAAACGTCTCCGAACATATGGTCTGTCTGTCATGGTGACAGACAGTCCAACACAGGAATAAATGGCAACCAAAAAACAAAGACAAAGCTTGTTAAAAAGAAAGAAAAAAAAAAGTAGATTAATCCTTGGAGTGGAGCAAGAAGCCAACTAGTCAAAAGTACAGTGTCTATTGTAGCTCACTTCAGAAATTAAAATGAATTAAAATTAATTTCTGGCAACAACATAAATACCAGTGAGTTATAACATCATGTTAGCAGATATTAAGATTCTACAGTTTCACACGACACTGTTGTTTCATGCTATTTTAGTCAGTCGAGCTTCGTCTGTGTTTCTATTTTAATGCTACGGTTGAGCCAACCGGCTGTAATATTTCACCTTATCAGCTGATTTGACAGACTGACGTTCTGCCTGATCTTTCTTCAACAGTTAATGAACTATTACCAATAACTTCTTCGGATCTAACTTCAAACAATCTGAACCAGCCCAGCCCTTAAAGCAAAACATGAAACACTTCGAAACGTTTCAGAGGATGTAAAAGTCTCAAGACTGGAGCACAACTTTGTGTTGGTCTGTGAAACCCCATGAAGTATTACACGTTGTAAATTCAATCCACTTATTAAATACATAAAATATTTTTGTTAGGTGCAAAGTGTCAAAACACTTTCGTAAAGCTTTGCGTTAATAAATTTCACGACGTTTTCCAGAGCGATTTATTTTCCTGTCCAATCTCTTGACTGGTCCAGGAGAGAGCACCGTCGCCGTGTGGCATGTCCATCAATACTAAGTGCGTTATTTTGGATCATAAGAAACTGAGATGTTAAATCAGATGTCTGAGATGTCTTTTACTTCTTTTACTGACAGAAGTAAAAGAAGTCAGACATGAATATGTGAAAAGATAGTGTGTGGACTCGGACAAACACTCTCAGTTTGTCCCTGTTCTGATCAGCACGAGGTCTGCAATACGGGACTGGGTCTCACAATGCGGAATAGAGTTGTGCATAAGAAGAAAAGATGAGAAGCTGTATTTATTTTTGCTGGTGTGTTTTCTCTGCAGCTCTTTGAAAATTTACGATATGGCTTATTGCCTTCTACATGGCTGTCTTTATGTTGTATAGTATATGTACAAGGATATATCTGTAAGATTGGTAGAAAACTAAGTGCACGCATTACATTTTAGATTTTTACCTACTTGTTCATATAAACGGCATAATTAAAAAAGATTGAGTGCCAAATTTTTATTGATCTACTCAATCAAATCATACATCTGAGTAAAGCAGCCAGGGGAAAAGAATGTTTCAATAACAGGAGGTAATCCAGATTCAAACCATAAAGCTGCCAAGTACATGAGCTAAGAGGGAAATGTTCTCTCTGAGGGAGACATAAAAGGATTAGCTTTAGCTTGGAAAGTGTAGTCCAATGAAAAAGGTTTCCCTTGTTCAGCAAGAAAGAAGCACAAACAGTGCAAACCTGTTTTTCATACGACTGCTACAAAGTGACTGACAGAAGCAATTAGGCTCTCGATTCACAGCCCTTTCCTTTTCAGATTTTTCCATCTAAATGAAAACAGACACGCTCCCCATCGTAGGATGCCGGTGAAACTTCGCCAGCACATAATATAACTCCAAAGAACATAATTTTAGGACTGTTCTAGAAAACGCAGAAGAAGATGAAGTCATTAGTTTGAGAGTCTGTGTTGCATTTAAGCGTCCTCGGTGACCTTGCTTGAACTTCGGGGCTCTCTGATACATATTCACACTCACTTGTTGAGAAGTCAATTTGCTAATTCCTTGATATTCTTTTAGACTGAGCAAATCTGTGCATGTATCCATTGTGGATTGAATACTAAAACCTACAAGGAATTTATAAGAGGAGGCCTTAAATTTTTTTTATATCAATTTGCCGAGTTACAACAAAAATGGGGTTTTATTCAATAAGCAAACACAAAGTAGAGTATAATTGTGAAGTGAAACTAAATAATTCATAAGTTTTGAATATTTGTGCTTGTTTCTTTAACGCCCACCGCCAAAATCAATGTTTACACCTTTAAACTATCATTAAAACTCCAATTCTTTTGGATTATCTCTTGGCTAACTTACAAAACTAGACAAAACATTTGCAGATCTAGACCAAATGTGTCTCGTTTTGCCTTTCAAGCTGCTTCTTAATAACTTTGAGAAAAGTTGAGATAGGGATGAGCATGATTTCTATGTATTTTCTTGCCTTATTTGCATAGAAACTCCAGAACAAACCGACACTAATGATACAAGGACTTTGTTCCTATTTCTATGAAGG
Organism: Poeciliopsis retropinna; assembly: GCA_010277075.1. NCBI lineage: Eukaryota > Metazoa > Chordata > Actinopteri > Cyprinodontiformes > Poeciliidae > Poeciliopsis > Poeciliopsis retropinna. The sequence continues at coordinate 10,411,583 of VMRM01000016.1, forward strand.
CTTTCATTACTCATTACATCTGTTGGCTGTATTAGAGTAATTTGTGCTTATTTTGTTCCTCAAACACACTGTAAAATTGCACACAACCCCATGTGATAGGATGCAATATGCCGCTTTAAGCCAGGAGAAGAAAAAGAAGGGTTTTTTTTTGGCTCCACTGGTTTACATGGGAAACACTCTACTATCTATGGGCTTATCTTAAATCAATGTTCGAGGTGGTTAAATAAAAAACAACTTGTGTTATTCTATTTATTTATTTAGAAATGCAATCATCTTTAGTTACTAAAGCTATAACCATTAAAATCAATTGTTTTCTTTCCATTTCACAATTATGCTTCGAGTCGTGTAGGTCTGAAGCTTTGCAGTTGTAGCGTAAAAGCATGGCGACGATCAAGGGATTTCAGTTCTTTTGCCAGGTAATCGTAAAACACGATTCAGCATTTTTCTTTCCACATTATGGCTGTGAACTTAACAACTCATAAAATTAACTTCTCAGCCTTGTTAGGATTCAAAGGGCTGGGTTATGTGCACGCGTTGGTGAATGCACTGCGTGCCATTTATCTTTATGTGTTTGTTTGGAAAAATACATCGACGGTGCAACAGTGCTTTACGGCTCTTCATAAAAATAAATGGCCTCTGTCTGCCTTCGGTTATAATGCCGGATATGTAAAGGCACCTCATTTATTAGTTTGCTTTTGCTTTGCAAGGAGGACTTGGATTTGGTGTATTTAGCATCTGACTGTTGCCCTAAGTAGCAGGGATTATTCTAATGCTCTGTCAGTAGCGAGGCCTTGTCTAATTCCCTTTTCTGCTGCTGATATCCATTACAAAGGCTGCACTAATAAACGCCTGCATTTCCAGCTCAAGACGTCTCTCAACCAATCTTACAATTAGCTTGTCATCGTAGGTCAACGAATGCGCGTGCAGTCCAACAAATTAGCACATGTAGTCGCATATGTGTACAAAATGTCTCTGGATGTCTACAAAGTTCCTACAGTATGTTTCAAAGAGAATGGGCGGTAATCCTTGAACAGTATTAGAGCCAGGGGTATTTGGGAGGAAGCGTTGGCTTTCCTTTTCCACAAGATGGATGTAGTCGTGGTATTTTATTTAAGCCCAGTTTTGAGCCGTCAAAGCTCCAACGTAAAAGGCTGAGTAAATGCTGCTTGCTTTGACATATGGACATGATCTGAATTTTTCATGTGCTCCAGATTTCTGCTGAACAAATCCCTAATACAGTATTATTAGGGATAATAATACTGTATTAGTATTATTACAGTATAATAATACTGTAATGAATAAAACTGACAGATGAGATTCTGTCAGTTTCATTTAATTGTTTCCATTCTTTTTTTTAATTCCATTCCTTTCTGTTTTTCTAACGTTCTTATTAAGTAGTTCTGTTATCCACATAATTTCAATAAACATTTTTCAAACAAGCTCCAATGTATTATCTTCAAATCTGATGTCAGAGAACCACCAACAAACCAACAAAGTTCTGCATATTGGTGAAAAGAATACATTTGTTTTCAAAAGTATGAAGGCATTTTGTCTTCAGGCCTTAAGAATCCTTCATAAATACTTTGTGGAGCCAAGTTTAACTGCAGTTATAGCCGTAACCCTTTAAATGTATTTCTCCATCATCTTTGCATAATCTAAAGACTGGAATTTAGCAAATTTATCAGCAGGTCAGACAATTTACATAGCCGATATTAGTGGCTTGCCAATGGTTGTTCCACCAGTCCGTCCACATTTCCCATTATTTATAGAAAGAGCGACTGGCAGCTCAAGTTGACAGGCTTTTTTTGAGGGAGAGTCAGATACAGCAATTAAACTTGTTTTCCGAAATGTAAATATGGCTGATGAACTGAGTATCCTGCATAATGAGTATTCATCCCTAACACTGCACCTCAACTCCTAAGTTTGTCTTGTTGAAAAAAAAAAATAAATAAAATAAACTAACTTACACATCATTCACAAGTAATTAGCCGCCTCTGACAGCTTGTCTTCAATAGTTGCCCTGTATTTGCTCAAAGGATCTTCTCATCAACTCTCACTAACTCACCCTTGCTGAAAAAAAGAAGAATCCACACAGCTTGATGGGAGAGACATTTACATGCATCTTTCACTGTGGAAAGGATGTGTTCAAGTTGACATTTGTCAGTTTTTCTCTCTCTCTCCGTTTTGTATACAGATCTAAAAAAAAAAAAAAGTAAAAAAAAAAACAAAACAGTAATCTACATTTGATGAAGACGATGTAGGCTTATGGAAGCTTTTTTTTTTTTTTTTTACATTTATTTTCATCTGGACTGTTTTCATCGTTCCTCGTGGCAGTGGACATTACTTTCTGTTCAGTGCTTCACTGATCACAAATCTTACATCTGTACCTGAAATGGATGGCTGTTTCCAACATAAGCTGGTATAGCCTGTGTGAAATATACGTTTTCAGTCGGTTATTACTGGTAATCTGTCCTGAAAATTGGCTTGGAGTTATTTAAGCCTAATGTCGTCTAAATAGCTGCTCCAATAATGGGCTGTAGGGTGGGCTTTCTTACCTCAGCTGCTATAGTTACTCATACTGTACTTCAGCTGCTATAGTTACTCATACTGTACTTTTTTTTTTTTTTGCAATTTATACCAGGTACAAGTCATGGAATTGGCCTCAAGAACTTTTACCCTGAATGGAAAAATACTAAAGGAAATTAATTCAGTCAAAGTTTCTTGTTACAAAGTTCAAGAAAAAGGAAGAGTGAACAAAAACGCAATTCTGGGACCGAAAGAAGCAGCGAGTTGTACGGTAGAAAAGCATGAGAATCAACATTTCCCAGTGTAATTGCAGTTCAAATATAGGCCAAAAGGAGTTCAAGCAATGACTTGTAAATGAAAGTTGAACAAAGGGAGTTCCTTCTGGCAGCCAGGCCAGGCCATATGGGGACATATTGTCTGTAGTTATTAAGTTATTTCTATTTTACGTTTTCTTAAAATAGAAAACGTAAACGAAGTGTGAATATCTATTGATGATTAGCTCAAGTTGGAAATTTCTTCCACATTTACAGACTTTAGTCCACCAATATAGTCATAATCACATACAAAATGTCATTGTGAAGGTGCATCATACTGATGGTGCACCCATTAAAAATTTATGCTCTGTCTATGATGTTGGGCACAACCCACCCGTAACTCCTCAGCTCCCCTCCTTACTAATGTATGAACAAATATGATTTATTAATCCCCTCCCAGCTCATCCCAGGCTCCAATTGTTCCAAAAGTTTCTGCCTGCTTAATTTGCCACCCTTGTTTATCAGCCTGGTTTTGCAACTCAGAAGACAATGAGGCACAGTGAGGAATGTCAAGCACCGTCATGGGAGAATTCAATAAAATATGCAAAAATTACAAAGTGGAGACAATTTCCCCTGCCTTTTTGCTCCCCCCCCCCCACACACACACACCCTCTCATTTCCCTTTTCATCTCTTCATAGCTTGTGTTCTCTGTGATGAGTGTGTGCCTGCGCTTGATAGTCGGCAAGCATATGGAGGGTGTGTGTGGTCCTGCCAAGCGATGGAGAAATCACAGACAGAATGGCAGAACTGTAACACATTAGAGTAATCAGAGGCAAATTATCGTCCTTAAGTAGCTTTTGGACATCTGCGGTGTGTGCATTCATTCTGTATATGTATAGCACACACACACAGCACATTTGAATACTTGACAACAGACAGATGGACTGTGTGCAACCTGCTTCGAACATCCATCTATCTAGGAATAATCAAAGAAAAGTAAAAGGTAGCTCTCCCTCAGGCCGAGTTTTCTGTAAAGCACACTAGTAAATATGTCTTTTTTTTTTTTTTTCCTTTTAAGGACGGAGGAAACAAACATAAGTCAGACGTTTATGGGCCACCTTGCAGTTTCTCATGCTAGCCTCCTGTGTATTTAGGATTATTAAATTTAATAGGTGCATTTACGTTGTGAAAAATAATGCAATTATTTCTTTGCCTTGCAGTAAAAACAACAACATAAAACAACTATGTGTTCTTTGGTTGTGGGATGTGGCCATGTGTGTTTAAACAGTTTGATTTGTTAAAAGTTAATTGCTCCTTTTTTTTTTTTTTTTTTGCCATTATGTTGCGCAGCAAATGATTCAAAAATAACAAACGTATAAATATAATCATGGCCAACACTGACTCAAATGATTCGAGCGAGTCACTCAGATGAGCCCAGAGCAAATAAAATTAACCCAATGTACCTCCACCTCCTCTCCACCCACCTCTGATGCTCAGTGAACCAGCGATCACTGTAAGCAGAGTCCGTTGGGTTTACAAAGTGTGTTGTTGACTGAACAACTCGTGATATAAAATATATCTGCTCATTTTGAAATCAGGCCGTTTTTATTCTTTTAACAGCTACAGTCATTAGTCAGTGTGGTGACAGCAATATATGGCTCATGCAGTATAAGCTTAATAAATAATGATTTCTAAATAACTTTTCGAACTTTACAGCTGCTGCAGGTTCTGATGGCAAATCTATTCACGTTAGTATCCTTTCCCCCATAAGCACCTTTATAATGTAGTTTATTTTATCATATCACAGATTTATTTGGGAATTTGGTAACCATCCATTTCTGTGAATGTGATGATTTTCAAATAAGAGTGCCCTCTTGCGAGAAATCAATAAAATGTTAGTTAGAGTGAGTTTAACAAAAAAAAAAAACCCAAAAAGAAACAACCCATCACTAAATTCTGCACTTGTAAGAGATGCAGCACAAAGAAAAGATAAGGTCACAGTAAATGATAACATTTACTCCTGCGCTCTGTTCTTCAGAGGAATCGGCTGTGACATGTTGTTCTTTTGTGTTCATGCTGGCCTCATCCATGGCCTCAATTTCTGACGATGTGGACGAACACATCGCGCAACTACAAGCATTTCTTTGAATTGCACGTCAGCTCTGTTTCGTTTCAAGCTTTCAAATGACATTAGTAATCATAAAAAAAAAAAAAAGAAAGGAAAGAGAGAAAGTAGGAAATAGCCTGCGTCTATGCTTGTATCTGTGCGACTTTCCCATCAAATCATCAAAAAGTGTCAGGGTATGTCTATTGGAAGCCTGACGCACGGGTGATGGGGGGGCGAGAGGAGTCCGCCCTGAGCCTGTTCGCTCTCCTTTGTTTCTTATTTCACAGGTGGATAAGCACATTAGCTCCGGTATTAATGCATCACAGTGGCTCCCTCCCAACATCTACAAACAAACAGTTGCAAGTCCACACGACTAAACATGGGGAGGATATTCCGAATAATCTATGAGACACGTTAAAATAAGATAAGAAAAAAGGTAAGAATTCCAGCAGCTTGTGGTTTACAATGGGCTTAAGCATTGGTGGTTCTTACATCAAAACAAATTTAATTCCATATCAGGATTTTGAGTCAGGTAACTGGAAAACTGGGGATAAATGGGTTGGTCCAACAGAACACTAATCTTGAACACTCACCAAACCTAGTTGTGGAATAGATAATCCATTTTATGGTAACCTAAATGGCACAAACCTCAACCTTGCTAAGAATTTGGGGGGCTTACTTGAGTCACAATACCAACCAATTAAACAAAATAATCCACAATTTTTGATAGGAGTCCAGCTTAGATTAAAAGTTGTTGATGTTGTTTGTTTTTTTTTGTTTGTTTTTTTTTTAATTTGATAAGACATTTAGCAAATATAAGGGGTACGTGTATATGTATTTTAGCTTGATATGTCTAAAAAAAAAATCCTGCTCAATGGTTTATTGCAAGAAAGAAAGATTTAAGGTCACACAAAAACTTCACTGAATTGTTTTTTTTTTTTTTTTGCTTACCCAAGGTTCTCCTTTCATCTGAAATGAGTGTCAAAAATGCGAGTTCACACTGACTGTTCCTGTCTTGGCCTCCTGACACATAGTGCACTTTCGTAAGTAGAATTTGCACCGACTACAAATATCCACAAACCTCCTCTTTTTTTCTTTTTGCCTCCCTGTGAAACCGAACTCCACCATGTGTGGAATAGAGGAAAATACGGCATAAACTCAAACATGTGCACCCGATTCTCTAGAATTCAGAAAATCATTTCAATCAGAAAAAAAAAAAAAAAAAAACAGATTCACCCTTAAAGGCCTGAAATTACAGTGACATTCACACACATTTGATGAGTGCATGTAAATTTTCACCTGCATTGCTCCAAACCCTCTTATGGCTTGAACTTGTTTTTTTTTTTCTAAAAACAGGGAACCTGCCGGAGGTGATCTCTATTTTGACATTCACGGTCACAATTTTCTGAAATGTGGTTTGGGAGAGGATAATTCTGCATCCGTCTGAGAACATGTCAACAAGAGGAGCAAAGCGCTGAGAGAACGATGACGTGGCATGGGACATGACACATGAATTGTGTGTCAGTTTTTAATGCAACTAATGTTACGAGATTTTGCCAACTTGGCGGTGAACAACTGCATGGAAAAGTGTGTGTTATTACCAGACAGATGAAGGCTATTTTAGACTTTACACTTTCTTTCCATAATTTTCACGCGTTAATGTTCCATTTGAAGCGCTAACATGCGTCTGCCCTATGCAATCGTTTAATACATTCTAATCCAAGTATGAAAAACTGTAATCAAAATATTTACAGCTTTATTTTATTTCCAACTACATCGGAAGTTTATTTTTCTCAAATTAGATTGAGTTTTCTTTATGGTGTAATACTTCATCTTAAAATGAAGTACAGCAAAATCTTCCCCATAAACTCACATACTAGAACTCTTAATTAATTTTGACTTGTACTTAATAGAAAAAATGGAATTGTCAGGAGGTTGCAGACGAAAAATAAAGGGAACCAAGGCTTGCTCTGAGTCTTCAATCTGCTTTGCTAACTCCTGTCATTGTGGAGAAGAGTGGAACATGTGTTTTGTCTGACACCATTAGGGAAGAAAAAACATCTGTCCACTGTAATTTAGAAGAGTTTGTGTGAAAAGATGTATGCTCCTTCCAATATCCGAGCAGGGCTGTTGTACTGTTTCTTCAAAGGAGTTTATATATTATAATTTGTCCTCTGCATCAACCAAGTTTGACTCTTTCCGTCACTCTGCCCTCAGCACTTCACCACAACTATGTTTCTCCATTTGACACTACCAGCATGCAGTTCATATGACCTGCAGATGGTTGTCAATTTTATTTCTCTAAAATAATGTAAGAGGTCTAGACCAACTAGTTACATAATACTGTACTGTCTTCCAATGAACAGAGATACAGAGAAATGATTGAGATAAATATCTTGGGTGTGTCGTAAATCGCAAAACCAGTTTTTAAAATCAGAAACAGTTGTGTATTAGATCTCGACTATGAGGGGAGTTCTGAAACGGGTTTGTTGTTGGGTTTGATGCAAATGCATTCCACACACAAGAAGATTCACTAAGAACTATCAACAACGAAGAGTTTCTACACAGGTCTATAAATTACTAGTAAAAGTTATAAAGATATTTTCATTGCTATGACACCTAAAAATCACTTAAAAGTATAATAGGAATATACTGGGCTACCTGAGTAAAATCCTTAAAGTCAATTCTAAGATGACTTCACAAGTTCTTTAGATGAAAAACATAACACAGAGGGATAGTAATTCAGAGGGGACCAATGTTGCAGTTAAATAAATGAAAGACCATCTGCTGAATCAAGTGCTACAAAAAAATATTGTCATAGTATTCTTAAGGATCTCCCTCTATATATCCAGATATACAACAGCCCAAATCTGATGTAAAAAAGTACAGCATGAGGTAAACAAAACGCTCTAAACTACACACCGAAAAGCAGTATTATAATTGATGGGCTTGTCAATTACAAATACAAACATACCGTAAAACCTTCTTCAGCAATTGCAGAACTCCAAATATGGAAGTTGTTTTTGTTCTATTCGGTTATACCAAGCAGTGTAATGATGGCAAACCTCCAAAAATACAATAAATAACTCCTTTTCTCTGGAAGGGCACATTGATGCAAAATGTCTCTAATGAAACTAAATGAGACTAAATAATTTTCATAAAGGTTTCCGCCTTTGTGTGTCGGTTTCAATTTTGAAGGTTATCGCAAATGCAGAAATGTGGCAAAATACCCACTCTGTCGTGACTGTGCACTGTTTTACTGTAATGTATTTGCACAACAAAAACATTAAGGACTGAAATGCATCCATGATCATGTAGAGCATTTGGTTTTGTTTGCTTTTAAGGAGATTGCAGAATGGACTAAAAAGGTACTGTGCATACTTATGAAAAATCACTAATATGTGAAATCAAACCACATTAGTTACTATGCTTTCGCAGCAAAGTACCAGTTGAAAGCATATATTTTCTCACCTGGCGGTAGGATATGGTCATTTTACTTCATTTTCTAGCATCAGTTCTGGCTGTTTTCCAGACTGAAAATCAAAATCCTGATTTTGAAATATTCAACATGCATTCTATGTTTAAAAGAAAATCCCTGGAGCAATCATTACACATTCCCAGAAATTGGAAAAAGAGTGCAATTTTACAATCTTTGTGTAAAATACATTTTTGGGTTTTTTGCAGCGCTTTTAAAATGTTGCTTTTGCAAGGAGCTGGGACTCCAGCAAACCACAGAAGGAATTGTTTACATATGAAGAAAACATTACACTTTCCCGGTGAGACTGACCTACCACAAGTTTGAAAATACGTCAATGACACATTCACATGATGAAAGGACGCACTAAGAAAATGAGGTTTCTTAGTGCAGGGTCCCTCTGTAGGGTTTCTTCCTCACCCTACAGAGGGACCCTGGAAAATGGAAACTACGGTGAAGGTCTGCAACTTGGAAGCTTTGGAGGTGCCTAGAAGGCTGCAACCCACAAGGAAGCTTTGCAGCTCTGGGGCCATGCCAGAGCTCTCCAAAACCTGCAGAGGCTGCTGGTGAAGGGACAGCTGCGGATGCCTGAGCTGCTGCAAGGGCTGGAGGAGCTGCAACTGCTGCCGGTGTTGCAGCTGATAGGAAACCGGTGCAGTTGGTGGAGCTGCTGCTTTTCTGGGGCGAGGAAAATGTTTTGACGTCCCAGGACATGTGGTCCAAAGACGAATACTCAAAAGATGAGGGGGAGGAATGGAGACCCCAGCCTGATTACTCAGAGGAGCAGCGGAGATGACAGCCAGACACCACGGAGAAGCTGTGAAGGAGCCTCTGCACCGTCTGTGCTGGGATGGGGTAGCAGCAGGAAGTGAGACTGGTGGTTGAGGTGAAAAGGTGACAGGGACAGGTTCAGGAACAGGTGCTGGTCCAATGTACAGATGCTGGGGGGAAGGTGGCTTGAAGTACATTTCAGCTAAGCCTGTCTGACCTCTCCCCCTCCTCCAATAGCTCTACTAAGCCCAGGAAGGATAAGGTGTAGGGGCTCCTGTCATTATTCTATGAGACATAACAAAATGATTTTGACACACCTACGGGGAATATATTTACTTTGGATGTTTTCTATTTAACTTGTGACGTAAATTGAATGTTTAAAAACGTGTTAGTAATTTTTACATATTGTATTCTGTTAACTAGATACATTATGCTAAGTGTAATCAATCAGTACATACGCTGTTTTAAAACTAGTTTTTCTAGAGAAACAAATGTGCAAGTACATTAAATTATTGCACATCTGGCACTGGACATTGACCACAAAAAGGTCAGCAGGTTTTACATATGTCGGTCAGATGAGTGGGATGGAGCTGTTCGTGGATTTCAACGCAGCACATACTCTGACAACAATAACATGTTCATAAAATGTAATGATGATGCTGGCTATTTCAAAGAACAGTTGGATATAGGTGGCACGAGGTGTGAATTTCTCACACTTCTTATGGCCATTTTCAGAAATCCCCCCCAATTTTTGATGGACCATGTAAGGCGTCTATCAGCTGTCATGTTGTATGCAATTCAAGAGGCGAGTCATTTTTAGGTCAATAAAGTGGTGGTACCTCTAAAATCAAAACTTACAGAAAAATCTTAAGTGTTTTTGACATAAGCAGATCTTAAGAGCTGCCACCGATGTTGATGTGTTCAGGGCTGGATGGGGAGCAGTAACAAGAAGTCTGTATGTAGTTGGCGAAACCTCAATCTTCTCTGAATCCAACAGCAATGATTGGATGCTTTAGATATTATTTAAAATATTGGGAATGTCTACAGTATTTGACTATTTGTTGATTTTATAATGCATTAGATAAAAAGACCGTTACTAAGTGATAACAGTTCCTAAAACGAATGTGTATGAGGTACCGTCACTGTGTAGCAAATGTACTTCTAATTGAGTTATTTTTTGTTACAGATCTTCAATGAAATGTTGCAACATCAATCAGCAAATCTCTTTGGATTGGTTTGCACCGTAACATTTTGGTGAGCCAGTCAGGAGACCGCAGAATGTAGATCTGGGTATTCTTTGAAGGATGCCTGCCACATTTCATGTTGCCCTGCCGAACACCACAGAGTAGAGAAAAGACATTCTCCGGCTGATTTTAAAAGGAGAAAATCTGAGCAGTGCCATAAATCTAAAGGAGATTACCGAGAAGACCAATGGATACTGCAGTGCCGCCATGTACCAGGTCCGGATTTTGCTGCAAGGAGCAGATAAGGCAGATCACGCACCAGTCGCAGAGCTACAAGGATCGGTTACGGCCGTTGATGCAATTGGACCTGCTTTTCGACCTCGATAAGATGAAGGAATCCACGCAGGCTAGAGCTACCATCCTACTCATTGTGGCAGAGGTTCCTCTGGACTGCGCGCCACTGTTAGGAAGACTCCACTCACCTCTTTAGTGGCTGTACGTTCTCGCTCTGAAAGCAGACCACTAGGACGATGCCTTTGGAAGGCAAGAGAAATCTCTTGATTCTTTTGCATAGGAGCTCATACAAAACACTCTGGGATTCAGATGCTATTAAATCTCAAAGGACAGATTCCTAGGCAGTGTTGTTCTGATGGTGTTGGCATACAACCTCTGTTAGCTAATTTTGTAACAGTTAGTCCATGGGCCTAGACTACTTTTTTTTTTTGTCTATTTCTAGATGGCAAAGCCTTACCATAATTTTTGAAAAGATACCCATCTCTCGATAATTTTTTGGTGTGACGGCCCTTTCAACGCGATACCTTTGGAAGGGCTATCAGCTTATGAAGTTAACGATCCCTTTGGGTAAATTCTGTTTTTTGGAGACTTGTGTATGTCCAGTTTAGGCTCGTGGTACGGGTTTTTGGTATTGTCTTAAAGAGGTTACTCTTCAGCTTTTATTTAAGCCAAGTTTTGAGTCTGACCAACTCAGAGGTCACCAGAGCTTGCTAAACCAAAAATACATTTTTCACACTTTCTGTCTAAACTAGATACATTGTTTTTAGCCCATTGGAAAACATCCAAATTGCTGTCCTCAACAAGAAATCCACAATCTCTTGAACCATGTCTGCAAAGTCAGAACATAATAATAATATAATTGTGAAAGACATTTTCCATATTTACCACAAGTTGTTGGAATTGTGAGATTTTTTTTTTTACTGGTTGGCTACATGACCCAATATAAGTGAGCACTAGCAGTGACAGCTTAGCAGCTATCACTTACTTGTACAAATACTACAATATATTTCCTTGTACAAATATTACAATATATTTCCTAACTTACAATAACAGCACTTCTGCATTATTATGTAATGTAAAGCATTATTTCTGTTTGTGAAGATCTCAATTACCTGTGAGGCAAGAGACGGAGTTCATTTGGAATCCCCCATGGACATGATGCAATCTGCAATTCTGCTTGGCCGAATCCTGTGTTTATTCCAGAGTGGTCTTTGCATCTATTTTAACTCAACCAGAGAATACGATGCTGTTCATTTCCACATGTGAGCCCATCAGTGGAAGTATTTCTCAATCACATAAGCACAGAGATGTGTGACCGGTGCGTAACAGACTGAGGAAAAATTACTCTTGTGTGTAAGACTGCTATATCAACCCCCGTCCCTTTCCTAGAATGTATGTTATTTTGACCATAATCGCAGCAATTTTTATCAAGCTTTCCTCCCTTTTGACATCTGCATTTATTTTCTCTGTGATTTCACCAATAGAGATCAAACTGTATAGTAAAACATGATATTGCTTTTTAAAAAGGAGTTTCATTCAGTTAATGCTAACTGATGCATCCATTTCTTAGAGCATGTAAAAAAAGCCAATGCTGCTCCTTTTCTCTACAAGTAGTAGGGAACCCAGAAGTACTTTTGAGGCAGCAGCTAGCATACCAATAAATACACCATTACCATCAGACATTTCTCCTACAAGTGCTGCTATCCCAGTGCCGCCTGCTGCTAAACTAGGTCTCCGTCGTGATTTAAATGACAGTGAACCATCTCAGCCAATACTGGGTAGCTACAAAAGCAGAGAAGCTACAATATGGTGGTGGAAATCTTCTTCTTGTCTCCTAACTATGCAGTGCAAAACAACTATGATGCCATCTCTGCAGGATAAAGCCGGTACTGCAGATATTAAATAGTAAAACTCTTTCCCACTCACAGTAAAAATGTAAACATGGTGGAAGAAAACTGTAGTTCATGATCCAATTTTGAACTTGGCACATTTTACAGCACACATCTTTTTAACTGTTAAACAACATAAACTGGTTTAACTTAAAGGTGGTTTCTGTATCTTTATGGAAGTGCAGGAAGTTGGGAGAAGTATTGAAGGAATATAATTTACACACACAAAAAAAATCAAGAAAAGTTGCCTTAGCAACTGCTTTTTAGACTCCTGTCCCTCCAACCCAAAAAAGGAATTTGACCAGAGGATACTAACTTATATTCATCTAGCAATCCTGAACAGGAGTAGCTAGTTTACATACTTTATTCTTTTTATTATTTTTCCGCTTTCCTTTGGTTTGTTGTTTTGTTAGCATTTCCTTTTAATTCATGTAAAGCACTTTGAATTTCCTTGTTGCTGAAAATGTGCTATATAAATAAAATGACCTTACCTTAGAAGGAGTTAAATCTTACACTTTAATCTAAAGAAAATGCAGAGGCGCCCAACTCCATTTCTCAAGAGCTATTATCCTGCAGCTTTTAGATACCCACCTGAAACAAATCTGCAAAGCTGAATTACAAGCTCATTACCGAATTCAGCCATTTCATATAAACCAAATCAGTATTTGTTAGCTAAACACTGAGAATGATGCGTCATCCAAGAAGAGGAAGCAATTAGTAGGCGTTAGAATATGTTATATGCATTTCCTGATGGTCCTAAACAGTTTAGTTTTCCATTGTGATTAAAATCAGCCCATTGTTGGCTGGATAGATGATTCTTCAGATTGGTCTGCATTTCAGAATTCTGTGGTAATTGCAATGTGATTCCTCTCAGCAACCCAGATGCAATTGTGATGATAAACAGACGTCACCTGATCTCAGCAATCCAAGTTGTTTTGATTATCTGGTGAAGGGGAAATTTAGATTAATTAGCAGCAATCGGCAAGCTAAATTGAATGAAAACACAACAATTGTGTTCTGTTTTTCCAGGGAGAAAAACACAAGGGGTTTGAAAACAGAATGTGTTTTTCTTTTTACCACCGCAATTAATGATCACTAATGCACCTGTGTGCTTGTAAAACAAAAATTTTTTTTTTTTTTAAATGCAGCTATTGAGTATTATTAATAATGTGTTTGGAATAGTTTTTTTAGGCCTATGTTTGGCCAGTTCCCAATAAACATTAATAGTAAAGGAAGTTTATATAATCCAGCATGAGATGAAACAATTTAAATACACAATAAAACGTATACAAGGTACCAGATACATAGAGCAGAAAATAAGCAACAAACTGGGTAAAGTAAATATTAAACACATGAATTTTGATAGTAAATTTATTTCTAAAGGTACTATTGACCTTACACTTTCACCAGGTTTTGGGAACAACCCAAGTAATCCATACGTAGAAAGAAACCACAAAACACAAGCTCAAAAATTAAGTTATGTTTAACAATATAAAACTATGTAAATCACTGTTAAGAATAAACATGTCACATGCGAGAGGATGATGAAAAATGATGTTGGCATTTACAATGACATTTGCAATAAGCCCAATAAATGGATGGTACCATGTTTGTCCTCCTTCCCTTTTCAATGTATGGATAATTTAAAACAGCATCTAAAAGTAAACACTAAAACTTTCTCCTGCACATCAGTAACAAGCAGAAAATGTGCATTACTTTGGTAAATGTCAGCTTTACTTGTGCTTTAACGATGAGTCAGAAATGGCATTATCTATGAGGATGTATTGAGCAGATTTTATCCCTTTTCCCTGTTAGCTTTCTTTCCTCCTTTTTGATCCAGTTGCTGTTTATTAGTGTACTCAGATAAAGAAACCTTCTGTAGCAGTCATTAATACACCATCAGGTTTATTTACTTTACTCCCCACTTAAAGCAAAACGACTTGCATTCAGGCATTGCACAAAAGGGAAAAATGACACAACTGGTTTAGAGTTCACAGAGCGATGTAAAGCATTGCTTTGAGCTGTACTTATGTACTGCTTTGAAAAATAGGTCACTCAACCTCAAAATCCTCCTAATACCACAATGCTGAAGTTCTTCAGTAAAAGAGTATTCTTTATAAAAGCAGTTAATGCTCGTCAATTTCTGAAAGTTTTACAAGACCATTACTAGCTAATTTGGGGTTATGTACAGGTGAGGTTAATTGGAACGTATCCCAGCAGGTTCAATATGTTCAGAGTAATTCTAAAAATATTCCAGAGGTCGTCTTAAAATCTGCAGGAATTGTTGTGTTGCGATATTCGCTGCTAATAGTTGTCAAACCCATGTGGCAAACACCATAATCAGAACAGAGAAAAAAAAAAAGACTTAACATAATGTTTATCAGACAGAATAACGCTTGACATAAATGTGAGAAATTATCTGGATGGTCCGATTATTCAGAGGTCTCTAGCCAAATGTTAGTCATGTAGCATAGCCATGGCAACTCTGGTAATAACGTTAATTTATGAAAATGACTATGATTTGAAGAATTACTTAGCTGCATAGAGTGAAACCATAGAGTACATGTATAAAAAATACTTACTTTTTAAAATTTTGACGTCATTCACCACCAGAAGTAATTGTATGAATGAGCCACATGAGGCAGCCCCTTTCCTGTTGACTGGGAAACCCCTTTAAGTTGCATCACGCATGCTCAACAGCTCCTCCTTCAGCTTCCTTGGGGTAAAAAACCAATTCTAAATCCTGTTTATTAAACAATTTGTTTATACACATTGAGGGTTGACATAATTGGTTTAATATATATTTTCTTATTGATGCTGATTTATTTTGAATTTCATGTCTGAGCAACACATTTTGTTCACTCTTCTGAATAGATTGCAGGGTTTTTTTTGTTTTGTTTTTTTTTACAGTGAATCATAATGCCTTTATAAAATCGCTATTGTTCCAAATAGAAATATTTTATTTTCAAAAATAAAAAAAAGCAACTAAATAGTCTGGCACTTGATCAAAACCAATAAAAGCACGATTTGTGTGGACAGCGTATATGTGGAGAATATTACACATAATCTGCAACCGCGAACATGACTAATGCAAAATTCACCAAATTAGCTTGTAAAGTACGGTGGTCGAGGAATATTGACCAGGGCTATTTTTGCTGTAATTTGAGATTTAGAATTCGTTAATCTCATATCACAGGAGTCAGTTTTCAAATGTGGGCCCAGGGGTACAACATGCCAAAACCAACAACATATACCAACTGCTAAAGAGAAGAAAAGCTCAGACCTTTTAGTAGAATTTTGTGTTGGAACCTGTAGAAAGCTATGGTATATCACCGAATGTCTACAGTGACAGAAATACAGAAGATGATTACTAAATACTTGATATTTAATTCCACAAAGAGTGAATTTTTGACATTTCAATGACTTTATAGAGCTTTAAGGATATTAAAACATTGTGTAATTTGTGAAATGTTTTTATGAGGTTGAATTACCTGTTATTAAAAACAATCCATCGCCATTATTGTACGAAACCCCAAAACTGGATGAAGTTCTTTTAAGCATGGATGTGTAAAATAGAATACATTTATATATACTACATGCTTCCTCAGTTGGGATTACTAATCTCAATTATTTTTTACTGAAGGTTTTTTTTTTTTATTAAAAAAATTTTTTGCCTCTAAGTGTGTTAATGTAGGTCTAATTGACAGGGAACTTTATTTGATGTACAGTTTGCATCCATTTTTGAACCACAGTGGTTTTCCCAGTTTTGAAAATTCCTTGAAATTACTACTAGCTGTGTTTGTTAGATCGTGTTAGCTCTAAACCTAATGTGGACCAGGCGAGGCCCGCGTTCATATGCGGATCGATGCCAGGGTCTGGTGTTTGTCTGGGTCTCTCTGTCTCCGCATCTGGGTGCAGGCTTACAGTGAGGATATGCTTGCAGCTGTGTACAGCTTGCTCTTCAGACCTTTTGAGCCATAATGTGCTGTTGCTGGCCTTTATCCAGCCTGATAAGCAGAGAGCTGCAGCTGAAAAGAGCAAAGTTATGCTTACCAGCCTCCTATTTCACCGTGAGCAGGATTAGCTCTGTTGGCTGGAAACAAAGTAGTGTTCTTTCGTCCAGACACACAGCAGATGAGGACTCAGCTGTAAAAGATGTTTGTCATTATCCATCGTAAAAGAGTGCACAAGATTTGTGCAGATTTATTTTCCTTGTCAGTGCCTGAGAAAAGTCTGTTTCGCCATTAAATCCACCAGCTTCTTCATTTGCACTCTGTAGAACATCAGAAACGTCTGGTTCCATTCATCAAAAGCAGGATAAAAACATAATATCTTTCTGCCTTTCTCTTATCCTTCCATTAGAAATGATGAGAAAACATAATAAAAGGAAATCCTAAGAAGACATAAGCTTTGTGCCACAGTTGAATTGCCGCTGCCCAAGACGTTTTTGGCTCATTAAAAAAAAAGACGTTTGCCTTTCCTGTACATTTTTAGATTAGTACTGATTTCTGAGAGTTAGAGTTCTAGTCTTAGATATTTAGACTTGCCTAATAGAGTAGATAATAAAAAGTATTTCTCAAAAAGCAGTGATGAGGCTGAGTCAGTGGTTCCAGTCTTTCGATGTTGCACTGTAATATCTCAAATCTCAAAAGTACTTTCAGTGAAAATAAATATTAGAAAAATAAAGTTGAATATATTTAAATATGAGACTTATATCTAAGCTTTGACACATGTTGATTTACCTCTGTATGTAGAACAACTGATTAAAAAGGGACACTGATAAAACTAGATTATGTTTAAGGAGTGAATGGACTCGGCTTCACAGGAGGCTACAGTAATCAGGTGTGCACAGATACATGGACACTGATGTTTCATACACTTTTCTTCAATTTTCTTTTCCTCATTTCACTGGGAGCTTGGGTTGGCACAGTGGCCACTGCCTGCTGGTCATTTTCCTTTTCTCAATTTTGTTGTTGGGGACTCTTGGCTGACTAAGTGCTCCAAATGGATTCTGCCTCCTACAGTATTCCTCCTTCTTTCTGCTGTCTTTCTGCTTCTGCAGTTTGCTCTAACCCTCCAGCCAATGAGCTCTGTCATTGCATTTTTTTAGTAATAAAAAATAAAAAAAATGGGCCAGTGCAAAAATAAATGAAAGATGAGTACAGAATACAGTGTAATCACTGAGAGAGGAGATTGGTGCCACCAAACACCTTTAACAGGACTTTGGAGGGAAAGAGGGAAAAAACTATCAAGAGTAGATTCACAGAGTATATTTCTGAACATAAAGTTCGTGGTCTGTTGTTCTGATGCCGGACTTCAGTTTGGTCTTATAGTTTCAAGAACAGGGTTGTGCAAGTTCACCGTTAATTAGAAGAAATCATAAATTCAGTTCACACAGATGAAATTAACTTATCACCATTGTTCACCAACACAATTACCAATTCACAATCAGAAACAAAGTAGACGTCCCCACAGCATAATATTTTCTACACCAGGGGTGCTCATAACAAACATCAAATAGGACAAATACATTTGATTAAGTTTTAACAAACAAATGGCTTCTACCACGATAATTATGTGAAATTAAATTATATCCCAAATTCAGAAGATTTGCCTTTACTTTTGCAGTGCTCTTTGGTTCCTCCTATCAGACTGTAGTTTCTCATATTCGTGTCATCAAACTAAATTTCTACCATAACTGACTGACACCTGGCCTCAGGTTTGCAACCAGCTTCTGACTGAGAAACCAGTAACTTCAGAATCTCACTGAGGAAGAAACTGCATTAGGTTTTCTATCATTTTATCATTTCTGATATAACTGATGCATATTCATATAGAAAATGAGTTAACAGGGTTTAATTTACAATTTTCATGTCGTCGTATCATGAGGTAGAGCTCCAAAAGTTTGAGCACCCCTGTTCTACACCTCGTTTGGTGTATTCATAGTAAACTAAACATGGGGTCTCCATTGAAGCCGCTTTTCAGCAAAGTCTAGAATTTCAGGTAGCAAATGTTAACATGAGAAACAATGGATATGAGTGCCTTTATAAGGCACTATAGACTAAATACTCTTGATTTTAAAAAGAATTTTCTCCAACAAACTAAAATCTAACCTCAATAATATGATTTTAGGGGGAACAATTTAGCTATCACTCTTGCTGTTGTGTCCTTTGGAAAAAAAAAACAAAAAAAAACACAGACAGAGATTATGTTGGATGAGGCAGGCTGCAGAAAACAAGCAGGGAGAGGATCAAAAAGTTAAACTGCATGCTTATATTTATGCTTCATGTTTGTTTTTCTTTGTGATAGGCTTGTAGACACTGCCAACAAAGGCTTCCAGTTCAGCAAACATCTGGGCGTCCCGGACCTCCCTGATCCACCAGATGTGTTGGAAAAAGAGGACGAAGCAGTGAGAAGAAAAGAGGTATAATATCTCTGAACTATAGGTAAAAAAAAGAACAAATGCTGCAGGAGGAAGAACAAACTCAGAGAAAAGGAGAAAAAAAAAACACTTTGTTGCAGCTGACAGCTGATTCATACATCAAAAATATAAAAGATTCAATTTTTGCACCACATTTTGATTTTGGCTAAAAATTCCATTAAGAAGATTACAGTTTATCTCAATTTTTGCTACTTTTCCCTTTTGCTTTTTGGATATTTGCACATTCAAATACGAAAGGGCTTGTACTTGTGTATGAGTTAATTTTAGAGCACAGTATTTGAGAGGAAGAAACACACATTTTCACAGAACATATCTGCACGACACAAACATCCATAGTTGATTGGTTTCTGTTATGTCGGTAATTATTTTAATCAGCCAATCACAATTAGCCTCGAGGAAAAAAAACAACAAAAAAAACATTTATAGGAAAGGCTGGTGGTGATGGGTGCAGGACAGACATAAGGGCATGTCATTCTGAATTTTTATATATAAAAATGTTTGTATTCACCAGTGAGACAAATGTAGCAGTCAGAGATTCTTTCCATAAGGTCAGTTTGTAACGGCAGATTTTTATATATATATATATTATTTTGACAGAGCAACAATGACATATTTATGTAGCTGTCAGTCAGACACATGGTACCCAGTTTCATCTCCTTCCTTAACTTTGAGGCCTTTTGAATCTGAAAGGTCACAGTGCAAAACAAACAAGCCTGAAAATTCCCAACAATCTTAAGCCCAAGAGACTGCTGATCTTTCGATTTTATTTCTGCATTTAAATGCTTCCCTTTTATTATTATTTTTGAACCTGGGTTGACTTGTACAATGTTCTCAGGTTAGGAATTTTGGTTCAATAAGTATTTCAATTTTTGTTTTGCAGCCATTATTAGTACGTAGAAATGAATGCTATTTTTACCATGAGCTGATCGTTGGGAATATATGCTTTATACATGAGTCTAATAATGTCAAAGTTTTCAAGCTGCAGTCTACCAGATACTACTGGTGGCAGTTGGACTCTCTTTATCTGTGCTCATAATACATTTTAGTATCAGCAGTTATTAATAAAAAGCATTCAATGGTTATGTTGAAATCTAAAAGTAAAAAGCCAGACTTAAGTTCTCTACTTCAGGTTGCCCAACGTCCTCTTCAGGTGACCCTCCAGATATTCTGTCTACTTTAGTTCTGGACTCAGGCTTGGCCTTTCCAAAGCTAATTTTCTTCACATAACTTTTTCTTTTGTGTAGGTTTGTATGTTTTGGACTCACTTTGATGCAGAAAAATAAACCCCAAAAGGTTTCTTTCATCACTAGACATGGTAGGAAGTAACCAATAATGGAAGCAATGTGTCCTAAATGCCTCATTAGTGACCTTAATGGCCCTATTAGAGCAACTGCTCTGAAAATATCTTAATGCCTTTTACTTTTAACTGAGTTCAGAGGTAAAGAAGCTGTTTGAGTTGAAGTGTCTTCATTAAGCAGAAAAGAAGTCCAGTTGCATTTTCTTAAGTAATTAGGATTTTGTTTCACAGCAAATATGTATGTTGAAAGAATTTTTGTTTTTTTGCACATGAATCTACATGTCTCCCAAATCCATTGCTCAATTTTTTTTCATTCTTACAGTTTGAGAAATAGCACAAGTTATGTGGAAGGTTCTTTTCAAGACTGACACAAAGAGCTTATAAGGATTAGGTTGTGTCAAACCATAAAAGCTCCCAATCTTTAAAAAGTTTTTCCTTCAGGGCTTAGACGAACAGCCCAGAATGATTATACGTCTAACGACTGAGTTTGGCTTTTAAATAAAACAAGAGCTTCATGTTGAAGATTTTGAAAAGGAAATCTCATAATATTTCAGCAGTGAGACTGTACAAACGTGGCTTTCTGAAAAATAGAACTAGAGAGTCCAATAATATAAGTCTGTCTCCAGAGAAAAAAAACACAATAACTATTTGACTCCTTTTCATTGATAGTTTTAGGAATTTCCAAAGATTAGAGGAATGCATTCCTCTAATCTTATGGCCATGTGGAAATAGAAAGGGTCGCTATTTGCTTGCCTGCCTCCCTGCACTTCACTTACTCGGTGGCATCATCCTTTCTTCCAGTGTGGCTATAACTTTCTATTATTGTACTTTTAAACTTTTCATTTCATTCCTTTCACAGAACGTTGTTTCTTTCCTGCACGAAATCCCCGGACCGTCTCTTGGAAACAAAATCCACAAAAAGAAAAAAAGATCTTCACAGAGATATCAAAAGCAGATACACTTTTGATATCCTTTGTGTTTGAAAGGATTTAAGGCCAGGCTAAGGAAAAAAGGCTCCTGAAGATAAATGTTCTTTTTCTTAGATTTCAACTCTGTATGATAACTCCAAGAAACACAATGTTTTCACGTCTCCATGTCCCCCATCCAGGGACAGGGATGTGTGCAATTAGACAGTCCTCACTGCGTTCCCTTTTGTGCACTGAAAGACTGATCGATGCGGACAATGAGATCACAAGAGCACAGAGGTTGGGGGTATTGGCTGGTTTAGATATGGATCAACTTTAACTTGGCATGTACCAAATAAATGCCAGAGGGGTGGTGAAACCTAGCAATAAATCAATTTCAGCTCAGTATGCATGCTGCAATCAGGAGCAGTTGTGCAAGGTAGGAGGTCCACGATGGGGAGAGAGAATTCGATCAGCGGACATAATCTGGAAACGAGGACTTTTTCTCGGTCCAACAGGAACACCAACAAGTTCTAACAAGAAAGAGCATCGGACAAACAGACCTTTATCAGAGTTTCTGCCTTGACTTTGTGTACCTGGCCACGTGTGGTACACAGTCAACAGAAGCCTTGATTGGATGGAGTTATGTAGGGCACAGTCAACATGAGTCCAGATAGGAAGGGAAAAGAAAGCTATTAAAGATAGGACTCCTGGTCCGAGGCGGCAGCGAACACGAGGCCGCTCAGTAAGTCAACCAAAGCTCGCTTATCGAGTTCCACAAAGGCCCGCGCGTAAAATATTTCCAAAGCAGTCTGCCGTGCCTCTGTTTGAGCGAACAGAACCGTAAGGAAAGCAACTGCTTTCAGATCTTTCCTCGTGTTCGGATTCATTTTGATTAATAATTATAGTGATTTTAATCAATTTATCACAAGCAGAAGCAACACGGAGAATTTGTCAACACCAAAGTTTTAATGTGATGTGAGTCAATATAACCGAAACTGAATATTACTATTGTTAGTAGCTTGAGAAGTTTACAGTCTATTGGCTTTCTAATGTCAGCACTGTGTTGGCGGAATTTGTTTCCAGGGCAACTTAACCTTTACATGTTTGTTGGAATATTTAAGAGTCAAATAAATGAAAATTAAATTTAGTTGTTATTTATTTCGTTGTTTCACAGATATGCTTTTAAAATATACAATTAAAGCAATTAGTACAACCTAGGAACTAATCAGCTTCTGTCTCTATTGTTGGCTGCAGGTGTAAAACATAATCATTAGTCTTCACACAGCTTATAATCAAACGCTTTATTCTTTATTGAAACAACTCTTCTTTAATGTGATATTTGTGTTTTTTTTTAAGCTGACAAACAAAACATGCAATTTCTCTACTTTTCCACTCATACCAGATATTGTTTTCATAAAAGGTTAAGTAAAATGAGATTGATTCAGCTACATCTCTTTGAAAGCCATTGATATGTTTTGCACTCGAAGAAGCCAAGTGCCCCGAATAAGTCTGCTGACAGCAGGCGGTCACTGAGGAAGAATTAACACGAGAGAAAGAAGGAATGGCAAAAAACAGAAATGAAGAAAAATAAAGAATCAGAAAGAAAAAATGTTAGGAACATAAAAAAGGGGTGAGGGATGAAATGAATCACACAAGGAATGTGAAACAGAAGAATATAAATTAGTAAGGAAGGACAGAAAACTATCACAATATTTAGACATTGGTACAGTATGAAAATTAATTAATACATTTTTTTTGCCAAGCTTTTGTTTGCTGCACACTAATAAGTCTGCTATTTAAACTGACAGCTGCAGTGAGTCTAGTGTTCCTGAAGGGGCAGCATAACGGGCCAAGTCATTCCTTACGATGCCTGACTTGGCTTACAAACTGTTGTATATCCTAAAAGACGAGTTGCATTTCAAACGTTTGTATCTGGGATTTCATTTAATCACTCTGACAGACCAGAGGAGCACACCTGCATTACCAGAGAGGACGATTCCATCTGTTTGTTCTTGAAAGCCCCCCCGTACCCCCCTAAAAAAAAACAGTACAATCTCATGGATGTGGTAAATAAACAAACATTAAAAGGTGGCAAACACATAGATAAATGAGAATATATGTAATCTGATCATGTGTAAAATGGTTGTGTGAGAGAGGATTCTGCTTGGAGCTTATCTAAGCTCAAACAATCACAAATAGGCATATAATTATTAATAAAATATTGTCATGGTGGAGCAGGGGCTCACAGCAGCAGCATCCCAGAAGGCAGCCAGAAAAGTCGAAAATGGGCCAGATGGACAGTTTGGCCTAATGTTGTCATGTTATGGTGCTCCGTATGTTCTTTGCACATAATTGTTGGTTTAGTTGTTTAGCGTTGAAAATACTCCCGAGATTCTAAGGGGTGCAGGCAGAGAGAGAGAGAGAAAGAGATGCAGCAGAGTGTTGCTGCCCACAGGGAAACAGGATTTGACATATGTGGAAGCACACAGCTCCTTTGAGGGATGGAAGGAGGGAGAAGAGTAGAGAGGAGAGCCTCCCTGGAGCTGTGGGGAGATGGGTGTGATCATTCTGTCATAGGGTATAATCGTCAAAACACACACACACACACACACACCTGCGCACACAAGGAATACAAAGCATCAACAAAAACACACAGAGGTTGAAACGTTTACATGTGACAAACTATGGTAGCCCTCGCCTATGCAAACACACCCCACTGAATAAAGTATACACCAGCGACGGGAGTCCCTTAAGGTGCACTCTCCTACCGAGGCGTCCGTTTTCTGCACCTGTCACCTGTATCATGCAAAGCGAATGAAACATGCATGGGAACCCCGGCTGCCCTCCAAACTGCTTGGACTCCTCTGAGCTCTTTCAAACCTGCCAGTTATGATAATTCAAAATCTGGACGTCTGCTCTTTTGAGGGTCGTACAGTCATTGCTTAATGCAGCAAAATTTTGGGGAGGTGGAGCCTAAGCCATGGTACTAAGCTCTCCAGGTGCTGCAGATACAAGATTGTGTGGAAATTTGACACGAGACCGACAAAGTGGACATAATGAGAACGCTGTTTATTTAATCATTTTAATCGTACATCAGAAAGAGCCATTAGTCAAAGAGTAATGTAAGATTTCCTGACGTAATATTTGCCACTTTAGGGATTTCTGAAGCGTCTTCCAGATTCATGTTGAAGATTTAAATATTTAGTCAGAGGAACAATGAGTTCAAACCTGGTCAGAAAGCGCTGAACGTGAGCGTGGCTTTACTGATTTGAATATAAACATTGGCCCCACCACACGTTCCAAGGCAAGCAAAGCAATCTGTGTCTGTATTTTGAAAATTCTCTCTTTCACCTTATGAGCCATTAGGAATGCTCAGGCACTTTTCTGTTCTGAAAACAGCACACGGGTTCAAATATGTATGCACCTTAAACACATTTTTGTTTTGATCTTTGGAAGAAAAGAGACAAAAAGAGGCAGTGCTGCTGTTGGCTGCTCATTCTGTTGATAGTCACCCTTAAAAGAGAAAGAAGAAAAAAAAAAACCTGAAAGAGGGATGGATGTACTGAGAGGCGTCGCATGCCTATTCCCAGAGATCACAAAAGATGGAGAGGGGAATCTTTAAACACCACTGTGATAACCCTGGACTGCCACCATTTTCATTTCAGGCTCAGTTTTCATTCTGTACCACATGCTTTTTCAGTCATATCTCGTGATGTGTTTCTTTTTTTTTTCCATCACAAAGAAAAACCTCAAGCTGTGAAGTCTAAATTTTGACTTCTGCACCAATAACTAACCATTCTCTTCCACAACATTATTTTCTACGGTTAATCCAACCTTCAACTAAACGCAGAAATGATCCTGGCATTACTATTGTCTCTTTCTTTCCCTCTGTTTTTTGTTTCTTTTCTGGTCAGCTGAATCCTTCAGTTTTACCCTTATTCATCTTAGGAAAGCATCAATAAAAAGAGCGTGCAGTTATGTTAAAAACTATTTGCTCCCCCCACAGATTTCTTCTGTTTTTGCTTTTCTAAAAGTTAAACAGTCAAACAAATATTAATAGTAATATTCAGGAAATATTACCCAAGTAAACACAATAAACGCCTTCTTTACCACAGTAAAACTCAGTGTTGAAAACCATACAGACTTCAAACAAGAAACGAGAAAAAGAAAAAAAAAATCCCTCATCATGAATAAATCTCTGTTTAATCTGTCTCCCCTTTTTCTCTCTCTGGATTATGTGGCCAGCAATAGCAGAGATCCAGGCTGTGACGGAGGGCCAAAGGAGGGCTACATCATAAGAATTATTATTCACGATTTAGAGGCATTAAACAAGTCCTTCATGAAGTAAACAGGACATGCCCCGCAAATCCTTGGTTGCCATGCCATAAATTCCCTTCCTTAAAGGACACTTTGATATTCAGAGCTTTGCTAGGGGTACCCTTTGTTTTTGGCATTGTAAGAGGCACTAAGCTGTCATGTGAAAGTAGATTTAATAGCTGCTGGTTGGAGAAGGTTGTAGCGAGGAAATTTAAGCGAAGCCAGCAGTGGCAGATTTACAGAAAAGGACACGTTTGAAATAAGTTTGAATCGAGGATCCGCAGATGATAATAGATTTTTTTTTTTTTTTACGCAGATGATAATTGTTATGGAGGAGAAGCTGCCCAGCGAACAAAGATAATGGGAGTGCGTATGCATGAAATGCGGCACGCTTTGAGATGGAGACTGAATAGCACTGCTGACCACATCGTAAGCGCTTTTCCCACATGAAAAAAACTACTCCACTGCTTTCTCTTGCTAATGCATCTCAATGACATCATAAGACGCCATTGTAGCGGAATAATACCAGCATCACCTTGCGACACATTTAACAAAATATAATTAATAATTTGGTTAGATGTTTTTGGACATGACCAAAAAATAATAAAATAATAAAATGCACAGCACGATAATGACAACTCTGAGCAGATAGTGCACACTGCAGATGTGCGCCACTGCCACAGAATCAACTTGGACTCAATTATCCATTAAAACCATTATTTGAACTTGCTGTGCTGAAATGCTAATTTCACTGATAAAGACTCATTCATTTCAGCATGCTGAATGCCTTTTGTGTGCATTTAATGATGGAACTTTGATCTGCTTGTTGATTAATCCAACTCTTATTTATCATTATGGAAGAACGTTACTGCCATACGACATGGCGGTCAGATTTAGATTCAGCTTGGATACTAAATACCTATATTTATTTCTTCTGTTGTCTGCACAATATTCTGATAATTACTTCTAGTTGCGTTACAATCAGCAAAAAAAGAGAGTCATCTTCCTATGATAGCAGGATAATTTATTCATAGCTGCAAATGATCTGCTGCTGTTTTTTTGTTTTTTTTTCTCTTTAACTCAGCAGCAGCATCTTTAAATCTAACTAGATGTACTAATTGGTTGCTGGCTAACATTGCCCTATAAAGTTGACCTGCTGCAAAATATATCTTGATGCCTTAATATACACGATTTAAAAGCAGAAGCAGCGTCAGAAATAGTAAAAACTACCAGGAATCTATTAGCCGGTACAAAAGTTTATCGCCATGGCAATTAGGGAGGTTAATTGTCGTCTGGTGGACAGAGATTGCTGATGAAGCAGTCACACTGATTTCCTAGGCTGCTAGTATCTGAAGTAAGACTACATCGCTGCTAACCTCTCTAGAAAAAAGAAAATCATTGCTTATTTGTATTTGCCAAGCTTAAATGTTTTTTCAGGTTGTAGAGTTAGACTATTTAGCACATTCAACTACGAACACATCTTCTATTTATAAATACCACATGTTCAAGAGTATGAAACTATGCCAAACAGCAGCTACATCCTCTCCTCTCCTCTGTTTTGTCATTCTCCTGTCTATGGAGAAAACAAGTGGCGGGAAGATGAAAGTGAGTGGAACATGAATGGACAGCAACATCGGATTTTGTTTTTTTCGGTAAGAAGCAGTAAACAATGAAAGATAAAAAGCAACTGCAGTGGCTCAGCAGCTGGAGTGGTCTTTTGTCATAATCAGGTTCCATCACCAGCCATTCCATTTATTGAATTGTCCTTGGGCAAGAAACTGAAACCCTCTGCATTGCCACCATGAAGAGAGAGAGAAAAAAAACCAACAAAAAAACAAACAAAAACACTGCATAAATGTAATATATGTGCTACAAGGCGCACAATATTCACAACAGAAGTGCTTTATGTAAGCCAAACGAGTTTAAATATGTAATAAAAGTACAAACCATTTAACATGTGCAGATCGGTGCGGCGAGTCGTGGATAAACGTAGGTGACTTAATTAAAAGCAGTTCAGCAGCAGTGATTTTCCTGGCAATTCTTTTCCCTCAGATATATTCTATTAAAGGCATCAATATAAACAGTTACACATTCACATGGCTGCATAAACAGATGGCTAGCCAAATGGTCTACTAAACAAACAAACAAACTCTACATTGATACATTTCCACAGCAGAAATAACAAGGCATAATTTGGCAAGTAAAGTGCTGAAAGGCTGGTGAGGAATGAATATGTTTTTTTTTTTTTCTTTTTTTCTTTTTTTTTAACCACTGTCGTTATAGCCCTGAAGTCACATTCCTCTGATCAGCGTGGATGTTTGGGAGAAGAAAGATGCATTGATGAGAAAAGGTATTGACAAAGTGTCTGTGGAAGAGACATGGATACACTGGGAGATTTCTGCTCAATCCACTTGTCTGCGGGTATCAATAGAGATAAGTCCACAGGGATCACTGCTTAGATCAACCTCTGCTTTGGAGCTTTATAAGCTACAGGACCTGGAACAATTGGTAAACCTATTATATGTTAACTGGAGTTAGGTCAGGCTCAAACCGGGTCGATGTGTGCAAAATACAACACAACTCAAAATGCAAGGTAGAGAAAAAAAACACTATAGTCAATACTTTTTTCATTATTAATAATTAATAATTTCTTTTTAACCTTTAAGATTGTATTATTTAAATGATACATGTTGGATTAGGTTGCAGACATGCCGAGCCCTGTCACAATTACCAATAAATCAATTAATCGCATGATAAGACAAACTTATTAATTCCCATAGGCCTGATTTATTGTTTATCTCTTCTTTTGTCTCTTTCTACCAAAGAGTAGATGATAAAAGTCTTCAGCTTGGTGGTTTGGTCTCAACTAGCCCTTTTTTTTGAGGGGCAATTTAGTTTACAAAGTTCAAAGTACATTTTATTTGTTGTTGTATTTATTTTGGATACTTAAAATGTCTTCTAGTTCAAGTGTTAAATGTTCGTTAGAATTTGAAGTTTACTGATATTTCAGAATGTGTTCTTGCATTATTATTATTTTGTCATTACCATTATATCATTTAAAAAAGGGTCTCAAAACAATATTATCATTTATCGTGATAACTTCTGGAACAATTATCATACAGCAAATTTGCTATCGGTATTGCCACGACATGCCTTTGGTGAGATGACAACACAAGGCACAGAATCACTTTTGATAGTTTTTTTTTTTTAAAGGAATAGAAATATGACAGGGCTATTTAATCAAGAGAAGGATGACAGGATTTAACATTTTTTATTGTTACCAGGACACATGATACACAACCGCGAGAAGGTTCAACAGAATGAGCAGACGAGAGACCGCCTGGGTGAAAGTAGATGCAGTGGACGTTTTGCAGATGCATTTTCTTCCTCGACTTTATATTTGGATGAATTTTATGTTAATTTTAATTGGTCACAGCAGCGGCATTTATTGTACTACTGAACCCCGTCCTTTATGACCGCAAATCTAATAAGAATGGACTGAAAACAATAACAACTCTTAGTCATTTATTAGCTGAATTATACAGCTGAATTAAATAACTGTTTAAAAAAAAAAACAATACATTGAGTAACTGGGTGCATAACAATTACAGCACAGCTTTCTCCTCCAAATGTGACTCTGTGTCAACTCAGCCACTAAAGTTTATTTTTGAATAAAGAGAAAAAAGGTTTATGCCTGCAAATTTGTCTTTAGCAAATGCTACATGAATTTGTGGCACATGTTTGAGCTAAAACCGAGACGGACGGTGAAAACTGAGACGTAACGCTTTGGCGTCAGGATGGCGACAGATACTCGTTGGTTTGCGTCCGCTTACCTGATTGTTTGACATGTTTCCAATCGAAAGAAACAATGAGATGGACAATTCCTTTAGAGCCAGAGCACATAAAATTGGCCTTGAATCACAGCACTATTGTTGGCAAATGTACAAAGAATAAAAGTACAGAGGGTAAGAGGAGCAAATGATGACATTCCACAATGTTCTGCGCTTAGTGTCCGCATTGACTGATCTACAAAGGCGTTTTCAATTCAACCTTATTAAATTGTGGAACCAGCGTTTTCGACCTGATGGCATCAATCTGTCTTCATGATTGACAACTCGGTCAAAGTTAGAACACAGCAAAAACTAGAGAGTTAAAATTTCAGGGTTAGACGTGTCAGAGTTAATTTTAACTCATTGAGTGTTTTTTTAACATTTAGCGATTTAAATGATGCCCAGTGTTGGAGTTATTTCGCAGAGTTGGTTGCGTTGGTGTTGAATCAACTCTGCTGGGAGGAAAATAAGCTCCTCCCCTCTGCTTCACAGTCTTCGTTTGATTTCAATCTGAACATGGCTCCATTTTGTTCATCTCCGGTTCCGCACGTTAAGTGTCCAACTTACTAAATCTTTTGTCCAGCACTATTACATTGACAGAGTGAGTGATTTGACTTTTTCTACTAATTACCACATAATTGAAAGGCAGCTGAATATGTCCATTTTGCAACAATTTTACACAACGTGTTAGCTAGTAGCCCAGGTGGTAGCTAGTAGCACTTACACCTGATATTATTGTAATGGTAATTCTTACAAAACATATTTTGTCGGACCATATACTCGTGAAAAATATACTATTTTTTTGCCGTTTAAAATGATAATTTTGGCTTTGTGAATGTAAGAGGTAACGACTATTAGCTTCTGTGGAACATCAATGAGCCGAAGTCACGTGCCTCAAATAGCAGAGGAACGTTCCAGTGAGGTGAACTCTTGACCTTATTTTGCTTTGTCTAGGTCAGGGGTAGGCAACTCCAGGCCTCGAGAGCCGGTGTCCTGCAACTTTTAGATGTCTCCCTGGTCCAACACAGCTGATTCAAATAGCTGAATCACCTCCTAAATGCTGTCAGGTTCTCCAGAGTTCTGCTAATGACCCCATTATTTGACTCAGGTGTGTTGAAGTAGAAACACATCTAAAAGTTGCAGGAGACTGGCTCTCGAGGCCTGGAGTTGCCTACCCCTGGTCTAGGTTTATCCCATGCTTAAATAAAATGCTGATCCATGTAAAGTATGGTGATCTGCAAAAGTATGTGAAGTTGGAGGAGGTTGAAGGGCTGTTTGACTTTAATCAGAGAAAGGTTTGTTATTTATTTAACATCTGTGTGGGGCATGGGCATCATTCTTTTCAATGTATGTCTATTTAACACATATTTTACACATTTGTGGTAAGTAAAAAGAGTAATCCATTGTATTTTCATTAATATGTTTATACTAATCACATGATCAATGTCAAGTAACTTAGTTTAAAAAAATCCAGCTAATTAAATGGTAAATGGACTGAACTTATATAGCACTTTTCCAGTCATTTTGACCACTCAAAGCGCTTTACACTAGAGTCACATTCACCCATACAAACCGATATGCAGACCGGTAGGCAATCTGGGGTTAAGTGCCTTGCCCAGAGGCACACCGGCATGTGGCAGGAGGTAGCTGGAATCGAACCTACAACCTTCCGATTGCAAGACGACTACTCTACCGCACAGCCACAGTCACCCACCTAATTATGGAATTAGGCTCTAAATCTTGCCTCGTTTTTTCAGTCATTGAACAATTTTGCCTGCCACCTGATGCCAAAGTTACATACAAAGATGCAACAGATACTGAAGTTGACGAAGAAATATTCAGTGACCTCCTTAGACAAGGCAATGTGGTACTGACAGTTTTCTGCTATGATGGTGAGATACCAAAGCAAATTAAATCAACTGTTATACAGATTTTACCAAAGAATGTAACTGATGTCTATTGTCTCTTTCTTCAGAGTTCTCAGATGGTCATCTGCTTCTGAGTCTGACTCCAGCTTCAACTCAAATGCATCAACATCAACAATACTAATGGATGAGATACCATGCAAGAAGCAAAAAACTGAGAATCCTAATAGCTCAGTGTCTAAGAATGTAACAATATTTTTTTGTCTGCCTCTAAATTCTGTTTTGTATACCCAGACATGTTTTGTCATATTTTGGTAATCTGCATATTGCATATTTCCTGTTTTTTTTTTTGTTTTTTTTCCCCCTTTTTTTTATTATTCATTTTAGCTGGTTGAAGGTGTCCTACAAAGCAAGTCTGGTGGTGAAGAAATTCTGCAGGAGTATGAAACTACAGAAACCCTAACTGATGCCACAAGAAGACAAATGGTGAACATACTGGTGGCTCACATGATTGATAAACATGGGTATGTTTGTTTTTACACTATTTAATTTATGTATAATAATTTAAAAAAAAAAGTTTAATCACCAATTTAAAATCTGCTGTTAGGCACCTCCCCACTAAAGCAATCAGAGAGAAGTATGCCTTTGGAATAGTGACACTCTTCCCATCCCTCAAGGATCCATACACCCAAAAAGGCTATGTAATGTTTTTTTTTTTGTTTGTTTTTTTCTACAATCAAACATGCTCTTTTATTTTGAGACTCAAAACTGTGATTTTGCATTTAATTTTTTTTTTCTTTTTTTTTAGGAGCACTTTTATGACGCAGCAAGCAGCACTGGATACATTTCATGGCGTCTTAAAACGGTCCTAAGGAAGATTCAAAGAGGATCTCTTGTGCCACTAAGTAGCACCAATGACATTTCATCTGGAGGCCCAAATATACAGAGAACTCTGATTGTTGAAAAACAGCTTGTTGGGAATGCCTGTGAGGAGGCCATATCTCTGCTTAACCACACCACAGACAGGTCCGTGATCTTTCAGAAGATGAGAGACTTTTGAGCACCGTCACAAGCTTATTAAAGATGCCAGTGGAAGAAATGATATTCTGACAATGTTCCAGAGGTACCTGGACACAAAAGGATTGGTAAGTGTTCAAGTGAGTTGTTAAGGTCTTTAAATGTGGATTTTTACCTTGTTATAATGGTTTGATTTCTACATGTTATTAAAGATTGATCAAGACTTCAGTCTTCTATTCAGTGAAGAAACCTCATCCAGACTGCTGCAGAAGTGGGATGTGTTCTTCAAACCAAATGTCATCAAGGAGGCTAAGCGTTTCACTTCTACACCTGAGTTGAGAAGTTTGGTGCAGTCAGCGGAAAGTCTTCAAAGCGATGACCTCGCTAACACTTCTAGTAAGTACCTAGATATATCAGAAGATAGTTGACTGTTCAGAGTACTCGTAAAGTTCTGATATTATATCTGAAAACTTTTATAAATTTGTCCTCAGGCTATGACCAAGAAATGGCCTCGCTGTTACTTCTCTTACATCTCCTTCCACCGCAGCCAGCAGGACAGAAGTCTCCAAATATCAGTGCAAGTGATGCAGTTGAGAGACTTGTTGTCTTTCATGAGGTAATTGAAATTTAAAATATGCAAAATTATTTGTCTATTTCCTTTTATAGACATGCATAAATACAGATGTTTGAATGACAGCTTTGAAGATGTCTGGGCATACTTAAATTTATTTTTTATGTAACATGTATCGTAAAGCTGTATGTTTTGTTTCTTATGTTTGGTGTATATCTTTTTAATTTTAGTCATGCTGCAGTTTAGAGGAGCATCTCCGGGGCCAACTGGGTCTGCAGCCATAACTCCTTGCTGTTGGGTGTCAGAAAAGCAAGATTGACAGCTTCTACATCGTCATGGATAAGTGCCTCATCCCATGCCAGACAAACGATTCTCTTGGAGCATTTGATGAGCTATTCAAAGCACATTTTGTGTTTAATGTCTCTTATGATGCTGCATTGATGAATTTCTACACATTTCTGCAGACAACAATGTATAACATTGACGTGGGCAAAATGAAGGAATCGCCCAGAGTTAGGGACGTGAGAGCAAGGCTGCTAAACCAGTCCCTTGTGCTCTCTTGTGAGTAAGTCAGGCTAAAAAATGTTGACCTGTTTTATGTGTCAAAAACTGTATTCAAGCAGCCAGAAGTGGATCTCACATTTCAGACTTAAACATAGTTATTGTCCTGGACCAAAAGTCAAATTGTTATGTTCTCAGCGTGGCTGCAGGCATTAGTTTCTGACATACACAGGTTTTCGGAAGCATCTTAATAATGTTCATAGCAATGTTCAGCAAATTTCACAAAGTTCAGCTATTGCAAGTTCTTCATCTTGTAATCCAGTTGTGACATGTCAAACAGATGTTTAGGATGACCAGTTAACCACTTTAAATCGGTGCTGTTCTTCTGATTCTTCTCATGAGAGCACCTCCTCACAGATTTCTAAAGCTCAAACTAAAGAGATGTGTGCATCCATAGTGGCTTATTTAGGATTTATAGTTTTGATTATGGGTATTTAGAAAGAAAAAAACCGTCCCACAAAAATTATTTTGGAGAGTGCTGGAAATAGTATAGGCTATTCTGTTTCAGACATTGTGTCTTGTCAAAAACATTCACTTTTGTTTGGAGACATTATTCCTACAGGAGATAAAAACTGGTACTTGTTACTGTTACTAGAAATAATGAACATTGTCTTTTCTCCTATTCTCACTATGGGTATGACGATATATTTGAAGCATTTGATTGTTAAACACCATAGACTCTTTAAGTTCTTATATCCACATCAAAATTTGATACCTAAGCATCATTTTATGATCCACTATCCATCTTCCATTAGGAAAATAGGTCCATTGTTACATATGTGGTCTACAAGGTTTGAGGCTAAACACAAAATGTTTAAAGATTATTTTAAAAACTTTAAAAATATAACCAAATCACTTGAGAAAAAGCATCAGATGGCCATAGCTTATCACTGGGAAACAATAAGTACTAAAGAAAATGAGCATGGGCCTCTCAAACCATTTTCACTTAAAGATGAAGATGTGGTCAACAAAGAAATCCTTTAAATGATTTCATCAGGAGATGTTTCTTCAACCAGCTGGGTTAGAGTTGAGGGTGTTGAATACAGACCAGGACTTGCTGTTTGCAGCACAATTCAAGATGAGATGCCAGATAAGTGATGAGCCTTTTGATATTCAAAACTCTTATGGTGTTTCTAATGAATGTTTGTTCATCGTACCACAATTTAAAATGTTGAAAACACAGCTGCAAAAATAAAGTGTTCAAAATTTATGTACTTGTGTCAAGTTTTTTTTCTTAATAATTATTATAATTAAT
Source organism: Poeciliopsis retropinna (assembly GCA_010277075.1). NCBI lineage: Eukaryota > Metazoa > Chordata > Actinopteri > Cyprinodontiformes > Poeciliidae > Poeciliopsis > Poeciliopsis retropinna. The sequence goes on from VMRM01000016.1 coordinate 10,446,147, forward strand.
CATAACAATAAAGTAACTTTTTTTTGGAGTAAATAACACTTGAAAGTGTTAAATCAACACTAACAAAGTGGTACATTTTTGTTCTTGGATCAGTGTTATCCATTATATCCCACAGTGTTAAATGAACCCTGTTTTGTGAGTTGAATAAGCAACTCTGATAAAGTGTTAAAATTGTAACTATATTAAAAGTGTTAATTGAACTCCTGAAGAGTGTGGACTATATAAGCACTGAAAAGTGTTAAAATCAACTCTGGGAGTTAAATTAACACTGGGCTTTTTGCTGTCAAGAGATCTATTAGCTAGATCACACCGTATCATAACGGTAAGAAAATTTATATTTTATTTATTCATTTATTTTTGACTGGGTGGCCTACAGTCATGCAAATTTTATTTTGATGATGCAGTTTAGATTTTTCAGTAATGGAAAGGGTTTTATGCCGCGCGAATCGCAGTTGTGCAAAACCTTCATTTTCACTGAGGCATAATGAAAAGAAAATTGTTAATTGGCTCTGAAGGACCTCACATGGCAAAGGAAATATATTCTTCGCTTTGTCTTTACAGACGTGTTCGAGGCAGATGGTCAATTGGGACACCCACGTTTGTTGGTTCCTGATTATCTACAAAGTGATTTTCCGCCTAATTTGGATGAGCGTTTTCATCATTAGTTTCAAAGCAGGATTTGAAAACTTTTTTTTCTACAATAAATATCGCATGCATTTCAATTGTCCTTCTGCATTTAGATCTGTTTTGTCAAAACAAATAATTAAAAAAAAAAAAAAAGTAAAGAAAAATCCTTTACTCAAATTTGGCATTTAAAGGTCTCCACATCTGAGGCAACACATCTAACATGCAAGAATTTCCACACAATTTGGTAATATAAAAACTTATGAAAACCCTTCGCAAAGAGGTTAAATATCACATTAAGATTCCTCATAGCAAAACATGTTTCAGCTAAATTAAGGAAAGAATTTTGCATTTTAATTCTATATGGATCTGCCAATAGGATTTCTACAATATACATGCAAAAGCCACATCTGGTAAGCACTGGTTTGGTGGTAGCGAAACAGCTCAGTGTGATAGATCAGTAGGCAGAATACAGAAGAGGTGAGAGGCCAGTGAGGAGGAGATCAGGACCTCGGAAATTAAAGACTGAGTGTCTTAATGGGCGTGTAAAAAAAAAAAGGAGCAAAAATAAAAATGAAAAGTAGAAAGCATAGGTCTCTCAGGAGCTGTCTGCTGCCTTCAATGCAAAAGAAAAAAAAAGTTTAACTGTGACTTTGATGTGTTTATCAATGTGCACAGCGTTTATTGCAAATATCGGTTTGTCATATTCTAAGACTAAAAGCATGACCGACACAAATAGTTACGTTCTCAGTGAAGGGAGAGATCCACACTGTTGAAATAGCATGTATCGCTGAGTGAATTGGGCTGCACATGGAAAATATTCTAACCTCCTTCTCAGCTTCAGTCCTTCCTGCAGCCGATGCTGTGCATCGCCTTCTGTAATCAAGGAAAGGGAGAAAGGCGGGAACAGACAGACTCGACTGCGGCCGGCCTTTTTACCGCAAATACACAGGAATAAAAATCATCTGATTTGGGCTGTGCAACTGCTCCCCCTCCCTCCACTCTCTCCGCCCCTCCCTCCCCCGGCTCCATCTCCACCCGACGTCCCACAGAGGAGAAAGTTTCACTCAGACACCGGGACTGCATGGCGCAAAGAAAGTGAACAGAAGTAGCGATAGCAGTGACCTTGACAATCAATATCAAACAGGAAAAAAAGAAGAAAGAAGAAATGTGCTCTGGCACGGAGCAGCACTCCAATGCATCCCATTTTCCCTCCCAACAATTTTTGCTCAACTCCCTCTAAACCAGAGGGGTTGGAGGGGGGGGGCAGGGGGGGTGTAAGGATGTCCACATGTATATCCGTCTTCGTGATTCCTTTCTATTACATGATTCCTGGCTGTCAGAAAGGCCCGTCGGGATGTGTCCATGTCCTAGAAAACCTTCCTGATTTTATCTACAGAGAAAAGTCTTGAAAAACTGGTGCAGCAAGAATGGTGTGTGTGTGGGCGGGGGGGGTAGGGTCACACGGTTGCCCCAGGTTACAAAGCCAACACTAGCACTTGAAAGTAAAGGCTGCACTTTGCATTTTAACTAAATCCGAGCCGATGCAACTAACAGCAGTGCAAATCTTTAGAATATATTTTTAGATATTTTGATGCATAACCTGATATTCATACTATGGGAACTTCTACCTTTGTTAATCAACAGTGCCCTGTAATTAGGGAGAACACACATAAAGGAATTATTTTTCATTTTGTTCAATTCTGGTCAAGTGCAAAAACAGCTGTTCTAAACCAAACATCGACAACTCACTGCAGGTGTTAGTAAACTATAAGCAGCAGCCTGCTTACCAATACATGTTATTTGTAAATCTGATGCATGATTGGGAAAACAATATATATATATATATATATATATATATATATATATATATATATATATATATATATATATATAATCCTTGGTATTTAAAGCAAAAATACATACAACAATGTAGTCAGACACTAAATCCACAATAAGTCATAACAATAGATAACTTTTTTTTTGGAGAAACTCTTATTTCATATGTAAAATCAATACATTACATTTTTGTACGCGATTTGGTTTTTATAAATTTAAATAAAATATTGAAAATGCCAACCTGAAACGAAAGTGGACGGTGTGTCACACAGACGTAGAAGATGCTTCGTCGTCACTTTAATCATTCGTTCATTGACTTCCAATTTGTTTTGACTTCATGTTAGCTCTTGCTAATGTTGCGAGCTGTAGATGTACACATTTTACATTGGAGTCCTGGAGCCGAGGGTGAAGCATGTGTATCTCCCTGGGTGGTAATGTGTGTTGTTACCATCAGGAGAACTTCAGAGAGAGGTCACTAGTTAAACTACTGGGGTCATGTCAGATTGTCCACACATTAGGAAGAGGCTGAGTCTTCACATAGCTTTTTCAAAAAGGGGCGACTTGCTTTTTGAAAAGGATGTAACACGCAGTGACAGGGGTAGAGGACGGAGAATAAAAGGTCATGGGCTAAGCAGAACGCAGGAGGACATGTGCTGAGCGCGGCCGTGTGAGGATTGGTACATTTTACCAGGTGTCAGACCGAGCAGAGTCCGCTGAGGTCTGTTCAGTCCAACGTGGGGAAAACTGGCAGCATGCATATCTACAAAGTCACTCTCTTCCCAGGCCGCTATCATGTCATTGTATTCAACTCTCCTCAGTGCCACATTTTAGTGAATCTATCTCGCGGCTTCAAGTTATCTTCTACTCAAGCGGCTGCAAATGCACGGCGCAATGACGACTGCACGGCGTACAATGTAGATGTGGAGATGGAATGCCTCTTCATCCTTCTCCTTTTATTCTGCTCTGTTGTTATCAACGTTGCTCTCTCTGCATTCCAGCTCCCGCACGCACAGGGACGGAAAGTCAATATGCATTTTCACCGGATCGGTAGAACTGGTGTTCCACAACTTATACCATGCAGGAAGTTCATCTTGATTTCTTTTTTCTAATTTTTTGTTTTATTTTAAACTACGCTTTTGTGATTCTTTATGTTTCTTTGGAAAGCAACAAAACAAGAGTTCATTGATGACAAAGATTGTGATGAGCCTCATCTTGCTGCACAAGGGATAAGTTGATAAAGAAATATTCAGTTAGGACAAACTGGAAGGCTTGCCTGTGGCCCAGGTGCACCTAATGAGATTAACACCAATCGGAGTCCCGACCACAGGTGTGTGTGTGTGTGTGGGTGTGTGTGTCCAGAACACAGAACATCAGCACTTTCATAAAGACAAATGAAAGAATGTATCCATATCTATTCCACATGGATGAAGTCAAATGAGCCATATGTGCAGAAAAGATTTAATAAACTTTTAAAGGAGACCTGTTATCTTTACACAAACAGCTCTTGTATGAATGATGGCTTCTACTGCTGCTGCCCCACAGACTATATTATATATGTATATATATATATATATATATATATATATATATATATATTTTTTTTTTTAAACAATATGTAAATTGCTAAATCAAAGCAGACTTCTTAAATAAACACTAAAATGTCTTAGGGATTCTTAAGTCAGCACTAATTCATACTTCAAATCAGACACTAACTTTAGTATCATCGCCATCCCAAGTGATACAGCAACATATTTCACATATATTGTACACATCACAGTAAGAAGCCTTTCCAATTGGCTGGACATGCAAAAGTAACCAATAGGAAAAGTATTCAATATTTGCTTTGCCAGTTCCCTCCCCCGATGAGCTGTGTTGCCCTATATATATATATTTGTTTATCTTGCTTGTGAAGCTTACCTCTGGCGGTTAAAAAAATAACTCAGGGATGGACTGACTCTGAGTAGCATTGTACAAAGTATCCACTGAGTGTCGTCTCTAGTGAATATCCCGGCTTAGTGAGGGAAAATTTAGATTTGTCGAAGAATCAGATCAATCAGCCCGCATCCCTCAGTTCACAGGCCGGGGCATAGTTGAAATTAGCCGAGCTGAAGAGCTTGAAGGGAAAAGAACTGCCAGCGTCCATGAGGGCCCAGAAGTTAAAACAGCCTGTAAGACCACTGCCAACACAACAACACTTGACATCGTGCTGCATCCTCTGAGTCTTCCTCCTGCTGCTCTATCTCTTCTTCACCACATAACTTTTTTCCCTTCTTTCCTTCCTTCCTTCCTTGTTTTTCGTATCTACCTTTATCTCTCCGCATCCACCGCTGCTTATGCAAACAAGAAGCCTTATTTCGCTGGGCTTTGCTCTCCCTTTGATTCCATCCTTTGTTTTCATAATGCGTTTTTCTTGTCCTGCTGAGTTATGTCTGCACGCATTGTGACCTTTTGTGTTCTGCCAAAGTCCTCCGTGGTAGCATGACAAATAATGGAAAGAAAAGTAGATATTGGCTCGCTCATGAGGCTTGGACCTGGTTAAAATTACTTTCATGTGGAATTACCTTTGCCATCTATCCAATTTTTTTTCTCCCCTTAGCAAATACAAATGGACCTGTGTATGTGCATATATCTGGCTCATTAGGGTATACAATAAAAATGAGGGGGAAGAAGGTGAAACCCTGAAATGTGTGTACTTCCCAGTGTTTCTGTGAGTAAGTAGGAGGCTGGTTGTTTGGTCTTTTTGTTTTGTCCCGTCTTCCTTTGGTACCAAAAAATTGGCCAGCTCAGTACACAGGCAGCACATTGCAAAGATGTTTATTAAATGTGAAATGAATTGATTTCTAAATAAATTGTTTTTTGTGTATAATGTATAAAAGCAAAATAAGAAATCAAATGTGTTTATTTTTCTTGGTGAGTATTACATGGTTTCCAGGCACATAGGGCAATTTTATAAAACAATAAAAGCACCTGTTACCTTCAGTTGTTATAAGAATGCTATATGTATAAAACAACGATTTACAAGGAATTGGTCTCTGTCTTTTTAAGAAGCTTCTGCTCATTCTGACACTCAACCTTCAGCACATCATCACAACCATGCTGCTCCCTTATGCCAATTTCAACTGTTCTTAGGAGTGTTGGACTGAGAAGTTGAAGGTGTGATACGTTCTGAAAAGAGTTGGTGTTTGTTAATCGCTGCTGCCACTAGTCTGGAGGAACTGAGTGAGATGGACGTTGGACTTGGAGACCGCAAAGGAGGAGCTTTGTGGAAATAGGAGGTCTGACATCAGTCAGAGAGCAAGTGTTTGGACTCCCCTGAATGGTTGCCATGGGAGATTCAAGGATTCCTCAAACATGCATGAAAGAATCAAAGCAACACTCCAGCTATTGCTTTGAGGAAGAAATAACATTTTCACATGACATAAAGCTCAATTTGACATGATACCACCCCTTTAACATTTAGTCTAGCAGGAGTTTTGCACCATAGGAAGTAGTCAGTAACTTTTCTGTGATGTTATGCCAAACAACTCTGAGATCTGCTTCACTCAGGTCTCAGAGTTGTTGTACCTAATGATGTGGTCAGTGGATGTAGATATTCATAGAAAAGAGAGCTGCACCGTTCTGTGCAGCTGCAACAACGACGACAGAAAAAGGTCATGTTTCGTGAAAAGCTTCCTAACTTACACGCAACAGTTGAACACAATTTCTAATTAAAACATGCTAGAGGCGAAGTTTCTCAGGCTTCTTTCGCTGTGTCGTCTGTCACATCATTGCCACGTTTGACAGTAATTATTCATCTGAATTATGCTACTTTGCTGATCGAGTCAATAAAGCATTGAGGTAAACAGTCGAGCACTAGCAGTTCCAGAAGCTGTTTACATGGAAGCGTACAGTGATGCGTGTTGAGCTCATACATACTGCTGAATAAATCCTGAAATTATGTTGACAACTGCTGCCACTACAGACACGAATTGTTTGAAAGTGAAAGGGAAGCATAGGTTGGCGTGTGTGCGCTAGATGGTAATGAGCGCGTTCAATCAATGATTTACATTTCTGGACCAGTCAGACGGAAGAGCTCATCAGCCTGAAAGAATCAGAAAAGTAGGCAGGCTACCTCCCCACCGCCAAACCTCCAAAAACAACAATTAAGCAGTTGAACTCGCAGTGCCAATGCTGTCAGGCAAGCGAGGCTTTCTGTGATGCTACTTAATTAATCCCTGCAAATCAAATCACTGGTAATTTGGTTCATGTGGCAATCACATTTGGGTCTCTGTGGCGTAAAGCAATACCTAGCTCGAGCACTGAGAAGGCGTTTTTATTTTTAATTTTTTTATGGCAATCAAATAATTTCATCCATATGTTCACAGTTTGGCTGAGATATGAAAACGGACAGTAGGAGATAATAGGAGTAGGAAGGGAGGGAGTGTGGCAACAGGATTGTGTCTGACAAATAAGTATTGTGTGGATGCTTTCCTCCACTACCTGGGAATCGTTTCATCCTCCACGAGGACTTTAGACGGGACCAAAACAGCACATCTGGGAGACATCGAATCTTTTCAAACGGACCAGAGAGTCCACTTTTCACCCTCTCTCAGGGGGTGAACACATGTAGCACAGCCTTTATCTACATTTAGGGGGAGTAAAATAAGTACTGGACAATTTATGTTTGTTCTGTTACCTGCGATTTGCTCTGCAATCGTTTGAAATATTAACTTCAAGGAGCTTTGAGATTTTTTTCTTTTAAATCAATGAACCATTCAAAGAAACGGAGAGAAGTTATCGTGGCCTGAACTGTTACTTATTTTGTCATTTCACGTCCAAAAATGGTTGTGTATTGTTTTTGGGCTTTTATGCAGTAAACCAACAAATGTTAGTGCTTTGTTTTTAAGTTGGCAGTAAAATGACGCAAAATCTTTTACGAGTAAAATTCTGAAAAGTGTTACTGTCTTTTCTGTGTAGGCTCGCTGCTGTTTGTTTTATTTTCAGATGATGGGCTGATCGGTGACCTTTGTCCTCTATAGGAGAAGATTTTATGTGGGTAGGGGTATCAGCGCAACTTAGGTAAAGCACCCTTTTTTAATTTTTGTAAACAGTTTGAAACCTTGCATTCCGCTTCACAACCATCCACTTGTTGACTTTAGTCTATTTTATCAAAGCCCAATAAAGTTGTTATTGCAACATGAGAAAATACGTCGTAGTTCAGGAGTGTGAATAATTTTGGGATGCACAGCAGTCTTTAAAATGAGTATTTATTTATTTTAAGTACATGTTCCCGGAGAAGTTTGTGGAAAAGTTAGATTTATTTTTTTTTTTTTTAAATATGAGGAGGAAATATTGCAGGACATTTCTATTTTTTCAAGAGTATACCATTTTAAATGAGAGAGTGGTGCTTTTAAAAAAGAAAAGATCACCAACTGTGTTAGTGTTTCAAAGCTGGTATTGACAGAAAACAGATGTAGTAGCTTACCAGCTCATTTTGTCATTTAATGTATTGGATCTATAAAACGCTTTCTCATAGAGGATCAATACTTATTTTCTGTCCACAGGAGGAAAAAAAATCAATGTTGCTATCCTCGTTAGAGAGAGATTGGATCTTCCAGGACTCATCAAACAGAAGAGGACACATGCAAGCTTTATAAAACCTTTAGCATAGAGACTTAAGTCAGATCAGACTTTGAAACATGTGGAGCTAAATCAATCAGAATAGTCTGAGTTGCAGATTTGCTAAACGAATTACAATGTTGCTAATGAGGGCACAGTTTAATAGAAGTGATAGTTTGACAGTGTATATATATATATATATGGCCATGATATGGCCATGATATGGCCATGATTTTGCAGAATCATGGCCAGTTTTTCACTCATGCCACACGTGTATAGCAACAACTCAAAGAAGAAGAAAGTAAACAAATGTGCAGCCCTGTCTGGTGCACTTTCCTCATTCAGAAAATACAAACAATAACTCGCCCTCTGAGTCTTGTCCTTTGCTCTGTTGGACTCACCCCACACTCCTGTCAATCAAATCTGTCAACAAAAAAAAAGGAAAGCTGAACCTACCTACCAACGTGTCGCAAACAGTTGATCCAACAGAGGAACATAAACAAATGCTTAAATAAACGAGTTTGTGCTTGGTTTTGCATAGTGTCTGAGAGTGAATGCCGACATTTCCAACATGTTCCTTAATCTGCAGTTGAGCTAAATATTATTAGTACGCAGGTTCTGTTGGTAATGTTATTTGCTGAAGTTAGAATATGATTTGCAGCATCCACCAGAGACGTTTCACTATTTTAGTTTTCCCCCTGAACAAATGTGAACTGATCTGAGTTTCTGTGCTGAATAGAGCGCATAAACTCAAAATGTGATCAGACCAAGGCCATGTCAGGTCAATAAAGATAAACTAATAAAAATGTAAATATCTGTTTACTTTATATAAAAGCACATTTATATGTGCAGTTGTTTCTTTTTGCCCTAAAAGGACAACAATTTGTCAACAGAGCAAATATTAGTAATGCACTTTACAAAAGTGGCTTTTTAGGTAAGGCAAAAAAAACGGTCCTGTTAAAAGAAAAGTTTACCATAAGACGTAGGAGACATAATGAGGCAGTAAACATGTGGAAGAAGTTACTTTGGTCGGAGATAAAAAAAAAAAAAAATGGCATTCTTCTCTCAAGTAGTACAGAGGAACACTGTTCTACAGCAGGGACGGTGACAATAGATGGAGCTACATACAGGGCGATCGTGGAAGAAAGATAAATAGGGGTTACAGGAGGTTTTCCTTTATACATTTGTAACACTGTTTCAGAGCTGCCCAGCCAAAGTCCAGACTGAAAGCAACTGTGGCAAAACTTGAAAGTTGCTGGTCACAGATGCTAACCGTCCAATCTGATTGAGCCGGAGCTATTTGTCCTTAGCAAATGGCCACAAATATTAGTCTCTCCATCAAGAGCAAAAGTGGTAGAGACTCACTCAAAAGACTTGGGCCTGTAAATGCAATTGCAAGAAAATTGGGTTTTACAACATGCTAGCAGAGACAAATGAACTTTACAAATTAGATTTTGTTCCTTTAGTTTCACTCCACATTATTCTTATGCAGCACTTGACGTTGATCTATTACATAAAATCCCAAGAAAGCACTTGAGTTTGAGGTGTCATTGTTAAAAATGTGTAAATACTTTTTTAAGGCTCTGCCTTATGATATCATGAATTCATTGCTTTTAACATGAATGTAATTCTCTACATTTCTCACAAACGTACATTTGGGATTGATTAGTGAAAGCAGATTTATGTTTATTTCTATGTAATAACAAAATAACATCTTTGTGATTTTTCTGACATGCAGCGAGACGATATGTCATGTGCCGTCTACAATCATGTACATGCAACAACCACCGGATCTTTCTGTGAGCTGTGTGTAATTAAAATTTAAAAGCCAGCAAATGTACGTTTTTGTATCATGACATCTGCTCAGCTGGAGATGTGAGAAGGAAGCCAAAAAGAAATCCAAGACTCAAGGACAAACATCGGGTAGTTTTGTGCCGTCAGTTCAGCCAACGTTCAGCGACTCCGTTCTTGTCGACTCCGTTCTTGTCGACTCTCTGATTTCTCCACGGCTCGGAAACACATTAAGAATTTGCAGCGGCAGCAGAAGGGAGGCCCATAAAGTAAGTTTAGCATTAAAAACTTACGGCATCCTGTTTCCACATCGCATTTACATTATTCATGACGAACAACTGGCTTACAGCACAGTTTCTGTTTACGGCCCCTGTTCGCGTTTGAATAAATGTTTGAGTTTACATGAGAGCTTGTAAGTAAAAGATACACAAAGGGAGTATTGGAGGAAATCATACATCATCTGTGAAGAACACCAAAGCCCCACAAGATGTCAGGTTTCGGGAGCCTCCAAATCTCCAATGGCAAATAGATTACCCTATTTATGTGATGGGTAAAATGAAAGTTTGGGATTTTTTAAACAGCAAGACACCTTACAAAAATGATTGTGACAGAATGTTGCGTTCCCCAAGAGAACAGGGTGTCTCTAAAGATGCCAAATGAGAGGTTTTCCTTCCACTGCCCTGAGAGAAGAGGACATTTTAAACCAGAGCTCTGCACGCCTGCCACCTGCGCCAGTCTGAGCAGACGTTCATTTACTTCCAGCCGCTGGACCGAGAGAGGACGCCACGGCCCTCGTGTTCATCAAACCTGGAGCTCAGTGCCATGTTACATGTCCTCCTGTTCATCAGGTGAACCGGTTGTTTGGACACATACCGCATTCTCTGTTAGCTTTCAGAGCTAAATGTGGCCTCATTCCAACTCCTCAAATCAAACCTTAGTTCTTTAAAATCCACACATTCACTCTGAACTGTGATTTCACCCCATCGTTTCATTTGCTAGTGGTTTCATTTTATTCTTCCTTTTGCTTTGGATCTTTGTACTCGCTAGTTTTTCCTCATTCTTTTCATTCCACTTACTGGTCTGCAGCTGGATGCTACCGGGCTGCTTAGCAAACCAGTTGACGAGTTTTTGACTGCAGAAACAAACTGAACTTTTATGTATCTTGTTGACAAAGGCTTCCAATTTGGAGGTAAGTGGTTTGTGTTTACTTGTTTGCGTGTGGGATTTGCAGTCTCACTCCACCAGTAGATATTCATAAAACAACAACCGACAGAGACTTTAGCTATTATGTTGTGATAAAAGTTAGTACCTTATTATCACAAATAAGGTATTGGTATTTTGATCAAGTTTAACAGTTTTGTCAATAATTGTCTTTTGCACTTATTAAAAGTTACTCATCACCAAACCCAACATATTGTACAATAAAAGGGAAGAAGACTAAAAGAACATAGTGGTACTGTTTTACCGGCCTAAGAGTATTGGGCTGGTGTAACAACCTGTTCCTTATTACACAGGAACAGAACATTGTAAAAGTGCATCACCACCATCACGAAATCAGCAATAATTACTGACATTTCATCGATTTCCTCAGATAGAAAAAAAAAAAAAAAATTGTGATGTATTTTATCACTTCTTCAACTTTTGTGAGAGGCAGTAAGATAAGTTCCTAGTCTGAAGTTAAAACTTACACTTTAAATTGTGCAGTCAAAGCATTTGTCTTTGTAAAGTTAAAAAGTAATAAAACAATTGAGTTAAATGAGGATCCTGAGTAATTGTGTTTTATACATCGGCAATCTGATGATTTGTCGTTTACATTTTTGCAGCTTGTTACATTTATATTACGCTTTTCTCAATTCAAGCCAGTTGTGTTTAATTTGTTCAGCACTTTTCAAGAATAAGCAAACCGACAGCACAAAATGGATAGGTGAGACAAATGAAAACAGACCGAATGAAAATATCAAAAAGAGATGATTTGAAAAGTAAGAAAATGCTTAAATTAACATATGTTTAAGCCATTAACTATGCAATGCAAGTATGTAAATAATTAATTACGTAACAAAAGCTTTGTCAGAGAAATACGTTTTTAGCTGGGTTTTAAAAACAAGGAATACATTGATGTTCTGTGCTGAAGGATGAAGCCTGAAGACAAACGGTCCTGCCGCCTGTTCTTGCCTTGAAGATTTTAAGGATGAGACGTGAAGTCGAATCCTGAGTGTAGAGTTGCTGTTGTGCGTTGGGAGTCAATGAGAAATTCTTTTAAGTGCGGCTGTGGCAACAAATTGAGGGCCTTGCGTCTAATCTGATGCATTTTATTTAGAATTCAATGTTAGCGAAGCCCAATGCAGTGATGACAGTTAATGAGAAATGTGATATCATTCAGCATAAGAGTCTGTATCAGCTAAAGTATGTTAATGGAACTGTTTGAAAACCGAGCTGTGACACTGTTTCAGTATTCTGGGCTACAGGTTGCAAATGCAAATACATCCACTCAGTGTGATGCACAGGCAGCTCTTATATGTCAGCTCGAGTCAGGGTGCATTTAATACTTGATCTTTTTTAATCAACTGTAAAAACTTTGGGATTTGGGAATATTTTGCCTCATGAACACACGGGAAACAAGTAACACCTGCTAAACTGACATGACACTATGGAATCAATGCTATTTCCCTATATTAGATGCTTAATTAAGTTACTGATGAATGGAATTTTAGATCGATGGTCGAATAGGTAGAAAAAGACTGGTTACCTCCATTAACAGGGGCAAGATCAATATCAGTAAGCCGCAATCCCTCGACAACAAATAAGCGGAAAATGCTGCGAGCAGGCGTGTGCGTGTGTGTGTTACAGGATGCACACTGGCTAATTTTCTACTTGTGTTCCAGTAATGGGCGATGGCATGAGGAGCTGCGAGAGGGCAAGACTGATAAGATTGGGGATAATTGTCGTGACGGTTCTCAACATCAGCGTTAACCTCATAGAACGCGGGCCTGGTTTGCAAACTGCAAGGGCTTAGTCACTAATGCAGCAGTGAGTCCATGAGTAAAAGCTCTTCACATGGACTTTGCATCCACTTCCATTCATTTTTCATTCAAGTCTCACCCTCCAAACCTAACGCTTTGTCAAGCCAGCACTTCTTGTCTTGGTGCTAGGTCTTTGGGCTCCATAAGTAGCAGTGGGAGCTCACAATGTAGTATTTTTTGTGAAAATGGGCCTTAATAGGGGAGAAATGGTAACGCACGTCACCCATATCAGAAACCGCTAGGGGGAACAAGAAACGACAAGAGCAGTCTCTACGAGAGTGCGAGTGCACAAACATGAATAAATACACACTCGGCACGGATTCAAGGTAAAACACACACAAAAAAACAAACAAAAAAATCATGTCATACTGTGACATAAACAGTTTTTAATGTGTGGTCAGACATAAAGTGGAGGTCAAAGTGCACCACCCGTGTGCGCCATATTTCAATTTTGTCCTAAAATTTAAAGAGAGTTGTTTTGAAAGCTTGTAATTAAGCTTTAATGAATTCCAACTGCAGTACGACTGCAAGGAAATGCCCTCCCAGAGCCCCTGAGAGCCCCACAAGGTGTGGAGGCCTTTAAAACAGGTCTTAAGACTTACCTTTTTAAACAGGCCTTTTAGATTTTAGATTTTTTTTTTCGGTACTTTAAATTTTTAGTTTTAATGTTAATCTTGGCACCACTTGGTGTGAGATGTATTATTGTATGTTTTACTGTAAGCTCTACAATTTATTTTTGTCTCTGTAGCACTTTGAGATTTCTTTGAAATATAAGGTGCGTTACAAATAAAATTAATTATTATTATTATTAAAACAAAAAGCGTACCTAATATGAGATCAAAACTGATTCCGTCTCTCAATTGAAATATTTATCTTCTCAATTAAAATTCTAGGTAGTGTATGACTTTACCACACAATGTCGTCCTTCTTCTGCGCCAGATTCAGTGCAGCTGAGCATCCACAATGCTGACCTCCCTGCGAACTTTGCAGGATGTCAACCCATAAATATAGTGCTTACAGCAAGACAACATAATGTGCTCCCAGCAAAGGAACGCTGTCTTTCACAACCACTTCTGCCTTGCTGCTTTTGCACCGCATATTGAGCCCTGTATTTGGTGTACTTGCTGTGGAGGCTGTGTGTGAGCCAAGAACTCCTCGGGGTCCCCTGTTTTGGTTTTGCCACATTGTTTCACATTTGTTAACTTATTACTTACTGGAATAAGGAAAGACTTTCTGCACGTATCAAAAAATGTATCGAAGAGTTGCTGGAAATAGACGAAGAGCTAAAAATCAAAGGAAGCAAGCAGGGCCGTGACGAGACCTTTGGAGGGACAGGGGCTCAAAGTAAAAAAGGGCACACAGCAGGAGCAGACACATCCGAAAATGTCAGAGCAACGTTCCGATTAGGTGATGTATTGATGAACCGAGCAGATATTTGAGACTTACACACTTACATAACTAAAAACGTTGTACCAAATCACGTTGTGTCATTTAAAGTGTAAAATAACAAAATAGTTTGCCGCTCTTCACTGCCATTGACACTGCTTGAATGCCTGGTTGGGACCGGCAATGAATTATGGGATACGGTGCACCCTGAAGAATACACCGGACCCATCCTTCAAATTTGGGGAAAAGAAGGATGCATTTGAATAATAAAAATATAAACACCTCGGTGTTCATCTGGACAACAGACTGGACCAAGACGCAACAGTTAAGAAGGGACAGAGCAGACTGGAGGAAACTAAGATCCTTCAAGGTTTGCAACAAGATGCTGCAGCAATACTATAAACAGTGTTGGTGCTGTACTGCTCCCCCCTCCAGAGAGCCCGGATGGTGGATCAGAATTGCCTCCATACAGAAGTCTTTCTCCAAGGCCTCTCCAAACCCCTCCCACTCCCAAGTTTTTGCCTCAGCAACCACCATAGAGCTGCATGCTGCTTCTATTTCTGGTACCCATCAGCTGCTTCTTAAGCCTGACAGCATCCCTCACCGAAGGTGCCCACCAACGGGTTTAAGGGTTGCCGTCGTGACAGGCACCGAAAACCTTGAAGCCACAGCTCCGATTATCAGCATCGACAATGGAGGCACGGAACATGGTCCACTCAGACTCATTGTCCCCCCACATCCCCCGGAACGTGCTCAAAGTTCTGCCAGAGATGGGAGTTAAAGCTCTGTCTCACAGGCGACTCTGTCAGACGTTCCCAGCTCACAACACGTTTGGGCCTGTCAGGTCTGATCGGCATCCTCCTCCACCACCAGAGCCAACTCACCACCAGGTAGTGGTCGGTGGACAGCTCCGCACCGCTCTTCACCCGAGTGCCCAAGACATACGGCCGCAGATCCAATGAAGCAATGACAAAGTCGATCATCGAACTGCGGCCTAAGGTGTCCTGGTGCCAAGTGCACATATGAACACCCTTATGCCTGAACATGGAGTTTGTCATGGACAATCCGTGACGAGCACAGAAGTCCAACAACAGAACATCACTTGAGTTCAGATCGGGGGGGCCTTTCCTCCCAACCACGCCCCTTGAGGTCTCACTGTCATTGCCCATGTGAGTGTTGACGTCCCCCAGAAGAACGAGGGAGTTCCCAGGAGGGGCAGTACCCCCTCCAAGGACACCAAGAAGGGTGGGTAATCTGAACTGTTGTTCGGCCCGTAGGCACAAACAATAGTCAGGACTCGTCCCCCCACCTTAAGTGGAGGAAGGTTACCCTCTTGTTCACTGGGGTAAACCCCAACGTACAGGCACCAAGATGGGGGGGCAACAAATATGCCCACTCTTGCCTGGTGCCTCTCACCATGGGCAACTCCAGAGTGGAAGTATGTCCAGCCCCTCTTAGGAGACTGATTCCAGAACTGGAGCCATGTGTCGTGGTAAGACCAACTATTTCTAGCTGAAACCTCTTAACCTCACACACCAGCTCCGGTTCCTTCCCCACCAGAGAGGTGACATTCCACGTATCAAGACCCGAAATGGGTTTTCTTTGTGGGGTGTCAAAATGTGGTACAACAAAAATTTTTAGACTTACGTCTGGGCAGATATTTCCTCTTCTCAGCGCGACGTATTTCCTCTTCATTACAAATGTCTCAGTCAGGTAAGATTGTTCTTACGACGTTGGATGGTTCGCGAAGATCTCTTTTCTTGGCAAAATATTCCCCTAGTACAGATCTCTCTTCTCTTCCCCGACCGGGGAAGTTTGCTGTGAGTTTTTCCTGGGCAGGCAAGTTTGCTTCACAGCCGGAGGAGGGTTGAAAAGATAAGCATCAAATTTATCATATTCCGTGCCGTCGTCCTGATAGCTACTTATTCCAAACTTGATATGAGGAAGTAGTTTGTTGAAAACTTTTCACACTCCTGTGGTGATCAAATATCCAGCACCAAAAGTCAGGGGAAAAAACATGGTGACTAAAACCTCTTCCATTGTAGAAATCCTTCCAAAAACACAGAGCTACGGGTCAAAGAGCTGCTTGTCGACTAGCTGATGTTTTGAGATGGAAGCATTTATAACCCTAGATGTTCTGTGATCTATGACATAGATCTGTGTCATAGACAGTGAGGTCATAGCTACAATGAGCTCACTGTAGTTCTGGGGGAATGTCGTTGCTATGGAAACGGTCAGATAGTTCTGCATTACTAACTATTAACCCTTTGCAACTGGGTCACTTAATCATTTGAGGCAAATGATTAATCATGACGGACGTTGGAAGTGTATATTTCAGGAGGCTCAAGATTAAAACAAGGATTTTAATAAATAAATATTAAGTTTAGATTGACAATGGTGTATTAAAACCATTCATTTAAGTAGAGTTTTTTTAATCATTCTATAAGGTTTAAAATTTGAACAGGTTTAAAAATGAACAAAATATTTATACATTGGTATGAATATTTGATAGTTAGAGGCACAGATCAGCCCTCCTCCTTACCATGGACCTGATGTCTGAACAACATGGAGGCAGAGAAACTGAGTTACTGTTAGACTGAGGGCAGCCAGATTAGTTTGTTTTGATAAATTATTATATTTAGCTAAATATTATTACTGAGGGGCACAAACAGTTCTTCTGACATACAGATATAAAAACAGAAAAATTGAAAAAAATGTTTTTTTGAAAAAAAAAAAAAATCAAAAAGGTTACTAGGGGCATCAAGGATAAAAAGGGCAGGGGCTCAAGCCCCCTCCCCCCTGCACACTTGCCTGGAAGCAAGTAAGATTAATGATGGATGGTGATGGAAAGACAAAAGATCCTTAATGTTTATCATAAGCTGTTTATTTATGCTTAGATGGCACAGTAAAGGAATGAGTTTTTAGCTTTGGACATCATGATTTATGTCACTTAAACACAGCTTTTCTCTGTTTCTTTTTTTTTTATAGGCATAAGGCTGAACAACACGACACACAAAGCCATGCAGCGGAAAGAAAATGATACATGGTTTCCCAACCTTTTATGCAAAATCTGAAAAGTGGGCCATGAATTTAGCCTTAGCCCCTCACATTGATGTTGCAAGCCAATATGTTTTCATGTTCTGGTTGACAAGTACCAGTTTTCCTTCCACACAAGTTAAATTTTAGCCAGAGTAGCTAATCAGTTTGACAGTTGGTAGTAACACTGTAGCCTTGCAGCAAGAAGGTCTTGGGTGGGAATCCGGGCCCGTGTTTGCATGTTGTTCCCTCTACAGGTACTCCAGAAACATGAAACCAAGTTAATTAGTCTCCCCAAATTATGTTTAGGTATGACAGAGAGCCTGGCTGTTTGTCATGTCATTCTTGTGTGGGTGAATGAATGGGTGGATGGAAGAAGGACGGGCAAACAAATGGATGGATTAAGTACCTTCGTCCATATGTATGCTGATATAAATACATGGCTTGCACTGAACTTCAATTGGGACATGATAGAGGTTTGATTCAACAACTGTAGCTTCTTGCTAATCTTCCCAAAAAGGTCAGATTTGTAGAGTCATCTGGGTGGGATAGGCTAGTTAAATAAGATGAGCTATTCGTCCTTCTTTTAACATACTATATATGTTTTTAATGACTCTTCTTGAAGAGTCTGGCTCAAGTCTGCAGAATGAGAAACCAAACATGAAGAAGACATAGTTGTTTTCCATGCTCCTCTAATTAGGAGGAAACTTTCAGAAAACTGCAAAAACACTGAGTTCCTCTAAATCCCATTTGTTTAGTGTCGCCTTTGGTTAATAATAAAGCTGGAATATCATTAGTTGTAGCCTGGATTGCGACTTGGATTGCAATCCATAACTTTTCTTACACAAGCATGGCCTCCATTTATAATTAGGTAACTTCTGAAGACACTTTCTAGTACTGGGTTTTATTTATAAGCATCACATTAAAAGGGGTTGAATATAAATATATAAACGTAAGCTATACTATCATTTACTGTATTTGTCACCTATTAGACTTAAAGGATTAATGAGTGTGACAGAGAAAAAATGTTGTTTTTCTTCAACCGTAGTAATGAGAACTGAGCATCATTCAACAAACACATAAAATATCCCAAAGGCTGGATGTCGAGTGTGCAACACGTAGGTTCAGTGTAACACTATGTTTGTGCAGTAATTAATGATGAACATTAAAAGGTCAGGCAATTTAGCTGCTCAAAACGTAACTGCTGCCGTTGAGCAACTGCTTCAGTATTTTCTGCTGAAAGCCAGAGGGATGTCTGATAACCCACTTAAAAAAGAGCACACTTACACAGCATGCAATGTACTTGTATGTTTACGTATACTCAGGAAGTCTGATTATTTTTGATGTCACATGATCAAAACTAGAACAAAATATTTCTGGTTGTGCTGTTGGCTGAAGGGGGAAGTGACGGTGGCATAATGAATACACACATAAAAAATACTGACATTTAAACAGCTTTAATTAAGAATGTTCAGTAACTTTGACCCCAGTGGAAACACAACACAGGCTTAATGAGAACACGCGCAGATTTTGGAAATATTTTCAGAAAACTAACAATTTTACACACTGAATCCAAGTTTGACCATTCTGCATATTGTGCTTGGTGTGTCTTATTGTAATGTGATTCTAAGGCCAAGAATATATTAAAAATGATCATGTTTGTATTTTTGCAAGCAGAATAAAGGCACTTGACTTTCTAATAGATTGTATCTGCAGCTTAAAAGCAGCAAACATTGATCTAGTCACAATAATTTGTTAAAAAAAAAAAAAAAGATTAAAAATGTTCTTCCATTTGGTCCTTTTAAAAAATATATTGAATCTGTTTACCAAAATTCTGCACACTAAAAATAAAAAGTAGTTTAATTGTCTTTGGTGTTTATGTCACTGAATGTGATTAACATACTCTTTATTGAGCAGAGTTTTTTTAAATAGGAACAAAATATTCAATTTTACTATCTGGTGTAAGTTATAATGTTTTACCTGTATGTTCTTATTTTGAGTAAGCAAAAAATGTAAAAAATAATTAACATTTTCTTTTTTTTATTAGAAGGTACTTTTCTGCATGCATCTGTGGTTACCTTGCAACACCTGCCTCTGCCACCCATGCTGCACTTATATGCACACCAGCTGCCGGTTAGCACTTATTAATTAAACAGAAGAAAACCCAGTGACACACCTGCAACAAATCCCAAATCATGTTATATTGCTATTATATCCCTTAATCACCGCTGACTCAAGGGGAGGAGGTCATAACATAAAGTGTACGCCTTATTCAGTTCTGCATCTGATGCTGTGGGACAATGCAGGCTTTTTCTATTCCGTTCGCTCCTTTGGGAAGAGGAAAATAAAACGTTTTATTGTGTCTCAGATATTCACCTCACCACGAAGCTGTTCCTGTAGAGGATTAGAAAATCCGTCCACGCCTCATTTCATTATTCATTGAGATTGGAGCGCTATCTCTTTCCTCTTTTAGATAAATTCCATAACATTGTATTCTCTTTTACTTTGGCA
Source organism: Poeciliopsis retropinna (assembly GCA_010277075.1). Lineage (NCBI taxonomy): Eukaryota > Metazoa > Chordata > Actinopteri > Cyprinodontiformes > Poeciliidae > Poeciliopsis > Poeciliopsis retropinna. The sequence goes on from VMRM01000016.1 coordinate 10,465,952, forward strand.
GTGTGGCTTGAATTTTGTCTACTTCCCTTCACTTCATCTTACTTCTCTTTATTTTTCAATTTCATTTATCTGTTTTGGTTGAAATAAAATGCAGTCTGCAGCTTGGATCACTTGTTTTTTTTTTTTTCTTTTTCTAACAAAGGTAAAGTATGATTTGAAAAACTACTGAAGTTAAGAGCCTTCTCTTACTTTACACATGAAAATAATTTTTCCAGCCTGCTCATTTAAATGAAAGGTATTAAGCATAGAAATGTCCTTCAAGTCAAACGTGTAATTAATTTACCATTATAAGCAACTGTGATATTTAGTAAAATGTCAAGAAAAGTCAAGGCATATAAATGAGAAATTACTGACAAAAACTAAACGCTTTTTGATTTGTTAATTGAGATTGGAGCGCTATCTCTTGTTAACTTGCCACTTAAAAACGACCTTGCCTGCACATAAAACATGAAATATATCGCAAAATATGTTTCACAGTGCACGGTCTTGTCAATTTTGTCAATCAATAAAAAAAAAAAAAAAAGTTATCTACACAAAAATATTTGTTAACAAACTTTTCCGGTGCAGATTTAGCAACTTTAAAGTGTTGCTAAAGCGAAGAAGCGTGAGTGAAGAAGTTTTAAAGTGTCCATCTGCGTCGTTAAGACACAATGTTGAAATTGGACGTTAGAAAAGTGAAGAAGGTCATGAAAAAAAGAATGTTTTGTCATGTAACGCAGTTTGTTGGTGGACCCAAATGCAGCAAGCAGAAAATAAAAGCAAAAAAACATTAATTTCACAGATAATGCTTTTCAAATTCCTCCTGGTTTTTTTTCTTTTTTACTTTGTGACTTTGGGAAACTTTGGCTGGGGTCCCAAGTTTATCGACACACAAGGGCATAATTCTGAAACCAAAGCAGTGGGAAGCTCAGAGTGTACGGCCTTGATAGTAAAGGATTTCGACTGGTTATTCAATGATTCTTTAGCCTTAACAGCGGCCACCTCTCTGGTAGATTGGATGCTCAGCTCTCCTATTTGAGAACATCATTTATTGCATTACGAGACACTTGAAGGCCACCGGTGATCCACGGTTTTATGTGAGAAAAATTTACACATCCTAGCCTCTCCTGCATCTGGCGTTTCTCTGGACTCTCCAGTTTCTTCCCACCGTCTTAAACACACAAACTACACTGATTAGCAATTAAGCAAGAGTGTATGCCTTCTAGGATGACGTTATGCAAACCTCTTTTATTTAATCTTTATTTCTTGCAATGTCCAGTTTTTTTTTTTTTTTTTTTTTTAAATGGGTTCCCAAATTTAAAAAAAAAAAAAAAATCTTAAAGGTCACTCTTCTATTTTTGTGTAGATAACTTTTTTTTTTTTTTTTATTGATTGACAAAATTGACAAGACCGTGCACTGTGAAACATATTTTGCGATATATTTCATGTTTTATGTGCAGGCAAGGTCGTTTTTAAGTGGCAAGTTAACAAGAACATTTTTTGAAATGACTAAAGTTTGTAAACAGAAAATGAAAATGTGGATTTGTTTTTATCATTTCACTCCAGTGGAAAAAAAATAAAAATCATTTTGTGCGACAAGGCCAAATTGAGCGTGTGTTTGTGTTTGCGTGGTTGTTTTTGTCCTACGCATCGTCAGCAGGGACACTGTTAAACACACGTGTTGTTTTGCACTTTTTTTCCTATTGTGATCAGGTAACATGTTTAATAAATGATTTTCTAAATTAATTTGTATTTAGCATGGAATATTTTCTTTAACCATGCATTTCAATGTTTTTTTTTGTTCTTTTTGTTGAAGCGTAAGCTGGAGAAGCATTAAAAGTGCTCCTCCAGCACAGTTTATCGCAAACGGGAATCCATGAAACAGATTCCTGCCTCAATGGCTCACACATAACCAGTCACAACAATGTTTCAATCTGGAGAGACCCAGACGGAGAAAGACAGCGACTAAAAAGGTTATTTGACATGCGTGAATGAAAGTTCTTTGGCGCTCGGGCCCCGGCTGAGAACATCGAGCGCTGAACTGCAATAAGCTCGGAAGAGCATTCCCGATGCTGGTTAGGAACGTCATCCCCCGGGGCCCGACACTGGTGGTGGAGGACGGTGAATAATGGGTGCCTGAAGAGCCGGGAGAGTGGAAGTGGAGAAGGGGCGGAGGTGGGTTGAGCGCGGGTGGTCTGGCGTTGATAGGTCGACGACGACGGGCGAGACGCACTGATTGGATGATGCAGGTGGGGCAAGAGAGTCTTCCAGTTTGAATTTACACCAAACAGCTCATTCCTTTTCTCTGACTGTTGGCATTTTCATACAACTACGTACTGGCCTAAAAGTGTTAGGGTTTATTTCAAAAATGTTTTCAGCCAGTCTGTTGTGCAGTCTTCATTCGCCGATTCTTTTACCATCTGACAACAAATGAATCACCTCAAAAACTTTTAATTCACCGGTAAAGGATGTGAAGCCTGAAGACTTCACTATCCACCTTCAACATCTTGAATGCGAGTCTGAAAGCCAATAACATTCTAAAACACACAAAGAAGAGAAAATATCCACAGTCCCATCACCAACAATACTGTATTTCCATACAATCATCCATCCATTGTCTCGGGGTCATTCCTAATGTTTTGTTTTACTGCACATTGAGCCAAATTGAATCTAACCTGAATTCCTGTTGTCAACACATATCCTACTGACCTTGGCACCAGGCTGAATAGCACAGAAATGACTTCCTTTTTGATTTCTTTAAGCCCATTTACATTCCCAAAGATTTGCAGTATCACTGTGTGATCCAATTATTCCTCAGGTAAATGAAAGTTGCACGGCTCCGACTTTGCAATGTTTCATCTTTTACAGCAAACGACGCCATGTATTTTGTGTCAGAAAAATCACACTTTGCTCCAGCATCAAGTGTTATTAGAAAGGGCACATTGAACCTCAAATGGATCAAATCACTAGTTCTTTCTTGGCTCCTCTTCCCTTTGGCAGGCGTTCAAGGCTCTCTCGCTAAAAAGTCATGCGACTACAGAATATTTTGAGTATTTCCTACTTTCTTTCTTTCTTTTCTTTTTTTTTTTTTACTTTCACTAAAAGTGATGCAAACTCAGGATAAGTACGTACCGTACATCACAAAATAGATAAATAAATAAATAAAGCACATTTTACATAAAGGATATCTGAAAAGGCATGCACATGCGTATGTAAGTGCGGGTCCTTCAACTTGCCCGCCACTACACTCAAGGTTAATGTATACGCAGATAATGGAGATGAGGTGCGCAAAAGTGTCCTCACTTCTGTCAGAGAATTGCTACTACATTGCATTATGGAGCTCATCAGCATGATTGAACAAGCCTCTTAACATCTATTTACAGCTCCTATGTACCCACCTGCGCAAACACACATGCACACACAACTCCAGCTCCATTTGAACAGGTTAACGGCTCCGTGCCAACTTTCGTTCTTTTCAAGCACAGCTAACCTTGTGCCTTTCAAACTCTTAAGCATTTAGATATTACATCATTATCACATATTTCATCTGTTGAATGAAATGATTTTTTTTTTTTTTTTCCCTGAAGTGTCATTAAATTATACTTTTGCTATACAAACACTGTGCATAATGTACTCTGAATTTATATTATGCACACCCGTTGCGTGTTCTTTTTCTTGTGATGGCCAATTTGACACTTTTTCAATACACAATCTCCAATGTAAATACACGCAATGTATTTTAAAAGTGGTGCGCTTTCTCGCTCTTTTGTTTTTGGAATGTGAAAACATAGCATTTGATACCAGTTAAAGATTTGCGACAGTGAATTTCGAATTCCATCTGTGGGTGCATAAAACTGAGTTCCTCCTCATTCTCAAGCAGGGTGATCGAAATAGCTCTTAAAAAGCTCTACCAAGAACACGTTGTCTCCTTTGGCTGCATGGGATGCATTCACAAAAAAAGACAGTCTATGCTTTTTTGATGCAAAGGAGAGAAAATAGTTCAAAGTTCCATGATTTTCTAAAAAATAAAATACAGCAGAGACGTCTCTTAAGGAATGATGAGCAACCTGTTAAATCCCGTTGTTAAAAACCCTCAAAGGAATAACTATTTAACATTATTCAACATAATTATAAAAATATTAAGTTGGTTTTTCAAATGAAGAAGTTCAGCAGTGCCTGAGTGTTTTCTCCTTAAGTCAGCAAAGGTTTTTGAAAACCCCAACCTTTTGTTTTCTAACAACATAGTTTCTTAATATTGCCGGACGTTGGTCTTTGTCAGAAAATATTTTTTGTTCTTCTATGATTAGTTCTTCACCTGGTGTGTGTGAATTAAGTCCAGAGAGTACACAGTTGTGGTCTTGTGCAAAAACAGATGTAAATTACTTCTTGTGCAAAAACAGATGTAAATTACTTCTGTGGGACTTAATAGAAATGTATTTATGTGCATCTATGTAATGCTATCTGCCTCTTGAATGCGCTGCAGAAATGAAGCAGACAAGGAAAAATGTAACAAACGGCCGTGCTTTTAGAATTCATCCCCCATGATTCTATTGCATAAACACACACGCATTTCAAAGCTAAAAAAAAATATGTCTAAGTAAAATTTAATATTCAGGAGAACACGTTACAAAAATAACTGTTGTTTTACAAAACTCAGATGCAAAGAACAATGAAAGATCTAAAGTAAATGTGTTTCTGTTAGAGACAAACTGCAAGAGGGGGATTTTGATGGGACTAAACATGAAATATTTCCTCTAAGATCTCTTAAATTGAATGGGTGGAGCTGGAAAACACAGTCAAGGTAGGCACGGATCTTCTTTTTTTTTCTGCCACTTTAAGCATTTCAGCCTGTTTTTTTTAATTAAATGACACGCTATAAAACGTAATTTATTTGTACAGCTAATGCCCAGGTTTGCTTGTAGGGGAACTTTAAAATCTTGTGATACTAAAACACCTCAACAGAAACTGCTCTTGAAGTGCCGTCCATTTATAGCTTTTTACTTCTTCAGCCAAAATAAGACGTGATTTTGTGCCCCGGGTATATAGTGGTGATGGGAAGTTTGGCTGTTTTTAGAGAGCTGGCCCCTTGTACCACGGCCTCTCAGAGAGGAGGCGGCTCTTTGGGCTCCCAAAACGGCTCTTAATTTATTATCATCTGCAGCCTCATATTTTACGAATGTTTTGTCTGTTCATCTTTTTGCATTTAGTGTTTGTATTAGAAGCCTTTTATGTATTTGTTCTGTTACAACAAAAGCAAGCATTCTTACTTTCATGTACAGGTTCGGTCAAACCTGTACATGATTTATATCTTTATGCTCCAGTGGCCTTTTTGTAAGTGAACGTGAAATAGGGAGGGGAGAGAATGGAAAGATGTGCAGCAAACGGCCCCAGACTGGGAGTTGAAACCAGGACAACCGTTTCGAGGACTACAGGCTGAGGAGAGTACGGTCTACCAACCGGGAAATCTAACTTTTAATTTTTTACTAATAAAACACTGAAAACAAATCTACCAAACACAACTGCAACACCCTATCTCGGTCATCCGGGAGGGACTCAAGAGTAGAGCCGCTGCTCCTCCACATCGAGAGGAGCCAGTTGAGGTGGCTCTGACATCTGCTCAGGATGCCTCTTGGACGCCTCCCTGGTGAGGTGTTTCGGGCACGTCCCACCGGGAGGAGGCCCCGGGGAAGACCAAGGACACGCTGGAGGGACTATGTCTCTTGGCTGGCCTGGGAATGCCTTGGGATTCCCCCAGAGGACATGGAACAAGTGACTGGGAAGAGGGAAGTCTGGGCCTCCCTTCTTAAGCTGCTACCCCCGCGACCCGACCCCGAATAAGCGGAAGACGATGAATGGATGGATGGATGGATGGATGGATGGATAACTGCAACAGAAATAGAAAAAAAAAAAGAAAAAGGTTTCTGCAACGCACTCTCCTCTTCGCCACTGTTTACCCAGTCAAGAACAGACAGGTTCTCCACCTGACAGATGACCCCGCTTCCTAACATATGATTGGACACAAGTCCGCAGCATTTAACCAATGAAAACAAAGTTCTGTCTTGAAGCAGGGCAGAGTCACCGAGAGTGAGAGCTGAAGGAGAAAAAAAAAAAAAAGAGTGGGTGGCCTTCTCTCACTCAATGGCAGTTGGAATTAGATCTTGGTTTTGCGCATAACCCGTTACTAATACGAAGGTAACCTTGTTCTTTTAAAGGAAAAAAAGTGCCGATGGGATCCTGCAGCATACACATAGTTACAGCACTAGAAAGAAACCTTGACCACTTGTAGATCCATGTGTGCCCCCCCAACAGAAAAAAACAAAAATGATATGTACATGTCAAACGTTATGGCGCTCTCTCCGGGACTGTTTTGGGACGTATGCAGAAGCAAGAAGAGTCTCTCCAGAGAGCATGAGTAATATTCATGAACACCTTTATCTGAATACATGACAAAAAAAAAAAAAAAGAAGAAAATACACACGTAAAAATGTAGTAATCTCATTAGATGCATGACTGCAGAATAAATGGGTTCCAAAGTGCTCATGCACAACATTCAGCCTCCATTTGCTCTTCTGGCTCGTCTTGTCTATATTCATTAACCCGGTCGCGTCCCTCTGGTCGGTCCTCATTTTACCCTTCTTGTCTTCGTAAATATTTATATTTAGGCCTGCTGTTTTGGTCTTAGGATGCTATTTGTATTTCTGGACTTCTGCTGCAAGCAAAACTTGCTTTCCATTTGGATTTTTTTTTTTTTTTACATCAACTTCGCTACATCCTCCGTGTTCGGTCATCAGTTAGCGTCGCTATCTATCTTGAGTGCAGCGGAACCTCTGAATACAGATTTAACTTGTTCCAGCGGGCCGTTTGCATCTTGGACAATTTCCCAATGAAAATCATTGGAAATCGAAACAGCAAATGTACCCGAAGCATCGGACGGTGTGATGAAACAATAAACAACAGATAAAAGTAAATCATTGAACAAAAATGAAAATGTCATGGGTGACGCAGAAGCATTGCACTTTTCTGACCATCATGCAAACTATTTTAATGGCTCTGGGAGTGAGCACCACCGCTGTCCTATGCTGTACTGGAGGAAGAGTGTAAAAAGCAGCAGCGGGATGTGTGGATGATTTTAGTCTGAACTCTGACTGTGTTATGCCAACACATGCATTTTGTTTGAATCTAAGCCCTTCCTCTGTAGCTCTGGCTGTATGTTTGGGGCCTTTAACCAACTGAAAGATCTAATTAGTTTTCTCCTGCCGTTCTTCACCTCCATCGATCTTTTACTTCCCTGCTGGATGCGGTTCAGTCGTCTAAAAATGGAAAAATGTTTTGCAGAAATAATAATAATTAAAAAAAAAGGGCAGAGATATGACTGTCTGCCTAAACTGACTTTTGAGACAAGCAGGGTGTTAAACAGCCAGTGGTTTTCATGGTATGTGACAGCATTAACGGTGTAAAAACCTGAACTTTGTGAAAGAGAAGAAAGAAATTTACGAGAAATCATATTTACAAAATGAATCCCTTTTATTTATTTATTTATTTTTGTTTGTTTAATGCTTTTGGGTAGACAAGCACTGTTCATCACCTTAAACACATATATGTGAGAACATGGTGCCGTGTGTGTCTTTTTTTGAGCACACAGCTTCGGTCAGAGAACACGGATGGCACTGAACAGAAGGAAGATCTTAAAGAAAGTTTTGTAAAAGCTGAAAAAGTCTTACAACAGAACAACAACGCTACAGATTCAGCACGAATCGAACTACTTATGGATTTGGATTAAAACATATTTATGTATTTAAAAAGGGCAGATATAAATCCAATCAAGAATTGAGCATCCAGATGTTTGTGGGTGTCTTAAAAAAACAACCAAAAAAAACTAACAAACAAACAAACAAAAAAACGCTCACTAACTGCAGCCAGAGGTGATTTTACAAATTGCAGCCTCAGGGAACTAAACTCCAACTTTTTTCAAAAATCTATTTATAAGCTATAAATTCTCTTACTCACACCTTTCAATGATGTTCAGGTTGTATTGGTCCATGCTTTAAAATACCAATAAACCAATTTAAAAAAAACCCCAAAACAACAAAAAAAACAAAGTTCGTTGCTGGATTTTGACAAATTGTGAAAAAAGTGCAGCTAAAATGAGGACTTTCTTTTTACAAGACGCTGCATGTTCTCTACCACAGGCACGCCGACGGTAACCTATTAGGTATGCTGGTGTGTGTTTGCCCCAAGCTCCCTTTAAGGTTCTGCCCACCCCAAGGACAAGCCTGCACCAAACAGATGGAGAATACAGGAGGAGAAGGAATGCTCAAGCTGAGAGTGTTTGCAATGCAAATTTACAAATGTACAGTAGGTGCTTGGGGAGAAAATGGCAAAGAAACAGAGAAGACAACAACAAAATAAGAAAAAAAAAAACTCCACAAATTTGACAAAGTTGGGCGAACACAAGAAGAGCACTTCTATGGGATTCGTTTTAGGAATGATTGGAACTGATCAAGACTCAAATTGAGCATCATTTCCTCAGCTTTTGAGGCCTCCATTTAACTTCCCCCTGCTCTTCTTCTGGTGAATTTGAATTGTCTCACGGACCAAACCGCGACAGTTCGTTTTTCAGTGCTGACATTTCTTCAGAATACGGAGGGAACTCGCTGACACGTGTCCCTTCTAAAATGACATGCCTAATCCGGTTTGGTTAAAAGTGTGTTCCCCTCATTTTTTCCCCCCACGCGTCCTCACTGCCTGTGTAATTCCTCGCACAAAAATGACATTAGCACACACGGTCCAGCACCAGGCGGTTGTTTTTATTTGGGCGTGTCACGTCTTTGCATTCGATTAGCTTGCTCCGCACGGCCTCTCGTGACTTGTGGCTCTCTGTGTGTACTGCTTGCCAAGCACAGTTAAGAATACCCTCGAAATCCCAGTGCTGTGCCACGGTGGGGGGAGAATGTGACTTTTTCCCTCTCCTGATTTGTTGTGAAATCAAACCCCGTCAGTTCAGTCAAACTTTCCGTGGGTTGTTTCTAACCAAGAGCAAATCCAAACTCTTAGCCGCGGTCGGCGTCGGATCAGGTGGAGAAGATCTGAGCTAAAACATCTGTGATTTTTGCCGCACAGACAGAATATGTCGAGCTGTCAGCATTTCCTGCTTGCATGTCGTCCGTTTTGGAAGTTTTGAAAGTAAATGTAAAAATGTTCCTCAGCCAATAGTTTCAGTCGTTTGCAGCTACACATAGTTTGGGATACGCTGAAGACAAACTTTTGTACTTCTGTGATGTTTAAATGTCTGTGACATTTTGGATCAGTCTAATTTTATAATTGAATAAAATTAAACTATTAAGCCATTTGATATCAGGCTTTTTAAGATGTTTACCAGTAAAGTAGAATTTTACTTTTGCTTTACCGTTCTACATTATTCTCTGTTGGTCGAACACATAAACTCCATTTAAAATCCACTGAAGATTGTGGTTAAAACATAAAAGTTCAGTAATAATTACATAATTACTGACCCAAATAACAAAATAAAACTAATGGTTTATGTACAGTAAATCCACAATTTTTAACATTTTTTTTGTTATGGTTGCTTATAATTGCTGGGAACGAGATTGAACAGAACTAGTCAGATAGATAGCTGACATTTTTTTCATTTTATCTCAAAGCCTCATGACTTCTAGTGGCTTAAGGTTATTTTACTAAAACCAATAGACTTTACAACTCAACACAGATTCAGGCGTATTTGTTAGTCTGTGTGGATAAAAAATGTCGGGTGCTGCTTGTGAATGTTACACCCTGACTAAATTGATTTATGTGTGAGTTGAAGGTTTTACCAAACCTTCTAATCCTCTGAGCAAAGGATAAGTCTAATCAGAATGCTTTTCTGTTGGGATTAGTGACTCTCCCCCATTTTCCAATTCCCTCATTCTTGCTGTTTCATGTACATTTTTTTTTTCCTTTTTACTTTCACTTGCTTTTGTGAATCTTTTTTCTTCGTTTGAATTGCGTTATTTATTTATGTAGAGCTTGTTCTTTTGTTGCCTTTCTTTAGAAAGCATATTGGTGAGTGTTTCAAGTCCGTTCCTTTTTCATCGTGCGCTGCTACCTGCTGTGTTTAAAGCTTTAATCTTTGAATTTTGCAGCAGTTTCCCACAGCCGAACCACGTACATGCGTGCTTTCTCATCCCGTTTCCTCAGGTTGTGCTGCTCCCACCAGATGTTCTGTTTGTTTGTGTTGGTATAATTTGTCCACCATGTTTTTTTTTCCTCCTTTGTTTTTACATTTTCCCATTACGCATCTATGAAACTGGTCAAATACTTGAGTGTTATGTTCTTAGTTTATAATTACAAGATTTGATCTATTTAGTTGTTTATTATATTACGTGTTTGATCTTTATTTTTAAAATCCATCTTTTCTTGCATTTTTTGAAAGAGCAAGTTTTAGCATACTTTACTATGTATTACTATGTATTATTTTATGGGAAGTATTTATTTTAAATAATTATAATCCATCCATCTATTGTCTATACCCCCACACAGCTGTGGGGTTGTCAAAGTGCAAGAGGTGGGGCAGACCTCAATTATTATTAGTCCTTGTTACGTCTTGCTGAGGGTGTTCATTCACGCTAACATTGAAGACAGACTGAAAAGACAAATTTTGGTATCTGGCTTAATATACACCAAACACATCTGTTTTATTATTTTGTACTTTTTTTTTTTTACTTGAGAAGGAAGGGATGTAAGATAGTATGGTCAAGGGTCTTCAAGGTGAACAAAAATCAGCATCAGCCACCGGTCTCACGTTCTTCAGATGATGTTTATTTCAAAACAATTTGTCCTCAGACAGTCCCCCTCTCTCCCAAACACACAATGGTTTTAAAAAAAAACAAACAATAGACAACACACCTGCAATTAAGTGGACCAAACCACCCTTAAACAGAAAAAAAAAAAAAAAACCAGAAAGACAAAATCTAAACAAAAAATGAAAACATGATTAACCTAATTTACAGACTCATCCACACAATAAAATAGTCTGATAAATAAACCATATAATAGAAAATAATTCAAAAGTTACTTCAAAGGAAAAACAAAAACAACCCCTGCAAGAAAAACCCTCTAATTGGTAGAACCCAGCATTGCAATCAGTGACCTCATCCGGCCATTCAAGCAGGAAGCACTGGGACGGCCACTCCCACACTCCTGCCCTGCTGCACATCCACAAAACAATAGTGAGTCAAAAGTAAACCAAATACAGTGAATCTACTTTGAAAACAAATTTAACCAATAATCCAAAATAGTCATTTTTAACCTAAACATCAAAATAGATAGAAACTACAACAAAATGCTAATACAAACAAACCTGGGATAGTAAGTAAAGCAAAGTTGCAGAATGATATTTAAATTAAAGCATTATGACTAACTACAAAAAAATACATCAATCAACATTAATACAAGACAAGTGGTGAACTCAGACTGAACCACTTTGTCACAAGGGAGATGACATTAAATTGACTGAATCGCTTCATCCAGCACAGGCAATTTGAATGGAAAAGAGTTAATTTCTTTCATACAATCTTAGCTTTTAGTTTAAAGCCTCTTTTCGTCATTGCGTCGCTATAATGGCCTATTTTACCCTCAGATAATAATGATTTCTGATATCCAATATGGATATCAGAAAGGAATACATCAGCTTGAGTGAATTCTAGCTTTTTTTTATTTTTTTTTTAAAATGCAGTGGAACTGATAAATGTAGACTTCTTGAGACGTTCTGTGTTAATTGTGTTAGGTGAATACAGAGTTTTGATGTTTTTAAGTTTTATTTTTATTCCTTATAATTTTTTTTTATTATTATTTTATTTTTTAACAAGGCCACAAAGAAAACAATTTCAGGCTGGGGTAATGAAACGCTATCATGTCTGTTTTAGGTGAAGCATTGTGCTGTCATAATCATGTAATCACAAGCTATCGCATAAATCATTTTTATCCAGAAAGATAGCAGCAAAGCTTTGCATTCCTGGTTCTCGCCCCTTTATTGCTGTATAATCCAGAAAATCACTTGAGCGGATTATTATGCAATCCAATTATGATTTATAATGAAACGGTTCCTTTGCCTATTTGCTGTCAGGCTGCAGGGAGATTCAGTTATCTGAGGTACTCGGTTTGATTTATCTTGTAAGTTATAAGTCAGTGAAGGCAAAAACAAAGTGCATTCAGTTTCAGTACACTTCCTTGTAAAATGTCACGGTTAATGTTAAAAAAAAAAAAAAAAAAAAAAAAAAAGATAAATTATTTGTAACATTTTCTTACCTTTATTGTGACATATTCAAATTCAAAGCAAACATGCTTTTGGGAAATCATGAATATTTGGTTGTGCACACTCTTAATTTAATACTTTGCTGAAGCACTTTTTAAAATTTTTTTATTTTATTTTAGGTTTGCGTTCAATCTGCCATTCACATTCTGCTTGGCAATATCTGGTCATGACATCTTGCAGCAGTGAGGAAATGTCAAAAGAAATTCTAAAAGATTTGCTTGGCTTGATGTTGGGTGTCTCCCAAACAAATATTAAAATGCTGAGGATTTAATCAGAATGTGCTTCCCCCCTTTTCTTTCCACTTGGACTTGAAATTATTTATCAATGTCTCATTTTTCTGTCATCGCAATAGTGTGAGTGTTAAAGTCACTCCTTTGAAAGAAAAAATATACAAACCCCACTAATATTTTGTCAAATGCCTTTGAACGTCAAACATAAAGCAACCTGATGGATAGAGAGTGGAGAAGTACTGCAAAAAAAAAAAAAGAAAAAGAAAAGAAAAAAAAGGGAAAAACTGCCCATACTAAGCTTGAAACATCATATTAAAAAAAAAAAAAAAAAAAACAATAAAGTGAATACATCCAAAAATATGATTTATTTTCTCTGGTTAAAAACAATTGCTAAAAGTTTTGTTATCTTAATGAGGTGTCTCCGTGTAGAATTTTGAGGAAAGAAAAAATTATTTCATGCAGGCTGCAACACAAAACGTGGGAAAAGTGAGGCGCTGCAAATACTTTCTGGATCCAGTGCATTTCCAGCACCAATCGAAAACAACCGCCTGCCATATAGATGTCAAACGGTTGCTATGGAGACTTGGTTATCCTAAGGTGGCACATTTTGTTGAAATTCCCCAGAGGTAAGCTACACAAAGTGAAGTAGAAAAAGAACACGCTTTGGTCACGTTTATTTTTAAAAGGATTGTCACGAACACTGTATGTATCTATATCAGTCAGCACTTTAAATCCTACCCACTGAATAAATGCATTCATAAAGACTGTTTAATTCTGAATATTTAGAGTGAGTGAGTGATAATTCAAAGAGTCAGTGGTGGCCACACATTTTTCAACATAAGATTGTTCACATAAAATTGCTGCATTGCATTCTTGCATGCTGAAAAACAACAAAGGAGGGGAAAAAAAAAGAAGGTTAATTACTTAGGAGTGCTGTTTGGCAAATGTACTCCTAAGTAATTAACTTTCTCCAGTTAGGCAGCATATAACCTAAGTTGTGATAAGCAGCTGCTTTCTGAGATGTTTTCATTATTCATCATCACTGGCTACGTTTGAGTCTCGTCCATTTATCCCACGCTTTAAAGAAGAAACGCAGAGATTTCAAATCCGATTTGAAAAAGGTCAGCCGGGGAAAGGGAATAACATTTGCACAGAGGCGGCGGTTGGGTGGCAGGCTCCGGTTCTTAAAAGTCACCACAGGGCTTCATGTGTTTCACAGAAATGACATCGAAACATCAACACCCTCCACCTCAACGCAGGCAGCCGGGAGATCAAAACACCTGTCGCCGCATTTCAAGACGTGTGTCAATACACGAGAAATATGCAAACATCTTCTGTTGATAAAGAAACAGAAAAAAAAAAAAAAAAAAAAAAAATCAAAAATCGCATTGGCCTCCAACTGTCTGACATGTTCATACGTCTCGACGATGACACACTTGAGACGGAGAAGCGGTATCATTGCGAATGAAAACCCGTGTCTTCCCGGTTTTTCTCAAGAGGATTCCCCACGGAACTCGCGCCGAGAAAGCCTCCTTTTCTTCTTGCAGCATGGCGTCTTATAATTTAATTAGTTGAAGAAACATTGCAGTCTCGACGCGCACCTGCCGCTCCTGCGGCATAGGCCGCCTGCAATAAGTACTGTAATGTTCATTTTACCTCATGCTGCATGCGGAGCGCGAGAAACTCCACGGAGACCGTGGCTTCTTTGTGCCTTGTTGGCTTGTGACGGATTCCCCGCAGAAATCCTCCCCATTCATCTCGCCTTCTCGTCTCTCGGAGAAGGAGAGACGGAATGCCGTGGATAAAATTTTCTCTCTAGATAAAAGGGTTGATTTCCTAATTTTAGGAACAATGGCCGATCAGAACCAACACACAACCGTGGGCATGAAGTAAGGGGCTAAGGGTTGAAACGAGAGGTAGGTAGCAGCCAGTAAATCCCGCCGCCCACACACTTGTTGCATGCAACACTTCCAATTAAATTGTTTTGAAGTTCAGCACTTCGGCTTTTGTTTTCGTGCTTTTGTTGTTTATATCTCCGCGACACCAAATGCGGTATCATTAGCGCGGTCTCCAAGGCGACTTTTTATATCTATTCGTCAGTCTGGCTTTCTTGTTTTTTTTTTTGTCTTTTCCTCCCTCTTTTTTGCTTTTATCTGAGATCAGAAGGACTGAATTGAAGCCATAGTTTCCAGATTGCGGTTCTCAACATTTCTCTTTTGAAATAAATAATAATAATAATGAAAAAGAGAACGATTCTAACTCATCCTCGTTTTATACACATTTTCAGCATGTACCCCCCTTTCCAATTTCCCTGTGCTCAGCTGGCACTTTAGGATTATACCTCCCCACCTCTCTCCATGTTCCTTCATCTCCTGGCTCTACATGGACCTCTGTTTCTGTAATGAGGTCCTGCTCTATAAGGACCAGGCCCATCTTTCATGGCAGGAGTAAACAACCAGACATGCATCATATCTGGCTTGACCCTAAACCTGTCGGAGACACATCAAAGAAAGAAGCACTCCTTCCACCGGGGGAGGGAAGCGTCATTAAATGGACAGGATCAGAGACGTTGTTTGTGCAATTTCTTGTGAGTTCTCAGTCTGATTGTCCGGAAAAGACTCCAAAATGAGACCGAGATTTAGAACAGAGTGCAGAGCAAAAAGGGAGAAGCTGAAATCCTTTGGGGGGGAGAGAGTCATGTTGTAGAAGAAGACGGAGAAAGTGGAATATTTTAAATCAAAAGACAAAATGCATGTTCATAATTATCACTGCATGGCCCCTTTCACAGTGGCTCAAGACTGTACCAATAGGTTTAAAATAACCCAAATGTGGATGACCTCTGACAGATCTTCTGGGATGTATATTCTGGGTTTGAACTTACATGTAGTCTAGACCAGCAGTTGTAGGTTTCCTGACTGAAGAGCTTCAAAGCCAGATACAGGAGAATTTGAGTTCGGATTATGCATCCTGAGCTCACGCTTTGGCAAAACCTGATATTATTCACATCGATAGTGTTCCAAGTAGCGTCGTTTACCACTGCACCACTGCTGCTGCAAGTACTGCCATTTCCTTGGCTGAAACATAAAACTGTTGGGATGCGAGTGCAAAATCTGGAAAACAAATATAGTACATTTGGTGGACATAATTATGCTGTTCTTTTATGCATTTTTTTTTTTAGATATTATTTTGAATGAAAATGACATTAGTTTGCATGACATTCAAAACCAAAGCATAACGCTAAACTTAAGATTAAAGACAGTTACTTTGACATTTACCAACAGTTCTATGGAGGTCGGCTGTGGATGAGTACATTATAAATTTTAGTAGAAAACATGTAATCACTCCATGGAATTGTGTCATGTATATTTCATTTACAAAGACATGTGGATGTGTATTATTAATAAACGTCTATTCGGCTGCGCAGCCGTTGCCCTTGCCACCCGTTTAAAAGAGTTTAGGTTACAGAGGCTGACTCATAATTGAATCATAGTGCAGCTGCCTCAGTACAGAGGGGACATTTGAATAGGAACAAGCCTTCTGGGTTGACATGAGGAATGAGGACAAAGAAAGATGAGAACTGGTCAAAAAACACCAGATCATTGATTTTCTTCAGTCAGAAGGCAGCATGTTTCTTTTTTTTTTTTTTTTTTTTTTTCTTTTTGAGAGATACAGTGCATCCTCCAGTGTGCTTTGCAATATTGATTGGATAGTCTATATTTTATTGCACTCAGCCATTTGTTGCTTCTTCTGGAATGATTGTGCTTTGTTTTTCAGTTACTGGCCAACAATTAATGGCATTTATTAGTCAGGCTGAAGACGGCAAATATTTTAAATGTCATATGTAATTGTAATGTAATTACAGATTGTATATACATGAGAAACTGCCTGCAATTTGACTTTTTTTTTTTTTTTTTCCACAAAATGAGCTTCAATTGTTGGTTTTCACTGCATTGATGTAGTTATTTTGTACTTTTCTGACCGCTTGTGCAGTATGTGGAAAGGTAAGCAATTTTTCTCAAGTGCGTCTGAACTGATTCTTAGTCAACTTCTGAACGTGAATGTCCTACTTCGCTTTCCTCACATGAGGTGGGGCTTTTTATTTCGGTGATATGGCTTTCTGCCCATGGCGGTGCAGCTACAGGAAGACAACACAAGCCAAACACTCACACACACGCACCCACGCAAACACAAAAGAGAAAAATAAGTGACGCCTTAAATTAGTTTTCAAAGAAGTATGTGGTTGTTCAAAAATGTTGTTCCACAGAGAAATAACAGAAATTTCAGGATTGCCAGCAATAAAATCAAAATGTCTTGTTTTGTAAGGAGCCTTGATTGCATTTCACTATTTGTCTTTCAAAAGGCTTTGTTTATGTCTCTTGCAAGTTACATAAAAAAAAGAAAAAAAAAAACACTTGTAGTGTTTAAATAATAGACAGTATTTTAGTAGTTATATCAATGAAAACAGTACAAAAAAAAAGAAAAAAAAGAAAACCAGACACACCCAAATATAGTTCTGAGAATCCAACATTGCCTTGTTTGGGATCATTTCCTGTGTTATAATGTGAAGTTTTCAAAATAAAAATGTTTGAAACGATCGATTGTTAAGTTCTTCAAATCTTTAAATAAAGATGTTTTGTTCATTTTATAAGAAACACTAGCTTTTTTATTATCAGTTATTATGCCCATGGTGAGTAAACTGCACTGACATTATTATTAAAGTCATTATAATTATTAAAGATGCAGAAGTTAAGCATCTAGTGACACATGACCTACATTTTCTATGTTTTACTGCAAGATGCAGACAAACTCATCTTATGTAGTGAGGAAACATTATATTCTGTAATCTAATTATAGACAGACCATTACATTTTTATATAGTCCTCTTTCTTGAAAGGAGAAATCACTCAAAAAAAATAAAAAATAAAAATATATAAATAAATAAATCTGTGTGACTGCTTGAAATAAGAAGGCTTGGTCATAACGCTCAACTCTGGTGGCCACCACGTTTTGGAGTAATAAGCATGCTATATTAGCTACGCATTTAAGAGTGAATTCAGTACAATATAGAAATGCCCCAGGCCAGACCATCATGTTGCCTTGAATTTAAAACTGCTGTTTTATTCAGATGGAGCATTTGTATTCAGTGAATGACACCTCGACAGGTGGCTACACTGCATTTGCGTCTTACCAACCTATTCACAGTGCAGTGTTTGCACATATAGAGTCGGGTGCACTCGGTATCACCTTTCAACATATTTCATAAAGTTTTATTGCTTTTCTTTCTTTTTTTTTTTTTTTTTCTTTCCTGGCACAAAGAAAAAAGACCTTCATTATAACAGAGATGGTATCAGACTGTTGCCAAATGAGCTTTGCAGGAGTTACTGTTGTGGGGAAGGTAGGAAACAACAGTTGTGTGGTTATTTATGTATAAATAATACAAATCTATCTAATACCTATCCTACTAGCATTTTAAAAAAGAAAGAAAAATAACACAGGTTAAAATAAAATCTAATTTAAATGTCAACGATATTAGAAATATTAGAATTTTTTTTGTTGTTGTTAATTTTCATTTACATTTTGTCACAGAGTCAAAACTTTCAGAGCATTTAATTGAAATTTGATGTGCTAGAACACAATGGTAAAATTTTACATAGTTTTCAATTCTTTTTAGAAATGCAAAGTTTGGAGACCCACATTTTGGTGCCATTTATTTCAGCCTTCTTTAAGTTCTACACCAGCAGTATGAAATGAGGTTCTGTCATGGTATGGTAAATACATACATTTCGGTTTACAACATGGTTTTTCATCGAAACATTATGTAAAATTGAAAGCGCTGATCTAAAGACCAAAAGAAAATGACTGATTAAAACATTTATGCTTGATATTTTTATTGTCCTTTTCAATGCAGGATATATATATTTTTTTACAGATAATTTATGCTGGTGTTTTTTGTTACCTTCATATTTAAAAGCAGTGCTTAGTCTCTGTGAGAGCTGCAAGTTGCAGACCCACTGGTTAATGTGGATGTCCAGTCCCCTGGTAGGATTGCATCTGCATCTTACGTCTGTTTTCTGTTCATTTTTGACATGACATAGCTTGGAAATTAAAATCCCACCATGTGTTCATTATTTTTAAACCACCCTTGGGAGAAGAACATTCGCTGATGAAGAAGACAGACTGATGCAAGTGAGCACAAACAGGTAGATGAGTGCATATTTTGCTAAAAAAAAAATAAAAAAAAAAAAAAAAAAAAAAGTCCCAGGTGCTCATAATGTGGTTTTAAATCAATACCATCTCCCCTGAGTGTGTTGCTCTTACAGTCTTGTCCCATTGATCCGTGTGCATAATAGTGAAATTCAGAGGAAACATACATGAAAGAGACCAATGCAGGCCTGGACAGGCAGACAGAGAGAGGATGTACAATGATACCTGTCAGATTAATTTGTCTAAATACTGATGTAAGAAATGTGAAAGACTCGACCTGATGTAAGAAGATCTGTGACTGTTAAAGCCATCCCTGTTTATCAGATGTCATCATTTGGATAGGAACTTAAAGTGCCGGTGGCACACACTTTGTGGGCGGGATTTGGGAGTTCCTATAGTGACCCTGACGTCTGATCAGGTGCTTCAAGTAAAAGCGAGTCAAAACAACTTAATCCAATTAAGTTAACTAAACGTTCTGATTCTGTCTTGGTCTTGGTCTCGGTATTGGTCTTGGAAGAACTAGCCTCGACTCCATCCTTTAATTGCCACGAGGCAATTCCAAAAACATTCCCTCACCCTTCTATTTATTGTGGTCTACTTTATTTGTGCCATTTCACACAATCTCCATCTTCCTCTTAACAAACCAGGCTTCTCCACAGGACTTAAGTGCCAAATATCATTGCACTTTATTCACCTCACATAACACAGCATGAGAAAGTCTGCAGGACCATCGGGCTCACATTTAAAACAGTACACTTAAGTGCAGCTGCAAGCCACCCAAACAGTCCTATGCATTATTCATGTTCATATTCACAGCCTCCTATCTCCTTATCATTGCTTCATGAGACTCTCCTCTCTGCTCGCTGTGCGATCAAGGTACCAAAGGTGTGTGTGCGGAAATCAATGGACATAGTACACAATATGGTCTGATAAATACACTTTACACTGCGTTGGAGGATTTAGGGACTAAGCTGGTGCCACTTAATATTTTTCATCATGTTCATTTTCATAGACTGCGTAATGTTTCTGTCATCATTTTGGCAATCTTCCAATATGTTTTAGATATAAAAAAGGAAAATAAATCACAATGTTTGTCAGTATTTATTTAAGTGTTGCACCTGTTGCAATTTTTTTTCCTTCTGCTGTAAACTGTCAGATGTGCTGATTTTAACGCCATGTGCTTTGAGCTAGGCCAATCTGGACCGTCAGGTGCATAGCACAACATTGTTGTTTTCTGTGTGTGTGTGCATCACGCGTGTGTGACGTGGTTATGTGTGGCTCAGGCGCACTGTGTTGGTTTTGAGTATGATGCATATTGAGAATGCGTCATGTGGGTATGTGTGAGGTCAGGTGCAGTTCGGGTTTCTTGTGCACACACTCTCTCTCTCAAACTCTCTCTCTCTTTCACACACACACACATCTCTCACTCTCTCTTTTGTTGTTGCTTTCCGTAACACTTTCATCTCGATCTTGAGCTTGTGCTGGCCTATCTGTCACGCAGCAGTCCGGCATTTCAAAACCCATTAATCAGATGAACAAAAATGCACTCATCTTAACAAACGTACAAACCCTAAATCCTAGAACCAGTGAACAATGTAATGCATAAAAAATATATTTATGGGCAGTGTTGCAGCTACAAGCAAGGAACAAATCTCCTCGATGTAACTGAGCTCGATTATCAACATTATTATGCTAATTTGTTAGGTCTTAGTGAACTACTTTTCCAACTACAAACGCTGTACCATGTGGAGATTGGTGCAGTTAAGGAAACATGCCTGCAGAATCGGATGCATGCGACACTTATTTGCAATCATGCATTAAAGGCTCCCGGAGAGTAAATAAGCCCCCAGTGTTAAATGTATTAGGAAATTCAAGCACTTTTGCTCCTTGTCAGAAAATGCACTAATTCCACAGCTAATGAGCTGACATATTTCAGGCTAGCCTGTGGCTAACGTAGCCTCGGGCAACTGTTGTGCATGATAGAAATTAGAATTTTACTAGCATTAAAGTATTGTTACTAGGACTTTCAGTACCAGTTAGCATTGCGGGAGGAAAGTGTAACAGCAAAATGTAAATTAATGTCTTTTCAGCTATTGTATTTATTTACAAGTGCACTTTAAGTACAACTATAGAAAGTTTACATATCTACATATGTTCATAATAGGAAGAGTCTTTCTATTATGTTTTAATGCATTTGTCTATTTTTTTTATATCTTCTGAGGTGCAAAATTACAGTAAATAAAATACAGTTAGAATATAAACGATGTTTAAATGAATAAAATTGAATTAATCTAGAAACTGGGCACAAGAGTATTTAAAAAGAAAGAGAGAAACAAAGAAATAACCATGCTTTTTGAGAAACTGGGACTGAAACTCCCGCTGTGGAAGAATCAATGAGAAACGTTTCAAGCAACAGGTGGGAGCATTTCTTCAAAAGTACGCGATTCCAAAAAAATAAAGGCATCGGTACCAACAATCTTCGGGAAGCAGCGCCCAATGTCTACAAATCTGAATAGTGTTGTAAACCTTTTCCTGCAGAAAATGAAGCACTTAAAAAAAAAAAAGAACAATAAGAAAATAAAAAGGCAAACCTAGATCTAAGAGCAAACATCCAAGTTAGTTTCTTCTGAGGTCAAACTGCGCAAAGTTTATATTGGATTTAAAAAATAGTAAGTCAGATGGCATGTTTAAGGGTCGCTAGCAGAAGTCTAACCACACAAGCTTATTTTAAGTCAAACATGTCGGAGCTGAGAGAGTGAAAACTGAGTCCTTCAACAAGACTGACATACCCACAACACTGGTCCTCTGAGCAACGCTTTTTTGATTAAAATGTGATTCATTGCAGCTAATTACAAACGCTGCACAGTTACCTTGATTAAAAATGTTCTTTATAAAATTCATGTAACAGAGAAAAATAATGCAGCAGGACACTGTGAACTTTTCTAATATTAATACAATTTTTAAAATGGGAATGAAGCAAAAGCAACATAAATGCTGTAAGCACTAAATGCCCTTAATTTGCTCACATTTAGACGCACAACAGGCCACACAAATGGCACATGTAGGAAAATAGAACTCAATAGCTGCATTTCCACTGACCAACTGTGCTATTTGGAATTACGAAAAACAAATGTGCATATTGAACCCACACCAATTTAAAAAAATCAACACTTTTTGCTCCACCCCCCGACTGTATAGAAAATTAGAGCATTTTGCAAAACTGCAATGAAAACACATTTTCACGCCACAGGAGTCATGTGATCAGCAACCAGCTGCTACTACTGACAAAAAAAGACAAAGAAGACAAAAGGAAGTGGTAGAAGGTTGATGGCACTGCATGATTTTTAGCAAATTCTCACGTGAATAAACGTATTTCCGTGTGATTTTATTTGCAGTTCTTATTTAATGGGAGCACTGCAATGCGTTTTATAGGCATACGCAGAACATTGCCAAAGTTTTGTAAACACTTGTAGTAGAATAGCAAGTACTGTGGCAACAGCTAAATTACCCGCAGTTAACCATACTTAACTTAACCATAGCAGGTATCTTTTTGCAACACAACAAAAAAAAAAGGAAATACACAACAACAAATCTTATTTGGCAAAAAAGGATTTTTGTCAGTCAAAGAGGCAGTGGTACAAGCTCTTATTGATTACTCTGCCTGTTTGTGTAACTTAGTGTGTGGATTAGTAAGCAAGAGCTAAATTAGCAGTAATGCATAAAAGGCACTAAAAGATAAATTACACTGAAAAAGTATTACTCCGCACAGCCACACACAGCTCAGATGTAAGAAGCAAAGTTTAACTGACTCTGGAGATTAAAGGCATGAAAAAGCAGTTGGAATATGTGTGAGAAACAGCTTGATAACCTTTTCTTTGAAGCAAAGAACTCCTCTGTGCCGTTTCCCAGCACGTCGGCAGAGTTATGCTGCTGAATTTAATCGAGGTTTTGCTTCACTCTGATATTTTTATTTTTATTTTTACCCTTTCCCTGGTTTGTTTGATCATCTGGAGCCTCAACAGGCAAACAGCAAAAAAAAAAAAGTCCTCCATTAAAGTTAACATTTCGGCCCGTTTTTCCTGAGGTACAAGACTGTGAGACAATTGCAGAAAACCAAAGGGAACTCTAATCCGAGCGGGTATTTGTCGTGTTTGCATGCATTCCTACGCATGCTTCCCTCACATCCGTGGTTACCAAGGCAACGTCTAGTCCCTAAATTCACATGGAGGAAAGCAGATATCCGAGTGAATGCCGCCCTCCGTCACTCCGCCCCACCTTCCTCTCACCCAATGGCACAGATTTTCGCCCTCCTTTCTTCAGGCTCCCTCACGCTGAATGAAGCCTTAAGTGCGGGTTTAATAAAATTTCCGGGATTGTCCTGCGCCTTGATGACTCAGGCTCTTTTCATGTGGGTCCGTCCTCCACTTTCAACATCGTATTAGTGAGAAGAAAGTAATTGAATGGCCCAAGGACAGGCTGGGGAAATAAAAGGACAGAGCCATTGATGAGTACGGTGGAAACAAAGGCAGAACAACAACAACCAAAAAAAAAAAAAAAAAAGAATAGAAAAATGTCTAAATGGGACATGTGACACCCATTTAAAGATGTACACACACACACATGCAAGGGTGGTGTATTCCACATTGGCAATAAATGACCATATAGCAACAACCCGCCTCCTGTGGTGCTGATTGTTAATATGAATACTGGATAGCTAGAAGGCAAGTGACACTGACGGTAGGTGGTGGTGCTTTGGATCATTGAAGCTCGGCAATTAGAATCTTTCAGGAGTGCACACTTCTTGTGTGAACTGTAAAATGTCTCTGGAATGAACAGATCGACAAGCTGGAAAAAAGAATATGCTTACACAGAAGCACTGCCGGAGAAGTTGCTGCTCGTCACATGCAGCACAATTAAAATAAACGGCGATGACGAGACAAAGTTTGTTTTTGAAGAACTTGCTCAAAAGTTACTGCAAAAAAAAATAATAATAATAATTATAAAATGAAATCAGCTCCTACCGACTTTCAGAAGTGCTCTTTTTGAAGATGAATGCGTTTGTTTTTATGAATTGTAAAAATGCCTTACCATAGCGCCCACTGTGATTGTGCCTTCTTTGTGATTTTTTTTTACTTTTTTTTCCTCTGGTTATAGTGCTGAAACACACATCTTTAAGCTGTTTTCTTCTTTTTGCGCGTTGCCTGTGTCAATCATCCAAAGATCCTCAACGTTATGGAGAAAGAAGAAAAAAAGAAATGCTAATGAGGGAGCATCAAAGTAGCACAGAAATCCCAGAGCATTCTTCCTCATTAGATAACTTATTTTTTGGGTCCCGTCCCCATGAAGATATCACCGGGTATAACTACCTGATAAAGGTTTGGTTGACATTTTGCTGTAGCCTGACATAAACTGACCTTCTGGAAGATGCACTGCATATCTGACACTGTGGAGGTAGCTATGTATTTGTTCTTTTATATATTTTAATCAAAACAAATGACCCACCACCACAAAACAAATTACTGTAGAGACCCATAATAATAATTTATTATGATAAAATATCTTCAGGCAGAAGCTGCTCCTCTATCAAGTGTAAATTATATTTACCAGTTTCTGTGACATACTTTTCTCCTCACCGCTCTCTATTGACCAGGGGACGGACCCCCACTCTCCGTTTTCACATAATGGCATGAGCCCATATCCTCACCCGTGATTGGCTATGAGGCTGCCATGCTAATCAAAACAAAGTTCTGGTTCTGGCAGAGTGGACTCAGCTCAGTGGAGCCGGTGAAAGAGTAAGAGCAGAGCAGCCAAATCAGGAAAAGGCACTCTGACTCTATATTTCTCTTTCTCACTCTTTTTTCTCTCTCCATCTCTGTGTTTGTAGCCTCACGAGTCGCGACCGACCCATCACTAATTTACTCACCTGTGCATGATGAATGCTTCAACAGAGGGCAGTCTGTTGATTATTTCAGGTGACATCTTTCTGCCCACTTGGGCTCAATCATAAACTTCAACTGCCATCCACAGATGTTTTTTGTATCCAGCCCCGACGCGCAGAATGTTGTGAATTCTCCACCCTTCATCCCAGTACAAAGAGACAATAGAAAACACTGAAGCGTCAAAAGTGAAGCCTGGAGTTGATGCTTCACAAATTGCGCCTCATGTCTATTCACAAAGAGGACACATTTGTCAATACACCAACACACTTGGCACAATAGCAAACAATGTGGATGCAGCTTTAGTGACAGGTTTTGATAGGAATATTTCTCAAGAATATGGAGTCTACTATAGAGCGCCGATCTCTCCTTCATCTGCTATAACTTTCTTTGAAAGCTTCTGACCAAACAATTTATGATTTAAATCTGATTGTTTTGTTTTTTTTATGCAAAGTTGACCGATTGATGTGTGGCTGCAGCCCAAGTGTACAAGTTTCTGGAATCTATCACCCTGAAGGTAGTGAATTCTTTCAGCAGTCCAGAGTTTCCTGCCTGAAAATTGAAAATGTTGAAGAAAAGAAAAAAAACAACAGCTGTTGAATAACAATGTGCTTTCAGTATTTAATTAGCAACTAAAGATTCTAGATCCCCAGTAGAGCGTCTAGAGGCTGTGCTGGACAAACTGCCAGACTAGTCGGCTCCATGGAGGCTCCCCTTCACCAATTACAGAGGATCTCTCAATGGCGGCTTGGGCCCAGATACCCATGCAGACTCTCAGAGGTCAATTGGAGTCCATGCCTCTGTAGCGCTTAAAGCCTGTTTTGGAGTGACAGTCAATTTTCTTGGGGTTGCTCGAGTCTGAAAATATCTCATTCAATGAGCCGTTCACAATTGCAGTGTGCTGCATCACTCTACCATTGCAGAGCAGAATCATACAGCTGTGCTTCTTTGTCCTTTTCAGGATTCAACAACTGTGAATCCTGCTGTAGCCCGTCTGTGTCTTGATATCAGCAGACTGGCAACACAACCCAGCACCCTTTTTGTATTAGACATAAATTAATCTTGATTAGGTTTATTTATTAACTACAAGAGCATATTAATTTGAAGAATATACTTATTTGACCAAGCATAGTAGGTAAGTTTTTAAGTCATGATAATATGTTAGAAGCAATCCTTCAGTCTGGAAACTCATGGGTTTACTGCAATTCAAGAACAAAACTTTATTTTTGAAAATGTCCAAAGCCAATATTCTTCTGTTATATTTTCATAAATTTCAGATATTACGGTTTATCATTTTATACATGTATTCTTCTGTTATTCATAAGCCTTCGAACATTTCCCTTGACAGATGAGAAAATGATTTCCCTGAAGCTCAGCAATGTGTTTGATGGAAAAAGCTCATCATTTTTAAACTTGAAAACAATTTTAGTAGCTTTAATATCACTCCACAGTACCAATTGCACCTTTCAATTAATAACGTCAGAGAATTGAGTGAATCCATAAGCTTTTGTAATGTCCAGCATCTTACTGACATGAAATTGCTCTCTCTGAAGTTAAGGTTAAAAATGTTCAATGTGTAGACCTCAGAAACCAAAATAGGGAACAAAATATCCTGAGGCAAACAGAGCTTAAGCACTTTCAAGACACAAAAAACCCCCCAAAAAAACAAAAATAGCATTAAG
The DNA here is from genome assembly GCA_010277075.1 of Poeciliopsis retropinna. Lineage (NCBI taxonomy): Eukaryota > Metazoa > Chordata > Actinopteri > Cyprinodontiformes > Poeciliidae > Poeciliopsis > Poeciliopsis retropinna. The sequence continues at coordinate 10,492,293 of VMRM01000016.1, forward strand.
ATTATCACGCCAAAGCATCCATTCTTCTTTGAAATGTTGTTGCACCACTTTGTGGTTTCAGATAATATCTGTCAAATACTTCCGGGTAATTGGCGGCACATAACTCTCTTAGTGAACAAGACAGCGTAAGATTGGCTAAAGTTTATGCTCATCAAAGCATAGCATCTGTTCAAGCCCATAGCTATATTAGTGTGTGTATCCCCCCCCCCCCCCCGCCCCCTCCCCTCCCGTCCCAGTGGTACCGGTTTTAATTAGCGAAGCCCAGGAAAAAAAAAAAAAGAAGAAAAAAAGAGATGGCTTACCTGCCAACCTTTGCAAACATTATTAGTATTCGGAGCTCTGCTATTTTATCCCGCCATCTGAGTGTTATTACATCATTTAGAACTATGTGTAATGCATTTGTCATCATGTTTGCCAAAGATTTATTATAGTATTAGCTCAGGCAAGTTATTGTAGTTGGAAGATGTGTGAGTGAGCGCTGCGAGGAACAAACGTGTCTATATTAGCGTTTCAGTCAATTAGCGGGCCTTCTCACAAACAATGAGACGCTACGGTGTTTTCAAAAACCACTAGCAGGCCACAGACAACAGAAACAGCATGCACTGAAAGCTAATCAAAGATTTATTTGGCTAGGTAATTTACATCTGATTATTGCTGTGATGTCCTGAGTTAAGAGGATGATTTCTGAAGTTTCACCTGTTATTTTTCCAGCACCCCTCCCTCGTTACGCAGCCCGAGCGAACGACGCCATCTGCTCATCATCATTTAAATGTTTTCGCCTCGGCCAATTATGTTCATTTGGAATTCTCGGCAGATCGGAGGGCGTGCACGGCGAGCCAGCCACTGTGTTTGTGTGTCCTGCACAGGCTCCAGAAGTCATGAGCGTACACAGACACAAACATGACATTTATTCAGGAGGGCTGAGGCGAGCCCGCTCACATTTTTAACATCGCAGGGTCTCAGTGTTGCGTTGTGCATTTAACAACTTTGGAACTCCTTCACAAAACAGGATCAGATTTATGGTACATATGTCTTTTTGTCCTGTCAATCACATTGAAAGAGAAATAAACAACACATCTGTTGTTGGTCTTGGCATCAGGTTGTTTTTTCAAGATGCAGAGAGAAGTATAAAGAAAGATGAGTAACAGGGATAGATTTTATTAAGATAAAGGTTCTCCTTCAGCTGGGATGACTGTATTTTAGGGGATAAAAAAAAAAGAAAACTTGTTCTTAAAGTCTACTCTGCAAAGAATTTGAATGGGATTTGTGTGCATTTCCGAAGAAATGAGAGGATGCACGCATTTGACCTTGTGCTGTCACTCTGCTTGAACGTCACCGTCGTGTGTTTCTTTATCTGTCTCTACATTCATTTCATGGAGGAAGACTTCAAGGGAAGACTGCCCATGGATGAGAGATGCTCTCTTTCCAGTTTCTATCCCACCGACTTGTCTTAATTTACATGTAAAAGAGGATCCATCGTCTTTACTGTTCCTTAAGTTCCAGCAAGCGGTGCCTTCATGCCACTTTCTCTGAACGCAAATCAAATTTTAAAACACTTTCAGCCGTCCTTTGAGAATATTTTATTGTAGTTTCCCTTCTAATAAATTACTTCATCACATGGAAAACTTTTTAAATAAAAAAAAAATATCCCTTGTTTATCCAATGTTATATCTTGACTCAAAATCACTAAATCGTTTGATACGGGCGATAATTTTTTTTTTTTTTCCCATGTTTAATATCACATGGAAAAAATAAAATAAAGTAAAAGTTGTACATTAAAAATGCGCCTTAATGTGAATGGCCTGTGGTGTCTTGGAGAGGTCCTCCGGGCTACATAAAGAATGCAGTGTGCTCCACGTTCTGTGTGATGGAGCGATTGAACTGCCAACTGTTTTCAGCATGTAAAAATATCAGATGTTAATGTAAAAATAGAAGTTCAGGAGTCATTTAGCAACGGGGCGGGGCAGCAGCTGGATAGGATTTACAATCAGTAAAAACAAACCAGAAGCAGAGAAGCCAAACTAACGAGAAGGACGTTTTCCTCCAGAATCACATTTATGTACTTTTCCCTACAAGTACACAGACACAAATGGAGCCTTTCATTCACTTAACTAACCTTATAAATGCAAACAGTTACAGGCGGACATCCAAGACCTGAATTAAATACTTATGTTAGAAACTTTTGTAAATGTAGTCCATAAATTTTAAAGTTATAGTTCACATTAAACCGGCTCCGTCTTGAACCTACTGAACTTTGGTGATAGAACTATGAGGACTGTAACTCACAGGATGTAAGTTGAATAACGGTTAAGCTTTAAAATGTAGTGCTGTAGAAACTTGTCATAGCCATGCAAATGAGGGCTGAGGATACAGTCTGTCTACATTTCACTTCATCCTTTTTTTTTTACAACAGCTTATCCTTCTCCGGATAATTAAGTTTCAGTTCCTGCTTTGGCCACATCTGATAGCCCTGCTATATAATATTGCAGTGCCTTCTGAAGTCATTCACCACCCATGAACTTTGTCACATTTTGTCTCTTTACAACTACTTAAGTAAGTGAATTACATTTTTAAATGTTTGTAAAAGATTAGCAATTTTTGTAAAAGATTTGTAAAAGATTTAAAAGTAATACAAATTAAAAAAAGAAAAAAAGAAATGGTTTACTTTTCTACAAAATAAGAGAAATCAAGGTTATGGATTCATTTGATATGTCAAAAAAGTCTAATACAACCAATGCCTTTTAGCGTAGTCTATTTAGTCCAGTTGTGCGCAGGTTTTTCTGAATCTGTCTACATTTGTATGAATTAGGTAAATTGTTCAGTGAATGTCTCAAACATTTGGTAGAGAATATTAACAAAAGCCTTCATGCACACTTAGGGATAAAATTATGGAGAAAGGTTTGGGTACAAAACTCAAAATCTCATAGAACTTAAAGTCTCACTAAGCACAGTTCAATTGATCATGGGAAAGGAAAAGAGCAGAGGACACAACTGCAAATTTACAAAGACATGGCTATCGACTTCATCTGTCTGAGCTCCAGCCATCCACAGCTCTTGTCGGAGAATCTGTCAGCTAGACAGCTATTAGTACTGTACTTTAAAAATCTGGCCTTTGATGGATGAGTAGCAAAAAAGAAAACCGTTGTTGAATGAATGCCACTAGAAGTTAAGAAGAGATGGAAAAGCAAAAACATAAATGGTTAAGAAGTTGCAAAGGTCAGATCGGACAAAAACGGTATTTCTGGAAACCATTCAAAACTCAGTGGTTTGCTGACAACTAACACTTCAGAAACCCCTTATACACCGTCGTCTTTGTAAGCCTCATATTGAGGGTAAGCATTTCTTTGGTGGGGCGATTAAAGTTAGAAAGAGTAAAGTATGGGCCAGTATTGGAAGAAAATCTGTTCTAGATTAAAACAGATTTAGGACAGAGGGAGCCATTCCTATTGAAGGAGGACAGCAACCCTATACCATCAGCCATACAAAATCAAATATTCACTTAAGCTAATCCTTCTTACACGTGTCACATAACAATGACTTCTTTTACGTGAAAGACAGCTGGCATTTGCCAGAGCGGCCAATTACAGTCGCATCAGGATGCATGTTGGTCTCACTAAAAGCTTTTAATTAGGACATCTTCAATGACTCCACTATGCTTTAGTTCTGCCAATCTAACTAATAGTTGGAGATGAACACTAATGAATTTATCACATGCTTATCCCCATCCACACACGTACCCTTGACTGGCACCAGTGTCTATAGTAACAAGCACTGCAAATCCATCCTGATTCAATTAGAGTAAGGATTTAGCAAACTTTCTGATATTAAGGCGGTAGTGATGTAATCTGTGACATCCAGCAGAATGGCTGCTGACAAAGCATTGTCCTGGATCGGCGAGCAGTTTGCCGTGACTTCACTGGGCATCCTACTGGTTGACACATGTGTCCTTTAGCAGTGGGTTCACTGAGAGTTAATTTAGCTTAAAATGATCTGACTTGATGTGGCAGTGTTCCTATCGGGCTTGCCACACATGCAGAGAATGACACAGTGTGACCTGAAAATGATCATTTCACAAATAAAGAGAATATCTTGTTTGGGATCTTATTCACGAATGAGGGAAAAAAGTGGAATTGGAGATCAACAGCCGAATTGGTGCAGCGTCTGCAGCGAATCGGGTGCTGTACCGGTCTGTTGCTGTACCGCAACAGACCGGTACAGCAACAGCGGTACAGCGAAGCTCTCGATTTACTGGTCGATCTACTGCCTAATCTGTGGGCATGAGCTCTGGGTCATGACCGAAAGAACGATGTCACGGGTACAAGCGGCCGAAGTGGTTCTCCGCAGGGCGTCTGGGCTCTCCCTTTGAGATAGGGTGAGAAGCTCAGTCAACCAGGAAGGACTTGAAGTAGAGCCGCTGCTCCTTCATGTCGAGAGGAGCAAGTTGAGGCGACTCGTACATCTGGTTAGGATACCTTCTGGACTCCTTTCTGAGGTGCTCCGGGCACGTCCCACTGGAAGGAGGCCCTGGGGAAGACCCATGACACACTGTGTTAGAATAATTATGTTTTATTATCATTCTTACATTAACAGACACACTAGTTTGTTTTTCATTTAGTATTCACACCCCAGAGAGGAGGAATTTGTTAAACCTTGAAGCTGCAGCTGCTTCTTATCTTGGGATACTCCTTAAGCGGCCTGTGTGCAGAATGTTATTTTCTGTATTCTCTTATCTTTTATTGCCCTCCCTCCACAGTCCATCCCTACTATGTTTTGTAATAAAAGACCAGTTCTGATGCAGAAAGTCAGAACGCCAGGTGTTTACTTCTTGAAGGTAAACACCTTGAAGAAGTGGTTTGCTGTGTTTTCTCCTTTTGCAAAAGACTTGACTGAAAACTCATAAATGTTGTCTGTGGTTCTCTTTTTATGTAGGTTGAGAAAATATCTATCACACTGGAGGGACTATGTTTCTTGGCTGGAGTGGGAACGCCTAGGGATACCCCTGGAAGAGCTGGCTAAGTGGCTGGGGATGATACTCAGGCTGCTACCCCCATGACCCAACCCAAGATAAGCGGATGGAGATGGATGGATGAAAAGAATACTTTACAACTGCAAAAAAAAAAAAAAAAAATGTATTTGTGATTATAAATCTAAGGCAAGATTAGATACTCGGGTCATTAAAAGATTCTGTTGTCTCATTTAACCAATGACTCAGAGCTTAAAAGGCTGAAGAAGCAACTTACCTTATGATGAAGTCTAGTCCTCAGACTGGGTAGAGCTGAAAAAATGCCAAGGAACAAATAAATAAATTAGTTAGCAGCACATAAGAAGCAAAATTTATTGCCTGTCCAGCTAATTAAGTGGCTAAAGATATATAGAGGCGAGAGTGTGAGATGGAAGGAGGATGAGGGAAGCGGATTGCAGGGCCTGATAAATTTCACCCCTCTTCATCTTTTTTTTTTTTTTAGTGTTTACTGTGTGTGTGTGTGCGCACAGGCTCACACGAGTGTGACAAGTGACTCAGCTTGTAATGTATGATTTTGTTTTTGAAAGAGTGGAGTTATGCATGATGATGCATTGTCTGTCTGTTAAAGAGGTCTTGGGCAGAAAGGGCAGACATCCAGGCATTTATGATTTATCAATATTCCAAGCGGCTCCAGAAGAATTTTATAAACCTGGAGGCAAAAACAAACAAATAAATAAATGAGATAATGAAGTGGGGCAGTCCCACATGGTCACTAAATGGATTGGCAGACATTTTGCTCATGATTTGCCATTTGACCCTTGCTTATTTGTAGACTTGCAGGCAGTATTACTAATCGTAATTTTTTTTTTTTTTTTTTTTGCTGTTTGTTCTCTTTTATGTGTGTTTTTTTTTTTCTGTTTTTTGTGTCTTATTCACTCTGTGACCTGGGTTTGGTCACATCTGTACACTATTGGTTATTTCAGAAAACAGTAAGGTGCCTTGTGGCTGTCTCCATATGTTTTGTGAAATGGCTGTTCTTGTTGAGGGATATGAAATTCAGTCCACCCTCACTCACCAATTGAAGCAGCTGCAACCTTGAAGCAGCTGATTTGTAAAAGGGTAAGCGATGCAGCTTCATGGGTTCTGGGTATGGTGTCGAGATGATGCATGGTTTGAATAACCATTCAGTAGCAAGATTAAAAAGAGGAAACAATACTCTTTGCCTTTGCCTCGACCACCAACAGGAATGCTGCACTTAGGTCAAATTGGTATGGGGAAACAACCGACAAAGGTTTTAATCGTGGCGTTTCTGTGAGTGCTGCACAGCACCTCGTCCCACACTGACTGCTTCATTTGTGAAATCTCACAGCTGTGCCAGATATCACTGTCTCCACTCATGATTTATGAATAGCCAGAGGCAGCTTGGACATGGCTTGTCGTTGTGGGTTCAAGATAAATATGCTGTGTGAGAGGGTTTTTTTTTTTTTTTTTTTTCTTTAGAGAGGCCTTATGCTGGTCTTTGTTACTAAGGTGATCTAGATTTAGACATATAAGAATGGAGTTACACTGACAAAAAACTGACTAAAGAAGAAGTACTCACACTAATGGACTTTTCTCTATAAAATTACTGATGATTCATTGTTAGCTATTAGACTCCCTGAGGAAGGATTACAGCAAAACACATTGAAATACTAAAATACTTTTTGTGCCTTGACATTTTTTATATGCATTTATCTGCCGTGCCTTCTAAAAAGCTTTTCACCTTGAAGGGGCAGTATTATGTAAAATCAACCTTTTTGAGTTTTACATCATGTTAAAATGTTATACCCTCATTTTAGAAAAAACAAAAAAAAGCAAAACTCTTGGAGCGACTGAGCACTGCCTCTGAGGATGAAGCTCCTGGCCAGAGCTACATTTTGCAAGCATCACTCCCCCACTCAGCCCCTTCAGACTAGCCAGCAGCAATTAGCAAAACACCAGATGGAAATGCTGATCTCATTATACTATGCCTCTAGATGCAGTCCCAATAAAAACATTGTCAAAGGGTTAGCAAAAAAGCAGTGTTGTGAAGACCTCTGGAGAGTGGAGTACTTTCTTAAAGTGACAGAAGCCCAATTTTAAGGTGCTAAATTACAAAGTCAAATTTCCTGTAAGTATTATTTCACATAAATAGCATTTTTAGAAGAACTGAGGGTAACTCCAGTTACTATAGAAAAGTAACTTGTGCTATAAAACGATACATTGCTGGAAAACACTTAACACTTCCCCTTTAAAACATTATATGCTCTTCAGCTTTCACTGATCTCACATTGACAGATGTAGTCCATCCATCCATCCATCCATCCATCCATCCATCCATCCATCATTTCAGGAGCTACCTACTGCTGATTTAGTAAAAATGAATGAAAGAAACAGCACACACATGATATGTCATCAGTCCATCATATGGAAACACTGAAGCACACGGGACAAACAACCTCACCTCATTGATACGATTTTGAGGGACTGGTTTACCAAATATGCATATCTTTGGACTGTGGGAGAAAGCTGGAGTACCTGGAGACAACCCTCGCATGCACAGAAAGAGTACGCAAATTCAAGGACTTTCTTTGTTACATCGCAGGACTGCAGATAACTGCCAAACCATGCGGCCCCAAATACAAAGCTTGTCAGTTTTAAAATGCTCTTTATTGCGAAATAGCCCCTTGACCTCCTCTGTTGAAAAAAGAAGGAGAGGGAAAAGAGCCACAAGAATCAGCTGGTGAAAAAGGCAATCCCACTTCCATTATGCTACTCTTTACTCTACTGCGGTGAAGTGGCTGTCCTATCATTGTGCTCCTATTAGTGACTAATTTAAAAAGAGGTATTACACTATTTACCAGCCTGATTGAGGCGAGAAGACTTTGTCTGGCACTGATTTTTTTTCTTTGATCTCCCTTTCTGTTTTTATTCAGGGGCAGACTTTTAGCTAACCTTTCTTCTACTTTGCTATCCCAATTTTCAGCCAAAATCCAGATGACTTTTGTTGGAGGATAGCGTCACTCTCTGTCTATCTCTTTTCTTTCTCACCCTCTTTACTTTCTCACCTTACAAGGCCTATTTTTCCAACATAATGCTTTGTCGTGAGCATCCACTGCTCCCTAGAGGCTCTCTATGTGGTCAAAAAACAAGGTTCCATAAGAAGGAGTGTTTTGTTTTTGGGAAAAGGCTTGAGGTACAAGTCTGGTTTAAGGTAAGGATCGGGGATTAAGACCCCCACACACTCTAGCACACTGTGTGAGCTGCACACACTGGCCGATTGAGTTTTTATTGTCATGACATATATTTCTTCGTTTCTCACTATCAGAATGGATATCAGCCAGTTTAATGAACAGGTTGGGCAACTCGCCCCGTTTCGTTTCCATCAGAACAATTGTCGAACACCTAACTGTGAACACTGCTTCCCACCGTGCAGTTTACAGTGTGACACAAAGTGTGCGTTTGTAAGGATTTATCTTTGCACAGGCGTGTCCAGCAGACTCCTGTTTTGAGCCCACTTTGAGAGCGTGTAGACCTCTGCAGAGTGAAGTACATTCAAGAACATGGGGACCTTAAGGCAATCGAAAAGAATGAAAAATGAAGGGAAGTCGATGTTCTAATGAAGATAGAAACATGATATGAGTGTGAGAGTCATTCAGAAAACACCGAGCAGGACACCAAGCTTTATGCCATGAAGAATCTAAAGAGGCTGTGAATATTATAAATATAGTGCCTTTGTGTATTTACATTCAGCTCTTCTCAACATTGACATTTGTCAGCTGTGAAGAACACAGACACCGAAGCTTTCTTTCTGTGTTCTCATCTGTTCTTTCATCTTTGCAGGCATCTCTGAGGAGGATAGGTGGGAGACGAGAAAAAGAAAAAGAAAAAACAAAAAAGAAAAAGACAGAAAAAACAAGATGAGACAAAATGATGTTGACAGGGAACAGCTTTGATTTTCTCTGTGGACAGCTGAACCCACCTGTTGAAAGGGCAAAAAAAAAAAAGTTTTTACAGACAGAAAACTAGAAATGAACCTTCCAGACCTCTGGACATTTGCAACATTAAGAATGGCGAGATCAGCATGGAAATCCTGACACCACAATACAATATATAATATTTTAATTGATTTTAAAGTGTGGATGTTTTGAAAAACTACAAATGAACAGACACATAAATGGAAAACAAAACAATTTGTTTCTACAGATTTAGAATTGCCTCAGATTTTTGACTGAAGTAATTATATAACCAACATTAAACGCACTTGAAAACATTTTTATCAAAGTGAAAAACGCAAGTGTAATCTGTTAATATGTGCACTGATTTATTTTTTAAAGTATAAACATACAATTCAGACGACGGTGAAAAGCTACATTAATGATACAAACGGCCGTTAATTTATTCATTTTATGAACTTAATAGAATACATATTTACTGATAACTTGTCACTGAATTTTTAGCAGAAACTCGCATAATGAGAGACAACATAGAGATTGCCATGTAGTCTAAAAGACGATCGAGGTTCGGTTCAGAGGACTTGAACACCTACAGTGGACTGGTGGACAGGGATCCAGTTTTTTAAAAAAATGTCCATTTGTTGTGATCGGAGATGAAAGTCAGTTCCTGCACCAACAAGAAGAGTTCAAGCGACATTACAGAGAACCAAAATGATCAACGCATGAGTAAATAACAGTTAGCAGACATCGCAGCTTAACGACTTGACTTTGCGATTGCGTACTACAGTGTTTGCTTTTTTTCTAAAAGCATGAACAGTTTGCAAGATTTATTTAATATGTGGCATTTCGATGCTCTGCAAGATGATTGCAACACTAAGTTTATTAGCTGTCTTTTGTTTTTTAATAACAAAATGCAGGCTCAGTGTTAACACTGACTTATGTAGCAAACCTACATTTGTCTGTGATGCCAGCTTCATGTGGGCCCCCAGTATCACACTGTTTAGCACTCTTCTTTTTTAGGAAAGACTGGGGAGGAAAACTACTGCTGAGGATAAAAAATGCATCGACACCAAGTCTAAATTTTGTATCAACACACTTTGATGACCCTCAAACTTTTTAAGTACACGTTCCCTTGACTACAGAGGGGGAGCTGTTCGAAGGCCATGGTTTGAATTAATATTGTGCTGAACCAGATACAAAACTCCCAAGAATATCACTTGAAGTCCATCTTGATGTGTAGAAGTCGAATATTTAAAATTACTCTGCCACACACGCTGAAAGGATATTGCTTGGTTTTCAAGTTGGAGTTAGTTTTTAAAGTTCTTTTGAAAACATTTTTTTCTCCCACAAGTCTTTTTTTCCAAGACTTGTGGTGGAAAAAAAAAACCCCAACAATGTGCTGTTGAATAAAAACTGTTTCAAGCTATAAATTGTATTTGAGGTTTCTGTAAAGTAAGTTTGCTGCAGTCTATTCAAACATGGCATTTAACCTATATGCTGTTTTCATTGTATGAAATTATCCTTGACTCGTATGCCAGCTTTGTTTGGTATAAAATGTCAAACTAATAGTTGAGGATTTCATGAAACAAGGAGATCATATACAGCTATGTGCAATTGTCAAAAATGTGAATGAATACAAATATTTTCTACTCAGTTTTAAGAACAAAATAGACCTGAGTGCGTTGGCTGGATGAACCCTGTTATCGGCGAAATGTCAAAGTGACTAAATACATCCCTTTGTGCAGTAAATTAAACAGTAACATGATATAATGGTATATTTTGTTAAATTCCCGTGGAAATCAAAGAAAGCAATGCACAAATGCCTATTTTGGGCGGCAGAAGGATAGTTAGATTTTCAATTTTGTGTTTGGAGTAGTAGCTAAATTTATTAGCAGTATCACTTATTAACTGCTTTCTGAATTACCAACCTGAACAGTCCTCATTTAATATCTCCAGGCCTCAGCTTGCGTACTAGTATTCATACCAAGTCTACCAAAGAAGAGATGATTGTCTTTTTTAGAAAACATGAGCACATAGCACCGTGAAGTATTGGTCTGCTCTTTATTTCTGAGGTTCTACCATCATACTCAACAGGCTCATTTTGACCCGTCTGCTTTTGCATTCAAACAGGTGGTGTGTTTAGCTCCCCTGTTTCACTAATTTGCAGGACCAACTTTTGATCCACATGTAGCTTCATGTCTTTTAGGGTATTTCTCAACTAGCTTTACACGTAAATGTTCAATCATTATTCTTTGCAAAAATACCGGAAACTCTTGTCATTTAGGTCTGAACTTTGACTGAGCAATTTTAACAAGTGAATATATATATACTCCGGCTGTACGCTTAGGTCTTATTTTGAAATGTAAAATTGCCCCATGCCAACTAATTCCTAGCGAATGCCAGATGACGCCCCATGAAGCCCTCAAGCATTGCAGCTAATTGCTTTGCAACAGGGTTGTTGTGTACACAAACCTCTCTCAATATCCACTCAAAGCTTTTCTGCTGCAGTGCACTGAAAAATAAGTCACTCGTCATGTAATCATTCATATAAATGCAATTTTGATTTCAGTTATATGTCTAACAACTTAATGCAATGAAAAATAATTTCACTTTTCAAAGTTACAATAACTAAAAATGGCAGGGGAGGAAATGTTTTGTAACTGGTACAGAAAAGTAATGGGCAGTCATTTCACTTGTTATAGTTGATGCCTTCAGTAATGAGCTGTTGATGTATATGCACACAATTTTGGCCAGCAAACATGATTGTGACAGTGGACGACCATGTCATTTTTTTATTATTTATAAACTAAATATTGTTGTTTCTCGTTCAGTGATCACTGGAGCCCTATGACCTTGACCCTGCAAGGATAACCAGGTATCGCTATTGGATAGAGGGATATCAATGGATTTTACAAAATTTGTGTTAAATCGCTAGCAGGTCACTCCAGGGGTTACCTTTAAAATTAGTGTAAAAAGTAACATTATTAATTATGTTATACCTAACAAGATTTTAGTTTTAGGAAAATAATCTAGTTTTTGAGAAATTTTGGCTTCTTATACCTTTCAACAAGGCTATTCACAGACCTGAATCATAGGTTCTGTAGTTTTGCTAAAGCATAATAATGCTCAAATTAAACATAAGTAAACTAGATTGATGTGTCTTTTTGAAATGAACGCGTAAATGAGAGAAACCTCGGGCAGTTAAAGGAATAGTGAGGAACCTGAGCTTGCCAGCAATTAAAATTGGACCCACATGCACCTCCATACAAACACTCACACAGAGGAATAGTCCCACATTAAGAAATCAACCTGAAAGATAAACTGTGTAACATCCCAATCTAATCTTCCAGGTTCATTGACTCCATTAGAACAGTTCTATTAGGGAATGGAAACAAACCAGCAGCCTAAAGGGGGACGATCTGATCGAAGATAAAATGATCTGATGTGACAACTGATGAAGTTTAGAGAAGTCAGACGGCCGAATCAAAATTTATCTTCACAAAAACAATAATAATAATAAAAAAAATTTAAAAAAAACTGCATGTTTACTAGAACTTACATGATAACCACCACTGTTTTACTTTTTAATTAAAAACCTTGTTGAACTGGTTCAATCATGAACCACAACTGACTACTTGTTGAAATTCAGATAGTGTGTGTATAATGACCATACGTAACATAAGTCATGTTATTTCAGACATGATTTATGTTTGATTTTCACCCACAAAAAAGCTGTCATATATTACATTACCATAAGCTCATGCATAAATAAATAAAAAAACAACCATTTACATGTTTTATTTTATTAGCAAGAAATTAAAACATGTAAATAAATATTAATAAATATAACTGTTGGTATCTTTGTACCACTCTCTAGTCACTATCTATCATCATTTAGGAGGAAAAAAAAAACAAAAACAAAACAAAAAAAAAAACTTTAAAGATCTTTGGTTCAGGAAGTTTCCATAACAACTACCAAATGCTATCTACTTTTCCACTAGTTGCTTGAGAGGCGCACCAGGAGAAAGTCTATAGAGTTGCAGAGTTTACTCACCTCAACCTTGAGTTTAAATGGATCTATGTGCTTGACATGCTACACTTCAAATCTCCAGTTTTCTGAGTTTTTTCATCAGATTTTTCTTTTCTTTTTTTTTTCTTTTTTTTTATTCATGATTTCAAAAGCCTTTTTGTTATTTTGTAAACAGTCGTGTGGTATACTCTCAGATTTATTTTCTGGAACCAAATCACCTCCAATCTCTTGGAACAAACTCAGTTAGCAAGCTTGTCTATCCATTTCCTTGAATCTCTTTAAAGGACAGCCCAGTTCTCTGTTCTCTTTAGACTAGTCCAGATTTTTTTAGTTGTATTTGCAACTTGCAAGCATTTATACTTGCAGTTGTAAGTATCTCTGTGCCTTTCACCAGCACCTCTAGCACAAAACAGCGAGCACACAATCGATGATGTGTGGATAGAAAACAAAAACTCAGACTACAAATATCTATATCACCAGATTACTGTTGTGCTTCCCTTTATGACAGCCTTTTTGTTGTTTGTACCTTTTTTTACCCACACCATTCACATTTTAACTCCTAGTAGCACACTTTTCTACTTTATATGCTGTTATGTAAAATGATAAAGATACCCTATCAAATAAATGTTAATGATCGTTTTGCATTCATCTAGGAAACAAGAAAGTATATATATTGCAGACATTCGCACTTCCTTTGTGTAATGTATAACCTGGTAAAAACCAGCCCCTTGTACACTTTGCTTTGTGAAGAGGGTCTGGGCTCTCGGTCATTGAGAAATGATTGCTTCCTGAAGACGTAGACTTTGTGGAGGCTTTACATTTTACCCAGTTGCGCTCGTTTGCCCGCTGTCGTGACGACAGCATATGTAGTGCAGCAGTTTGATGCAAAAGAGCTTACTGGAAATTGCCAGCGCTGTAAACGACAATCCTCCACACTTCTCCCTGCGATGAGAGAAGTGTCAAGCTGAACAAGGCAGCTGCTGATTGTCAGTCCAATATTTGGAAACCTGGCCAAAATGAACTCGACGGCTTCATTCACTTCCTCCGCTGCCTTTGCTAAGACTACAAGCAGACAATTATAAAATTGCAGAAAATCGACATCATTGTTTACAATTTCTCATTTTGTTCATGATTGGAATGATTGGAATTGCACAAGGCGGCAATTGCCAGGCTACTAAATATACACCCTTGAAGCCAAAGTTAGGTGTTAGGTCGAAGTTATGAGCTTGTCAATTGTTCTCCAATTCCAACTGTCTTTGTTTAATTTGATAGGAACAAATTCAATACTTCTTTCCTACAATTTGCCCAAACAGTTTAATCAGGAATTCCTCCACTAACATTTCGTCGTCCTTGCATTGTTCCTCCTTGTTTGTGACTGCCTATGCAGGTGTTTCCTACATCTCTTGAAAGTAAAGAAGGTCTTCAGGGGCCAGTTCATTATCCAAACACACTTTGCAACTGTTTATAATGGCTTGGCTGCACCTGTGCTGTTAGTCCGTGATAAGTGACTCAAGAGCATTAGCTGTAATAATGAGCTCTTTTCTTTCTCTCCCTCCCTCCTCTGTCTTTAACTTTGCCTCTTTGCCAAAGCCTGTGTTTTGTGTCGTTCACCCTCATCTGAAGTCTGACGCTTTCTAAAAGGTTTGTCAGAATAATTTGTTTGCTTGGATCACAGACCCATAAAATCATCGGAACCGGCTTCGTATCACAAGTACTCGCCACGGTATGTATTTGCAAATGTACGATAAAGCGGATTGAACCTCATTAAGGCACATTGTGTGTTTGAATGTAGTTGAGAATGAGCTTCAGATTAAATCACTTTATATTAAAACTCTTCTAAATTGGCTGCCATGGGTAGGTCTGATAAGAAAGTTTATCACATTTATGGCTTCCGTGCAGCTTTCCCCCCTGTTTAGCCAACATAAAAGTCTGTTATAGAGTGGCTCCTTTGTAAATCCAAACTTTTAAGTTGGAGATAAGAGATTAGTTTGAGGACTGCTTAATGCAGTCCCGCTGCCCATTGTGGATAACTGTATGCATACATATCATGAAATGCAATGTATTTTCCTATACATGTTAAAATAGGGCCAAAAAGGCTATTTATATATAGGGACATTATTGAAGCATGCATAATCTACAAAGGCAAATTTAAAGTCTGCACTAAATTATATTTTGTGTTTCAAATAAAAAGAAGGGACCTTAATGGAAAAGTAAGGGCTTATCTTATTAGCGACAGTGCGAAAGCAAGCGGTGCAAGATGAGAAACAAAGAGACAGTCAGTTTGATTAAATTAAAGGGAAGAGAAACATAAAGAGGAGAGAAAGGGCCTTGCAGAAATCAAGCCAGAAAACAACAGGGCCTGATGAAGAGAGAACAAACTGAAGGTCAGAGCTTCATTTAGACTTCAATCTGCTACGTAAAACAGGCTGTTGGCACCGCAATTACACTTCACTGAGCAGATTTCAAAAGTCCCCAACATCCTTGGTACTAGAGCTCAGAGAACTTTACAATTAGAATTCAGGCTCAACAAAGGTTAATAGAATGTAAGTGTCGGGGTTTATATACATTATTTTACTGCAAGATATGTTTAAAAATATGCATTCTGAGGTCATCTTTTGGTTCACACACATCCACTTTCTGAATGTTATCAGATTGCGTCAGATGGAATGCATTTTATTCCCATCCTACTGGTACAAAATGTTGTAGAAAAGACTATTTGTTTCAGCCTGGCTTAGTTCATGATGAAATTGTGTATGCTACAGTGTTAGAATGTGTAGGAAGTCAATGGTTGAGTGCTATTTATCAAAGGCAAAATTCTTTCCGTGGTATTGAAAAGCAGTGCTGTGACAGATGTATTTGCACTGCCATTTGTTAAGAACAAAGATTTGCTGGCAATTGATTTGTCAAAATTGTTCAGTGCAATCTTAGGCTGTTACCAGCCTGGCCTTTGCCTTCCTACACAGTTCTGCTCAATTCCCATCTCCCTTCAGTGCCCCGGCTGGGATCTCTCCAACCGAGGTGGATTTCCCCGACTGAGTTTCAACCAGGCCAACCAGCTAACAGTAAAAGTATATGTAAACGTTTGGCATTGATTTAAAATAGTAATCTAGCTGAACATGCTTCCAAATATTGAGGAATTGATGACAGAGAAACAGGGACGTATAAGGCATTTGATTTATTTTGTTCCCTATTCCCAAAGGGTTGCTTACAGCACATATGATTTCTGGTAAGCTTCATTGAGCTGGAATGTAACATACATCATGAAAATTGCTAGCAATTGGGTAAAATCACATCCGACTATTTAAATCAAATCCTCCAGCAAACAATCTCTTCTATAGAGCTGAAAGTCCAGATCCTGCTACGAACAAAAGCGTACAAAGGGGGCAGTTTTTACCAGGCATTAGGCTTTTATGTGTCTCTGGGATCCCAGCTGTACTAAATAAGAAAGTTGCAACAACCTTTCTTGCCCTCAGTCAACCCATCTCATACCATCTTTTATTTTGCCATCCTTGTCTTTAAGTGTGTTCAATTACAACAACAGAAGTAAGTAGAAGCAAAATGATTTATAAGAGCTTTGATTACAAGAAGGGCACAGAAAATGGTTTAAAGTTTCTCAGGCTTTAAAGCTTCAGATGGTTCAATCTTCACCACTTAACTTTAATGTTCAAATAACAGTCGGGCTATTTTTCGACTGCTTAAATGTAAGCAGTCAAAACATTTAACTGCTTGTTAAATGTCAGAACTCAACAATGGGCTGCAGCCATTAAAGACGATGAATTTTGAGCGTACCCCTGGATTTTGCCTTCGCTCTTGGTAGAACCACTTAGGCAGATAGTAAGAGAAGCAGGCGCCTTTATCAAATCTTTATAGCCCTGTCCTGTACCATTACTGAGGTTCACACACTGCAGCACACTTGAAGTTTAGTAGAGATCCTTGTGTGCTGCTGAAGCTTTTTAGGCTTTAAAGACTGCCAAGAAACAGACTGATGCTTCCTCTTATATAAATCAATCACAAGTGACCTTATGCTGCTACTGTAGAGAGAGCACAGTCTTGATTAGTTGTGCCGGTGCTTATTAACAACAGTGCCTATCTTGAGCTCTACATCAAACAGAGTTTAATCAAATGCACACACACAACTTCTTTTACCTTATTATGAGCAGCCTCAACACCTTGACGATCAACATGAAAGACAACTCTTTAATGTTTACTGTCAATATAAAGCACTTCTGTTATAATCACTTTAAGCGACACTGAAATGCTCTCATATTCCAGATGTGGATGCTCATTAAGTTCTAAAGACAATATGTCCGGTTTGATTATAATGTGAAGATATTTTGAGAGAAGTTACTGAAGTGAACTAAAAACAATGAAATTTGAAGCATTTGTATTCAGAAGAGTCAAATTATCTTTTTTGACATACTGTAGAATATTAAACATGTGAGCAGGCACGTTGCCTTTTAAATTGTATTTATCAATGTATTTTATTTATTTTCAGTATTCAAATTATGCCAGCTATTGCTAAATAATATACAATTCATTGTGTCTGGTGTCTTTTGTGATGTAACATGAAGAAACAGTGTGTTTGAGATGCCTCAAAAATACATACAGAAGTGCATCTAATTAACACAACTCTTATCAATTAACGTACCAGGAATTTTTAACATTTGTAGGAAATCTGTCCTATTCAAGTAATCGATAGTTTGAGACCGACGCACATTAATACCGGGCAGCTGTACAAATTGTTACTGAACCAGGTTGTGGATCAACGTAAAGCATTTAAGCAAGATGTACACCCACCCAGTTCAAATCAGCTAAATGCTCAAGCACCTAGGTAGGTATACAACAACAACAATCGTGTTTGATTATTCTTGAGTTGAGATTTCTTGCGTGGGGTTTTTTTTTTTTGACACAAACAATAAGCGAGAAACACAAAAGGAATTTAACTGTCGCAACAAAAAGATCATCTGAATAAGAGAGCTGACTCGACGTCAAACAACCCTGGGGCCAAGACAGAAATGAAAACTGTTAGAATCTTGGAAGAGGGAAGAAAGAAAAGAAATAACATTTCAATGACCCTCTTATTGCTGGCACCTGACCCAGGCTTTCTGAGAGCAAATTTACTTCAAAAATAAATAAATAAAAATAATACGCATCGGCTCCCGCTGTCTATTTTATACTTCTTTGGTCAGAGAAGAAACGTCGTGGTGAATTGATGTATGCGGTAGAAACAAAAAATAAAAGAAAGCCTGGCATTGAGTAAGAGACGGCCTGCGGTTCTCCTATCAACTCCCAGTATTATATAAAACGAAAGACAATGTGGCTAAGAGATGAAATCTGGGTTGAAACATACAGTGAAGTGCAGCCGTGTGGGGCAAAGACGTCAAACAGCCGAAGATAGAAAGAAGCTCAGAAATGTATAACCAAGTCCCTTTAATCAAAGTAGATTACTCAGCACTGAACTGACAGACAGCGTGAAGGGAGTAATAATCAGACGGGGAGTCGTGTGGTCTTGGTAACTCTGAAGGAGCTGTAGAGTCCCACAGCTCATGTGGAAGGATTTGTCAACAGGACATCTATTAGCTATAAGCTCCACAAGATGCAAAATGCTAAAACTGTACGTCAATATAAGCAGACCATCTCCGTAGTAGAACATGGTGCTGATTGCATCATGCTGTGGGGATTATTTTCTTTAGCAGATGAGAAAGAAAAGAAAAACATTAGGAAGCACAGTGAACTAAAGTTGTTTGTTCACCTTCAAGTTGGAAGATAAAACAACTAAACATTCAGCCAACATCACAGTAGCTTTGCATTATATTAATATCCTGGAATAACTTCGTCTAAGATCAAACCTACATTCACTTAGTAATCTGTGACAGATTTACGATCCCATTTTTTTCTATTATACTTTACTGAGCTTGAGATTTGTTACTTGGAAGAATGGTCTAGCCATGTTATTCGCCTCCTAGAACAAAACCTCCTTTGAACCAAAGAGATGAATGGTAAATATGAACAATAATTTCTCTCGTGGATCAAGAAATGGGTTCCTTGTCTGTTCTTATTTATAGCATCAAATTTATTGTCTAAAAGGGTAAAAAGGGGAAGGGAAGAGTTATTTAAATAACATTGAAAAAGAATATTGAAAAAGTTGATTTTCATTATTTTATTTTATTTTTTTCAGTTGAGCTCATTCCCAATTCTGGGGAAGACAGTGTTGAAGGACATTATTTGGTTTGAAATTCAACATTGAAACATTATTATGAGTGAGTTGTATTCAACTTAATTGAGAGATACTGGCATATTTTGACTAGCATCAAGATTTTCAATGTCAAGATGAGTGCCACCGAAAAAAACACTTTACTACGACCGACCAAGTTAATTTCAACATGAAAACGATTAAAAGCAACATATTCATTTTCCTCATAGACATCATCTTGTTTATCTTAAGCGGTCCAGCGTCTGCGTGTGCACATGTGGATGTGCGTGTTCATGCAGAGGGTGACAGAAAGGCAGTTCCTGCCTCAGAGACCAAAACAGCTCAGGCTTGTGTGTCGGATGCTTCAGTGATCCGGGTCGAAGCTTTTATTTCTGCAACCCCTCGATGGACAGCCTCCCTGTCTGTCAGGTCAGTGTTGGCAGAATTGGACCTACATGGCATTCCCACCTGAACCAGAAAGCTTCTGACATTATTCCATAAAGATGTATAGATATAGATATAAAATTAAAAAACTAACAAGAAACAAAAAATGCTATCAGGTCAATGTGTCCGATGGACATTACCATTCAAAGGTGAGAACAGGTGAGCTTCCCTACTGTTAGTTTCATGAGTACTGCAGGTGTTAGTTTGCAGCAGCATTGAATATTTAATGAGGTACCATATAAAGCAAGAATACTTTAAACATACATATTTTTCAAAAGATAATTTATATATGCACACATGAGGCGGAAGTCCCTCACTTCCAGTTCGAATAATTTAGTGACTCTGTTGTAAAGAGTTAATAGTTTGCATACATACCTTTGAAATATATATAACAACTTTGAAATACTATTTGTCGCTCTGTTCAATACTCCCGTCCCTCACTGCCGCCTCGAATTATTTAGTGACGCTGTTGTAAAGGGTTAACAGTTTGGGTTACGCATAACTGATCTGACAGTTTCCATAGCAACGAGCAGAAGCAAGAACTACAGTGAGCTAATTGTGGCTATGACCTCATCATACTTACCTCAGTGACATCAGGTAAAAAGATCACAGAACTTCTGAGGTTATGAATGCTTGTATTTCAAAACATCAGTTCATATTCAAGCAGCTCTTCGAACCTCAACACTGTATCTTGGAAGGATTTTCGGTATGTCAGAGGAATTAGTTGGCGTGATTTTTTTTTTCCCCTTGGGTTTTGGCGTCGGATATTTGGTTACCACTGGAATGAAGAAGGTTTGTGATAAACTGTTTCCTAGCAGCGATTCAGACAGAAGTAGCTCTCAGGGCAAGAGCACTTTTTCTGGATGCGATCTTTCGATTCTTTTCTTTTTGAACCTTCCCCTGCTGGGGAAGTTCTGTGTGAGCCTTCTCCGGCCGGGAAGCAAGCTTCCTCGACTGGGGAAGTTTGCTTCTCTGAGAACAATATTTGTGGCCCATCACTGGCTGGGAAGGAAACTTCCCCAGCAGTTGAATCTGAAAGCTCAACTTTTGCTTTGAAAAAGACGGCACTAGAAAACAGTAGCCATGAAGAGAACGCTGTCCAGACTATTGTCCTTTGGAACAATTTCTCCAATCTTCCAAACGAGCAACTTCTCCGGCTGGGGAGGTTTGCTCTGCAGTAGAGAATGTTCTCTCAGAAACCACAAGGATTATCATGGAGGAGACAGAAATTGTATCTTCTCTCCAAAAAAATTTGAATCTATTTGAACCACTTTTGTTTATATTTTCAGATTTGTTAGGTTTGTGTTCCTTGTTCTTTCCGTGGAATCTTGTTTACTTTGGGGGTATTTTCAGGTTTTTCTTTTTTCTGTATTTTGTTTGTGGACTTCTTTATTTGTTGGGAACATCAAGCCAAGCATTGAGTGCTTGGCTTTAAATTTAAGTACAACTGGTGAAACGTATTTACTAGGTGTAATTACATTTCCTGTTTCAGTTCAGTTTCAGAAATACTTTATTGATCCCAAAGAGAAATTAAATGTTGTTGTGAGCTCATCAAGATTCTTCAAAGAGCCATTGAAGATGACTGTCAGTAGGAAAGATCTTCTGAAGCAGTCTATACCACACTGAACCTGAAGAAGCCTCTGACTGAATAAGAATGCTCTTCCCTCCCAAGACAGTCGGATGAAGAGGATGGTCGGGATTGTCCCTAATTTTCTTGATCCTCTGAAGAATTGTTGTCTGCATGAACATCACCAGAGGTTCCACAATCATCCCCAGAACAGAACCAACCTTATCAGGCTGTTGATGCTGCTGATGCTGCTGATGCTGCTGCCCCAGCAGATGACGCTCAACAACGGACTTACGGAAGAACTGCAGCATCTTGGTGCAAACCATGAAGGACCTTAGCTTCCTCCAGAAGTCCAGTTTGTTCTGTCCCTTCTTATATTAATTATAATTTTTATAATAATTATTAATAATAATTACAATGATTATTATTAGTGATAGTAATATAATTTATTAGTATTATTGTTGTTTTTTAATAATAGTAATGGTAATAATAATAATTTTCCCACACAAAGAACAGAACATTCAGTCCGTTACTGCTTTATGTTTTTTGGCTTGATGTTTATTTTGTGATTATTAAGTGATTGCTGTGGTAGATTAGCTACCGCTGCTATTAGCTAATTAAAAACACAGCTGTGGTTGATTAGCTAATTTAAACCGAAACACGCAGAGTTCCACAGCACATCTACATGTCAAGGTTGTCAAAGTCAAGCTAGCATAGCTGAGCTACGTCCCTCTCCCTTGCTATTCTTTTCTTAACTTTTTCCTGATCCTTTGGGGGGTTGTCATAGTGTAGCAAAGCACAGCTTCCCTTTATCAGTTGTACATTTAAGATTTAGCGCATTATGACAAACTAGCAGCTAAGTACTTCATTAAAGCTTTGCATTTTACACATTTGACAATATGTTTGCAAAATACAGTTATTTTGTCATCTAATTATAAATAAACATCTTAATAAATTAACTACAGGTTTATAGTACTTGTCCGGCTACAAGCCCAATTAACTGTTATAGATTCAGATACTCACTTCACATTAGGAAAAATAGATTAATTCTTCTACAGAAATGAACAATTAATCCCAGGTCTTCAGTTAAAACATGTGCAGCTACATCTTGTCCGGGGCACTTTTAAACTTCTTTAAGCACTTTTAAGCTGCTTCCCCTGGGAGATAATAATAAATAGAATATGTCAGACAGTTTTCTTCCAGCCTGAAGAAAGTCTGATGTAAACAACTATTTTCTGGGTTACAAATGTGTCAGCGTGGCGCTCACTCATAATGTCGTAGTCTTATAGCCCTATGCTGCACAGATCTGCATGGCAGTGGCATGTTACTAAAGAATACATCTCTGTGGAAGGAATTCTCTTGTCTTTTATCGTAGCATTTACCCTGAGAGCAAAAGTTTACTGTGCAGAGTCTGGGCAACACATAGGTGAGTATTTGGTGTGGACTGTGAACAGACCTGAGGTCTGTTTTTCAACAGGCCATCTATTGACATGGGTCAGAGTGATGTGGCGATGATATTAAGTTCCCCCGTATCTATTTTAAATTTTCATCTTGTTGGCCAAAAACCAATAACAAAAACGTGTGAATAGCAACTGAAGCCCAGTATGTTAATCCGCACTCAGTTTCTTCCACAGCCCAGACAGCTCAGATTTGCGCCATAAACAGGCTGAATGCAAACACAAAGTCGGAAATTGCTATTTAAAGCATGTGGTGGTTTCTTTGTAACTTATATATTTCACCCTAAAGAAATCATAATTTTCTCAGAAACTTGTGTTTTTTTATTCTTTTTCGCTTTTCCGTTGTTCTTAGTTTTCCCGTGGTGCATCACATGTTCTCTAAAACAGACTGTGTTATGAGAAATTTTTACTCATGCATGTTCCTTTTTTTGGATGACGTGTAGTTTAATTCTTTCAGCGTCTTTCGATGATAAACTTTTTATAACTTACTCTCTCAAACTACCTTGAAAGTCTTGCCAGAGGCTAATTGATGGGCAGCTAAATGACTGGATTAAGACAGATCCTTCTAGCTTTGCTGATTCAGTTTAGTGACCATGCATAACAGCAATTGCATCTATCATTTTTTTTTTTACCTTCATCTCAAATTGGTTCATCAATAGACAGAGACGTTGTTTGGCAACCAAGAAATCATTAAGTCAACATGTCATTGATGTTCTGACAGAGAGGGCTTTGTCACAGGGTGAGAACTGAAGACAAGTCGTTGCATTTACCGAAATCACTTGTTCTCAAAAAGACATTTGTGTCAGCTCTGTTTTATGTGTTAAGAGAATGAAGACCAAAGTCTCTCGCTACACATTTATTTTGTGACTCCTATATAAGTAACTAAAAGTAACTCCTGGTAAACAAAACCTCAGGTTACAAATCTCCAGATTTTGGGATAGTACTGTTGATTCCTCAGAACCTTGAAACAGTGCCAATATGTCTGAGTGACATTTCGATTGATACTAAAGATGGTCAAAACAGACATTGTCCAAGTGCAGATGACGGACAGGGGGAGTCTGGATAGTCAGGGAGGAAACATTGTCGGGTTGGTGCTTTTTAGTATTAGGATTCAGCAGTGTCTTATCTTGATGCTTGCAGAATAGACTGTGTGAAGTTGGCTTAGGATGTTTTTATTCCATACATCGAGTTGCCCTTAAAAGGTATGCCAAGCTCTATTTATCACAGTGTTGGCAACAAATACTTTTGCTGTCAGACTCAAAAACAGAAGAGAACACTGCAGCGGTACTGTAGACTTTATTCAGCCCACACTATGTCTTTTGCTTATCTCCTAATCATCAAGAATTTTGGAAAGTGCATTTCAGCAACAAAGCAATATCAAGTTGCTTTGTTTTAATCCAGACTAAGACTAAACAATGTTCCAGTTATTATTAATCAAGAGAAATTCTCAACAAATCATTACCCTAACCCTAACCCTACCCTAACATATCAAATACTTTTAATGTAACTAACTTTAAAAAGAAAAAAAAGAAATCTAAACATGTAGAGTGACAAATGTTTTTTACTAAGTGCATTTACATTATTCACCAGCCACTTTATTAGGTTCACCTTTATGGTACCAAGTTGGAACTGCCTTAGTTCTGACAGGGAAATCCAACTAAAAGTCTGCTGCAGGACTTTAAACCGTTGTTTGCAGATGATCTGCTCTCAATATGTCTGACTTGAGCTGTATCGACTTTAAGATTCATGCAACATTTTTCTTCCACATTACAACTTACAAAGCTTATCATTGCCCTGCCACAGGAAATATTAAATATATTTTAAATGTGTTAGTTGACAAAATGCAGAAGTTCAACAACTTTACTAAGTACTGTATCTGTGGTGAAGAAGCCTTCAAATAGGACATCAACACGGCTCATGTCGTTATAAAAAGGAGAAGGTTGGGCTTACAACGGCCCTACACGGTGTGGAGTTTGGACCTTGGTAATCTGATCCCAAAGATATCTTGATTTTACAATGTGCAGCCTGCCGTTACATTATACAGACTTGAAACTTGTACATGTCTGTAAAGTCTAGCAGATTTAAGCCATCGAAAACATGTGCTTCCCCATAACTCCTTTAATCCCTCTGTCTGCCTCCTCCATTATATTATCACGCTCTCGGCCTTTGCACCCTTTTCTGCCCGCCCATTTCTATTTGACCTTCCATCTCTGCAACCTCTCCTCTCTCAGTCCCTGGGCTTTAGCATTGGAGAGGCATTCTTATCTGTGATGACAGTAGGCTTATTGCCAGCCAGGCCACCACTTTGGCCCCCAGCTAAAGTAGCTCTCATGAGCGACAGAGGGTCAGGGATCAGGGAGGTCTTGCAGATTGACCCGCCACGTCAAAACAACAATCTGCTGAAATATGTTTTAGCAGTGGATGTTGTGTAGGCGGAAAGAAGAATGTGAAGTTCGGCGCAACTCCGGGCAGCAGCTGCACGGTGTGTTTAGTTGAGCATTTCTAGTTTTATCGCAGCCTCTGGTTAAAAGAATATTAAAAAAAAGTGTGGTAAAGATGGACACTCTTTTCTCAAATGTACATAATATTCTGTTTGTTTTTTTTTCCTCCCAGAAGGTGTATGGATGAGGGGAGAAAAAAACGCCTACCAAGTAATAATCACTGTTTTGAGGGCACACAGGGGCTATGCAAGTTTCAATTTCACACTCTGCTCTCCTTCCCCAGCTCAGTCTTTCTGCTTTTCCTTTTCTTTCCCAGTAATCCTCTGAGGCAGTGCTGACAGAGGAGGTATGATAGAGGAGCGCCTGCTGGAGCAGAGAGGGAAATGATCTGCTAATGGTACACTGGCTCCCATAGGACACCTGCTTACACTCCACAGCCCTGCTGCTCACTCACTTGTTGTGTGTCTATACGAGCATGTCTGTCTGTGAGTAGGAGAGAGAGAAAGTATTAACCAGGCCTTCAACCATGTTGAAAATGCTTCATTTACTGTGGATTCAAACGAAATCTGCACACATTTGCAATGTATTTGCTCGAAGCATAGTTTTCGGAGACATTACGAAGGCCCAAGATCCAATTGAATAAAGGCATCAGTGAGGAGAAAAGCAGAAGAAAGAACAAAAGTTCAGCATAGTATATATTCCAAATTTGTAAACTGAAGAAAATAAAAAATTATAGAATTGTTTTATGAACCATGGGAAAAAGGAGCATCACTATTGGATGCTCCTATTTCTGGAGCATCCAATAGTGATAGATCAATTTCTATTATTGATCTATCTATGGGAAATATCTTTCCATCATATCTCCCATAATCCTGAGAATGTGCTATGGTGCGATGGTGAATTTTTGGATTTCAAACGCCAAATAATTTCAGCTTTGGTCATGTTTGGTGTTTCCTCTGTCAACAAAATATGTTCTTTATACTTAAAAAAAAAAAAAAAAAAAAAAAAAAGAAATATCAAATACAATGAAACATGTTTGTGGCAGAATTATGAGAAGTGCTTTTTTGGGAGATGGAATTGGGGTTTTTGATTAGGCAACTTGAATAACGAACAGCTTAAAATACTGGTGAGTTTTGACCTTAAACCTTCTGGATTTTCAGCGTCATTCAGCCAACCATACATCCAAAACAAGTAACTGGTGTGTGCTGAAGAAAAAAAATGTTCAGAGTACTGAACTAAATCTGATAATGGATCGATAGCCTGTCATAAAAAGGGTCGGTAACAAGATAATATAATCAAGTATCAGTTATTTCTTCTTGTTGTGCAGAGTTATGCAAAGAGGTTTTGGCAACTCTTTTTGTTTATATATCCCCCTCTAACAGTTCTGTTTTTCACAAATATTTGTCACAAGAATGTGACAAATATTCTTTACGTCGAACAAAGAAAAGTCAAAAAATGATTTATGACATTAAAATATCTCGTCATAAAAAGACAACGCTTCAACAAGACGAAACATTTTATGAACTCTACTTCTTCTACTCCTCATTAACTTTGCAAGTTTTGCCTGTATCTTACTTCCCTCTGTTTCTTTTTCCCCCACTTATAGTTGTAGCAGCATCCACAGTCAAGTGTTAATTCCCATAGAAATTCATCAGGGTGTAACATCAACCTTTCAGAGCTCATCAGATCATGTCAAGCCTGATTAAAACAATCCGGGCTTGATCATTACACCCATGGCGGCAACAAAGCATGCAGCAATTAATAACTGCCTTAAACATCAGGCAATTTTGACTTTGTCTCTCTCTCTTTCCTTCTCTCTCTCTCTGCGTTTCTCTCTCTAATAAACAATCAGCAGATTTTACGTCCCAATAAAACTTTATGAACGTGCCTCCACAATTCCATCGCTGTCTAATGCGTTCGCTTCCACCGCCATCTTATTCCAATCTGTCACACAGTTGTGGATTACCATCCATTCTGGGTTTAAAAAATGAAAAAAAGAGTGTCATTTACAGCCGTAACATAATCTCACACTTAAAATTTTAAAAAGGTCATGCTTTAATTTGAGGACATTCATTTAGATAGACAAAAAAAACACGTGTTTTTAGAAGATTACTAGGTAAAGACTCGTTGGTACCGCCAAATAACCCCTTCAAATTTTTGCATTTAACTTATTTTTTACATCCTGTATACTTTATGTATCTGTATGAAAATGTTTTTTCGGAACTTCTTATTGGTAATGCCCAACATCCTTCTTCCTGGGACATAAACATAAAATTTCACAGATACTCATTTAACTTAGTCACAGGCTGCTTGGCTCATTGACTGCTGAATGGTAAATGAGCTGAATTTATATAGCACTTTCCCAGTTATACCATCCACTCAAAGCACTTCACATTAGATCCACATTCACTCAGTCACACACATTCAAATACGGCTCGAAAGCAGATCGGTGGGCAACCTGGGGTAAGTCCGTTGCCCAGAGGCACATCGGTATGTTGCAGGAGGTAGCTGGAATCGAACACAAACTGAATTGTCCTAATTTATCTTGCTCCGCTGTATGGTTAGCCGGTGAGACAATGGAGGCTAAAAATCCTGAGATCGCTATTAAAGAACTGCAGCAAATAGAACGCCATCAACATCTTTCTTATTGGTGTCACTGTGATGGAGGAAGATGGGAGACAACGTCTACTACTACTAACTGAATATGAATATAAAGCCTGCATTAAACTGGGTTTTCTGTTGTGGTAGCAGTTCATATGTGACAAATCTGTTTCTTCTGATTTGCCTGAACTTTTTCGTGGCGGTGATATATATGGTGGAATGTCCATGTCTGTCTATTTACATGCAACAGCCCAGTTACCCTGCTGTCAGCTTCATGGATGCTGACCAAGAGGGATGCTTCTTTCACCGGGACCGGAACAGGGCTTTGGCTCTGCTTCAGCAAGCCAGGAACAGGGGATATCACTAACCTTTATCCCTGACAAAGGGGTTCCATATGCGGGGTGAGTACTTGGACGTCACACCGATCCACCACCATCTGGGAAAAATGAGGATGTGCCAGAGAAAGGCTGTCGAGATCCAGGGAGAGAAACAATACCCAAATAGATACCTTGAAACAGTGACAAAGTGAACAACCGAGAGCAAGACGGGAGTAAGAATTCATGGGAGAAAGGAAGATGGAAAGCTGACACAAAGGAAAACAACCGTTTTAGATGGATGTTGTTGTCATCTGCTTCTTTGGCCCAGTAACCAGCATTTATGCTTTCCCTCTCAAGGCTGAGTCCTGGACCCCTGAGTCTTCTCTAGTGATGTATGTGAACACTGTTTGTGTTTGATTGCTTGTAGAAACTGGAGTGTCTGTGTGTGTTAAACACACCAAAGGAACAAAGTTGCTCCATCTCCCTGTCCCCAAACATCATCACGATGCAGTCCTTTAAAAACTATGACTTGTATTCAAGTCATTAAAGAAGAAAGATTTAATTTTATCTGCTGATTAAGCTCAAAGTGTTGAAACACCTGTAAATGGGTGTTTACAGGTCATCCATCACAATACATGCAAGGTATATGTAAAAGAAAGGCGAATAAAACAAAAAATGCATCAGACATGTTAAGTGAGCTTGGAGTCACTGACTTCTACCTGGTACAGCATCCTCAGAAGATAGAAAATTAAATTAGAATTAAGTTTGTGTGGATAAATCTTACTTTAACAAACTAAATGTGTGTGAGTCTCACTTCCCAGTAAAAGTACTACTCCTAGGTTAATTAATTAAAAATAACTAGTTCCTACCCACTTCTTTGAAAAACAAATCTGTTTAATACAAATGTGTAAAAAAAAAAGCATAACTTTGGTTGTATAGTTATGCATACAATTTAACAATGCTTTAACTTATACACAATTTCTACAAAAACAACCCTCCAGCTATATCTATATAAATTCAAACCTTGTCAAAGAATTTGTTAGGGGAGATTAAACTAATGTAAACATTTGGGCCATAATTCCAGAAAGCTTGTTTGTCACAGGTCCAGCATTGTGCACCACCAGATGTACAACCAGATTGATGTTTGTAGCATCAAGATCTTCTGCTGTTTTTCTTCAGAGATTAGTGTTTTGCCAAGATGAATTGGAATAAGAACTGCTTTAAATACCCATTTGTTCTTACACAGACTTTGAACAAGATATGTCTTCAAATTGTGAAGACATATCTTTTGTGAAAATAATTTAAAAAAAAAACTATCTCAAAACAGAATAAAGCTTTAAAGCACCAAAATATGAAGGCTTTATATAGAAAACAAGAACTTGAAAAGGGAAAATCTGTAAGTGTGAATATATACAAAAAGCAATGAAATGACATAATCCAGACTTTTTGAATCAATATAAATCCCAAACAAAACCAAATAAACACCCACACAAACAAAACTAACACAAAAACTATAACACTATAACAGGAGGCTGTGAAGTATAATTAAGAATATCTTAGACCACCAGTGATGGCAAAAGCAGCTTAATCATTGAGGGTACAAAGAACATATTTCGTAATCAGAGGAAACACTAAACATGACCAAAGCTGAAATTTTTTGGAGCTTGAAAACCAAAGTTTCTTTCTGAAATATATCCTGGATATTTACTTTAACATTAATAACGGGAAAAAAAAGTAAAAAAAAAAAAAAAAAAGTTGTATTTGCTTTGCTTCTTTCCCCTGTTGGGTAAACTTTGATGAATCTTCTTTCAAATTTCCCCTTGTCATAGCGCATACACAAAGCAACACAGTGGCTCCTGCAAGTGGTGACAAACTAATCAAAGTATTGCACTGTAATTGGTGGGTGCTGGTTTGCAGCCTCTAATTATCACAGACAAGGTCCTACAGCACCATCCTTGATGGAAGAGAGGGTCACTCCTCTGCAGTCATGGAATCTACACTTTCTCAGTAATTGAAAAGCTGTTGTTGTGCTGGCCTGTCATCTCTTAGTCATCTCTTTAACCTAAATGTCACATTCCTATTCTGACAGGGGAAAAGTGGATTCTGTGTGGAATAAAGCCTTAGAGAATGCGAGGAAAAACAAAAAGCAGACTTGAGAAATCTGTAGACTTGGATACATTTGGCAATTTGGCTCTTTTGTCCTTGATGAACATTTATTTATAACATAACTGCTATTATCATTATTCAGTGAAATTACAGTTAACTGTGTGTAGAAAAAAAGTAAAAAACAACAGAAAATGATTTAATCTGGTCTCCTCTACACCAAATAATATAAGTGGATATCTGAGCTGTCTTATCTAAACAAAATGTAGTGCATAGCATGTCATGCAGGTTTCCAACCTGTGATCATAAATAAATTGCCTTGCAAAGTATTCATGAATTGTGAATGAAAAACCACAATGCATTTTGGAGGGGTTAAAAAAAGATCAGTACATAGTAGTACCTACATGTGAAGTGAAAAAGAAAAACATTTTACACAATAAATATCTATAAATATCTTCATTTCTTTTTATTCTGACATTGCCAGAGGAATCCATTGCCAACTAAAAGCCATCAGACGTCTGGCTGAACTTGTGAGTCACCTAAGCTCAGCGAAGGTCCACAGTGAATCCACCGATTGAACAATTGCACTATGAAAATGGAATTGTTGAAAACGAGATGTAAACCATCCCAACAACTGCCGCCAGTGATCTAAAGCTGGGGACACAATACACAACTTTTAAACTTGTACAAAAGTGGGTGGTGTAATAGAAGACAATTTGATTTAGTTTACTACATGTTTAGCAGACGAAGGAATTTCTTAACAAAATTTGATTTGTATAGTGTCGGGTGTGATACTCGTGTTGAAAGTTTGGAATATATATATATATTTTTTTAAGTGAGAATGTTAGTTGGGGCAAAATATTGTACTCAGAAATACCAAGTTATTACTAACATATTCTCAAAAGAAACACGTCAGAGGCAGCCAAAGAGGCTGGACTCAAAGTTCACGTTCCAGCTTGTCATTATGAACTTAACCCTCCTGCAGTTGTAAGAGTCAGGGTCCACTGGACTCCTCAAGCTTTTTATGCGTGGTCCCGGCAGGGTGGCACTGACCCTGCGTGCGCTTTTTGAGTTTTTATTTTCGTGTGTGATTTCAGGGGCTGACATGCTGACAGGACACCCCACATCGCTTCCCTCGGTCTCTGACCGTTACATCTGCTGTGCTCAGTCCTGAGCGTCACGCCAAGACTGCTGGAGGATTAAACATTATTGTCAAAGGTTTCAGTCTCCAGGGAGAGATTAAATAAAAAGGCACACAAGTTGCAGATTTCCATTTGTATAAATATTTGAAAACTGAATATTGTCTTCCTCCCACTTCTGCTATGCAATAATCACTACATACTGGCATATGGTAGGGATTTGAAAAAAAACCTACATTTATGGTTGTGGTTTTGAATGTGAAAAACCTTCCAGAAATGTAAATATTTTGGCAAAACTGTTGGCTGCTGATTCATAGCTGTCCAATTTATCCCAAGAAATCAAAAACATCAAAAGGTCACTGGATGTTTATGAATAATCCAAAGTACAATATATTGTAGATATATGTACATGTGTGGTATTTTTATTTTTCGCGCATGTATAATATTCCTTATCAATATTGCTTGAACTAAATGCATGTTTGCCAGTAAAATATAACTTATAACCTATAGACTCTGGTGATAAAGTCTGAAGGTAAATTATATACTTTTCCAGCTATAATTAAAAAAAAAAATAAAAAAAAAGATCTCTATCCTAGTGCAAAGTTACATATGTGTTAATGACAACACTTTCAGTTATCACAGTGTTTGCCAAATCCAACATTGTAAATAATAATAATAATAATAATAATAATAATAATAATAAATTACTGTAACTTTTTGTCTTGTTTCACTGGGGACCCTGTTTTTCTTTTTTCTCTTTGTGTAATTTATTTAAACCTTGCGTACATCTGTTGCCGCGGCCCAGCACCAATTCACATTCACACCTTAGCGACATAATTAACGGATCAATATGAAGTGGAGAAACGGGAAGCTCTTTGTTGGACGCGAATGAAAGCGCTTCCTCACATATACAGTGTGTACACACAGACCAACGCACTGGCACTGCCTACTAACTGCTTCTTATGCTAATGCGCCTCAGTAATGGCTGCAAGGTAGACAGGGAATATGAATAAAGACAAAGTGATTCAATGTGTATATTTTACAAGGGGAGGAAAAGTTTCATTTGCCAGCGAACACCTATTTCTTTAAAAAGGAATAATCTTCGTCTGTGAAACATGTGCGGAGAATAGAACTTGCAAAGTATTTCCATTCAGAGTAACTGATATAAAAGTAAAGCAGTGCAAAAATGTTGCTGGAGACTGAGCAAAAACTATTTTATTTTCAGTGTTAGGCTGTAACTCCAAAGATGCTTTGTGTTTTGTACTTTGCTCTCTGTGCATGTAATATCGTCATTGGTGGCTCACTGCTTCCAGCCTCCGTTTGCTATTTAAATGATTAACCCTAAGACAGTTGTCTTGGGGTTGAGCTTCTGAGGCCACCTTATATACAAAATGAGGATGCTGAGATGCAGATGAGAGCTTATTACTAGAGATTAGGCTGTTTGTGTGCACCACTAATTTCCTCAAGAACAAATATAGGTTATTTGATTGAGGTCTTTGAATTGAATCTAACAGAAGATCAAGAAATGATCAACTTGTACTTTTATTTATTCATCACCGCAACAGGTGCATGCAATTTAGATTTTTTGAAAACCTAAAGTTCATCAAGTTACTCTCTAATTAATGCAATTCAAGGGAAAATTTTGTTAATCTTGATTGCTGCATCTTCTTCAACCAACAGGACCAACATCAAAAACGCCTGAGCCAACAGGACCTCACGCCGAACAATCTTAAACCGTCTCTCATATTGCTTAGATGTGGCCCTGACAGTGCAGCTTTCATACATGGACCTTCTGGCTCCAAAGTATTTCAAAGGAACTCTAAATTACAGCAAACTGCGCTAATTAGCTTTGTCTCTTTTTCTTTTTGAGGAACACGTTTGTCCGTGGGGGGGAAGGAAAGGAGCGCCATCGGTTCTCAACTTCCATTAGGAAGGAGCAAGAGTCATTTTAGTGTTAGGGTGGCTTCCTGCTGTGAGCGGAGGTGTCTGCTTCCACACAAGCAGGCTGAGGAAAAACGAAAAAGAAAAAAGAACAGTGCCTCAGGACAAAATTAGATTTGAAAAAAAAAAAATCTGCGAAATCCAGAGGAGGCGGTGGGGTAAGCTATGAGGGGGTGTATGGGTGTAAAGTCATATCAAGCCATGTTTCATACTGTGTAATTGTGTGTGCTGTATGGCGTCCACTCACTGCTGATCAGGTATTATAGATGTGAGGGAGGCAGGGGGCTGATTGCTGCGGTGTGGTCGCGGACTCGGAGGGATGAGGTTTTTAACGTTCGGCTGTCTCCCGGGTCGTGGATGTATACGGGATGATGTGGCTCTTTGATGAGAAAGCTTCAAAGGTCAGTGAGAGTGTGTGAGCATGAATGAGGCCACGATAAGCACATCCGCAAATAAGACGTTGAAAATTGACAAAATCCTTTTTAATTGCAGGAATTTTCTCCAAGAGAATAATATGCTTTATGTTTCATATAGCCACGGTGCACACTCGGCAATCTATAGAAATGGAAAATGTGGGTGTTTGTGCCTTGGCCGTATGTGTGCCAACACTGTTCCACATGCCAAAGTAGGCAGCTGCTGCTGGTATGCAGTCATCTCCATAACATAGAAAAGGCCAGCCAGGCCACCGTCGCACAGAGATGGATGTGGAGGATTTAAACTAAGTGGAGTTAAGGCACTCAAACATATATTCTCCCAAAGCTACATGCTCACACAGACACATAAAAGCATGCGTACTCTAAAGAAAAATACGGAGAAAAATGTATTTAAAAAATGACAATGGAATGTGGCAGTTGAAGTAAGAGATTTTGCTTCTGTCCTCTAACCTCCTTTAAAGTGCTCTATCGCTGCAAACCACATTTGTTTTATTAATTTGATGTCGCATCGGGAAGACTCTGTCTCTGCGGCTGACTCAGAAACTCCTAGTGCTATTCTCTGTGTGCCTTGTACTAACAGAACAAAGCGTCATTGTGTAATGACAGCAGCGAAAGGAAAAAAAAAAAAAAAAAAAGAGGTACAGAGAAAGGAGGGGTGCCGGGGGATAAAAGCAGTTTTCCCTCTTCCGATTAAATTGGCCTTTAGATAAAAGTAGATCTAGCAAAACCCAGGAAAAAAAGAAGTGGGAAATTATTAATGGTTCTCCTCTCTAATGTGATTTTAAGCCTTTATATCAGAGATGAATAGTGGAAAAATAAGGAAGGAAATATGTTTATGTTCTTGTGCTGGAAACTTAATCCCTTTAGAACAAATCTGCATCTTATTGGACCATAAACAAGCCACCTCCAGGGAACCGAGGGTTTATTTTGGATATCAGGCAGGAATGGCTTAAATTCTAGCAATTGTATTTCATATTACGCTATGTTTTTTTTCCCTCTCACTGGCGTAGAGACGCAAGTGTATTCAACTACACTGGGAAAGACATTAGGAGACGTTTCCACTGCACTCCCTTACAGAATTATTCAGAACTCTGTTAATAACTTTTTGACCAGGTGGGGTTTAACTGAACATGTCCAGACGGTCAGTTTATCCTTAAATATGTACAAAAATAAAAACAGATGGTGATACCACCACAGAAAGTAAAGTATACTTCACTTGTACAAGCAAGTCGTTTTCTTCTCTCTTGGTTTTAAGGCTTTTAAAGTAGTAAATAAATATAGTAAATAAATATATTCCTATATTCAAACATGTGCATCTCAATTCAAATTTCAAGGCTCTTTTTATTCTTTTAAAATAAGTTTCTGAAGCCTTTCATGTGATCTGGCGGTATGTCTGCACCATCCACACGCAATCAGAACGTCAGGTCCTTTTAGGTTGGCATGCAGTTTCAGCCAGAACTGAACTATTGTATAAATCACCATCTCCCTCTGAATACATTTTTACAGAGTGGAAATGTCCAACTTTATTTTTGCTCATATCAAAGTCACAAAACACTTGATTTCAGTTGCCTTGTCTTGTGAAAAGGGACTCCTCTAAGGGACAGACATCATACCTTCATGTAAACGTTGACTATTAAATAGAAGCCAAGAAATGGTGACGTATTATAGAAAATTAATGTTATAAGTAAAAGCAATAACTTGTTTCTAGAGCAGCAATATTAACCTACGTGAAATCATATTAATGTTTATACAACAAACACAAAAATAATCTAAATTATGGTAGTCTATTTTTTCCAATAATACTGAAAAAAAGAGATTTATGCATACTACTAAAGTTTTAATTTTTATTTAAAATTCTTATCTTGATATTTAACACTACGGATAATGATGAGATGAATCAGTAAAAAAATATTAGTCAAAGTAAGCAAATTATTAATGAGCACAAATTTAATTAATGCCGATGAAATAAAAAAAAACAAATGGACAAACTGATGAAGAAATAAACAGCATGATCACTAATTTACAGCTCTGGATTAAATAAATAGTAAATACCTTGGAGAACAGAACAATGACTGTTCTAATTAAAAGTTAAACTAATTCCAACACTCCAGTTACAGTAATTACCTGAATAAAAGTCATTTTTTCATGAGTTTGTCTCAACGAAGCCTAAAGATTTTCTTTTTCTTACTGCCTCTTGCCGAACCGTGTTGCATCTCTGCTCATGCAGTTTCCACCTCCATCTCTCTCAGCTTGCGAGACATTCTGCTTTTAACTCCAACAGTGGTTTAGTCTGCCAAAGGTCACGCCAAGACTATAGGGTAGGATTTATTTTCTGGCACAGGCTTTTGAATGTCTGAAGGGGCCCTACTTTAGATGATAATGAAACCGAATTACAAATAATAGACCGAAACCTCACCTGGAAACATTGACAAGGTTTAGCCGCCAGTCTCCGATGTGCACAAAGCCATTTTGTGCTTTATGCAAAAACAGACTCGAAAACGGCAACAAAGAAACAACACTGTATAATTTACTTGAATCTCATCAGGATGATTAGTCCTCACTAAGATGGTGAGGTAATTCTCGTTGCTGATATAATCTGAAATTTTCAATCAATCTAAAGGAAGTGATTAATACATCTGAAACAGATTTGGAGTAATGTTAGCGTTAGATTCATGTGAAACTGTGATAACACTCCAGCAAAGCCTCTGTTTTTTCAGCATATTTGGATGTACAGTAAGTACAATGAATTTCACAAATACTGAAAAATGCAAACAATATAAAGAACATGGCCTGAAGTAAAAGTCTTTAAAACAATTATTTAAAGTACGATGAAAAAAAATGATGAGGAGCACATTGGGACTGTCTGATGTAAACTTGTCTTTTTAGGTAATTATGATCAAAACTACCTTCTGAAATAAGTTTGATGTTGTTTGTTGTTCTCCTTACTGCTGCATGTATGTGTACACCTTGGCGATATTGAAGCAGTTTATGTGTCCAATAAGGGATTTAAGGAGGTCTCAAATGAATTCAAAATCAGTGATTACTCTAAAGGAAAATAGTCTACGAGTGGAGGACATCCAAATCCCGGATCTGGCAGTCTAAGTAAGTTTCCCTAAAAGCGGGCTGAACAATATGTAATTAAGTCTCACAAATAATCAGTGATCATTGTGAAACCTACAGACCTAGAAGGCTCCTGTTACTGTTCATGTGAAAAAGTATATTTGGACAACCAGAAAGGGACCTGACAAGTTCAATTTTATCAAGAGCTCAACATCTACGGCAAAATGACTCAAACCGATACATCTTTGGTGTGCCTCAAAACGTATCAATCCATTGTTACCCTTAGCTGTTCACTAGCCTCTGATGGTGAGGAATCTTTGGCGTTTAAAAGAGAGAGACCATTGTACAATAATTGGTGGACCTCTTGACGACATCCAAAATGCACGAGTCCTTCATAATCGCATCCGAGTAGTGTTTTTAAAACGTGTGACCAGTTGCATTGGAGAGGCGCCAATCTGTTCAACCTCGCTTCCTCAGATCCAGTGTGACCTCTCAATCAGCATAAAGCCATCATCATTGTTCATCAGTGCTGATTGTTGCTTTCCTTCTACATGCAGCTGATTGCCCTCTTTTGAGTGTTCATCAGCATATAATTGGTACACATTTAACCCCCGCATGCTCAACCTACAGACCATCACCCACATTTCACCAAATGGGTGTGACTGTTTTGTTCTAATTGTTTTTTTTTTTGTTTGTTTGTTTGTTTGTTTGGGTAAGGTTGGGTCTAGTTTCACTTTTGTACAAAAAAATAATTGCCACTGCAAAATGTTTTTGTTTTTTTTTCATCTAAGAGCACAGCTGCTTCATCTTCCCCCTATGTGTGATGTTGCTTTTCCACTATTATCCTCCTACCAGTCCTGTTGAGCCCAAGAGAGATGTCTTTGATGTCAGAATTGGTGTCTGGCCAAAGAGGTGGGAAATAGGAAATTACATTTGAGGCTTCTCCAAAGAGATCAACCTGGTGCTAAAAAAAAAAAAAAAAAAAAAAAAAAAAAAGTTTATCTCAGTTTTGCTTAGCTTTTTGGATGCTACCTGATGCTTTAAAACCCAATAATAAATTCAATACCAGAGTCCCACTGATACAAAAAGAAAAAAAAAAAAAATCATGTTGCAGTTGAGCTTCAGTGACATTTGGAAGCTTAAGCTTTATTTAACATTTCTAGGTACAGATAAATGTCAAGAATGTCAGCACGAAGTCAGGCATGTTTCACAAAGCTACACTATGGGGAAAAAATGTTATGCTTTTCTTTTCTATTTACATGCTAGAGTGTTACATTATTGCACACATAAGGCAGACGAAAAAAAAAAAAAAGATGCAATTTCACTGATTACGATACAATTTAACGAACTACGAATTACTTTTGAAAGATCACAGGTAGACTCGCCATTGCCTTCCGCTCTGGTCATCTCTCTTCAATGTTCAGATTCAGTAAATTTTGGACACACTTTAAAATTTTGAGCAGTTAAAGTCGGAGCAAGAGAAATGGAAAGACGTTTTATTTCTGTCAAAGATGTTGTGGCACTACGCCCCTTGGGAAAGTTTACAGTCCTAAGTGTCCGTTTTGCTTCATAAAGCTGTCCCATTATATACATCATGGCCAAACTTTAGTGGCTGGGTAAAATCAGATTCAATCATTTAAAGTTTTAATGGAGTTCAAGCTTCCTGCAAGCAATTGTTTAATAGCCAAGGGTGCAGACCTTCTGTACGAAGCAAAGCATCAAACAAGGGCTTAGTTTTTTACCAGACAAGTCTAAAAGTAAAATGTCAGAAGAAGTAGTTTTCAGTGATGTGCTATTTCACCTACCTACCCAGTGTCTGATTTGCATTAATGCTACCTCAGCGTTCTGAAAGACACTTAAAAGCGACATGAGAGTGTGTAGATCTGGTGGACCCCAGCAGACAGGTGCAGGTGATAAATAATCAAGCAGAATAAGATGGAAGGAAGCAGCCAAACAATTTCAGAAATGTTAGGATTATAATGGATGTAATCAAACTTATTTTGCAATTCATTTTGACAACTTAAACAGCTGCATAAATGTTGTCTTTCAGGGATTGTTTGCATTTAATTGGGCTTTTGGGTTTGCGACTTTTTTTCATTGAACGCTTGTGTTATCGCCATGCAGGAGACAGCATAAACTATGCAAAAAAAAGAAAAGAAAAATATGTTATTCGTCCTAAAATTATAACCTTCTACATTAGATATTACAATTTGGAATATTTGCATACTTTAAAGAATGTTCACATAACATTATTCTATTTCATTTGTGTTGATATTGTGTTAGTATTACCAAATCCTAAATATTCCGTGCTTTTCATTTCTCAGTCGTAAATGAGTGCTAGTGCTGTGAATGCAAAGCCCATCCTAAAGAACTCTCTTAATTAATTTCCGTCGAAACTACACAATTAAAATGAATTAAAATAAAGGGGAACAGCACAACAAAATGTGGAATAAGTATTCTGCCTTTGGATAGTAAAAAAAAAATATTTATGCAAACACATTTACACACATACATATATAAAAATAATGTACCATAATTAAATTCGAGGATGTAACTAAAAACAGTAAAAATGACTAAAAGTTCTGTTTTCATAACAACTGGATTTTTGTGTCTAAATGCAAAGTCCTTTTTTTGTGAGGCACATTTCCGACAGTCAATTCAAAGTGCTTTGCATAATTAGAAAAATAATTAAAAACCCAACAAACTCGGATAAAGCAAAGTAAGGAAAAACAATGACGGGTTGAAAAACACATCACACTTTGACGTTCTAGTTGTAATCAAAGGCAGCTCTAAACAAATGGGATTTTAGCCTTGATTTAACAGAACTTGGAGCTTCAGCCTTTTTCCAGTTTTCCAAAAGTTTGGTTGAAATGTGAGGCACATAAGAACTAAGAATTTTCGTTTTAATGCACCATTTCAGTCATCTCAAAATGTACTCCTCTATGGCAGGAGTCTTGCAAATTTTAGATGCGTCCCTTGAAGCTGCCTGACTAGCATGCAGTCAAGCTATAAAATGCTCTGCTAATGAGTAAGCAGAACCCATTTAGCATCGAGTAAATATGTTTGCACTTTTATAAGGTAGATTATATATATATATATATATATATATATATATATATATATATATAAATTGCTGATAGACTGCAACTCCCAACCCAAGATTGATAATGTTTGATACCTAACTAACATAAACCTAAACTGTGACACATTCTAAGGTATTTTTTTCTAATAATAGAAAATAATAAAAAGGTGTTACCATTTAAATTGTTTGTGCAAGTACTGAGATCAAAAACAAACAAAAAAAAATACAAGCCAAATTGTCAATTGCAAACACAATTACAATGTATGACCAGTCTGCTTGATTAGGACTGGCTTGATAAAGCTAAAAGTTGTCGTTTGAAAGATGATAAACAAACCCATCTTCCTTTTTGCATCACATCTGTCCTGGTCATTGCCTGATTGCTTTGTGGGCATTGTTTAATTGCCAATTAGGGAGAGAAACCAGGGCGGCAATCAAAATAGGTATGTGTGAGTGTTTGAATTTCAATATGCTTAGCAGTCAAGCTATAAAATGGTAAATACTGGGTTCGTGATGTGTTGTGCAATATGGATGTTGAACAGCTAGACATAAACTTGAAGCATTTATGACGCTGCAGTCGCGCTAAACTGAGGCGACGTGTTTAAAGTAAGAAGCTGCATATCAGAAGACCTGAAAGACTCAACTCAGGGATGTATTTAACACACCAAAGACAGAAAAATGGGTGATTTATATTATAATTGGACACATTATTTACAATATGTACAAGACAAAATTTTACCAAATAACAGGCTCAATTTTACGTAAACCACAAACATTTCCAACAAGTTGACGGTGAAATACTTTCAAAAATGTCCATGTGATAAAGATCCCCCACAAGCAGCAATAGTCCAACTCTGACATGTTTCAGTACCTCATACCACATAGATGGAGATACAGCAGTTCAACTTCAAGGTTCCTTGGGCCTGAGGCCTAGTGTTAGCTCGCCATCAAAAGTACCATCAGGACCATCATTTAAGTCCATTTTCTCTAACCATTAGTCCATATCGAGTCATTATTAAAACCAGAAACACTTCCTTCTAATAAAATCAATAGATAGAAAGTACACATCACATAAATCACAT
This sequence comes from Poeciliopsis retropinna, assembly GCA_010277075.1. Lineage (NCBI taxonomy): Eukaryota > Metazoa > Chordata > Actinopteri > Cyprinodontiformes > Poeciliidae > Poeciliopsis > Poeciliopsis retropinna. Next base: position 10,533,118 of record VMRM01000016.1, read on the forward strand.
AACTGTTTATTGTCATAACCCAATGTGACAATAATTCATCTTAATTAATGTTGTAGAATTGAAGGTTAGCATTTCACCATCAGACAATATAAAACATTTGTGTCGTCAAATAGTGCTGAACAAATTACCTCGATGGTTACAGGCCAACAGCCATAACATAGTATGCTAATGTTAGCATTAGCATGCGCCAAACAAAAAGACAGACACTTACTTGTTTGTTTCTTTCAGTTTCCAAGCCCAGGAAATCCCACTGCTGAGAAGGTTAGAGGTATCTAAAAAGCTGCAAGGCATATCAGTAAGTATATCATAATCAAAAAATAAAAGAACGTCACGCTCTTAAGAAAGTGGCCCTCTTTGCTTCTTTGAATGTCAAAAGAACTTAGGTGTGCGTCAACTCCTGTAAAGCTTGTCAAAAAACAGGCAGTTGGTAGCCTAAAATTGCTTTTATTTAGTTGATTTTACAGTAAAAATTATCAGACGATGCTGGGAAGTCAGCTGCACAAACAGACAAGGTTCCGAATCAAACATGTCATTTTGTCATATTTTTTTCTCATGACAAAACAAGATGTCATTAGAAAATGGCTTGTAGTTGGGACGTCCTGATGCCTCAGAATGCCCCAACTACAAGCCATTACAGACAAGCTATACAAATACAAATCAATCTCTTAAAAACTAACATCAAACAATTGGAGCCTTGAGTCTGATCTAGTACGTCTTACTCTGGCAACGTTAAAGACACCTAAAGCTGAAAAACATAACAGAGCAGGGACTAAAGACGGGAGGGAGTATGGAATTGAACCAAGGGGTTATCATTCTCCTGCACATGAGGGAAGTGCTTATGATGCCAGGGGTTAGTAATGCACTGAAACCCCACATTGAATTATGGACACAGAGGGACTTGGTGGTAGCATGACATGCACTCCCGGGTGCTTTAGGAATTTCAATTACCCTTCGCCCCATTGTTGTCACAACAGTGATAAACCAACATCTACTTCTGCTCTCTCGACTGCTGTTTTTTCTAATTAAAAAAAAAAAAAACATTTATACATTTATTCTAATTTTCTTAATTTAATAATAATAAAAAAAGATTATCACCTAATCTGAAAGTTATATTTGGGTGTAACATTCAGACCTATAAGCCTTTTTGCAATAACTGTTGACAATCTTTAGGAAGATTTTTTTAATTAAAAAAAAAAATTGCGAGCTGTTAGGTCACCCTGCAGCAACACGAAGAGACATTTTGCTGTGGGGCAGTTGTGCAAAGATACAACATGGACAATAAAACTATGGCCCTTAAGATATTGTGAAAGACCTGTCCAGGGTGTACCTGTCCGCCTCTCGGCCGAAACGTTCGCTAGAGAAAAACACAGCACCCGTCCCAAACCTACGAGGGTGTACAGAAAATGGATGGATGGATGGAAGGATATTGTGAAAGTAAATATACACACACGTGATATACTGCAGCTTTGCTGTTATGATCACAATAGACAGGAACAAAATAGGTAGGGGGCGGGGGTATATCGGGAGACAAATAAAACACAGACTATTAGATTATAAAATACTTTACAGCAGACAGTTAGTCTGTGCTGTCGTTTCTTACCCCAATGGGAACGGAAAGTTATCTACTATCTTCCTCATGTAGTCAGACTTTCACACTTAATCTGGTATAACGTAAAATGTCCCAGTAAATGTAAAGCCTCGAGAATCTCAGAAACGGATTTGTGGACAGAGCACAACAGCATTGTAAAAGTATTAAGCTTCATACAGGCGACAACCAGAGCTGACAGTTTATGTGATAGACCAACACAAATAAAAATCTGAAAGGAGATATGTATTGACTCCCCTTTACACTGTTCAGGCAATTATCTGAATATGATGAGACATCGGTGACAAAAATTGCAACCCTACCAAGACACTGAGGTCAACCTCAAGTGACAGGCCGAACCAAGAAAGCATTTATAAGAAAAGCAACCGGAGGCATGTGTGTAGCTGAATAGATCCCAGAGTATAGGTGGCATAATCTGATAACAAGACTTTAATTTGTTGTGTAACTCAGAAATCTGGTCTATTAGGAAGAGTGTGAAGGAAGTCTTTGTTCACAGAAAGCCAAAAGAAACATTTATTTATTTTTTTTTATTTGCCATGAAACATAAAAGGGACGCAACAAACATTTGGAAACTGAACGTTTTGTCCAAAAAAGAAAATAAACGTGGCAGAAGAAAACTTACTAGAGGAGGCAAAACACATGACAGCAGCATATGTTCACCTTCCAGCAAGACAGTGACTGTAAAAATACAACCCAAACTACTATTAAACGGTTTAGTTCAAAGCACAATATTGTTACATAAATCTAAATGACAATATGGAGCAGACTTAAAATTTTATATTAATGACCTTAAGGGTTGTGTGGCAAAATGTAAAAGGCATATTTTAGCAGTGCCTTACTAAAATATGAATATTTTAGTAAGGCACTGCATCCCAATTTGAATTTGTAAAGCCTTTCACGTTATTGTCACTTCATTTCACTCTGCAACAGCTGTATAATTTTCATGTCATTTGGGACTAAAATGATTGTTTTACCAGTGATTTTCCCCCCTCTGCTTTCACATATTTTCCATGTGTTTTCTGTTTATTGTTTTATTGTAGAAAATACCTGACAATGATTTATTTTATTTTTTTGTGCAGCAAACATGTTTAAGCTCATATTTCTTTAATATTTGCTCCCCTTAAAGATTATTACAAAAAGGTAGAACAACACCTGCTTACGCTCCAGTCTTGATCACCTCCAGAATCGCTGCAGCGACAGGAAACAGTTGTATTTTTCTTTTGTTTTCGTTAAGTCACACCTGTTTGATCCAGTCTAGGAAAACAAAAGCAAAAACATAAAACCTTCCAATATCTGCAACACACAATGGTTCTATTCCAGAAGTCTGGCCTCTCTAGATTCTATCTGATCTCAGTTTGCAGAATCCACACTTGCTGGGTCGATGAAGTCTCAGGTTCCAAAGCAGCTGCTGTGACGATAATGAAAAAAACAAACAAACAAACAAAACAAAAGAAAAGAAAAAAAAAAAAATTGATAAGACATGCTAGCATCGATTGACACTGAACTGTTTTTTGTATTGCAGATAGCCACAGGATTCTACTGGCTGCTCTTTGCAACAACCTGCTGGGATACCTGCTCTGAGAGAGAAGACAGGCAGTCGCCTTTAATGTTCTCCACTTGCTTAACCTTGCTTAGGGAAGAATGATGCATTTCAAATTATTTGGAAATGGCCTAATAACGCTTTACACAGTGATGGGCAGCTGCTATTACTTCTCCAGAATCACTGTCATGGCTTTCCTTTCTGGCATTACGCTAACACACATTTGGAGTACACTGACCTCTGCCAAACTTCTGCTTTTATGGCTGATGCCCAATTAATCAAGAACATTTTTAGCACCCCTTGGCTGCTTTATATCCTCTCAATCCTTATAAAAGCATCAAGGTTTTACTGAGGTTTTTTTTTTTTTTTTTTTTATTAAAATGAATCTGTGCAGAGGTTGTTTTCCTAATTTTAAGTCAAGCAGATTTTTTTTTTTGTCTGATATCCAATACCATGGATATAAAATAAATATATTAGTGCACTGTAATAATGACAAAACAGTAATAGAAATGCTGGGATTAGTAGCAAATTGCATTAAAAAAATTAAATTAAATAAAATAAAATAAAAAAAAAACAAATGCTGACTTTCACACTTGTCTTAGTCCTTTAATGCTTTAAGGAGTTACACAAAGACATTTTCCTGACAGGGAATTGAATGATTCATCAGTAACAGGAGCAAATCCAAAGGCAGTGGCTGGACGAAAATTGAAGAGCCCACAGTTCTTGTCACACATGCTTTACTCATGCTAGTATTTTGAAAGCATTACTATGCAGCAAAGTTGCAGGCTTATAAGATCAAATATGCATTATTTAGCTGAACAGATTGTTAAAGGAATCCAGGGCTTAGAGCGATGACACAGAGGTTACGGGCATGGAACGGTTTTCAAAAGGGACACTCACAGACTTTCATTTACTTGTAATAATTTGTTCGTGCTAGCTTTAGTTAAATAATAATGACCGCAGTGTGAAGCTCTACAGAGACTCCAGGTCATTTCAGAACAACATGAAAAAATTACACCCAACATTTTATTGTGTTATTGTAAAACCAAGATCACTGCAAAGCCGCTTCTGGCTCTTTAAAATAAAAACATTTTCTGTTGCATTCCCTGTTTTGTTTTTTTAATTTGACATTCATTTAATCCCCCATTGAGTCACTATTTTTTTTACTCTTTTTAATAATCTACCTCATCATAGGTTTAATGTTAAGAGTTGTGAGTTATAGTAACCCAGTAAATGCAGATGATGCCATGAGGGACTGATTACAGGAGGCTCATATGGGAGATATTAGACCCACAATGCACTGCATTAACCTGATTTTAGTTTCAACTGGAAGAGGAGGAGTTTCACTGTGTGAAAATTCAGCTTCTGGTTAAAAACAACTGAGCAGCTGAAGGACGGAGCTTTCTCTTTAAACCGTTGTTCATGAGGATGTGACATTGGGGAGGGCAAAGAATCCGAACCCCCCGTACCCCTGCCGGTAATTAATTTTGATCTAGTTTTATTAATGGCTAGGTGAGGCAATTATTTGTAGTTGTTCTTATCCAAAATGAAAGTGTTTCCTATTAGATTCATTACATTATTATTCAATTTCTACTTTTTTAAAATAAAAAAAATGCATATTTACGCTATGCATTTAAGGAGAGATAACTACACCTAGTCAATACTAAAACAAAAGTCTATTACATCCAACGAATTGGCTTTAGAAAACACAACATATTCATGTGTTGAACTAAGCTTAAGTGCAGAAACAGTGTATGTTTTCAATTCAAGAATCGTAGCTAAACTAGACTGCATTCATATAATGAGTGTTTTTTTGTTTTTTTTTTAGTTATTAAAGTCTTCTTTTTAAAAAATCTATGAATATCTGTGCTATATTGTTGATTTTTTTTTTTTTTTTTTTTTTAGATTTAACAGAGTTGGCACTTTGTGCTGACTCTCGACGAAGTGAATTGACCAAATAGCATTTGTGACAAATAGGACATTCTGCGTTCTCATGTCATTTGGGTGACAAAAATGTACTTTTCAACCACATTTACAGTATTTGAGAGTGTGGGTTTTTTGTTTGCCTTCAATCGTTGAATTATTTTTCCACCTTTCACACATTCTTCCCAAGAACTAAACCGCAAATAGTCACTTTGACTTTTTTTCTACTTTATGTACACAAAGACTCTGGTCAAAGATGCAGGTAGAAAATGGAGGAGCAACTCAGTGCCAGTGTTTGTGTGGACACGCGTCTCTGCAAGCAAAGTGACATTTTGCGACTGCTCAATGTTTAATTTGGGTTGTTTAAGCTCTTAAACAAATCTTCTGAGCTTGTGTCCAAATGCTTAAGTTCCCACATCACAAATTAATTATAGCGCACTCACAAATCCTTCCCTCTGTGGCATCATTAAACATTCTTTGAAATGTAAGCAGCTATTTAACCAACATCCAAGAACTCTGGAGGTTGGGACTGCAAAAATGTTCCAGACCTTTTTGTGACTCTTATTTTAATAATAATTAAAAAAAAAAAGTAGTAATGCAATGGCTAGAGAATCAGTTATGTTGTCAGTGCTGCTTCAGTGTTCAATGAATCCTTCTGTGGTATGAGTAGAAATAATGGTAAATGCTGATAGTTGCCAATATTAACTGCATAATCAAAGTAAAGACGCAGCATTTTGTACCTCTCCTAACAGATAAAAAATAGCTGCGCTGAGAAAAGCATATTTCTTTTCTATGAGGTGTACAAGATTCATCAGAAAGGAAATAATGGCCAAGTAAATTTGGCCGATTCCCAGCATGATGAAGACAGAGCATTAGGTTGATCTACCTTCCATTTTGACAAAAGACTTGCTTAAATTTTACTTTCTTTATCAGTTTGAGAAGCATGATAAATAACATTTTCTGCGCTTGCCGACTGTCTACAATTGTGACACTTCAAGTAAATGGATGGCAAAGACGACAAAGAAGAGCAGGATAGCACATAATTTGGAAACACATCACTACAGTATGTTATTTTTATGTTTGTTGACTAGTTTTTTTTATTTTATTTCTGATTTGCACCATTACTTTGGTGTTTTTTTTTTTTTTATTTGATTACACTGACTATATTTCGTCCATAATTTTAGTGACCACAGCAGTTTAGAAAGTTCACCACAACTTTTGAACACCTCTGTGATGAATGGGCTTTTTGTCTCACTGGGTACAGTAGTTTTCATTGGTCCTTGCCCCTTATCTTTGCTAAATAAAAAGAGAAAGGTAGATGTGCATTTTAAAGGCTCCACCATTGTGAAAGGAGTCGTCAGTCTCAGCTGACACCTTCACTGCTGATTTCGATGTAAAATGTCGTCCTTTTCCTGATTGGAACACTCCTCTGGTGATGGCACAAGCCGTCACATCTGAGGCTCTCTCCGGCATCTGAGACCTGCGTTTAAATGCAAAGGATTTCAAAGAAGCACAGTAATATATTCAGAAATCATTTGACCTCCTTCGCTGCTCGCCCGTTTTGAAAACTCTTGAGTATTCACGGAGGACTGGGGAAGCTGATACTTATCATATAGAAACTCATGTAGGAGTCAGGGAATTTTTGCTTTTTCCTGTATTTTTGTTCAAGAAGAAGTCATAAGGGACACAAAACCAAGTGTGAGGAGCACAGGTCTCTGGCTATATGGTGCTCCTTTTTTTTTCTTTTTTTTCCCCCCTTTTTTCTTTTACAAGTTATTAATAGATTGTCAAGCGCTGAGCAACCTGACCTAGTTAAAGCCCTTTCAATGGGTTTTGCTGCTGCTTGCTATGCTGACTGTGGGCTTTTGCGGGATTGGACAAGTACTATTTATCTTAGCGTTGACAGGGATGCAGCACTTTAATTAAACTATGTTTCACACAAAACTACCTCTGCCTTGATATTTGCTGAGGTGATAATTTTGTTAATTTAAGTTTACTCTGTTGAATGTTTTTGTATGCAGCTTTTTGATGAGGAAAAATACATAAAATAATAAAAATATATGTTTAAAATAAGATATTTCTTTTATAAGGGTTCCAGTTTTATTCTCTCTAGATACCCATAATAAAAACTAAAATAAGTGTATCAACTCTATATTTTGCTGCTCTCTCTCATTTAGACGTATTGATATTGCTTAGGATGTAGCCTTTTCTCTCAAAATTAACTTAACACAAACAAAGCCACAAGCTTCGGCACCATTATTTTTGGCTACTGTGTTCAGTTTTTACTACAATATTTTATTTGTTTTTAAATGTGAAAGTAACATTTTAAGAGTTTGTTACTGTATGGGATGAGTATTTATTTTCAATTCTTTGCATTATTTGAGGTCTGAAAGCACCTCTTTATTTATTTATTTTTGTTTGTTTTTGATTTGACCATTTCTCATTTCCCACAAATACTAAATTTCAGTCAGTAGTTAATAGAATAAAAGCACAATGCTCATTTCGCTCACACATATACCTATGTAAAGTTTGATTTTTTGGATTGTTTAGTCTTATTTATTTATGGATTTATTCATTCATTTATTTATATTTGTTTTTTTCTGTGGTTTTATTTTTCTAATATCTAAAATAAATGCTTAAATGATATTACTCTGTGTTGCTGCTGAAAGTTTGTTAGCGGCATATTCGAATCTCTGAACAGTTCCGTGATGAACGTTCAATCCAAAAAAATAAAAAGCTTTAGATATGATACGACACAGCAGCAGTTATTAATGATCATAAAGCTGAATGCTGCCATGAACGTGCAGCGCTTGTGGTAGTTGCTGTACTGCATCACAGGAGCTGCATACTAATACTGAGGCCATCTGTCTGAAGGATATTTCTGTCTGTGTAGATAAAACCCACCCAGATACGGCCTGTAACAGTGTTGCTTCCATAGATGGACCTTTGGTAAACCATGCAAATTTATTCATCTGTCATCAGGAAGAGATCCACCAGGCTTCTTAACCAGATCCAGATGGCTACGACTCAAATAGGAAATGTTTGATAAATTGTCTTATTTATTTATAGCCCAACAGCTGGTTGGACCGGACAGTTTCGAGTGTTGGCCTCTAGAAGCTAACAAATGGCCGTGGCGGTTGCAAGGTTTCTAGGCAAAAATGCTTTTACAGTATACACAGTTGTCAGTGCCCTCTCGTAGTTTTATTCATGTCACACCGTGTTTTCCTGGCTGTTTTTAATGCATGGAAGAGAACAGAATTGGTAAGAGCTTTTGTGCACACATAAAAGTTAAGCAAAGAGAGAAGCTCTGATGTGTATCTTCACTTGAAATAGAGACTAAAAATGTTCACATTCTACACTTTACATCTAAGGTAAGGTAAAGGATAGAAGAACTGTTTAGAGTGCAGAAAGGTGAATGTATATAAGCTTTTAATTAAGCCAGATTGTAACTTTTTGTGAATGACAAGTTTAAAGATTTCTTTTCTTATAATTTCCACCAAGACGGTAAGCCCCTATAGGACTAAAATATACATATTCTTACCACATTTACATTTATAATTTAGTGTCAACAGTCGACGTCTAACAAATGTATTTTTCTCTTAAAAATTTCTAACATTTTTCAAAGCCTTCTGTATTTTAGATGTATTTGGGTAATAAACCAACAAGAACAACAACTATGCATAATTTCCCCTTTATTGTTTTCATAATTATTTCTATTTTACAATTCTGAATTATCTTGCTCAGAATATATAAAATAAAGTCGAACAATCCAATAGAATGGATTAAGACTTGTGATTGCAGCATAAAACAAAGAAAGAACACTTTCAAATTGAACTGTTTAAACTTGGCTGTTTAGCTACAACATGTTGCTTCACGTCTGCTTTCATGAAGCTCTTTTGCGTCAAGCATTGAAAAAACAACGTCACACGGCCTTATTACAGATTTCATTCACTACACTAAACAGGCAGTCTCACTGCCTGACCTGACACCAATTCAACATGTTAAATTGGCTGCAAAAAAGCATTAACGGGGTCCAACGGAGCCAGCGATGCGTCGCATAGCAAAAAAAGACAAGAGAGACAGACGCTCGGTGACGCACCAGACATTCTCAACAGTCGATTGTCGGCTTAGTTAATGCGGGCCCTAACATTAAAAAAAAAAAAAAAAAAAAATGAAACAGGGAGTGACAGATTGGTCTCTCTTCCTCTGCCACACATACACACTTTTACACACAGCAAAGTAACCTGCTAAAAAAGCCACTGCCAGCATGCCAAGCACAGACAGCAACACATTAACAACACACTCTCGCTCGGCCGCAGCGCACCTCATCACAGCCCACAAGTGAAGAAAACACACCTGGCTTCACTTGCCAGAAGAACTGCAACGTGGTCGTCTTAGGGAAGGAAGAAAAACAAGAGACAGCCTTGGAAGCGAAGATAAGAAAAAAAAACTATTGAGTTTTTTTTTTGTTTTTTTGTTTTCCCATTTGCTTTCTGAAGAGCAGAGTAAACTTCACCGGAGTGGTTTCTGTCCTCCTTTTTTGTAGGACATTTCACCACCGCTGCCTTTCACTATTTGTTTCTCTCTTGTGGAACTCCTTCACATTTTGTATTCTCGATGTTTTGTGCCAGGTTGGAAAATAAAAAAAAAAAAAACAACAACAAACAAGAAACAGATATATAAATTCAGACAGACATGTGAATCTTTGACAAGTCCTTTCTGCCCTGAAACCTCAAGCCAACCCTTGAATCCATCCGGTAATAACTCTCCGGCCCTCGTTCACCTTTTCACCCCTTGCGTGCTTCTCAAATTGTGAAACTATCTGTTCAATGTTGGGCACAGCTTTGCAGCTGACCCCGCGACCTTCCACAACTGCTTCCACGCACACAGAGGTGCACAGCTATTCCTGGTGCGTGCACTTAAACAGTTAGACGTCAAAGTGTGAGCGATGTCTCTCCTGGAGGGCATTGCTCGAGTCATAATGACAAGGCTAAAGCTGCTGACGGAATGCGACGCTCAGGCAACGCACAAAGCTTACCCGGGGATTGCTCTAAATCATTTCTACTTTCTGAGACAATATCTTCTGTAATTTTAGGACCAATGTCCACAAACAGAAAGTTTACATTGGACTTTTATGTCAGTGTCAGAAATGGAAGTGTCAGCCAGTTCCTAATTGACGTGACTGCTTTGTGTAACAGCATGGCGCGCTTCATTACAGTCAATTTTGGATTATGTATTTTTAGCACTTGAATGAGTTGGTGTTAATTTGGACAATTTTGTAAAAAGGGGACAACAATGACAAATATAAGGCAAAGATAAACTTGCAGCATTGTCAATCAGAAATGTTTTTAAAGCAGCTTATCTTCCGCAAGTAATCCCATAAGACCTTGAAAGAGTTTATCTCTATCCAGCAGATTTGTTTAAAGTTACCAGAAAGACAGTTTGGAAACTATGATTAAAATCATTTAATATGTACAGTTGAGATCAAAACTATCAGACTTTATGAAATGTGTAGGGTTTCCCCCCACACACACCCCCACATTCATTGATCAATGATTTTTAGTGCAGCTTTTCCAAACAACCTGGTTTTACTTTGGATATTTACATTAATTTACTTTCCACATAGAAACCAAATTATTTCACAAAAAACGAAACAGCCATGGTCAAAATTATTAGCCCCTCTGACGCTTGTAGTTAATTGTGTATCCCTTTCACAAGCTAACAGAATAGAGTTATTTATTGTCGTTTATGGCAAGTTGTTGATGCCTCCCCTAAGAAATCTGAGACCATGGGTTTTTTGGCAAATCTTTCAAGCTCCTTCAGATTTGATGGTCTTCTCGCATGGATCTTACTCTTCACTGTACCCTATTGTTTTTCAATGGGATTCAAGTCAACCAGTCATTAATGTTCACCTTAGTTTTCTGAAGATAGAGCTCTTCACCACGATTGACGTACGTTTTAGGTTGTTGTCATGTTGGAAGACCCAGACTCAGTATTGCTGCTGACTTTTTGAGGTTTGCCTTCAGATTCTTTACAATTCCTTCTTTCTTGATTGCTCCTTCAACCTTCAGATGCATTGAACCATCCCCATAGCATGAAACAATTGAACACCACCACGTTTAACTGTAGGTACAGTGTTACATAACTCTCCCAACCATCAAAAGGCTGAAAAAACACTCCCTATCACATTCAGATTTTACCTAAGATGACACACGCATAAAATGGCATTGATACAATTTAAAAAAGTCCCAACAGGAAAATAGATAGAGTTGTACTAGTTTAAATTGATGCACTGACGTTGATAATGTCTAAAGTTTGCTTCACCTTCGCCAGGAACTGCGGCATCTATCATGGCTGGAGAACGGTCAGGGTCAGGCTCTTACTGAGTGACTCACTTTTTGGCTAGACTTCAATGCTCTCCACTGAAAAGTTTGTGGGGGATTCTTTGTAAAAGCTTACATGAATTTGAAATAACAGTTAGCAGGTAACTTAATAAACTAAGCTTTTATCAACAATGCAAAAGCAAAATTGAAGTTTTTACAAGCTCAGCAGATAAGAATGTTTTGCTAATCTCAGAAAGCTCTTGTGTCTTTTTTCTTCTCTTTCAGGGAAAATAAAAAAAAGTCTCCAGTCCATATATAATTGCTGCTGAAAGCATTAGCACAAATCACTTTAGCAACAGCTATTGTTGATTCCCTTCACACCTTAAACTCATCTGTAGCTGCCAGAACTGGCTTAAAACAACTTGGCATGTCTGCAGGCAAATAAATCGGAGCCTGACGAGGCAGTTTCTCTGATGATTGAGATCTCGCAATCTTTGAAGAATATTGAAGAACAATCGGTCAAAAAGTTTGGAAATTCTTTCAGCAGGCAGCAACACCAGACAACTGAAAAAAAAAAAAAATGCCCAGAAATAATACAGTACCAGACCTGCCTGTCTACCAATGTCTTGTGCCTGTTCAGATCCAGCCACATCATTACCTAGCTTGGTAAAAACCAGGCACCTGTTCTTAGACATGATATTCTAGAACTTGTAGAAGATTAACTCATATCTACCATTTAAGGAAATAACCGCAGCCACATTCTGCCACGATGGAAGGATGTGACTGTAGTACAAGCAACATTTTCAGACACAAGATAAAAGCCACGTTTGGTGGAATCAGGATTTTCTATTCTTTTCAAAATTGAAAGTAATCAGGGAGGTTATGGAGGAGATGTGAAACTCACACTTTTCAGCTTTAACTTAATTGCGACTGATGAGCGCCAGCTGGAGGCTGCGTCTGCCGGTTACACCCCGAGGTGAGGGAAGGCAGGAGAAACAAACTCCCACTCATGCACAACCCAGCACACAGTTCTGAGAATAGAGCACATTCTGTCTCATTTCTTCTTCTCCATCTTCTTCCCTTCTCCTAACTCCATTGTATTATTATTGTTTTTGTTATTTTTCTGTGATGGATGTAACAGGTCTCTCTTGTACACGAGGCAACGAGTTTCAAGAGGTTTTCCTGTAGCAACAAAGGAATAATAATAAATTTTAATAAAATTCATTAGATTCTTTTTGGTTTCTGTCTTACAACAGGTTCTTGGTTATATTATTTGAAACAGTGGCACGGATCCCCACATTTAATGTTATGTAGCACATTGGTTTAATTGGTCTTTTGAATAGAATTTTAAATATCAAATAAATTATGTGATTTTGATGGTTTCAATGTATTCATTTCAAACCGCTACGACTGGTTTGAAATATTTCTCAGGTGACAGCTGTGGTTTGGTTTCTCTATGTGATAACAATGGAGCAGATGCCTGACCCAAAGTAGGAGAACTGATGGAAGCCGCATGCTTTCCTATATATATATATATATATATATATATATATATATAGGCATGCTTTCCTATATATATATATATATATATATATATATATATATATATATATATATATATATATATATACATATATATATATATATAGGCATATATATATATATATAGGCATGCTTTCCTATATATATATATATATATATATATATATATATTATATATATATATATATAAATAAAAACAGAGAACTCTTAAAACATAGGTTGTATTCATCATCAACACTGACCCAATGCTGTAATCAAATGGTACCAAAAACGGTTCAGGAATAATAACCTCATGATTTACAGAAAACTCTGAGGCGGCTTTTGAAAATCTATTATGCAAGTTAGACACTTTATCATTCATTTTCTATCTACTCCTTCAACAAAACCTGCCACTAATGTGTTCCGCCTTCTGTGTGGGCCACAAACAGACGTGAGAAGTGACAAATAAACGCAGGCAAAAAGCGAGACATACTTAAGTGTGTGTTTTTTATTTTTATTTATTTTTTATTACTTTCTCTTGTTTTTACTCGTCTTCTTGTGCAGTTTTGTATTCGTTTAACAGACTGATGCATTCAGGGGTAAATGTACCCCTGAATGCATCAGCATAAACAAACTGATAACAAATCTATACACATTCTAAAAGGCACCTATTTTCCTCTTTTTGATTTTGTATAGTTAGATGTGAGTCATGCAGCATCCACATACAGCCCAACATTGTGGTGAATAACCATCTTAATTGCAATAACATCTGGGTTTTTAGTCATCCACAAGTGACACAATGTAAGGGTGATGCATGGGAGTCAGGTGAGGTCAGGCTGCCTTTTGAGAGAAGGAAACGCAAGAAGAGAGACAAATTAAGTAGCCATTAGCTACACCTTCAAATTCCTGCCTTGAAAGCAAAAATAATACCAGTATTGATATTAAAAGATAAATAGGACATAGCAAAGACTTTTTTTTTTTTTTATGAAATTGCTGAAAAGCTTGGCCTTTCCAACCACTCAGCCTCCGCTGAGTAAATGATCCAATCGATCCCTGCTGCATACCCAGTTACTCCTCAATGTCGACTCCTCTGAGTGAGCTTTAAGTGAACAACAGGTTTTGGAAGCTTTTAGAAAAGAACGATTAACACAACATAATCAAATGAGTTTATAGTATGCAGAATGAGAGATATACTGAGAGCTTATGCTTGAGTTAAGCGGTTTTAGCCGCTGATTAGCCAGCTCCCTTGCTGCCTTTGTGGCTTTATCGGTTGCGGCAAGTTAGTGAGGTGCAAGCAAACCTTGCTGAGTGGAGAACAAAACTGTTAGAGACTGCTTGTGTAGAGGGGTGAAAACAAGTTATAAGTAAATGAAAACACTAAGTAAAAAAAGGGGCACCCCAACGTTATTTTTTTTTTTTTCATTTTCATTAATTTCTCATAATACGCATTTTAGAGTTATTTCAGTTGTTCGTTGCGATTCCACATATAACCGCAAGGGGGCGCCTGTCGCATTGGTTGCACACAGAAGAAGAATAAGCCTTCGATGATGCTAATGGAAGCTCAACATGTGTTTCATCTTTTCTGTATCACAGGTCAGTGAAAATGTATTTTCAAGTATGTAAATTGTTTACCTTTCAGATATGAAGTGGTTATTGAACCTAGAGACAACCAATGAGTCACTCTGTGCGGTTTCTGATTAGTATTGTGTCATGTCATATTTCTGGAACAGAGAACTCTTAAAATGTATAGCTCAACATTTGTGTGTTGAGCTATAGGAGGTGGTACACATAGGAGGTGGTACACAGACGGCTTAGGTGGAATCGCCCTTTAGCCATTTCCTGAATCGGAAGCTAGAATTGGAAACCGACTTCAGCTTCGTCATGAATATGCTGGGGATATTCCACATGCAACAGTCTATCTGCTGCAGAGAGAATGGTCTGAGAAACAGAAAACATCCAGTAAGAGTAGCAGAAGATCACACCACCACCATCAATGCTAGCTAAAAACAGGAAATGGATGCAATCATTGAAACAGATTATCACAATTGGCAAAAAAAAAAAAAAAAACCCAAACAAACAAGAAAAAAAAAAAAAAAAAGAGTCCCGGATGTGAATGGTAGTGATATAATTAGCAGTAATCAACCTGCATTGTATCAGTATTTCATCTTGGTTGCTGCTGCTTCTGCTCATGGTGTTGTAATTTCGTGGAAGATATTCTCAAGGGACCCGTTGAGTCCTTTAGTACCAACCGAGCTTTTTATTCCTTTCTAAATGCCACAACCTACCTGTGGCATTTATAGTATTAAATACTGCCTGAGCAGAGCATCAGCTTTGCAAGTTTATACATCTCTATTTACAACGTAGTTAATCACTTCACCAAATTGACTACCCTCACAGTTTACCCACAGCAGCTTTTCAGAACTACTGCTTCCTCTCGTTTGTTTCTTCTTTGGACTTTTACAACAGTTTAATAAAAACCCAAAAGGAATTTAGGTATAATGTCCTGTCTGTGCATATTCTGTCAGCCACAGCCACGTGAGTTAGAACTGCTGAGATCAAAAGAGTGTTCCTCTGTGCTGCTGCTAGCCTCCACACAGCTTAAAGCTCCCAGGTATTTTTCAACCAAATGCTTCAATTAAGATTTAGCCTCCAACTATAAAGTACTTTATAATTGTAATTTTGTCCTTGATGAATCACGTTTGTTAAATACTCGTTTACCTGATGTATTTCCTAGCAACTGATTATGTCTAAATGAGCATGTAAACATATTTTTCTTTTTTTGTTTTTTTTTCCCCGCAGAGAACTGTACATACTCCACAACAGTTTTCGTTCAGAGCACACTGCATCAGCGTGCAGTAGTGGAAACTATCCTGTATGCAGGCCAACTAGTGTTATTCTAATTTTCTTGCATATATCACCATAGTGGAGGCCTGGAACTTAATTTGGGAGTAAAATGAGGGATCAGAGATCATTTTGAAGCTGCATGCCAAGTATGCAATTTCTAAAGTAGACAGTTGACAGATGGAGGTTAAAATTTGATGATGCACCATGGGGGCTGGTTTTTAGCCGGACCATAGTGCCAGGTTATACATGTATTTAAACACGATAGTGGGTATTCAGTATTGTGGGGGTGGGGGAATAGTACAATGGTGAACTGTACATAGAGTGATGTAAGGTGAAGTTGTTGGGTACTTTTGAAATTGTTAAGTGGGACATCTTTTATGAATCACCATTTGATGACAGTCACAGAGACAAAGGGGGAAGTGGAATTATTATCCATGACTGTCAGGAATTGTTAATCCAGACAAAATCCAGCATAGAATCAGCCGAGACTCACAGAGGAGTTGAGTAAGATGATAGTGGCCTCAAACAAGTATGACATACAAATGGAGCAATGCTTTTGTGAAGAGCTTGGAATAAATGTCAGTTTGTAAATATGTAAAGCTTGTAGCGACATGCCACCAAATAAATAAAGTGGGTCTTTTTCAGATTTTTCTTTCACTGTTTTTTTTTTTTTTTTTTTTTCCTTCCACTTTACAATAGTTACAATTCTTCACTAGATTGCATTGGTATATATCACATAAACTAAAGCAAAAATAAACTGAAGTTTGTGGTTGTAATGTAACAAAGGGTGCTTATGTAAAGACTACAATGTCAAACTGAGTTTAAAATGAACCAAACAAAACATTCCCAAATGCCAAACATCACCGCCGTTGTGACTGCAGTCATCATTAGGAAGGTCTTGTGATGTTAGTGTCACAATGAATTCAACTGATCTGCACCATCCAGTAGTTAACAGCATGGAATTGCTTTCTACACAGCTTTGTTTTCTCCAGGTAAATGCTCTATTTTGAGTTGAGAGTGACATTAGCAAAGAAAGTGCACGCTTTCAGTGTTTCTGAAGACTTTTGTGGGAAGCTTTTTCTATTCACAGCTGGGAGTGTTTAGCAGGTGCACTGTGTACAGTACAGCCTACTATCCTCTAAACACTGCTGTGATGCATATGAAAGTATTTACTGAAGAGAGACTGCTTGGTTATACATATATGTTCCAGTAGAAACATATGAGGATTTTGTTTTTTTAAACAAAAGTGCAGGGAAATGAATGAATAATGATAACAAAAGACATGGATTTTTATGTTTTTTTTTTTTTTTTTCTTGTTTGTTGTAAGGACAGTACATTACTGGAAGGAAAATGACTAATAAGTACGATGAAAAACAGGGTAACTTTAATAAAGCACAGTGACATGTGAACCTCATCTATGATGGTTGAAAAGCTCAAAAGATGAAAAGCCTGTAAAATAAGCTAAATTTTACAGGCTTTTCAAGTTTTATGAGTGAAATAAATAAATAAATAAAACTTGATCACACATGCGTTTTTGCAGCAAACACAAAGTATATCATTTCAAAAATATATTGATGCTGCACAGTCAATGCCACTAGATTTGTGGTTCTTACCTGAACAAGGCAGACATTGTTCGCTATTCTTTCAAACCTATTTTCCACATGCACATTGAAAGGCATTTTTTCTTAAGAGGAGGTGCCAAATAAATCAGCTAGCGACTGGAAATTAACAATTTGCAGCCAGACAAGCTCTGAGTGATAGCTCAGTTGGAAAACCCCTAGTATTGGGGCAACACTGGTATAGCAGGAAGAACACTTAGTTAACATGAAGGCTGAAAACATTGCAAAGTTGGTTTGTGTTAATCCCTTTTGAGCTTTCAGGCCTCTTCGTTAATTCGACATACCGAGTTTGGAGTAGTTGGCAGCTTCTGTCAAGAGTTAAGGATGCACAGAGAGACTGCTGCTCACGGTAGAGCAGAATATTTTATTTGCACACACAAACTATACAAAAAATCTTTAAAGAGATAAAAAAAAACAAAAAAAAACACCTGTGCAGGAGAGGTGAAGATTAGTAGAAAGCCAGAATAAAAAAGTTAAATACTTAACAAATTTATAAGAAGCAATCAAAATCATATTTGAAATTAACATTTTTCAAAACGTTTTCTGAAAGAATGAATGTCACTATTGGATTGAAGATCTGATGGTAGGTAATTCCAAAGTGAGGGCTCTCTATGCTTAGGTCTAGTTTGTTTAATTTCTATTGTGCCTAATGGTAAATAAAATTTGCAACAGTGTCTTATATATAACATTTAATAGATAGTTTAACATGTTGTACTGAACAATATTGTGCTTTTAACACTTCCTCTCCCACACAGAACGTAGTTTAAAATGTGACATTCATTGTTTTGTTAAGTGATTTTAACAATCACAATTTCCACATGGATCCAGATGCTCCTGAAACAACATCTCAGCTATTTCTGTGCTGTTATTGTCTACAATAAACACTTTTTTTCAACAAAAGTGTGAATAATATACATATAACATTTTTCAAACTAATGTCACAGACTTTTTTTTTTTTTTTTTTTTTTTACATTTAATAGTTTTCAAAAGTAGCTTAATAATACAGCAATTTAACTGAACGTTTACAGGAGGCAGCAAAGAACACTGTTGTTTTTTTTTTTATGATCGGATAATCAAACAATAATTGTTAGCTTTACCACTTTAATAAAAAAGGACCACATGATGTGAGAACCATTTTAAGAAAGGCTTGTCAGAATAAGTAGAGTTTTAAAGATGGGCATGCCTTTTCAAGCTGTCATGTTCATGCTGTTTTGTTAAAGATCAGTTTCTTTTTGAAAGCGAGGCTGATTGATGCCTGCGTTGACTAGCTCAACTGCAGGACCAAATGCTGATGCTTTCGGATAATAATACTAATGGCGCAACACTTAGAAGTTATTATTGGTCATGAACACACAGTCTGAGTGTGGTACTCATCTGGAAAAAGTGAGCAATCTTTGAATGCAAAGCGAGCCTAGCTGTGACTAAGTAAAAGCCTTTATGGCTAGGCTAGTGCGGCTGCAGAAATGTAAGTAAGGACATCTATTATTTAAGACATAATTATGCAGTGCGCTGTCTGTCAGCCAGTCAATCAGAAGCCGGCTTTTCATTAAGGTGCCTGTCACTATGTTGTGCTTGAAGCATGCCTCTCTTGCTCGTTGCTCGTACACAGACATGCCAACACAAACGCACATACAGTGAGCACGAAAACAGACAATGCAGTAAGAGTCAGTCTGATGCCCAAGGGCAGACAACAACAAAAACAGGATTTTAAAATCTGGTTGGGAATTGTAATGACTTGATCAAACTTCTAAAGAAAGACTTCTAAAGAAGAAGTGCTGGGCTATGTTTAACAGTAGAGTTTTTATGACTGTAGTGATCGTTTGTCTTGTCAAATCATGCGAACCCAGTCACGCTAAAACTGTACATCTGAACCCGATTTACAGCTAAAATCAGATATGTACAAAAAATTCTGAAATCTGGACTTAAAGAAAATAATTAATCACAAGTTGCTATGTTCAAATGGTTGTTTTAATCTGTAATTGTAATTAGCTGTAATATGACAAAAATCTGTTCTTGATCAGTGTTTTTTTTTTTTTTTTTTTAGCAAGGGTTGGACATGCTGAAATCCTTTCTGTAAACACCTGGTCTTTTATTTTGGGTTGCTGGTACATTAACTTGTAGGATTACAGAATGGAAAGATGAATTCAGTCTTGACTTTCCCTTTCAGTTGTGTTTGAGCACAACACCCCTATGTCGAGCACATTAAGACTGCAGCCTGTTTTCTCTGTTTTCCCTTAACGTTGGCTTAGAGCCCACAGTAGATTCATCTCAGTGATGAGAGCTAAGGATACATTTTTTCACCTTGTTAGAGCATTAGTGAGCAGACGCTGACAAACTGGCAAAGCAGAGACAATTGGGGATTTTTTTTTTACACAGTGGAAATGACATCACCCACTTGATTTTATTTTTTCTGTAACTAGCAGAGAGATGGATTCAATTTACACTGATTAGCCACAACGTCAGACTGAACATGCTTTATATTGTGCAGGAACCCACTGTGCCCGGATAACCATACTGAGACATTAAGGTTGGAATTGCACTCGTTAATGTGGTGTTAGACAGCAAGAAGTCAGTGGAACCTCAGTAAAACCGGCATATTTCTTCTCCAGATCACAATAACGCCTTTAAGAATTGGTTTTTGATTCTTTAAACCGGGCCGTCTTCAAAGTCCCTCAAGTAGTTCAGGACAAGTTTAAATTCTTTTATTTCTTGCAGATTGAAATATGTTCTTTGACCATTCTTTTACATGAACACATTTTGTTCTAAATGATTCCATTGTTAATTTGACTCTTTAAGGTTGTTTCTGACTAGAGCCCATTGGTAGTCCATCTTAGCTCTTGCTACTACAAAGTCATCCGCAGCCACTTGGTAATCCGATGTTTAAATTTCCAGATGATAAATTACAGTCCTTTGTGTGATGGGATTTAGCTTTCTAATCTATTTTGTTGCTTAAAACTCCTGCCAGACCTTTTCCATGGCCTCCATTTTCTTCTGCTTGGCAAGGTTCAGTTGTGGATTTATAGATTACCAGAACACACAGTATCGAATACAGCAAAACAGTCACAGCTAGAATCTTTATTATGTCTCTGACACTTTACAGATGATGCTGTGAGATCACAAGCCTTACAAGAAACACCACATCAGTCTCCAGACAGACTGTATCCTCGCGGGTCGAATATATTAAGAAACGTTTCTTTCAATATGTAAATATTGAATCTAAGCAATACTGCGCATATTTTAACATACATCATCTCAGGTATTGCATGGTATTATTTTCCAACAAATCAAATGAAGAAGACTGATAAATGGTAAGATTAATTGAAATATTCAACAACTCTCACTCCAAAACTCAAGGGTGCAAGGATTAAAAGTATTTTCAAGTATTTTCAATGAGGCAGTTAATTACTTGAGGCTCTTAGAAAAAGCCTGAACATGATTCACTTACAGATAATTATGAACTTATCTGCTGATTAACAAATATAGCATCTCTTGCCACATCCTAAAGTAAATAATCATTAGAACTTATTAAGGAGTACCTCCAAATGAAAAATTAACTTTTAGGTCATTCACCAATTGGTTCTGTCTCTATTTTTTATGTGTTTTTTTCTAATAAATGTTTAACTTTGAGCATCGACTGTTGTGACGTCAAACCCAATCTAAGACATCTCTGCTATAGTAAAGCACGTAATTTGTCTGATAAAAACAAAGTACCTGCAAATTTTTGTGTTCTTAATAACTTTTTTATTTAAATACGTGGCATGTTGAAAATTATTTACACCCTTCCCCAATAATCCATTAAAATGTCTTTTTTGGCGTTACAGCAATCATATGGCACAGCACATGTTGGCATTCATAGCTCTCTCTATGAACTGAAGCGTCTCGCAGTGGGTGTGAATCATTTAGATCCAAACCATGACCCTACCACCACCATGCTTGTCTGAAGGCAAGACCCACCTGTCTTTGTACTGCTCACCTGTTTGTTGCCAGACATGCGCGACACCATAATACATTTAATTTTAGTCCCATCAGACCACAGAACATAGTTCCAGTAATCCATGTGCTTGGTCTGCTTTTCTTCACCAAACTATTTGCGTGACTATCCTGTGCAACATCATGGAGAGGGCTTCCTTCTGGGACAACAGCCATGCACGACAGTTTGATCCTCTGTGCAGCATATGGTCCGAGCACTAACAGACTCAACCCACTAACCCTTTCAACCTCTACAGCATTGCTAGCAGCACTAGTACAATAATTCTGACAGATAACAGCGAAAGTACACAGAGATCACGACCCTAGAGCATTACCATGAATATGTAAATTTCATCTCTTCGCCGGTGTGTGTGGGTGAGTGTGTTGCATGCCTACTTCTTGAGGTTGATTTACCTTTTGACTGAAACGTCTCATCGCCAAAAGTGTTGAGTTCAGAGTCGCCTACATACTTTACAATGCGATTCAGGATCAAAGCCACCAGTATGCACAAAACAAAAAGGAAGGAAAAAAAAAAAAATAGCAGTCCCACTTCGGAGATGCAGTCTGCAGTCAGTAACAATGTTTATCCGTGTATGAAATGTGTGCTTTCTCCTCATTGTGTGACCACTGAGGGAGGTTTGCTTTTGTGGATGTTTTGCATGCAGGAGTTCACGTAACAGCAAAATAAAACAACAGTTGACCGTTGCCCGAGCTACACAGACTTTCCTAGAAGCTCTTTTAATGAAGATGCATAATTGGTGTTCTGTGTGTTTGAAAACCAAAGTGTTTGACTAAACCAAACCAAAGCTCTAAGCTGTCCTTAGCCACTCAATAAGCTAAAAGCTCTGACAGGCCTAATGGCTTTGAGCATGAAAATAATTTATAAAAAAATCCTCATTGTATTGTTAAACAGTATCCCCCCCCCCCACGTCAGATTGTTTATGCTTTTAATTTTTTGTGACATTTATATATTTCAAATCATTGGACAAAAAAAAAAATCAAGACAGAAATAAGTTCACTAAACTGTCATGATTCAGTTTCAACAATTAAAGTTCAAGGAGAATGTGGGACAATCTCTCAGAGGAGAGGCCTCATAGTTAGATTGCTAAGGTTGAAATGAAGTAATGATTTCATTGGGAGGGACAGCTTACTGTTGGAGGAGGAATCGGTTGCCCAGGAGGTGGTGAGTCTAACCACTGAAATGAGCTTGGCAGGGGACCTGCATTTCCCTAATGCACATTCTGCTCATAACTTGACAAAAGGACCAGCAGCACTCATTTCAGAGTGGGGAATTACTCAAAAAGTTACTTGCTTGGTGACTAAGTTTGCTGAAGACAACAAACTTTGAGATTTCACTCTGTTGTGCTTAAGCCTGAATAACCTGTGAGGTGTAGTGAGACATTTCAACATTATGAAACTTGTAGTTAATGCTAGTTTGGGTGGCACAGCATGGTGATAGTTTTAACAATTATATAAAGATATATATTTTTTTTATAGAAGTGACATGTCACAGCTTTACCAGCTGTATTTGCTCTGGCTGTCTTTTAAAAAGGTATTTTTTTTTTTTTTATTGATGATCTGAAACATGATCAGAAAGTGTGACGAAACAACAGCGGAAATAGAAGAAATATGTAAGCGGGGCATTTACATGTTTACAGTACTCTGCATAAATGCCTTTCTAAAATAGAATTTTCAAGTAGAAATATTCTTTGGTTTAGTTTGCATCAGAGAACAACCATGTGTGCAGCACTTCGGTCTGCAAAACGTCTAAAAATAAAAAGCAAGTGAAAATAATCGGTTATTCAAGTTATCAACCATTTTATTCGAAACAGAATGAGATGGGTGCCTGCAGGTATGTAAAAAAATGTTAATCATGAGTATATTTATGAAACTGTGCAGTTCGTGCAGCCAGAATGATTAACAAACAGAGCAGAAGTGGAGAGGAAATGTGCATTGAGCGAGAAAACGGCAAAACATGACGCAGATAGAATGAGAACAGATGGAAATTTGATTCTTTGTATTTTTTTTTTTCTGTCAGTAGAGTCCAAAGAGTTTGTGTATTTACTTGATTCCAGTCATATAGAGGACAGGAAGCACCGGAAGGTTTACAGGAATGTTACTTCTCTTTACTTTGATCGTTGTAAAAACGGCACACATTTATTAGAGCATTTAGTGTTTTACTGTTCTAACGCGAGACTACATGTTGGTAGTACTGTTACCTTGCAACAAGTTCCTGGGCTTGAGTAAATCTGCATTGAGTTTAAATGTTTTCCCGGTGCATGTAGGTCTCTCCGGGCTATTCTGGCTTCCTTTCACAGTTCAAAAACATGACTTAAAATAATTAGTCTCTAAATTGTCCTTAATTGAGGTGAGCATAATTGGTTATTATGCTCACCTGCATAATAACCTTGGACATATGGTCAAATCCAAGCAGTAACGGTTCATCAAGCAGTGAAGATTTTTTTTTTTCTGAGGCCATCGGGGTTTTAAGACCTAAATCTAACAGAAAGCAAGTGTGTTGAGGCTGCATAGAAGATATGTTAACACCTATGACCTTGGACTACCTATTGTAATTGCATGTTAAGTTAACAGGATATGTTCTTGTTTTCTCCTTGGAGAAGACCCCACATTCTGGGATATTGGGCCAAGACAATCAAACATGTTGAGTATCACCAATATGAGATTAGAGCGGTCTCGATGTCCTTCGGAGCAGACTGGATCACTCTTTAACACGGCACACACAGCAGGGATATTTCATAGGATAATCTCTAGAGCCATCACGATTACTGGAACGTCCTTAGGATTGCCAGTAGGGGAAAATCTGGCAAAAAATTGGCATAAATATCTTTGCATTATAATTTGCCAATACAATTATTTGCTGTAAATGGTAAAATCACTTACAAAAAAAACTAAAGAAATCAACACTAAGAGCAAAAGACCTGCTTGAAATTTTTGCATAAGGCCACTAGAAAACACACCCATGTAATTCCACATTTTCTCCTGAATCTAAACAGTTGGTTTATACTCAAAGACACATGAAGGATAAGGGAAGCTATAACTTCTCTTATAAATGAAAGGATTTACATGCTCGGACATCAAGATTGGAAAGTACCCATAGACTTTTTTTTTTCTTTTTTTTTTAAGGCTTTCAAGGACATAAGAAGTGAAAGTGACTCTTGATAATGTACATAATGGGCCCAGATCCCTAATGGATTCATAATCAGCTCATAAACATTCTGGCAGTTTTTAAAAGACAGTACCTTCAAGGATTAACACAGGAAGGAGACAGTAGCAATCACTAAAACCATAATCTTCATGTAGGAGACTGTACTTGACTAATGTGGACATATTTATAACTATATTTAAGGTTGGTCTGTCTTTGTCTGAATTTCTCATCTCTTTTGCCCTTCATCCCATCCTGGAATATGGGCTGTCAAAGGTGGAACTCCAGAAATGTTTGTCCTTGGCCATTTCTTCTAGTTGACTGTTTCTTGGAAGACCTCGATTTTGCCTCCATCATTCTATCTCAATGATTTCATTTAGTACATGTAAAGCATATTTTAAAAAATGACTTTTATTTAGTGTCCGTCCAAATTTAACCACAACATAGTTCCTGATGTTTAGGTTTGGTTAATCAATAAAAAAATTTATCAAATTTTATTTTTATAGCACATTTAAGGAGCAAGGAATTTCAAAGTGCTTTCATAAAAAAAAAAACACAAAGTCCTGCAACATAGAATCAGCAATGAAAACATTACATTAATTCAAGTGCCATCGTTAAATTTGTAGTTGATTACGTTTCAATTGCAACTCTAAACAGGTGGGGTTGTAGTCTGGATTTAAAGGAACTCAGTGTTACTGCTTGTCTTAGGTTAGCACATGTGATCAAGGGTTTTTACCACCTTTAGATATCAGTGGATGTCTTTCTCTGGATAATTTGCCTTTTACCTTCAAATTACCATGCAATTGTAGGTTATAAGCAAAAAAACAGTACTTTTTTTGTATACATTTATGAATTAAAATAATGTTTAATAATCCTGCAAACTTTAGTGGTTGTGAAAACACAATGGTGGTCATTATCAAAAATGTCCCGTGAACTAAGAAGCTCCCAGGATTCACATCCGCCTCCACTCAGGGTAAGTACAAAGTTCCTTGGGTCCAACATATGCTGCTGGATCTCTGTGAATCCACACTACATCTCATCACATACAGAGACATTTTCAAACAACAGCATCGCTCGTTGTTTGAAAACGAGTAATGCTTAAATGTTTAAAAATGAGAGGTCATTTTTAAAACTAAAAGCAGTAATGTGTCTCAAGTTTGGACTTTGTAAAGTTACCCACTGTGAATTTGGAGGCGGTTTCTTGTGTTTGTCAGACAAGCTGCAGAAGGCCAAAGCACAGCGCTGAGTTCGGAAAACTGCAATGTAGTCTAGGAGAGCTTCATTCAGAATAGATAAGCCAGCATAGTGTATGATTCCATATCAATATATTTTGCACACCCTGGCTCTTAAGAGTAGCAAGTTTGCTGTCAAGTTTGGATTGTTATTTTATTTTTTTTTTCCCCTGGAATGAATTTTTTCTGATTTGATCTCATATTTGACAGAAGAACACAAAATGCCAGGAAGGACGGGCACAAGGAAGAAAGAAGACACAATAAACTAAGGAACAGAGCAGAATGAATGAATGAATGAAACAAAGACAAGGGAGACAATTAAGGAAAGAAATAAACAAAGTTTGTAAAGAAGGGTACAAGGAATAAAACACAAGGAAGGAAAGGAGGACATGAAGCAAAGATCAAAAAGGGTTTATGAAAAAGATTTCAACAAAGAATGATAGAAGTAAAAGGACAATTAATTACAGAGTTCATAGTTGAGTCAAAGATTTGTAGGTAGCTGTGGAACTGAACATATCTCTGGACTAGAGACTGTTGAAATGTAAGAATTTAAAAAATAAAGTGTCTCCTCTCAAAAGAATTTTATTTCTTGCCAGCGATTAAGTCAACCTGCTCCTCTATTAAGACTGTAATAAGTATTCCAACACAACCTTGTATTGTTAATTCTAAGTTTATTTATGAATTTATCTGAACCAACAGATTTGTTGTTTTCATTGCTACTCGATGATGTGCATTCAAATGGCTTGAACATGATGCATAACAGATGGCACAGAAGCATCAGAAATATATTCATTTATGAGGGTTGGCAGGGACTTAGCAGGACAAATATTGTGGACAACTTGTCTAGTCTTTGCTCCAAAACCTGCTGACACTTGCCTCATATATCATTCATTTTACATGCAACCTCAAATATATTTTGAATGAATTTCTCCTGTCTCACACAAAGACATTTTTGGCCACTCTGTCTTGTTTTCAAAATTTCAAATAAAATAGGGGGGGTCTCATTTGTCTACGTTCTCTGTAACATTTCTATTTTGAATCACAAAAGGTTTTGCTGCGTGTGGTTTTTAATACTTTGCTCATTTGTTTATTCCTTTTGTTCTTCGAATGTATGTGTTTTTTTGTTTTTGCAGTGTAAATCATCTTGCTGAGGCACTTGTGTTGAATTGCAGGCCGTCATTGGAACATGAAGGAAGAAGCAATGAGTCAGCGGTAGCACGAGAACATTCGCTACTTTACTGTCAAGCGCCTTTATTCCAAACCTTGACCACATGACGAAAAGCTGGCAGTTGTATAATAATTCCTTGGTATTACGAACCCACTGAGACACACAAGTACTAGCAAATGTTCCCATTCGTATTACCGTTTGTTGAGTCCTTTGCCTTCATTTCCCTTACACTAAATACAACACTGAGATAAAAAAGTGATGGCGCTTTCTTCATAATTTACATAATTTGGAAGTAGAAAATACCTGAGTATTATTTACCTCAGTATAAACACATTGATTCTGTAAAGGTCTTTGGACATTGGTGAAAAAAAAACAGCATCAGGATCACATAATCTTCATGGCGTGACATTATGCTGGACGGTTTTTTGCTGTGGGTATTGTTTTCTTCAGGAGGGACGGGTAACCTGGTCAGACTTGATTATTAGAACAGAGATGAAGCTAATATTTTCAGCAAGTCTCAGCGTAACATCTGTTAGATACTGCAAGAGTGGTTGAGACTAGAGAGAAGCATCATCTTCCAGGTGAGGGGGCGACGGGGGAGTAGCAAATGAAACATACAATGCCTTAAATCAGACACAGGTTAGTGTTGTATTACAGAATGAAACCACACATAATTTAAACCCAAACTCACAACAGTGAGTCTTTGATGTCCTATCATGTCATGGATGTAATTCAGAATGTGTTACCAAAACGTAAGGCCACAACTGTTTGTGGCAATATGATATGGCATACGGACATGGTGAGGGAACACAGTTGCAAACTAGTCGACAGCTAGTTCTCCGCACCGGAGCCTGGCATGAATGTACAGGCTAATTAACATGGGGCTACCGATGACGGCGGACGAACACTTGGCTTGTTATGGTAAGTTGTTTCCCGGTCATTAGGTTATTGAGCAGCTTGAACACGAGCTTGATTGACTGCACTAAGATAGCTGGATTAACTTTAATAATTAAATGACAGTGTTCTCATTTGCAAACTGCCTGAACCACCTCTTAAAAATCTTCTGAACTTGACCCAGCTTCCTGGAGGACAACAGCACTAAACGCACACTACAATGGAACTAAAGTCAATGGCAAAACTTGGAAATCAATGTGACTGAAATGTTTTATTTTGTTTGTCTAAAGGTTTTTTGTAGCACTAGAAGCCTTTATTTACAGTATTTCGACAGAAAAAAGAGAGAGAAGTGAAGATATGCAATAAAGGTCCCACGTCCGGAAATTAAATCCTGGAAGGCTTTGTTGAAGTCTAATAGCCTTCATAGAAACCCCATATACCTTGGCGCATCGCTTGATGCACTAACTGCTAATCATGCCACTCCCTGAGGCTTAGCGACTTATCTGGCCTTAGTTTTTACATTCTGGATTTGTTTCCTTGATGGGCTAAATAACTCTGGAAATAAGGATCAAAGAGTTTTGACCGGTCCTCTAACAATGCCGATCAAGTTTTATCTCTTGAAATTCATTAGGAAATCTTGACAAGACTATGGAGCCATCAGTGCTCATGTCTGACAATTAAGCGAAAAAAAAAAAAACAAACAAAAAAAATTGTCATCTAGGAGGAAATAACCCACTGCCTCGTGCTGAATGCAAGACAATCTCTTGACCACCTCTAGGATTCTGCCTGCCCTCTGACCTCTCTTGAAGCCACGTGATTCCATCAAAAGTCTGAACAGATTTGGACGCCTTATCTTCCATCCTTTATTCCTCGTCCCCACAAGTTCGTCTCGCCTCGGGTTGGATTTGTTGGCAAATAAAAATAAAAAAAAATCCCCATTTCAAACATTGTACTTACCTGTCTCCTTAAATGTAACCACCTGTGTGTGAGTAAACAGGTGCATTACAGCCCAGGTAAGTGGATATTGATAGTCCTCCAGGCATTGTGCAAAGTGGCTGGATTGACATGTGGTATTAAAAGTGTCAGCACAGGAAGACATGGCTGTGATAAGGAGCCGGTGAGAATCATCCTCATTAAACATCAATCCCGCTTTGCTTTCAGCCTTGTTGCCCCGAGCAACACCCTGCACTGTGACACTAATGCAGCAGAATGGAAAGGGGGGGTGTGGGAGGTGGTCCAAGATTTGCTCCTTTTCTGTCACTGGAGGTAATTTGATGCCATGCTGATATAAGCAGAAATGTATTTGTTTTTAACCCTTTTTTTACAGATAGCAATAAATCATTGTGTACTCCGAGGTGCACGTGCTTGGTTATTGCAAGCACTAATATTTAAGTCCAGTCATCTGTTAAGCATTAAAAGATTAAAATATCTGTGTTACCAACAGTAGATGGAGCTGAAAGGGATTTGTTTGGGTCTTGCCTCCCTCACTGTCGCCACAAACCACACATACAGTACAGCACTCGCACATACACTAATATCGCTCGGATAAAGCACGGCGCAATCACTCAAAACTAGTTTTAATGTGTCCGTATCAGCTGTCCTTTGAGCAGCTTGTACAAGAAGAAAGCTTGGGGACCAGTGACTGACGATGCTGACTGCAGTCACTGATTTGGTTCGAAAAAGCTGCACGGAGTTGGTAGCTTGACTGCCTCCCCAGCGCCGTGCAAACTATTGAGTTCAGGTGGATGGAATGTGATAGTTTTCCACCAGTTCAGTTCAAAATGCCTTTTAAGTCAGCTGTTTGGAGCACTACAACACAACAGCTTCATTCTGGTTTATTACAAAACCTTCAATTACATATATTGAAACTTGGAAATTATTTAAAGGTGGTACAAAATGAAATATGACACAAGGGGAAAAAATATGGAAAAAGTGTCGAAGTTCATTAAAGTGTCTTCTAACATGTTCTTAATTATGTATGCAGCTTGAAGAAATTACTGGTTGTGAACAAGTTGAGGAAAATTTTCATAGTCTGAAGCTTTTAATGTAGGATGCTTTGTAAATTTAAAATGATATGCAAATATTACCTGTAAATAAATCTCAGTATTTTACTGCCATTTCGCTGCCATGTTCTAAAACACTTTATTCCAAGTGTTACTGACTTAATGAATAATGTACAGTGATCAAACTGTTACATAAACAAAAAAATCTACAACCCATTTTTATCCACCCCTGCTCCCACACACAGGTCTAGTGCATGTAAATGTAAAGCATTAAGCTACCAATTCAAGATATGTCGCAACAATAATAGGGTTCACGCTGAGGAACACTGAATAAGAGTGGGTTACTTATGCGTCTCACATTTGTCAGTATGAGATGAGCACTGAGACGTGCTGTGCATTGCAGTCTTGGGGTTGCAGCCGCACGAAGCGTTTTTTACCATCTTTTGTTTAGGGTAAGGATTTGAAGTGCAGGGAGGGACATCTCTGCATTCTGGATAAGGGGAATGTAGTTTCAAAAACTAGTGGTAAAAGGCTGATTGAAATTCATGCCACTGCTGCTGAAATTTATGCATCCCAC
The DNA here is from genome assembly GCA_010277075.1 of Poeciliopsis retropinna. Taxonomy (NCBI): domain Eukaryota; kingdom Metazoa; phylum Chordata; class Actinopteri; order Cyprinodontiformes; family Poeciliidae; genus Poeciliopsis; species Poeciliopsis retropinna. The sequence goes on from VMRM01000016.1 coordinate 10,563,500, forward strand.
TCCTAAAATGATTTTTTTTTTTTTCCTTTTTCTTTTTTTGCTTTGCACACACATAGAATACATAAGTTGGATATTTTACCAGAAGCCTCTGATAATCTGCTGTTTTTATTTATAGTTGAAAACAAAAAATGTTTTGGTCTACATAATGTGTAACATGAACACTGTGATGGCGTAAAATGCAAGGCTGCAAAAGTATGTTTCTCAGCCACAGTACTTAGTATTCAGCCCATTTTGGTTTTGATTTTTTTTTTTTTTTTTTTATAGTGTTTTACTACCTCACAGAATTAAAACAGATCATTTTAAGATTTGCATCATTCCATTGACAGAACCTGCCTACAACTTTGGTAATTTCATTTTCTTGTTTTATTGTGAAGCAATTGCACAAACAATAATTGGCAAGTTGGGATCCGGGGCCTTGCTCAGGGACACATCAACCATGTGGCAACGGGAAGCTGCAACTGAATCCACAACTTTCAGCTTGCAAGAAAACTACACTTCCCTCTGAGTCGCAGTTGCTCAGAGGGAAGAAAGTTAGTGGACAAGGATCATAGTGCAAAAATATTGTATCTAAATACTCCGAGCAGAGAAAAGTTACACCAGTAGATGAAACTGTCCAAAACGAATATCCTCTATAGACAGTGGGGGAACAGAGGTGAGCTGTGTCGTACTTTACTTGTTTTTAACATCCATATTTTGCATGTGGGCACAATCATGTTCTGTACTGTGTGTGTTATGGAAACAAGTGCTGCACAGCAGAAGCTATAATGTAATTTCGATAGTTTCGACAGACATAAGGCGCCCTGGGTCACGATGCGAGTGGAGGTGGATCTAGAAAGTTTTACCCTCCTGTCAAAACGTTAGGATGGCATTTTATGAAATAATATTATACTTCTTTAGGTGTATGGGCAGAAAAAAAATAAATATTAGATCTTAAAATTTAATATGAGGCATCTTGACAGCCTGTTAGATGTGTGTATTGTTTGACTGGGTCACCAATAAACACACTGATAAATGAATTCGTCATTCTGTTTGAATTACTGAGAAATCAATACATTTGAGGCATCACCACGTAGTGTAAACAGACAAAGTAATCACACTTAGCTCGAATATCTTCTTTGCTCGTTTTATTTAAGGAAGTGCCTCCGTTGTGTTTTGAGGCATTCATCCATGCCTGCATGCACCAGAGATTAAAGTTGAGCTATGCAGCTGTAACTCCTCTCAATTCTGGAATTAGCCTCATGAGGAGTGATGGGGTGGCCTGAATCCCCAAGGATGACTCGTGGCACATCTACTCCCTCATATATATTTTTTTCTGCCCATGGTCAAAACAGTCTCTTTTTTTCTGGCCTTGATCATAGTAATGAAATGAACTAGCAGCATAGGCATTGTGGTTCACACAAAATGTACATCTCTGTCCACCACAAGCTGTAAAATGATGGAATATTTTCTTTTCTGATTGTTAGTAGCGCCGTGCGTTGCTTTGTGCTCTGATGTTGACGTGTGTACCAACAACTTGCGGAAATCTTCACCTTTCATAAAAGCATTGCGCCGTTGAACTAAAATCACCTGAAGAGGACTATTTGATTCAACATGGTTTTATAATTACCATAATTTCTGAAATACCCTTCCTGCGTAAAGCTGCAACAAGTCAACAGGCCTATACAGAACATTTGAGATAAAGAGCTGCATTGCAAGTTGTTTGTTTGCTTGTACAAGCAGGGTTGTTCTGCACTTTGTGGTTGAACAAATAAAACAGGACTAAGGAAATGGTAAATAGAAAGCACAAGTGGATGAATGTGTCTCTTCTCATTGTAAAGTTTGGCAATCATTCTGTCAGTCCAAGACATTATAGACTTATACACCACGCATAGGTGTATAAGTGAACCCTGATGATCCAATCGTGCATGAAAATCTATTTGAGTTGACGTAAAATGATCAAATGATGACAAAGTATCCTTTTCCCATAGATTAACACATCACACTGGTCTTTGCTTTACATGTGATGGGCGTTAACATTGTATATACTTGATCATCTCTTTCGATTTGTCTTCAAAAAGCTGTTATTTCATTAAACATAAAGCCATATGGAACTTTTAGGACATCTCAAAATCTTTTTGGAGTTCTGTTCAGACAACTGTGTTTGAAATAGTATCAAGAAAACTGCTAATGTTATAACTACCTTTTTTTTTATGCTTTCGTCTAGTTCAGAACACTGCAACCTCCTCTTGTACCTTTGGTTCTCCCCGATAAATCTTACCAAAAACAAAACAAAACAAAAATGAATACTCCTGTCTTGTTTGCAGTGAAAGATTTTTAAATTTTGCTTTCTTTGCATGAAAGGAAGCGAATTGGCAGGCAAACGGTTCAGGTTAACAAACTCATCAGAGCATGTGATTTGGACCAAAGTAAATGAAGTAAAGGCACAAAAAACCCTGAGAGACACTGAAGCAGTTAGCATGAAGGGGTTCTCTGCTATGAGATCTAAGTAGTACAGAATGAAGGTAAATGTACGATGTGTAGTTGGGTGTGGTAGGGGTGGAGTGTGAGGAAAAGGGTTTTCTCTGAGGGTTTCTAGACTTGTCAGTAAATATCCATCCAATAATTTTCAGTCAATCTGAAAGAAAATATGTGAAAGCTTGTAGTATTTTGTCTTCTTGCGATGTTTGCTGCAAAGAATAATAATAATAAAAAAAACTTAAGAAGAAATGTCAATTCTTCAAAAAAGCGAGGTAACACTTGATTTGACGGGTTGTGAATAAGACTGTCATGACACCGTCATAAACATGACATAACGCCTGTCATGAACGAGTATGTCGTCGTGAATATTTATGACTATTGTCATAAAGTGCCATCCAATAAATCATGACACTTTTAATACACAGTTGACATTCAAAATGTCTTATGACAACTTGACATTAACCATGAAATCATGATCTGACATGAATTTGTTATAAAAGTATTACTGATTAAACTTTAGCTTTAACAACATAAAGCTACATAATTTTTAAAGTTTAAGGTTACTAACGGAGAGCTAATGTGGATTTAGTCTTAATTGTGAGCCAAATATCTGACATCCAAGTGGCTTATGTTCTATATTTCAACCATCTGAGAGAGAAGACCCAACTGTGCTCAGCCCTAACAGATCCTGGTCAGTGGAACAGCAGAGAGATCCTCTATTCTCTATAATGAATGTAGTGTGGCGAGCCCAGTGCCATTCTGTTCTGAAAGCGTTATTAGGAGCTCTTTGCTTTATGTACTTATGTGCTGCCCATTTTCGCTGACAATAAGCAGTATTGGATCAGAGCTGGAAACAGTCTCCCTTATCTTGCCCAATATTACCAACAGCAAAATCCTTCTGTTGCTTTTGTCAAACGTACACTTTCATTCATCTCAGAGCTACTCTTATGATTTAAAAAATAAATAAAATAAATCAGCAATTAATTGAATTATAATTCATTTGTAAGCTATTTGCCTCAGGGCTAACCTCCACTCTGATATAACATCCCCGCGAGTCGTTATCGTTATTCTCCAGTCTATTCCAATCTAGAAAAGATCAGAAGAGACCAACGTATTAAAGCAAAAATAAATAACGATTAGAGGGAAAACTTCTTATTCTACACACAGCGTTTGAACAATATGTCATCTGACAAATGCCTGTGTGGGTAAAATTCCATTTACAACATGCAGGTTGTGTCATGTAATCCGAGAAATTCAGACAAATAGTGGTATCACATTTTCTTCTAGTTTCTCTCTCCGTGTCTTTCTGCACCGTTCAGTTTTATTGGCAAAGCAGATATTCATACCAGTGGTGAGCTGAGCTTTGTTGAATGCAACACTCTGCCGTTATTGCATTATGCTAGAAAATGTGTTTCAGAGCCCAGCATCTCCACTGTCGCACACGGTAAGGAAGAGCAACAAAGATGGTATTTATTTATTTATTTTCATTTCAGCTTTTCCTGCTACCCATTTTAACTCACAGTTGCATTGCCAAAAAAATGTCATTTTGTAATTTTGTCAGTCTGAAATAATTTTTAAGCATCAAATAAGATGTTCTGCTCAGCTACTCAGTACGTCAGCAGCCTTTTTTACCAAATACATTTTCACTCTTAGTGTGCTAATTTCTTGGATGAATACTTATTATTTTTGAGTAAAAACATGTTTTGTGGTTTTTGAATACACTTCAAAAAAAATTAATTTACAGTACTGTATGATGATTGTTTTTTTTTTTTTTTTTTTACATTTACGAGACTTCACATTTAAATGAAAATCTATTATCTACAACTTACAAAACAATTGGAAAAAGAAATAACTTTTTTGAAATCCTACCTCTGGCATTAGAAAAGCTAAGCGGGGGGGATCTGCTCTGACGGTTTTAGGGCATATTGAAATCTTGCCGGATCCTGTGTTAATGCGCCTTTAGAAGCACATACACTTCTCTTTTGATGGTCTCTGCAGTCTGCTACACCGGTACAGTGTAGTCTCAGGATTGATTTTAATCAGGGCTGTCATCAGATCAATGGAAGTTTATTACCCCCAGAAGGAGCAGTGGCAGTGAAGCTCTGCCCTCTAGGAGGTAGACTTTCAACAGTCATCATCATCTGAGGTTGCAATAGCCCAAAGGGAGCGTCTCTGTGTGGGCATTGAGGATTAATTTGTTTTTATTGTGCGCTCTAAATCTCATTGTTATGTCTCTGAAATGCGACATTTTGTACGGCGCCGGCGTCGCGGTGGAGCATTACAAACACATTACTTCAGAGCATTTTTTGTTGTTTGCCAAGTGCAAGGAGATGTGGTCAGGAGTGGCAAGACACAAAAACAAAACGAAACAAAAAAAAAAAAACTAAAAAGGAGGGAACTGCATGACATAGCGCGGTTATTTATTTTCACTTACAGTCCACTCAACCTGATGGAAAAGTCTGTTTCTCACACGACGTCTGGCTTGTGCGTGCGCTGGGGGTTCTTTTGATAAACAACCAACGCAGAGGTGCTTACTGCGCAGTGCGGTACATTATAGCCATTTAGAGAGACCCTTGGAGCCCACTCCCCTGCTGCTCCTGTTGCTCGCCGGTTTTCGGTTGCCCAGGTGACTAGCGCATGGCTGTGATTAATTGCACTTTGTTAATAAGCAATTCCTCCCAACAACTAGAACAGGAGAGCGCTCCGTGCATGCGCTGGCAGCCGAGCTACATTCGCATGGTCAGCGTTGCCAAGCCTTTAGGCCTCCATGCTGTTGTACGTTGCAATATTCACCTGAGGGTTAAACAATTACAAATAAGAGAGATTTTCCTCTAATACCCTTTTCATCTTTCACTGTCTCTAACGCTAGCTAGTATTTGTCCAGTGATGAATGAGGAGAATGCAATACTGTTCTCACTAACCCAATGTCCTGATTACAAACAATTATTCATCGTTACTTATAATAATAAAAGGGTAATGGGTCCTCATAAATCTACTTAGTTATACTTTCATTCACTCCCACAGGGAGAATTGCTACTGGGCCCACTGGGGGAGGCAGGCAAGACTACACTGCCATGCAAAAGTAGAACTTGTTTTTTCCACTTTTTACCTTCATATAAGCACAAAAATGCAAGATACAAATGGTTAAAAATTTATAATTGGACCATTAACTTGCAACAGAGACAAAAAAAATAAGAGTTGATTGGATGATGTGTGGAAATGAAACCAGGGTTGTACTACAAATACTTCATACTGTAAATACAGTATATTTCACCTTTAAGTCTAATTAATGTAAACAAACAAACAGAATGGATAATTTTGATGAAATGAGAATCAGGCAACAAGATTGACAAAATTGCTCTTTGTAGATGCTGTCCATCCAATCCGATTGAGACTGAGGTATTTAGCAAACTGGAATGAGTGATAAACTCACTCTGTTTCAGTCACTTGTCAGATTTTTATTTCCACAACATTGCAAAAACCCTTTTCCACTTTTCTTCCATTAAAGAAACCAGAATAAAATGCATGTTTACTTGAATTCGTTCCTGAAAGTTCAAAGGGATAGAAATGCACAAGTTGGTCAGTGATCAAGTTCAGCAAGTATAACTGGCTGCATTCAAGCTTGCTCTGTCGTATTATGAGAATCCAATTATTCTTCATTAAATAGTGCCGATGATAAGTCTTTTAATGTGATTAGCGTGTTGCGGACGTAAGTATCCAAACATTAAGTCGGAAAATCTTTTGAGTTTATCGGTAAACACAAGCAGATCTAAAGTACGAGCCCAACAGGTTCTGATTGGAGGAGCAGGATGGCTTTGATGAGATTAAAGGACTGTGTGCTATCAGATTATGAAGGATAATTAACAAGATAATGTTAAGTCATCTGTAGCAAGACTGATGCTTTCAATTACATCCAAGCACTGGTGAAACGTCTGATTACCGTATAGTAGAAGAAAACCCCTTTCAGCTGCAATGTCACCAGATTGGAAAATGCAGAAATGGAAAGCACTATGAAGGACCTTCGAAGGGATGTGCTCAGAGGGGGAATCTTGATCAGATGCCGCAATTATCTAAAAAAATTCCTGAAAAATAATTGGTAAAGATCCCATGCAGATGGACTGGTTCTTGATTAACTGAGATGTGGAAACGGCAGGTTGTATTGACATTAATTTAGGAGTATCAGAGTAAAAAGTACCTAAAAGAAAAACACCAGAATTTTTTGATTTTTATTTACATTTTAAAAACCATACATCATCCTTCCACCTCACAATACTTTAAAACAAGACTGCAACCATTCCCAAATAATAATAAAAAAAGACTATCCTTTAACTTGGGGATGGGATTTTTGTCAGCAATCAAAGACAACTTGTGATTCCGTGTTTTTTTTTGTTTTTGTTTTTTTTTCCCCCTTCTTCTCCCCTTCATCCTCTGAGCTTTCTCGACTTCCAAGACTGGAACAAAGCCACTGGCTTTTTTTTTTTTTTGTTAAGCAACATTACATAAGTGTCTGAAGGAACAGCGGGAGAGATAGAAAACATGAAGACAAAAAGAGGGCCGATGCTTTCTGCAATGGGGGGAGAGAAAAAAAAAATCATGAATATATTATAATCCTTTGTAAATGACTTATTATGTGTCTTTGTAAAACAGCGACAAAATGATTAGTGGGCCATTTAAACTGTCTCCCTCTCTATCCAGCTCGCACGCTGATGCTCCAGCTCACTAACGCACAAACATTCCTCTGTAAGCCCAGCCATGACTGCCAGGAAACACTCAACATTGGATGGACCTGAGTGTTTATTATAAGGACGACGTAGGGGGAAGGGGCTGTTTGGGGAGAAACATATAAATTTGAGTGCAAATGAAGGAGAATGTTGGTGTTGAGAGCAAAAGGATGGAGGATGGCTGATAGTAATTTGTGTGTCAGATGATGCACTGCATGTCTGGTCTGCAAGGACAGGTTGACATAAAAAAAAAAATAATAAATGTGGGTGTGGCTAGTTGGGGGGCGGGTGCAGAAGAAGGTGAGGTTATGATGAGGGGGGTCAGCAGTCGGTGTCATAATACGGTAAGTGAGCCGCTTGGTTGAACCGCACACAGTGTCAAACACACATTTTGTTCTGCTTCATCTATCATTGTCGGTTCGGTAACTTTCACAGATTCTCAAACGCAACGCCGGGCCTCTTCTCCACCGGGGCAGGGCTTGCTCATGCGTTCACATGAATACACTAATAGGCGTCAATGACATAAATCCATCAATATCATGAAACAGGCCTGCACTGATTTCTCTCTGACACCCAGGAAGATACATACTGCACGCACACGAACGCACACACACACACGCACACACCTTGCTGCACCTGCCTTTGGCTGGCCCATTAACCATGTTGAGAGGGAGGAAAGTCAGGGGCAGTGGAGTGTCTCTTACTTCAACAATCAATCATACATTAGCCAGACAGCATATCCAACTGAGCAAGCTGCCAAACAGACAGGGGGAAGTGAGGAGGAAATTACTACCTAACACCAGGGGGCACATGCAGAAATGTGTTTAGGTTTGAAACTACTATGTGTCTGCGACTGGGAAGAAAAAAAAAAAAAAAAAGCGTGTCTGCTCTTTGCGGCTCTGCATGGAGTTTTCTTTTATACGTCCCACTTATAGCTATAGTTATAATCCGAATCAGTCAGTGTATAATATTAGAATATGTCTGTCTTTAAATGTAAGAATAGTAGTCTCTATTAATACACATTAGATTTTTAAAATTAAAACATAAACTTAAGAAAAAATTAAATAAACTGTTGACGTAGAGACAAATTAGGAAAGTTAAACGGGATTTTCCAGCTTTCGCTGCCACTTGCAAGGTGGCTTACATTAAGCACTACGGTTGCTTCAAAAAACGTTGCATGTATTGAAAGTCTCAACACGTTGCCTCATGACGGAAACCCTGGAACTTACCGAAACATCGTCTTTTTTTTCTTTTTACATCAGCTTTACATTAAATTCCAGCATTGTCTAGAGTAAAATATGAAAATTTCAGTTTGACAGAAGAGAACGATGGTGTTTTAAGAAAACATTAAATGTAGTTTCATAGCTCAATATTGACCCTTTTTTTCCCATCTTTTATACTGCATAGTCATGATATAGTAGCAAGGTAATGATTTTAAATTTCTGAAATCTCAGCATAAAATGCTATGGACAGAACAAAATAAAATACATTTTGTATCTTCATTTTTAGTTCCCAAGAGTGAACTGGCGTAGCATACTGCTGAAGGACTGATGAGAGCATATGTCCTAATCCTTCACAGTTGTAATGTTAAAAAAAAACTTGTGTGTTTTCTGTCATTACAGTTAAGCTTCAAGAGGTTAAGTGGACCTGGAGGAGACCGCGTCAGGAAAAAAGTACATGCTTTCACCTTTTGTTTGCTCAGCGGTTTCTTTTACTTTTCCTGCGAAGTAAAAGAAACCGCAGTCAGCGCCACACATGGCAATTTATGCGCCAAGAAAAATTCAGGACTCATGTTTGATGCTCTGTTTCCTGAAGTTTGGAAGTATTAATAAAACATAAATAAATATAATTTTTTTTTCTCTAAATTATAAGCAGAATTTCAAAAGGATAGCGACAGGAAGCTGTGGAATTTAATTTGCTAAAACAAACATGTGACAAATGGTGTGAGCAAGCAAAATGAGGAAAAGCTCAGACAGTCATAGAAGTGTTTGGAAAATAAAGACGACGGAAGTCAATCTGAAGAAGTTAGCAGCAAACTTGGGAAGCCTGATGAATGGAGTTTTGACATGGCTGACTGGTTTAATGTGATTGGATTCTGCAGTGAAATAAAGAGATCTCATCTGGTTGTAATGAATTAACATAAGCATGCTACATATCTATGCCAGGGTCTGTGATGGCCTTTCTGTCAAACTCAAACTCATATCTCTACATTGATAAGGATAGGCGGCTGAAAGTAAATTGGGTCATTTGAAACTGCTCTTGAAAACTTCAGTGGTCGACAAAAATATTTGTAGCACTTGAAACTGTTCATATTTGTCAAACTTAAGTATACTTTTCTGAAATTTCTTTTGTGTAAAACCACATTGTGAAGCAAGACAGAAATAAAGGGTAATGTAGATTTTTTTTACCAATTTTGTTTAGAAATAACATTTTGAGAGGGTGTGGAACAAGATGGCGGAGGGAATAGGTGCTTTGTCAGCTAGCTCTCCAGAGTCGGTTAAGAAATGCCCACAACAAAATTATTACTCGATAGATAAAACTAAGGCATGAGTGGGATAAGCAAGAAAAGAAGCCGGAAAAACAATAAAAAGCAAGACAGAACTGAAGAGCTGCCTGTAACGGAAGAAATATCCAAACACGAAGCTAACGAGCACGAAGAACCAGCAGAGACAATGGAAGAACGCGATTGCACGGAGACGCTGCAAAATGGGCTCGCAGCCATCAGATGTGATATTAAAACCCTTAAACAAGAGCTGTGCCGGGAGCTGGCCGTGTTTAAGGACGAGCTGAAGAAAGAAATGAAGGAAGAAATAATAAATCTTCGACAAGAAATAGACAGGAAGATGTCCGAGAATGACCGGGAGCTACAGGCACAGCGAGCGAACATTAGCGAGGCACAGACACGCATAGCGGAGGTGGAAGATGGATGCTAACGAGGTGCTAACGAAGATGGTGGAACAAGCACAGCGAATGCAGGGAAAACTAACCGATCTCGAAGGGAGATCGAGGAGAAACAATATACGAATCTTCGGCTTACCAGAAGACGTATAAGGGAGATCCACAGTTAAATTTCTGGAGCAACTTTTTAAGAAGGAACTCGAACTACCGGAGGGGACCAATCTCCAGATTCAACGAGCCCTCACCCCAAAACCGAACCCAAATGCAGCACCGAGGTCAGTCGTTGTTAACTTTCTACAATTCGAGACCAAAGAAATGATCCTGAAGAAAGCCTGGCAGAAAAAGATTAAAGTAACAGGTAAACAAATTTACTTCGACCACGACTACCCGACCGAGATTGTCCAGAAACGAAAGGCACATACTGGCATTAAAAAAATATTGAAGGAGAAAGGAATACGTTTCCAGACACCACTGGCCAAAATACGGATACACTGGGAGAACGGAACGAAGACATGCGACAGCGCTACTACAGCAGCGCAGGACATGAAGGAAAGGGGTTACACTGTCGCTGAACCGGGAGGAGAGGAGCCGCGGGATGGCAGCGAGTGAAGGGGAAAGAACGGGAACAGGACGCGGCACATCGAGTGAGAGAAAAACTACACAGCTTCCAATGGAAACCTTAAAATGTTTTGCTTACAGAAGAAGTCGACTCTGCGGAAAAAGAGGTATGGACACGAAAAAAAAACAGACTAAGTTATAAAACATGGCATTTTTACATGCCAATGTCAAGGAAACAATGACTGGCTGAAGAAGAGACTAGCAGAGAAAGAAATCATTCAGGCTTTTTATTTCACAGGATTCAATTAAAACCCACTGGGAGAGGGTGAAATCTTTTAAGTTGGACATGTCTAGATGGAGTGGTACCCCACAGGATGGGAGTAGTACTAGATCTAGGGAGGGGCCCTTAGTAGAAGTGAGGATCTCCTCTCCACCCACCAACAGGGGCTTGGGAAAGAAGGATACCCCTTGTTTTGAAAGTCCGTTGGATTTTAGGTTTACGTTTGGTTAGCAAAAGTTCATGCTGGTTCTGTTTTGAGTTGCTTGGGAGCACATTTTCAGGGGCTGGAAGATCATTGCTATGACTGATGAAGATAATGTCGCTGAATGTGAATGGTCTGAATGCACTGAGTAAAAAAGAAAAGGTGATGACAAAACTGAAAAAGCACAAATTATATTCTTACAAGAGACTCATTTATTCAAGTCAGAACATGAAAAATTAAAAAAGTATGGCTACAGGAATTTATACCACAATTCATAAAAAGAGGGGCGTAGAAGAGGAGTTGCAATATTAATTCCGAATGCATTACAATTTGATTACAAAAAGGAAGTAAAAGATAAGGAAGGAAGATACATAGTATTGAAAGGAAGGATAGAAAATGAATTAATAACCTTGATAAATGTTTATGCATCCCCGGGGAGTGACAAAGACTTTTACAAGAGTCTATTTGATTTAATAGCAATAGAAACAGAAGGAATTCTAATTTGTGGAGGTGATTTAAATGTAGTTCTGAACCATCATTTGGACACGAGTCACAAAAAAAAAAATGCATTTAGCAAAATTTATAAATGTCTCATTAGAAGAGATGGGAATGATAGATGTATGGAGAAGCACGCATCCATCAAGGAAAGATTTTACGCATTACTTGGCTGCCCATGGAGTTCATTCAAGAATAGACTATTTTTTAACCAAGGCAGATGATAAACACTGAGTGAAGGAATGCAGAATAGGGGCGGCAGATGTGTCTGACCATAATCCGATTTATTTAAAGATGTGTCTAGGTAGCAGGAAACGAAATACTGTATGGAGACTGAGCGTGGGAATATTGAATAGTGAACAACAGAGAGAAAAGATAAAAGCAGAAATAAAACAATATATTGAAGAAAATAATAATGGAATAGTAGACCCAACAATATTGTGGGATGCCATGAAGGCAGCCATTAGGGGAAAGTTAATAGCTTAAACTGCACATGATAAAATAATTAAATTACAGAAATACAAGGCAAACACGGAGACTTAGGGAATTAGAGCAGGAATATCAGAAAACAAAAGATCCAAAGGTATACCAAGAAATCAAGATAGTTAAAACCAAAATAAATGACTTATTAATAGGGGAGATTGAAAAAAGGAACATATTTCTGAAACAGAATTACTACGAAGCAGGTTCAAGGGCAGCTAAACTGCTGGCTAAACGTATACACAAACAGCAAACACTTAATGCAATAAATAAAATTAGAAATCCCTACACAGGTGAACTAACAACTAATACAGAGGAAATAGAGGGCATTTTTTGAGAATATTACGAGAAACTGTATACAAAACCTGAATTTGCACATGAGGAGGAAATGAGAACCTTTTTAAGCGCATTAGATCTACCAACAATTGGCAAATTACAAAATGAGATACTGACATCAGCAATCACAATAGAGGAAGTGAAAGAGGCAATAAATTCACTAAAAAATAATAAATCGCCAGGCAGTGATGGGTACCCGGCAGAGTGGTACAAGATTTTTAAAGAAGAGTTGGCGCCAATACTTACAACCTCTTTCAATTGGACACTCAATAACAACAAAATACCTCCATCATGGAGTGAAGCCATCATCTCGGTCATCCCAAAACAAGGAAAAGGAATACTGTAGTAATTATAGACCAATCTCATTATTAAATGTAGATTATAAGATCTACACAACCATTATCTCTAATAGATTAAATACCTTTGTAACAGAATTGATAGATCATCAAGCTGGATTTATGAGCGGACATCAAACACATTATAATATTAGAAGAGTACTGCATATAGTAGATCAAGCGCAGCAGAAAAAACAAAGCACCATACTAGTAAGTGTCAACTCAGAAAAAGCATTTGATTTGGTAAATTAGATGTTTCTATATAAAGCATTGGAACAATTTGGATTCAGCAACAAATCAATACAGTGTATAAAAGCATTATATCATCAACCCACAGCGAGAATCAAAATAAACGGAAGCCTGACTGACAAATTTAACATACAAAGATCAACCAGACAGGGATGCTGTCTATCACCTACACTGTTCGCCCTTTTTGTAGAGCCTTTGGCACAGGCAGTATGACAAGATGATAAAATTAAGGGAGTTATAGTAAATGGAGAGGAACACAAATAGGGCTTTTTGCAGACAATGTAATAACCTTCCTTGAACAGCCAAATGAATCGCTACCAGTGTTGATGAATCTCTTTGGAAAGTATGGTTATCTTTCGAGATATAAAATTAATGTAAGCAAAACACAAATTCTAACACTCAATTACAATCCATCAAAAGAAATTCAGGAATCATTTCCCATTAAATGGAATATGAAGGAAATTAAATACCTAGGAATTAACATTACTAAAGAGTTATCTACACTGTTCAAAGCAAATTACGATAAAATAACCCAAGAGATACTAAAAGATATAGATAGATGGACTACTTTGCCCTTGGATTTGAACTCAAGAATTGAAACTATTAAAATGAATGTACAAGCAAAACTTTTATATTTGTTCCAGTCATTACCGATAGAGGTCCCTCAATCTCAATTTGATATCTGGGACAAGATAATATCGAGATTCATTTGGGGTGGCAAAAAACCTAGAGTTAAAAACAAAACTCTTCAGCTACCAAAAGACAAAGTGGGTATGGGCCTCCCAAGATTAAGGGAGTACTTCTGTGCAGCTCAGCTCGGACATGTTATATGCTGGTGCTCACCAGACTACATAGCTAAGTGGAAAGACATGGAGAAAGAGTTTGGAGGATACCCAATTCAAAGTATTATTGGGGATGAAGATAGATATGAGAAGATCAAGAAATACATGGATCCAATTACAATGTTTACACTGGAAGTATGGTTCAAAACATTGAAAAAACACAGGATAAAGAAAGAAATGAAAGTACTCAGGTGGGTAGCATATGATAGTGATTTCAAACCAGCAATGTATGACAAGGGGTTCAAAAATGGATAGGCAGGGGGTCACAGGATGGTATACCCTTCAGAAAAACGGGGAGCTGGAGAGTTTCCAAAAAATGAAGGACAAGTATAATTTAGATAAACATGAATTTTACAGATACCTGCAATTGAGAGACTATTACAGGACAGAAATCAGGTGGGATCCCTCTGTGGAAGTGAATGGTGTGATTGGAGTTGTGCTAAATTCATTCAGCGGAACAAAAATTAAAATTATCTCTACTCTATATCAAAAACTGATGATGAATAAACATTCAATTAAGTATATAAAAGAAAAGTGGGAATCAGAGCTTAACATGACAATTTCAGATGAAGATTGGTTAGATATGTGGAAAACACATCGGACGTCCACCAATTCACGGATATGGAGGGAGTTCGCATGGAAGAACCTAATACAATTTTTCATCATTCTTGAAAATCAAGAATAAATATAAGGACACAAACAGTGGGTGTTGGCGGAATTGTGGATCACTGAACGCAGATCTTTCACATATATTTTGGAACTGTCCTAAAGTTGTTCAATTTTGGAAAAATGTACATGAAGCTGTGAAGAATATTTTGGGATATGATATTCCTTTGAGTAGCATGGTACTATACCTTTGCAACTTTAACAATACCAAAGTAAGGGTAAAAGACAGGTATCTGATTAAGATAATGTTAATAGCTGGCAAGAAAGCTATCACGAGGAAATGGGGAACGGCAGACCCTCCCTGTCAGGATCAATGGACTGGAATAGTAGAAGAAATCTACATCATGGAAAAACTGACACACCGATTGAGACTTCAGCAACCACAAATGGAAGAAAAGTGGACCAAATGGACTACATTCAAGGCAAAAGATAGCGACGAAAACAGAGAAAGAACTAGGCTAATTAGATGAAACAAAGGTCATATAGAGGAATAGCTCCCAAACAAAAGTTTTATTTTTATGTTATGTTGAATGTGATGTGTTCATGTACACTGTGTATGTAAACAAATGTGAAAAATACCAATAAACAGTTAAATGATAAAAAAAAAAGAAATAACATTTTGAAAAGTTTGGCTTGCTTATGCAACGCTTTGTACACTTTGTATGGCAACGCTTTGCATAGCCACCCTTTGATTCCAAAAGTGAGCGAGACATCGACTCGCCGATCCACAACTCCAGGATCTACAGCAGGGACATCAGAATGTCACTAATACTGGACGTATGATGACAAAAAGATGGAAGGTATTACACTCTGAGGAGGGAGAAGAGCAAATATTAGGGGGAACTATATGTATTTTGAAATACCGCAGACCATTGGCAGCAGGAAAGGAATACATGTAACGCCATAACCAAGTGTCCCGTAGAGTAATATATAAGGTGTGTGTGTGTGACAACAGGATGTTCATATAAATATGTGGACATATTGGTGCAACATGTGCTTGCCAGATATTGAAATCAGTGAAAGCTAATGACTTATCAACCTCTTGAATCGATTCGCTGTGAGCCCAGAAAATGCAGTTCAACTAACGGATTGCTCAATACTTTTGGGTATGATTCCTCAAGAGTTTAGGCATTTTCTTTTATGTTCTGAGCGAGACTTTAAAACAAAACAATGCAAGTTCATTGACCAGTCACTGTCAGCTCTCACAAGTACTTAGAGATTAAGAGATGCAAAATAGGCTTTTAAACAGAATGTGAAAAGAGGCTCTTTTGTCTAAAAATATATTGGAACATCTGAGCATGTGAACACGCGGCATTGCAAAATGACAAAGATGCTAATGTCTCTGAATAGATATCATTAGTGACAGAGCTGTTCCCACATATTTTTGAGACAACCTGTGACTCTTATCTGAATTTGTAAATGGCCTGTACTTGTATTAAAGTTGAACTCTTGCAGAAAACTCCCAACACTTTTTATACTGCATTCAGTCATTCACGCACAGATGAATGATGAGTTTCAGTGATTTTTGTGCAAAAAAAATCAAAGTTGAAATAATTTAATGAACACAAAATCCAATGAATCTGAGTGCATAATCTTCTTTGGTTGGACTTCATACTGTCAGGACCCTGGATTGTTTTCATTTGTTTTGGGGTTTAGATTATTTCATTCTAGCCCACTTGTCATTGTGTTCCATAGTGTCTTATTTTTCATTTTACCTCAGTTCACTCCTTTTTTAAGTTATTCTCGTTCTTTATGGGGTTTTTTTTTCTGTCTTGTGATTCTTCAGTGTTAGATTCATCCTTTTTTCTCCTGTGTACGCTGCTCTCTCCACTCACACCTGCAATCAGTTAGCCAATCAGTCCAGGTCCATTGTTCCAGGATTCACTCTCTCAGTATTTAAACTCATCTCCTTCTCTCCTGGCTTGTTCCTCCCACTAAATCCTGTTACTTTCCCATTTCACCTGGCTAGGTTCTTCAGCCCTTTGTTTTTTGTTCTGCTCTGTCTCCCTGTAATCCCAGGTTTTTCTTTCCTTCTTCATTTTTTATTAAGACTTCATCATCACCTCGCTGTCTCCGCCTGGCTGGATTTGGGTCCTCCACCATAACCTACGTGGTGCCACATACTACCTGAATATATGTACATAAAATAATTTGTGTTTCGCTTTTAAGCAGACGTTAAATTAAGCAGAGGTGGTTCATGCAGGTTTTACACGATCCTTGGAATGTCCAGAAAATACAAGATATTTGCAACCTTGGCTTCATTAACAATGAATATGGACTGAGGCAAATTTGCCGCAATATTTATTTGTCATACATTTTAACCCGGCGCGTATAAATCGTACATGCATTCATCTGAAAAAAATTGTATGCATCATTGGAGTTTGATAATAATACAAAAAGTGGTTGAGGTGGGGTCTGAGTTTTTGAGGAGACACATGGAAAAAAAAAACACACTGGAAGAAAACTGGTTAGAAGCTGCAAAATACCTTAGTTCTGCACCCAGTCTGGCTGAGCTTAAGCCTTCTAGCAAAAAGTAATGGTCAAAAGTAAACTTCTTTCAATTATTTCCTTCACACAACTTTTTAAAACCTTGGACTTAAATACGGCTCAGATCCCATCAATGATATCTCTACTTTTGAACAATATGAACTGTTCTTGCGAGTCCCACATTTACAACCTTATTGCAAAATTATACCCACAAAAGAGAAAAGAAAAACAAAACAAAAAAAACACATTTGAAACACTATCTACTTACTGTCATCAACTGGAATAAAGTTAATTCTTCATGAAGTCGACTGCCATGTGACCTTTATTTGAACTTTTTCTTTTTTCGCATTTGTGTGGTGTAATCAAAGTTCTGAAAACTGCTTAAGCAGCACCTTATCCACACTCTGGCCACATAAATATGCTACATTCTCATTTCACGTACATATTCATGATGCAATGAACACAGCATGTGTTGCATTGTGTATGTTCAACATGTTTTTTTTTTTTGGTTTTTTTTTCTGGATCAATGAAGTGCTGGCTGTGATTCTTTTTTTAATCTCTGCTATTAACAAACTTAACATGCAATAGATGTGACTTTATTACAGACTCAAGTTGAGTCAAAGTAGCCATTTTCTTTGAGGAAAGGTTACACATACAGAGAAGCTGTACGGGCGTTATTATCTCAACATGCGCTCAAAATAAACTGCATGTTTTACCATTTATGTAACACACTGAGCAACCAGCAGCTGAAGGCATGGTTCCAAGACTACATATTCATTCTCCCGAACCAGAATAAGCTGAAAAGCATTTAAATGTACATGAGTAGCATTAATGATAATAGCGTCTGTTCACATATCTCAGCTTTATTTTTTTTGTCCTCCCTCCCCACTTTTCTTCTCGCACACATCCACAGAAAGACCTGGGACTAAGGGCCTTGCCCTTTTACCTTTTAGTGTTTGCAGTGCTTATTGGAGCGTGCTGTCTTTACATTTGCAGAGCTCTTAACAATGGCCTCAGCAAAAATCCCATTTAGTTAAGAGCCCCTAGAAGACCTGTCTTGAGGCTAAAAATGGAGCAGCTGAGCGTCAAAGCAGAGCGAGCGCAGAGAAAAGAAGAGGAGCTGGAAAGCAGCGTGCGGATGGTGCCTTCTTTGTATTTACTGATGAAACCTGGGACACGCTTTTCCGCACAGTCATCTCAACTCGCAACAATTCCTGAAATCGTTAGGTCTTTGACTGAACATTTTCCTAAGAGAATATGTTCTCAACAACTATGAGTTTACCACCTTCTTTCTCAAAACGTCCCTGCCACCCCCCACCCCAAAAAAAAAACAACAAAAAAGCAAAACCCAAACAATAAATAATAAATTACTCACCACTCCAACTCCAGTCCAACTCTCTCCATCCCCTAAAAAACAGGCAATCTTCCCCTCATCTTGATTCCCCTGTTGGTATTGTCAAAATGATGGAAATAGCAGCAATTCCTCAGTGAGTGCAGCTCTCTAATGGTGATGTTTTTTTTTTTTTTTCTGCTGGCATGAAATCGCTAACTTATCTCCTGGAGGGTAAGATCAACCGTCATCACTACTGTCAGGCCAGGTTTTATTCATTGCCTCCATCTGCCCACCTTGTTGTGATGGAGTGCAACAAAGCCTCGTATTTTATGTGCTGTAATGAAGATCAAATATGACAAACTTGTTTATATGTTTATGCCTCAGCCAAGCTGCAAACACGTAGGATCGACTTTTTTTTTTTTTCCCCAATGTTCTTTTTGCAACTAAAAAAAAGTACTGCTCTTCAAAAGGTCACCCTGTGAGAGTTTTTACTTTGATAAATGATTACCTTTTAGAAATCTTTTTGTTCTTTTAAATTTAGGGCTTGATGGAGAGCTTAGATTTTGTATTCGTCACCCGAAATAGCTTGTTTCTTCACAGATACCACAATATAATATAAATAACTAATACCTGTCAGAAGGTAACGGGAAAATAATAGTCAGGATGGCTAAAATCCTCGGTGATGCTTCTGGTTTTACTCTGTACTGTGATGGTTTTGGGCTGCTTTGTTAATGTAATACATGCTGGAATAAATAGAACCGTGAAATTCTGCTTTCTACCAGAAAATCTAGAACGAGAATGACCAGTCTTCAGGTTTTCACGTACGGCAGCCAAACCAGCCTCTGAATAGCTAAAACAAAAGACAAAGTCATGTATGGGAGAATTACTTTTTACAAAACGACAAATGATGTTGGTTTAGATAGACTTTTGCCATTAATATACAGGCAAACATTTTATTTTTTTTGTCATCAGTGTACGCGGTACTACAGGGGGTCACAAAAGAATGCTTATGACTAAATGGATAACATAAAAACATCTGGAAAAAGCAACAACCTACGAGAGCTGCAGTCCTCTACCTGTCAACGTGTTTCCCCTGTCAAACCCGTCAAGTCCTTACTGAATTATTTTTCAACTTTGAGCACAAGATGTTTGCTTGCTGCCTAATATCTCACCCACCTCTATGTGGCAAGGTAACGGATAATCACAGACCATCCCTTTACTTGTCAGCAATCGTAATGTTGTATTGTACTGATGTTTTCAAAGTTTTTTTTATGGCTGCTTAAAGTATCATCTTATTTTAAAGTATTCATTTATGACCAGCAGAGTTTTAAAATGGTAAACCAAAAGATATTGGCACTTGCACATACTAACATGATTTAAGAGACAATTTCTTAAATTCCAATGACTCTGTGCCTTGTTCAACTTGTTATGACGGCAGAAAGGAATGGCTGGATTTTCTTTTTTTCAGCAAATAACAATATATTCTTGGGCACCACAAGGCAGCCTTCCTTGCCAAGGGCAAGGTGGGGTTAAATCATAGCTTTTTTTCTTCTTTCTTTTTCTTGAACCTGTTTAGCCTACAGTCAGTCATGATGGATGGGCCAACAAAGTGTGGTCTGCTGTGGGCTTCAGCTACTCTTAAATGTATGGGCAAATGGGAGGGAGGTGGAGAGCAGACAGAGAGATGGGATTGAGGGACTAGGGCAGATTTATGAGAAGAAGGCTGAATGTAGCTGATAGATGCCCATGAAGAGGGGCCAGACTGAAGTCATACACCAGCTGAAGATGACCAGAAAGAATTTTCACTGTAGGTGGGCTAAGAGCAAGGCAGTCGTCATCTGGCAATTTATCACCGTCAGTCAGGAGGAAAGGAGTGTCTACTGTTGATGATGAGGATGGAAAGGTAAAGATGCCTCGAACACAAGACTAGAAAATGCCACTTGTGATGGCAGTAAGTTGTTGCACATATGGAACATGGCTGCTCTGTGATGGCTTTGTTAGCCATTACAGCTGAACATCAGCTGTAATGGTTAATTCAATATGACTGGGGAAAAAAAAAAAAAAACATGAGTAGGAACTGGCATATAATTAAGAGCAGACCAAGATCACACTGCATGAAGACAAATATTCATAAGTTTATTCTCCTGTTCTTTCACTTTATTAATGTGAAAGAACAGGAGTTGCTTGAGGTTTGCTTTTTATTTTGTGTTCCTTTGTCTCTTTCTCTGATCAGTCATCTTGTTTCTGCTTTATTTTAGTTCAGTCCTTTTTGGATTCTAGTTTATTTTTTGTCTCTATTTATTTTTGTTACTCTACGTTAACTGTGTTCCTTATATCTAGTTTTTCTTTGGTATTTTCTAGTCCTCTGTGAACTCTCTCTTGTCCTTTGTGCCACTTTTTCACTCTCTCTCTCTCTCCTCTATCTGCCTTCTGTTCTCTCCGCTCACACCTGCAGGGCCGTGCAGAGACCTTTGGAGGGGCACGGGCTCAAAGTTAAAAAGGCACACAGCGGAAGCAGACATGTCAGATCAACATTGCAATTAGGTGAAGTATTGATGAACCAAGCAGATATTCGGGACTTACACACTTAGACTCTCGCCAAAAATCGTTGTACCAAATCATGTTGTGTATCATTTAAGGTGTAAAATAGCAAAATAATTTGCCACTCTTCGCTGCCATTGACACTCTGCTTGAACGCCTGGTTGGGACCCGTAATGAATTATGGGATGCGGTGGACCCTGAAGGATACAGAAGGATACCTCCAAATTTAGGAAAAATAAGGACGCATTGGAAGGAGTCTTCGAATTCGGACAGGCCTTGTCGCCACGCTATGACGTAATCGGCCTACAAATCCGTCCTTCGAAGGATGAATTTATTACCTGTGAATTCAGACACAGCTAATAACAGTGTGGTTGTTGGAGGACTGTTCACTTCCTCCTGGGGGCGGAGCCGGCGTCATGTCAATTCTGTGTGTTTCAGTTCAGTTAGAAAATAAAAAAGGCGACTTAAACACCAACTCTGACAAACCATCAGTAGAGCGGGAGCTAATCTATAACAGCTATCACTTAATAATTACAAAATAAGCATCAGGCCATAAAATCATAAAACTGTTATCGACTGGATATTCAGGTTTTTTTTTTTGCGTGTGTGTGGCAATATTAGTATTACTATTAATATTATTAAAAATCAATAACATAATAATATTAAATCATAATAACTTCATGTTATTCCGTTCTTACTATCATTATCAATAGTAATAATAATTATCAATATAAATAATACTAATTATTATTATTTAATATATTGATAATGATTATTATTCCTGTTATTGACAATAATTGTTATGATTTATTAGAATCATTTTAGTATAGTACTTAGCAATATAATAATTACTATATTACTAAGTATCATATTAATTATATGTTATATAATTAATTGGATTTTGAGTAACATACTAATATATTAATATCCATATTATTCCATCATCCATCTATTATGTAATGTGCACACAATATTTTTGTACTGTGGGAGGAAGCCAGAGAGCCGGACAGAACCCACTCATGCTCATGGAGAACATGATTACACCGGGGTAAACCCCAACGTACAAGCACCAAGATGGGGGGGCAACAAGTATGCCCACTCCTGCCTGACGCCTCTCACCATGGGCAACTTCAGAGTGGAAGTATGTCCAGCCTCTCTCAAGGAGACTGTTTCCATAACTGGAGCCATGCACCCAGAACTGGAACCTCTCAACCTCAGACACCAGCTCTGGCTCCGTTCCCACCAGAGAGGTGACATTCCACGTCCCAAGAGCCGAAATGGGTTTCTTCCGCGGAGTGTCTGGACTCTCCCTTAGAAATAGGGTGAGAAGCTCGGTCATCTGGGAGGGACTCAGAGTAGAGCCACTGCTCCTTCACGTTGAGAGGAGCCAGTCGAGGTGGCTCGGGCATCTCCCTGGTGAGGTGTTCTGGGCACGTCCCAACGGGAGGAGACCCCGGGGAAGACCTAAAACATGCTTGAGGGACTATGTCTATCGGCTGCCCCTTACAAAAAATCCCATGAAAATCACATGTGATCACATGTGATTTCACCACGAAACGTTCCAAAATCACACGTATACATGTGCTTTCACATGCGATTCACATATTCACATGAAAAAGTTGTGTGAACCACATGTGTGGTTTTCATGTGGTCCCATGTGATGACATGTGAATTTTTTTGTAAGGGTGGCTTTGGAACGCATTGGGATTCCCACAGAGGACATGGAACAAGTGGCTGGGGAGAGGGAAGTCTGGATCTCCCTCTTAAGTTGCTACCACCTTGATCCCCCCGGATAACCGGAAGAAAATGGATGGATGAAATGGATGGACAGTTGTAATTACAACTCCCTTACACATTTTATCAGGTTCTTTTTTTTACTGTTCATTAACATATCCATCCATATCCATATCCCTGTGTCCATGTTTTTTTTTGTTTTTTTTTAGGAAAGATTGGAAAAATTCTTACCTAGGACAGTGGTCTCTTCAGGGGTACTTACTGTCTCCTAATGCCGTTTTTCCTGACCAAGATCTCTGCCATACTAAAAATCAGGAGGAGCGTGACACATGTAACATGCTGTCAGTCAAAATGCGGTATAGCAAGCATCTTCAGAGTGACGTCTGGGCAGACGTTTGCTCCTTACAGCGCGACGTCTTTCCTCTTCAGAGCCGGGTAAGATTGGTCTTTGGACCTTGGAAGGTTCGCAAAGATTGGTGAAATTGTCCCAAGCAGGGGAAGTTTCTTCTTTGAGATTAGAAATACTGTTCCTTAGGATAGATCTCTCTTGATGGGTCCAATCTTCTAATGCCGCTTTGTCAGAGCAGAAGTTGAGTTTTCACACTCAACTGTCTTTTTATCACAAACTTCCCCAGCTGGGGGAAGTTTGTTCTTTGGGAAAATTAGAGAAATTGTTCCCTAGGAGGGCAGTCTCTATATGGGTATTATCTTCTAATCCCTTATTCGTCAAAGCAGAAGTTGAGTTTTCAGACTGAACTCTGAAAACTCACACAAGGGCCTGATAATTCACAGTAAACTGTCCCAGGTGAGGAAATTTGTTCTTTGAAAAGATTGGAGAAATCGTTCCCTACTACAGTCGTCTCTTCAAGAGTATTGTCTTCTGAAAACTCACAGCAAACTTTAGTTTTCCCCGGAGAAGGATTGAAAAGATAAGCATCGAAAACATTGTATTCAGTGCAGTCGTCCTGAGAGCTACTAATTTCCAACTTGATATGAGGAAGTAGTTTGTTGAAAACTTGTCTCACTCCTGTGGTGATCAAATATCCAGCACCAAAAGTCAGGGGAAAAAACATGGAAATCCTTCCATTCTATAATGGAAGGATTTCTTCCATTGTAGAAATCCTTCCAAAAACACAGAGCTATGGGTCAAAGAGCTGCTTGTCGACTAGCTGATGTTTTGAGATGGAAGCATTTATAACCCTAGATGTTCTGTGATCTATGACATAGATCTGTGTCATAGACAGTGAGGTCATAGCTGCAATGAGCTCACTGTAGTTCTGGGGTAATGTCTTGCTTCTGATCGTTGCTATGGAAACGGTCAGATAGTTCTGCATTACTAACTATTAACCCTTTGCAACTGGGTCACTTAATCATTTGAGGCAAATGATTAATCATGACGGACGTTAGAAGTGAATATTTCAGGAGGCTCAGGTTTAAAACAGGGATTTTAATAGTTCATATTAAGTTTAGATTGACAATGGTGTATTAAAACCATTCATTTAAGTAGAGCTTTTTTTAATCATTCTATCAGGTTTAAAATTTTAACAAGTTTAAAAATGAAGAAAATATTTATACATTGATATAAATGTATAAATATTTGATAGTTAGAGGCACAGATCCGACCTCCTCCTCACCATGGACCTGATGTCTGAACAACATGGAGGCAGAGAAACTGAGTTATTATTAGACTGAGGGCAGCCAGACTAGTTTGTTTTGATCAATTATTATATTTAGCTAAATATTATTGCTGAGGGGCACAAACAGTCCTTCTGACATATAGATAAAAAAAAGAGAAAAAAAAACAACTTAAAAAGGCAATAGGTGCATGAAGAATAAAGGGGACAGGGGCTCAAGCCCCTTTTGCCCCCCACCCCTCTGGACGTGCCTGCACACCCGTAATTGTTTACCCAATCAGCCCAGTTTCATTGTTCCACATTCACCCTCCCAGTATTTTAGCACTTCTGCTGCCGTCACTCTTTGCTGGTTCCTCCCGTTAATTGCTGTTAGATCCTTGTTACTTCCCCAGATTTTGTTGCTGGCTTTTTTTTCTGGATTCCTGTTTTTGTTTTGCTCTTGCTCCCTGTGCTCCCATGACTTTTGTACGTTTTTTGTCTTTATTTCTCCATTAAATCTTTGAACATGATCCACTGATCATGTCTGCATTCTGGGTCCGCCAACAAACATTACATGGCACTTGGATTCAATTAGGTTCACTGATGAATATGTTTGTAAACATTCCAAAGCATTCAGTGTATGTTGTTGCAACACCTTATGTTTTTATGTAGAAGCTCAATGTAAGAATCCATTAAACATATCACTAATAATTCATATGTTGATGTAAATAGAGGCAGGCTTACTTTAACCAGGCCAGTTGGATGCTTTTCTGTGCATAGTCCATTATATAGTAAAGGATTTTAGATTAAAATAAAGACATTATGGAGGAAAAGAAGCAGAGCTGATAAAACTCTACCTCCATGATAAATACAGAATAGTGGCATTTGCAGCACTACTCCCATGAAAATGACTTTAACTGTATTTTGACCTCTTCAATGCATCGTTCTCAATAAATTGTCACATCGTGTCAGTATGTCAGTACAGCAGGTCCCTTTCAAGCGCTACTCCACCATCCTGACAACACAACCCATTATTCTCACCCTTATGGGCATTTAAGATCAAAGCATAAGACCTTGACCATCAATAATTCAGTTGGATACTGTAGAGTGTTGTTCCCCTAAACCTGACCTTCAAACACAGTAAGGCACTGACTGAAGATGTTTGGCAAGCACTACATTTTATATTTAAATATATGTTTATTTCACAAACGGTCAGTGAATGTCACTGGATAATGTATGGGTTGTAAATGTGTCAGTTCTCCACAGAGTCTAAGAAAACCTTTATTTATTTTTTTTAACATAGAAAAATTTCTCTTGATATCAAAACTGACTTTGATCTGTTTTCTTTGATCCCTTGGTCCAACAAGTGTCTTTGTAGATTCCCAGTCATTCTATAAGCTTGGGTAGAAACCAATTGAATTTATTTATTTTATTTTGCTTCAGCTCTTGAAGACATTTCATATGCCTCCTCTTCCTCAGATCGAAGTGACTGGAATGGTGGCCTAGATAATATGAGATTTGAGAGCAGTGAGATGCAGTGAGGTTGGGGACTGCTAAGACACTGAATCCTTTGGAATCAGCTATGTAGGCACACTGACCGGTGCAGCAATTGGGCAAATTTCAATTTTGACCATAAAAAGATTTAAATCATACAGAAAACAATAGAAAAGTTAAGTGGACAACTTCATTTTCTTTGGTCACTTTTTGTATTTTACTTGTTATGATGCCTACCCTTGATGGAGACATTTTGAAGCCGCTTATACCCCTTTAAAATCTTATGAACTGGAATATATTATTGCACATATCCCCTTACTTATTGTATACATTGAAAAAGCAAAAAAAGACCGTTCATATTTTATTAAAGCTACTTGTCTACTCTGATGCTTGATGTGATTTAATAGTCTATTAAGCAAATTGGATCCTAACTCCAGTTAACCTTTTTGTAGAGAAAAGTTGGTCTAGAAAATATTCTCAGCCAGCCTGACCACAAGGTAGACCTGAAATGCAGAAAAACACGGTTGTACGGTTTTTATCAATTTGACTTAGTCAAAGTCAGGACTTAGATCTCACTGAAATGTTGTGGCATGAACATGAAACGGGCCTTTCATGCTCAAAAACTCTTCAGTTCGGATGAAACAGAAGAATTCAGCAAACATAAGTTGCATAAAATTTGTTCAGGCCAATATCGCGGACTCTTTGTCAATTATCACAAATGCATGATGGGAGTTTGAATCTGCCATGCATACTAAGAAAAGTTATTTTTTTGTTTCTTTGTTTTTAATGAAAGTTATTTTACATTTACAGAAAAAAATGTTTTAAGTAAGCAGATGTTGTAAGTAGAAGAAAACAACAATCCTTTAAAGATGGAAAAAGGAGAGAGGAGCAGCCATGGTGGAGTTTTGTAGATGGTAACAGTGTCATAATTGTCACATTTGATCCCGGAGGAAGACTGGTTAGCTTTACAGGCCACTTCTATTTTCATGTTCCTACCCCTTAGTGAATATAACAGACTGGCAAATATATACAGGTAAATATATCCCCAACTATATATTTTCCTGGCTTCAGACAATCACATGCATGATGTGGAGCCATACACGTAATCATACTTCAGGCAAATGCAAAGGAATTATTTTATGCTCAGATGTGTTTATGCTTAGGTTTGCCTCAGAACGGCATCTGCACAGAAAAACACATTGTTCTGCCTTGATCCGAAATCTAGGCTCTCGAAAACATGGATGAGAATTGGCATTAAAGTGTTACAGTTTATTTCTGATCAAATCTGGCACAGAGGCAAGATTCGATCATAGCCGGAGAATAAACCCCAGAGGCAACTAATAAATGCGGGCATTCAAACAGCTGATGCATCGTAGACTGCAAACTAATCCTCAGGGGCTGAAAGAAAGAAAAAAAAAATACAACTCAAGCGAAATACCAGTTTGAAAAGATAAAAAATAATAATACATTTGGGAGGCCGAATTTAAATGGACTTCCAGGTTTACCCCATCATGTCAATGGGAAGAAAAACAAAGTTCAGTCCAGATCGCATGTTCTTTGATTCGCAGGAAGCAAATCAAACTTGCCATTGTTCTGCCATTTAGCCGAGGCTAAATTAATCAAACGCGGGCAATGCAATTTTCTGACAAGACGCACATTTTAAATTACAGAGAAGGCAAACAGGAAAATTACAGTTGCTCTGATTAGGAAGCTACCGGTGGAGATGTAGAGATACATAGGACCTTTGGACCTTTTCTTTCAGAGGGGATTAGTACAGACTAATGGTAAGAGTGAGACATGCAGGTTTCCTAAGCATACTGAATTTTCAAACCTCTTTTTAAACGTTTCACATTTTGTCAATTTAGAGCCACTAAATTTAATACGTTTTATTAAGATTTGGGGTTTCAATGCTGATTATGTCATTCTAACATTTGAAAAATCGTATCCCTATTTTTTGCCGCCCTGGATAAATGTTTATCTGCGTTGCCTTACTGGAAGAGAAAGTTTGACACCATTCCCTAGTCTTTTGCAACCTAACATGTTTTCCTCCACGCTTACCCTTAATCTAGGTCCATACGTTTTCCCCATCAATTGTGCAGTAAGATATCTCTCATGACTCGGTGGTTTTGATTATTTGATTGTAGTTTAATCCTAGTGCACTATTTGACCCTTGTGCTCTTTTTAAATTTCTTTCTCTTTTCCTTCTCAGGTGAAACTGTTCATCTCAAACCCGAGTCGAGTCCTGGCAGCTTAGCGGTCCTTCACACGGTCTTTGGTGCATCGATCACAAATGACTGCCATCTGCTGCTTATCAACGATCGCAGTGTCCGGCTGTGGGACATTACCATTTTGACGGTTTGTGACTTTAAGCCCCACAGGAGCTTAGCTCAGTTATTTTCCACAACCTTGAGGTTGAGGTGATTCCTTCTTTGAACCTATGGGTCTCCAGTTTGTATTCCGCACAGATATTTAGATTGCTGTATTGGCTACTTTGTTATAGTGTTTCTAGCATTCCTTTGTTCTGCCCTGTTGCTGTAAGATGCTGGATTGTTTCATGGGTCTCTTTGCACAACCTGTACCTGGAGTCTTGCCTGTTGTGGTACAGTCTCAAACCCAGAACATAAGCAACAGACCTTACGGAGATGCTATCTGGAGCTGATGAGAGAGAGCCATCATTCAGAATGACACAAGTCCTTATATTTTATTAGGTGAAAATATAAGCAGAGAGGAAAATATAATTCCCTGAAAAGCAACATGAACAACATATTTCAGCTGACATAGACACTCATGGGGAAAGAAATGAGTTTTTGGAGACATGTCCTGTGGTCTGATGAAACAAAAACCAAAGTGTTTAGCAATAAAAACTATTGGTATATTACTAAGAAAAATGGGGAATTAGAACCCCTTCCCAGTGTAAAATGCAGCTGGGCAACATCATCCAAATAGATAATGACCCAACAATAGGTGACATTTTTCACATTCTACTCTAAGAGGCTTATGAGAGAATACCCAAAATGTTTGATGTAAGCAGTTTACCATTCTATCAAAACCATAAGGAAAGGTAAACTTCCAAATTTAGAACAATACAAAAAAAAAAAAAAAAAATCAATATTTGACACGATCAGGCACTGGTGGACGCAGGGACTGAACAGAAAATCCAAAAACAGGTATTTATTAGGAAATAACTTGTTCTAGTCAGACAGGCCAGGGTCAAAACCAGGGAATCCAAATAGGGGTCAGGCGGTTCCTGATAGCCAGATCAGCTAGACAGGGGATCAGAGTCAACGGGTCCAAAATCCAGGTCAAACGGGTGTCCGATCTCAGGGTCAGGAGAGACAGGGGGTCGAAGCCAGGAGGTCCTTTCCAGCGGGGAGAGTCAGAAATCGGGAACAGGGCAGGCAACTAGGCAGAGACAGACAGGTTAGTTACAGGGTGGTTAGATCCAGTTCTTACAGCAGGTCTGAAGGTGTTACCGCTGAGGGTTTGACAACAATCTGACGCCGTGCAGGAGGAAGTTCCGTCCTTATATGGCCGCAGCTGAGGATCAGGATGATGATGTTCAGGTGCGAGTGGTCACTGCTCAGCAGCAGCCGTGACAATATTATTCTTTTATATTGTATTTAGCAAGCAGAAATCATATTGATCATCAATACCAGGCATAAAATAGGAAAAGAAAAGTTTAGTCTGAGGTTATCTATTTTTATACAGTGTAAAAAAATGTTTCTGGATGCTTGTTTGTTTGGATGTTAAATTATGAATGGTCTATTTTAATTTCAGAGGCTTCTGTTTTCATGCTTCGATCTGGAGTCTTACCCTAAAACTGAAAACAAAGATTCCCAGAGCTCCTCCTGCACATTGATGCACATATTTGTGTTTGATTTCTTAAAAAGAAAAAAAGGAAAAAAATCATAACAATGTGCTCAAGTGTTTATTAAACTAAAGCAAAAGATTTTCCAAATGTTTTGTTTTATTTTGCTCTCTATTTTTACTTTTTTTCTCATTTGGCCAGTTTAACTTCTTGCCTCACAGAACAGCTCTGTTTCCAAGACATTTTTTTTCTGTTTGCAAACACCCACACAAAAAATTATAGTATCTACAAGTATTACTCACAAAAATAATAGTATGATCTTAAAACTTTTGCGTCACCTCTAACCTCTTAAGGCTGTTTTCAGACAAACAATACCTATATGGAGGACAGCAAAAAATCTAATATTGTTGAGTACGTCATATTTGTAATCCGTTTTTTGAGTAATCAAATTCAAAAAAAGTTATGAGACTGTTATCACCCTGGTTAAAATACGTTAATGACAATGACACAGTTTTAATTTGTGCTCATAGTGAAGTGTCATTCACTGTCAAAATAATTATGGAAAAGTTCACCCAGGTTGTACCAACAGTGTCCAGGAAGAAAGCAATAGCCAAGTCTGCAAATCTAAAACACTACAAAAGTTACCATCAACAAGTGTGACCACCTTTGTTAAAATCAAGAATGGTGGTGTGGCGATGACATGTATGTGAAATGTTCTCTCCTCATTTTTCTTACATAAAATAACTTAAATTGTGCCCAGTGTAGTTGTCAGTGTTTGGGGTTTCTTTATTTTTAAGAAATCCAAATTTGAAGCATGTGCTTGAAAACAATTAGCGGCTTACCTAAGCAAAAACCTTTGTTTGCAGCATTTACGCAATCTTTGTTTGGCATAGTGCTGCAAAATAATTGGATGTAGTTCAGGACAAATGTTGCCTTTAAGTGATTACGCTATCCTGAGAGATTGTCTTGCCAAAAAGACAGTGCTGACGTTTGCATACCATCTTGCACATTTGCTATGTAGAGGAGATGAAAGTCTGGCTTTTATCTGTTTTGTGCCTTTCACTTAAGGAGTTAACCTTATCAGAATAACTTTAAATTATTCATAAGAAATGATGTATTGTAAAGAGAGATTTCTATCAGTCACTAAGTGAATTAAAGGTGAAGGATTTTTCTCTTGTATCATGTATTCAGCCAACGTTCAATTTTTTTCCCACTTTTTTTTTTTTTTTCTTTTTTTTTTTACAATGTCATGTTTTAAAGCTAATAAATGAGAATGAATATCACAGTCACAGATGGTCCTACTTTTCGATCAGCCTTGTGCTTTCATTTAGTTCAGATTTGGAGATTACAAATTTCATTCCGAGTAGAGTTCTTTCAGGCAAAACTGTCACAAAAGCCTCCTAGTAGAGATATAGAAGGAGGAAAAATGGACCCTGACAGATCATATGAAGATACCACATGAAAAAAAAAAAAAAACTTTAGTGACTTGAAATTACTGTATTTTATATTTGCTCACGTACATCAAGAATTTTCCACATCTTTGATGTGTTACTGTTTTAAATCGTGCATTTATTTTGAAATTAAGTGTGTGGAAGTCTCCACAGTGTGCAAATGGCTTTTGTTACTTCTGCTGTTTTTTTTTAATAAACTGTCTCATTTTATATATTTTTTTGTATAAAATGACCTTTGTCTTCCTACGCTTGCTCGATTCAGCTCGATTCTAGTTTTGCTGCACAGCTCAGCCTTTGCTTTCTCCCATTGACTTGGATACCTCTGGTAGAACTTCAACCGGGCCAATCAGCGAACAGAAGGATAAGTTGTGAAGAATGACGTTGATTTTCTGTGCTATCTTAGCATTGTGGTCTGCCATTCAGTCGGTATTGGCCGCGTTCCAAATATTGAATAAACAGCTTGGCACTTCTCGCTCAGAAGTGGAGGATGGTTGTTTACAGCACAGGCACTTTCCAGTAGGCTACACAGTGTTGAACTGGTCCATGAGATACACTGGTAAGAGTATGGAAAGTTAGCAAACGCTATCAATTGGATATAATTTCAAACTTCAAACGAATCCATACCTAAAGCAAGCAATTGTTTGTCAACAGCGGATGGCCCAGACCTTCTGAACAAAGCAAAGCGTAGAGTAAGGGATTGGCTTGTACCAAATTAGTTTTAGTCTATAATTATGGAAAACCCCAAAGTGGTAGGACAATTACTAAGTTAATTACTCAGAAAGTAGGTCGTGCTGGCAGTTTCAGTTTTTGTTTCAACCATCCCTCAAGGGGAGTGAATCTTCATACATCCAGACAGAGACATAATGGTGATGCATCAGGAATGTTGATATTACTGTCACAATATATGTTTAAAAATAGCTTGGGAGAGCTGGCATGGCTGGTGATCAAATTGTGATACAGTGTCTGTGAAGGTATGGCACAGTGTCAACGTAACTGCAATGGAACGACGCTACCGACCCAAAGCAGCACATCTTCCGAGGAATTGAAACAAAAAGGCAGATAAACAACATTGTGATGGGGGAACAGTGTAATATCGAATAATAAATAAAAGAACTGGAACTTCATTCGAGCAATATCATTACAATTTCAAACAAGACTAGGCAGAGGAATCTATAAAACTCAAACTTCAATTTACATATAAATAAAAGTGCAGACTCAGACATAATACAGCAGCACGCTGCATCACAAAATATTTCTGCTGTCACGCAGCAGTCTTGTATCTCCAAAAGTAAAACTTTTCAAGAAATGGGATGGAGGAGGAAATATCGCCACTAAACATAAATTCATACTGTCTGGTTAAAGTTACATTGTCTTTAAAAAAAAAATAAAAATGTCAGTGAAAGCCCAGAGATATGTGAAGGTGAATCGTTAGAATTGATTTTCATAAAACAAATTAAACTAAAAATGAAATACAAGGTTTTTGCTCGAAAGCAACGATGAAATGTACAACTAAGAGCAACGCAGCTTCATTTTAAAACAAATGTATGGACTCGCCGTATGTGTCGGGTTTGATGATTAAGATCCAGACTCTGACATGCTGTAATCTGACAGATGCACAGCCTCGGTAGCTTCTATTTTCGCTCTATCATTTGCGTCTGTGCTCACTGGTGAAGTAATACGGTCCACTTTTGTCTTATAAGATGTGCACTTGAATTTCAAACAGCGCTCTGCTTTTTTTTTCCACATTATATATATATATATATATATATATATATATATATATATATATATATATATATATAACCTATAGAAGCCCCCCCAAAAAAGAAAAAAAAAAAAAAAAAATATATATATATATATATATATTTTTTTTTTTTTTTTTTATATTTTTTATATATATATATATATATATATATATATATCAAAAACAAATACAAACATCTTATTTTGAAGCAGTCACATTAGATTAGATTAGAAATAAGTACACTGGAAGCTTAAACTGGATTATTACCACCGAAGCATAGAGGAGTTGGAAATTTATTATAGCTGAATATATGGCCGCTTAGCAATCTGTCAACACTTGTGGAGCTGGGCTGAGCTGCTGTGGCTCCTCCTTCACACCCGAGCCGTCAAAAGAACCACTTGAGTTGACTAATGTACCATCACGTCTTCTCATCCTCATGCAAATATATGCAGCAAAGGCACCCCAAAGTCTCATCAGATCATCCACTGTATAGAGAATGCAAAGGGAGAAAAAAAAAAAAACAAAAAAAGATGGTGATGTGAGAATTTCGAAACTTTGAATAAGGGGGTTCATTCCCTTAAGAGAAAAAGAGTGTCACTCTTAACAAAAGTTTCCATATGCCTTGGTCATTTTCACATTTTGTCTCATTACAACCACAAATTTCAGTGGATTTTATGAGACACGACATCACTGCATTTAAAGCAGCTATACTTTTGTGCATATCTCCCTATACCAGCTTTCCACATGTATTCTGTGTGATGTGGAATCTGCGCTTTGACTGGGTCGTTCTAGAATTTAAAAAAAAATGTTGATCTATGCCATTTGTCTGTAGCTGTAACACTCTTGGGGGAAAAAAAAGCATTTCAACAGCATGATGCTCCCATCCCTGTATGTCTGTGTGAGGATTACGTATTCAGGGTTATTCCATTCAATTTTACTGAAATGGTTCCACTTCTTCACACACGCCACTTCACGACTCTCAAAACAGAGTTTAGTTCAGTCGCATACGTTTCCTTAATTTGTGCATACATTTCAATGGAGTCAATTTAAGTTCATTATGCCAACAGTTGAAAAAGTTACCTGTTTGAGAAAGTCTCATCTCATATTCAGATCTGCAGCAACATGTTTGCTTTGTCCATTGTGACAAACTACACACAGAACTTTTTTTAAATTATTTTTATTACTTTCATAAAAAATTGCCTTTCATCTCATCTCCGTTGCACAAAAGTCATACTTTTGGACGGTACCTCTTCTCTTTGATTTGACAACCCTCCAGCATGAGAACAGCCCTGCCAACAGGTTCTCACACTTGAAATGTGTTTGAATTATTTTGATTTATTTTTTATTTTTTTTTAGGTTGCTTTATTGCCTAACCTTGCGTTAACCTTCTTCATAACTTTCTCCCTGACCTGCCTGGTGTGTTCCTTGGTCATTATGACCAAGGAACACCAATGAATGCTTATTCTTTATTGTTGTCTAATAACTCCCCTGAAGGACTTCACATAATAGGTACATTCATTAAAACCAGATTACAAACAGATGGGGCTGCATTTACTTCTTAGATGACTTTGCTTTTGATCATGTTGGTTTTGATGTTGTGATATCAAAGTGAATTATTCTTTACTAAAAATAGCACGCCGCCACACTTTTAAGATTTTAATTTTAAAAAGAATTTTGAAAATCAAACTTCTTCTTTCCCACAATTTGTGCACTGTGTTGCAACTTTCGGATGACTCAATATCCGAAAGTTCAAGGAACATGGTGGGTTGTCTTTATTTTTTATCACATTAATTGTTTGCAGAAATGTTGGCGTGATGTTTCACGTGTTAGTGTCCAAATAAGGAAAATCAAGCGTGATGTTACAAAACAAAGAAAAAGCGGAATTGTCCTTTTGAGAGCTTGTGGAATTTGACATCATGTAGCTAGACTTTGCTGGCTGACGTCAGTAGAAGTAGAATATGTGTGTGTGCGTGTGAGTGTGTGTTTGCGCGAGCGGGTGGGTGCGAGCGCGCGCGCGCGCGTGTGTGCGAGAGAGAGAGAGAGAGAGGGTGAGAAAGATGGAGAATGGAGTAGGAAGAAGAGGAGGAGGAGGAGGAGGAGGGGATGGGGAGTTCCGACGTGAACGCGCCTGACGGATCCCCGGCGGAGAGGGCAGCGAGAGCGCGCATCTCCGTCCTCCGCTCATGAAGACACTGCAGGGGAGCCAGATGCCCGACTGCGAGACGCTGCCTGTGGATCCTCATCCCGAATGCCAGAGCAGGCGACACATCTCATCCCACCGCACAGAGGAGGAGGAGGAAGAAGAGGAAGAAATGGAGGAGTGAGATATAATGCTTGTTTTTTTTTTTTGTTTTTTGTTTTTTTCCTGTGATTTTATCTTTCGCGTCCAACTCGCTCCCTGTCTGTTGTTTCGGCGTCTGCTTTAAATGAAGAGCCTCTTTGGACTTGGAGTACCGGGCATCGATAGAAAAAAGAGAAAAAACCTCCCCGTTATTCCACTGCTGCTGCTTCTGCTGCTGCGGTGCCGCTTACTGTGAATTTGGAATATGTCGTGCGGCTCCCTGCACCAAACCATGGAGATTATATCACGTGGATTTACGCTTTTTTTAAACAAAACTGGACATCTACAGTAACATCATTTTTTAGTTGATCTTTTTTTTTTTTTTCTGGATTGCTTTGCCCCTCGTTTTGTCTTTTTTTTTTTGTTTTGTTTTCTGTTCTGTTCTTTCATTTGATCTGTGCCTACTTTTCTTTTTTTATGATTTCATGAATTTAGATTTTCCTTTAACCTTTTGTTCAGATTGTGTTTATTTCCATTTATACTTTATTCCCTTTCCCTTTCCTTCTTCTCTTTGGACTCGATGAAGTGGGATGCCTCACGGAGAACATTAGTGGGGCGCAGCAGCAAAACGTGAATGAATAATAATCCCCCTCTCCGTCTGAGACGTGCCATGGATGGGAAACTTAACTTATGTCCACGGAACCGATTGGGGAATAGCCTCCTCCTCAAATAACTGCTGCTGACAGCGACCAGGTAACGTGAACCTAACAGCAAAGAGAGAGAGAGAAACAAAAAAAACAAAAAAAAACTCAACTTTGTCTAGCTGGTGTGTGTTTATTTACTCTGGTCTGGACGTGCCTATTTTTGATGTCGCATCCAGCTAATAGCTTCAGCCTATTTGGATAGGGTTTTCACAAGGCATGAATCAAAGCGTCTGTTTATTTATTTATTTTAGTATGTGATGTGGAAGATGGATGACAGGTGGGACAGCTGACAGCTCAAATATTCTCAGTCCCCGAAGGAGAGAGCAGGGATTGAGCTTTAGGATTTTCGCCTCTGAAACCGACCTGGAACTTTGCGCAGTGGCCACACAGACGCATGCACGCACGCACGCACACACACACACGCACAGGCAGACACACGCACGCACCAACACAGTGTTTCCACTTTCCATTCTAGTGTTTCGAGACGCATTGGCACGCTCAACCCCCCTCCCCCCTCCTCCTCTCCATCCGCTTGGAAGACAGAAGAAGGGTTGTTGCACCCTACCTTTTTTTAAAGTTTTCCATATTAATCATAGATTTACTTTCAGCTGGTGAGAACTAATTGTTGGCAGAAGGATACATTGTTCGCGGTCTGATTACAACGATTTATTTTTATTTTTTTCCCGTGCGCAACTGTGCGCCCGTATGAGTGAGCGGGAGGCTTCCGGCGTTGAATGTTAAAGAGGATGCACGCAAGAGCATGCATGGGGAGAAAAGACGAGAGGGGGATGTGGGAGGGGGAGTTCACTGGCAGCGGATCGTGCAACAGAAAGCCCTTTGAAAGCTGCAACATCGCGGCGGGTTCAGTCTGCGCCTGCCGCAGTGCCGCGTCGTGAAGCGCCAAAGCTCCGCTCTGCCCGCGCGCACGCCGGGGCACAACTCTCCTCTCCAGAACCGCTCGCCTTCAGGAAAGCGAGCAGGTGGCTCCCGCGTGACGCTGAGCGAGAACGACAACCTGGGACGCGACGGAAAAGGGAGTGCAAAGCAGCCTCCGAGCGTCCTCTCCCTCTGTCTGTTCCTCTCCATGCCATCTGTTGAGCGTGCGTAGCGTGCGCTCTTTTCTTCACGCACCTTTTAATTCAAACTCCCATCCCCGACCACCGTCGAATCTCTGCTAAATGTTCATTTTAAAAAGAAAAAGGAAGGGAAAAAAAGGGAGTTACTCAGACGGTAGCGAGGAGCTGGATTGTGTTGTTCCTTTTAAAAATGCCATCTGTGATATGTTAAACTTTCTGCCTAAACTCGTTGTGCGGGGAGGCTGTGCGGGACGCACTGATTCGTGTGCGGCGTTTGTGCGACTCGTTTAGTTCAGACGAGCAGGTCATCAGAGTCCAGGTTTTTTTTTTTTTTTTTTTTTTTTTGCTCAAGTACCCACGTATTGTGAACTATTTTGTGACATTACAGTCACGTGGTGTGCAGTGAAAAGAGGCACAATTGTCAACATCCAACAACTAAAAATATGTGGCGAGTAGATAAGTATTCTGCCAGGGGCGCCTCCAGGAGGTTTTGCAAAGGGGCGGTTCAAAGCAGACTATGAATGTTTTTGGAGGGCAGACCAAAAACAAAAGCCATTTTTGGAGGTTTCATTTAGGTTTGCGACAAAGCTAGGATTTTCAACTCACATCTTATGGTAAATGACACAAGTCTCGTTGGGAAACTGCTACCAGTGCGGCAGATGTGCAACGCTAGTTTTCCTCCACACGCTGCCTTTTGCAGTGAGTTTAGTTTTGGTTTTGTTTCACACGTTTGCTGCGTCTTCAAATAGTACTTCTCATGGCTTTCTGTCAACAATGACCCTGAGCAAAATTTTGTTTTGGCTACAACATCAACTTAAACCCACCACAACACCACAGACCACTCTTTACAGTGAACTAGGGAGCTACTGAAGGATTTGCTTTGTTTTTGCTCAACCATCATAATGGTCCTTTGATATTGTTCATCAAATGAACTGATCCAGAGCCCTTGTAAAGCAAGTTTTACTAATTTTCTGCAACAATTCACTTGAAAAGTCTTTCCCCACAAATTATCACAAGAAGATTCACTAAACATATAGAATCGATCTCCAGTTGGCTTGAAGAACCTTTTCATGGAAAAACGCTTCATATGGCACAATAAGAATAATAAAAAACATTCCTAAGAATTTATTTTTTGCAGAACTGCACGTGAATCTTTTTGCAAAGTAAGGAAAATGTCATTTTGTGCAACGTGCCCCTTTGAGGTGGAATAGATTCTGAGCTCACTAAAGCTCCAGCATTCTCTGAAAATGATTAACAAGCGAAACTTCCAAGGCTCCTTCAAACACCGAAAAGACTCGAGATTAACGACCTTTGACGACGCAGGGATTTTCAGATTCAGCTTTGTTTAAAGTGATGGAGCCTGCGAGATCACATTTTGCACCCTTCTGATTCTATAAATGCAGCGACACAAGCATGATCCTGGGGCTTTTGCTGCAGGGAAATAGTTACAAGTTCAGCACCATGGACAAAGGCCCAAGAAGCATGAAAACACTCTAACGCTGCTGTTTATTATTAGAGAGTTTGAGTTATATTATAGACGGATGAGGGTGGGGTTTATTATTCTTAACTCCAGAAAAAGATAAAAATCTACAGTGTAGCAATAGACAAAGTTTGCTTTTTATCCATCAAAGCATGACATACAGATGATACAGCACATCTTTCAGCTCCTGTGGGTTGTTAGATTGGGTATCCATGGACTTTTTTTGTCCCCCACATCTCATCAAAGCTGTGATCAGATCAAGGTCTGGGGAAAACTGGAAGCCAACAATCATGTGATCATGAGTCACGTGATCAACAGCCGGATACTACTACTGGCAAAATCCCACGAAGAAGACAGCAGGAAGTAGTTTCCCTTGTGCTTTTAGGACAATGTGCAGGTGACTCCACTAGCGCTCCCACAGCATGGCACAGTTCATAAAAAGTCGTGTTGTC
Source organism: Poeciliopsis retropinna (assembly GCA_010277075.1). Lineage (NCBI taxonomy): Eukaryota > Metazoa > Chordata > Actinopteri > Cyprinodontiformes > Poeciliidae > Poeciliopsis > Poeciliopsis retropinna. Next base: position 10,602,217 of record VMRM01000016.1, read on the forward strand.
ATTTGAACGCGTTGAATCTGCAGCTGTTCCATAAATTCGCCAACTACAATTTGAGCCAAAACGCTGCCCACGTAGCCACAACCCAAGTACAGTGTTCTTGTCGCTCCAATGCCAACATTTCCTCTGATGGCTGATGGATAATGAGCGTCACGGCTAAAATATGAATATAACGTCATGTAACTGTTTACCTCCGCAGCTGCCATGATTTTTAATGATTTATTGTGTGCACAAGATTTGCAGACCTTTTGTGATGGAAACACAGCTGTAGCTGGGAAGGTTTCCCTTTAGAACATTACCCACAACAATCACCTTCACTATTTTTTTCTTCTTCTATCACCAAAATGTTACCTTGTTACCTAAAATATCCAACCCACTGCAAAAATATTGTTAACCACTACACATGTCAGTGGTTTTAAACATATACTTAGTAAAAATGGATAAAAGTTTTGCAGAAAAGAATGGATTTTGATGCACCTATTTAGCGACAAACATTTTAGTCTAACAATTATAACTTCTCACAAGCAATTTTATACCGTCTTCCCACATAATTAGTTCCTAGACTCAATGAATGAAGAAAACAAACATGAAACTTGAACAGAAAAAGCCTCTTTGAGTGTAAATCCCTGTTTAAGTAGTAGGAATTATTGGACTGTTCTTTAGCATGAATTACATCGTGTGCCATCTTGGCAGGTACAAAGCCTTTCATGAGAGCGGTATTTCCCTCGGCTGAATTTGTGTGTTCTATGCCAAACTGGTTGCCGACGTTGCCCACAGTGATCTCCAGAGAGTTCTTCATTTCCTTTTTTTTTTTTTTGAAGAGCAGTTTTATGCATTCTAATTTTCTTCTTCAAGTTTCTACCAAGGTCCAAAATGAAAATGGAGCACTTCATTCGTAATTCCAGCTAGCGTCTTGAAGGCTTGCGACGTGAGCCACTTTAACTTGTTGTAAGGAAAAGCCTGTGCAGGCTCAACGTCGCAAAACAGCCATAAGCAGAAATTAATTAAACCGTGAAAACATGATTATTTTTAATCTGTGTATTTGTAAAACTCTAGAAAAAGCATCGCCTATAAACCCAAGTCCTCAAAAGTGGAATGGTTTCAACTTTTAAGCTCAGTGGAACTCAGGCGAAAGAAGTTATGAAGTTAGTTCAGCATCTAGAGCACAGGACTAAATAAAGACAAATGGGTGTGGTGACTCCTGAAGGGAAAAGCCAAAACAGTGGTAGAAGGTGTAAAAAAAAAAAAAATGGTACCATTTGTAGCACATAAATTGCTGCGTATTCCTTAATTATATTATTATTATCAGTTTCATTTTAAATGTAAAAAAAAAAGAGAGACGTACTTCAAAAATAATATTTACAATGCTGAATATTAACTTTACGTTCTTGAATTTTAAGTGTCGTGCATTACTGGAAAAATATCACAGAAGCTTGGCAAAAGAAATGAAATGAGCTGTGGACTAAAGCACAGCAGGAGGGTCAAAGAGGGCTGCGAAATGGCTGTGTTATCACTGCGCCATCATTTCAGCAGCTGCTGGAAGTGCAACACACATGACAGTGTGGCACATATCAGCCGAAGATATATTAAAATGAGCCAGCTCTGTGGCAGTTTTATAAAGCCCGCAAATGTGATACTAATAACATCTTCAATATCCACCCACATGTCAAAGACCAATGCTGGCACTAAATTTGTTTTTTTTTTCTTTTTTTCATCCCTCCTCCTCTATTGCATCTCCCACTGACTTTTACCCTATAACCTCTTCCTCACCTGCATCTCTTCCTTTTTTTTAATTCCACGTCTCATTTTGGCTTGAATATTTTGTATGAAGTGCACTCATCAGCACATACACGGCAGGAGGGAGAAATCCCAGTACAAAAAAAAAAAAAGTGTCAGTGGGGAGTCAAGCTGTGTGTGTGCAGGCTGTTTAACTAGTGCATATGTACTAAGAGCCAGGCGACAGCTTGGTCCTGCCTGGATCACTGCACGCTCGCTGTGCCATTGTTCCTCTGACACCCCTCTCTTACATGTGCAAAAACACATTTCCTCCCTAACAAGCTCATCTGCCCTCCATTTTCTCCTCCTTATTATTAAGCCCCACACACCAATTGTGTCTGTCCGCTCCTCAATAAATTCTGAAAGGATGCTTCTTGTCGGGATTGACTGGAAAAAGTCATCATGCTCACTCACTCAAACTTTCCCAACGTTTGGTTGCTTTGCGGCCACAAACTTCCATGCATGTCGGTGTTTTATGTGACAAGTTATCCAACAAAAAGTCCAGAATAATTGTCAAGTGGAAGATAAATGTTTTCAAATTGCTTAACAATTGAAAAATCAGCTGACTAGTGAGAGTGGACAGAATTTTTTATTTTTATTTTTATCAGAACAACAAAGCTAACCAAACAACCTCAGCCACAATTGAACAGTTTTCTTGTCGGGATGTATGTAACCCTAACCCTAATGCAAATGCAGATATCATTTGAAATGAAAATGTATTTTCCAAAGTAACAATTTTTCAGATTTTTCTTTATAGATGTTTAAAAAAAACATTTCATATTATAGCCTGTATTTTATTTGCCACGGAGGGCCATTGAGCTTTGGTGACATTTTTGAAGAACACAGATGGAAATGCACCCAATTACAGCTAAAGCTGAATTCCATTGTAAGTTTCTCTGCCAGCTGGTACAATTTGAATGATTGAAAAAAATATATAAATAAATAAATAAAACAAAACAAAAAAATAAAATAAAATTAAATCAAAAAGGGAAGCAAATATCAAGATTAAATATACCAAAGGAGAAGAAATAGAGAATAAGCAACATTCTGGGCTGATTGTCAAATTTCATTTATAAACTTAAATACAGAATGTTGCAATTTTATATGGAACCTGAGAATACAATACGAACATAAATTTACACATTAACACAAGTGTGTGTGTCTGCAAATGAGATTCATACACATGTACATGCAACAAATTCACACACATCAGAGCATCTAGGATATTGCAAATAATTTTATTCAGAAACAGTTTTACTAACTGCCTTGCTACCACTTCACAGCTATGCACCGCATTTTGGTGGTTTATAACATAAAATATCAAGAAAACACACTGGTGTGTGTAGCCATTATATAAAGAAATGTGGAAACATTCCAGTGGCGTCTATACTTCTGCAAGGCCTTGCAGGTTTTCTTTTAATTCCATGAATGTACTGGCTTTGATGTACAGCTGTAGCTAGGATTTGTGTGTTGTTATTATTATTATTATTATTATTATTATTATTATTATTATTATTATTATTATTATTATTAAACGATGCAAGGGTATCTCATTCTGTTATTGTGGTTGACTGCATTGGTTCAAGTAACATGCACTGACAGATAGGCTTAGGATTTCTACTCACTACATCCAGATGATCTGCTGTCAACTTTCTGCAAATCAGCCATCACAGACCCAGGTCACTAGATAGCAACAGAGCAAGGGGAAGTCGGGGAAAAATTTGGGTTACGTTGAAGAAGAGGTCAGAGATGAATTGAATGAGTGAATTCTTATCTCTCTTTTTGGTTTCATATGTTGTCCCCCCCTATTCATATGCTGTGCCATGCTCCATTTGGAGCCACAGATGCCTCTATCACTGGGACAGTATTCATTTGGCATGGCCCTGGGTGACTGTGTCAATATTTGCAATGAGTGCCATTTTGGTTTGCGGCAGCTCTATAAGCATGACTGGGCACGGTTCGACACTAGCCATGAAGAAAAGTTAACAGGAAACAAAAAAAACACTTATCAAAAGCCCCACAGACCTGCTTTGTGCAATAATTAAGTCTTTTTAGCAAGAAAAATAAAAGGGACAGAGGCTTCTTGGGAGTGCATAGGTCGAGGCTGCCAGTGGGGCGGTGGGTGCGGGGAGTGGAAGTACACAAAACAAATTAATTGTCTTGAATTGCTGAGATAATTCAAATCTCTGATTAATATTGATTGTGCGCAGGATAAAAAACTGCCACAATACAAGCGCGGAGAACAGTTAATTCATTGAGTTTTTTTTTTTTTTTTTCTTCCCCTCCTCTGTTAATAAGTCTCTTTGTGCAAAGATAAACGAGAAGACTTAGCTGGGCAATGACTGTGCAATTTGAGATTGTTACTTCATGTGCTGCAAGCCGTGCAGCCTTGCGAACGGGGGAGCTCCTCGTCAGTGACTGACTGAGTCCCGGCAGTCATATTTGTTTTTTTTATGTAACGTTTTTCATAATGTGTGGCCCTCCGGGGTTGAAAAAGAGCAGGAGCTGGCAGATTGTATTGATTCAGAGCATCTAAAGTCGTTGTTTTATGGGGCCATATAGAAGGGGCCTGAGAGGATTCTTGAAGTTAACGTGTTTTCATGATTGCTTTTTCTCAGCGACCGATAGGACAAGCGCTTCCTCTTCATTCACGGCCTAGCTTTATGACTTTCCTAAAGCTCTCGTTCATTTCCCACCTTTGCCTTTTTCAATACAATACGTTACACCTTGTTCTTCTCTTCTTTTTGATTATTCCTGTTATCTACTCTGAAACATCTCTCTCTCTCTTTTTTTTTTTTTTTTTTGTACATGAACGCACACAGCATACCCATTTCACTTGAGAGAAAGGCAAGCAGCAAGCTCCACTATTTAATGTAGGGGGGCTGAAAACTCATCTGCTTTAGCAGTCTGGCCTCATTCGTCAGCAAAGTGCCCCTATTGTCACATTCATTTGGCCCCTATTTCTGTACTTTATGGGGAAGGAAGCTTTGAGTTTGCAGGTCAAAAAGCAAAAGGTTGTTCTCTGCCAAAGCAGATGGAAGGAGTCGAAAGTCCTTCATGGTGTGATTACACATGTGCAAGAGTATTCTGTTTTGGATGCTAATACAACCGCAGGATTCTCACTGGCTTTGCAACTATAGCATCAATTTGGGGGTCTTGGGTTGGAGACTGGGGGGTTGTTTAAGTTGTTTTGTAAAAGTGCCAGACATTTCAGTTGTAACTAATATGCATTCTTGTAACCTAAAACAATAATAGTCTGAAGTTAAAAAAAAGAAAAACCCCAACTAATTTATTTATTTTTTTTTTCTTTTTCAACAAAAAACTTTACATTTTCAACTAATTCTGGCACATTCACACTCATCTTTATTAACAAAATTAGGGGGAAAAACATTCATGGGAAAAGTAAGAAGTGGAGTTTATTTTAAATAAGGGCATCTCATATCCCCAAGCTGTTGCTGTGAATAAACCGTGTTCTTGGAATGTGCTCAGCTTGCCTGTTTGAATAAAAGTTGAGAGAAAAGTAATATCACTGACAATTGGAGGTAAGAAACCAATGAAAGGTTTTCTCCTTTCATCGGTTCACTGCAAAGCCATTGGCAGAATGCATGTGTAGTTACCCATGCCCGATATGTGTTTATGTGTGTGTGAGTAGTGTGTGGCTGTCAGGGGGGGAGAGGAGGAATGCTCTGCAGGTCTAGAGGCTTGTCAGGACTGCTGCTTGTGTATTTATGGAATAAGAAAAGGGGGACAGGTGGAAATCCATCCCAGAGAGATGCTGGAGTGTCTTGCAACCCGACAGGCCCTGTAAGCCTACAGTACATTATGTCTCTGCCGTAAATACTTGCTGCCATGCTTTACCTTGTGTTTCTGAATGACATGACATGAGGCTAATCAAGATGGATTTTGTGTCTTCTGGCTCTTTTTGCAAGTTCATGAACTAGCTTAAAAGCTTCATGCACCTTTTTTTTTTTAAACTTATATTTAATACAAGCCATTTAGCAATTTGCACAAATGGTATACTTGAAAAATACAAACCCTTTATGGATTATTTTTGCTAACCCAGTCTGTGTTGTCCAAACGCTACTTCGTTTGGGTGTTTGATAAATTGCACTTTGAAAATGTTAACATTGTATTGGCCCAGCTACTTCTTTTAGTTGGAAGCTATAAAAAGCTCTTACTCGGAAACTTTTAGAACGCCATGCTATCCAACTTGAATACAACCTTCAGCGGTCTGACACGTTTAATTGGTGGGCTGGTTATTACACAAAGCAGCGGAGAGCTGTTTTTGAAGTGAGGTGGAGCTCAAACTTACAGAAAACAAATTGTCCTCCTCATAACAAGCTCTGTGTTTGTCGCTTCAAAACTTATTCATGAGTGAAACATGGATCTGGAACTTAAGTAAAGTTTATGGCTTGCGTTTGTGATTGCTAAAGTAAACGCTATTGCTGTGCTTTCGCTGTTTCTACAAGTCATCCGGAGCATGATTACTTTTTTTTTTTTTTTCAGAAAGGGATTTAGTTTGCATTCTTTCATAAAGAAAACACTTAGATATAAGGGAGTGAATACTTGTCAAGCAGCAGCCCTCTTAACTTTTGATACATTATTTTACGCAGCCCATAGAAAGTGTTGTTCTCCTCGCAGATAGACTAAAACTCAAGGCATCTAATTACCTTTTATTTAATACCCTTTGATAACCCTGTCGGTGGATCAGCCAATTGGGGTTGCTATTAGATTTTGCAACCACATTGACGTGTTAGGGTGGCCGATAGTAATTCTTAAAAACAACAACAATAAAAGGGCAAACTAGCTTTAGCTGTGCAGCTTTTAATGCTGTAAAACTAAATTACTGTACTTAGAGGCAGGACTCCAATTTTTATGGGTTCACACTGAGAAAAAAAAGGTCTTTGAGAGCTCGACTGTTATTGTATCATGGATACATTGTCTAATTAGTTTCCCCAATAAACACCCTGACCGGAGGTAGCCCTCAGCCTGCATTTGCAACAATTAGACTGAAACATGAAATGAGAAGGTTGCATAGGCCAGCCATGTAATTAAACTTGGAATGAGAGGCCATGCTGCTCCTATGATGTAATGCTCCTCTCACCACCACACTGTTTCCAGGCGCTGGTTCAGTGGTCAAAGAATATGCTCTTTGTCATTGGTTTACCTTTGCTGTCAGCATGTTCAATATGTACTAATAGGCTCCTACAAACACACATCCATTGTTAAGTTGTTTAAAATCAATATAAATTAGTAGCAATAGAACAGCGAGGTTCTATAAACATTGGAGCAAGCTCTAAAAACGAGGCAGTGTACGTTATGAAAGTCTATAAATATTGTAGACGTCACCAGTTTCAAGAAGGAAAATCTTAACATACCTCAGCATAGCAACTCTATCTAGCTCCCAGTGATCCATTTGAGACTATACAACATATTCCCAAGCCAGATGGGCTATATATGCAGTCCCTTAAGGGAATTTAGGTCTCCCCCAGTTTCTGCTTCTAGTGGGATGCACCTGGAAAGCTTCCAAAGGGAATTATCCTGACCAATTGCTAAACCACAACAGCGGAGTAGCATTTCTACTTCTAGCTCCTATGGAGGATGACTGTGGTCACCTTAGCCTGATAAGACTAAACTTTGTCACTTTCAAGAGGAATCCATATATCCATATACCAGAGCTATAGGTAAGGATCACAACTTCCAGCAAACAAGACTCATCTTCCTCATTCAGCTCACATAGCATCTTATTGCTAACTTGTTGTGCCGTCCTTTGACCACCAACCTTCCTTCTTCTGATTGTGGCTTCTGTGTGACTTTTTAAACATAAGACTCAGGAGAATATAGTCTTGGATCCCTTTCGAATTTGAACAATTTATGCTAACGGGGCAAAACTTCTCTTCAAGTCAAGGGCAAGAGTGCCTAACCTATTGAAACTACACATAGCGTTGCGAGCGAGAATCCTTTTCATCCTGTAGGACTCTCTGCCGGATCAACAGGATCACAGGCGTTAGGCAGAAGAAGGCCCTCGGGGATATGAGAGTGCCAGCAGAGCGATGACTCTTACGGTTTTGACTCTGAAAAGTCATGAAGACAGAGACACTTAAGACTTTTGAGTCTGACTCAGCGCACCGTTTGTGGTACACAAGCTTCTGATAAACACTTAAGAAATAAGCAACACAAATGATATAAGGAAACTGTACTTTAGTATTTGTGTAGAAAGTTAATAATTTAGACATCTGTCAAGCTCTGCTTTGTTTACCTTCAGTCAAATTAATGGGTTATTTGTTGGTCATATCATGTTTGATTTGTACTGAACAAATTCAGTCATGCGCACAGCTTTGGTTTTGTGGCTCAGTTTGCAGGGAATACAGAAAAGACAGAATGAAAACTGCTGCTTATTGATCAAGTTCAAAAGTTTTTACTTTTTGATATATTTATTCGCCTAACGTTCATTGGGGATGCTGGAAAATACCATGATGGCACAATTTGCAGGCAGAAATTATGAGACATCACAGGTTGCTGCGGAAGCCTTTATCATTGGAAGATATTATTTTCAATGTTCTTCCCTTAAAGCACAGCATTTTTTTTTTTACGTTTTATCCCCCATAAAGCAACAGTACTGGATTATAAAAATGTGTTCTTGCAGAGCAGATGGTACAATTAGAGATAAAAGCTTTCCATGTGTGCCGAGGATTAAAACGTTGTTTTATCCATTTAAAAACAAAACCCTAATGCATCTGTATGAAACATGATATTGGTTCTCTTAGTATACAACATTAGGGGTTTATCACAAATTCTACTGCAGACATTTGTTTGTACATTTCGTCCCACGCAAAGTTAAATGTGGACTTTTATTTTTGTTTTTTTGCTACTCAACTTCCCTACAATTGAGTGTGTCTACACAGTAAATATATATTAACTCCCCTCATTGGAATCCAGAATATGCAGATAAATAACCAAGAATATTCTAGGTATGTGGTTTGCCTATTGTCAGCAGACAGAAAATTGTGTTAGAAACATGAAGCATGTTTATCAACCATAAATCTCAGTGTGTGCGCGCGTGTGTGTCTGGTGCGTTTATGGTTAACATCTGTAGCTAGTCTGGTGAAATAAAACCAGTCCTGTGCTGTAGCCAGTTTTTTAGCAGTACTATACATTAAAAGATTGCAGTTCCTTTTTCTGTTTAAACATGAGAAACTCAAATACATGCAACAGTCAAGAATGGCATCTTGAATATTCCTTTGTACTGACAGTGACTACATGAAGTTAGATGGTGTTACAATTAAGTAATTTGGTTTCTTAGTTGGTGAGCAATGCACATTCATATTCAAGAAGTAAGATCTATTGAAAAGTCATAAATAACTGATATTGATTATTCACACACATAAATATGTGTTTGAGCTTTTATTTGTGTTCATTATGATGATTTTCCACCTTCATCATTTAACATTAGAATATTACATCAGACCAATATTAGGAAAATACTAAGCGTTTTCAGCAAAAAAAAACATGGGCTTCATCAAAAGTATGTTTGATACCTGCTTAGAGCTTATTTTAAAAGGTAGAGTTAATCTGACAAGTGAGGCTTACTGAAACACATTCTAATTTATTGAATATGACTATTGATGCCATCTTAGAGCTCTGAGCCTCATTCCCTCAGATTTCTGGATATGTCTCACAAGTGTGTTTGGGTTTTTTTTTCGAAAGGTAACATTTCTTTGACTTTAGTGTCAAATACAGTATCCAATTTACCTTAAACTTTGGGCCTTGTCTTTATCCGCCATCGAAACGTGGGACATGTAACGGATATCATGGCTGGTTATTGATGGCCAAGGATTTTTGTCAAAGCCTTTGCTTGCTAGCAATGATGCAACACCTCATAGTTGTGTGATATGCTTACCATAACACAACTATTCCCAACTTCTTGCTTTACAAAATTTCGGAACTAAATTCTTTATCCATCTTATTCATGCAGATTGATATTCAATGCATTAATATAGCAATTTGTCAAGAAAGTATCACAGTTTTAAACAAGAATCTGTAAAGAATATAAAGGTTACTTCCACCCATCTTGCTAAGAGCTTGATTTAAAATATATTACCAATTTCTAACTTGACAGAGTGACGCTGTAATCCTATTTATTGGACGTAACTGACTTCCAAGCATGATCTCTAACTTAATCTCCTGTCTAATGCATATAGAGCTCTTTAGCAAGCTTGCATGTGGTTACCACACAGATATTAAAAGCAGCTGTTAGCGCCTTTCAGCTTATTCTTCGTGTACTCTGGTAAAGAAAATCCCTGGTGATGCTTAGATAGGTTTTATATCTCGCAGCCTGACAGTGTTTTAATTCCCCCCGCGATTTTGGTATCATAGCAGCCAAATCTCCTCTCTCCACACCATCAGCACCTTTTTCCCAGACCCAATTTCGCCGGTGATCCTAAAACTAGCACACTTGAAACCGCCGGGATTCGGGAAGGGATCTCTTTATGGAATAGCACCCTTCTACCTTCAAGGAACGGACCGTCTCAGAAAGAAATTAAGTGCTGTCAATCTATCTCAATCACCAGGGGAATGGAGCACGAGCGAGCCTCTAAAAGGAGATGTGTTTTTTAAATTTTTTTTCCTCTCTGTCTGCAAGGATGTATTCTTTGGAAATGGAGCAGAAATTTTGCATTCATTTCATGCATGTTACACATGAAAGTGGACTGGCAAGATTCCTATCCCATCGGATTTGTTGACATTTTTTTTTAAGACATTTGAAAATGTATTTCCTGTTTGAAAACATCTTTCTCTTTGTTTAGAGACAGTACTACTTAAAAAAGATGGTCATCACTCATTTGCTGTTTTCTCAAAAAAAAAAAAACACTTTCAGGATTTGCAATATAATGCATTTGCTATGATTGTACTGCTGCTGATAATTTCTGAAGCGTCAACATAATTGTTGTTTAAATCTAGTAGAGCGATATAAAACTAGCTTTTCAGGTTCTTTCCTCAACTTAATCTAATGCATAGGCAATTCAGCCACTTTGCACCTTTAAAATGCTTTCAAACCATTAAAAAAAGTATTTGTAAGGGTGTAAAAAGAAGAATGTGAAACTTATCTTTGTTCTTTAAGACCTTAAGCTTCTCATCCAAAAAGTGTATTCAGTTCAGAGCTTAAGAAGAATCCCAAACATTTTGGATGAAATGTAAAATATCTTCAAGAGTAAAGAAAAGTTCACTTTCCTTCACCATTGCCTCAGTTAGACAGAATCTAGATCAACCAGTATGAGGAGAAAATAGACAAAGTTTGCTGAAGTATAGCTGTAGTACTAACCAGAGCTGATTACACAACCGAAGAGCTTAACATGTGAGACATCAGCGCTTATTTTAGGGAACATTTTGACTGCTTTTGTCTGCGTTGATGAGCATTGGCTTACTGGAAAACCAGTGGGCCAGACTGTGAGCTTTAGACTTTGGACAGGAGAAGTTGATGTGACGAGAAGAAGGCCAGTGGCGTTATTAACCCCTCTCTAAGCTGAGAGGACGAGGCAATTATGACTAGTCATATGGTTCTCAAGCCGCCCAAGGGAAATGGCTCCATTGCACAGAAACGGGGTGTCAGACAGAGGAGATCTTTTACACGAGGGGTAATTACAACTTATCAACTTATAGTTGTCAGAGTAATTGCTGATAGCAGAAACCCAAGTGTCACTGCTAAAACAGCAGTCACACCCCAGTTAATGAACCTTTCACACATCATAATCTGTTGATTTAGTTTCATCTGTGTGCGTAATAGAAAAATAATTAATTGCACAGAGGAACATCACTTTGTGACATTTGATGGTACCATTATAGGCTCAGACAATAAATGGATGGACTATGCGACCACTGTGTAAACCATAGTTTTACTTGAGGTTTTGTCTCGAATCGAACGCCACATTCAATTTTCTGATTGAGCGCAGTTAAAGATTTGTTGTCAATGAAAGTTGAAAACTGTCAAATTTGTGCATTTAAAAGGTGTCTTTTCAATTCACAAAGTAATTTTTAAGCAGCCACGATACCTTGTTTAGCCATGTCAACGTTTCAACGTCACCCTTTGAGTATTTTGGTCAAGTCCAAAATGAGGTAGCGCTTCCCAAGAAAACATCGCCAAGCAGGACTCAAGCACATTGAGGCCGACTCAGTTTGAGTGGTGGCAGTCTCAGAACCCTCAGATTTTAAAGGGGTTAGCGAGTGTTTAACACTCAACCTTGCGATGGTAGATAATCTGTGCAGCTGGTTGGCTACAGGATGTGTGACAAACACACCAGAATTGCCTTGATGTATTGATTCTTGCCATTAACCTTCACTGAACAGGTCTGTTCTGAGGTGCATCCACACTGAACAGATCACTGAACTTGAGGAATGGGTGCTTTGTTCAGCTAACAAAAAAAAAAAAAAAAAAGGAGACAAGCCATTAGGAGCTGTGAGTTGTGCAGTCCTTAACTGTGCATTTGTGCAACCAATGTGCTTTAAGGGCGACACACAAAACACAACATTAATCCAATTTAGTTTGTGTTGCATAATAAAACATTAAACACCAATCAACCACAAGAGTAGCCACAAAATAAATTTAAACCTCTATAAACTATATATAAAAAAGTAGAAATCATTTTAAAAAATGTGAAATATGTCAAACAATTACACAACCTCACTTTGCATGCTTCGTTTAAAAACGGAAACTGCCACCATTTTCAGAGCGTAAAGATTTTTATTCAGGTTCCAACTGATGTTTACACCGAGATCAGGGTGCTGTAAAAATCTCGGCTTTGTGCATTTGAATCAAATATTACTATTATCATGCCTTTCATGTATCCTGTCTTTTCCGCAACATCCTTTTGCAGCAGCCGCGGTTGCTGCTTCCCCTCTTCATTGCTGCTACTGTCTCGCAGTCCACCCACGCCACCTCTCTTCTCCTTTTCTTCTATTCCAGAGTGTTAAGGCTCTGAACATGGCCCAACTTGCTCACTATATCTGATCTAATCGATACCTATTTCTCTCCCCAACACTTTTTCCATCCTTTCCTCTCGTTTCTAACTGGAGTTAGCCATGGTAGGATGATTGGAAAGTGATACATCCATTGGGTCTGTCTTATCTGGGTAAGACAGATAGATTAGCAAGGGAGAGGTGTGAGATCAGTGAAAGGACTTAGCTTTACTGCTCTGCAAGAAGGCGGAAGCACGTCCATCGGTGTAGCACACTTGGTGGAAGCCAACCTGAAGCTTACTGGATTCACTTTTGCTGCAATGTAACTATTCTTTTTAATTTTCATCCTGTGTTAAATGTTCAAATGAACAATAATGTTTATGGCTTCAACAAGCCATAACCAATCAGCAATGTCTTTCATATTAATTCCTTTGCTGACCTTAAAAACTTTCATGTTCTAATTTATTTCAAACCTCAGCGAGAGCTTAATCTCTCCCTTATCCTCTTAATTGTGCCTTTTGTCTCTCTCGGTGAACAAACATTCAACCTTGAGTGTGGAAGAATGTGGTTACATAAGAATGAAGGATACAGGGGCAAGCAAGCTTTTTTTTCTTTTTTCTTTTTTTTGCTTGAACATGAGGGTGGGTGGTGGGTCCTTCTGCTGGTTTCCAAACTACAGTGTCAAACTTTTTGTCTTTCAAATGAACCTTGTGACATGTGCTAAACAAAACATTTGTACATTTTTAATTTCATTCTTCCTCTCATCAATGGTCACAAGGTTTGTGTAGTGACTGAAAGCACAAGCTGATACAATTTTTTATTTATTTTTTTTCTGTTTCTGGCTTCTCCCTTAGAAAAGCAGAAAGCAAATGCAAATTTGTAAAGTTTCAGTGGTATTCAAAATTATTGCTATTTGTTGCTTTATTACTTTCTTGCTACCTAAACTTCGCTGAAGCACTGATTAAAAATGTGTGATTTATAAAATATAGTGTAAAACCACATTATTTTTCACTGGGTTAAGCTTTCATACTGCACACTATTACACCGCTGTACAATCCAGGAAATGTATTTGCTAATATGCCAGATTTCAGTGCATATTTTAACTTACTCCGACTGTCATAAATAATTATGCCACTTTGTATTTCCTATGCATTTTCGCCGCGTTTCCTGGCTTGGCAGATTAAGTCATCACATATTTGTTAGAAGCGGGTAAAAGTTCTAAAGAATTAGTTCTGAAAAAAAAAAAATATATATTTATTTCTTATCCCACTTGTCCTTTTTATGGATTTTATCTTTGTTGGCACTCACGCTCCCCATCTGAGGAGCCCTTTTCAAAGAGCTAATGATATTAGAGAGGCATCCACTCAATCAAGCCTGATCCTTGGTAACTAAGCAGAACCAACAAATCCCCTTTGCTTGATCAGGATCTTTATTGACACCCTTTTACATGCTGTTTTTTTAAAACAAGCCCTACATTAAATGGATTTGTAGCTTTTCAGGAACGCAGACTTGTGCTATTTTCCCCGGTATGTAATGAATCATGAATGTCAGCTGCGGTGGTGACTTTAAATGAAGAGCAATGTTCTTTTCTCTGTGTCGTTCGTTTTTTTTTTTTGTTGTTCATCTGTCACTAAACCGCATGATTTTTTGTAGTTTCTCATGGCCTTCTTGGGTCTGTTGTAAACCCGCAAAAGCACAAAAAGAAAAAAGGGGAAAAAAAACAGTATGAGACATATATCCTATATTAATGCAGTTGCTAACCTCTAAAGGTCTGTGTCCATCAAAATGAAGCCAGTGAGGCAGTGTTCTTTCTCTGTAATGTAGGCTTTATAAAATATAATTTGTGGAATGACTCGTAGTGTCTACTGTAAAAAAGAAAAAGTCTCTAATTTCCGGTAAAATCCCGGCGGCCGTGGTTGCCAGAATTTTGCACTATTTATACTGTATTTATTCTGTCACTATAATTATATGGCAACCACAGCTGCCGGTATTTTATTGCAAAGTAAAGACGTTTCTATTTTTTATTTTATGTATTTATATTTTTTTTTTACAGTGTATCTCTTACTGTTTCTGAGAGGAAACATGAACAGTTGGTACCAAAATAAATGACATACATCTGTCCATCCTCTATCTAGCACATACAGAAAGTTGAATTGCAGGATTTTTAATTTCCCTTACTTTCACAAATGATTTTGCTTTCCAACCCTCGTCCGCCAGGCATGCTGCCTTGCATGCTTTATGTGTCCTGGCGACACACCTGACTTCAATTGAATACTGACTAAAAAGACTTTTACCTAACTTTACTCAACTGAATCAAGTAGGGACAACATCCAGAGCATGCAGGGCAGTGTGCCTTGAGCACCAACGTTGGGAAACACTAAATTAGACCATGCGACAATGTCAAAAATCTAATGTACTGTTGAGAGTCGTTGGAAACTCTCAAAGTATTTTAGTGTAGGAACTGTGTTCCAAGTTAGTCATGACTGCTGTGTGCAATGCATCCCACTGCTGTGCATGGCTTAAACCTAAGGTATCTCACTGATCCACTCTTCTCACACTGCCACATCGTTGGATCCTCTTCAGACAGGAATCAATGTTCTGCTAAGTAGGGCTTAAAAGAATAGCACAAAATGTTTAATCTTCTTAAAACACCCGTTTTAGTGGCATTTCCCCTTCAGCATAAGGCAACATAACCTCTTCAAATATTGCTGATGTGTGCAAACTAATCCAGTAGTAAATAGTGCAATATTACAATCACGATAAAAATGTAGAGTACTCTCACATTTCTGCCTTTTGCTTGTACTTTATTAAAGCTTTATACAAACAGCAACTTCGAGGATCTCTAAGATTAAATGTAGCTCTCGTGTTTAACTAAATTCAATGACTTTTATGTGATTTTAAGACAGCTTGAGGTGAGCATCTAGGAAGGAGCAAGCTACAATTAGTTGTGTTTCATTTAATCCACTTTGTGTCATCAAGAAATTCTCGCGGCTGACGTTAACTCTATAATACCAACATGAACTCAAACGCACCTAGCAACTAGATCCTCTCCGAAATCAAATGATTTCTCATGCAGTGTGTAAATATGTGAGATGCGTGGTTCTTGTTTTTGGCAGATCTTTTGACATAAATAAACCTTTATGGGAGGAATAAAGGCCAATCTCATCCAGCGTAGAGCGAGTCATTTGGGGTCTTTCATCTGCCATTTCATTTACTGATGCAAACAGAAGGCTGCGGCATTTGTATTTATTCATCCTCTTGGGAACGCAAGAAAAATTGAAACGTTTTTCTTGCTTCCTAACTCAATATTTCAACTGAATCTTAGTTGTGTAAACTAATCGTGAAGAAACAAATAATAAAGAAGCTCCTACATAGTAGCCAAGAACTATTGCTTAAGATGATCTATGATGTGCGATGCGGTTCGCTATTCTGCTGGAAGTCGCCATTAAAAGATGGGTATGATGTGGTTATAAATGGAGGTACGTGGTCAGCAACAATGGGCTGTGGCATTTAAAAGATTCTCTCTTGGTAGTCAAGGGACCCAAAATGTGTCAAGATAATATTCCCCAAATCGTTTCACAACCGTCCCCAGCAGCCTGAACCATTCATACACGGCAGCATGAATATATTTCAGGTTGTTTATGCCAAATTCTGGGCATAAATCGAGGCATAAATCGAGACGCTGCAATCGAGACTCCTCGGACACGCGACATTTTTCCCATCTGTTATTGTGCAATTTTAGTCTTTGTGGGTTACAGCCTCGGTTTCAGGTCCTTAGCTGTCAGTTTGTGCTCTCGGTGTGATCTCCTGCTGCTGTAGTCCACCTGCTTCTGGGTTCAATGTGTTGTGCGTTCAGAGATAGTATCCCACCTTGGATTTGTCAAGGGGTTGTTTTGAACTTATCTGTCCATTCTCCTCTGAATTCCACAAGGCCTTTCTATCCACAGATTTTGTTTCTTTCTTTTCCTGCCTTTCTTTGTACATCCAAGAGCTGAGTGTTAGGAAATGACACCAATCATGCCCCATTCAAAGTTTTCTCAAAATCTCTTCTTTCTACGTTCTGCCCGGTCTGAGCTTGTCTTTACCAGGACCAATAGCATTTGAGTCGCTGCGTTGTCTGATTGACTTTTATTGTGGTCACAAACAGGAGCTGGTGTGCATAATAAAGTGGCTGATGAATCAATACGTCTTTGACTGTCACAACATCGGTTTTGTGCATTGATCAATCGCAATCATTTTGCCCTTATTTATTTATGTTTTTCTCTTACGTCTACATCAGATCCACCGGTAACAATTAGATTTAGATGTCTTTGACAGTCAGACAGACATACGGCACTGATAGTGTGTGGCTAGTTGCATATACAACCTTCATTAAATGGCACCATATTTTTTATGAAATGCAAAGAAGAACTGCGATTTCAGCTCTTTCTTCTGTCTGATCTTCAGCTAAAAAGGCCTCAACTCCTACAACAGGCTTATAACCCTTTGCTAACCCCCCCCACCTCCACTGCCACCGCTGCCACAGTGCGACTCATTTTTGAAGCTTTCTCTTTAAATCTCCCGTTCAGTCGCCAGCCTGCGTTTGCACGGACACACACACGCTGAGGCTCTCCACATGACAAAACCCTTCAGTTAAAAATGGAAATGTCTCGCTGGACCAGTAAATTGCACTGTGAGGAATATCTTTGCCCAAATGATCAGACGCAAGGACAGCTATAAGTACACGCTGTGTGACTTTTTGTTTAATTAAAAGCACGCGAATGCTAGCCAGTTGTGACCTCCATTACTGATAGTTGCCCTTTTTTATTTTTTTTAGCTTGCGTTTAAAACACCCACGGAGGGAATTAAAAAAAGGCATCAACACACAAAACCAAGTAAGTCCATTATGCGTGTCACATTCAGTCTGAAATTGATTTCTTTTTTTGTCTGAGCCAATTTAAAAATAGCGAGCTCCCTAGTAAGAGAGGCTGTCAGAGGGGCTTGGAGGGAACAGGAAGTAACCCCTCCCCTCGACAGAAGGGCCTTTGTCATTATTAAAGATTAATGTTTGCACGAGTGTGGCAGGAATTAGCATTAGTGATGGTTTTAGTGTCAAATGCTTGTTTAAGAGCTGTCACTCCTCTCGGAATGAGACAACTTAATATCACAGCACTAATAATACCAACTAATCGCAGTGCCAAAACAGGAGATCAAAGCTGAGGGTTTGGTGTTGGGTGGGGGGCAGAAATACAGGGGATACAGAGAAACGACAGGATTCTGTCACAGCCTGTTGGTGCTCGCAGGATCCTGGAAGCCATTTCTATTTCGGTCCGCTTCCAGTTTTATTACCACAGTTGTCTCATGATTACTTTGTCGGCTGGAATGAAAACAGATCCTCCTCGTGCCATCACCATTTCAGGGTAACGATAAAAAGGCAGCTGCATTTAAAGCTTTAATCTAAACAACTTACCTTTAATATTTTTGCAGTAGTTTTAAGCTTTGGCTACGTGGCTTTTTTTTTTTTTTTTTTTTTTTTTTTTTTTTATGAGGGTCTGCATTAGGATTTATTCAAAAATATCCCTTGACAGTTGCGCATGAAAACACATTGTTATCATCTCCGACTGATGGATTGTTCTGCCTTTTAGAGTGGTGCTACAGCTGCACTCTCCGTCTTCATCCCTCTATGGAATTGCATTGGATTGTTGCATGAGAATGGAATGAGACTATGGCCACGGAGGGATGGATATTTACCATGCAGAGCACATCTCCATCTCCCCTATCAAGAGCCATTAGCTTCTGTTAGCAGACAACATTCTTTCTGTTTGAGGCCAGACTATTAAGAGATTGTTTTTCGGTATTATCCAATTTGTTTTGTTAGCAAGCTAGGAGTTAAATACCAGAAACTGAGAGAAATTCACATATTGCCAGTTGCTATTTTCGTGGTATTAAAAGCAATATTTTTTCAAAAAGAGGAGCATCGTAGAATTGCTGTTGTTTTGCTTTGTATCCCTACACTTGCTACTATAAAGTTTAATGATTATTACGTTTATAGCAATGTCATTGATAACATTTGTTTAACAATGTTTTGATTACTCTGCACACATCCACTTAAACAATAGAATAACACCAATAGAATAACACCAGAAGTCAATCAAGAAGTCAATCAAGTTTGACTTCTGGTTTGAAGTCAATTCAATTGCATAGAAAATACTATAAAATACTATACATATTTCACATTTAGAGAAATGTTGAAAGTCTTAAGTTAAAATTATATCGTTAATTAGTTCTGAATAAAGCAAAGTAGTATTCTGTAGATGTGCAACAGGTAAATTGAATGTCACTTCTTAAAAGTAAAATAAAGTAAAAAAATAAAAATAAAAACAGTAGGAAGCAGTTCTTTGTCCATGGTGGACTCAATGCCCGTATGAATTTACTGCTAATTAAAATTATAGGCTGTTTCTTTAACATCTAAGAAATTCCACACTTTAAGCCTCTAGCATAACTCAGCTAGAGGCTTAGTTATGGCTATGTGTAACAGCTAAGATAAATCTTATTAATATTAACAGGTTTCATCCTCACTGTAATAAAAAGAATCTGGGTCATTTTTAGATTATCATTCTACTTCCACAGCTCTAATATTTACACTACTTTGCAAATTAGCCTAAGCAGATTAACTAGATCTTTCTGATGCATTTAATCCTTCTAGCTAAATATAAATAACAGCAAGCTAGATTTTCAGTGATCCATCCGTCCAGCGGTTTTTGGGCAATTCCTGGAGACCGGGCAGATAGTCATGGACGTACGGACCGAAGGGCAATTCGGAGAGATCAACTAATTTGTTTTTGGACTGTGGAAAGAACTAATAGGAACCAAAGCATGCACAGTGAGAACATGCAAACTCTGACCAGAAAACCCCCAGGCCGGGATTCCAAGCCAGGACCTTCTTGCTTCAAGGCAGCTACCAAGCCAACAATTTTTTTTTTCCTGCAGTTATAAACGTGAGACGTTTTAGTTTGGTTGGGGAGGAACAAAATCCACAATGGGAGGAAGTTGAGAATTCCTCTGTAAAACACCATGATTTTAATACTTTTAAAAAAAATTTTATTAATGACTTTGTTGAACTGCAATTCGAAAGTAGTGCTTGCTTTTGATTGGTTAATTTTCAACAAATTTTTATTTACTACTACTTTTGCCAGTTTCAATTTATCTTAGTGACTTATTGTGTGGTTTTAGTTTAACACCAGGGTATCAACGTTTCTGTCCAGCTGTTTTGACAAAGTGGTTGAACTGAAGCAATACTCAAGCTACTTCTCTCTTTAGTTAGTAGTCGACCATTCCCAAAAGAACAGTTATGAGTGCACCTGCAAAACAATTTTTGATGCTCAATACATTTTCGCCAACTCTTGCTGTAAATTACAGTTTTTCTCTGTCGTAGGGTCTGGGATTCATTGGCCTTTGGCATAATAAATTCACAAATGTTTACATCTTGTCTGTACCTAAGTGGTTCAGTTTTAAAAACGGACTTGTAGTGAAAGTGTGCATCTCGTTCTTTGACACTTGCTGTGGTTGGTTATGGCTCAGAAGCTTATAGCCTTTAAACGACATTAATAGGTGACTTTCGATATCATGCTTCTTGTTGAATATTTTATGATTGCTTGGTAATAGATTTCTCTCTTCTGCATTTTTGTGAGAAATCTCCTTCGCAAAGCGATGTCTTTACACAAGCGGGGAGCTAAAATGAGCTTTGCACCAAGCCTCATGTTATGCTCACAACCTTTGCATCCCACTGTTTGCTTTCTGTCAACATCCTGTGTTTAAACTTTGCATTAGGTTTCCAGGGAAAATACCCCTCGTAAAAGACTTTGCAGCTTTATCACACAGTGAGCACCCTAACAGGCTTGGAGATAAGCAGATTCCCGTGCTGTTAATTACATCAACAACAGCAAAGTGTTTTGTTTTAATAGCCCACCATAGTGCTCTTGTTGATGCACTTTAACTATACCAATGGCCTCTAATCGTTTCTTTTTTTTTTTAAAGCTATGAAAGTTGGCATTATGCTAAGCAGGAACTATCTCAAAAGTTTGTGCCATGGCACCCAAGTTCACATGGGGGTGCCATGGCACATCGCGGTGGTTTAACCAGTTGGAGTGTGTTAGCTAACAGCTTGCGCTGATTGGATAAACACAGCTGAGACCGAGGATGGAGGGATGAGACAGTTGAGTGGGAACATGTTTGATTAGCCACTGAAGGGAGGGACGTGCCTTTAATCCCTCTTTTAACTTATCCCTCTCCAATTGTAGGGCCCTTACTGCCTGAGGGCAAAAGCGTGATGTAAGTGTGGAGCCAGCAGTCGTACTGTAGGTTTCCGTGACGCCTTTACATTTGTTGTATTTCCTGTGACTTGATGTTTTATTGTTTTTTGTTTTGTTTTTTTTGTGCAAAGTTGTCATCGTGTTCACAGGCTTCAGGTCAGTCCGCTCCTGGATTCGGCTCTTGAAGTTTCTTTCACTTGCATTGTTCAGTGTTGCCAACTGCTAAGTAAGGGATGCAGCAACTGGCTGTCCTAACAGTCGCTAGATTATG
Source organism: Poeciliopsis retropinna (assembly GCA_010277075.1). Lineage (NCBI taxonomy): Eukaryota > Metazoa > Chordata > Actinopteri > Cyprinodontiformes > Poeciliidae > Poeciliopsis > Poeciliopsis retropinna. The sequence continues at coordinate 10,623,502 of VMRM01000016.1, forward strand.
TCATCACCTAATTTGCATAGTTAGCCATCTGCATGTAATGCGGGAGAGATGAATATTGCTGTGGGAGGGAGAATAAGTGAGCAGAAAGAATTACAAATATGCATAAAGCTTTGAAGGAACTTTCTTTTTCTTGTTTTTTGGATTTTTTTTTAACTAGACAGTCTCAGTCCTTCTCCTTTTCTGTCTATTTTACTATTTTATATTATTAAGTCTGGTGTGGATTGTGGTCCACTCGACAACCAAAACCAGTCACAATAAAATTTAATCATTCCACCTATATTCATAGATTTATTTGAGATTAAGATACGGATCTTTATAGCAAGATCCGTCCTGATTCAAAAAAAAAAAAAAATCAGTTCACAGTTTGGAGACCTCTGGAACACCTGTGAGCACTTTGGGATTCTGTTTGCAAATAGTATAAATGATATTTGCTTTCTCTAATAAAATTTGAAAAAAAATGTCTAGGTTTGTTGCAAGTTACCTTTTTGAAAAAAGAGATGGATCCACCCATATAAACAAACTTGTTCAATTGAGAGACGGGAAATTTGCAGAAGGAGCAACATGCAGTTTTTACATCTTGTTTAGTATTTATGTAAAACATGTGAGTTTACATGAGATATCACAACACGAGAAGAGGTATTTAAGGCTTCAGAGTGAACTTAATGCTGAAAAAAAGAAAGAAAAGGAAGTGTTTAATAACATCTTCTCCTGTCAAGCCACCAATGCGATGTCTCCAGTCTTCAGGATCCACCAATCACCGACAGGCACCTGCAAAATTAAATTACATCCAGTATGAGCAGCAAAACGCCTTACCGCACCAGATGTAAGAGTCTTTGAATCATGGTGTTATTTGACAACGATAGCTGGCCTCATGCATGTACACGACAGATGTCCAGCTCGTCAAAGGGCCAGCACAGAAACATGCAAGACAAACAGGTGTCTACACACACACACACACACACGCAAACACGCAGTTTGAATATATTGGTATCACCAGCTCCTATGGGAAGATAGGACTTAACTGTTTAATGTGAACATTGTAATTTGGGCAGTGCTGACATATAAATACTTGAATTTATCTCTATAAGGCTTAAAAAATGACAGGCAAGATTTTTAGCTAGTCTTAGAATGCATAACTTTACTTAAAAAGGCACAACATGTTTTCTGAAACAATGGTTGTAGACTCCTATGTGCACCTTTTAGGAAAATGTCTCCTTTCTTCTGCTTCATAAAGACAGCTTAATGACAAAAAGTTCCCACAGTGAGAGAATAAATTAGTTTACAGGAGCAGCAGATGTTGAGCTCGTTTTATACTAAAGCAAAAACGAACGTAAAAGAAAAAGAGAAAACCGACGTCTGCGCTGTGAGCAATTCCCAAAAGCAGGAGTGGAACTGGAAGGCTTGACTGGTCCCATCATCCCGAATGCTGACTTTTCAGCTGCCTGTACCCATTATAGGCTAACATGTCAAAGCGTAGCTGGTGCCGTGCAATTCAATTTGGCCAAATGAATATCTAGGCTTTCGATAGCATGCTAGAGTAGCTGGAGCGAATGTCCGCTGTCATAAAGGGCCACTTGCTGCATAATGTATACCGAGTGCTTTGCCGGTGTATCAGTGTGTGATCAATATGCAATAAAAACTCATTAAGGGGGTCTATGTTCCGTCATGGAAATTAATTCCAGAGGACGAATCTGCGATGTGTCACGCAGGATAAGCCAATCCGAGCAGAAAAAAAAAAAAAAAAAAGTTATTTAAAGCTAGGAAATGGAAACTGAAATGTGTTCATAGAAAAGATGAGACAGGAAAGGGAGAGTGGAAGTTATTGTTGCATAGTCAGATTTGATAGTCTTTGTAGTTTTCTGTTCGCCAGAGAGAAATCTGCTAATTATCTCGAGCCTTTATTCTTCCATATCCATCAATCCTTTTTAATTCCGTGGAACTCGGCAAGACCAACAGCAATGCGAGTAATGCCGTCAAGATAACCTTACGTTTCGCTCCGAATGTGCAATCTGCACAACTCAGCAGGACGTTGTTGTATGTGTTTTTTTTGTTCTTTCTCTCGTTTGAATAATCCTGCACAGACAGACAGTGGAGTCATTGTACCGCTGTGAACTGAAAACGGGAACGCGCCGCATGAGTTTTAGTTGAGTGCAGTCTGTATCTGCATTCCCCCGTCCTGTCAAATCCACTAAATTTACGGCTTTCCAAGAGCAGCCAAGTTTATGTGACAAACAAAAAAAGGATGCAGCTCCAGTTGGAAAGCGGTGTTGCCCCCCCCCCCCCCTTTCCCTCTCTGCACGCACTTCTATTTTAATGGATTATTCCAGGTTCACCCTTTTTGACAGCCTTTTTTTAATGTTCTGCTTTACCTTTAGGGGAGAGGAAGGTAAACGCAATCAAGCAAGTATGCCTGCTTGCACACGGAGACATCTGCAACAACCTCGACTGGCACCTTTTTTCGCCGATTCAATTTTCTCGATAATCCCGCATATTACACCAAGCATTAACAGCAAAATCAAATATTGATTGCTTCACCTTCATGCTTTGCAATGAGCTGCAAGGACCACGGATGGCCTGTGTGGTTCAAATAGGGAATGGAGGAGCATTAATCAGGTCTTGCTTTGGCTTTTATCGGATCACTTCAACACGTGAAATTGCCGAAGCTTCTTTGATACCCATATGGTGAATTTAGTGCAGAGATTGGGCGCCTTATGTGCTTGAGATGGTGTGTTCAGATAATATATATGCTTTTTCTCATTTTCTCCAGTGATTATCTACTATACAGGAACACTGTATGGATTCATATTTAATTATCTCAGTGACTCAATAAGCTGCCATTGAGACCAAAAGCTCATACTGGTCTCTCGTACTATAGCTTTTGATCAATAATGTTACTCATTGCAATTAATGGGTTGTAATTTATTTAACACACATGTGCTCCTTATATATTAGTTTGAGAAATAAGTAACAGATCATACACACACTAATATTTTACCAGACTGACGTTGGTTGGCTTTGATTATCCATTTCCATCCAGTGTTCCATCCAATAATCTTTTTTCAACAAAATCTGTTGCTGATGATGACATTGTCCATGTCAGGTGTGAAAAATGACATCTCATGCTCCCTAAGTCACTCTTACAGTCTGAGCACGATGAAACATGGCATTGTTATCTTATAATATTCCGGTGACATCTGAGAAGAATACATTTCACTCATGGAATAAACTTGTCATTCATCATGTTTAGGGGTTTAGACAATGCTTCCCCACCTTTACTTATTTATTTTTTTAATTCGTTGGACAATTCTTAACTTGATTTCAAAAGTTCATGCAACCTCCTTAGATGTTTCCCCTACTTGACTAATGCCATTGGTTTGACTCTTATAAAGATAAACATCTGTTCCACAACCAGGAGATATGTCTTCTGACATGGTTGTTTAAGAAATGAGAAACTACTATTTGCATCAGTTGGTGCAGTAACTGGGGAGATATTTGCTTTATTAAAACTCAGGTGGCAACGTTTTATTTTTTAATTTTTTGGCCAGACAGTGTAATTTTTACTTTCTCCATTACCATTAATTGCTTTGTCTTTGGAGAAGAGCAGGCGTCTTACCATATGTTTTTTTTTAAGTAGCTGCAGATCATGATGAGGACAGAATGATTATAGAGCAGGTATTTTAGCAGTTTTTAGCCTGCTGTGCTAGAAATGGCCATGGTCAGTGTGGTTAGTCTTACTAAAAATACTAATTTCTTCATATATTCTAGAGCCAGACAAGATTGTGTGTAGATCAAATTGAACATCAGCTGATTTAGGTCAAATGGCATTTATTCAGTCCATCTCAAAATTTGGAAGATTACTATCATCATTACAATTATTTACACACTTTGCAGCATCTCGCTTTAACTGTTGGATAAGGAAGTTGTAAACAATATCATCGGAGGCTTTGGTGAATGTGAAAATATGAGTGTGTGTGTTCACTTTTTCTGTCCATGCCCTAAATGCTGTATTGTGTTCCGAGTCCTGTGAATAGCTCGGCTAATTTTTCCATTTATCCCTGACTCTGCGTTTACAAATCGGCCCTGTCGCATCTAATCCATCAGTTCCAAAGCCTTTAATTTATTCAACATCCCATTTTTTTTTTTCTTTCTCCACAATCTCTTTGTTTGTACTTGATTATCCTTGAGGCAGAATGTTAAAGCACTTTCCAGAAGTAGTCATACTCCTTGGATATTTACACATTTTGTCATGACACAGCCACAGACATCAACGTTTATATATATATATATATATTTTAGATGAAATTAATGTGACAGAACAGCACACAGCAGTGTATAATTTTAAGTATTGTGGAACATGATATCAAAGTGTTTTGAAAAAAAATAAAATCTAATAATTATGCATTGTATTCAGGATCATGAGATAACACTTTGTGGAACTGTATTTTGCAATTATAACTCTGATATTTTGGCCCGTTCTTCTTTGCAAAATATATCAAGCTTCGTCAGATTGTATGGAGAGTATGAACATCTGATCTACCTAAAAAGTATTTGGTTTAGGTCTAGACTTTGATTACACCCTTCTAACATGAATAGTCCATGATCTAAGCAGTTCTTGAACACAAATGTATACTGCATGTCTCACATTTTGATTTGTAAGACATTTTGAAATCTGTGTCTACACTGCTCTGCTTTGGCAGAGCAAGTTAATCACGGTAGTGGCTGTTTCTTCCTTTCGTTGCTTCCATTCCTCTTACGGAGGTTGTAACAGAATGGCAAACACTAGGAACGTTTCTAGCTCAGAAAGTGTGTGAAAGTGCTCAGCAGGTAACCGGCATTTAAATCATGCATGAATATTTGTAATTCTCCCATGTGCTTGATGAACATTCATAAGCACTATAAACCTAAGACCTAAGAATTGATGTAATACAGCAGTCAATCACATCCCACTTTGACTTTTTTCAGTAAAGCCTTATTTCTTTCCCCCCCTTCAGGAACAAAAGGACAAAAAGAAGAAAGTAGGCCATTACCTTACTGTGTAAGTTGTGTGCCAATATTCCTCCGTAACATCTTAAATGTGAATATTTCTCCTCTTGCGGCTGCACTTTGATACCATTTTTTGGAAAAAAAAAAAAAAAAAAATCTAACTGTGAGCCTGGAATTTATTGATGCTGAATAAATCCCATCATGTTTGTCTTTTCCGTCCTTCATCATTCTGGGCCGAGACACGGCTGATGAATGGGGAAAGTGGCTGGCAGGGGATTTCTCTAACTGGCCTTTTTTTTGTTTTTTTTTGCTATTCTAAAACTGTTTCCAGCAGGTTGAGTTGTTTGCCGCTGCTGAAGAGCGGTCCTCTGTGGAAACATGCAGTCTGTAACACATGATAAATTTGTTGTGCTTGTTTTTGAGTGGATTTTCTGTAGTTGGGGGCTCGTTGCTGTTTTGAGCTGGAGATGCGTTCCTGTCTGTGAATGAGGAGCCTGCGTGGAAAAGCGGCTTTGTGCCACAGAAAATCCTGTGACAGCACAATGTATATGGCTTAGCTTCCGCTGCCCCGGGCTTCATTTGAATTGACTCATACAGCCTTTGTTTACTCACATGTAACCGCAGTAGATAGCAGTGTCTGGTTGGTTTTTCTGTTCCATTCCAGAGCCTCCACTTGGAAAAAAACAAAAAAAAAAAGAATAACTTAAGCTAACCTCATTAATCTTCAGAATTAATACTTAATAGATTCTTTGTTTATTGGGGTTGGGAAAGATAATCTTTTTTAGGTTTTTATTAATTTGTGGGCTTGTTTGGCGTTTACACAGTTTCCCCTAGGATCAAATTAAAATAATAATAATAATTTAAAAAAAAAAGCTCTTTGAAAAGAGAAAGTAAAATCGACTTTCAAGTCTCCAGTTGCTTAATATACTCCAGTTTTGCTTAATATAATTAAAAGTGACCAAGCAAAAGTAGTAGCTATTAATGGTGTCTGATGATGTGAAAAGCACAAATTATATGCAAATCCACACTTTTTGAAATAAGTCAACACACACTCAAACACGCGCCTACACGCACGCCCACACACACAAAAAGACTGGTTATTTTATTAACCTCAATGCTGGATTGATGCTTTGTGGTTGTTGGGAAGTTTCAACAAAACATTCTTGAATAAAAACATCCAGTTTGGTTGGTTTGAGGAAAAATCCTTCATGTCAATAAGAAAGTATGTATAATGATGTTGATGTCAGTGGATGGCGCTACACTCACTTTGGTTCAGTTAGCTCAAATTTGTTCCCTTAACATGCATCCTTTCTCTGCTAAGTAGCTAGCACAAGCCAGTCATTAATGCAAAGCCAGAATAAACAAAAAAAAAAAAAGAAGAATGTATTTTTATTAAGCCAAATACATCTTGTTCAGTAATCGGGTAATAAGTAATTATTTTCTAGTGTTGTGGAAGGGATTAACTGAAATCATGAGACAGTAGGGATCATATTTATAAGCAACAAATTGAAAAACAAACCAACATGAAACTGAAAGCGTCCCCAAAAATGACAACATCAGGGCAAAACACCTAACGAGAGGTATGGAGTAAAATAGGACAGTTTACTCCAGTTGAAAACAGGGAGATTAACAAGGGGAGGATGACTACTAGAGTGGGAACAGGTAAGAGAGATTAACTGCTTGTCAAACAGGGGAGCATAAACTTGAGGAATTGAGTGGCAAAATGGCAAAGTATATGGACCTCACACGGATTAGATAAAAATTAACTATGCAGAACATAACCAAACACCAAACTAATAAGTGCAAGGTGAAATATAACAACACAACTTAGCACCCTGTTACAAGAAAATACCGACATAAGTCACAATGCACAAGAACACCCAGTTAACAAATACAATAATTTTTTTTTTTTTTAAATCGCAATTAAAAACACAGATCAACAATTTGAGCTTCCTCCAAGAATATAGTCCTTTGAAACATTTTCCCGCTCCGATGGGTGGTCTCAAAAGTATGCAAACTTGACTAATGCATTTACGCTTCCATCTCATGATATTAAGTCAGATTCTGCCCGCTACCTGTGAAGGTGTTTTATAATCAGCATATGGTTAGACCGGCCGTGTGCATGCTTGAGTGTTTGAGCGTGTCCAAGTTGCAATAATCCTGAGGGTAAACCCCAGCTGTGAGAGAATTTTCTTTTTTTTTTTTGTTGACTTCAGGCAGCTTGAAAGGTAGGTGAGATAAGGGTTATGTGTACACAAATACTCGCGTGTCTTGTAACGAGGATATTTACGGGGGGGGGGGTAGCGTTGCTATTAATATCACAGCTGGGGGTGCATCAGTGCAGCAAATGAAATCTGTATGCATTCAAACGCACGTGCATGTTTGTGTTTATTTGTACGTCGGCGTGTGTTTTTCGGATGCCGTTATGTTATGGCGACAAGACATGTCACACCCCACGGGAAGCAGGAGCTCTTGATGTGGCACGTGCAACCGCCCCGACCGAACTCCCCCCTGCCAACGCCTCCCATTTTTAAGCCCTAAAACATCTCCTGGGCATCCAGTCTGTTGTAAGTTGGAAATGAATGTTATGGGGAAACGCGGCTGGCCTTCATGGTTGCAGCATGAGCTAGAGAGTGTTCCGCGCGTGGGAACGTGGGTTCTGACCGCCTATCACTCTATTCCAGGTTTGAAGCATCCAATAAAGAAGAAAACAATAACAATTTCAACACCATCTCCATTTGATGACTGAAAATAGTTGCGTGATTGGCGTTTATGTAACAGTAGGGTTTGAGGAAATTGAAATAAACAAGAAAATAGGTCAGGCTGAGAACACATTCGCTGGAGGAACATGCTCGAAAGAATGGTGGATTGCACACAGACATGCATGGGAATGCATGCATCACTCTTTAAACACACAGTCCAGCTGTTTCCTCAGTGGATGAACTGCCTTCTAACTCTCGTGCGATCGGAGCTAAAATACTTAATAGTCTGTCTTGCTTTTTTTAATGAGGCCATTTCACAGACTTTGAGCATGTTAAGTGAGCTTGTGTATCCTTTTGTCTGGTTTTGCACAATAAAGTAGAAATACAGTGCACAGACTTCAATAGCTGAGGAACGGCTGTATCGGTAGTACGTCTGGAATCTTTGACCTCCTCTTCAGTGATAAATGTGAAGTGTGTCAGAATACAGTTGACTCTTCAGGACATTTCCTTTGCAACTTTATCTTGACTGAAAGCCAATGTAACATTGCTGATGACTCTACCGCAGCACCCCGACAGCCCCACCATTCACCATGTACACACTAATAACCCTGACCCTAGCAAGTGATATTTATATGTCTTGATGTTGTAGACTCAAAAGGAAGCTGCAAGGCATCATCCAATATTAATCTCATTTGACATCCTTTTGTTTCTTTTTCATTTTCCATGAAAAAGAAAAACAGTGTTTGCCTCATAGCATTGGATATTAATATCTATGTAGTAATATTAGCAAATTCACGGTCAAGGGTGGAGCCAGGTAGTTGGGTGTGTAGATGGGTGTGGCCAATCATTGACGGACCCTGCAGCCAGCCCTGCCAAGTGATTGGTTGTCCCCATGAAGAGGTAATGCACCAGCAGAGCACCAAGCAGTTCCCCTCCAAAACAGTTGGTGGCAGCAGTGATATATGCTTAGACAGCTTAATATTTTTGAAAACAAATGTACGGACGTTGTGCTCCGAAGTGGCTCTGGTGCTGATCGGTTGTTGACCACCCCGGAGTGAACAACTGTCCCAGTCTGACACGTCCTACGAAGATTTTTCTGGTTCCACCAATTTTCAGAATACAGCTGAACCTGAGAGGGGAAAGCCTGACGAGAGGCAAGGGAAGAGAGGATTTGACAGTCCAGTGCTCAGAAAGTTTTTTTTTTTTTTTTCTTTCATCATGTCCCGCCCAGAGTCAAAAGAAAGAAGTGAGATAAAAGAAAATAAATGGTAGAGGATATTAGCGATGTAGAGTGCGGTAAAAGACAACACAAGGACATAAAGGCCGCAGTGCAAAAAACGTATGTATAACGTCTTTATCAGGCACAGCTGTTTTTTTACTTAAGAACAAGCCCGGGGAGAAAATAAATAAAAGTAATAATAACTCGGCTTGATCGTATCACTCTAAGCTGTTGGTGTTTCATTTTGTGCCGACTGATATCGCGTAGCCCCATCACAATGCGTTTTTTTCTATTTGCTGGTATGTTGTAAGAGTAAGAGGTAATCCTCCCTCACAATAATGTGTGTATCCTATCACCCAGCTAGTGCAGCTAGTGGAGAAGGTGGTAATTTTGCTCCCATATACCCTTTTTTTTTTTTTTCATATCTCTTCCTCTGAATCTCTGTTCTTCACAAGAATTTTTTATCTTCTAGCTAGCATAACATACAAATGCAATTTAGTTTGAGTCAGGAGTTACTACCTGTCCTTGGCTTTTAACGTTTGGGGGGGGGGGGGGTTTACACTGCAAGCTCAATAACTGTGTGTCACAGTGAATGGGAACAGGGGGATCAGCATTTACACAAGCATGCCAAACAAAGCGACGAGGGGGGGATTAAAGGGTATGAGGCAAAATGAGAAGGGGTGAAAAAGAGACTAAAGGAGAGAGCAGAGCCTTATCAGCATCTACTCATCCAGCAGTGGATGAAATTACTCCTCTCTGTTTTGCTACGTCTGCGGTCGGAGCTATCTGGCCATGCTGGGGATTTGCAGCAGTCATAAATCTGTGTGTTTAAGTATGTGTGTTTTGTATATATGTGCATGAGAGCGAGGCGTATGCGGCTGAGCGGGTGCAGGTGGGTGTTTAGATCTCCTGTTGCTAAGATAAAATGACTTTGCGGAAGTAAAAAAAAAAAGAAAACAAATCGACCGTATGGAAATCAGCCTGGAGTGTGAGAAATTAGCACTCCTAATTTACAGATATGTTGACAAAGGAAATGGAACAATGCAAGTGTCATGGTTGTCAGCAATAAACAAGCCATGCCTGCTGACAAAAGACTACAATTAGCTCACAGAGAAGCGAAACGGGAGAGTACGCACGTTTCTAAAATGCTAGGTCCGACATTAATTATGATTAAGGGAGTATCTTTAGGAATATGCCATCGCTTCTTTCATTGAGCTCATGTTTTTTTGTCAGATGATTTGGTCAAACAAAGCGACGAGTTCTCTCATGTTTTGTTTGCCAGGGTGTCTTTAAACTGCAAGTTAAAGCGAGAGTTTGACCCCGTGACAAAACCTCTGAATCCAGTTGGACATACTGGATTTGGATTTGGTCCAAAAGATGTGGACCAAAAGTCCACATCTTTTGGCCTAAATAAAAAAAACAAGATGTCAACTTTAAGCAAAACTTAATGCAATGTGTCTGCAGCAAAACTTACATTACACTGGAAAATAACCTTATACGTAGTAGTGCATTATTTCTCTGGTTGCTGCTAATATAGAATTGACCCTTAAAGGCAGCTGTACAACAACCTCTTGAGGTGCAGCTGTCAAACTCAAGGTTCAAAACCCAAATCAAGCCCCCCACAACCACTTATTGATTACTAATTAGGCTGAAATAAAATTTTTAATTTTTTTTAACAGTGGACTTATATGCAAATACATTCAAAGTCAGATCCCATTGATCGAAAATTAATCAAAATTGTAGAGTTGGACAAATTGTAGGTCCAATACCAGCTCAGATCGAGCAAGACGTTTTGAAATTGAACAAAACCAGCATTTAGGCCTTTCATGGAGCCGTGATGCTATGAAACTGGGCTTTGTTTCTCAGATTTTTATACCTGTTGTTGTCTTTTGACCTGCTCGCTTAATGTTGTAAGAAGATCAGGCAGCGCCGCTCGTTGAATCTTAACAGTTACGCTGATTTTGTGAGTGCGGATTAGCCTGTAATGAGACACAAGTTAAAAGAAGCCTCCGGTTGATGAATTCTCTTTAGTGAAAATGCCTATTTAATTGGGTTGCTCTGCAATGCTTTCACTGTTGAGGATGCCTTAACAAAAGATAATTCCCCCTCTTTTCTTTTTATGCTCTCGCTTTCACTTTGTGCTTTATCTGCAACATCACTGGATTTCTGCTGCTTTTTTTCCCCCATTTCATCACATTTTCTTTTTTTGCTTTTCTTCTTTTTTTCCTTTTTTTTACCGGTTTCTCTTTGGCTACGGCACAGATATATTGTCTCACTTTCCAGCTCTCTCTCCCATCCTCTCCGCCGCCCCTCTAATTAATTTCCTCTGTGTGTGCTGTGTGTGAAATGCCAAATTAGAAGTTGGGTAAAAGGAGGGCCTTGCAGCTAGAGAGATCAATAGCTTCCTTTTAATTCTGAGAACTCCCTCTTTCTCCCATTTCCTCTTTTGTCTCTATCAACCCCCTCTCCTTCCTCTCCCTCTTTTACCCTGCTAATAAAGCCAAATTGGCATGAAAGCCGGTGACCTCTTCCTTCGTCTGCTCTCCTCTCTGTGCTCAAAGAACCATGTCGGGGTCTGGGTGAGGTAGGGGGAGGGGGCAGAAATGACATCGGCGAAAAGGGTGATATCATTCATTACCAAAATACATTTTCTCTCTCTTCTTCTGACTTGCATCTAAGTCAGAAGAAGTTTCTTTTAAGTGCCACTCGTGCATTTCTGAACTCTTACACGTACATCTCGTCATTCGATTTTGTTCGTTTTGCTCCTGTTTGGGAGCAAAAGATTTGAACTTCTTCCTTTTCAGTGACTTACCCACTTGGTGTGCTTTTAATAAGTCTAGCAGTCAGCCTTACCTGCCACCACTGTTGACTGTCCCCCATTTGAAGGTGTTGGTGCACAGCGACCCCGGGCTTTGCCGCAGCTCTTACCGACTTCAGATTTAACAATCTCACTCCTTTCTTTTTCTCCACACATCTTCCTGACCTTGAGGGTTGTTTTTTTTTTTCTCTCTCTCTCTTTCTTTTCATACTTGACTCTGTGATGCTTTCTCTGGCTTTGTGAGAAGAGATGTTTCTAAAGTGCCTAAACAGTGACGGGGCTATTTTTGAATTCCCAAGGAGCGGGCGAGAGTTGAGCCCACCTGTCATTCGCTTGTCCTCTCTTTTCACAACTTCAGCTATGAATTATAAATACGGCGTTTCGCCGTCTTTATACTTCCCCGAGCATAGAGCCTCCTCACATATAAACACTTCAACCCTTTTGGGTTATTCATATAGCGCCCATATAGCGGCGCTTGATCCCTTTTATTTAAATTTACTTTGTTCTGTTCAGACTTCTAATACCCTTATGTTGTCACACCATCCAAGTTCTTGGCATCGTGACAAAGACTGACAGAGGTGGAAACTTTAAGAGCAGTGTAACCAACTTTTTTACTTAAGCTCAGATAAATAAAAAAAGAAAAAGAAAACTGTCAACAGTGACCCCTTCCTGTCTATGTTCTTCCTTGCGTGATTCAACCATGTTCCGCCCTCCTGCCCCTGCACCGGTTTGTGATGTTTGCGCTTACATCCGCTTGTCAGGACTTTGGTGTCTGTTTGAGCATGTTCTGTCCCTCCGGGATTATTTACACATTAGGTTTGAGCCTGTGATTATTTAGACTTGCTTGCCATGTTGTACTCAGAAGAGCCGGAGAGCTAATATAATTGCCAATTAAATTAAGGGAGCAAGTTTCCACACAAACACTCACATGCCCCCCCGGTGAGTTTGCACAGTGCCTCCTGAAGTGCTCTGCACACACTCAGCACTCGGTGAGCACATTCCCCAAAGTAATAAGCTTCTAAATTTGTTAGAAACTAAATGTGGCTTTAGCAGCCGTTTTACTGTCAATGTCAATACCTTTTGCCTTTAGGAAAACACATTTTTCAAGGCCAGTGAACTGATTGTTTGATTTAGGGAAATGGACATTTTGGAATTTTAGCACAGATTTTAGATGGGGCCTAGATCAGTATTGGAACAATATATTTCCTATACCTATGCCAAATCGCTTTTGCTGGTCTGCTGGGTGTGAAATAATATATAATAAATAATGTATATATGTTTTGCCTCTTGAGGAGTCATTACTGGTTTCAGGTTAATTCTCTACGTCTGTAAACATTTCCATTGAGTTCCTGATGGCTGCGCTTTCAGGGATTCACAGAGTGCTATAGTATGTTGAAATGATGGTGCAGGATTTCACACTGAAATTAAGTTTTACAAATTTCAGTTTGTAAAACTGAAATTTTACAAATTTATGCGGCGTATCGGGGGATCTTGCTGAGAGAATTTTCAGTGTAAAGGTGTTATGTTATTTCATAGTTGACTCAAATTGATTTAGCTATTTAAAAATATGGAAATATTTCAGATTTAGTTAGAAAATTAGAAAAAAATATTTTAAATTAGAAAATATTACAAACCTAGGTACCAATGCTTGAGAGAAAAATGTGTTTTGCCAAGTTTTGTCTGTGCATAAATAAGTGTCTCTAAGTAAAGGACTTTGAGGTAAGTTTACTTTCAGAATAACTTCACATCCACTTGAGGCTGATTGCTGTGCACATGCATGGCTCTAAATGAGGCAGCCTGCATTAGCATGTGAACCCCCCTCCTTATCGGCTTCCTAAATTACACTCTGTTCTGCCCATTACTGTCAGTCCAATGGGATGGAAGTTTGTTTAGATCTGCTCCAATGGGAACGCATGTTGTTTGAAGGCCTGCCATTTCAATCAGGCTTGTTGTTCTGCTGCTGTTGTCTTTTGGGGAACCTGGCCAGGCTCGTCGCCAGGGGCATACATGTGGTTCATCACACGAGTAATTGGATTTGATTTTGCTTCCCCCCACTTTCCTTCCCCCCCCCCCCACCCCCGTATGCTTAAATTGACAAGCAGGCAACTGAAGACAGAGAGCTGGAACATAGGAGGGATTGCACAGTGATGAATGATGTGTTGGAAGTGGATAGGAGTTTATTTGATATACACTCCATAATAACTCTGTGTACAGTTTGTTTGTCTACTTGAGAGGCAGAAAGGACTAGTTTACAGGCTTAAAGGGATGTATTCAAAACCATAGGTACCTGCTTATGTTAAAGTGAGTTTGCGTGTGCGCAAAACAAAGACACTGAAGAGTGATTGAAATATAAACAACGACCAACCATGAGTCATTTTCCTTAATTACCTATGGTTCCTCCTTCAAAATGATTTAAGTCTTACACGTTTATTCAGTCCTCAAAACATAAGTCCAGGAACGTGAAGCAGAATTGCAGGTGGATCTACATAGATATGACATGTCAAAAAGTGACCAAATTTTCTTTTAAGGGCAACCTGACAAAATGAGGGTGGCATGTGATTAGTTACAGCTTCATTATTTCTCTGAAAATTAATCAAGGAAAAATAAATGGTGGTTAATAATAGTAATAATAATGATAATAATAATAAATCCAATAGTTTTACAAGTCAACAACAGTTGACCACAGTTATGGTGGAGTAGGCACCATAAGTCAAATTATTTGAATTCACAGAAAACTGCAGCTTCCTTCCTCTTCGCGAAGAGCCCGAGGCAAAAGGCAGGATTCAACTTCTGTCTCAACAATCACAGATCAATTTTGAGAGCTAATCCCGTTCCTTATTTGCACAAAATGCATTGCATACTTTGAAAACGGCCTTGCTATTTTCCTCCTTGTCAGTTTGACATCCCACTAGCCTCTTTGTTGCTGCCCACACAACTTGAGTGGCAGTGGTTCGCCCACAGAACTACACTGCAATCTCGTCTGCCACTGAATGACCGCTAGAACAAGATAATTATGTAGGCTTGGCACCTATCAGTGCTGACATACAACCGAGCGTTCACTTGCACATATTTTGGTGAGTGGAGAGTCCTGCAGCTGTGCTTTGGGGATTCTGAATGATTGAATTGCCCCCACAGATTTTGAAAGAATCTGAAATTTTGATTTGTGCTACAATTCCCACTGACATTGGAAGCAATGTACGTACTGTTTTAGCTTGATGGTGTGTAAAGTTGCCTTTTTGTGTAGGTGAAAAGCACAACAGAAAGGAGAAAGCAACGTGTTTCTTATCAGGCTCTAAGACAAGTTTTGCGTTGCTCCATTTCAGTTGTTAATGTTTGTTATTGCCCGCAGGCATAAAGCCAAAGAGATGAGTTTATGTGAAGCCCTTAGCTCTCCGAACAACTGTCAGTAACAGAAGTGAGACTGATTTTTGTCCCCTGGCTGTCGAGCGAGGTTCGAGCATGAACACAGTCATTTTCATTGCAATTTTTGAAAGTCGCAATCGCTGAGAAAGAGATGAATATTGAGGGCCTCACTTGGAATAAATTGCTAAACACAAGAAAAAGTAGTGTTTAAGAAATGGATTGCTGATTTCACAGTTTAAACATGGCAGCCTCTTTCACAAAAAAAAAAAAAAAAAAATGTCACACCGAGACTGAAATTCCTTCTCGCAATCTGTGAGATTCCTGAATTGACCGAGGGGATTTTAAGTCTAACCACTGTAACGGTTGGTTTCTGTAAGAGTTAGGCTTCGGGGTTTGTGTGTGATGTAGTGGTGACAGTGTGCTGCCTGGGAAATACACACTGGGACCTTCCCAGAGTGGTGTGTTATGCATACCATTTGTTGCCATTAACACACATTTGATAAGGTGCAGTAAAAAGCACCAAGAGGGAGCAGATTATTGGATTTCACTAAACTGTATTTCCTATGATGGGGACATAGCACACTGAGCACAACAGACAAGATCATAAAATATGTGATGACTGCATGCACTTGTTATACAGCCTCCTTAGTTAGATATCCATAACTGGCTAGAAGCAACTAAGAGCAGGGCCAGCCTTTTAGGTTTGAGATATAGCTGGTTTAAATGTGCAGAGGTCATTCATTGAACTTGTGCATAAAAAGCTCTGAGTTTGAATCTTAGGTCTTTTACTATGAAGTCAGTGGTAGTTTTTTTTTTTTTCCCCCCTCTTTTTTGCCAGCTCGGTGGGATTGAGCGATTGCTGTAAAATCATCGACACAATGCAACAATCGTGTCTATTGACTACAAGTCAATGACTTGCTACAATTTTTTTAAACAAATTTAAATAATGAGCAGAACTAGATGTAGAGTTTATAACTAGGATCAATCGATGTATGGTTGGATGGGGTTTTTCCTGTTCTTCCTGTGCGTGAGATACCTCAGTTCCCTTACTGGCCACTCTGAATCTATGTTAGGTGTGAGTGTGAGCATGCATTGGTAATTTTTACCATGTTTTTTGTTCATATCTTGCAATAGACTGGTGTCCTGCCCATTGTCTTGCAAAGTTTTAATGAATACGAAAAAAAAAAAAAAAAAAATATGTCAGTGGAGTTGGTCTGTAAGGCTAAGGCATCAAACACGTGTTTCACGCACAGACAATTGTGAAATGTGATTTTGAAGCAAACATGTCTGAACAGTGGTGAAGAGGCCTGAGATCATTCTGTGTGGACCTTGTAAGTTCTCCCAGCGCATCTCTGTGTTGCTTGATTCCTCCTGCTTCTTTAAACCGCTTAAAAAAAAAACAAGCATTTTATTGGCCACATTGTCAAGTGTCCATTGATCCTTGTTTACCATGTGCATCCCGCCTTTTGGCCATTGATCACTCATAATTGGTACAAACCTCCCTGCGTGAAATACGCAGGTATAGAAAATAGCTCTGCATATTTCGAAAGAAATTCAAAAACTCATACTCCTACATCTCCTTACCGTCAGCGTTTTAGTGTTGCATGCTTCGGCTGTCCACAGAACAGGCATAGACTGTTCTGTTCCTTTTAAGTTTTATAGGACTTTGTTTGTCCCTGTTTATCCAAACAGGGACACTTTGACATTGGAAAGTAATGAAATATTTTTTCCCCTCTGTGCTCAGAGTTTTCTCTTGCAGATACGCTTGTGTCTAAGGTAATGAGCTTTTCTTGAAAATGAAAGTTGTCTCTTTTGAAAGTTCGACAGAGAAACTCCTCAAACACAGGCAGTGCTTGCAAAACCAATTTTAAGTGTTGATAATTGTCTTACTTCACTACACTTTTGACACCAAGCAGAAACAAAGGTGAGCAGAGGGACCATAATGAAATATGAGACTCATTGAATTCATGTGTGAATCAGAGAACTTAGGTGTGTGAGTATGACCTTCCCTTTACAGCATTCTGTCATGGACTGCTCCACTCAGTAGTACTATAATATCTACTCATTCTCTTTCGATCCTTACACTTTTTCTACACACATACACATGCACACTCTCTCTCTATTTTGTTCCTTCTGCCACTGCTGACTCAGTATATGTGAGACCAAGGAAACAGACAAAGAGCTGACAACACCAGGTCCTTTGGCTTGCAGCAAAAAGAGTTCCATCGGTTGACAAAATGAGCACAGCTTTAGAGCACTTCGTGGAGCACTTTATTAATTTCATGCTGCATTAAAAATGAGAAAACAAAAAAACAAAGGGCTGTTGCCGGGGCTCCTCTCTGTTTTCACACCAAGAATCGGAAGTGACATTTTTACCTGCCTTTCATTAGGCGGATTGCTATGTCGAGTGTGAAAGACAGATTAAATGAAATGCAAGAATGATCCGAGATCTTTCTGTCGGCAACCCGAAGAGTCAGAGCCTCCCTATCTCATTATTGATTGGACCGGTGGATTAGCCACCCGCTTTGACCAGTGTGTGTGATATTGACAGGCTGCCTGTCATAGTCAAAAGAACCCTGCGGCCCAGAGAACGGATCTGAATGCATGCAAAGAGGGAAGGGAGGGAGGGGGTGCTGTCGATGCTGACCTGGCAAGCTGAGGGGTCTTTTGACTGCTGCCGCTGGGTGGCTTCCAGCTCCGAGGGGGTTGAGAACACGTCTTAAAATCAAGATTGTGTGAGGTAATTCCTCCTAGAAGAAGTGCATTTCTAAAACAATTGTTTCCTTTTTTTAAATTGGGAGTCTTATCTCAGATTGCTTTGGTTTATTTTTATTTCCCAAACACCAAACCCACATTTGAATGGTAAGGGAGCTTTCATGACGGGCTGAACTGGTCCCCCTGCTAATTTGTTTTCTTTGCTCCGTGGTTAACCGTGCTGTGAAGTAGCCAAACTGGATTTAGTTTTTCAAATGCTAAACACTGACGTAAAAGACGTGACGGATAAGAATATGATCCTTTGGGCTACGGTTGAGTTTCGAATAAAAACCCAGCAGCTGTTTAACGTCCTCAGTAAATTAAATTTTAAGCCTCGTTCTTGTGAGTGGAATATGAAAGCTGATCAGTTGCTAATCTTTGCTGCAGCAGGGTTGAATTTCTAACTGAGGCTACTCTTCTGGTTGGGATTTCCCAGAGATCATCAGCAAAGATGTGTATCCCACATTATTAACTCGTTATTGGACAATAACTAACACTAACTCATTATTGGACAATAACTAATCTATTTAAGCTCGGAATTGCTTGAATTAGAAACCGTGGGCATGAAGACAAGCATGAAAATAAAGCTTATTTAGATATTTGATGATAAAATGCCAAATGTCTGAATATATGTGGTGATTTAAGGAGTTAATAAACAATTCTAATGGGAAGCTTAATTTAAATATGCAGCTTTTATAGGTAACAATAAACCATTTATTGTTTTATTCAAGATGTGGAGGGGAAGTTTAAATTAAATGCCCACATCAAAATAATCGTGTTGTGACACTCATGAAACTGCAAACCTTTCATTTATTGCATTGTAATCAGAAGAAGTGCTACGCTTAATCCAAATCTGGCCTGCAACGCATTGTGAGACCAGAACTGATGACCTCTGAGGGAAAGTGGACAGCATTACAATAATTGCAAAGTAGTAGTTAAATCTGAGAGTACTAGTGCACACTATTGGTTTTTCCTCTTAAAAACAAGGTTCTACATGTAAAGCATATGAAGTTCAAGAAAAAAGATACCCGGAGATGGTATCCTAATTGTTGGGTTAACCTTTTTTATTCAGGGTGGGATTAAATGGCAACAAATATGGACGAGTCGCATCAATAAAATATGAATTTGTGCTCTCGTGTCCTTCAGCCATTTGGGATATTTGTATTGGTTCTTGAGTGGGAACGTGTGTGTGTGGATGTGTGGAGGAGGGTGTGTGTGTGTGTTTTTTCTGTGTGTTGTGCCTGTAAGCATGTTACTGCAATGTAAGATATGTATATCTGCTCATGCTATTCTGTACTGATGTTAGTATTCACACCTTGAGCTGCTCACAATCAACACATTGTGCTAATATGATCTGCCTCATTCCTAAATTGCGCATCACGTTGTTAAGGCTTTCTGGTGCCGGTCTGGAGTTGCTGATAAAGTCCAGACCCGAATGGGAGGCAGATCCCATCCACCGTCCTTCTGCTTAATTCACCCTATTTTTCCTCCCACATTTTCTCTCCCCATTTCACTATCTCTCCCTTTGCATACCACCTGTCAGACCCCCGTCCTTTGATGCACCACATTCTTCTTTCATCATGTTTCCTCTGTCTATTTTTTCCACTCTTTTCTTCCTGTTGATACCCCCTTTAGCCCTGTCATTTTGCATTCTGTTTATATTATTCCTCCCACCACCAACCACTCCAAACGATCTCCCCAGCAGTCTCTCTTTTCCGTTTTAAATAGCTGTCTGCATCTCTGCTGCTGTATTCTAAAGCTGTTTTGATCGTGTCAGATAATGAATCCTTAAGTAACGCAATAAATGGATTCCGGTTTAGTAAACAAGTTAAAGTCAAAAAGGACATTTTTCAGCTCTTCCATGTTTTTTTTTTTTTTTTGTATCGTGGAGAGCTCAAACGTAATAGGAATACATAAACGGAACAAATCAAATGACTAACTTGTTTACAGTAATGCTTTTTCTTTTATTATTTAAGGCTAAATTATCTTTCTGGAGCTGCAACATTTTGGGTGAAAAAAAACAATAAATGTAGTAATAGATTAATGGTTCATACTTAGCTCACATACTTAATCATTCGATCACAGGTGTGGTCCTGACAGAGATGTGTGTGTCTTGGGAGCGAGAGGCAGTACCCATCTCCTGGAGTCCATGAACAAGAAGAACTCACACCTGGGGAAAATCACTAGTACATTCATTGGCATTGTTGCCAAATATGGATGAAAAATGTGATGGTGCTAGGTAAGTAAGCATTAGCTTTGATGCATTGGCAGCTTGCCAAACCGTAGCCGTCACAGGACTGAACATGTTGCTGTTCTGCATTTGTGCTCAGATGTGTCTTCCTTTTTCTTCAACTTCAAAACTAAATTTTTTTTTTTTTTTGCCATAGGATTGAAGGGAATCTAGTATTCCCTTCAATACGGAATTGAAGGGAATTCCGTGGCAAAAAAAACCTAAAAAATTCCAGTAATGATTATGGTTAGCGTTAGTAATAAAATGTTTGTTAGTTTAAATGTTGGTTTAAAAAACAGTAATGCTATTTCCCTTAACTGTCAAGTTAATGGGCCCCCTTGTCAGCTAAGGGGTTGAGCGTGCTGCTGGAGAGGCTTGTGAACTGTACAGTTGTGTCTTCACGCCCCGGTAGTTATAAGAGAGATTAATATAGATGATTATGCAGGCAGGCTTTCTTGCTGTTGCCGCTTCATGCCACACAACCACCTCTCTATCATCCCAGCTTTACACGGCATGCGCCTCCACTCCCCTGTGCACTTCCCTTGCAGAGGAAAGCCATTCCTGACCACCCTGATTTTAGACTTTGATTTGACACTGGGCAGGAACAGATGTCAGATGTCAGACTTTGTTGTGTCTGACTTTCCTTAAGAACAGAGTTTTCCTTGAAAGCTCTTTGCTGCTTTTGACTTTGGCTTATCATTGATAAACCTGAGGCTGATGCATGTGTGATTCGTATTTGACAGAGTAACCTACATCTTCCATTACAATTTAGTTTTCAGGTTACACCAAGCCCTCATTTGGGATTAGACTATAGCCATACGTGTCCTATCTATCTTAATCGATTGATTGAATTTATTTGGTGATAGTACAAATGAGATTAAGTTTATCACTTTGTTTTAACCTTGATACCAGTCCGGTATCAAGGTTAAAAACACAAATGCCAAGCTTATTTTCATTGTGGTCCTTCAGATGCCCAGCACGTCCTACAAACATACAAGAGGTATAAATGATCTCAAGGGTAGAACAATATGAATCTTTATGAATGCTTTCCATAAACTCAGAGTGAACAGAACAAATGATGTTACAATTTTGAGGCTAATCTGATACATATTAGGGATAAATGATGATGTCAGATCTAGTTGGATCATTTAACTGAGGGACAAAATTATTGTGTCCCTTTGTGTCCAGATATTCCAACAAAGACACGGAATGTGTCGGAGAGAGAATGATTTTCCACTTCCACTGTCATTAACATTTGCATTTCAATAGTTCCCTGCTTGATTGAACACCAATAGAAGCATAAAGTGGTTTATGCTTCTATTGGCGATTGACTTTTTTCCCTTCTTCTTCTTCAAAACAAACACGGATTCCTTTTTTATGCTTCTTGTCATCAGGAGGGGAAGTCATGCATTCTCCAATGCTTTCATTTCGCCCATGGAGAAGTTATGTCATCATTCTGTGCTTTTTTTTTGTGAGTGTCTTTCTTATTTTTAGAAATTTGTTCGCTGATTCCTACCATCTAAATATATTTCTTAGACTTTCCTGTAAAACTTTTGTGAAAGCCTAAATGATTGGTAATGTCTGACTTTAAGAGCTGGTTGAAAATATCTCTAAGGCATTGCATTAAATGCATTTTCACTAATAAGATCCAACAATGCTTAGTTCTTAATTGTGATCATACGGCAAAACATATTCTAAATGAAAATTTTCGTCTTCTATTCATGCAAATACTGTTGAGCTGATATAAATCGGAATACTATAGGACAGCAAAGACGTAAATTATTTGAAATCACTTTGAGAGGACCATACCTATACTGTTAGCTTCTAACAGTTCAGGGATTTAGGGCTGTGTTGATGTGAGAGTATAGTAACACTGTATTTTCAGAAGGTTTAAATAATTGGATATCTAATGATTTTCTTTACTTGATATCATTTTCAGACCAATCATTTGCCTTGGACACGTTTCATTAGCTTATCTTCAATTGACTCTAAGCTAAAGAGCTGTCCTCGTGTGTCAGAGTGTGGTTTCTATGGTGATAATCTAGGTCACATCAGTGTGATGCTCCTGCCCTTTCCTTATTGTCATTCAACCTGTACATTGCTGTGACCCTTCATTTAAATATGTGCTATCCTCATTATCAAAACTCTCTCTGCCAAGTGCCAGAGCCCCTGATGGAAGAGTTCAGCTTTCATGCAAGATGGGGATTTTTTTTTTTTTTTTTTTTTACTCCAACCCCCACCCCCAAAACCCTCTTCCGTTTTCCCGCTCCCTTTTCTTTACGTTTTGGGCTGTCTTCTCCATCAGTCTCTCTATATTTCTGTCAGAGCACAAGGCGAAGAAAAGAAGTGAAGCGGACAAGAAATATTTCCCCGGTGAAAGACAGGTCTGGATAAATAAAGAAGAAGTATACTCAGCCCTACCCGAGAGAGAAGGCTTGAGGGAGACATGGGATTTTTTTTTTTTCTTCTTTTTTCCAGGCACCTGTCAGATTTTGAAAGGACAATGAACATGAGTAGAAGAAAGTTAAAAAAAAAAAAAAAAAAAAAAGGTTGAGGTGAGGAGAGCTTTTGCATGGATGGATGATAATGAGTCGGGCAATGGGTTTACGGTTAGAGATGGGAATGGGTGCAATGTGGTATGTACAAGTGAAAATAGACACTAGCACGGTTGATATGATGTTCTACAGGCTGGGATGATTAATAAACAAAATTATCTATCCATTCAGAATAAATAACAGCACTTCTTGAGATAATTATGTCACAGTTTACACATTTTTTGGGCTTTTTTCTGTTTTTTGTTATTCAGAGGATTACATACATACTTAGAGGGAGCAGTTTGAGGGCTCAGGTCCATTGCCTTTGCAATTAGAACTGGTGTATTTTTATTACAACGCAAATTTACAGGGTAAAACAATAGTAACTGTTAAGAAAATACATCTACTGTTGTAAGAATTTACATAAAAGCGATTTCAACTTTCAGGCCGTGGATTCTGAAAGATGGATTTAACTGTTTTCAGGAGGACAGACTCCAGTCTAACTGGTATAGAAGTTTAAGCTTTGATGGTTAAACTTCTATTTTAACCATCAGGTCAAAATAGCACGAAATTTAGTCACATTTGCATCTGTGTTCCCCATGGGCTATTTGGGTCAGAGTTTTTCAGTGTATCAAACCCATCTTGAGATTTCTTTCAATTATAAGTGAAAGACTTTGAAACCACCTGTTGCAAAATAGGCATCAAGTAAATAATGCCTTGGGCCATTCTTACCAATTAAAATTAAGTTTTTTTTTTGTTTTTTTTAAAGATGGTTTGCCTGGCTTTTTTCTAGAGTTCTAGCTTAAAGAATTGTTCACTGGATAGTAGTAAAAATAAGAACAAACAACCTATAAGATTGATTGAAAGACTTTTAATCCCTAGCTAGAATGTCTGTGAAATTCTATTAATACGTGTTCAACTGGGATTGTGCATATGCTACATGATATTACATAATAAATCTACAAGTCAGAAGATAAACTTGAAATGAACACTTTATAATCAGATTTTAATGTAACATGTTTTTACTGCTTATGCCTGAACTGCTCGTTTTCCTTTTAAAGTTCATAATTTTGAGATTTCAAGCGCCAACTCGGCTTTGCATTTGCAGTTTTGCTAAAGCAGATTGTCGTCCTTATTTATTTGAATGGGACTTCACTTGGCAAAAACGCCATGCTCAACATTAAATCTTGACAAATCCAGCATCACTTTTTCTAAAAAAAAACCCAAAAAAAAAACACAAACTGCGACGTCTGCTTATTTTTATATTTATTTTTTTTGTGGGACTAACTGGTGAGTAGCAGGTGCTCCATTTCCTCCCCCGATATGGTCCGGGCTTTAATGTTAGTGTGTTTCTAAATTACAGTGTGGGGAAGTATTTTTACTCTCTTTTTTTTTTTGACAAATTGTTTGTGGTATAAAAAAGCTTGTAATAATCCCATAGAAACTGAAATTGGCTGAAAGCAGGGTTTGCTGAGGACAAGAAAAAAAAAAAAAAAAGAAACTCAACTTTCTCTTTCTGACAACAACTAGGCTTTGGGTGGCTGAAGCCAGGAAACATGTTGCACAGGTTTTATTGGGGATCTACAGATTCTAGATTGAAGGACCAGCAGACCTTCAATCTAGTCTCATGCCACAGTAATAGTGGCGTGAGACTTCCCTTGAATGGTAACCTCCATTTTCAAATTTATGCACATTGTGTTTCCATGGTATTTACTCAAAAATCTCAAAAACTAAAATGTAGGACAGAATCTCAAATTTTATGTTTAAAACAGAGTAGTAATAGGCTAATTGAACCCATTTTTCCAAATGTTATATAACACAATATTACTGTTTGAATGGCATCTAAAACATTCATAAACCTTCTCGTTCTGATAATAATACATATATTTAAGCCACAGTGTAAAACAAATTACAAACAGATTTAGTGATGATTCAAAAGCTGCTTATTAGTTGTATATTAGATGGAGAAAACAAGTATAACCATGGCTGGGTTGAGAAATAATTAATAGTAGTCAGCTTTGGATTCTATGTAGTTTACACCAATGGCGCGTGTGAATGACTGAATGTTGAGTGAAATAGTTTGGAGTCCTGTAGGAGAGGTAACGAGCTAGATAAGTACAGGCAATTAACCGTCTCCTGTGTACGTTTTGGCGTCAGCATTTTCCACTTTAAAAACAAATAAACAGCAAATGAAACAGAATTTGGTTGATGCATTTGTACCTTTGCATTCCTTTTTTTGTTTTCTGGATTTTGTTGCCGTCGTTGCAAAGAGGACGTGGCACGCATAGACACACAAACGAGAGCTCGATGCAAACAAGCCGAGAGTTTCAGGCTCGCACCTGCCGAGTCAGCTTTCTTTATCAGGATTCCTGTCCTCGCCTTGAGAACCAGCCCTAAAAATAAGAAGAGGAAATAGGGAGGAAGAAGAGATAATGAAATAAGTACCCCAAGCCTGGCAAGACTTCAAAGACGAAAGGAGAGAGTCTGATCTGCCGCACTGCTGCTTGAGAGGGAAAAGATGTTAAAAAAAAGGAAAAAAAAACAAAACACCAACAACAAATCAGATCAAAATAAATGAATAAACTTTAAAAAACTTTTAGCCTGTTGTTCCAGAAAAGAAAAAAAAAAAAAAACATCCTCTGCATTAATTTGAATAAGCATGATTGTTTTTTTTTGTTTTGTTTTGTTTTGTATCACACTTTAATATAGCTCTGTGTAACATCACATGCCGCATTATGCAAGAACTGGCAAAACACTATAAGGAGAATTCAAAGCTTTGATATTAAATACCTCACCAGTGTGGACCGAAATAAAATAGAATGCTACAGAGTGCTATGTAATGTGCATAGCACTGTATTGAGCTATGCACTATACTACGTTGGTCACTTGTCAACATTCTATGCAATAGATCAAGAAAAATCAGTATACAACTGTGATATAGAACAAAAACTATGCAAGGTTTTCAGAATATTTTATAAATAAAAATCTGAAACTTGTGACTCAAAGTGAATTTTTTGTAGGACAATGTTTGGTTCAACTACCACAAAATTTTTTAGTGGTATGTCTTAACTGATTTAGGGCTTGACTTTGCCTTTAGGTCTTTTGATCTAAATATTTTATTGTAGTTCTGGCTCTGTGCTTGCATTTGAACTTTCACCCCTGTCTAAAATATTCAACATTCTTTGGGCGTGATTGACAAAGACTCCATATGATGAGCGCTGAATTGCACAAGCAGAAAAAGAAAACATTAATCCGTTTCCAAGAGACATCCTTCGTAGGCCCAAAAGTCTCATCTGCATGTTTGCTGTGTCTCATTCAGGTTTCAAACTTGAAACAAAAGGCCTTTTGGTTTTGTTTAAGCAGTGACCTCCCTCTCGCTGTAAAGGACAGATTAGTGAATTATTATTTGTAGTTCTGTCAGGAGATGCTTCTCCAGAGATTCTGTTTGCTACTTCTCTGATCAATGCTTTTTTGGCAAAGTCTCACAGTTGTCTTCAGAAAAGTTTGCGAGGTCCTTGAGGCATTTAGATCTTGGGCTGTCTTGATACACATATATATATACACATATATGTCTTGATTCTAAACTTCTACATAGATTTTTCCTGTCCTTTTCAGTGTGTTCCATGATCGTTGCAAAGACTGTTGTTTGTTATTGTTCTGAAATGAAACTGCACAGAGATGGATTGATATTTACAGATTTTCATTACATCCCAATGAAATATGCAGAAGTTAATTGTTGTAACGTGACAAAATATTGGTTTCATTTATCCAAGATACCTGCACCGGGCTGCTTCTCGTGAAAAGTAATGGTACAGAAAGAGCCGAGCGGAGATGATTTTTCTTTTATTGTTGTTTCGGAGGCCATGCGGTTGTAACTCAGGTTTTATTGTCCTTCAAACTCTTTGAGCTGTCGAAGAAATACCGATCCACAGGCATCGCCTGCGCCTGTCTTTTTTTTCAAACGTACATTGTGCCTGTATACGCAGCTTCGCACAAAGCTCGTCCTGTGCCTTGAGCCTTACAAAACAATGTACTGGAACTTTCGAGAGGTGATAAAATTTTTAAAACCTTCTGTACATTGAGATGTGCACCGTTGTGTCCTGTATGCAGACAAAAAAAAAAAAACAACAACAACTATTTCCACAACTTCAGTGATCTGCTACGCCCGAACAGAGCAAGCCGCTACAGTTACATAAACCAAGATGTGACTCTGTTTCGGGTGTTACACGTCCACGATGATTTATTTAAGTTACATGTCCAGTTTCTATGATGTGTGAGGGTAGGCAGATCATTTGCTTTTTTGCATGCGTAGGACAACAACTGTTTGTTTTTACGTGCAGTGGCGTATCATAAGCCATGAGTTGCATTTTATATCAAACGCATCCTTGTACACCCCAGCCTTTGCATGTGCAGTCAGGACACATTGTTTGTTAGCATAAACAGGTGACTCTGACTCTTATTCATAGATATATTCAGATAAAAAAAAAAAAAAATCTTGCATATTTAGTATGACTGCATTCCTAGAGGATGGTACATAAACCATCCGGCAAGCAGAAACTCTGGTCACACAAATACAAAATGTTGCCTGTTGCACTCAAATTCCAGTGCTTAACTCCCAACATTTGTTGACATAGGCAATAAATTTAGCTTTGCCCTGCTTTCTATTTCTCACCCTGAGGCCACAATTACATTGACTTTATTATTGCTTTGTGCGACTTTTTTTATGCATGTCTCCCTGAGCTGCATCCTCCCCATTAAATCACTTAGTTTTTAGTACTTGAAAGCTTTTCTTTATTGCCTAATACATTTCAGCTTGAAGACCTAATATTTCATGGAGAGCATATGTTTTTATACATTTCTGACTGAAATCAACCCGGCAATCAGCGATCACAGAAACAGCAACCACAGTGTTTTGTTGCTTTTTAAAAATGTATTTATTTTTTGGCGGTGGTGTTTATTTGGAGATCGAGTCAACCCACCTTCGGCAAATGATCCGATAACCAAACGTAACAGATAATCAGGCGCACACAGACACAATCACATGTTCCCCTGGTCATGTGCACGCGTGACATTCACATCCACTTACCCTTAATCCCTGATGTAAATTCTTCACACAGGGCCATCCTCAACCAGCATGCAAACATTGAACAAAACACAGGCACCATGAATCTCCCATTTACAGGCAATTCAACACAGAGCAGCCCCACACAAGCAAGTTCCGCTCATGCAGCGTGGCGCAACAGCAGGCCAACGGCCCTGCACGACAACACCCCAGCCCTCACACACAAGCGCAACAGGACTTTGCCTGGTTCATTCAAACACAGGAATATGTTTTCATTAAAGTCATTACATTCCAACTCTGGTCTCATGTTTAGGGTCAAGATGTTGCTGGAAGGAAATTATTTCCCCTATAGTCTTTTGCAGCATGTAACAGGTTCGGTGACAGCCCTGTAGGTAGCTCTTTCCATCTCCCCTGCCCTCTATAACACGATGCCGCTGTCGTCCCGGTGTAGGGTTAGGATGTGTTCAATATTATGTGCAATGTTAGTTTTCTGCCACACACCTTCCTTTTCATGCTAGCTGTTTTCCCCTCCTTATCTTATGGCAAACTATTAACAAAAATGCTTTGTTGTGGCCAGCCTTTCATAAAACCTTTTTGTTTTTGTTGCATAAAATTGTCTATAGTTTTCCTATTGATGAATTTCAAATAGTTCACCTGAACTGTTTGTTAGGCTCCAACTAGGTGCCGCCAACAAGGGTTGAAAATCATATTGGTGTGCATTTTTTTCATGTGCATCAAATGGGCTTTGCCCTTTAGACCTTCCTCTAATTCACAGAACAACTCGGTCACCATACTCCCTTGGATGCACATGCAATATCTCAGGTTAAGAGCAAATACAAGATTTGGCCATATAACGGCAGAGAGCCACATGTTTCTGAAGCCTGTATATTGTTATTATGTATGCTTTTTTACTCC
Organism: Poeciliopsis retropinna; assembly: GCA_010277075.1. NCBI lineage: Eukaryota > Metazoa > Chordata > Actinopteri > Cyprinodontiformes > Poeciliidae > Poeciliopsis > Poeciliopsis retropinna. The sequence continues at coordinate 10,652,082 of VMRM01000016.1, forward strand.
ACCATGCATCTTTGCTTAACTGAAGAGGAAAATAAAAGAGAGCAAAAGAAAAGGGAGAGAGAGAGAGGAAGAAAGGGAGAGAGAAAGAGAGGAAGATGGTGAAAGTTCCTACCAGTTTGCTGGTAGGAACTTGTGCAGGGACGAGTACCTTATTTTTCAGACTGGGATTCTCAAGGTCACAGTGAAATCCAGATTCCCTCCAGGTTCACTGCTTCTTTATGGAAACCTTTCCGTATCTTTCTCCTCCTCTCGCTCTTGCACAAACACACGTACTTGGGTGTATGTATGCCCGCATGTGCAGAAAAAATATTCAGTCTACCTCACGTTGAATCCAATGACTGTGTGTGCATGTATGGAACATCAAATTCTGTCCCAATAGTCAACAGATGGTGACATTTAGTTTGTTTTTTTCCCCTGCCCTCCATGACAGAGGGGTTAAGGGTGTGAAGATGCATGAGTGAGCGTGTTGGGGTTTGTAAGGTCAGCTAGTGAGATATGCTTCAGCATCTGTTTATATCCAGCTGGTCGAAAGATAATGCCGCTAAAACCTTATTTGCTGAATTTTGTGGTGTGTAATTTAATGTTTTAATCTTATAAAGCATGACAGCTTTTTTCCTGTATGTTTTGCTTGCACTTTTTTTTTTTTCTTCATTTTACTGAAACCAAGTTGAAACATGCTACAAGCCAAATGATCAGCCAATCGTTTCAAAACAGGCAGTGAACATGCTAGCATTAGCCTTTCACTTAGGCACACTGATCCACATCGAGCTCGTCTGCAGGAATAAAATATTAAAATATATTAAAAATATATTAAAATATTAAAGCATCATCATCTAAGTGACTTTGATCGCTATACTGGACAAAACAAAATATAGATTGGGGCATCAGTAGTTATTTGTCTCATGCATCTCAGCGTTTTCCCTCCCATGGACTGACAACCTTTTAAGAATGTGCCCATGTACCTTGAAGATAAGCACCAGTCCTGCTGATATTCTATGTCAAGGATTAAGAGGGAAAAGAAAACAGATGGATTCCTGGCCTGCTCAAGGAATAGGTGGAATTTGAAAGCCAATCTCAGGCCAGTTTAGTGACCCCTGCTGGCCTGAGAACCAGGAGTCAAATGCAAAAAGGCCAGGGAAACTGTATCATGTTACCGCCATGATTTTTAAAGCTAACTCGATCATGTCTGCTGCTTGTGTCAGTCATTAGATTGCATCAAAAGCATATTTTAGCTTTTTTTTTTTTTTGCAAAGACAAGACTGAGGAATAGCTTTTTGTGAGCACAAAATTAAGCTCTAGCCATCCTTGCCAAAACAAATTGTCTCAATATAATAGTTGTAATGTGTGTTTCTTTTCAACTAAATGACTTGTTAAAATATTAAAACTACTAGCTATTAAATATTCACTTCTCTCTTTAGCTTGATAGTAGAAGTCAAGACAGACTAAATGATCAGACCATCAAAAAAAAAGCTCGAATTCACCGCTAACACTAATGAACTTACCGTCTGCTCCACCAGCGGTGCCCCAGGTGATTCTGCCGCCGAGCAAATGCTCTCCTGTAAAAGAAACAAGCTCTTTTGTCACCACTCTACAACAGTTTACATCCTGGTGAAATGATAATGAATGGAGCACACCAGCCACAGTGTTCACATTGTATCATCACCTGTACTTGTGATCAACTTCTCTGCAATAGCACGAATCGTACCTTTTGTTTTTCTTTCTTTCTTTCTGAATATGCCTGAAAGCACAAAATTGCATCATAAATCACTAATCTCTCATTTGTGTGCCGTGACATGACATTTTTACACAGAAAAGTGTCCATTAGCTGCTAGTTTGGATTTATAGTTTAATCTTTTTTTTTTTTTTTCTGTTTGCGAAGCGTAAGCTCTGCAGAAGGTCTTTGATACAATCACCTCGAAGTGATATTCAAGCTCTTATCTATCACATTACACAACTGTATACTTCTTTATGAACCCCTCTGCACTTCTAAGTACAGTAGCTCCAGATAAATGGATCTTCTAAATCAATTTAAGAGGTTAATAAGCACACCCACATGTGTGGGTGTGCGTGTATGTGTTTCATTTTAACTTCACACAATCTAGTTAATCAGTTGAAGCCACCCACATCAAGACTACACTTACTGCCAATTAGAAGTGTTCCCCACAAGAAGAAATATTTAGAGAATTCAAGTTGGCAAAACTTTTTCAACTGAAGTTTTGCTTATTGTTTCTGTAATTTTCTGCGTAATAGAAAGGCCTAATGTTTTTTTTTTTTTTTTTAGTTCTCATGCTCCTTTTTTCTAGGGGTCACCCTGGGCAGGTCGCCAGTCTGTCGCAGGGCAACACAGAGACAGACAGGACCAACAACCATGCACAAGCCACTCGCATCTAGGGAGAATTTAGAGAGACCAATTAACCTGACAGTCATGTTTTTGGACTTTGGGAGGAAGCTGTGAAATGATTTTTTGGTTTTAATTTCTTCCACTGTGGTTCTAAATATTACTTTAGTCGCTTTTGAGTTTTATGAACTTTCAACCTCCGCCACGTCGGTAGAAACCAGTCTTTTCACCTTCACAACTCCCATCAAAGCTACAAAAACTAGTAATGGAAACTCCTGCAAAGCATCTTGAAAGAAGACCTGGGCTGAATAGAGCTAATTGAAAAAAAGAAAAAGAAAAAAATCAGTTCTCTGGCATGTTTGTTGCCTGTATAAAAAGAATCCTGAACACCAACTGTATTCATTTTCTCTGGACAAAAGGTCTTGCAAAACTAAAGGTGATTATTACATTAGATGCCTGTGTTATTCTTAAGTTGGCATGGCTAAACTGCTGCGCTAGTCTACATGTTTTGTTTTTTTTCCACTATCCTCCGACAGCCATTAACAGTATTAGATGTACTCAGTCTGGCCTTGCCAAATAAGTGCCTGCTTAGTACTCTGTGTATTAGAATAATTTATTTACAGCCAGGCAGGTCAGTTAGATAAACCTTTTGCTCTTGTCAAACATGCCTAACATGCCCTAGCATCTCCGTCTGTCCGTCCCACTCGATGTAAAAGACACACTGCCGTGGAACTTCCAACTGATTGCCTTTAGCAGCTTTTCTAAATAGGAGGGCCAAGAGGAGATGTGAGAAAAAAGATTTATTGAAATGGTTTAAATCCATGTAGATCCTATCTAGTACAATCTAGACATTGTCAATACAAAACTATTAAGATGAAGATCAAGATTGTCTGCTTTTCTTCCTTCACATGCCGCAAGCCTTAACAGGATTGCACCTTCATCTATTCATATGGGCAAAACTGCCACGCATCGTTCAAAGACAAGAGCAAGGCAGATGTGTGTTGATTTTAAGTCAAGAAATTATTTCAAGAAACTTGCCATTTGTCCAATCTTGGTGTGAGGAAGAAGAGTCTATAGTCAGAGCAATTACTATAAGTTTAAACTGGAACAGCAATAAACAAGGCAGGATGAGAATCCAAGTTAATCTTCTGACTACACAGACTGGGGGAGGAAGAAAAGGGAGAAAAATACTTCACTTTCACATTCACTGTTTGATAACTGCAGCAAATCTTTTAGCATGAAAGTTTTCCCTCGCAATGGAAAAGGAATAAATTAAAGTGTTTTACACATCTTTAGCAAGCCAAAAACATTGCCTGCACTATAAAGAGAAAGAAAAGGGAAGGGGAAAAAAAAGTGTCAATTTGCAGCAACAGAAAAATGTTTCTACTCTGTTGGTTTGATTATGATTAGTTCCAACAAACGTTTACCCATCTACTGTACGTGAAATAACCAATGATTTCTTTGCTGTACCATTTTTTTTAATAATTGAAAACTAGGTTTTGATTACGTTCAATAAATGTTCAATTCCAGTACGGTTTAAAACCTATGTGTGCATGCAAATAATTCTATTAAATGTTACTTAATTAGTTTTTATTGGAAAAAAACATTTTGCTTTGTGTAAACATATTAATGTATAAAGACTGCTAAATGTTTATTTTTTTTAAGTGGATTGTCTTGCGCAATTATTCCAGCACAAAATGAGTGAAAATTGAAAAAACCCTGAATGCATCTAAAAAATTTCTATACTTTTGGATTTGGCATTCAAAAATGATTTATTTTTACAGCAGCCAGTACAGTGGTTTGTTGTTTGACTGAAGAGCACTAGTTAAAAACAAAATCTAAGAAATAAACTTTTTATGTACCATTTTGATCATCATTGAGATGCAATTTCAAAATGATGTAGCCCTGTGATATATGGAAAGTGCAATAGTCCTAAATTATTTGTTATCTCTGAGATTTAACTTGTTTTTTGCTTCCATCTCAATAGTCTTGCAGTACACCCACTTTTTCAGCAGTTGCCAGCATCGCCAACACATCTGCCTGGTGTAGTTAGTCTACTAAGTATCTATGAAGCTAGTCAAAAACAAAAGCTGAGTGTTGCTGTTATGTATGTCTCCTGTGCATTTGTAGATATAATTAACCTATCCAAAAGATAAGCTGGAAAAAAGGCAGCAGTGGTGCTATTGTTTTAATCTTCACATTGATAAGGGCTCTGAAACCATCTCTTATCTCTAATTGCACCACTTCATGTCCATCCTGCTAGCCGGCTAGCGCTTCTGCTGGTGAGACTCACCCATTGATGACATGATATACAGAACATTCTGGACAGCCCATGCACTGTGTTAAAGCACATAGAGTCAAACTATACATCGCAGTCAAAAACTTTCTGCAGAGTTATTTCCTATAAACCTTCAAACTCCATCTGACCTTCAGATTAGCCGTCAGATAAGCAGTGTTTATAGTGTTTTATGGAACGGGTTTCCATGGCTAAGCAACTGCATCCAAACTCTAAATCACCCAGTGGGATGCACTCCGGTTCTAGATGTTTCTGGGGAAATGATACTTCACTGACTGTGAAGTGTAATGTTTAGTGCAGAGGGGATTATGGTGTGATGCTGTTTTTCAGCAGTTGTGCTCAGCCTCTTGCAGCCGGTGAAAGGAACACATGATGGTTCAGCACACAAAAGCATTCTGGACAACTTTACGCTCCCCACTTTGGGATATCGTGATCGATTTCAAAATTGATTTGTGAGTAAAAACTAAGTGTTGACTAAAATTTAAAAAAAAAGAAGAAAAATGTAGTAAATAAGTTGTTTCAGGATTTTACTCTATACTATCATGTCCTGAAATTTGAAAAATATTGTACTATAGGTCCTCAGTATTACAATAATTGATTTGTAATTTACCTTGAAGGATGGCAGCTTGACAAATACCAGATCTGACCTAGCATGATCCTAATGAATGAATATTTAATTTACTAAAAGAACCATCATTTTAATTATGTGCATGATTAAAAAACAAAACAATCAAACAAAAAACAATTGCAGCACTTATGAATTTACCAGTTATTAGTAACTTAGTGGTGCACATTGAAAGGTACCGAATAAACTTTTGACTTTCTTCTAAAGTTTATCTAGTGAGAACCTTTGCTTTTTGAAACACTGTAAATATATTAAACCACTTCTCTAATAAGGCAGATTTAAATGGTTCTGCCCCAGTTCAGCCCAGCCAGATTTGTCTCTATTAGCAGATGTTGCGCTGCTCTTCGTCGTTTTTCATACTCACCTCGAGGGTTGTGCAAGCCACGCCAAGCTGCGTATTGTGTGGAAGGGATTTGATTGACAACAGACTATATTTGTTGAATGGCTCGTGAGTTATGTCAAACTCCAAAAAAAAAAAAAAAAAACATTTCAACAATCACTGTGTACCGGCAGACATGCCGTCTTCTATCAGACAGCTGATACTTGCAAAACTTGCGAGTTTAATCTTGAGCTGCACCAGGAGCACATGCGTCAACTTTTGGAGCAGAATGACAGTGATCTTGTAGTCCTGCAAGCAATGAGTTTCTCTGAAGAATGAGCAGAGAAAAAAACTGTACAGATTTGGGAAACTTTCTGTTGGAGCTATAGTTTTGTGCAGAATGGTGGGAAATTACGGAACTACATAATATCAGCTTGCCGTGATGTGCATTTTATTCGTTGTTTAGAATTTTCTTTGTAATAAAGTTGATGCGTGGCTATTGTTTTTCATCTAACTGCTTTATTAGAATCCAAATGGCTGCTTATGTTTTACAGAAATAAAGTACCACAACATAGATCAATTTGTAGGTGCAGCAAAAATAATCAGCTATATTTATGGTTTGGTCAGGTACAAAGGTTCTTGATTATATGACTTTCAGCAATTGCAACCACCTTTTTAAAAGTTTGATTTTTCACAATTTGCTCATCTTGAGTATTAAAGTGACTGAAGAAATGCGTCAACATTGAAATGTCACTTGTTGTTTTCAAACAACTTTATAAGCCTGAGAGAATTTTTAAATGTAGAAAACAATAAAAAAAAAAATTGTCTATCTGGAAGTGGTCTTCGAAGCAAATTTACCAGAGAATCAAAACGACTCTTCTGGCAGTTGGCTTGATGGTAGGGAGAGCCCAGAGAGAAGCTTGTCTGGAGGCTGACTGTCTGGCTGCAAGAACCTGCGAAAGGGCTTTTGGAGTTTGGCTCAGAGGAACCCGCACCAGAGTTTGCAAGGAGCCTAGGCTGGATCTTGAGAGCCCTCCTCAGAGACGGTGAGGAGTGGGCTCAGAGGAGACGAAAAGTGAACTTTGGTTCTCGGAGGAGACGCGCAGGCTCAGACAGAGTGAAGGTATCAGGGACCAAACCCTCCAGAGAGGGATGCAAGAGTAAGACTGCTGGGGCCACTGGAGCTGAGGGTTGGGCAAGGGGGCTGCCAGGAAAACGTCTGGCTCAGCGACTGAATGCTCGGTGAAAACATTCAGCGAGGCGGTGTCATAGTTGGTGTGTGTTCAAATAGTACCAGAGCAGAGGAAGGTGCATGATGGAGATTTCATATAGTGATGTAACTGAATGAACATGTAAGAGAAACATGTGCCAGGGCCACAGCAACAATGGGATCCAGCAGAGAAACAAAGAAACCAAGAAGCTTACATATTGTGGTGATGCGTTTGGGCCTTGGAAAACAGCTAAATACAATCTACAGCGTTATTGCCGGCTGATGTGGGAGCAGTTTCAAGGAACTGAAGCAATTAGACCAATGACATCATCATGAAATAACTAGCAGAACAATTAACACTAATGGTGTATTCACACCAGGAAACTGTTTTGGTCGGCTTGTTTGTTCCAGACCAAATGCAATTTTTTTTTTGTTGTTGTTGGTGGTTGTTTGGTACAGCTTGCTATCAGATTGTTCTTTTTTGCAAGCAGACGGTAATTTGGAAACAAAGTCATGTGAATCATAATCTTTGCTCCTAATCGGACAGAAATAACGGGGGTGCCACTCATTTTTATCATATTGCCGAGCAACCGTGTCTCTTGAAGTCCTAAAAGACGTATATTTTTAATGTATTTTGTACAGGCTGATGGCAGTCTGTTTTCATACAAGAGGTGAACCACACCACGGTTAATTTGGAAGCAGACGGAGACCACCTCAAAAAGCAGATCCAAGTCTGGTTGCTTGGTGTGCACCATGGTTCGCTTGAGTGTATTCACACATGTGTGATCGGTCCGTTTGAAGCAGACCAGTGTCTGGTGAGTGCTACTCATAAATTACAGAAAGGACAAAAGTAGTTCACAAAGTCAACAACAGTAGTCGCTACTCAAGCTTTTTTCTATCCAAGTTCATTGACTTTCTTAGGAAATGTGAGATAAAAAAAACATTAATCTAATCAGAAATCTGAAAGGGAGAGTGACAGAGATTTGACAGAGAGTCGTGAGTCTTGTAGAATTGCATTTCTTAATCCACATGAATCTCCAAAAATGTCTAATATTCTCTTGAATTCCTCAAGCTGTTTCTTAACCCACTTTCCCCCCCTAACTTACTCAATCTCTTGCTTACTCTCATCACACACTTTGATGACTTGCACTTTGTTCTTCCATCTCCACATGCGCCACGTGTTTAAAGGACTCGAGTGCATGGAGGGGGTTCATGGGTGTGATGTGATGCGAGGGAATGTCACATGCGCAGTTACTCAGAGACAAAAGAGAAAGCCTTTTTCTGTGATCAAGGGGTTTATAGCTGTTGTCTCTTTTCACAGCATGAGGTCCACTCAGCTCATCTGCCATTTGTGAATAACCGATAAGACAAAGTGGAAAAGCACAGGCCTGATGGCGCAGCGGAGTGAATTTTGAAAGAACACACGACTTACGTTCTAAATGTCAACCATGCTAAATCAGATGCAGCACACAATTTTTTTTTTTAAATATTAGTTTACAGATAGAAGATCTTATCCAGATGAAAGACTTAAAGCAGAGTTGTCATGGATGTGCGTGGACTTAAGTAAACAAATTAAGTTTGACTTTGAGGGAGGATGAGCTCTTTAAGGGGCTCAAACTAAAGATGAGAGGGGGCAGAGTTGAGAATCTTCAGCTAGAGGCTATATGGAGAGAGAGGAACGTTTCATGACTTGTTGCGGAGACTCAAAATGTTTGGCAAAAGAATGCAGATTGCATTTTTGATAGCACTCTGTTCACATTTAATTGGCAAGGGCATGTTTGGCTTCAAGTTTGGCTCTACGTGGATTTGCTAGCGTGCGACAATGCCATTCCTAGTTGAAATTCTTGTCTTATCTGCAGCACAGATAAGACAAGACAGGAGAAACTGCCCTGTAGTGTAAACATTTATGTGACGTAGTTTTAATAGCGTGTAAAATCAGCCATCTGATTCTCATCCTTGAGTAACATCTGCAGCACAGATAAGACAAGAAAATTGTAGTTTTTGGTTTTTGATAATTACATTTCTAAACACACTTCAGCTGTCCTTTAAGAGTCCCAGGTAAAGAAATAAACCAAAAAACTCTGAATGTCCATGATGTTGCCATTACAATGTGTCAGAGAAGGGATGGGGTATATGGGTGTTAGTTTTCCTCCACAAAACAATTTTAAAATGTTTTGCATAAGGCATAGAAGTTTGCTTTTGTCCAATCGGATCAGTCAATCTGTCCCTTACATAGCTTGGGACAACTTTTAAATGGGACTTTTTCTTGCAAAGTGTCTCACTCATTGCCATATTTCCATAAAGGAGATATATATGGAGTGTGTGGCTTTCATCTATTGGAAAATAACCCTGTAGATTATTTTCTTCTAGAGGCTTTATGGAGACAATTTTCCTTTTCCTTCACAACGATATGTCACCTTGTATTAGATAAACACATATAAACCCTGATAAAATACATAAATGGTGGTTGCAACTTGATTTATTCTAAAGAAAATAAGAATAGTTCATATACTAACTTTCTGTTTTGTAAACAGAAAGTTTACAAAACTATTTTTTTCCTTATTTGTGCTTGATGAACTTGACTTGCCCAATTAACAACAGTCAAGTCAGAACTTTTAAGTCAGAACTTGACTGTTGTTACTTTTATGTTCATCCAAATGTAATATAGACAATAAAGTCAAATTTCATGAAACTTTTTCTATCCTACGTTAATTCTCTGAAGTTCTTTCTTGGAGCTCAGTATTTTTTATTTGATTACCACATATCCATGATTTGACATGAGAAAGTTCACTTTGGTTATAGAAAAAAAAAACTGTTTTTGTTAACACTTTAACACAGTAGGACTGTGTTTTTTGAAAGTGCAAACATATTTCCATATCTTTGATGGTTTCACATAAAACTTGCATAAAACAAAACAAAAAAAAACAAAACAGAAAAAGCTTGTCAGTTGCATTTGCACTGCTTTTATAGAGTTCCTTAATATACGGTTTATATCATGCTTTCTAGCCTAGGTAGGCTATTCCAAGCACTTTAACGCTACATGTCACATCCACCCATTACCACACTGGCTGATTCACAACATGACATGGAGTCCATTGCCTAAGGACACGTCAGCATGTTGTGGGAAAACCTGGAATCAAACTGACAACCGTAGACAGAATTTCACAATCCCAGACGTTATCATGGCATCAATTATTTCTTCCTGCACTTCGAGAGTCATGGAGCAAACTTTTAAATATGATTCTTGTGTGATCTACCAACAAAAATCCAATTAAACTGTCCAAAATTGAGGGATGTTAGATAATACAGAATTCCAAATGTGAAAATGTTTGGATAGCACTTAATCAACTGGTGCAATTTGTGTTCTGGTCACTATAAAGTACTGAACACAAGTAGCTGACGGACCATAATTTGCAACATGTTAAAGTCGAGCTGAGCGCCATTTGCTTCAAAAGAAAATAATAGTGTTTGGAGTTTTTATGACAACTTGACTGTTGTTACTTTTATGTTCATCCAAACCCGCTTTCAACAGGATTTTTTTCTTTTTTTTTCTCTTCATGGTGCCCGTTTTGTTTGAAGATACTTGTTTCAGACAGCAGGGGCGGCTCGGCAAGCCGTACATGTAGCTTAAATGGAACTGATTGGAAATTTAGGACAAGTGTGCCATCCTTTTTCAGAGTCAATGCAGAGAAGAGCAGACATGCACCATTCACAGTTTGGCAGGAGTAAACTTGCCAAACTGTTTAGGTCCCTGGTATGGTGCTTTAAATTTGGTTTGGTTTGCAGTAAGCTATTTTTAGCACAGAGACATGCTGTGTGTGTTTGTATTTCAAGTCTACTGAAATTTGAGTTTATCTGATGCAGGTTTCAGATTTCTTTTTTTTTTTTTTTTTCCAGGCATTGGTTTGGTTCATGTGATCTGTAATGCACAAGGGTTAAAACATTATTTTATTGTATAAAACGCTAATAAAATACTTTCATCCTTTAATTCTAAAAAAAAAATTAATGATTTAGTTGGACTTTTTTCTCTTTTTGCAGTAAGTTAATTTCGTTTTAGTGTCTGAGTAAAACAAGTGGTAAATTAAAACTCAAGTGTAATGGTTAACACGTTTAACCTATTGCATATTGAGTAAAATTGCAGATGTTAAAAATATTTAGGATTTCAAATATACTTTTTATTCTTTGTTTGCCATGTTTCCAACCTGCTGATGCTGCCGCCGCACGTGTCATTTTTGAGATCAATTAGTTAAGATGGTGGAATGAGTTGAGCCTACGTCTTTTCAAGTTCAAGCCCGTTGCTGAAATGCTCACATCTTGATACATGGGGGGTGTATCAAGATTGGCCAAGAAGCTGAGTACAGAGAGCTGGTGGATTTCTTTGTGGCTCTAATAGAGAACACAACAGGAGATCCGTCCTGCACACCAGTCATCAGCATCCTGGATAATATGCGTTACAAAGTTTCATTTCCCTTTGGGATTAATGCAGTATGTTTGAAATGAATTGGAATTGCCAAACCTGAGTATCAGCAAGATTAAGGATAATAAACAAGGTTTGACTTCAAGTTTTTTTTTTTTTTTGTAGAGTCAGCCTCCGTTTCACTGTACACAGTGGAAAAGCTCCAGTGGGAGTTCAGTAGTGCATCTACTTTCTCTGAAGTGTGAGATCCCTGAACACAACCTGGGAGCATTTGAGTATTCAGTCATAGCAAGTGTCTCGCTTTGCGGTTTCCCAGCATGCCGCTGTGGCATTTCAGAAGCTGGTTAAGCTTTTAAAGTGTAGGTCTACCCAGACTATGGCGCTTCCATAAATAGGCACATGGAAAACAATATATTGTTAGTTTGGGGTTGTTCTATCGGGAAGAAATGCTGGGATTCAACTTTTTATAAAAACAGTGTTTACAAATATGACCGGCAACAGATTCAGCTTTGTGAAAAATGAGGTCATCATTACAATTTAAATAATGAAGAAAGGAACTTGGAAACGCCTAAAAATGTTGAAAATGTCTTGCATGAGGCATATATGCCTACTGTCTTCATCTCTGCAGTATGATTTCCACATTTAAGACATTTGTGGCTTAATTTTTGACTTAATATTTGTTTCCATATGATTTTACACTGCAATGTCCAGAGTTGAAGCACATTTTTCCCAGCGAGCATCACAACATAATTGAAAATCATATGTAGTCACATGAACCGGTGTGTTTCACATGTGACTACACAACATAATTTTCACATCTAAAACATATTTCCAATGTTATTATACATTGATTTCTAAATTTGAAACACGAGTGGTAAACACTGATTTCACGGGAGGCGTTCAGAATTGTTTCCCTGCAATTCTCCCATCTGCAGATCACACTGGTAAATTTAAATTTGGAAGCTTTTATCACATGTGCTGCACATATGACTGCGTGGTAATTACTACTACGTTTTCCACATGTGACACACATGTTTCCAATGTTATTTCATAGCATAATTTAAAATACGCGAAAAATTGGAAACCCGGCCATAGGTGAAATGTATTTAATTTAGCCTTTATCCATTTATCTCTCCAACAGTGATTTTTTTAACACTTTTAAAAAATCTATTTTTTAAATTTTTTTTAAAATTTTATTTACCTATTTCTTTACACATTACAGTGTAAAACATCTGTTCAAAATGTGAAAAACTGTCCAAATGAGTTTAGCCCTCTTTTTTTTTTTTAGGAGATCTTATAAAATAATATAATGGCAGACGGTCAAAGGAGATGGCTTATGTCCCAATGTATACTTGCTTGTTGAAATAGATGTGTAGGGAGAAATATTTATTTTTTAGAAAACTGCAGTGTCAAAAAGTCAATTTAAAGAATTGTTTGCAGGCCCTATTTGTAATCTACATAGTTTTATCAAGGTGTGCTGAAGAAGGATCATGTTTATATATATCTTAGATCCTCTTTTGTATGGCAAGAATTGACTCAAATCCTCATAATCCCAGGGCTATCATTTCTAATAGCTATGGCTCAGAGGAAAAAATGAGTTTTCTGGTATCTGGAGTTATTGAGTTTGATTCCAATTTCCTCCAAAACACATCAGTGGTGTGTGGCAAGGCTCTAAAATGCTACCCATCTGCATACAAGTATATGGATGTTTGAGTGTGGCCGGATGAACAAGTTATAATGGCTTAAAGTGGTTTAAGTAGTTGTCTGAAATACCTCATCATGTTATAAGCGCTTGATTTTATTAAATGGGCTTCACATGTGAGTTTACGTGCGTATGCCATTTACTATCAATTTATTTATGTCACGTGTAAAGTAATGAATTCTTTCCGTAAGGGTAACTTCAAATATTTTAAAGATAAATGAGAGTTTCTTTTTGGGTTTTTTCTGCCTGTGGTGGGATAATACTTTGCGCTGTGCTTCCAGGCCTCTTTTGTCTTTCATGAATTTTATGTAGCATGTGGGGAAACAAATAAATAAATAATAACGAGAAAAAAAAAAAAAAGATGTTTTCAACTCAGTGAATTAAAAAATTGAAGCGAAAGCCAAAAAGACATTCCATGCAAAGAGAGACAGAGAAAGAGCTTGCCATCCTTGGTAATGCCATTAATGTCAAGGTGAAAGGAGGGGAAAGCAGACATCCAAGATGATGAATATTTAAGGATGCCCAAAGTGAAGAGCTGTTTTAGAAACAAAGTGGGACAGAATGCCCTCATGAAGGCAGCCCTTTAGGACCTATTCTTACACAGTATGTGCCTTTATGAATATTCATTGTTCATTGTCCCAAAAACAATTTGCTTAACGCCTCTGACTTTTTTCACCCATAAAATGCATTTTTGCCTATGCACTTCTAAGTCTGTATTCACGTTTAAACTGTTGAAAAACACCCTGACTTTTAGTGCAGTAGATATTATTAAAAAAAAAAAAAAAAAAAGGTTGAATAAGATGAAACTGAGCATAGATGTGCAATGTATGGCCCATAAACACGGAAACTATTTTGTCATATAAAACAGTACATCGTATTCCCACTGACTCGCTTGATGAAACATTTCTGTGACACACTGCAACGTGAGTAACTGTGTCACCAGCTGTGGAGAAGTGTGGATGTATGATGTCATGCCACATTTGTTTGAAGTTGGAGGACCGTATGAACTTGTTTCACAAAGTACCATAATGCTCTAGAGCATAGCTCACAGCATGCAATGGGTTAGCTTTTTCGAAACAGTGTCAGGACCCTGAAATGAAGAAAAACAGGCGCTGAAAAAAGCATAAATGCAGATTGTAACAGCAACATATATAGGCCTCTATGTTGTCTTTACATCAATGATATTAAAACAGAACAGAAAAAGAGAAACTAAACTTTCAGATTTTCTCAAAATTATTGAACGCATTTCTACATGTGTGTATTTAGGTAATTTTCTGATTTTTTTTTTTTTCATTTATTTGCAAAGTTAGAACATATTTTTTTATTTATTCTTTTATTAGGTCTCTGCTTTAAGTAAAGCATTTGCATTTTTTTTATTGATAAACAAAATCCTTTCTTGTATTTTACAAGAAACAAATGCCAATTTAGTGGCAATTTAAAATTACTATATAGAAACACATTTTTCAGTTTTTTTCCCCCTTTTTTTCCTTTTTCTCAACCAAGCCCATTTAGAAACATACGATGTATGCTATTTTTCATTTAAAACACCTTCCCCATGACCTTTTCATGACAGAATAATGTACATCTTCTACATCAACAAGCTGTCCTTGAACATGATTATAAAGCATTTTATGCTCATCCATCACTCTGAGTTAACATCAGCAGAATGCCTCAAACCCCATAGGAGATGATTCATTTATTTTATTTTTTTTACAGTGAGTGATGCAAATATCTTATGATTTAAAAAAATAAATAAATAGTTTAATTACAGTCCCTTTAATGCTCTGCTGCCTTTAAATCTTTGTCCTCATCTCTCTGGCTTTTGGTTGCCTTTAATGGACTTTTAACCGTGACTTACCCTTCCTACATCAGGCACACAGTTGCCTTTCAGTGCTCTCTTTTTGACATTGTTGTGTGTTAGCTAGACCTTGTGAACTATGTTTGCAACTCTGGAGATTCTTACATAAAATCCTGGGTAACACTGTGTGTGTCGTTAATTAGGAACAAGGGAGAAATAGCTTGAAAGCTACGCACACAAGCTTCTGTAATTAGGTCTCTTCATAGAGATATCGTATTTGGTAACCTTGGTTGCTGCTTCCAGCTTGAAACAAGTAATAATTTAAAAGACACGCCACTAGAAATGGGCAGAGCTACAACTTATTAGAACAGCTTCATGGCTCAAGAAAGTAGATTCTTACTTGAACTTGTTGTACAAGTTGTTCAAGCAATCTTTTCCACTTTGATGATGGTTGTGTTACAAAGTGTTGTCTAGTATTCACTTAACAACAAAAAGTGTACTTCACCAATAGATGTCATAAAATGATTTCTGGGTTTTTATTGCTTTGTGAAGTTTTAAAATGAAAAATGGAGACATTGATACCTCTTGTGCGCTGTATTCTTTTCATTTCTATTAATATGAAAACATTTTTAGTAAGATGAGGGAATTTTAAAATCATAGAAATGAGGGATAATCATTTTAATGTTTGAAGTTTATGTTTTCATTTTTAACATTTAAACTGCTTTAAGATATTTGAGGAAACACAAGGGTGTGATTTCACTAGGCCTCTCGCGATAAACAATAAGTCAGTTAATCGCACAATAAAGGAAAATTATCGACCTCATTTTAATTTATCGGCTTTATCGTTTCTTACTGCCTTTTTCTCTTTCTATTGGTGACACTGGATGAAAAAAAGGCTCTCCACTGACCCATTTCCTTAGCGTTATGCCCAGTTCACGCTACACAATTTTGGAATTGTGGTCGTCGGCCCATTTCAAAACCTGAGAGACCACACACTAGCCGACAAAAATCGGAGGTATAACGGGTTGTGTGGTGTCCAACAATGGGCACAAAATAGTGGCTACAAGTCATTATATCATTACCACTACATCAGTTTAAAATGGTTATTAAACAATATCGTTTATCACAATAATTTTTGAGACAATTAATCGCTCAGCAAAATTTGTTATAGTGATAGATGCTTCGTATGTATCGCGTGATGGAGTAGACACACGGCAAGAGCAGTAACTCTTCAAGTAGCTTGAAGAAAAATATTGTATGCAGAGAGCATGTTTTTTTTTTTTTTTTTTTTTTTTTGTCGGTATTGTGTGTGCACACTCTGTGAGTCAAAATCAGGCTGTTGGCGGACCCTCACTGTGTCAGTGATGGTAATAGTTTGCCAGAACCTTAGGGGAGCTGCTCAGTGGGACGGGAGTGTGTGTGCATGGGAGTTTGTTTGCGTGCACAAATCTGTTCACACGCACATATCAGCAGGAAAGGGTAGAGCAGGCCCCACAGTGCATGTCTCAACAGCCAAGTCATCAGCCCTTTTAATCCAGCCCAGCAGGGATGTGTTTGTGTTTTTGACAGTTCTTGTGTGTCAGTGCGTTTGAAAAACTTCAGGAGAACTGCTGTCATAAAGTTGGTTTTGTAATCCTCTGAGGCGATGCACAAATCATTCTGGAAACGCTTTCAACCAGACATGCGTCTTTAGTATCGACATGTATTACACATTTGAGTCTGTCTTTTGTCTATGTCATGTTGATTTTTGTCAGTTTTGTTTTACAGATGCTACCAAATATGTCCAATGTTGATCATTTCTCTTCTCTTTCTCCCCCTGCAGGACGAATGTCATAGGATGAACACTGCTGGTGGGGTGTGTCTGTCTGTGCTGTCCTCCCTCCTGGCCGTGGCTGGGGCCCTGGCTGCTCTGTCTGCCCTTGCTCTAGCTCCTCTCTCTACCCTAGCTGAGGTTGCCTATGGGGCTGCCGAAAGCATCCCCAGCACAGGGGCAGAAGGGGGGCCCTCACCCATCTCCTCACCATGCTCCAGCCTTGTAGCAGGGGTGCTCTATGGTTCTTTCTCCCTAAGGGAGCTTTTTCCCTTCAGGACACCTGGTTGTTCGTGGTCCTTGGAAAATCCAGATCCTACAAAGTACTCCCTCTACCTCCGCTTCACCCGAAACCCTGTCATCTGCCAAATGCACCACCCCATGCTCCTGTCTCTTGACCACCACCTAGCCAATCAAAGCTGCCCTCTCCATCTACAAACGGTAACAGCCAGGGATCAGGAGATCATTGATCTCTGCGGCAGCCCCTTGAACTCAGACAGACCCTACTCCTTCCTGCAGTTTGATAAAAACTTTGTTCAGTTATGTCTGACGAGACACCCTGCTGCAGATGAGCCTCAGGTAACAAAGGAATTGGTGGAGCAGAGGCTGGTGGAGGTATTGCTCATTAACAACGAGAACTCCAGTCAGTTCACCTGCGGCGTGCTCTGTCGTTGGTTTGAGGAGTGTCTGCGGACGGACCCCAATGGGAACCAGGAGACCGCTGATGGGGATGTTTGTGGGATGACGCAAACGGGCTGCATTTGTCCTAATCACAACATCATGGCGCCGCCGATTCCACTACTTCCGGAGACACCTCACAGTTTCAGCAACGGTTCCCTCGTCCCTGATGACTGCTGTGTAACCGAACTTCATTCCAACGATGCAATCGCCATAGCCCCGAGAGACGTCAGGCAAGGTAGGGCTTATGATTCAAGTTTTTCTGTCTCGCTTACACCATTTTCATGTTGGTTCTGTGCAGGTCTTTATTTAATACAACGGGCATTGATACATATTGAAATGATATGCGGTTGACCGAACATTGTTAATATTCAAAGTGCTTTTTTTTTTTTTTTTATCTCATATGTGCAGTTGTTTGCCTGTGTACTCGACAAACAGACGAGAGAAGTTCTTCTTGTTTTCTGTCTTTTTATATCACCCCGGGGAGGTCAAAATTCTCTGCTTAATAGAGAATTTATTATTTGAATTTTGTCTTGTGCATGTTGCCCTTTAATTAAAAACCGAGGCAGTTCAAAGGAAGCCTTTTAAACCTCTCATCAAAAGATTAGTAATGCCTGACAGAAATTCTGCCTTTTGATCTATATTTTAGAGATTCCCCCATGTGGGCAGGAGGTGTGGCTCTGACAGTTACCGGTCTACAGGCAAGCACATCATTGTGTGCGTGCGGTACAAGTGCGTGAAACAGTCTGCTTACACAATGCGGAGGGGATCAGATGCGCAACGACGGGCACAAATTTGCGCAAATGCGCAAATGGTCATTTATACATCGATAAATTGAACATGAAGCAGATAATCCGTTTATACACAAGATGATTGCTTCTTTCATTTGCATAATTCCTTGTGTGCCTTAAGCAATGTACATAAATAATCGGTTTGCAGAAACAGAAATGTGACAAGCGCATACACTGAAGCTTCGTTAATCATTTGCCTTCATCACTTCCACGAGGTTATTTATTCCATGAAAATCACATTGGATGAATATATTTAATATACATGTTATTCTAAATTGTTTTGTTTTTTTTGTCTCTAATTGAACATACACTGCCAGGCGACTTTAAGACCAACCACATTTATGTGGAACCAGGATACCTTTGAAAAACTTGGCCTGAATAGTAAACACATCTGTAGAACTCCAGGGAGAGTTTCCTCTTGCTTCTAGGAAGGTTATTTTTGTTTAGGCTTTATGCAGCTGGAGATCATATTATCTAATAAATTCACAAAAGGAGAAATAAGAAGGCAGACAAATAACTGATGGTGAGATAGTCTTTCCCCTATTTTACTTCACTATAATGCAGTAGCAATATAGCAACTCTGAGCTAACAGGAAATGTCTGAATCACACCGAGTTACTAAGGAACGCTATCATATGTCTTGAACCTGGTTTATTATCTGCTCTTATCTCTCACTGGTTGGCCAGAACTTCAAAGATGCTTCGCTGGCCTTCAGGGTGTGGTCAAGCCTTACAAAAGGACATCAAGTTTCAACATCCTCATTATCCAATGTCTCATTGTCTCTGTATGAGACATTTAGTTGAGCTTAATTTTAAGTTTTCTTGTTCTTCTGTGTCTAATGTGCAGGAAGACATTTTAATTTGTGAAACCAAAGGGTGTCTGTGAAAGTTTATTTGGGATAAATGTAAGACATTTACTGCCTGAATCTCAACAGTGGTGCAAAGATGTGGTACATCAGAACAAGTGTGAGATACAGGCTTGAAAAGAGCTGTCTTCCTGTATGATGGCCAACCACCCCTTTGGACATATGGTGAAAAGCTCCATCATCCACGGGGATCTTGAAGTAGAGCCAGTGCTCTTCCACGATGAAGAGTCAGTTGAGGCGATTCAGCTATGTGATCAGGATGCTTGCTGGGGAGTTCACAATTTCTATATCATGTCCCACTTTGAGGAGAACCTGGGGCAGCCAGACACGGAACTGACAGAAGAGATCTTTGCGACCCAATATGAGATGAGCAGCAGATGGATTGAATCTGACAAACAAATTATGCAATCTGTAGGCCTAACTCATCTGAGATGGGGTGAATGTGAATGATTGTGATGATAAATCCATCACCCATCAAGTTTGACATGGTTTTGATGCACGCTGTTGCCATGTATGACAGCACAGAAGCACAATCATAAATGATCCATTGCTGATAGAGGTAGTTACAGATGCCTGTGTTTATCAACTGGAGGGCTAGTGACACAATCTGCAGCTAATTTTTCAATGCTTATTTATTACCATGTACATCAGTTCGGCACATAAATTTACACTCCTGTGTTCACTTTTCTATCTTCTTTGCTGATTCTTTTTTTATTATTATTCAAATATGGATTCATCTTGATCTCAACTGTCAATGAACAAAAGCTTTGGTGATTAATGATTAATTGATTTATATGACTATATTAAAGAATAATACTTTGACTCCAAGGAGAGGAGGTTAAAAGGAAAAAAAAAAAAAAAAAAAAAAAGGTTTTAAAAAATGACCTGCGGCAGGCTTCACTGTTGCTGCCATTGCCATTTTCACAGTGGGGATTGTAAGTGGAAATTGATTATATGCAGTTTTATTTGTGCCACACATGGCCTTTTGCAGGTCGGCCAGGACGTTTGAATGTAGCTCCTTTCGACCCGATCACCTATTTTAAATTGTGGCAAATTGCAAAAGGAAACATCCAGGAGAGTTGTTCTTTCCGTATAGAGTACTTTGCAAAGAAAATATAAGGGATACATAGTTTGTGCTTAGATAATTAAATTTAGTAAAAATTATGTTTACTGTTAGCAATGCAAACCAAGTAAATCCAGGGGTTGCATCGTCGATACTATTTCTGATACAGGTACTATTTTTTTCTTGAAATGTCATTATCATCGAATAATTTGGTGATTTGACTTTGAATGATTCATAAAATACAAGAAAAAAAATACGGAAAAATTTCTATTCACTGACTAAAATAGAACACAATGTTCTATAGAAGTAAAATAATTATCTTAAATTTATAAAACATAGAAATCTGCATCTAACCTAATTGGAATGCCATTTTCTCATCAGTTAAAACAAAAGCGTAACCTTATTCAGTCATATTAATATTTTATGATTGAGGCATACATTTTTACATAAGTGTACATTCTTGAGCTTCAGTAAGATATTTATTCAGCTGTCTGCATAAAAAATGGCTTAATCAGTATGCTAAAATTTAAATTTCAACTCCAATCACAGATTAAACTGTGAAAGCCAAGAGAGCGAGGTGTGCTGTTTGTCTAGACAGTTTTGGAATGAATCTTCAGTGGTAAGGAAATTAAACAGATTGTATTTGAAAGAAAGCAGTCGTTCTGAATGGAAACATTAAAATACGGTATGGCGTATTAAAAATGCATATTTGACATTTTAGTCTTGGTGAAAAAATTTGAGCAATTTACTGGACATTGAAGAGAAATTGCAAATGTTGATCTGGTGCCAATTCTCACCTTGGTGTCAATGGTACTGGTATAAAGATCGACATGCCCAGTTCTACTATCCGCCTACCAAAACCAAACAAAACAGTCACACTTGAAAGAACAATTTAGAGTATCCAGTTGAACTAACATGCATTTGGTTGAACTGTGGGAGGAAATCTAGCAACCATGACAATTGTTACTTGCGCTGAATTAAATTTTACAATGACAAAATTATAGTTAGCACAGCTGTGGGTGACCTGTGGAAACATAAACACTATGTACCTGCACCTGCAGAAAATGATTACAATAAGGAAAATTACATGCAGAAGTATTTTTGGTCCATCTTTCCACTGGAGAGAAAATTGAAAAAAAAAATATCTGAAATAAATCTCTCTCATGTCACAGTTTGTACTTCATCTGCAATGTTTTAAGTTTGAGGTCTGAGGTCTCTGTCCATCAAAATTATTTGCTAATCTGACACTGAACTTATTTGAGACCTATAACTACATACAATATGGATAAACAAACATGTTTTCATTTCCATATAAATTAGATATTAAGGAGTAAAAAAAAAGCCCACAATGGAAACTGTGCAAACCAAGCGGATTATTTTTATCCTACCCTTTCATCTCTATTTTAATTTATTTCTGAAATGCATCATTTATGTACACTTATCTGCGTATCGTAAATGTTTGTACCTGGCTTCGTTACGAGGAGGCTTATGGTGATAGGTTATAAACTATCTCTTCTCTTGAGCTATGAATATTTCAGAGAACAGTTCAAATCAGGTAGGAAAACATAACCAGTGCATTAGAGACCAAAGTAAATACTGACGCATTTGCATTTGCTACATCTATGTACATAAAACACATCAACCAGTTGGTATTTACGAAACTTTCTGAGGTGACAGAGCCACCTGCTGAATGTGGTGGTATTGCAAGAATGAAAAAAAGAGAAGGAATACAATGAAATAAAAATAATACTCTTTCTATATGCAACTGCCCTTGTTTTATAAACTCGTAACCTCAACTTGATCATGCTATGCGGAAAACATAAAGTGCTATGTCAGCATCTGCACGTTCTGTTAATTTTATATTTCTTCCGTCTTTCTCTCCAGGACAGATTTAGATTCGATGTGCATGCTTCTCCATCGTACTATTTGTTCTTCACATGGAAGCTATTTTTATATGCTGTTAAAAAGGCTGAACCTTTAAACTTTTCCAAACTTGTAAAAAGTCAGAAGACAGGAATTGAAACTTCCAGACAGATTCTAATTTCTTTTTTTAATAGTGTTGCTACATTATTACTTATTTATTTATTTTTTTACCTTTTCAAGGATATTTCCTTTTAGTTGGTGTCACCGATAGAACTTCACGTCACATAATTAAACTGTTGTGGATGCAGCTGTTATGGGTCCCGAACATTCGAGGTGCAGGTAGAGCACCTCGGCACAGTCTTGCCAGGGAACCAAAATGGATTTAAGTTAATCAAGAAATGCAATCCCCTCTATATCTGAACCACTTCAGTAATCAAGTTTGTAGAATATTTATCCCTTTTCTTTATTATTCATTATATTGCTCATGTGCTGGGATGCATGTGCTCATACGGAATGGGTGCTGCTGCTGTCAGAGTGATGGATGATGGATACTACACTCGGCCCTTTTTGTCGTAGTGATTGAGAACCGGAGGATGCACAAGGTGAAAGCTATGATCTGAACCAGGAAACAGAGAGCCCTTTAACTGTGAAAGTCATGGGCTGCTCCTGGTGGATGAGGCTGAAGAATTTGAAACTTTTAAATTGTTTCTGCAATAAATTGTAAAAGTAAATGGGTCAAATTATTCCTAGCATGGGTTAGAAAACATTATTCAAGAAATGTCTCGAGACTATTAGTTTTCTTTCGGAATGAATAAACCTCTTCAATGATAATAAAATGCAACATCCAGTCCTTTATGTGGCAATATTTACCACAACGGTCAGTCAATACAAGTGTAAAATGTTTTTTTTTCTTCTTCTATTTTTGTAAGCTTTCTTGTCATATTTTGCACATGCCATCACAGCATTTCATGATGATTAGTGATGTAAAGTAGAGCTTAAATGATTCTTCGAATGATTCGAGTACCTTGATTATTAAAATTCCTCAGGGAAAATGTAGCTGCCTCTACGCTTCGTTCATCTGTTTTATTATTTAGCGCACCGTGTTCTGGCTGGGAAATTATTTTCGTTGCGCGAAGAATAGACTTCCGGCTTTGAGTTGTTCACGAAAGCTAAGCGTTAGCGGCATAACGTCCAATTTTCAAGTTCGGCCCGTGGGGATTTTATTGATTGATGATGATGCCCGGGTTTTCATCGTTTTTGAGGGATCAATAAGCATCCTTAAAAGGACTGGTGCAATGTCAGGTGTATGGTAGCCTTTCTCCTCCAGGAGTTGCTGGTTGAAAGCGAACGGCGGGAAGAGCGCTGCAGGAGTATTTATACAGGTGAGAGGATAGACTGAACACGGCGGGAGGCTGAGTAGTTGATGCTTACAGTGTAAGTGTAACTTTACGGATGCACCGCACAATAAATTTTATATCTTCCCGGTTTGAACCAACGGGTGGCGGAAATCATCGTGGTGGTACATGGCTAGTAGATGACTTTCTGAGTGAGAAGAACAAAGGTGTCGTAAATATCCCGTATTGCTCCCCCGCTGTTCTTACTTTTGTCCCCTGCTCTACCAGTCGTCTTTTCCTCCGGACTTACATTCGTCCTCTGGTCCATTTCCTTCCCTCCACCACCTTACATTCATCCGTCCAATTTTTTATGTTTTTATTTTTTTTTTTTTCACTTTATCCACGTGGTTATAAAAAACTTTTTGTCTTTGGTAAAAAAATTTAAAACACATTTGGGTTAAATGAAATAGAATTCACATAAAAAAGAGACTAATTTCACATAGTCCTGAAATAGACATGCATGGTACGTTTGCATTTCTTTTCCAATACAGCTACTTTTCACAGAACCAAAGATGGAAAAAGAAACCAAAACAAATTGAGCTTGTTTTTATCTTTTACTCAAATCCTACACAAAAAGTAACTCATCAAGTTTCTGGGACAAATTTTTTCTTACCTCTTTGGCAAGTGAGGTAATGGATTCCGTTAATCCGTTAAGATTAACAGAATCTTAATGGACACCTTTTATCATGGCAACAAAACACTTAAAAAACCCCCAAAAAGCTAGCACTCGCTTATACCTTTTTGTAAATTAGCATTTGGCCACACTCAGCTTTATTGCTTGCTAAATGGCTAATGCAATTTAAAACTGTCAAATTACTGCATTTAAACATTTCAATTATAAGGTAAACATTATGTTCCTATTGAGGTTTCAGCTCCATTATGCAGCTGTCCTGTTGGAAAACCATGTCTTCATGCAAGCATAAGAGCTAAATGCTTGTCTTGAATGTTATGGAAAACACTTGCATTGATTTTATTGGGATTTTTAAAAAATTTTTAAGTGCACCAAGACAGGACTGTATATTGCCCTATACGTACACTACTGAGAGCAGTATAGTCACAGCAGACTAGGGCCTGTAGGAAAAGAATCACAGAGAGAATTCATTAGGATTTCAGAGACTCTTGAGGCCAAATCACTCTGGCCCTGAGCAGGCGCCCAGTAGTTACTCACTTGCAAACACTTTCTCACACTCTTTTCCACACATGCGACTCATCTTCTCCTCGTGGAATACCAACAGCTACTCTGTTAATTAGAGCAGAGAGAATAGTGTGAATTTTATTGTTTGTGTCTGTAGCAGCATGGGTGAGAGGTTTTTATTCTCATACTGTTCTGGCGCTGGGTGCATACAGGTGTTTTTGATAAGCCTGTACCAAAACACACATAGACAAAATGAAAAATGGAAGTGCACACACGTGCCCGTTGCTTTTGACATAGAGTAATTGTGCGACGTGGAATACAGTTGCTGTGGAGATTTTTCCTAAAGAGAATGGACTAGGATTGTGTGCGTGTGTGTGTTTAAAGGACTACTCAGGGTGACTGTGGCAGCAGAATTAGTATTCTGTACTCTTCAGCTATAGCTCTCTCACTCAGCACTGAGCCCCTTTATGCTCCAGAAGAGGTCCCTGCACACACACACACACACACGGTGCACACGCACACACGACGCGTACACACGCAAACCCTCATCCTTTCCTGGTTTTTCCACAGGTCGCTTTGTATCAGAATGGATTGGTTTTCAGCACATGAGCCAACTTCCTGTTGATGCCATTAAAAATGTCATAAATCAAGGTAAACTGAAACTACAGCACGTATCTTCCATTAAACAGAACCCTTTGCCCAGCTCCAGTGTACACTGCCGACATCATCGCTTAAAATGCGTGCTGCTATACAGTAGTGCCGTAGGTATACCTGCTTAACACCAAAAACTTAAAAAGATCGCAGGATCGTTACTGTTTTTTTTTTGTTGTTGTTTTTTTTAAATGTAACCAATTTTTTATTATTAATAAAATCAAACACTACAGCCAGAAAGGTTTCATGAAATTCTAGAATAAAATACAATTTGTGTTCAGTACAGTTTTAATTGTGCTTTCTCTCAGGAGTCAGCTACAGTTCAACAAATGTTCTGTGTGGTTTTATACTTACATACAGTAAAACAGTCCCAATGCCTTTGTTTGTTGTTGGAAGAACATTTTCATGAGCTGCCTTTCACTGACTGAAAGAAGCAGGATTAAAAGGAAGAAAATAACAGAAAATTGCCCTAAAGGCTCTGATTTTGGAAAATTCAAGGATCAGTGCTGCTAATGAGAATCAGAATATCCAACTTCGTTTGAAAGGTTGGCGGGGAGGATCAGTTTAAGATGCAAGCTGACATTGAGCTTAGGGAAAGAAAACTTGAGGTAGCTGGTCTTAAAACTCCATTCGGTCCATGCATGCACTTTGTCCTATATTACGCTTTTATGTCAGCCTTTATAAGTACTTCTACAGCATCAGACTCTAAGTCAAACTCAACCGTTGATGCAGTGGTTATTGACCAAGAAAGGCACCACCACATGTTGCTGTCACCAAAGGCGCAGTTTTCATGATGATGTGCAAATTTGGTGTTTCTGTACACACAGCATTTTGCATGGTGCCCAAAAATGTTCCTGTTTTTTTCCTAAGTGGGCTGTAGGCTGAGTGGGCTGCACACTGCTTAGTTTTGGCCCTTCACACACAATCCTTGTAAAATAAATTCAATTCATATACGGAGAGAGCAGAACTCCACATGCCTTTTTGACCCCATTGGATGTAACTGGTAGACAGAATAGCATGAAATCAAGGGATGAACAGCACTGAACAGCAACAGCACCTGAACCAGACCAGCAAAAAAAATAATTAAAAATAAATGTATCATGCTAAAAAGTGTATGGTTGTAAACAGAGAAAGGAAGGAGAATTCAAATGGAGAGTTGAAGCCTGGATCAACATTTGAGGAGATGAAGCGATCCAGATTTGACTGAAGCACCAGTGGGGCAAATTAGCCATCTACAAGAGACCTCACAGTGCACAGTAGCCTTCTGAGACTTCGTGCATGCATTAATGTGCATTTGCTTCTGACACCATATATGATATGAGCGAAAGACTAGATGAAAAAAAAAAAAAAGCCCGAGAGCTACAATGTGTCTCCAAAGGCTGTTGTAGCTTTTGAATGGATGTAGGGCAATTCCATAATAATGGAATGCAGAGATACATTACAGCAGCACACAGACTCACAGAAACACACACTCACAGTACTATAGTTTATATCACTCTCTGGGCCACTGACTCCCAGTCAAGCTCCACTGAGTTCATGTGATCGATTAACTGCAGAAAATAGACGGGCATCCCACAGTGCACCTGTGCCCTCAGTGATGTGACACAATTGTGAAAGGCCTGCATTTTTCAATGTGCTGGTGTGTGTGTGTGTGTGTGCGCGAGCAAGCATATGTATTTGTTTCAAAGTTGCAGTTGCGTGCCGATTTAAAAATGCTCAAGTGTCAACCTCAGACTGCGCAAATCTCTGACAAAGTTGATATTTTAACTTATATATATATATATATATATATATATATATATATATATATATATATATATTTGTTTTTATTTTTTTTTCTGATATTGCTCACTGATTTTTCACACATGTACCCAATGTGTCAGTATTGTGGCAAGAATGAAATTCAGTGTGAACAAAGTCGTGACATCCCATTTGGAGCAGGTTTGATTTAAGCAGCCGTGTGTGGAGACTTGAACCATGGTTCACCTGTGTGAGAAATTATTGTTTTTCTTTGTGTCACCGTTTTCTTAGGAAGACAGCTCTAAAGTGTGGAATAATTTCAACACCTTCCATGGCAGAAACCGGCAAACCGTCTGTGGACGGGAGGTTGAATCTGAGCTTTTGGTTCATCTTGAACCGTAGAAGTAAATTTTAATTAAGATATCCAATAGACATGAGACTTTGGAAATCAGCATTGACAAAGGGAAAAAGACGCACAAAGAAACTGTTGCATGTGGATACCAAAGCCCCTCTGAGCAGTTTGACTTGCTTCGATGATAAGCATTAGGAATACAAGTAAAATAGAACACTGCTTCCCCACTGACAAGCATGCCCCGTGGAGATTTCTGGGTAAACACAATAAATTCTAACTCCAATTCTTTGCTGTTAACCTTAAGGCTTAACAATGGCAATAAATTCATTATTGTTTCTCATAAAACATGTTAATATAAAACACTATTTTCCCCATCTCTTTGTCGCTATCCAAGAGTCTCTACCTCTTCTAAGCTTTGGAGGTCTGCAATTGTACACTGAAAAAAGAAAAACCACCATTTTGTGAGCAAAACTTTGTGCGATCGTTGTTTTGCATGAACAAGCATTGTGTTGTACCCTGTATATTTTATTGGGATTATATTTGTAAGACGAACATAAATTAGTGATGTTGACCACAAAACACTGTTTGTAAGAAAATTAATAGTACATGCTTTACATGACATCACCGTGGTAAACATGACAGCGATGGCATAAATCTTTGGGGAGTACCACACTTGGGGACATGCAGGCTGCTGAGAGCGATGGAGTTGAGATGAAAACATGTCGGACACCTCAAACAGGCTTTGTGTTGGTGTATCACAAGAACTCCAATTAAAACGAATTGCTTATCTGGTGTTATCAGGATGTGAAAAGGAAAATAAAATTATAGCTTTTGTACCAAAAAATGTCTTGAATAAATGTAGTGTACTTTAAATTCAACCATGCAAATTTTATCCCTGTGACTCATGTGCTGACTACTGAGAGCCAGCTGAGCCCTCAGTAGGCCTATTTATTTATTTTTTTTAATTTTTACATCCTTTTTGCTTCTACATAAGCATGTTCATCATAGCTGCATTCCAACTGGATATTGCAGAACCATAATTACTTTTCAGCAGAGCACAGAGATTTAACACGAGGAAGGTTTCAGATCAGGAATGGAATGGTACTAAAGTATCATCGTGGTTGACCACTGCTGTTTATGTTGTGACCCTGTGATCGTGCTGTGGGTGCACCATCCACCCATTTTCAGGTGGTGGTATTTGTCACCAGCAAGAGACACGCCGAGGCGAACAGGAGGTTACTGATATAAATCTGCATAACGCATTGTCTCCCATTAGGCAAATGTTTTTCTTTTTTTGTTTTTCTGCATGGGGGGTTGCATAACAGAATGAAGGTGAGCTATATATTTTTTTTTATGTTGCTGCCTCAGTGCATTTAAATTCAAGTGAAATACAGGGCTATGCATTTATGTGTTTTCTGCTGATGGTTGATGAAGCCTTGCTCTACGCCCTGTCCATCACCTACACCTCCTCCTAACCCGTACGATGTCCTTCATGATATGTGGCATGGGAACACTCTTTCCCCTGAAATGTCTTCTCATGGGACCTCATTTGTGTTCATCTGGCTTGACGTGAGGAGAATCTGTTTGCCAGGAACAGCCTTCGATGATAGACAAGGCTATTTATTCTAATACACCAAGGGAGGCTTTCCAGAAACACAGCACACACAAACACAAGCACACATACTATAGTGCTTACAAAATGCTCTACAAGTATTAATCCCCCTGAAAAATAAAAAATAAACAATTCTTAAATTGTCTATCTTTTTTTATTTTTAAGTTATCTTTCTCTTTTTTTTTGTAAATCTCCCATTCCATCTATCCCCAAATTGTTTCCATTGAATTTAGTTAACAGGCACATGTATAATGTTTCAGGATAGAAGAATCTCTGTAAAAAAGTATTTTGTCAGGTGATTTATCTGTACTGCTTTCATGTGGTACAGTGAGCTCCTCAGTCAAGAGGGGGTACCTGCTCTAACATCTCCAATTTGGCAACTGCAAATTGATCCCCCAGCAGGGAGAGAGAAAGAGTCTTCTCTGCTTTGATGTATAGAAAACACCTCAAGTGGGATCTCTTTGCCCTTCCAGTAACATCAAAGACAACTGGACTGCACAGAGTAAATATCCTGAAAGACTAAAACTTTCTTCTACATTTCACAGCCTCATATTTGGTGCTCCCTTGTAAAGTCTACACAGTCAAGATATTGCAGAAAAGAGATGTGTCCTTTAAATACCTTTTTTGTTGTTCTTTTGGCCCATCTCTCACTAATGCCATCTTGTGGTCAGCATCAGAAACGCCCTCAATTTTGGCCAAAGATAAACCTATGTTTTCATGGACAGCCTGCTGGGTCCTCTGGTTCAGTGCAGTTAAATTGTTTTAGACCTCTCACTTGACTGGAAAATGCACAGACAAGAGCATGCTACAAGAATCCTCCTGCACAAGTGGGTGTGTAGTAGAAGGAGGGAACAGTGTTTACTGCAATGTCTGGCAGCACAGTGGACAAATAATACAAGAGCCTGACAGGAAAGGGGATGTGTTTGCTGATGTGCGTGTGTAAAAGAGAGGAGGACAAGTGATCCGGTGTGCTAGCATCTGCTCGCGGTATCTTACATTAGCCCCCCATCTTGTCTCTAAACATCACTGGCAAACGGCTGTGTCACGCTGGGCTATGAGTGACAGTCACTCCTGCCCTTGCTAAGTCAAAGTTAAAACAAGTCCAACTACCACATCCTCTTCTCTCTCCCTGCCTCTTGCTCTCATTTGTCAGTGCACATTAGCATCACCAGCCAGTGTGTGGCAATTAAGTATACCCCTGGGCAAGGAGGCCCTATTTAGAAATCATTACAAGACAAGGAAAGCTTGCCCCATGAGTTTAGCAAAAACACACGGGGAAGTGCACCTTAGCGTATGTCTGTGTACGCGTGTTTGCCAAGTGCGTGTTGGTGGCTGTCTGTGCGTCTCCCACTCCAACCGTCCATCATTCCACTCCACTCATCCGTGGCTCTTTGCTCGCGAGATAAGACTCAGACGATCTCCAGCTGTGCTCAGAAACCTCCCCTCCCCGGTTCCTTCCCTCCACGCCGCCTTTGAGATCGTATCGTCTGCATGTGAGAGTAATGAAGCAGAGGGGAAACACCATGGACAACAACTTATACATATATAGGACTGTTTGAAATAAAAATGGACTTTGTAGCTTTTCAAGAAGTCATGAGGGAGAGTTCTTGTGCCCTTGACTGGGTGTTTAGAGTATATAGGTGTGTGTCCTAGCTTATGTTTAGGATTAGTGGGATTACTGACCTCCCAAGGTAGATATTCTTATTCTAAGATCAGTTTCCTACTGTTTGCAATCTCTGCTATCAGCTCTTTGTGAGCCATATTGGAATATTACAAACAGAGATTATGCACAACAAAAACAAAATCATTTTATTTTTGACTTTGGTGCATTTATTTAGTTCTTAAAAAAGTCATTATTACATTACAAAATATTGGACTTTCTTTTTTTTTTTTTTTTTTTTTTTTAATTAAGGACTAAAATAAAATGTTAGATGAATAAAGTAAAGGTGGCCAACATAAGATCCCAATGGTTTGTCCGGGGTGACAAATGGAGAGAAAAAAAATAAAATGCTGAGCGCTCGCAAAACATTTTATTTCTTCCGAACATACATGTTGTTTTGTTTGTATTTTTATTTTTCCCTTGAAAGCTGCTTTAATTTACACAGGGGAACTTCTACACAAATATATGACAACCCTCTGAAATCAAATTTTTGCTTCATAGACAAGAGAGCATTAAAATTGACAATTCTTTTTGTTATTACATGTGTTGATATTGAAGCATATGAAAAAAAATGATCATCATGAGACGGTTTTTTATATCGCCCAGCCCTATAGGTGCAATAAAATTTGTGAATGTCACAAGAATATGACTTGCAATAAATTGGCAGTTTTTCTGCTCCAAATGAGTAGTCCACCACCTAATGACAGGTCTCAAAGAGGATCACATACACCTGTGATTCTGCGTTCAGCTGTTCTTTTAAATGTTTTACAAAAATCTAAAAGAGGAGTATATTTTTTTATGAAAATAAAATGCCTGAAATTAAGTGTCTAAAAGTAAAAATTGCTTTCCAGCAAACAAACAATTCAGAAATGCTGAATTAGGGTGAAAATAACAAATTAATGAATAAGGCTGCAGTAAAAACAAACATTTTGGTATCACATGTGTGGAAATGTGACTCTGTGCTTAAGCTGAATGTGCCCCTAGAAATGTGCATATTTATATCTGATTGTTAAGCACTTTCTGTAAACCTGATGAAATTGTGATAAGCCAAACTAATAAGCCAAGTCAAATTTTCAGTGTGATTTATTGGCTGTACTAATACAAATATATATACATATATATATATTAAAGTAAAAATTAGAGAAGAGCAACTTTAAATGTCAAATGAATGCATTAATTATGAATAATAGCAGTAACTCTGCCAGGTGTTCTAATTCTTTTGTTGTTGTTTTTTTTGGTAAAAGGATAGATTGTGGAAAAAAAAAAATGCTCACACACAAGAAGCAAAGGAAAAAATGCCTGGAGAAGACAGGGAGAATATGATTGGATTTATGAAGCTTATGTAGTTTATGAGGAGCAGCCCCATAAACTCCTATGCAGCAAAGTGAGCCAACTATAATCTGTTGCCAAAAAATCTAGAGAAAAAAACTCTGAATAGTTATTTTCCAAAAGTTCCCAAGGTCCTTGAAGACAATCCAAGGAGTTAGCCACATTTACATAAGCACATATGACTAAGACGGAATAAATAAAATCGGACAGAAAATCTCGTACTCTGGATGAAATCGTAAGTTTTTGTGTTAATTGGTCAGATTTTTTTTCTAAGTTCACTCTTTTCTTTGTCCTTTTGTTTTGTTTTGTCTTTTTTTACTATATTTAAAGTCAAAAGAACAATATTTTAGAAGTATAAATTGGTCTGCAGTGATAAATGAAACTATCGAATGCAGTTTTACTTGCTTAGAATATTGTGTTAAGGTTAAAAGTCAGCGTTACTCATGCAGATCTTATTTTGTTAAATCCAATCAAATTAAAAAATCAAAAGTTTTTAAAGTCAGACTGGACAACTGGTAGTCTTCAAAAGCTGGTCTTAAAGAGTTCCTTGTGGATACGTTCGTAGTCCTCTCCTCTCCTATTTTATTTATTTCTTTTTTTAATATGCTCCATATACATCCCTCCTCTACCCCCAAAAAACAATAAAAACACTATGGCTCAATTAAGTTCTATTCAGACTTAAAACGGGCTGTAAGTCAAAGGCGCAATAACTAAATGAAAACCTGAATATTTAAGTGAATTGGATTTCTTGGGTCTTTTTTGGGGGGCTGCAGATTCTGGGGCAAATATAATGCAAGTCCATTTGTAAAGACTCTGGAACGGCAGAAAATACTTTTCAAAGCCAGAGTGAAAAAACACTCAGTTGACATTTTAATTTACTGAAATTTGATGAATTCTTTTACTTGGCTAAGTAAGTGTGATAGTCAACGGGAAGCTAAAGACAAAAGAACAAGAGAAAAGGAATAAAAACTCCAGTCACAGGTTGGCATTAATTATAAACTCTTCAAGAGATAGGTTGTGTTGAATCATAAGTTTCTCTGGCTCTATTTTGCCTCTGTAATAAATATGTAAATGCCTAATTGTCTGAGAAACTTTGAATAATGATCCCATTAGCCTTTTCAAATAAATAATTGTTGGTGGACCATTAGTGTATTATTGCCTTTTTTTTTTTTTATTATTATTATTTGGCTTGGTGGAGGAGGGGTTGGACACGGTAATCTGCATAAAAATTGCATCTAATGTGGTGTTGGAAGAAGTTAACTTCATCACCTACAATTTTGTCTAATGTTTTATTAAGCCACCTTAATGGTTACATGCAAATGAGGAGAGGTTTTATTCAAGAGCATTATAAATCATCAAGAGGGAAGGAAAGTTAAGGCAGCCACAAACACTTCAAATATATTGCTCATGGTCCTTCCCGGCTCCGGCTTGGATAAAAAGTTTATGATGCATGAACCCATTAATATATAAATAACTGGTGAAATAAGTGGATAGAAAAAAAAAAAAAAAAAAAAAGCACCTTGCCTTTTTGTTCGGCAGGGGACATAAAGCGAGGTATGCTTTCTCGCTCTTGCAGGAAATAAATGGGCTTGGGATTTATCGACACACTAGCTGTAATAAGCCTACTGTCACAGTCCAGCAGTTCTCTATGGCGGATTTAATACTCAGAGAAGAACAAACACTCATAGTCTCCGTCTTGGTCTCATTTTTGCCTCTTTCTTGTGCGGCACGAACGTTCACGTTGCCACTGCCAGCTTTCACTCTAAAGTGGTCAAGTGTGTAGTAGATGGCCATGTTGAGGAGAACGTGTTCTGTAACGATTCCCCGCTTAAGAAGTCCTTATTTTATACGGCCTCCCCCTCAACAATCCAGAAGTA
The DNA here is from genome assembly GCA_010277075.1 of Poeciliopsis retropinna. Lineage (NCBI taxonomy): Eukaryota > Metazoa > Chordata > Actinopteri > Cyprinodontiformes > Poeciliidae > Poeciliopsis > Poeciliopsis retropinna. Next base: position 10,685,606 of record VMRM01000016.1, read on the forward strand.
TAATTTCTGTTTATGCTAACACACTTGGCACATAGTCACACTTCTTCCTCTGTCTGTCACTGGCGCACAGCTGCGGTGAAATTGTGTTTTGTTTATATGACGGTAAAATATTCACAGACAAAAAAAACAACAACAACAAAAAAAAAAAAAAACAGTGAAAGCTGTCCATATAATCCTCCATAAACTGATATCTAAATCCATCACACGCCCGCTCAATGTGAGGGCTGACACTCTCAAGGGCGTGGGGGGAGAGGGGCAAAAAAATGACAGCAGCACCTGCATGCGCTTGTGCTGGGTGCCAAACATCTTGCTTAGACACCAGCAGACATGCAAGCACAGAGTGCCATATGCACATCACACACATACACACACACACACACACGCACACAAGGACGGACAGACAGACACCGTTGCAGCTCCTAGACTGATGCTGCGGCTTGGGAGTTAGCATCGATCGCCACTCGTCAGCATGTCCTCTATAACAAGCTCTGTCCCCGAAAGGACTGCAGCAAACCTGTCAGGGAAAGACACAAAAAGAGATTCGGGAAGGCAGGTGAAACATACAGTTCTGTGAAAATGTGTTACCCATCTCCCCTACCCCTCTTTACAAGCTTCTGGGTGTTTTGGTTATGTCACATTTATGTGTATTTAGATCATAAAATAAATTAGAAATGATGAGATGACAATTAAAAAAAAAAAAAAAAGCAATTTTTATTAGGTGATTATGTGACATTTGGAAATCAGGGCTGGGAGAGGTTAATAATTTTGTACCAAGCAAATTTAGTTAGTGACAGTTAACTCATGATTTAGCAAGGGGTTTTATTACGTCTTTATGTGTTTTGACAACATTCTTCTCTCATTAAATTAAATTGGCATTTAAAACTGTATTTTGATTTAAAATTGTTTTTGTTTTTTTTGTCTGGTATTAAAGATTTTATTGGTAATCTAAGGCATGTGTGACATAAGAACAAGAACTGAAAAACAGAACATCTGTAAGCTTACCTTTTCATAGCAATGCATTGCACAGAGTGACTGGTGATTATTCCAAACTCCAACGACATTGGCTGGGTTTTTTTTTTCTTTTTTTTCTGTCCTCCTTTAAGAGCACTTTTTATTATGAGAAAGGACAGAGAGTCTGCTGCAGAAGCACTGATGATAATGATGAAGTATGTAGCCACCCTGCTAACGAGAGCACAGATCTGCCGTGAGTCTGACTGCTATGCAAATCCCTCCCCCCACACATCAGCAATGAATCAAAGGCATAGCAAACCAATGTTTCTTTTCACAGCACTTTAGCAAAGCCATCATTCACAAAGGACGTGCCAAAGGCACTCGCGCACGCATGCACAGAAAAAGAGAGGGAAAGCGCAGACTTCAGCACGCCCACAACAGCTTTAAGACCACTTCTCGTGTTGCTATGATAACACGAACTCCAGAAGATGTTTCGAACGCTTGCTCTATCCATGCGTGTGAGTTTCAGTGCATCTGTGCCGTTCTGTGGGTGTGACACTTCACACTACAATGGCCTCAAACTCTGAGTCAACAGTAACAAGGCTCCTGAGACAAAGTCCTCTAAGCTGATTCACTTGGAAAAAAAAACAAAAAAACATGGCAATATCAGAGCTTTTCTCCATGATCTGACCTCTGACCTTGCAACACCCAGGTGTTCCAGCATCAGTCTATTTTTTTTTTTTTTATTACTAGACAAAAAGTGCTTTCTGTGTTGCCAGACTAAGGAAAACTGAGAATTTGTGAATCCAGGCTCCAATTGGTAGATGAATATGTTGTATAAGGGAGTGTTTCTTTTTTTCTTTTTCCCTATTTTTTATCAATTCATGTGCCCCTGCTTCAGTCATTTGGTACATTCCCCCTTGTATGTTAAACACAGCAGAGGAACCAAATAATGCTAATTTGCTCAAATAGACAGGTTAGACATGCTCCCATTCTGCTGCGAAGGATAACTCTTGGGCCAGGAGGCATAGCATTCATACCACGGCTAATTATTGCACCCTCCACAATAATTGGCACCCCTGGTAAGAATGTGTGCAAAAGATTCACAAAATTGCTCCTTATGGGGATTCGGTGAACAGCAATCACAGTTCAAGTCGTTTTGAACATTTTAAAACTCTTACTCTGACCGTCGATACAAGCACATATGTCAGATAATCATCATCCCCCATCCTGCTGCTTTTTGATGGACGGTGTCCTGTCACTTATATTCGAAGGAAAACGGGAAGATTGCGAATAATTCTTATTTTGAAAGTATCCTGTGAACCATTTTCAGCGTGATAAAATCATGAATTGTCACATATTGGTGGTGCTATAACAATGGAGCAAGAAACACAAAATGGTGACTTGTTTTTGAACTTTATTCATAAATTGGTTGCATTGTTATATAGCATAGTTACAAAAATTTTGATTTCCAAAAAAAAAAAAAAAAAAAAGAAGCACCGACATTTGTGTCTTTGTATCATTTTAACCGCGAACACCCACATGCATGGAGTCGCATGTCATAAAACCAAGTCCACAGAGAACAGGTGGAGACGGGCTTTTAAGCCCCTTGTCAGATTAATAGCCACTTTCTCTCTGTGGTCAATAAATGCTTTAGGGAGCTCCCTAAAGGCTGTGGGATACATCCCTGGGAGTGTGCATGTGTGTGGCGTATCTAACAGGTCTCATGGGTCAAACTGTCACCACAAAGATGGTTAAGCAGTTGGTTGGCCAGTGGGAAATCAATATGGATGTGATGAGGTTGCTGCGGTTGTGCATATTGTGCATATGGTTTCTTTCTGTCTTTTTTTTCTTTTTTAATTCATAAATGCTTGTCCATTTTTATTATTAGTCATTTTTATTTCATTTTTTTAAAATACAATACTGTACCAGAAAATAAAAGTTTACATTTATTCACAAGATATTTTTAAAAGGTGGTAGGTTGGTACAATATAGGCTGGAATATATAGCCACAACGAAACCAGCAACAAGTTCTGAAGTTTATTTGTTTTTATTTTAGTTATTTGTAGATCTAATAAGTATGGATTCTTAACTTGAAGTTGAACGCATAGAAATGAAAAATGACATTTGAATGTTGGCACGCTGCAAACATATCGGCCACAAAATGGCCCCTCAAATTTTCAGAGGAGTTGTCACCAAACCTGATCTACCACAGGATGTTCCCAAAGGCTGTTCATTAAAAATGACTTTGCTTTAACCCCACCTGACAAAACTGGGATTTTGTCTGGCTTATGTAGTTAGAAGTACAAACAATTGAATGTCATGAACTTTGTTTTAAGTGGGTTTCAAACTTACACAGCATTCAAATCTCATAAAAAAAAAAAAAAAAAAGAAAACATGAAATTTTAAGAAATGTAATTTTTGGATAACAGCTTCTGACTGGATGCCACCTATAATCAGATTAATCAGATACATCACAGCACTATTGTATTGCTACATTGAGAGAAGACACTTAACTCAATTATATCACTGCCAGGTGTTAATTTAAATAAAATTAACTTCAATCTGTTTTATGACTCATTTCTGTCTGAACAACAAAACAACAGCAAACAAGATCATTTTGTTTTCTTCTAAATGCAGCACACAGTTGTGAGAACCTGTCATTTTATTAGTAACTTAGTCAACTTGAACATTTCCAGGCCTCCTCTTTATAACTAGTGTTTCTCAAACACTTTGAAAAGTTTTTTTGTTTTTTTTTTGTCTTTTATAATACATACATCTTTATTCTTCTCCCTCCTCTGTTTTCTGCCTCAGAAATCTTTCTTTTCTGCCTATCCATCTTTTTCCTCCCTGTCATCAAATGACAAAACAATTTAAATAAAAATAATTAAAAGCTCATTCTCAAAGGGCCACACGCTTGAATGCCCCTTCAGTGTGTGCACGTGTTTAGGTGTGTGTGTGGGAGAGCGACAGGCGTTGAGGTGAAGGAGCGGAGGGGCTCCTAATCAGTGCTGTGCCTGATCACATTCTTTACACATCTGCAAATACATGTGAAAGTGCCAGCTAGAAACAATTTTCCTTCCATCGCTTTAGCGAAGGAATAGGGATGAATGGCATCCCTATTCATCGCATGTAATGCACACCTATGTTTTGCGCCGCTGATGGAAGGTGATGATTATGTCTGTTCAGCTGTGAGACCTTCCTGGAAGGGGGGCAATCAGTTGAGCTATTCCTGCCACTGCCTTCATTTTGTGTTGCAATAGATGACGAGATGGCCTGATCTTGCTCTGTTTAAGTCCATTTTCTCCCTGAACTCTCTGCTTGATGTTGTGAAGAACCCTCATGAAGTAACTAAAGGAACTGCTGTGACCATTCACAACTTAGACAGTACTCCCAGACCAATGTGTGTTTTTCTGTGTATTTGCTCTTGTATTTTTTTTTCCATTCACAAACTCACACTGACCAATGGTCTGCTGACGTTTTTAGTTTCTTTTTTTTTTTTTTTTTTCTTGTTGAAGGGACGTTCTCCTGTCCACTGCTGCCATATGCATGCTCAGTATGAGGTTTTTCTGCAAAATGAACAGCCACAACTCACTGAAAGCTACACGCTCACTGAAGAGCAATGACTGCTAAACAGAAAACTTAGCATGTGGGATAATAAGCTGAAGTGGACTGAATTGTTTCATGATTAGAAGTAGATCGTAATGAAATCTACATAATAGATGTTGAATCTGTTGATGTGGTTGGATTGACTTGACTAGATATATATGTATCGAAATTTGATGTGTTTCACATTTGTTTTTGATTGGTGCTGTGTGAATAAACAATTTGAGATAAATTATTGCACAGAAAATGAAACTATGAGATGTTGCACCGCTAAAGGTCTTTGTATAAAATGGAAACTAAAAACTGCACATGAATTACCTCTGAATTTAAAAAACGCAGATAAAAGCTTGAATTCGTCATGTTTTCTTTTAATAGAAGTATTAGGAATGTTTCGACTGCATTTAAGCTAGCTTCTTCTAACCTTCAAACAAAAACGTACATCAAATTTTCCTGAGGTGAAAGTAATGAGGTAAATCAATGCTTTGCTGCTGCTGTAAGCTGAGATAGCATGATTACCACATCTGCGAGCGTAAGCCTCTTATGAACTTTAAACTGTGCAGCTGGGTGACTTTGATGATGGCATTTCTTGAGTACTTATCATTTTTTCCACAGCTCAATGGTTAGAAATAGGTCGCAGTTTTTAAAGTTTTTTTCAAAAATAAAGTAACTCGAAGGAATCATGGTAGGTTCCTTAACAGGATTGTACAATTATGGTCAGCAACTTGGAGCAGCTGACCAGATGCCAACAGTGCGCTTTGCATGACTGAAGACAATGGCATTTCTTTTTTTGACAAGTTTTATATTTTACTTGTCTGTGTTGCCCTTCAGAATCGTTTTCTCAGATTTGCAACTGAATCTGAGAAAACTCTAGAACCTGCTCCTCCCATGCCCACAGGGCTTAACTTTGGTCCTTAGATGACTAAAAGTAGTCTGCTTGAAAGGGAATTTTAGGGGTCAGTGTGTTGCTTTGGAGACAGACAGCTGAATTCTGGTGAAATATGGGCTGGAGATCACACAACTGGAAAGCACTGAAGCTGCCGTCCCTTTTGCCTTTGCTTTAGATCACATCGAAGCTCCAGCTCACTTCTTCGCCAGTGAACCCTGGTTTCTTAAACTAGCCCCAGCGGTCCTCATTACCCTCTCCCCGGGCACATTCCCACACACAGATGTAGGCGAGCGTAGCTATACATTTAAGGAAAAGAATCACTACACGCCGACATCAGTTGGCCGTAATGACGTGTAACAGAGCTGTTTTCCTTTTTCTCTGACGGCAGCCCCATCTTTTTTTTTTTTTACCTTATTGCTCAAAGGGCTGTTACCCCATTGATGGTCTTAATGATCCTTAGACTACCCAAGGGTAAGGGTCGACCTGTCATCACTCTGCATCCAAATCCCTTTTAAAGTTGGTGTTGATCCCACTATATCATGTTCCAATTGATAAAAGTTTAAGTGATAAACTCTCAGCTGCACTCAGTCGAGCATGGTAATTGCACACAATGATTTCAGATGCTGCTTGTGTGTTATTTTTATGCAAACGTCATTACGGCACATTCAGTGTTTCAAGTGCTTAAGTGCAGCTATTTGAGCTCTCTACACTCTCAGCCTCCAGAGTGTTTAATCACTGCTTTGGGTGAGCTCAGTTAAGCATGCATTGCCCCCCTCCCCACTGTCCCCATCAGTTTTTCCTGCCTGTTCTTTTTTTTTTTTTTATTCCCATCTGACTGCCACTTTCTTTGATCAGATACTTTGTGGAATGCACAGACGGCTGTTCAAATGATGCAAGTCATCCCTGCAAATATGTCCTGACATGTTTAGAGGTTCTAGAATGTACAGTGGAAAGGTGATTAGTTTCGCTGGTCGCTTCCTTTTTAACTACACTCGCATGATCTAGCTGGCACTACTGTTGAAACTTGAAAATGCATACCGCTACTCGGGTGAGAAAGTTACAGTGATGGCTTCAAAAATGAGTCTCCAGAATCACTTTTGTTTTTACTGTGCGCCTGATCAGTTTTTACGTTGGTGCTAAGCTCCAGCTAGCATTTTTAAAAATCTATCAAGTTTATTTGTACGGCACATTTCTGCAACAAGGCAGTTCAGAGCGCTTCATAAACATATATAAATGTCATAAAAATATATAGCCAACAGTGCAAAATGTGGTCACACGATTGACTGGGGGTGTGAGCAGCTGTGAATAGCAGGAACGGGAAGTTTAGAGCTGGCAGGGATTCTGAAACCAGCAGTTTGTAAACTCATTGATCAGAGCCTTGGTCTGACCCAGGGTATTGGATCAGATAATCTCTAATGACAATAACAGTTGAATGGCATACTTCCTTCCCATCAGAAATAAAGAAAAGTGGAATTTGGCTTTCAGTGACAGTGACTGCAAAGCTTTAACGTGGGTAGAAGTGACTCGGTCATGGATCAGCACAGTGTTATCGTGATTAGTCTGCTATGACCAACTTCACTTCTGATATACTTTCTCACCCATAGAACAACATGCCATGGTCAATTCCTCTGTTTGTTTTACCATTTTTGCACCTGATCAGGGTTATGTTAAGTAGACTGTTTTGTTTGCTTATTTCCTATACAGCCACAGCAAAATTGTGGAGCCATCTGTGTGATACAATTAGATGCGTGGACGCAGGTTTTAAAGAAGAATGTGGCAGAATGGAAAACCTAAATGTCTTTATGAAAATTTAATTTTTTGGCAAGTTGCTACATAAAAAAAAAAAAAAAAAAAAAAGAAAGAAAAAAAAATGTGGTGTCATTGATGCAGTAGACTTCTGCTCCACAGAAGTGCTGCATCATCTCCTACATCTGCAATAAATGAACGGCAAGCAAACAAACTTGTAATCGAGCCAATTGCACCAGTTAGCCTGACCTTCCATGCAGCCGCAGGGCAACCAAAGCAACAATCATCCAACCAGAAACAGCAATCAAGCCATTTCTTCTTGATTGAGTTGAAAAGTCACCAAATTAAAAAAAAAAAAACTACTGCTCTTTTCAATCAATAAATCAACCAACCAACAGCGTTTACTTAGGGGTACGTCTTTGAGCTTATCAGAAAACAAATGCAGATTAGTGACATGCCGTAATTCATAAATGGGGATAATCATGTGACCTCCTCATTTTCTTCTAGTTTTCAAACTACTACATTTGCAGGATACTCTCTTCCTGCGTTCTGTTTTGTAGTCCCTTGGCACTGGGCAGAAAAAAGCCTGATTGATACATCTCCAGTACAACAGAAACCACCGCCACCATCATCATCAATTCAGTTAATCTTACAAGGACAAAAAGACAAGTATCATATCAATCTGCAATCAAAAAGACTTTGTCAGGGGAGGTGAATATGTTATGATCTCAGGTTGCATACACCACTAACTCCTTACGAAGGTACAATCAGAATATTGACTTTAATTGTTTTTATAAAATAGCCAAATGAAAGGGCACACATGAGATGGAAAACGTTCAAACAGGAATATAAACAAGTTCATACAGGGAAAGACCTTGACATGATTATTAGATTTTTTACAGTCGACTTCATCCTTACCATAGGAGCAGCCAACTTGCTTGGGGGCGGGAGGGGGTCATCGGATTTATGTTTCGGCTCAACAGACGTAATATTAAACCTCTAGTAACACACCAGCAGATTGAAAGCTTCAAACTCTACATCCAGATCTGGAATCATTCAATGAAACCACATGAGTCCATTCTTTGAGCCTCTTCTAATATCATAGACTTAAAAAAAAATCGCACTGAATAAAACTACAAATTGTTTGTTTTTTGGAGAGGAAATCTATAATTTACAATGGAGCTGTGTTATTGTTGGTGTACATGGATGGTGTATTTAAGAAGCTGCAGAAGTCAGAAAACAAAACAGAAAATAATTATAGACATGGGAAGCTTGGAAGCTCAAAGAAGAAACAGCATCTGGGAGTTTTAATCAATATGATATTGAATCTGTTCAGAAACAGACGGCTTGCTGCTTCTAATTCATTCTGAGTTAACATGTAGCAACCTGTAAGGTTCCTGATTCTTGGCTTATCAGAACACCCACACTCAGAGCTACATGTCAATCACAACCAGCAAAACAAACCGAGAAAAAAAAAAAAACCCAAAAGAAAAACAGTTGACGTAGGGAAAAGTGGAAGCCACAGAATGTAGAGCGATAAGGCAGCCGGCAGCATCTCATTTGCTGCAGGTAGTGGTGTGAATTCTCATGAGGTGATGCAGTGTCCCCATGGTGGATCCATTTGCCCAATTCCCTGCTGTCTTTAAGACATCATTTGAATAAAAAGTAATGATTTAAATAATAATAAAAAAATATATATTTGATGGTATGTTCAGATGGATATAGATGACAGCCAGAAACATGTTGTAAATCTGGTTTTAGCTCAGACTTTTCCCCAGAAATTTTTTGTCAGGCTGGTCTATAAATACTGGGGAATAGCAAGCAGTTCTATTGTGAAATGGCTATCTGTCTGGCTCTCATTGTGCTTTTTGGTAAAATTGCATATCATGTACTATGTGCTATGGAGGAGTCAATGGGAAGAAATACTTTGCAAGCAACACTATTAGTTGCTGACTGCACTGTTTTTATTTATGTACAGTGCTGAAAAAAAGTGCCTGCCCCTTGACACTCATTTTAGTTCCACACTTACAAGTTTTAGTCACCAAGCACATTTTTATTAATTTTCACTAATCATACTCAAGCCTGATCATTGCCAGAGGTGTAAAGTGAATAAAAACCCTGCATGACATTAAGTAGGCCAAAATAGCTCCAAAAGTTTGGATTTTAAAGCAAGCCAAGTGATCCAAAACCCATTGTTAAGAACGTTTCTGGGAGGCAAAAACAAAAACAAAATTTGAGTGATGTGGTCAAAGTCCAGCCTCAATTTCAAGCGAGATGTTCTAGATCCATTCTGTGCAGGTCACCCTCCAATTGGGCTCAGTTAAGTCATTTTGGAAAAAAAGAGAGTTCTTGACATAACAGCTATTCAGCTCAGCAACTGTTTCAAGTAGGGGAAGGTTGTTTTTGATATATATATATTTTTTTTTTAAATCATAAAAGTCCAATATGAATTTACTCTGTCTATCTTTATTCTGATTTTAACATTTTTCACAGTACGACATTAATCTCATTTTGTGCTTGCTTTCCTTTGCTTTAAAGAAGACACACAGATGTTTTTTTCCCTCAGATTTTTCTCTTGATCACACCAACAAGCTTATGAGATGACTTCCAATTTGTTTCAATTAAACAAAAACAAAGTGCAAAGCAGCTTGTTTTGCAACTCGCTGTGACGTTATCCTGCGCTGTATTCAATTCCAGATAAAAAAAAAAAAAGCCTTAAAAAATGTACCAAGACTATTGTGGATGCTGTTGAATCAGTACAAGGGGAGCTTTTGTATTTTAAGTTCTATTGTGTCAACAGGGCGACGGCAGATGACTCAAGCTGGAAGAAAGGAAATGAGGGGGTAGGTTAAAAGACATAAAAGTACAATAATCATGAAAGCAGCAGCCTTCCACAACATGTACCAGGCATCAGGAAAGACTGACAGGGAGTTGTTGTGGTTAGGGAGGCAGATTTATGCCTTGAAGGAACAAGCATGTGAGAGATGACAGCCGATCCTTGTTCTACCTTTCTGCTTTGAAGATGGCTGAACAGTCGACACACTGTGATTGGTACACAACTTCCAACTATTTACAGAACCTTGCTTAAGTGTTCAACACTAAAACTTTCCCACACATTGTCACTTTACAACCGCAAGGCTCAGTGCATTTTATTAGCTTTTTTTTAAATTTTTTTATGTGGTACGTCAAACATTGCAATATTGAGTTGCGCTTTGCGAAGTCTTTATAAATAAAAATCTTACGTGTGGCGTGCTTTTGTATTTTGTCCATAAGTCAGGATGTTCCAGAACCTCCATTCGTGACGTCTTTATGTTCCGCTCTTATATTAGTTCTTAGCACAAAAAAGCTTCACATATTTAAAAAAAAAAAAAAAAATGGTTGCATCGTTTGTACTAAAGAATCTACTGATAGTGTCAGGGCAGTTCTTGCCAAATTCAGTGCGAATGCGCAACTTAGCTGTAGGAAATGTATGCTAAAAACTGCTACAATACAGCAGTAGATAAGAATAGACAAAGAATCATGTACCCTGCATTAGAAAGGAGATGGCTTGTGCCGCGTATTCATATGGAGCATGTAGTAAATGGCACTCACGTGGGCTCAGAGTGAGCTTCCCTCTGGGACATGCTAATCAAGTTCTGTCATACCACAAGGAATTGTAGAGATAAGAAAATCTAAACATTTTTGATCTTGTGCTTCATGAGAATGTTTCTTACATGCTATAGTATCAGTCTTATCCCTGAGGGAGAACTGCTCTGTGTTATAGCTGTACTAGTACTTTGTGTTTTGATATGCAAATTTATGCATTTTGCTTCTTTGTTGGATTCTATAAAGTAATGGTTAAAGACTGCATTCCTCTTTGTTCTTTTTGAAAGAAGATTGAAGATTGATTCCTGAAATGGGGACTTTTTGGGACTATAAGCATGACACTCCATACCATTTCAGACAACTCCAATTCCAATCAAGTTGGGATGTTACGTAAATTCATGAGTAAAAACAGAATACAATATTTTATTTACACCATTATTCAACGCTGACAGGAATAATCGAGTAAGAAACATATCTTACTCGATTATTCTGCCACAGTTTAAAAATGTCTTGGAGGGCAAGGCAAAACAATAGGAACAAAAAGAATTGGCTTACTTTAAGGCAAACTCACTGAAACCTCTCTAACAAGTGTTTTTTATTGGATACCATACTTCTATGAAGGAAGTCCAACACACATCACTGCTGTCTTGTGTGAGTGGGTGTTAGGACATGTTTTTTGATTCCTGTAAACAGTCATTTCACCAGAAAAAAAAAAAACCATCAATAAAATTTTTTGTATTAAGTTTCCTAGGAGCAGTCTGGTTGCTATTCCATCTATTTTTCGTCCGTGGCCAAAGTGCATCTCTTGAGCATGGAACACCCTTTTCTTCCCCAAAGTTGGAGATCTATGCTGCCCTCTCTATTAGCCTCATGTGCTGAATAGTAACAACTATTTATCCAGAAACTCTCTCCGTGTAACACCTTGAAATAAGCTGTCTGTAACACCTTTAGGCAGGGGTAGAAAAAGAAATCATGAACATTGTCAGCCTGTCACAAGATCTGGCGAAGCTCTGCTGGCTCTTGAGCCTCTCCAAAGAGATGTTCTCACTTCAGGCCACATTAACTTTCTGTGTGTATGTGTTCGCTTTAGTCGGACCAGTGTACACTACGGCAGACCGAACAGAAGTATTTCACTGTCAGTAAACGGATGATTACTTACGTTAACATAATTTATTTTACTTCCCCAAGAGAGGGACTCAGAATGGACAAAGCAAGTGTATGAATATTTAGATTTTTTTTTTTTCTTTTCAGAACTTCAAACGTAATAAGCATTAAGGGCATTATGACAAATCCTTATGAACACCTGTTATCGGTCACTGCATCTGACTTGTGAGCACAAACCACTGAGATCCCTCTTTACGGGCAGAAGTCATCAACGAGTAGATGGATGTGTTTTTGCAAGCGAGCGAAAAGCCTTTTACAGAAGCATGAAGCCCTGTTCGGATTATTTTAGAGGGAACAGGTAAACAGACTTCACTCAACATGTGTAGAACATATTATTCGCAATGTACCGCCTGCTGTAAGCACTGAGTAAAATAAGAGTTTCTGTGATATGAGCTTTATAAAAAAATGATGAGGGGAAAAAAAAAAAAAAAGACTGAAACACACATATGTACAGAAATACAACATAATGACAAAGCGTCACTGTAATAACTCACAGGATATGCTTTCAGTACTCACCCAACTTTTTACCTCCTTATATATTTAATGTCTTTTTGTTTTTGTTTTTTTTAACGTGTTCTCTACTGAGTAAGTAAAGCTTTATGCATGTATGACCTTTTAAAACACTGGTCACAAGGTGTTGTGTGGAGAAACCATGCAGTAAACATTACAGTGACCTACAATTTGAGATGCACTAAATGAACGACCACGAATGTCTGGAGAAAACCTTAGTAGGGCAGATCCAGATGCACCAGACTCAAACTGTCGAGTAAGATCCGGAGCTCAAAAGCTGATGTGATAACTAACATATGGAGGAGAGTACATTTTTCTTTGTTGGTTGGAAGGAGCAGGTATGGACGAAGAGACGAGTGACGTATTATCAAAGGGGAAATATTATCACTTAAATGACTGATCTTTTCTAAGAAACAGGAAAGAAAATGTTCACAGTCAAAGTCAAATGAGATGGAAACAGAAGGTGGAACGGGAGTAACAATGTCACTAATGGTGTGAGAAAGCACTTTTAGGAATAACTCGGCTTTTAGTCACAAGGTTGGAGACGTCAATAGCCCGAAGATTTTTAACAGAATTATTAAAAGGAGCCAAAAGATCTTCCAGATGATGTAGATGGACCTGCAAATGAATTTTCCTCCAAAACAGATTAACATTAATTCATTCTACTTCTCTATATTTTATTTTATTTGCTTGTTTACGGTGCCTCTATGTTGAGGGCTCTCAATCACCCTGTTGCTGAAATGTTCAATACAAATTCATTTGACTGGCAGTAGTAGAAGAGTTTCAGGAGGTTCAGTCACAACCACAGAGCCACAAATAACTCAATAATAATCGGAAGAAAAAAAAAATGTTCTCAGGACTGGCCAATTAATTTTCAAGCCAAAAGTAAAACAAGGTTCATAGTGGGCCATTTGCTGTGATCGGGGACGGACACATTCAAAAAATATCAGAGCCTGGACATTTCCAGAGTAGAGTCCTTTAAAAATGCATGTACTCTACATCACCGTTAAATTGATATTTTCCTGTCAGGTTCATCATTTGAGCTTGACGGGTTGATAAAAAAAAAAATAAAAAAATAAATAAATCTCCGAAGGGTAGAAATGATTCATCATCCTGTTTTGCAGTAGATTAAGCAACATTCAGCAGGTGTAAAAGGGAAGGAAAAAAAAAAAAAAGACCTCAATAGACTTGACGGTGCGTGTGTGTGTGTGTGTGTTTTTATCTTTGGGAGTGTTGGTGCGGTGGAGTGCACAGCAGTGTGCAAATGTTGGCCATCTATCTTCTCTCCTGTCCTGACCCCTCCAGCTGATGAAAGCCAACTAAAAAAGTAGACGTTAGTCATGTAAAAGTGTTGTGTACCCGGAGGGAAGGTTGAGGGCAGGAGTCACCATCTCAGCATCTTTTTTTGTGCCCTGTTTTCACAAAGATAAGAATCAAAGTCTGGCTGCTACAGACGGTTTTTGTGGATGTCTGTGATGATTCATAAAAAAAAAAATAAAAATAAATAAATCCCTGGTAGTCTGTGCTCTGAACTTCTTCAGCTTTAATTTTCAAGGTGCGAATGATTATTATCTGATCAGACATTAATATAATAGTCCATGGTTTTGTCTGATAGTGTGGTGTTCTCCCACAACCTGTCAGGGCAAGGTATCAAATATACTGCAAGATATGTCTGTCCTTTCATTCATCTAAGTTTTGATTTATGGTAACTATGGATCAGGTTTGTTTGTAAAATCATTTTCTCCAGTGCACAATATGACTGGGGCATGGGGAGGTTTAGTCCAAATCAAAATCTCAAATCATTCCTTAGCAATTTCCTGCTACGTGGCAGATTACATTATCCTCCTGCATTAAATTTCTACAACAGAGCACCACTAAAAGTACCAGCAAAATGTGTTAAATTTTCTTTATGCTGTGTCTTTTGTACATTTTCCATAAAAAAATCAACATCCCACAGAAGAAATTGTAAATAAGACGGTGGTTATTTAAACATCATAACACATTTTCACGCAGTAGATGTTCATCAAAAGTTTTTATTTCTTTAAAAAAAAACATGTAACAATAGCGGTTCTAAACAAGTTTTATAAAGTTGGACTGAGGACCAAATGGCTTTTTGGATTGTGGATAGAGGCCCAGATCTACCACACCAGACAAGACCCAAGGTGTAGGTTGTGCAAGGAGGCCCCTGAGACAGTCCAGCACATAACAACAGGGTGCAAGATACTGGCAGGGAAAGAGTACATGGAACGACATAACCAAGTGGCAGGCATAGTGTACAGAAACATCTGTGCAGAATATGGACTGGAAGCCCCGAGATCAAAATGGGGAACACCCCCAAAGGTGGTGGAGAATGGCCGAGCTAAGATCCTGTGGGACTTCCAGATCCAGACAGACAAAATGGTAAGGTCGAACCAACCGGACATTGTCGTAGTGGATAAACAACAGAGGAAAGCCGTCGTGGTGGATGTAGCAATACCGAGTGACTACAACATCAGGAAAAAGGAGCACGAGAAACTGGAGAAATACCAGGGCCTCAGGGAGGAACTGGAGAGGGCCTGGAGGGTGAAGACCACAGTGGTTCCTGTGGTCATCGGGGCCCTCGGGGCAGTCACCCCCAAACTGGAGCAGTGGCTACAACAGATCCCAGGAACAACATCAGACATCTCAGTCCAGAAATGTGCAGTTCTAGGTACAGCAAAGATACTGCAGAACCCTCAAGCTCCCAGGCCTCTGGTAGAGGACCCGAGCTCAGAGGATAAGAACCACCCGCGGTGGGTGAGAAGGGAATTTTTTTTAATATATATACATTGGTGCAACTAAACTCAGAAAATCACATAGGATGAGAGGGAAAAATAGAATCAAATGAAAAAAAAAACAAAAAAAAAGTGAGTTATAGCAACGCCACAGCAGCTGTCCTTCAACATGGCCAGAAACGACCATCGGCCGACATCTCCTCCCTCAGTCATTGGTCTGGTGAACGAGTGCGGACACTGATTTATAATCCACTTACCTCATCCCCTCCCTCCCCTGACTACCTCCGCCGCCCCCACCATACCAACCCCCTCCCGCCCCGAGTCAGTTCATTTATGTCCTCAGCATGACAGTGTTGCTATGGCAACAGCATGCCAGTGCAGCGGGCAATTGTGAGCAAGTAATCAATGTTTTCCTGCCGCTGCGTCACATGCATACATTTCAGCCGCTGCCCGATAAGGAGCGCGTTAGGAAGCCAAGTGCAGTGTGTCTTATTTTGTTAGACAAATGTGTGACAGACGGAAGAAAAGCTGCAAAAACCTCGGAGGCACAGACATACAGACGGAAGGATGACATTTACCAATGATTGAATGCTTTCAATGGCTGTCAGTTGAGTTCAGTATTTAGCTCATCACTCGTTAATGATACAAGCCGAAGTATTTCAGCTGATTCTAATTTCGGACACAATGCTATCGCAACAATTCAGCCTACACACCTTGACTGTAATCTGATCATTACTTTATCAATCCGGAAAACTATTGTGCTTATTTTCATCGACAAATTGTGAAATTGTACTGCTAAAATCTTAAAATAAACACAGTAAACAATGCTTGTCATCAGTGCATTAACAATGTCACTGCTTTTGTCTTGGCACTCAAAATTCAAAAAAAAAAAAAAAAAACAGCTCTGCTGTACCTCATCACACCTACATAAAGCCTCTCCAATTCATTGTTTTCTTGCCTGTTGCACTTTACCCACTGCACTGTTTATTGTCGCTACATAATTCATTTTGGCACAGAAACTATTTTATAAACATAATTGTGGCTTTGCACAACAGTGGCTACTGGAATGGTGGATATAAACAGTGGAGAACTGTAGGAGATGAGGTTTGGCTTGAAGGCTTATCTGAATTAATCTGACATCCTTCACAGACCAGTGATCTGTGTTTGTTGAAAATCTATGCAGCCTAAATCTATAGATTGTTCAAATGCAGGATCCATCTTTCCTTGTAGCTTAAAATAATACCTCTGAACCTTGCCATATGAAGATCTTTCTTTTTCTCTTTTTCCAAATTGTTAATGAAGTAAGGTTCAGTCTAATATTGTGAATGTGAAAAATGTCTCAATAAGGATTTTTTTTTTTTTTTTGTCACTGGTACACCTCCTGGCCATACCATTTCCCACTCCAATAGTTTATAAATATTAATGTAAACTGAGTAGCTTTTTAAAATCCATTTACTCTTGAGTGATGGGGTCATTTAGACACCACAAGTATTTTGGACCACTCTGGTGGGGTCTCTCTTGTGAGAGACTTTACTTGACTCGAGTATCGAACTGGATCACAGCGTCGCTGCTTTACCCTCATTGGAAAGCAGATAACAGATGTGTTGGGTGATTCACACAGGTTAGCTAACAGGTTCTCAGAAAAAAAAGTCACCATGACAAAGACAAATGCTAGCGCAAAATTAAAATATGAAATAACCCAAAGAAAAATATGAAAAGTACTACATGTCCTCTGTTAAAAGAGAGTCTGTGATGCTGTGGGCCTGTTTCACTCCCAAATGCCCTTGAAACTGTGTTAATGCGAATATGTCGGCCTGGATTCACCCATACAAAGGATAACGGGGTATTTGAAATTTAAATAAAGGGAGACTCTGGTAGGAAACTAAAAACTGGTAGCTGTGGAGTCTTTCATGGGATAATGGTGAGGATATGTTTTTTTTTTTTTTTTGAACACCTGAATGGTAATGATATTTGATAGGTAAGGGCAAATGTACAATGAACAAAAGGAAAGACGGTATTATCATATTTCATCACGGACATTAGCTTTATCTCTCGTCAGTCAATCTTCTAGCTATGACTTAAAACACTTCACAGAATAACTACTAAAAGACTATGCAGAGGTACATTTCACATGCTAGGGCATTGTGTCTAATTGGAGAGTCCAAAGCAACGAGCGTTGCTATCATGCTTTGAATTAAATATTCTTCCTTCTGACTTCACTGTTGTTAAGGACGTAGAGCTGCTGTACTGAGATTCGGAGTGAATTCTCGACACCAAATGCGTTTTTTGTGCTAAAAATTGAAAACTTAGCATTGCCCCTGCATTTTGAAATCAGATTTTGGTCTGATTTAAAGGTCTGAAAAAGTTTCTATTTCCAAGCTGCTTAGATATTTTTTCGTTCTGTTTATGTGGTTTGAAGCCAAAAAGCGTGTGCTCCTCCCCCACCTGTTCCTGTGCACTGCTTGCTCAAAACTATTTCAATCTTCCTTTGTTTACAGGAAATACAAATGTGTCCAGAAATGTTGGTGCTCCTAAGAATGGGAGTGTTTAAGTATAGAAACCAAAGGAGTTCTTTGTATTTACAAGACAACAAGCAACATGGCTGGCAGAGGAGACGGTGTGAATAATTAACAAGTCTTCGGTTTTCAAAGACGGTATTATCATATTTCATCATGGACATTAGCTTTATCTCTCATCAGTCAATCTTCTAGCCATGACTTAAAACACTTAAAATTGTAAAATAACATTATTTTACAATTTTATTTATTTTATTTTACACTTTGTTTCCTGGTATATTAAATATGGGGAAACACTGGCATTTATTTCTCGAATTTAACAAATCCTCAAAATACATCACATAAAGTCCATGCTCTGATGCTGTAATTTTTTTCCTGATGTTGTATTTAATCAAAATTCGAGACGGAAAGAAATCATGGAAACAAAAGTATCCCACTTCTGTTGGCCAATGGGGCCCGACTAAACTGGATTCCGAGTCCATCCTTGAAGGCACAAGACGACCCCCAAGCACCCCACAGACAGGCGACTGAGAGCCCTGCTCCAACCAGATTTAACTTCTGTCTTCATATCTGCTGCTGAGAGGCAAAGAGGTTAGAGCAGAGTGAGAAAGAGTGAAAGATGGAGTGGGTCTGTCTATCCAGTGGCTTATAAAAAGTCCATTATGGTGCACTTCTATCAGTTTGGACTCTCCCAGACGGACCCTGGAGTAAATGGACAGCAACCGGAGAGCTATAAGCTCAGATTTGATATACGGTTGAGAAATAGCTCGGTGTGTGCGGTTGTCTGATTGTATGTGTTCAGAGAGTTTACATTCACACTACTCATACACACTGCAGGAATATCAGCATTAGTAAACATGTGCATATATATATATATATATATATATATATATATATATATATATATATATATATATAATATATGTACAAAGCGTGGACTTCCATGACAACTATACACTTACACACAAAAAAGAACGCCCATGCATAGTCTTCCCTGCAGACTTAAATCCCAAGGGTCCCAAGACTCCTTCTTTATACAAGCTCAAAACATTATTTGTTATATTTTATTTTGTGTGATATCATGTGGATCACAGGATATGTGTGTCCAGCTCATATATATTCAAGCTTTGCTGCTTGGGTCGTGTATCGGTTTGGATTCATTTTGTTTTTAATTTTCGAGGGTCTCCCCTTCTCTTAACACCGTGACGAAGTCGAAAGCACTGTGGAGAACAGAAGGCAGGCAAGAAGGCTTTTAGAAACGCTGTGATTTTTCAGTAATGAATTCCATCTCACTGAAAATAACCAGTGATTATTAACGAAAGACCCAGCAAACTATTAAATTTCAAGGAATGATTTCGGCTCTTTCTGCACAACCGTAAATCGAGGGTTAGAGCAGCAGAGTGATTTATTTTTCATTTGTTTTTGATTAACAGGGTTGCCTTTGTTGAAGGTCATCTGGCAAAAAGGAAAAGCGCAAAATAAAATATCTGGACTTGAAAATTGTTGGACTGTCACTCCACGTACACTAAAAGAACAGCATCT
The DNA here is from genome assembly GCA_010277075.1 of Poeciliopsis retropinna. Classification (NCBI taxonomy): domain Eukaryota; kingdom Metazoa; phylum Chordata; class Actinopteri; order Cyprinodontiformes; family Poeciliidae; genus Poeciliopsis; species Poeciliopsis retropinna. Next base: position 10,704,865 of record VMRM01000016.1, read on the forward strand.
ACTCCATCATTATGCGTAGGTAATAACAGATTGATATTTTAAATAAAAATGCAAAATTATATGTTTTCTAAAATGGAGAAATAAAAAAAAAAGTTAATTTTAAAATCAACCTGGCCTAATAGTTCTGAATCAGACACTATTAATCACTGTAACCTTTTGATTTAAGGACTATAATTGAAAATTCATGGAATGATTTTTGCAGTTAATATCTGTAAACAGGAGCATCAATAAAAAGTTTTCGAAGGTATTTTTATGGACACATGTTGAATAAAATACACAGTGTTACTGCATATTACATTTCTGTTTGTGTTCATTTGTGTTATTTTGACATATATATTGAAGTGCATTAGCTCATAAATATCATGTTATGGCTTACACAATAATTGGAAACATGGAGAATTTTTTCTGTAGTAGAGCCACTGCTAAATGGCATCCATATCTCAATACCAAGGCAAAAATGACAGCGGACCAAAAACATAAACTAATTACATAAATAAAACCTGTATCACTAGTGTCTAATAGAAGGATAAATTCTTAAAAATACTGGAGGAGAATTGAACTTTGACTATGCAGCAGGACAATAACCAACCTTTTGAGACAAGATCAGGTTGGTTTGGGTGACGTTTTGTCCTTAATAAAAAAAAATAACAATTTGAAAACTGCATTTTATTTTTAGCTAGGGTATCTTTAATATTAATACTGGCAAAAAGAAAAGCAAAAATAGCGGAGAAAGGGGGAAAATATATCCCTTTTTCACAGCTTTGTACTTTTAAATTTGACCTACAATCTTTTTTCTTAAGACTATAAAATTAGATTAAAGTCTTCTCCAAAAGTATAGGAAAACAGATTTGCGATTGCACCCTGCCAAGTAGAAATGCACTTCTGTAATAACTTACAATATGTTTACTGACACCCTTGAATTACCAGAGGAGCTCTTGAGAGTCATTTAAAGATTCTGTGCCCAAGCTGAAGAGACATATTTAGCCAGAAAACACCCACATTATTACATTAACGCCTCGCACTTAATTCAATGCAACTGCATCAATATCTTCATTCCCAGACGATTACCAGAATAGGGGGGTAAAGGAAACAGGATTAGAGGTGCTTGATTTAATTACACCTCTTTTAGCATCAATCTTGCTTCTTTAAAACACCTGTCTTAAGGCAGATTCATAATTCATATGTTGAGCTCACTCAGATTTGCATTCACTTCAACATATTAATAGGCTTTTTCAATCAACTTAGTGCCTGCAGCTTAAGAGGATGTGATCACTTCATTTCTTACAGCAGAAATACGTTTTTTTTTTTTTTTTCTTTTTGACTTCAGTCATACTCCAGTTGGCTTTGACAAAATTATTACCGTACTCCAAGCAAAACATCCCAAGGATAAACTCCCCTTGAGATTGTAAGAAAAAAAAAAAAAAAAAAAATCTGAAGTGCATAAAGTAGGCGTACGAGGGGGCAGGACAGCTTGATGAAGTGCGTGATGATGTGTCCATTACAGTGCAGGCCAGAACATTAAACAGTATGGTGGAGTTTGTGAAAGGTCAACGCTCAAACGGGTTTGTAAATATTGATCTCCCATTTCGGTAGTCGTGAACTCTGCTCTGGCATCCATCTAAATCCTCCTCTGTGCAGCGAAGACAAAGAGAGAGAAACAATGGGGAAAGAAAAACAATAAGAAGGAGAAATGGCTCTCGCTGGACATTTTGTGTGAGATGTTACTCGCCAGCGATGCTTCACTGAACTCTTTTCTCTCCTGAGCGACAAGGGTGTCCACCTTAAAAGAAAACAAACAAACAAAAAAATGCACTTAGCAGCTTCTTGGACAAAAAACTAATTAATACAAAAACAATCTTTTCTAAAAAAGAATGAACATTGAGAAAGATGGGAAAGCAGGGAGTTAGAAAAAAAATCTTCAAAGCTCACTGTTACAGAATTACAGAACATTTTTGAAACGATTATTGTATTTGTTTAATGTTTTTTTTTATATTCCCCATAATGTGCCATCATGTTGAATTCAAAGGCTCAGTTCAATTTAAACCCTTTTGTTAGTTGTAAGTATCCAGGCAGAGCATACACGACACAAGTCACGGTATATCCGTTTGTAGGATATTTTTCTGTCTTGTTAAATATCTAAAACTGGTAGATAATGATCTTTCAAAATCTCAATAAAAACAATTGGTTCTAATAAACATAGTCACTGAGAGACAAATATTTATGGTCAGGATTGTTATTATTATTATTGAATTAAGGCTATAGATGCTGAACAAACAGGATCAACAGATAAGTAGTGGTGTATAGCCAATAATTACAATTACCCAAGAGCTGAGAAAATTTGTTGCCATTTCATGTATTAAAATGTCCTTATATGAAATTTATATATTTTTTCAGAAAATCAAAGAAATATTTTCTGTGATATCATTTTAGAGAAAACAGGATTAACCACAGAGCAGTCCCAGGGACTCAGTGGACCCTGTGTGACCTTTATACCCTGCATGCAGGCACAGAGGGCTTTGAGTAGCCCATGTTCTGGTGGCAACCCTTACAATAGGAAAAGAAATCATCTGAATCCATGAGAATTGTTTCTGCTGCGTTTCCCTATTGATCTTGCCCAATACTAAGTGTTCAAGTCAAAACCAGGTTCTTTATTGTATTTTCCAGAAAATGCAGTAATTAGGCTTCACAGAATGTTCAACAATGTTGGACACATTCTGTTGAAAAGCAATCTAAAATCACAAGCCTACACATTGGATTTTTTTACATAGTGGAGCTGTCCAGGGGTAAAATAGATTTGCTGAGAGCAAAGTACAGCAGAAGTTTATTGGAAACAGTGTTGGATGGGTTGACAGATTTCATCCATCCATCATTTCCCTATTGGGTCAGGAGGGGTACTGGTGCCTATCTCCAGGACAAACAATCATGCACACACACACACACACACACACACACACACACTCACACCTAGGGAGAATTTAGAGAGACCAATTAACCTTACAGTCATGTTTCTGGACTGTGGGAGGAAGCCGGAGTACCCTATTTAATATCTTTACCAGCAAAACTACTACATATGAGTGTTAATTTGCAGATCATTGCTGTAGTGTTTTAATCATGTACGTCTTCTTCCTCTTAATCTGGGTTAATGCTAAACATTTTGATTGACAATCATTTATGTACTGTGTAGTCTGACACATAAACTGGCATCCCATGTGGATCATGTACTTCAGACACTGAGCCGTTTGTCTTTGCTCCTTTTTTTGTTTGTTTGTTTTTCTGAAAATAACTTATGCTAAATGGCCCACTGTCAAGAAGCGGCAAACTGAAGAAGATCTACCCAATCAAGGATTGTTTCCCCTGCTGTGGGAGTTGATTAAGTCTTGTGCTGGTGAAGCAAAGCCTACAAATCAATTTGCACCTCACACAACAGCCTTGGCTCATGCAACTATATGTTCGTACCGACTGAGATAAAACAGACTTCTTCCGTATTTTCAATACTTTTCAGGAAGCGTATACATGCTCAACACTTACATCATGTTTCTGAAATAACCGACCAAAGCTCAGCCACGGTTATCTAGCCTGTTTATTTATTTGAGTGTTTGAATTTGTGAAGTTTTACATCATTTTGTGTTTGATGCAGAGGAGCATCACAGTGCTGCTGTGCCTTTCATGTTGTTTTTCAAAGTCGAGGAGTTCTTCAAAATCACCTTTTCTCTGGTTTTCGGTAATTATGAAGATTTGACATTCTGTTTTTCTAAGTCTGAATGTTAATCGTCAAACTGCATCAGCACACCCCATTAATTTTCTGCTATGAGGAGCATGCCAAGGAAATGTAGGCGTTTGTATTTTTATTTTGCCAAGTCGTGATTTGGATGTACCGAAACTTGCCTATTTTGACCTCCATGAATGTGCAAAAATGGAAGTGGAGGATGCCGAGCTCCTATTCACCAAAGCATTAAAACTATTCCTGGCTTCCAGTACACATTAACCGAATTTAGTATGTGCAAAACACTATTACACACCCGTAGTACCTGATCGATACATAAAAAATGTGATTAAAAAGCACATTTCTTGCGCCTAAGAAAAACTCGAGATTAATAGCTTAACCCTCTTGCTTGTTTCAGACCCATACGATGACGACCTGAAGGTGAAGACCCAAAGGCCACGATCAGCTGACCTGCCAGGTGTGTTTCAGGCACAAACAGGTGAGTGTTAGGAGTGTGAGGTAGTCTTCGCTTCCTGGAGCAAATGAAGAACAACTTGACCTCCGAAAGTTGTCGTGTACCTGAAAAGTTTCAGTTCTTTATGTGCTTGCACAGTGGGACGACTTAAAGAAACCACCCGTGATTAATTACAGAACCATTCAAAAACTGAATATTTTCGAAACCCATTTGTTTTAGGAACTTTATCACTGAGTGAAAGACATTTCATGTATTAATTACAGACAGATGGATTCTTGAAAGCCTTTACTTTGGTTATTTATGGTGATTTTCCATTTACAGCTAATTAGAACATTAGCATATTAACATTAGAATACTACATCGGTCCATATTTAATAAAGAGAAATGTATGCTTAATGAAAAGTATGTTTAATAGCCACCTAGAGGCTGTCATTTTCAGAAACATCTCTGTCCCTCATTCAGCTCCTCCAGATAAAGCATTTTTATAATAACTGAAGGTTGAATTAGTTACTTTATTGTGCTAGAAAATGACACAAAGTGACAGGAAAATACATAATACCTCCCACGTAGCAACCGTGTCATTTTTCTTCCACTTCTCAGTTGGGCACAAATTTATGTTGGTATATTGGATACCTCCCAATGAATTACAATAGAGCTTCTAGTTATTACAAAACATTGACAATGTCAATATGTTTGAATACATTTGGAAGTTTTGAATACATGTAGTTCATGTTGAGATTTCTAGCGTTTAAAGAAAGAATAACGCTTTCTATCTTAAAGAACCCAAAACTTACCTGGGCTAGCATTCATGGAGACAATCATTTCAAAAAGCTACCGCTGTGCTGAGGAGGGAGAGCCTACGGAGAGGGAAACCCCCGTTTGCATCTTGTCCTTCTCAACCGCTCTCCCCTCCTGCTCCTCCTTGCTGCTCCCCTCTCTTCCTTTCCTCCAGGCACATGTGATGAGCTTAAGCCCTGACTCATGGCATGTTAATGAAGATGTAATGCGATTAACGGACATGCAATTAATTCGATTTCCTCCTCTGCCGTGTGATGACGCCCCGATCAAAGGACACGAAGCTCATAAACTATTTAAAAGGGGGGGAAATTTACAGTTGTGTTCAATTGTTGATGTCAAGGGCATAACTGGGTGGGAACAATGGGGCTCTCGCCACAGCTGGCTGGAGAATTGCACATCAAGGGTGAGCACTCGGACTTGTATGAGTGCTAAATATGTTTTTCTACTAATTAAGATTCAAAATGTATTTAATTAGTCATTTTTATCCATCAGACTGCTCATATAGGATTTATATTCCTCGACAGGCTTATCTGCAGTGATGACCTACATCTTTTTTTCTATTTATGATAATATTAGTATCTTTCTTCAGACTGGGATCCATCAACAGTGCTACCAGACTCCATATGAATTCAGGCTGTGTTGTCCATTTATTTATTAATTTTTTTCTGAAATCAATCATGTTTTAGTGAGATTGTTAATGTGATGGGTAACAAGTAAAAGAAAAGTGCCAGGGGAAATAATCTAGATTTTAAAATATAACATGTACAGCTGTCAAAGCTAAAGCGCTAACCATAAAAGTACAATTGGGTTTAACCTTATTGTTTTTTGGGTTTTTTTGCACACAATTAAAGCACAGGCTTTCATACTTCATGCTGTAGTTTGAATGTTATTCCTGCTCCGTTTCAGTTGTTTCTCTATGGGGCTGATATCCCATTAATTAAAACGTAATCTCTTAAAAACAGCTGCACTCTCTCTCGCTCCCCTGCTGTCCACCTTTCTCCACTCTGTAAATGGTGCTCACAGTTAACAGAAAAAAGAAATGGGAAGATACCCCAAATTATTTTGCTGTTGTAGACAAACCGACATGGCAAAACATCATTCGCTTCCTTAATGGATCGGTTATCCATTACTGAAGCAACAGTGAGGCTCTATGAACCAATGAAAAAACATGAAAATGATTAAATACAAAACCATCAGACACAAAAAATAGTCCCAGGTTATGCTGCTACGTCTGTCCTGAATCAAAAAAGGTTTACTCTAAACAGCAGCGTTAAAATCTATCCATCTAAAACATTTTTGAGCTTGATGGAAATAAACACTGCAGACTTTTATGATATTTGGTTTCAATAAGCTCTTTCTAATAAATCTTCCTCAGGAAAACTTGCCATGACTTTGTGGATCAGTTTCCTCTGTAAAGTCAGACTCTTGTTTTGTTTGGTTTGCTTTTAGGAGCCCTCATCAAACAAATACAAAATGTGAAAACGGCACAAAAATAAGATGTATTTTTAGCACTGGTCTTTGTTTTCTTTTTCTAATCCCATTTGAAATCTGTTTTTGTTGTTGTTGTTTTTTTCCATCATTTGTGTTGTTTCAATGCTCATAGCAATATTATGAACATATTCTATGGTCTCTTAGAAATCTGCAATTCATCACAAACTATGTACAACATGTGATTTATCACAATAAAATATTGCAATTGATTGACAGCCCCTGTTAACAGAGTGGGTGTTAAGCAAGTAAGATAAATAGCCCGGCTAATGGAAACATTTTATTTTCACTGCAGTCATAAAATGTTAAACTTAGTAGTATCGTAAGCATAAGACTGAAGAAAAAAAATCCTTTTCACCACTTTTCTTCTTTTTCTACAATATCTTATAGCCTTTCGATCAAACAATTTCCAGTACTCTCTTGTGAATGCAAGGTCTCTTTTCCACTTAAGGAACATCTGTTTCTTGGCTTTTCTATTCCTCAGTCACTTGTCTAAGTAACACCAAGCCCCTGAGAATATTGGACATGCTCTTCTGTTCTTGAGCTTGATTACTCAGATGGATGCCATTTGACAGAAATGCAGGCATTTTATTGCTTTTGACTTGGCCTCTATGCTATAGTTTTGTTCTATACTTTGGAAAATATAGAAAGGTAACTTAGACATATTTAGTAACTAAGACAAAACTAAGAGACGGATTTTGTCAGTAACACTGTTTATTAAAGAGAGTAGTAGCATGATTACCAAACAGCAATAGCACACACAAACCAATATTATATTTTGTGAGATTTGTATCTTGGAATGAGAGGTGTTTGTGGCTACTAGAATATTAGATTTTAATATGAACTATGCAACATTTTTATAACTTTCTTTTTCTTTATACTTGCTCCAGTTCTGCAAACGACATCTTCAAAATGAAATCCACACTTTAACCCACTAATAAGAGTACATGCTACCATCCAAGTATATTTTTAGCAAATAGAAAAAGAAAATATGGCACTCCCTTTGATCTCCCGTTATACGTCTCCCATTTTACACTGATAATTCAAAAACATTACGTTCATGCTAAAATTACATACATGGCAAAATTATGGTTAAAAAGTGAAAGATAAAAAAAAAAAGAAGTCCAAATGAAGACTTGGGATCATTGAAAATAATTTTTAAAAAACAACCAAAATACAGAGGATTGTCTTTCAACTTAAACATCTCCCTCCTTAGGTGATCCAGCGGCAGAGGAGTGGTCGCCGTGGAGTGTGTGTTCTCTGACGTGTGGGCAAGGCTGGCAAGTGAGGACGCGGTCCTGTGTCTCCTCTCCTTATGGCACGCTTTGCAGTGGTGCTCTGCGGGAAACACGCATGTGCAACAACACAGTTTCCTGTCCTGGTGAACCTGGAATCATAAGTACAGGTGCGGCAAACAAGCATCTTGGCTACATTCTATAAAAGCCCGGTTGGAACCTAATGTTTTTTTTTTGTTTATTTTTTGTGCTTTTTCTTTGCATTTTCTTAATTGGTAAATTTCCTGACATTGTACAGTGCTCTTACTTTAAAAAATTGAGAAGTCCTTCTGTTACCTGCTGAAAATGTCCCTCAATCTTGCACTCAGCCAGTGAAATGCAGCACATCTCAAAATGTTGATGTTCTTTTTTTCAGTATTTTTTTTTTTTACTCCTGTGCGCTTCTTCGCTAATGCTGAAAATAGATCAATTTGAGTCCTCTTAACACAGCTATAACATCCATGCCAAAGACTATTGTTGTCAGTTGGCATAGTATGTTCATTATGAATGGTCAAAGTCGATCAAGCTAGAAATGCACCCGATTGTGGTAAAAAGGTAAACGTGATGTTCAAACTCTTTTTAGTTTAGTTTGTTGGGAAGTTCAGACATATAGAGACTAGCTGCTTAACCTTATGCCAACTGCTCCAATAGACCTAGCACTTCTCTGAAGTACACAGTGCATTGCCCCTAAATTTAGAGACAGTACTCAGCGCTTTCACTGTAAACACAGCCCTCATTTTCTATGATTTCAATAACAGCCAATAAGGCCACCCATCCACACTCGAGAATCGTTGATTGGTGACAAACTGATTGCCTAAACTTCAGAGAAAAGTCCTTAAATCATTCCAAAATGCAACAGCAGCTACTTTCTTTGTTTGAGTTTAGGTGTAATCAGTTTCATTTTAGATAGACTGACAGCACTAATAACGAGGTCAATTCTGCTTCCCTTTGATTACCAGCATACATTGGTTTTTGTTAGATGAAAGACTGAAGGGCTTCCAGTCCTGCACTTTTTTGATTGGGCTGATTGCAATTGAAACTTACATCTTGATGAGGCCGCAGAGCAACCTTTGTTGTTTTACCATACTTGCATTTTCCTCTCCAATGTTGTTAGTCATGCGTGCCCCTTTGACAATCTTGTCTATTTGTGATTGTTATGCAAAAATCGAACTTGTTCCCATATCTTGACTTAATCCCTCAGAGTTAAGAAACTGCAAACTAAGGCAACGTTTTTAAATTCCTTGGGGAAGGAAAGTAGTGGACAAATACCTAAAAAAAGAATTAAACAACTTAATTGTATTTTTCTGAATATTTCAGTATTTGCTGCTTTTGACATTTTTTTAAACCAATTATGATCTTTTCACAGTGTGCTTCATATTGCACGCAATATTCTGAATACTAAAAGCATTGTGTACATACAAAGACTGAAATTGGTCTGCTTTCCTCATTCTAGATAAGCTTAATTTTGGCCGAGAAGGTTTCCTTGTATTTTTGTTTGGGTTTTCAAGACATCTTATTTTTGCACCATTTGAAGTTTCACATAGGATGAATGTTGAGTGTTTACTGATCCAGTCCTCCTCCTCATGAAAAGCGAAAGGGAAAATTTGCCTTCCTTGTCAGTGCATATGCTAATCTTGTCTTTATGCAAATTTACCAGGCCGATTTGTATGTCTAAGCACCTCATTTTCCATTCCGTGTCGATAGTAATATCCTCAGCTGCTCCTTTGATGGGATATTGGTTGCTGTGTTATGTTCCGTTTATTATTTCATTTTGCTCTCGGTTCCTCTGATGTTTTCTGACATGGTTGTGGAGGGCTTTATTGGCACTCATGGGACTGCCAGAATAGGATTGCACCAATATTAAGTAAGTAGGATTGTTGGGATGATATCAAAAGCGCTCAGTGAACTTGCATTTGACTTTCTCTACTGTTCCAAAAAGTGTTTGGAGTTAATTTCTACATTTGTTTATCTATTCAACGCCGACAACAAAACGCTCTTGAAAGAAGCATAAATGTACATGGAATGTATACACATGCAAACTAATTAAGAATGTAAGTAGCTACATTTTAGCTTGTTTAGAATTTCAGTAGCATTTTAAGATACAGGAGATCTACATAGCTTTCTTCCCAGGCTGATGAGGTTTGAGGGCTCTGCAAGGCAAAATTAAATTAACCTAGTTGTCTAACTTATTTGCACAACCAGTTAAAAGTGATGGGGTGTATGCATTGGGCAGACATTGAAAGAAAAACATGGGTGTATAGTGTGGTGAGCTAATGAAACTGAAGGCAATGTTTCAAGAGTCCTGTATGGCAGATGCAGTATTTCAGTTTTCTGAGGAGTCTGGGATGCTTCTAATCACATGTAGTTCACCAAAAAGCTACAGATTTGTCAAATCTGATTATTGTCCAAGATCTATAAAAACTTTATTCTACAAGAGAAAGAGAGGGGTTTTGGTGCTTTTTTTTTAAAACTGCGGCAAGACCAGGATTGCAGTATTCCAGACTGATTATAGATTCTTAAAGAACCTATTGCCCAGTCCAACATTTTCACAAGTATTGCTACTGACTGTAGGCAACAGCAAATAAGAACTCAGCCCTTTCTTTTTTTTTTTTTTTTTTTTTTTTTTTTATACAGAAATGTTGTTTTCCAAAAGTTAACCAAGTAATATGATATGACCAAGCAACTCAATGCCAAAACTTAGTCAACAACTGATGAAATTCCAACTAAAGGATAGAAATACGAAGCTTAAACTGAAAGGAAACAAAGTTGTTATAATTCAGCAATTTAAAATAACTAGCAGCTATTTTTTTTTTTTTTCCGGATAGTAAAAAGGACTAGTTACACTACTATAGTGTGTATTTCCTGCTCTGAAAACGTTAAAAATCTTTCAAAACAGTTGTGATTGTAGTCCTTTGCTTAGTTTGTTGAGATGTGGAGAGTTTGTTGCCCTTTCTCCCAAAAGTATTGTGAGAGTAAGTACTATTTATTGTCTGCAGAAGTGTGCAAACATTAAGGAAAAGTACTTTGGACAAAAAAAGCCAATGGAGTGGAAAATACACATTTTCTTCTCTCAGCCTTTCATGGGGGAAAAACTTCTAAATTAATGGGCTCCTGATGATAAGTTTTAAGTAATAGTCTCTCTTGACAAAAGAAACTCGGCAGTAATTGGTTTGGCAAATTAACTTTTTATTTTCCTTTCTCTTTTTTTAGCGAGTGTGATTGAATATACGGTTTACATGGCCCAAAGCATGCAAGCGGGGTAGTACTTCAGCTCACATTGTATTACGCTACAGCTCATTTACCATAGATCCAGTGGCATTTAAAACATTGGTGCAGCAATAGCATATCATGAGTACGGTCCATTTGGGTCAGCGCACAGTCAAATGGTATAGCGCCACACTTCTAGTAATCATCCCAGTGATGGGCTGAGAGTGCAGCCAAGGATGCAACAATGAACTCATTACGGATTTATGATTGCATGCAAATGTATATACAGGAGCATTGACACATTAAATGTATATTATTGCCTTTTCCCCGTGAAAATAGTGAAACAAAAATATCCAGCCGGTGCGTTAATCTGCTGTAAGAATATAATGACTGTGTCTAATTACGGTAGGTATGCTCATCTTAAAGTTAGGTAAGAGAGGGAAAAGAATGTTGTCATTTTCTTGAAATGTAAATTAGTGATCATACTTAATAGCTGCTGTTCAAGCAGGATATGGCTATTGTTATACATCGTTTATGATTAGCCGGTTTTTTTTGTCTGTGTGTATGTGTAAGAAAATTAATGGATATGTATATATCACTCTTGTCATTAGTGGGGTCGGGAGGGGTGGTGGTGCCTATCTCCAGCGTGACAATCCAGGCGAGAGGCGGGGTTCACCCTGGACAGGTCGCCAGTCTGTCGCAGGGCAATACAGAGACAGACAGGACAAACAGCCATGCACACCTGGGGAGAATATTGTCAGGCTGCATCACTCAAGTTATCATGAGCTTCTCGGGACAAACTGATGCCTTAAATTCATCCTTCCATCAAATACAAAGAGCTGTCCAGATCCCAGACAACCAAAACCACCCCACATCACATTTATTTACTAAGGCATCAAGATGTTTTCGGCAAATATCAGACACATCTTTATGCTCTTTTTGGTTTGCAGTTATTTTCATTTATGCCCTGAATTTCTTTTTATAATTTGGCCTACAGTTATTTAGATGTCGGTGGTCCTATTGAAATATCCTGGATGAGTAATCAATCCAGGATACACAATAGTAAGAATCTTTTGGAAAGATCTTACTGTTGTGTATGTTTTTGTTTTTCCCTGTGTGGATAATTTTTATTTTGGTGTCCCCTTAGAAACTGCTTAGTGACCCTTTTCAGACTGATGTCAGTTCATCTAACGAAATTCTGCCTTTTGAGATTTTTAACAATACTCCATGTTGCTGAATTGCTTCTATCTAAGAGATTTCTAGATCTTACAGCTCTGGCAGTATTTTTGCCAGCAGGTGCCACATCAAAATTCAACCAATCTTTTCTGACATTAAAAATTTGTTTGTGTCTCAAGGATTTAACGATGAAAAAAGGCAAAAACTTGAAATGTGTCAGAGGCAAATGTTTTCTCATGGCCCTGTAGAACCAGGCTAAATCTGATCCTACATAAATGTTTGAATAGGTTTGAATGCTTGAGGCTCGCAAAAATAAATACAGGCCATGAAAGCCGGCTCAGAATTTATATTTACCAAAATATGCTGGTACAACCGGTTCTAGATCAAAACAGGTCCCAAAGTAAAATTTGATAAATATGCATTGCATTAAATGATTAAGAAAATCTCAAATGCTCTGAAGTTATCCATAACTTTTACACCATCAAGTCTCTTGGTAAAGCAGCACATACATTGATAACACGTTTTCTTTTTTTTTTTTTTTTTTTTTCTGAATTTAAGGACATCTCACTATTTACCAGCTCTACATCTCCCCACACTTTTTAAATCCCACTATCTTCCCTCTCTCTATCTGCTTTCTACTGCTGCTCCTCAGAGCGTTCCTTCACAGAGTGGCTTTAATTATTTATTGCAATGATTTATTTAGCTTTGCTCAACATAGAAGCTGCAATCTTCATCCCCCTGTCTCTAAGTTTCTCTAGCTTCACCCTCCTCGTCTCTACATCCTCCTTTATTTTGCTCGCTCTCTCTCTCTTTCCAGCATCTCTTCAAATGCTCGCCCCTTTTTTCCCGGACTTCCTCTCATCCAAGGGCTTTTTCCTGAGGTTTCTCCCTGAATATTTCAGAATGTTCTAATCCGTCTTCATGCCCTCAGTTTCTAGATTCCTCAATGGCCCAAACTAGGAGCCACAATGTTTAAATGTTTCTTCTTATTTGTTATGTTAACTCAGTTCTGTATCTCTCCTCTGTTTTTTGCCTTATATTATTGCAAAAGATCTTCTTCTTTTTTTCCACCATCTACTCATATTAAGTCCGGTGTGTAAAACTCCAATGCATGGAATGATTTGCGAATGTATATACTGACTGTGATGTTTTTTTGCATTTTGTCACAATGTAACCACAAACAAACTATATTGCTTTTTTTTTTTTTTTTTTAATAACCGACTAACGCATAGTAGTGCATAGTTTCCCAATTAAAATTAAATTACACATGGTTTTCAAAATAGTTTTACAAATAAAAAGTAAAAAGTGTGTTGTGAATATTTTGTTCAGTTGGAAAATCAGTATGTTATGCTAGTAGTTTTTCACAAGCCGCAAAGTAACACAACACACTTGTTGAAGGTGTATTATTTGTTTAGTGTATTAGTTAGATGAAATAAAAATGTTAGACCATATGGAAGAAGTTATGGGTTTTCCCCAGTCTATTATATGCCTTCACTTGTGCCCACACGATAGCATTTTTTTATTTTTTTTTTATGTATGCATTCTTTAAAGCTTTACAGTTTATCTTCAGATATTAATCTTCCAATAACACAAATTTTGCAAATGATATTTTAAAATTTCCTGTCAATTTTAAACATTTTTTTTTTAAACTCAAAACACAGTTGATTGACTGCTGAGCGCCTCAGCCACCTGGCTTAGCAAGTTTTCTGGGGGAAACCTTTAAGTTCATTTAATTTTAGAAGCAAATGACTCATCTATTCCTTTGCCTTAATTGGAGTTGCATACCTGCCTGCATGACTTCAAATACCACTGTCTATCCCTGACCTTCATTTTTTGTATGTAATAACTCAGAGTGCAGCCCGATGCTGTGCCTTTTACTTTGTAATTTGATTTCAGCCTGGAAGTGAGACAGCCATCTCCATCCGGTATCTTAGGGAATGTGCTCATGCTCATGAGATCTCTTGTTTCTCCCGTTCCCCGACCCTTTTGCCTGACCCGGAATGCTCCATCCTTTTTTGCCCTTTATTTCCTACCTTGCTCATTCCTCGTTCCCCCCATCTCTGTGTCCGTGCGTCATGTTCGTGGGTGTTCGCAGTGCATGGGCAATGGGAGGAGTGGTCGTCATGGAGTCTGTGCTCTGTTACCTGTGGGCGGGGCTCCAGAACACGCACCAGGAAGTGCATGGATGGAGGTGGGGTGAAGCCTTGCGGCCAGCCCGACATTCAGACCAAACCCTGCAACATAGCCGTTTGTCCTGGTTAGTACCATCCTCATTAACCTACTACAGCCAGCCTCTTTTGCTTCTTATGCTTACGCATGTTGTTGTTGTCGCATTAACCAAGCATTCCATGTCTTCTGGTCACAAGCCTTACATTTGCAAGTATTTGAATTATTATGTTGTGTTTTTCCATCATAGCCACCTTGACAAAAGTGTCCACTTCATGGTTAAGATATTTTTTCAGATCTAATATTATGTTTTATAAAATCTTTTGAACTTTTATGAAAAGTCCCTTTGCTTATCCTTTTCATTCTTTCTAGCTCTGAGATTACAACATTTTTTCTAATTGGTAAAATTCCTTACGACCTTTTCCCTTTCGACGTTCCTCGACTCAGATATCATACTTTAATAAAGGCATTGTAAGATAAAGAGATTGCTTTGGTTAAATACTTACGTTGTATAAGTGTAAGTTTGAAAATTAATATATGTGAGTTTTTTTTTTTTTTGTCCAGTGTTTTAAAGGTTTGTAGCCTGATTTCATACTTACTGTACTTCCCAGTTCCATCTCTATCAGTGTTCAATGGTTGGTTTGGTTCAATTTCCTCACCAGTTGAGGCTCAACACTCTTTTCTGCTCTTAGATTATCCATTAAGTCAATTTCCTATGAAATTAAAAAAAAAAAAAAAAACTTGCAATAAGTTAAGAGTGCAGCTGTTTCTAATTCTGCTGTCGAGGGTGCCGCCGGTCTTTGTTCCAGTCTGTCTAAGATTCTCCAGCTGAAATGTCTTTATCACCCCGGAGTGGAATAGGACCTGGTCGTGTTTGAGATAAAGTCTTAATTCAAAAGTCTCCTAACAATGGGTGGAGCGAGATTTGAACATAAATCTCCAATGCCTGCCGCAAAGGAACATGCCAGATACGGCTTAAGATTAAAAAGTAACACCAAAGGTAAGTGTTACTTTTCAGCAATTTTTGATTGCAGCGTATTATTTTGTTTGCGCTCCTGCTTTTAATTTTTCCTTTGTCGGACTGTGTCTAAAATGATTTCCATTACAAAAGAAAATTCAATTTCGGGATTTCAATTGCTCTGGCTTTTCTGTGTTGTTAGACAAATGGATTCTGAATAGAGTTGTTAATGGATGCACAGATAATAAAACATCAGACAGTTTAAGAAGAGTGGTGTTTGCTTTCTGACTAATAGCCTTTTATTTTTCTTGAATTGATTTGAGTCCGAGCGAGAGTGTGTTTGCGCGGTTCTGTAATCGCCTAAAACCGTAGAAATTATCATGGCATAAGTGCTTCTTATTCGGAAAGATTAATACTAAGAAGACCCTGTCATTTTCCACTCTTACATGAATGCTGGTGCAGCTTGAATCTGAGATAGAGCCTTATTATAATTTTCCTCCCAATGTTCCAGGGCTAAACTTTGTTTTTCCCTCTTTTTTTTTTTTTTTTTGGTGCTTTTCAAAGCAGAGGTTTTCTAAGGTCACTCCTCATGAAACAAAACTGTCACTGATGGTGCAAAAACAGGCGATAAAGTTGTTTTTTTGTGTTTTTTTTCTTTTTAAATAGGGAGAGGCTAATGCTATAATTTAAAGTAGGTGCCCCCGGCTTGTTTTCTTGCCTCGCGGTTTTCCGAACAGTTGATGTGAAGTGAAGTTTGGTAGAAAGTGTGTGCGTTTCCTTGCAGGGCCTTAGGGGAGCTTGTGTATTTGCGTCTGTGTCACAACAGCTTCAGCTTGCGCTTGGGAGTTTAAAGGCGACTGTACTTTGAAATGCTGAACACCAGAATAAGATGTTTTACCACAACTGACCGCAGAAATGAAACTTTGATGGATTGCATTCGTTTGCATAAATTTGCATATTTATACTTACGAGCACAAAGCAGCCGAACCTGGACTCCATGTTTTTGAACTCAAGTCGTTTTGGAAAGCAATATCTCATGCGAAGTACTCTGAAAAAGTATTCACCCAGCTCCCAAGCAAGGTAGAGGCAAGTCCATTAGTGAAAGATGGGATGCGGCGATGACAGACTGGTCATTTTTGAAATGTATTCTCTCCTGCTCAAGCCGACTTTTAGTATTTTAAGTAGAAGTGACAAACAGAACAAAACCAAGGAAGCACCAGAAGCCACAGATGGCTTTTATTCAAAAGAAAGGGAGATGTCTGACAAAAATGTTGTGCATATTAAAATAACGGCAGTACTGATTTTCACCTCTGAGCTTCCTGCAGTTACACAACGGCAATTTTTATTTCAGAAAGCCTACGGTCCCGTGGGACACGGAGAGCTAGGTTTGTGACTTATGAACAGCCAGATGGACTTGTCTTTTTGGATTTATGATGGAACTGCTTTCCGAAACGAGCTGTTGTCTTTGAGTCATAGTTCAGCTTTTAAGTATTTGTTTTGTGCTTGGCCTGGACTCCCAATTAGGGCTTGAGGTATTTCTATCCATTGTCTCTCCAGACATTATCCATGTTGGGGAACTGTGAGACTTTTATCTTGCAAGAGTGTGTAACAATCCTCCTTTTGTGTTTTTTTTTTATATTTTTGTTCTGTTTACAGTTAGTGAAGTGAAGTATTGTTCCTTTCTTCTTCTTCAACTACGAATTAGTAATACGTTCCTATTCATTATCAGGTAGAAACATGTTTCTTTTTCTTTATCTTTGTCTTCATAGGTCAGACGATTTAATTGGCTAATTTCTGAAGTTTTTGTGGCAAGGACGCATAGAAACACTCTTTTTCACTGTTTCCTTTAAAAACACATTCATGCTGTCATTGCAGCAGAGCGTAGCTGTGCCTCCGCAGTCTGGATGCTGCTGTTTGCTGTTAATTACGCCTGTCTTGTTATCCTGTTGATAGAACCAAGAAAGTCTCTAGAATTTATGCTTCACCAGTAGATCCCTTACTGGATCACAAAATGCATCTGGTCGTTTTCTGTCAGTTGAGTTACTTTAAAAAAGACTACACTTGATATTAGGGTGCTAATCTTTTATTTTGTGTCTTTCCTGCTTTTTACTTGTCTGTTTTTCTTTTCTGTTTTCTACCTTTAAGTGTAAAAATAATTTTTTTAAAGGATGTTTACAATGAAAATTTGAAGATAAATGCATACCCATCTTGAGGAAATTGTGTAAAGCTTTCATCACAATTCATAACATAGTTTGAGTGATTTACTGTAATCTATGTGTATATATATATATATATATATATATATATATATATATATATATATATATATATATATATATATATATATACACATAGATTACAGTAAATCTGTAATCTATGTGTAATCTATATATATATATATATTATATATATATATATATATATACTGCTCAAAAAAATAAAGGGAACACTTAAACAACACAATATAACTCCAAGTAAATCAAACTTCTGTGAAATCAAACTGTCCATCTAGGATGTGTTATTTGAGTGTTTCCTTTATTTTTTTGAGCAGTGTATATTTATTTATTTTTCTTATCAGAACCACAATCGGTGTAAAATAAAAAAAAAAAAACTTTTAAATATGATGTACATAAAAAATAGTTTATATCAAATACTTATTTTTAAGTGTTAGGCATATGCAACAGCTAATCTGAAAATAAAATAAAAATAAAAAATCAATTCTTGGTGACAATATAAAGACATGCTTAAATGGATGATTTCAATTTCCCTTGATTGGAACTGTTGCATTTATTTTGCAGTATAACAACCTTTAAAGTGTTAGCCAGACTTGAATCTGGCACGCCATTCATTCAGTGCAGATTGTCCTTGCTCTGGGTTTTTGTAAAACAAAAAAACAAAACAAAACAAAAATTCTCACAAAGACATGATTACCCAATGTCAAGATGGAGGTTTGGTAATCACGTCCCTTCTGAAAGAGCCCACACATTTACAGATGTGTGTTTCGCATTTTTCCTTTACATAATATCCTGAAAATATCATTTTAAGAGAGAAAAAAAATGCTTCTAACTTTAAAGCCCTTCATATTGTTTTGTTTTATACTATAAAAGTAGAAAGGCAGCATGACTACAATACCAAGTGACATTCTTATAATACTGTGCAAGTTTGCTTTTCTAGATGTACTTCACAAATTTTTCTATAATGACCACATTTCTGGATAATAAAACGCAAAAACTGACATTGACATATTCTGTCAATTTATGTATATATTTAAAATTTGAAGGTCTTGGAACTACAACAAACAATTATTTACAAAACAAAAAAAAAAAAGTTAACCAAAATTCTGAGGACCTTTTTGGTTCCATTTGCATTCACGTTATTGTTCAATTTTAAATTACAGAAATATATTGTGGGTGGACTTTAAAGCTCTTCAAATCCAGTGTCACCCTTTGCTAGACTTTAGCCAACAACATATTGAAGATAAACATTTATCTGTCAGAAATAAACCACTTTGAGTCAAGTGTTTTATGGAAAAAAGTTAAAAAAATTTTTTATTCCAACATCAGAGTCATTGGTACGAGTATGTTTAACACAGTTTTGCAACCTATTCTAAGTGAGCCAAAACTGTGAAATGGTTTGTGTCCCGAATTAAAACTCTACTGCACATATAGTGTTCAGGAGGAAAAACGAGTCGGTACAGTCAGCAGGAATGTTAGACGGCGCGTCTGTTTCTGGTTCGTGAGGCATGTGGACACCATGCCCAAGCAAGAATCACATTTGTGCAAATCCACAATTGTCTTCTGTCTATACTACCACATTTGTTTGAATTTGATTAAAAAATCCATAATGTTTTGAAGCTTACAGACGGATTTATAATCTGGACTATCAAACATTATTTTAAAACATTATAAAAGCAGTGTATATCACCTGAAAATCAACAATGAGTCTTATTCTGGTATTTAACAAATAAAATGTCTAACAGTCTTAGCTCGCCTAAATAGGAAAAGTTGAATCTGATGTAACACCACCCAGTGTAATGTCTTTTGAGGCCCGGTGTTTAATCTTCTTGTTTCATCTCTTGCTTCTTCATTCAAATCTATTTCTCATGACTTACTTAACAATACAGCTTCTATATCACCATTGTATTTCACCCGTATTACTATTCATCAACTCCTACTCCACATCCGAACAGTCAAGAGCCTCACAGAACAACATCAAGAAAACATGAACTAGACTGCACTTTCCGTGAACTCCTGCAAATGACGTACGAAGCAATTGTTCTTACCCTGTATTTTAGAGCAGACTAAAATATTTAACATTTCCATAGATGGGGAGGAGTTTGATGCAGCTGCTGTTGCTTTTCCGTGGATGCGTCCGCAGCCTTAAATTCATTTGTGCTCCACCCCTGAAACTATTTTCTTGTTGCCTGCTCACTTTGTCATCCTCTGGCCTGTTTCTCTCTCTGTCTCCCCCTCCCCACTTACGCATCACATTTGCTCTCCTCTCTATGAAATTCATGTCTCCTTGCCTCGATATCTACTCCTTTCCCCTCGTCATCACCCATCTGCTCTGTCTCTCCTCGCCCACCTCTCCCCCTGCTGTGCAGTGGAGGGCCAGTGGTTGGAGTGGGGCGCGTGGTCAAAATGCAGCGTGACCTGCAACACGGGGACCCAGATGAGGCAAAGGCGCTGCAGTCCCTCGGTGCATGGCTGGGCTGAGTGTAAGGGGCTTCATCAGGAGAGCAGGGAATGCGCCAACCCTTCATGCGGTGGTAAGGCGGAGAAGAAAAAAAAAAACAAAAAGCACTGACATGGCACTTTACATTACTTTGAACAACATTATGTAAACACAGATTATTGCGTTCTTTGAAGGAATGCTTATGACTTTCCACATGTGAATGTGTTCCGATTTGGCAACCTAATTTGAATTGTCTCCTCTTTTTTTTTTTTTTTCTTTACAAGAACCCTTTAGGGGAAAATATCTTGTTTTTTCTTCTTTTTTTTTCGTCATGAGTCAATGTCAAAATAGCCATTATATTTTCTCGCCATTACTTTCACGCTCCACGTCGAGCCCTGTTCCCGATACTTACCGGTGGTGACATGCCTGTGCGTCAGGTGGAGGTAACTGGGGCAGCTGGAACCACTGGAGTCTGTGCAGCAAGACGTGCGACTCTGGGTGGCAGCGGCGCTACAGGATGTGCGAGGGCAGCGGAGAACAAGGCTATCCCTGTGAAGGTTCAGGAGAGGAGGTCCGGTCCTGCAACGAGAAGAAGTGCCCCGGTCAGTGTTTGTGTGTGTTGGAGTGCTAAACGGCGAACTGTGCACAGATGCATCTTAACAATAACGATAACGCTTTGCTGTAAATCCGTTCAAGTTAATATGCATACTCACATTTCACTCAATGTTTTGAGTGTTTGTTTCTGTTTGTCTCGATGACGTCTTACAGTCACTGAAAACCAAAAATGTCTTTGTTTTCATAAAATTTGAATGATGCATTAAAAAAAAAGAAAAAAAAATTGAAGACAAAAACAAGAAATTTCAAATTATTAAATAAACTTATGAGATGCTTAATTTATTCATTTCTGGGAAACTGTACTTTGGGTTTTCATCAGCGGCAAGCTAAAAAAAAATCAACTAACAGAAATAAATTCTTGAATACAAGCTTGTATGTGGACAAAAAAAAATCAATATGGGCTTCACTTCATGACTCCAGCAACAGTCCTCATGAACTTCTCCCAAACTTTTAAATGGACTCTATTTTACAATCTTCATAAGGCCTGATTCTTGGTACTTTTCTACCTTTTTCTACTCCACTTTTCCTTTCACTCAAATCTTTAATGATAATTTTTCATGCAAACTTTGTGAATAGGCAGCGTCTTTAGCAATGGCCATTTGAGCCTTACGCTCTTCGTAATGGTTGTCATACCCAGTTAGCTGAACGTATGGCAGGTCAGCAGTGACATACCATAATATGAACTATTGTAATTTTTTTTAAGGAACTGAATTCTTGTTTTATTATTAGAAAGAAAGAGCTTCCAACACAATGAAAAGAAAAAATAAATGTCTTAAATATATCACTATATGTGCAATGAATCTGCATATTAATAGTTTCCTTTAATGTGCACGTTTTTTTTTTTTTTGGTCAAAAAGGTAGATTATGAACACTCTTATCTAATTTTTGCCTTAAGATCAGCCTTGAATCAAACACTTTAGTTTCATTCAGTATTGCTCCTGTAATCTCTCATACAGGATGGGTTCTTTTTCTCTTAAAAAAAAAAACGTAATGTCTTTAAAGTTCATGGATAATAGTTGTCAGGAAAAAATAGCTGTATTTTCCATTAGTTCATACTTCCTCCATTGACCTCCACTGCAATTCAATTTGCACTTGTCTTTTCATTTTCTTCTGACTCTTTTCTCTTTACCATATTTTTCAAATTTTTTTGCCCTGGCTTCTAATGCTTATATTCTTATCCTCACAGTTTACTGAGTTTCCTTTTACTTTTCATCTCTCTAAAAATGTTTCTATGTTTCAGCTCCCTGCCTGTTTCACGCCGCTGTGCTTCTCTGTTATTTTCTTTCTCTCTCTCCGGACAGTTTCACTCAACAGTCCGGTCTGTGCTTTTGTCGGTTTTTTGACAGATACTCTTTGAATATTCACACCTATTTCTGAGTGCCACATGTGTCTGTTCTTGCCTTGAGCTTCGAGGGGCAGCCAGGGGGGGGGGGGGGGCTACAAAGGTCAAAGCTCCACTGTGACCCCTGGCTTTTTGTTCAAGGAATCTCTCCAACTTCTGCACAATTCAGAAGGATCTTGTCTATTGACATTGCAAGGGACATAATATATTTTCACTCTGTGTTGGCTCTTTGCTCTCTGTCCCTCTTCATCTGCCTCTCCCCCTTGGACTCTCTTCTTCGTCCTCGCTTCATTTTCTTTTTTTTTTTTTTTTTTCATTAGGGTCA
The DNA here is from genome assembly GCA_010277075.1 of Poeciliopsis retropinna. NCBI lineage: Eukaryota > Metazoa > Chordata > Actinopteri > Cyprinodontiformes > Poeciliidae > Poeciliopsis > Poeciliopsis retropinna. Next base: position 10,727,066 of record VMRM01000016.1, read on the forward strand.
TGAAAAGAAGGGGAGAAACAGATGAATAAAAAGAGGGGATGAGATGAAGAGGGAATGAGATACTGCACTGGGGCAATGTCACTGATACAGAGCAATGTAAAACGTACAAGAGGAGAAGATTGGGAGCTGCTGTAGGAGAGCTTAGATTGAATCTTCTTTTTTGGGGGGGGGCTTTTCTGTCACTGTTATTTTATTTTATTTTTTAGGGGTTGGGTCAGTGTGACTCTATTTGCCTGCTGAACTTCACTACATTTGATGATGCCCCCTTCTCTTCCACAGCTCCTCACGAGATATGCAAAGACGAGCACCTCCTTTCGATGTCATGGAAGAGAGCCTCAGCCGGAGAAACTGTCTACAACAAGTGTCCAACAAATGTTATTGGTAAGTGACACACGCCTTCAGAGGGAATCAGCTGTAGTTTGCCGATTGTGTTTGCAGTGTAAGTAAGTCAGATTTATTTGCACCCCTTTGTAAAGACGTGTAGAACAAAATGTGGGAATGTGGTTCGTGTCCACTGCCAAGCATGATGGGAAGTCTAAGGTGTGAAATGTACGCAATCAACTTTCTGTACTTTTGCTTTTTTTTTTTTTTTTTTTCGCTAATGGACCCAAAATTAATGAGGATGTGGGCAAAATAATTAGGAAAGTAGAGATTTGATAAAATACAGTGTCCAAAAATATACATAAAAAGAAATGGATGTAGCAAACCCCCACCCCCCCCCCCCCAAAAAAAAAAAAAAAATCCAATCTATTATAGTACATGTGGAACATGCATGAGAACATGAAACACTAGAATCCTGAATAAATGGTAAATGAATGAGCGAACGCTGGGAAAGGTGATTAGCAGAATAGTGATCAGCTAAGTATAAGTAGCTAAACATCTAACTAAATGTTAGATGTCAATGTTCGTACTCGCAGGAAGCACAAACACTGATGTAGAATGGCAAGAGAGTATGAAAACGTAACAAGGGAATGAAGGAGAAATAACCACACATTGCAAATATAAAAGCATAGGGATGAGTAAAATAATTTCTGAATGCAAAATGAACCCCAAATTACATTGAGCTCAAGACCAAAGGGATGAAACACAAAGGATCGCAAAACTCCTTGAAATGGTGGATGATCTTTTAATAAAACTCTGGTAGTATCTGCCTGTAAGCTGAACTTTGGTTACTATTGGGTCTCTGAGAAAGGTAACAATCGAAAAGGTTGGGCAAACTAACACTCATATTTATGAACACTCACAAAATCCACCTTCTGTTGTGAAATGTTGCCGAAAAGAGCAAGTGAGCAAGTGCCGTCCTCTGGCTAAAAAGGGGTTGAACAAGGTCTTGGCATGAGAGGCACCAATAATTGTGTTTTTTTTTTTGTTTTTTTTGTTTGTTTTCTTTTTTATGTAGCAGAACTGAAGGTTGGATTTTTAACAAATTTATGCTGCAGCATATTCTCACCAGAGTAGTGAATAACCCTGTCACTGAAAGTAGGAGTAGTAGTAGAATGCAAAAGTGAGCATACATCGACAGATTCAAAGCGAGTTCATGGGAGAATCTTGACCAAAACATGAGCAAATCATTCCATCATTGATACTGAAACAACAAGAACAACAGTTTTAATTGCTCACATTCTGCTAAATAATTGTAAAGAAAGCTGAAGAATGGAATTAAGAAATTAGTCAAGTTTCAAATTGATTGAGGCCTTTATGGCTTGTGCATCCTTTAATCAATGCAATTTGAAGATAAATTTTACAAACTAAGGGTTGCCCAATTTTTTTTAAAGCATGCAGGACACGGGCTTCTGTGTGAACACGTCTGGCTGTGAACACAGTCATTATTATTTAAACATGCCAGACTCAATCTGACAGAATCACATTTGATTGTAGATCAAAGTTTTAAAATGGAGCTGACTAATAAAAAGAACAATAAATGTCTGGTGTTTTGTTTACTTTGCCAAGGAATGTCAAAATAATTTCCAGTTTGGGCTGTAACAAGATCAGCAATGTATTGATGAAAGTACAAATTAAACAGTGGAAATAAAAACAAATAGCTGCTTCTGCATTCAAGGAGCACTTCATGAAGTTAAATAATACATAACATACTTTCAGACTGACAAAATTTGGCAGCATATAGATAAAAGCTGTTCTGATTCTTCATTGTTGAAGAAGGAAAAAATAAATCTTGTTCTTTGTCTTCTGTGGTTCTGTAGGATTATACTGGGCATAATTACAGAAAATGTTGTACATTTATTCCAGTTTGTATAACATGTTCTTCAAAAGAAATTTTTATTCTCTTTTCCAGATCTGCTAGTCGTCGATGTATGCTGGACAATAACGGAGTTGCTTTCTGGGGTCCTCCGAGCTTCGCCAGATGCGTCTCCCTTGAGTATAGACAATTGCATTTAGCTGTAAGTTAGCTTTCATCACACATTCTCTTTGTCTCAGAACTGCTCTTTGCTGATTTATTTACACCGTGAACCCAGAAAACACATGTATTTGTCCAGATTACATCATTTGAATCTCTTTGTTGCAGCAGGTCGTGGTTTTTTTTGGGTTAAAGTGGGAGAAAATAAGAAGGTTTTTCTCTACTTCAAAGTTGACTTTGTAGCTATGCTCTACCTTAAATCAATTGCATTTTTTAACAGGTTTTCTCAAAACAGAAGACGAGCAATCTCTTTACTCGCAGCTTCAGTCCCCACTATCTCTAATTAGATTTCCCAGGGTGTTGCACTCACACTTATCAATTAATGAACTCGGCTAATGAATGTGTTCACCAGGGAGACCCCTTTCCTATTCTGTGAACTTCAACCTTTTCAAAGCTACTCCATGATGGTGGAAGAAGATGGGTGTCAGGGATCATGCGTGATAGATCTGTTTGCACTCTTAGCTTCTGTTTCAACCTTTTTATTACTAACGGAATTGAATTATTCATTTTGTGTGAAGCTGTTATCATCTGTTCTTTCGGGTCTGTGTCTCTCTCTCCGACTTAATACACATCTCACCTTTCTTGCATGTTTGGATCATAGAGACCAAGAAATAAAAATTAAAAGCAAAAAAAAAAAAAAAAAAAACACAATAAAAAATCCACAGCTTACTGCATAAAATGAATTTGAAATACTCCTTTATTGCAAAACAAAACAAAAAAGAAGATCTGCAGTTTCTCTTGTGATAGTTTTTTTTTTTTTATTATTTAACGCTTAATTTTTGTTATCCAAACGTGTAACGTTTGGCACTGTCTGGCTCGATTTAATTATTTAAATGTCACGTGCACGATTGCTTTCCACTGTTTATAAGTTGAAATATTCTACATACAAATGAATAAATACAAGAAAAACACTTGCAGCCAACAGAACTCTTGCATGGATCTACTGTGTGTATGGTTGGTACAGTTTGTGTGTGCCTGTAGATGTCCCTGAACCCATAAAACTGAACCTTTAAATTGCTAAAAACACTTTTATTTTGTTTCTTCTTCAATCGCCTGGCTATTTCGCCATTTTGGGGATTCTCTTTTTCAACCTATCAAGTTACAAGTTTTGACCGAACTCAAGCTGTGTTTAAGGCATGGAGTATAAAATGATGGTGCATTTTTTTTTTTTTTTTTTTTCCTTTTTGGTTTGCATATTTTATATGCGTTTCATTCGTGCCACGGTTGTTTTGTAAGTCAAAGGCGAAGCTCTCTGTTTTCCTAAATGTCTCTATTTCTCAATGCATTGTAGTTGCTAGAGCATCTTGCGAAGGGTCAGAGGACCCTGGCCGGGGAGGGGATGTCTCAGATCGTACGGAGTCTCCTGGAACTTTTGCAGAGGAGGAGCTACTACAGTGGCGACCTTCTCTTCTCCACGGAGATCCTGCGAAATGTGACGGACACCTTCAAAAGAGCAACCTACATCCCAGCTTCCGACGACGTGCAGGTGGGCCCGACCTCGAACGCTTCTCTGTGTTCCTTGAAGAACCTGTATTTTCTGATTCAGTGGTTATGAATAACAATAACTTGCCGTAGATTGTAATACGCAACAGACTGCTGTTTGCAAATGTACCTTCTCTCCAAATGTGTTTAGGTACACATTTCACATTTTGTTAAATTGCAATGATAAACTCCAATGAATTACTACGGTTCTGTGTGACACGCCAGCAAAAGAAACAGCGCATAACTGAAGTGGAAGGAAAGGGGGACAAAGGACTTTCAAGACGTTTTGCAAAATCTTTTGTATTTCATGCCCATATAGTTTAAAGTTTAAAGCAACATACGTCAAATATCTCAGAGCAACATGGAATCCATGTAAACACAGAAACTCATAGATTCAGAGTTACTCTGGAGGAGCTTCAGAGATCAGGTACAGAATGAAGAACCTATGTTGCCATTTGTGTTAACTATAACACAAATTTGGCATTTAGAGAAAAGTCAAAAGAAAGAAGTCATTGCTAAGCAAAAGGTGTTCAGTGGCAGCGAAATATACAGAAATCAGTGAAGAAAACATCACGAAAACCTTAGACTGAATTGGATGTTCACTTTTAAGCAAGACAAGAACCTGAATCGTCCAGGAAGATTTCCATCACTCCAAACCTTCCATCGGTTTGCAATTGCTCCAAATAGATTGAGTATTGACTATTTGAAGCGGAATACAAATACATTTCCAAACTTATTTTGATTTATAAATCTTGAAAATGTTTGTTTTCCTTTCAGTTCTAAATTATAAAACAACTTGTTGGTTTGTCACACATAATCACACAGAAATGCTCAAATGATATTTGTGGGTTTAACATTAAATTTAAAAGAGGGGGGTGTACTTTTGCTAAGAATTGTAATGATCTGTTTATGCAAAGGTTTTTTGTTAGATTTGAGAAAGTTAGACATGCAACATGCCCGTAGTATTGACAGCTGGTGCATCTGAGGAGGATTTTATAGTAGTGGGCAATCTAACAATTGTCCTCCCTCATTAACTCGGCGTTTTTACTCCTGTGTGTAGAAATTCTTCCAGATTGTCAGCCACATGTTGGACTTGGAAAATCTGGAGAAGTGGGAGGACGCACATCAGGTAAAGTGTCTACCTATTAATTACAGTGTGTGTTTGCGCGTGTGGAATTTAAGCAGTTCGCCATGCAGATGCCCCTGAGTAAACATGTGCTAACTTGACAACTGGAAACAATGAACAACCCAAACTTATTCCACATGGTCAATATTTTTAGTCAGTCTAGAGCTAAAAACACGCTTCCTGAAGTTTTTACCTCAAGCAGTACCTCCGAAAGAATCCCACTCTCAAAGTATCTCCATCAGCACTTAAGTGTTACATGTGTAGTTCAAAGTTTTATTTGAATTATGCACGTTTTATGTACTGGCCACAGAAAACATAGCAACATACCATCTGCTTGTGTAAACCCTGAATGGAAATTTAAGGGAAGTTTTCAGACAAAATCTCACAACATCAAACTGTAGATGGATATTTTAGGTTATTTCGACTCCCAGTCAGAGCTGTGATTATCCAGCTATTCATCAAACATTTGCTTTGACAAGCAAATCTCACTCTGACGACGGCTACATTTTATCTTCTGCTCAAAGGTGGTGCTTCATATTAAACACTGAGAAAACTGTTGAGATGAATTTTGTTATCTTTGATTATCTCCCTTCACTGTGTTGCGGTTTTCACTGCTGGGAGGTCGTGGGGACTATACGCTCTTGTTTAACGTAGCCACTTGCAGTAATCAGAATTCACAAGCATCCACTTTAGAATCCACTAAGTATTATTACCTATTTATCTTTTTTTTTTTTTTATCTTGAATTTTAACCCCTGTCCAGAGTAGTGGGTCTTCCTTAAGCAGGAACAGTGGATGACGATATGCAGCTTTAAGTATGTTGATGCTTGATGAATATATAATGTGGCTGAATTAGCAGAATTTGGCAAAGGATGGGTCAAAATTCCCACACAGCTCCTGTTATTAAAACAATTAATGGGATTTTTGCAGAGACTGATGCCAGAATCATTTATTAGGCTTAACAGGCATGTACGTTTTCATAAAGTGAGCTGGGTTCTATTGTAGCTTTTCCCCATTGGGTAACTAAATAATTGTTTGACTCCTAGTTTCCATATTTACTTTGTGTTATTTTTGTCTGATGTTGAAGGATTTGCGACGATCTCGAAGCCGCTTTGGATTTTTATAACGGAATCACGTTTCCGTCTTTCTTTTTATCTTTCCACCCACAGATCGCTCCCGGTGCTGCTTTGCTGATGAGAATATTAGAAGATTTTATTCATTTCATTGGAGAAGCACAGAAGCCTTTTCAGAGTTTCCTGACAGTCACCAACAATCTCAGTAAGTCCACGGGATCTTAAATCACCGTTGGTCACAAAAAAAAGAAAAACATTGTTTTGACACCGATCATGGACTTATTCACTTATTTACTCTATTTTGCTCGTGAAAGTTTTGAACCCTCGGCTAACATTGCTCTAGTAACTTTTTAAGATCAACTCCTTCATTTCACAATCTTCACCGGTCGGTTTTGCGCTCAAGCTCTCTTTTTCCTGCTGAATTCGATCAAAGTTTTTCAATGTCTCTTTTGTTCTGTTTTTTTTTGTTTTGTTTTTAGTGATAACCATACAAAGAGAGCCAGTGTCAGCAGTTTCAAGTGACATCAACTTTCCCATGAAGGGACGGCGAGGGATGAAGGACTGGGCCAGAACAGCGGAGGATAAGCTCTACATCCCTAAACAAGTCTTTACCATTCCTGCTGAGGGTAAGAGTGTCAAGATAGATTTCATCTGGCCAAAACCATTGCAGGTTTGAACTAGCCTGGCTGACATGTTTATAGCCAACCAATATACATAATCAACATACAGGTGCTTCTTTGCAAATTATAGTGTAAGTAGAAAAAAAGGCAGATTCATTAACTCAATAAAAAGCTCATATTTTAAGGGATTCGTTTGACATTGTTTTGACAGCATTCAGCAGTAAAGTAAAGTAAAGTAAACCTCGAGACCAAGGGGAGCCCATCGTTGGTCCTCGAGGGCCAGCGTCCTGCACGTTTTAGTTTTCTCCCTGATAATACCAACAACCTTTTCAGCATGTCAAAGGTCTTCTGAGTCCTTCATTTGATCCATGTGTGTTAAACCAGGAAGAGAATTAAAACATGCAGGATGCTGGCCCTCGAAGACTGACTTTAGCCACCCCTGCTCTAGACGTTGCCAAAAAGCGCTTCAGAGTGCTGGAAGTGTGAAGAGTTGAGTTAGAAGAAAATGCGTTTCAGAAAAAAAAAAAAAAAAAGGTTCACAAGCAGCAACAGTAACTGCAGCCTTGAGAGGTCTGTGAATCAAATCACATTAAAGAGTTTGTGTGACATTTATAATGTCACACAAACATTATAAATGTTTGGACTCGGGATGGAGTCTATTCTCCAAATAGCCAGACTGTTCAGCAGTAGTCCAAACTCTTTATCTCAGATGAAAGTAAATTCTTAGCTGTATAAGAAAATATAGGTACCAGAATATTTTTGTATTTGAATTGTTTCAAGGAAAGTGAAGCTTAAATTTCTACGTTCAATGCTATTTTGCATATTGACCATTTTCCCTCTGTAGGATAAAGTCTATTGCCATACTGAAAAATAATTAGCTTGATTAAAAGAAAACAATCTGCATTACTGCACTGCTGTTGTCAAACTGAGTTGTTGGGATATCACAACTGAGAGCAATTACTTTTTCATGCTCTCTCAAACTACGGATAGTGACTCAAAAACATTCCTCTGAAGCTAGAAACGGATAGTAATCAGTTAATATGGACGTTAGGAATCTGAACCATAACATCTTTGCCTTATTCCTCCTCATCCAATCTGCTTCCATGAATGACTTCTTTACTCAAGGTCAGAGCAGCTCTCCCAGCGAAATTCACACATTCATAGACGTTACTTGCATAGACCCACAGAAGACCTCTCAAGAATTTTAAAGGACGAAGCTGAGAAGAATTTGGGCTGTTAAATGCCCCAGGAGGGCCTCCTTGGAAGATGTATGCCTTTTATCTGTATGGAAGTTTGCTGTATTCCCTGGTGACGGCATCCTGCTGACAGAAGTTTGAACGACGGCAGATCACTTTGGCAAACACAAGCGAGATGAATGTTGTTTGCCGAAGATGTCTTCTAAATACTCCTATCCCCTTTGAGGGCTGCAAGTTGGCCCAATGCAACTTACAAAATATACAGAGTCTTTTCCAAATACTAAAATAAGAATCATACAGGTAGAACACAATAATAATTGAGAAAAAAATATATATACGTGGAGGCAGGAAAGATAAGATTTTATAAGGACAACAAGGAAAAGATTAAAAGAGCGGGAAGAAAATTTCTGTGGCAGATGTGATCTGCTCCCACCAAAGCCAAAGGTCACATCCCACAGGAAATTATACTGGCAGCCTTTCTGTCTGGCACTCCATCCCCTTTCAAATTAAAGTTCAGAGAGGCTGTAGGCCAAAAGCTCAGAGCTTTCTCTGGCCTCTAACTCATGCTGATGATACTGTTTGATTTTAAAACATCATGGTGGAGGTCATGGGGGAGACTCACCTATTGTTATTCTTTTCATTCTACTCACTGACATGGGCTTATTCTGAAACTCCTACTGTTTAGGAAGATGGAAAAGGTGACTCTCAAAAGCTAAATTGAAGTATGTTAAGACAGCCTGACCTTTATTTTTGTCTCCTCCTTATCATTTTCCTCCCCAGTCATAACTCTGAATGAGGCGAGGGTGTGAAAATTACATTTTCTCACTTGAAATGGAACCTTAAAAAAAATCTTCAAACTTCCTAATCTTTGCAATTTGGAGGTGTGTCCATTTTATTATCATTGGGAGTTCTATTCCATGTTGAGTTCAAGTTGTTTTTTTTTTTGTTTTTTTAATATGTCATTAAGTCTCCCAACTGTAATGCAGGGCTATTGAAAAATCTTGAGCTGTGTATGGTGAATTGGGAGTTACTGATACTCATGCCTGTTTCTTTTTTATTTATTTTAATTGCTTTTTGTTTGTTTTTGTTTGTTTTTGCTTATTGTTCAGTAAAAGTGCCCAGCTGAATCACATTCATACAGGCACTTCCTCATAAGACATTCTACACAGACTGTTGCCTTCTTGGCTTAAACACTTGGTTGAACTGTGTTTTCCAAACTGCACATAGCCAGTTAAGTTAGAATAATATGAGTGCTCTTTGCCCCCTAGCGGGAATTCTGCCCTTTTCCATTGCGAAGCCATGGTTTCATCTGATTGCTTTTTGTTTGGTTGGTTCATTTACCACATTATGAAAGCCCATCTCAGATGGACAGCTTAAATGCGACCATAAAGCCCCACTTTCTCACTGAGGCACATGCATGTAGCCAATTGATGGGGTTCATGAAGCGCTTCGGTGAGCAGAGGCAGACTCCTCTTTGCTGCTTTTTGATTTGACTAACACCTTCCGTTTTTCTCCTTTTCTCACCAACACGCATAGATTCAATGAATCCTTTGCTTCAGCAATTCAATTACATATTTAGCTAGGTCATTAAGAAATTTGTCAAAAGACCGTCTTTCAAAAACGGAGTGCAACTTACCCTCTGAAAACTTAAAAAAACGAAATGGTCTTCAACCATAATTGCTTATTTTTGAAAGATGTCAAGAGGTCTTTAAATTGAACTTTATATCTTGAAAAACTCTCCGTGCCACTGCTTAGTTAATACTTTTATTTACTCTCTTTTATTTACTCTCTACATATTATCTTGCACATTAAAGGAGAAATATGTCATGGTCATGTCATTTATGGGTCATGTCATTTTTAAATTCATGTTTGTAAAAGAGATATGTGATTTCAGAGTTTTATTTTGACAAAATAAATGTTGGATATATAATAATGATCCAATATTCCTTTTCTATGCATAAGACACAATAACTCTTTTTGGAATCTTGATTACTTGAACTATCTCCAAAACTAGTCTATTCCATGGTGTTTTCTGATTAATTGACTAGTAAATATTCGACTAATCCATGTTTTAACTAAGGAATGTAAATTCAGTGGACATGCAGTATGGACATTCATTGAACCAACACCCTTAAGTGGCCAACAAATCATTAGGGATAAAAATAGCAAACTATGTTCATGATTTTAACATTTTTAGCTCTGTCCACAAATATTCTATGGGATTAATATGTTTGAATTTGTGTCTTGTATTTTGTAAGTAATTTGTCTGTATGTCTATACATTTCCCAACCCCGCATGCTTTGCAGATGTGAATCTATGTCCCGGCTGACATTCTGCTTTTTATTTATTTATTTATTTTTCCAAATGTAACATTTGCAGCAGACTACATAAAATATCTCTAAAAATTAATGACTTTTTCAGTTACTTTTGGAGTAAATGACATCTTTTCGCCAAGTGACCTCTAACACATGTCGTTACGGAACCCGTTTCACTGTAGATAGTGACAATCTTCTACCAGCTGTAACCAGGAATCTTCTTGTTGCCTTGTTGATATGGACACCAAAGCAGTTCATATATGGTATTTGCAGCACATCTCTTTTCTGAAGATTGTTAGACATTCCCATGGAGTCGACGCTTGGAAAAACCCTTTGAATGGATGTATGCAGCGCCTTCAGGCATCTGGAAATCATACCTAAGAAAGAACCTTTCCTTGAAGGAAGCCATGAGTTTACATGTGCCAGTGAGGAAAGAAGGAGATGCATGTCAGTTGGTCTACAAAATGTCAAATATACCACCGATGTGCCACGTGAATTCCAAGATGTAAAGTTTTCACAGCAGAACATCAGCACCTCTCATGACACAAATATCTGAAGACACGTACTTCACCATGTGCAATGCTACTGCAAAAGCTCACCACAGTTTTTTTTTTTTTTTTACTCTGACGAAAGAAGAGCAAAAGCAAACATGCACGGTAATATCCTTTAATTACCAATTGCAACAGTAAATTTCTGGCTAAGCGTCGACTCTGAGGTATCTTTTCCTGATAAATGGCATATTAAAGTTCACTGATGGTGACTGGTGGTTTGCCATTTTGCCGGATTATGGCTGACCACTAATCATTCCGACATGCGGCGGGTGCAAGAGAGTGACGAAAACTCTCTTTGCGGGGAATTAGAGTTTTGTGATTGAGTGCTTTTGTGGCATTAATCACCGTTGAGCACGGAAGTGCCACCCCCTCATGCACTGATTTACCATTTTGCTGTAATACACTGACTCTCTCATTTGCATGCTTTCACAGACCCGGTCCAATTAGGTTCCGTCAAACTCTCAGGCTTTCTCATCCTGACTTTGATCTAGAATTTTTGCCCCCTCACAGTCTCACAATTGCTTTATTTTTCCCTTCACCCGCCGTAGAGATGTTTTTTGTCTCCTCTTTTTCCTCGTCTCTCTCGCACTGCTATCTCTCTCCCAAAGCATTACCTCTTAGGCAGCAGGCAGACAGATTTTAGATGAGTCACCCAGAATGTCTGATTCCATCAGCTTCCCTCTGTTTCCTGCTCTCTCCTCACTCCTTGTTCCTGATCCTTCTGCATCATTTCACAATGTAAAAGGGTAAAAGAGGGAGTGGCTTCTCTCTTCATGAACCCCTTTCTTTTTTCTTCACCAACCCCCCCTCGCCTCTGCAAATTTGAGATGTTGTCTCCTTAGAAAACTGAGCTGTTTTTGAGTACGGACTAAAGTCTTGGACGGATGTGATATAACACAATATGATGAAGCAATTAATAGTAAAAGTGGGGATTGGTAGACAGAAATAAGAAGCGTGTGCTGCTGAGAAAAAAAAAAGGCTTTTTTTAAAAACAAGAACACATAGGGCAAGGTCATTCACCATAATGACTTAAATCTCCAATTGAACTTTTATTTTTCCAAAGCCTGGTCCATTTTAGCATTGGACTTTGTTCACTAATGAGGCTTTTGTGTTACAACAGGTCAAGCCGCGCAGTAGTTAAGCTGCTGGCCGGGAGTTTCGAACAAATTGACACAATCCACATCTCCATCTCACAAAGAAAAAGAATCAGCAAGAGTGCATGTCTCACTTTTCCAGCTCGGACACATAATTAGAGCGAATGTGTAACTGTCATATCTTTTAGGCAAGCACAGCAGTTTATTGACTTTTCTTGTAGTGAAGCAGCCAACAGAGCATTTGTAAGCAACAATTTGAGAGGAGAACAAAATGTGGCGTAAATAATTTCATGTTGATGAACTCTAAATTGTAGATGTTTGCATTTTAGGTCTTTTTAAGCTTTAGTCCAAAGTGGGATTTATATTTCTAAGATAACTGGTCTTACTGTTGTTTTCCACATAAAGGGATTTACCAAAGTTGTAAGTTTTACATTTTAATTGTTAATAGTCACCTGCTTACCTCCCACAATACTGAAATATATCCCACAACTGGCTTGGTAAATGAGCTGGATTTATTTATATACTTCTCAAAGTGCTTTTTCACTAGAGCTACATTTACCCAATCACAGTTATGAATGCACGTGCATTCATACAACAATACACAGATCAGTAGGCATCTTGAGGTCATGTGCCTTGCCCAAAGGCACATCAACCTGTGAAACGAGGAAGCAGCTGGAGTCAAATCCACAACTACTCTATCTGCTCAGCCAATCATTTGATTTTTCTGTCTTTATTTTTTAGTAAGATTTCTACAGCATTTATCCGATAATTATTCTTTTGCTATCTTTCTTTTTAGAGCCCGGGGAAGAATCAGAAACCACAATGTATTATGTCATTGGAGCCATTTTGTACAGAACCCTTGGCATCATCTTACCTGGACCAAAGTGAGTACTTTTGTTATTTGTTTAAATTATTTTCTTCCAAAAATGTTACCCTTCACCTCTTGTTTATTTCTCTTTCTGTTATTTTATTAGATTAGCTTATTGTTCCTCTGAAATAATAATAATAGAGTTTCCTCCTTAATGCTACAACTTCTCCATTGTCATGTTTGTTAACGGTCAACTTCCCAGTCTTTGAAGGGCAAGACTTGGAGGCAATGCAAAGGTTATTAAAATCCTCTGTGAGGATGTATTTTGCAGTGATAATGGGTTGTTGTATTCAGGTCAGCCCTCTTGGTTGTGGGAAAGTTGGATCTTTTGAGACTGTTTTCTGTCTTTAGCTCAACTACATGTTAACGGGGACAGAATTCTGTTTTCACCAAGGCCCTCTCCGAGTTGCCCTTCCCCTCTCATTGTTTTTCATTTACTTGGAGGGATTTCAGAGAGCTCTTTCTGCGTGCTCTCTGAGATCCTCCAAAAATATGCACATATACTGAATGTATATCTTTGTATCATCAATTTCGTATGTGTTTGTACTTCAAGTCCTCCTGCGGTGATCAACTCCAAGATCCTGACGGTGACGGTGCGACCTGAACCTCAGCCGAGTGAGCCCATGGTTGTGGTGGAGCTGTCACCGCTTTTAAATGTAAGTCCAAATAAATCCAAACCCAGCACCTATATTAACTGGACATGATAACTGGACTTTTGATTACCAGTGGGGATATTTTTTCTTCAACCCAACTTACAACAACAAAAAAAAAAGCTTACAAGGAAGCCCACATGTTTTTTTCATTTATATCAAAGTGCAAGGAAAATGCTAATAACTCCATAAGGAGCACTTTATAATGCAAGGGTATGCAATTTTACTTCTTACTTTGCTCTTGTAGACTAAGCATCTTTTGGGTTTGAAAATAATCGTGAGGCTTTAATGGAATCTTGCCGTCCCGGCTGACCTCGTGTTGCTCGACTTCTGAGGAAATAAAAAGTGCTGCATGATATAAACCGCTGTAGAGCTAACTGAATAGTGTGTGCAAACACAGACCTTTCTGACTTTTTTATATGGTAGACTTTGAGTGTCTGTTTTGTTAATATGAAAGTACAATATTCATGGAAATGATTGTGTATGAATATAATGGGAAGCGTGCTTTTGAATGTAGATAGGGTGATTGTTTTATTGGTTGTTCTGCTATGTAAAGGTAGGTGTCGATTATTCTCTCTAGTTCCATTATCCCGTCTCACCTCTTTGCCCATAATATCTCTATTAAATCTGATTGACATGGTCAAAATATATGACAGGATTTTGTGAAAATGATCTTAAATCTCCATACTCTGCTGTTCTCCAGATATGTTGCACTCTACGTTTACATCCCATTATATTTTCCTGTCTATTGTCTTTTTTTTTGTTTGTTTTGTTTTTTGACGGGGTATCGTCTGTCCAAAGCAAAATGTCTTAATGCTGATCCTTGCATGCTGCACTACTCTGCAACCTGAAGGCTCCCGCTGAGTAAAAGCACTTCTCTGGCACACACTGCAGCTCAGGGTTTGGCCAGTCTTGGCACCGCAGATGCAGCTGTACACATAACCAGTTGTAAAGTCAGTATTATCTTTCTCTAAAGAGTACTTCAGAGTTATAGTATTTTATTTCCCAAACGTTTGAGAGTTAACAAGAGATTCATCCAAACAGAACCCATGCAGATGATTAAAAAGGTCGTTCTTGATACTGCAGTGCTGTGCTTGTTGCACCAGCCTGAGCTTTGACCACAAAACGCATTCATTGTGCATTGGGAACATTTCTTCAGAAAGTCTGTATCATTAAAAAAAAAAGTGGTATTTAAACATGGAATTCAGGTGATAAAAACATTTTGTTGATTTGTTAAACTTTTCAATAAACGGACAACAAAAACTAAACCTGTGATTTACACATTAAAATAAATTGAATCCTGTTTTGTTCTCATGAGCCGAATCATGTTCATGTCAGAAGATGTTTCATCTCATCTTCTGAGATGTATTTATTGGCAAAACATATGTGAAATTGCCCCTTACCAACTGAAGTAATCCCAGATAATAATATCTAATCCCAGAGTTTTGTGGGCATAATGGTCCACCTAGTTTTTTTTCTTTGTTTGTTTTTTTGTTTTTTTTTTAAGTCATCTCAAAATCTCTTTTCCTTTGCATCACTCACATTTGCAATCTTTACTCTTCTTGGGGAACTAACATTTTTTCTCCCAATCACGCTCACTCATAAGTCTCTTTTTAAGGCCAACCTGCATTAAAGGTTGAGCATTAATGTTTCTTTTATGCAAGCGTTGATGTTTTTACTCCTATAAGTAAACACTGGGATATTCACCTTTTGATTAACTTCCCCTGAAGATTTAGGAAATCTGTGATTGCAATCATTCAAATAACCTTTTTCTGGATGATTAAGATGAACCACTACCCGTTGAACATGTGTGATAAGTTTTAACCCAAATGTGGTGATCTGAAGGCCTTGTTTATATTTGCTTGCAAGGTTAAAAAACACAATTTTGACACAGTGTAAATGTTTTTAACGAGCTCCAGGGGGGATTAAGCGGTCATTTGGTGAATCAGACGGTATTAACAGAGTGGATCGATGTTTCATAGCTTTCTCGTTGAAGCTAATTGACCACAGTAGTCATTTATGCAAAAGAAAGAACATTGCCTAATTGCTGTGCTAAATTCAAGTTTTGGAAGGGACAATCATCAAGTCTGCCTGTAAGCTGATTTTTAATTGTTTGGTTGCATAGGCATAGGCAATAGGCATAGGCATTGCATAGGCATTGCTAAATGCCTATGCAATGCCTATGGTGAAATGACTTGGATAAAATATTTTAGCTCTACCAATTTCACCTCTCAACGTCCTCAAACAGCTTAGTCAAAGACAACAACATCAAAAAAATAACCTTGAACTGATGCTTGAGTTTATGTGTAAAATAAACCTGCCTCTTTTTCTGCCGCTATCGTTGGTTCCTATTATAGGTTGACCACATTTGTCACTAAAGCTTTAGGGTGTAACTTTGAACAAAAATAATGTGATAGCAACAGAAAACAAGTTGATTCATTTTTTTTTTCTTCCATTACTTACATCTGAATCTACTCAGACATATGCATAAATGCTACAACAAATTGGATTTGGTCTTAATAGGTCTAAGCTCTTCAACAGTTTTCAATTTCAAATGCAATGGAAATTTCCATATGTACTTGATTTCATTCTCTGTTGCCTTTGGCATCAAATTCATATTTATCTTGGAGTTTATAAACTTTGCAAGAACTGTTTGTTTTTGTCTGCTGTTGCAGCAGAACTCCCTTCAGTAGCTGCCACCTTGGCCAACCGTCTACATGGCCTATGCCAAGAATCTGCTCCACCATTGTGTGCATTTTTGATTGTTTGTTTTGCTTTCATATTCACATTCAACTTTCCTATACAAAACACAACCACGGAGATGCACACACACCATGATTTTGTCCCTTGTTACACAAGAATATACTTTGGGTCTGACCTTAGCCAATCTCGAAACATCCAGCTGCCTGAGCTGTAGCAAAGCAACAGCTGCCCTGTGCTTCACTCTCCAAGGCGAGTGTGCAGGGTCATGTCTTTACTGAGAGGACATCTGCTCCAGTCAGACTCCATGTCTTTATCCCTATTGACCTGATTTCTGTGTGTCTTTAATGTCGAAGAGGATGCACAAGGCCCCAAACCCCAGCATCCCCAAAGCAGACCAGTTCAACATATGCCAAGTGCCAGAGTCCACCTGCTCCATCGTTCATACGTATATTTTTATTTAGGAGATGATTTCTCGCTCAGCTGTAAAGACCTCGGCATTCATGATAAATTCAGATCATGCATAAGGTGACTTTGATCCGTAAAACAGCATCCGCCTGATTGGCCCATTTTCTTTTTTTTTTTTTTTTTTTTGGCATCTCTAATATTTCAAATGAAGTTGAAGGCTTTTAAGAACCCCTTAACCCGTGTGTGCTCGTATTCTGTTGCATTAGGTTATTTCATCTGATTAGCTTACCATATCCATAGCCAATATTCATCAGCACATGAGCTATTGGGTGCCTTAAGAAGTGGCAGTCCCCTTCAAGAATAAAAGAGAAGACTTCAAAGGCATATGCCATTATCGTCATCGAGCCACATTGTGTGCTTCCTTTAAGAGACATCATTTGAGAAGATTATGTCACTATACGAGGTAGACGCATTAAAGAGAAGCCATACATTGTGGAAATACAAAAATGTCAGTCGTCCTGTAGCAAACACGATGCCTGATGATTGATAGCTGCATGCTAAAGGAGCTCGCCGCACTAATGCATGCCCAGGGACATCTAACGTTGGTGACGGCTGCCTGTGTGTAAGGCAGAACAAAGCACTTTTCATCCATCAATCGTCGTCATCTGCTCTCTGAGCCTGTGTACATGGACCTTACATCATCTCGTCCTCTCAAGTCCAGTCATGGATGAACTGATTCGTGGTAGAACACTCCTGAACTGCTTGAAGAAGGACAAATGACCTTGCCTTTCTCAGAATAAATCATCATATTACTGTCTCCTCCTGTGTGCACCACCTCTATTGCGCCCTTTGGCTTAGTTAAAACAAACTGAATGCGACTGGTAAAAGAACTTCTTCTACTTCCTCTCCATATTTTGTCGACAACAGTTTTTTTATGCATACATTAACTAACAAAAGTATTCAAATCACTTGAACGTGCATCTTACTGGGATTTTCCATGGTACACCAAAACAAATTTGTAGGAAAAATACCCTTTTTTTTTTTTTTTACTGCTGGAATGTAATTTATTTTAAAATGGCTTCTTGAAAATTCACTGTAAATATTCGTCATCCCATGAACTAAGAGCCTTTTCAGTCCTCAGAGAAGACAATCATTCCCACTGTGTGGTGGCAAGGTGTGACTTTAACTAACTAAAAGTAGCTTTATGCAATGGAAAGTATTTTTGCATTTTGTTAATAATTTTCTAACACATGGAAACTATGTCATCCCTTTTCTTCTGTCAAAATTACACACTACTTTGGGTTGGTGTATCACAGTGAATGTTAATGTTTTCCAAGACACTAAATGAAAAAGCTGCATGTCTATTGAATTCTTGCTATAAGCTTGTTTGCCATAAGGGGGAGCTCAAAGGCAAATTGCTTAATGCTTTGGACTTAGGAAGGCTCGCCACACAAAAACATAGGAATCCATTTTCCTCTTCTTGCACCACTGTGCAGATTTCAATAGTGTACACTCACCTGCAGCTATCAACACACTTTTAGTATTTATGTCAATCATGAATCAGAGTCCCACAATGTATTTTGTTTCTGAGGCCCAAATAAAATTTTGGTCTAAAATTTCAAGGCTTGAAATCCTTCAACTAAACCAGAAAAAGTTCACCCTCTGGTTGAAAGAATAGAGACGATTTTGAACTAATCAGTGCAGGAACTACTTAAGATCGCTGGTGGAACAGATTGTGATGAGTCAGTTAAAGATATTGATCCCCTGATTGATTCACTGATTGAGTCATATGGAGTCTTCCTTTGCCACCTACTTCGATTACCCCATGATTTATGCACCACTTGGACTCCAGCCTATTGGCTTCTGGCATCAGCTAGTCAATGGATGTGCTGGCAAGCTGACATCAGAACATGTTTAGTCCAATCTGAAGCTCGGTTTGAGTTTTTCCAGTCAGATTGTGAGATGTTTCAGACTCTTTTATATGCGTCAAATAAATCCTTGCTTCGCAATTTTTGTTTCCCCCAACAGCTTTGTCATTGTCAAAGTTTGCTGGACTATGCCCTAGCTTGTGTACCTAAAAGATGATGCTTTCATTCTAAAGTGCAGTTATTCTCAGTGCTCATGTCCATGAAATGTACTCTTTTATTGCTTCCAGTGTCTCGAGTCTGCGCCTCACACCTCCTCTCTTTCTGCAGCCGCATCAGTAGCAGCTATTTGCTGCTCTGTCCTATTAAAGAATGACTCTTTCACCATGTCTTGCACTCGCCGTCAGTCACAATCCTTCTCTTTCATTGTCTGTTTGCTTCTCTCCATTGCCCATGCAGCATCACTCTTTGTCCTTTTGGCAAGAAGCTACTCTGTCTTCTCTCCCTCTGCCGCCTCCTTTCCACTGGCAATAACAGCTTATCTCTCCCCCCCCTCTGTACCGCCCACCCTTCCCTGTCCTCCCTCTTCTCTATCTTGCAGGGTACATCAGATCCTCAGTGCGTTGTCTGGAACTATGGCAACACGTAAGTTGCTTTGAATGAATGGTGCTGCAGATATTTGAGATGTCTTGTCAGTATGCTTTGCTGATACTTATCGTGTATGCAGTCTCATGTCCAGTCATACATCATTTAATAGTAAACACACAAGAAACCCTCACTGGCACTGCTAATTAAATTACAAAAAAAAGAAAACAGTATTCCCTTTTTGCTGCCAGGAGTTCAAAGGTAGCACCACTTTTTAGTCTTGTCTTCTTTTTCAGTGTTTACCTTTTCTCACACCGGTTTAATTTGCAGGTCTTTACAATGCTCTGAGTGTTGCTTTAATTCGAGCAGCCTACTTGTTTTCAATCACTTTCCTGAAGTGCTAGTTGTGTTCCTAAATGGGTTTTCTCCTAATTATCCAAGTAGGACACAGACAGTTTGATTTCATTTGCTTTGAATAGTGGACCTGTGCAAGTGAACAACGTAATGTAAACCAGCACAATTGATAAGGCTGTTATCACCATTAACCCACACAGAGGCTGTCCAATTTGTCATTGACAGGAATAAACTTGTTCAGAAACATTTGACAAGGCTTTTGGTTCCAAGAATAGGCTTAGCTCAGGTGGAGTACAAGGGGAGTACATTAGCTAAATTATTATTTTGCCAAACATAGCATCCCAAGCCTACTCTGTGAAGTACTGGTGATCTGTACAGGGTGTGCTCTACTTGCCTATTGACTACTGGAGAGAAGCAGCTGCCTCCATTGCAACCCTGAAAAAAAGATTAGGTGGGTGTAGAAATGGCCTCATAACTACCATAAAGTTACCCTGTAGAGATGTAAGTTATTGGAACAATTGGTGGAATAAATGTCTTCATCAACAGATGTGAAAAAGGTTTTTCACTGACCAGCGAGTTCACACGTTGCAAAGCCTGGTTCAACGTTTACATATATTACTCAAAAAGAATAAATATGCTTTCTGATGATTTGTGTTCCTCAATTTCAAACTAAACTTACAGAGGCAAAAGAAAGCTTGTTTCAATTTCAACTCGTGCTTAATTTTACAACCATCAGTCACAGTTGGTGGATATAAGAGTTGGGGACACAAGCATTCTATATACAGAGTTAATAAAAGGTCTACTTTGACAGAGCATTTCACCCTGTCTCCAAGACTGAATGTAGCTCACCTGGGGATCAAACTTATTTCAGCCACTTGTGCTTGGGATCTCGATTCTTTCGGTCATGATCTCATGCCCACAGGTGCGGGTCAGAGCTTGCGTTGTGGTCAAGAACAGCTGAGGAAAGACTGAGACTAAAGAATACTGAGAGATGGACAAAATCAGGGCGAGATTGCAGGGGTGGTAGAACAAGACCAAAACGATGCAGTACCAATTCAAAGACTTCTGCTATACCCATAAAAATACAGTTGTTACAACCATATAAGTAATAATCAATGCCAAATACAATTATTAAGAAAAGTTGTATTTTAAGTGAAAATTACCAACATTTTTGTCTCTTATTGCTCATGAAGGGAGAAGATCCTGCAAGCAATCTAAGGAAGCATTAAAATAGGACTTTTGAAACTCAGATCATATTTTTAATTGTTGTAAATGTTTGAAGTTGCAGACATAGTACTTTCCTAAGACTTGGTAGGAATCTTCAGGTTAGCATAGTTTTAGATATTGGGTATTGATTAGATCAGCTATTGAGAATGTATTGGCATTAACTAACTAGTGGCTGGCAGTACTCCTATTTTTTTTTTTTTTCAGGATTTTAAATGTCTTTGTGACATAGCTATTTGTCTTTTTCTCATGTTCCCTATTAAACTGTTGAAAGTCTTCCTGAATGATATTAGGTTTCCATTTATTTTACTTTGAAACAGGTTTATTTGGATCATCAACACATTGGTGTAGCACTGGTTCTTTTTGTTTTGATCCTGTATAGCAACATTTAAAGAAGTTTTTTGAGTAGATTCAAAGGGAAGGCACTGCAAAAAACATAATTCTGCATGCATTGAAACACTATAATTGCAAAGTTGCCATGATATCAGTGTGAACAATTCTGCTCAAAATTCTCTGACAAATCCATACTGGATGAAATACCGCTCCAGGTTTTCCAAGCTGCATCTTAGTCACACCACATTATTAACCAATAAAGCACCCACAGAGGTTTTGTGCATGTCCAGAATAATTGGCAAGTTTCATTACTCATAATGGGGAGCACAGCCCAAGACCTTCCAAAGACCCTGCCGAAACCATCCATATTCTGAGTGATTTTTTTTTTTTTTTTTTCATTGTGTGATGATGAAATAGGCTTCTGTGAAGAGGATTTAACCAGGTAAAGCCATTTTTGGTTTGTATTAGAGAAAGAAATATGTCTTCTCATTGGATCATCAGTTGAATAAGTGAGTTCTGGAGTATTTAAGATGGCAAAAAAAAAGAAAGAAAAGAAAACGCAAAGCAATTACATTAATTGCCTGATCGTGTTGTAATCCTTTAACATTGTAAGTACATCTAACATTGGGCTCTGAAAGTGAGTCAGTGTTGCCATGAGCAACAGTGCTTTTTCGTAATTTGCAAGCTGGTCATGTTAATTTAAAGTGGGGTCATGATGAAGTTATTTTCTTCCAAAATATGCTTGTCAGTGGCAATGATGTGTTCAGGAAGATAATTCTGGGTGAAAGATTTGACAAATGATACTTTTGAAATAGCAAATAGGTTTAATAAGAGCACAATCTGTTAGAAGTGGGGTTAGACACTGAAGAGCTTCTCCGTTTACCGTGACAACATTTTTATGCTAGGAACATTTTGGTCAGCTCTGTCTTCTCCATTGATAAATTTTCACAACAGTTTTCTTGCTATGGAGGAACACTCTCTTGTGATCTGGGCCCACACACACCCACACACACACACACACACACACGCACACAAGCATAATGTAAGTTCAGGTTTTTCCAGAGAGGATAAGACATTGCAACTTATCAAGCCACCCCTCTCCATCAAGGTAACAGAGGAACAATGCCAGGCAAAGTCAATTAACTAGCATGCAGATTACAGCTGCAATCAAATTAAATGTGCAGACATGACGAGGGCAGAGAGCCAAACGGAATATAAAGTGGCAACAAGGCAGTGATGTCTATCCACATATCACAGCTGGAGGCATGGGGAAAAGAGCCAAACGTAAGCTTGACAGAATTGATGGGGCGAGCACACAAACTAAACACAAGTTGACTTTGTGTGAGTGGATTTCTCCTACGTCCTGTTACCTTTTCAAGAATTTCTAGCAAAATCTGGTCACACATACTATTTGGACAGGTGAGCTCGTTGCATGGGAAAGCGGGGAAATGAGACTTTGCGAATGGGGCACAAATCTACGCGTCCTCCGCCGGCGTTCTTTTCTTTTTCTTTTTTTTCTTTTCTGTGTCGGGCGAGAGATCTTGTCTGGAGCTTGGCGTGAGGCGCAAAGTTGATGCAGACCGAGAACACGTTGTACAAAGCAGCCGTTTGTTTGCTGGAAGATATCACTGCTCTCAGCTTGGCTGCCTTTCTGACTGAGCCAAGGGCTTTGAGGTTGAGCAGGAGGCAGACAAGAGGTGGAGAATGCACAGATAGCAGCACAGGGGGAGGGCAAACATGGCAGCATCTCAACCAAACCACTGCACACACACACACACACACACACACACCCCCACACACAAAACCACTGCTCAAAAAGAAAGGAAAAGCTTTACCATTTTATGACTTCTGCGTGGAGACTGTTCACAGTTCAGTAAATTAGAATATCATTGAAAAGTTCATTTATTTCAGTAATTTAATTCAAAAGGGGAATCTCGTATAGATTCATTACACATGAAGTGATATATTTTAAGTGTTCTATTAATTTTGATGATTATGGCTTGACCCTAATGAAAACCCAAAATTGAGTTCCTCAGAAAATTACAATATCACTCATCGCCAATAAAATTAATTTTTCATACAAAGGTTTTTTTTTTTCTTTTTTTTTGACTGCGCTATGCCCTATACGCTCAAGACGAAAAATGCTTACTTGACAGCTGTCCAGTAGACAGTCACTGACACTCTCCACTAGGAGGTTACGTTAAAGAAGACAATTCCATAAAACGTTGCTGTTTTAATATGAAGCCAGGCATATTAAAAGAAAGATAAGTGAAGGAAAAAGGTGCATGTTCAAAAAGGTAAAATGCAGAATTGGGAGTCATGATGGTCCAGCTCTTGTCAAAAATTTAGCTTGTTTGGCTCAGTGTTCTTAGGCTCCAAAATGGCTCTTCATTTAGTACCACTACAAACTTTCACATCTAAAACTTGCCAATTATCCATTGTTTGTGTATTTTTATAGTTTCTTTCAGCATTTCAAAGGTTTTTATTTTGCTTTTCTCTTATTACTAAACCACAGCACAGTGACCGTTTCTCAATCTTTTTTTTGAAGCCTTTCAGTTTGAAAGCCTGTGTCTGGGCACCTTCCCTGTACTGCTACACTTGCTGGCTTACAAGTACCCTTTTCCTCTTTTTTTTTTTAGTTTGTCTTTGCATGGTGTGCCTATAAATGTAAAGCACTACCATTGCCTACACGGATTCTGAACTAGATGAGCGTCAGCAGCTGAGATTCAGTTCTACCCCCTACTGGGATTTTGCTCTTCTTATTCCCCCACAAAAAGTCAGGTTTTAAAGTCGGTGCATTCGTGAACAGCACATCTCTACTTGAGAGGACTGAAGAGCAAAGTTTATTAAAGAATCACCAGATATATCCAGAGCAATTTCTTATTTTAAATCACTAGACAACCAAGCACTGCATTTAAATATTTTCTACCTGAGCAAAGAATATAAAGACTACACTTTTCCTTAGTGACCTTCAGAAAATCCCTGCTTAATTTGAAATTTGCCTACACTGCCAAAAGTGGCTTACTTCACCATTTACCTGGTTTACTTCACCATAGTATCCCTCGCCGTTTCCTTTCTGTGCCATTCTGTTCTATTCTCACCTCCCTTAAGAGCTTTTTACCGTTGAGGTTGATTTTCTTCGGAAGAATTTCCACCCAAACAATCAGCAAACAGAAGACGGAGTTGTGAATCATTGTAGTTTGACGATGGACACAATAGAAGCGAACGAAGCCATTCAACCATTTTGGCCAGACTTCAAATATTGAGCAATCAAAGCCAAAGCAAGAGGAATGTTTAAGACATTTCATTGCCGGCAAAGATGCTGTTTGGCTTGGCACTTTTTTCTTCGTAGTGGGGGATGGCTGTTTACAGCATGCGCAATTTACAGTAAGCTGTATAGCGTAGCTACCCTCAAGGAAGGTTCCCTCTTGAAAATGAGATCCAGATCTCAGCGGGGCTTACCTGGTTAAATAAAGAAAATAAAAAAATAAAATAAAAAAGTCAGGGTGACACAGAGAAACCAAAACATACCGATTTGTTTTTTACTCTTGCATAGTCACATTTTAATTTTCTGCCATATATTATATATATATATATAATATATATATTTAAGTTTTAATTAGCTCTAAATTGTAAGAATCACAGCAAAGAAAAAAATAACAACATAAACTATCAATAAATACCTATGTCTGTAAACCAACAGGATTAAGAGGGATGTAACAAAAATCTTCTGGGTATGTTGAATCAGCGTAAAATGAAGTTTCACTTATGGTATTGAATTAATTCAAGGGGTTGAATTTTGAAGACGTTCAGATTTATGGAGACGCACATTTTTATTGTGTTATTTGACTCTGTGGCTTAAATCTGCACAAACGTTTCCTGTACGTGTGGCAATTGTCTATGTTTCTCAGCTGGCTCTCAGTATTCATAAGTGTATGCTTTATTTATTTATTTTGCCCCTAACAGGCCCATATGTCGACACCATCTGGCCACCCAAATCGTTGAGCCTAACAACCCCCACTTTCCCGGATGTGCCCATCCCTTCTACCAACTCCCAACCTGTTTTCTTCATTCTTGTAGAGGGTTGTGCTGCTTTCACAAAAATTCTAGCTACAATGTCAATATAAGAAATTCATCAGATTTATTGACATTAAAGCATTTTTCTTCTAATATGTTCTTGAACTAAGCCCATAATTGAGGGAAAGCAGAAATGTATGAGAGAATATGACCTAGTGACCAGCACTGGTGGTGTATTGTAAACATTTGTAATTCAAATGTTTACAATACACCACAATTAGACTTTGATTTTACAATTAGACTTTGACTCAACTCTTGGTAGTTTCTTCAAACCCCTCTTTCCTCACCCAGTTTCTCTCTGCTCCACTGAAACTGATGATTCATACTCACCTGATCTTAGCTGCAGATCTTATCTTCGCCTCCAGCATCTCCCCGATTTAACGGTGACTCTACCTCAGAGAAGAATATCTTGGTGGAGCCAGAACTGTGGACACACAAAGAGATAAATTCACTGTGCTGTAAGTCTAAAATTTGATGTATTAAGAATGATTTTAGACCTTTTCTTAAAACGGCTTTACCTATTGGCATCTAAAAATGTGTTTTAAACATTTTCTTTCATAACTCTTGCATTAAGTTTCCCTTTCTTGTATAAGCGAAACTTTACGTTGAAATGATGTCAAAACTAAAATCCATATGCATCAAAGCAGCCAACCTTGCAGTGGAATTAAAACGTTCATTCACTGGTTAGAATTAAACCAGTGAATGTGAATTAGATTCACATTCACAATGAATTTAATTCATTCGCTGAATTAAACCAGTTGCTTTTGAGAACACTGAGGTTCAGCATCGTGCTGTGGTTGTCTCTGTTTGTGATGATTTTGTAAAGACCTTTCAATTGCACTTTACTGCCAGCTATAAAGACTTGGTGTGCATTGCAATTATGAACTGTACCCATTGTCAACTTTGGCTCTGGAAGATCAGCACCTCAGTCTACTGCCAAAAGAGAATGAATAAATAACTGGCACGAATCTGGTTAAAATATTTTGATGTTCACCTTTTGACCATAACCATCCCTATGTTGTCACCTTCACAACATAAGATAGTTACTTTAGATTGCTACAAAATTGCACTGGAAAATATATAGCTGTGCCCCTTAAATATTACCATCATCTTAGAGAATAATTTCAGGAGCGCCAATACATTTTAGAGTCACTTTATAAATGTATCCCTTGTGTTACAATTCCTTGCACAAATGATTAATTCATCAGCTCAGTGAGTAGATAAGTTTGAAAAGAAGACGACTCTCACCCAAAAATATTCTACCAATATCTCTTTAGTCCTGCATCAGGCATAGATTACTATTTGTAGAGAGTCACTCAGTCTGACTGAATTTAATGCAATCAACTTCAAAGTAAGACGACGCTCTAAAATTGTAACATTAGTCTGGATGGGATTGAACCTTATGTTTGACATCTTTGATATTTTTATCAACTCTGTGTATTACATAGTTTTTATGCGCCAAACATGAAGCCTGGCTTTTTATTGCAAAATATGTAAAATTCAAAATTCAAAATCATCAGTTTATTACAATAGGCATTTATTTGTGTTGGGTCAAATCTGCTTTTGTCGATAAATGTGCCGGTATTTAACTGGCTGCAAAGTTTCCAATTTGAACAGTAAAGGAATTATAGACTTAGCACATTAAGTATTCTTTCCACTCGTTACATACACTTAAACACGCACACACACGCAGACTAACACACTAAACAGAGTGGCTGCCAGGAGGAGGGGGTGGATGGATGATACGGCTTGCTCCACTTTTCCATCTGACAGGACACAAGGGATCAAGACTGTGTCAAACAGCGAGTCAGCACGGCAAGAGGGAGTCGGCCAGTGGGGCTTATACGCGCTCTTCCTCCATTGGATATCGCAGACACGGTCAGGCTCTCGGCTCATTACTGTTATCACAACAGTTTGTAGAGAAAACGTCACTGTAGAGTAAGTGGGACTCTCAGACTTTAGGGCACGGAGGCTTGTCGAGAACTTTGGCTTGGGTTTCTTGTGGTGCTTGCAAATGTTGAAAATAAGTCAAATTAGCCATGTACAATAGTGGAGCTTTGGCTTTTCTATGGAAGAGGACTACCTGGATATGTGCTAGTAGCGTCGACACAAGAAAAGTTCTTTTTTGTGTGGCTGAGGAAGTTATGTGCGGACGCTTAATATATTTGGTCGTATCACAAAATTAGCTGTCTTGTCTTTTACCAAACAAAATGTTATTGATTGTATCAACATGTGACCAGTGGAGGTGGGATGCTATAACTTGCTGCCAAGGCACGCTTAGACCTGAGACTGCAGCTTTAGTTGAAGATGAAGGTGCAGGAAATCTGTATTGATTAGAATTAAAACTTAGAGCCAGAAGAGAAGAAGACGAGCTTTCTCCCCAGGCTTGTGGAATAAGTTTCATCTTCCCTGCTGGATCTGAGGAGCTTAAAAGTAAGTAACCTCTCTGAATCTTAAGGTCTGTTATACATCATTGGTTCAACTTCTGCACTGCAAAAAAAAACATTTGAGATCTTTTATGCAACGGTCTGCTGAGTGTTTGCCATATTGATTCATTATTTATTTATTTTTAGTCCTGTGATGATGATGATGATGATGACGGACGAAGAGGGCACTTGTTTCTTTGGGTAACCCAGTTTGAGCCTCTGGCAAAATGCTTGGAGAACAGTTTCCTGGAATACTTTTTCATATGAATTCGTACAAACCCTGCTAGCTTAAGAAAAAAAAAAAAAAAAAAGAAAAGAAAATGCACGCCTTTTGGTAATTCCTTATTATTGGACTTATCATTTCTGTAGTTACAATGGATGTCCTTGCAAGCCGTTACAAAAACATACCATAAATGGCTGCAGCCAAGACAGGTATCTCTGCATTTCCTGTTAGCTCACTTGTTTGAACACCAGAAGGAAAGTTAATCCCTGGAAAGAAGCTTATAAATTAGCCCAGGGCTATACCAGAGAGCAGCAGATTGGGACAGTGGAGGTCACTGACAAAGCATTCTGAGCACACAATTCAGGGACAGGACTGTGTGAGGGAAGGTTTTGTGTGGGAGATCTCACGTGACACGAGCCACAAGAAAGACAAGGAGGATTAAACAAGGGCACCAGGTTTATCTCTAATGCAGACCTATTTGAATTCTTACTTCTGTGTAGCACAGCAGCAAACCAATGGAAAGAAGTTTTTATCAGACAAAAATAACCCGAATGTACTAAAAAGTATCTGCTTAGGTTATTGAAGAAACCAAACTACCCAAACATGTCTGGCCCTATGCGAAAAGGTGCTCACCCCCTTTACTTAATGATCGTTTGTGCCGCCCTGGACAGTGACAATTGTCATCAGGCATTTGTGAGACCTTGTAAATCAGATAATAAATCTTCAGCGATTTCCAGTAGAAGGCAGAATTCATGGTTCCATCAATTATGGCAAGTCGTCTAACATCCTGAAGCAACAAAACGTCCCTAGGTCATCTTACTACCATCAACTTTTACTGTTGTCATGATATATTTCTGAAATGCTCTTTTAATTTTGGTCCAGATCTAGCTGGATATACACCAGCAAATGGCTTCTACTGTTTGTTGTTAGTCCTCTGACTATTTTTCCAAAAGCCTTGAGGAGCATGTCGCTGAGCAAATGCGAGCTGGGCCTTTGTGTTTTTTTGGTTAACAGAGGTTTTGGCTTTGAAACTCTCCCATAGAGGTCATATTTGTCCAGTCTCTTTCTAGGTATTTATTTTGTCACCTCCTGGATAAACTGATGATGTACTCTTGGGAGTAATGTTAACAGGCCGCGCTTACAAAGGAAAACCGCTCTAATAGTAGTTCACTGAAATTCCAGCTGTAGAAATGGCTTTGCAATCTGATGTCGGCGACCTTGCTACTTATCTGCTCTCGTTTCCCATGATGGTGAAAATGTGTCGCTTTTTGAGGTTTTTTGGACCGTGTTGTAAAACAGATTTGAAATCACAGTAAAGCAAGTTTCTGAATAAGTCTGTGAAGAGGGGGGGGGATTATTTTCCCTATCACACGAGATCTCTATTGATAGATATTTAACGTTTGAGTACCCACTGCGGAGATAACACGTATATACTTGTAAGCCGTACAATCTTTTCACATCCACATCGCATCATCCTCGCTATAATCTTGCGACATGTTCCTCCGGTTGCGAGATCTGTTCTGGACAGTGGAAGACTGGGAAGCTTAGTTCCTACACAGCTGATATCTGGGTCAAATACATTTATACATTAGGACACAAATCCATACACAGGAATAAAATGCTCAAGTAAGAACATGGACATTGGCTCCTGAGTGATAGGTGGCACAAAAGGTTGAGTAAGTACAAACAATTTGTATCGTATGAAGATTCGCTTTACTGCTTTCTTACTATATTGAGAGTGAAAATGGGCTGAATATGTATTGCCTCTGGTGAATGTGCAGTTCAGCTCTTCTGTAGTTCTAACTAAAATGTCTCCCCCAAAAAGGTTTCTGTGAGCTCGAAGAAATATTTTATAGAAAACCGCTTGTCAGTTCCGACAGACACATACAGCCGATCATTAAAATTTTCAAGAAGCTATGATATGCTGGTTCACATGGATAATCCTGCATATTTTAAAAAGGAATGAACAAATAGACTCATTTTTTTTCTTTGTTTTACAAGTAAAAACATGGAAAACCCCTAATCCAGATTGGATATTTGTGGTGCTGCTTTTGCCATGTTAAGAGAATCTGGGCAAACAAAATGACCTTCTAATTGTTCTTTGAACGGCATGCAGATAATCACAAAATAAATGTACATTTCTTCTGTTCTGTGACTGTGAGTTAATCTGTTTGAGAACCTTAACTTAAAGACCCAGTTAAAACCCTTTTCTAAATTGGGGATCAATTTGAACACATTCTTTTGTCAGTTTAATTATAGGGAGAGATGTGATGGCAAGCACAAGCAACTGAAAGGAACTGGGTCAGCCTTTTGCTTTAATTTTATATGCAATCCCCTGTCTCTGCTTGTTATCAAGGAAAAAAAGTAAGGGAATATAAGTGAAAGCCTCTTAAAAATGTGTAACCTCTCACATAAGCTCAATTTTAAGGCCTATTTGTGCTAAAATGAAATGCTGTGGAAATGACCCAAACCTTACCGTAGCAGGTCCAACTGGTAAGTCCCAAATGTTTATTTTACGTGAGCATACCTTGCCTGCAAAGTGTTTGTGGGGATGTTTTAATTGAAAGACCAAGTCAAAGTTGTGCATAATTGAAAAGTAGAAGGAAAACAATACACATTTTTTTGTTTTTATCTATTTTATAGGTCTCAAATATTTTGTGGGTTTCTAATAAGCCTCTCTAAGTTTCACTGCAAATACAGCTGCAATTTGGTGTGTGTCTCTACCAACTTTACTCAGCTTAAAGGTCGGTGAGTTTTCTTTGCAAAATTGCTCAGTCTCAGCCAGATTAGTCAGTGGGTTTCTAAACATCAATTTGCAAGTCCTACCACAGATTAATCATTGGATTTAGACATTGACTTTCACTGAACTATTCTAGCACTTGTGCTTTAGCTTTCTTCCACAAGTATCCTGTATTTAGCTTCAGATATTTTCCCATCAACTCCATGTCGTTATTTAAGAAAAATCATGGTGCTGCCAGCATAATGTTTTATTCTGGGAAATGTATTATCGGACATGTACAGAGTACGTTTTCAGCCACACATGAAAACGTGTGACATGAAAGCTTCTGGTCATGTTGACCAGAAGCTTAATTTTGGTGTAATATAAACAGAGCATTTGTAAATATGCCTCCGTACTTCATATATTTTAATCGTAAAATATGTGAAGTTTGAAAACCTTCACAATGCATGAAAGTACAATAAAATACTTTGAAGTTTCTGACTGTAGTGTGGCAAAACATGAGTAAGGTCAAGGAGTATTAATACTTTTATCTTCAAAATAGTGTGGTAAAATCCCCTTATGCATTCTGATTAAGCTCCAACGCCTAATTTCTTGTGTTATTTTCCTTTTAATGAAATTTTCTTCCATAATCCCTAGAATCTTTCACCTTCATACCATCCTTCCCTCTTGTCCTGTCCATGACTGTTCAAAGCTGGTGTTTCCACTGTGAATCAGTCTTTTTGATAAAAAGAAAAAAAGGAATGCCATAAAAACATGAGCCGAGACAAAATCTATTGCATTGCTCTCCATGTCACTCATAGGATTGTGTATTGAATATTAAACCTGGTCATGCTGTCATCTAAAGGCTTTCGGGCGAGTGGAATTAAAATAATTATTTTTTTGTAATTCTAACAAACTGCCTTTAATTTCCATTCAGACTTCCAACCAGGCATAAAATGTGTCTGTCATCCTCAACTGCTTTCTTTGAGGCATTGCATGCTGTTTTTCATTTCCTCTCTTTCGTTTATTTTTCTTTATTTTTTATTTTTTCCTTGCACTTGGACTTCTGGCCAAAAGCAAAAAGAAGAAGAAAAAAAAATGTCTTGGACCTATTTTATAAAACCTAGCATATTAGAGATAGTGAATGCACTTTGAAGTGATATTTCAAGTTGTATTTTGAAGTCAGAATGCTCAACGAGCCATTTCAAAGTTCCTTTTTTCTTGCAAACTCCATCATCCCCACAGTGACAAAAAGGCTGGTTGAGGCAGTATCAATCTATTGGGATGCAGGAAATAGGCTATAGTGAAATATGAGTACAGCAGGCATTCTGACTAAAAATCTGCTCCAGAGTACTCTTGACCTCAGACTGGGCAAAGGTTCATTTCAAGTCAGAATTTATAAAAGAAAAAAGACTTGAGGGTGCAAATGCTGCCAAAGGTGGATCAACAAAGTATTAAACAAATGCTGTGGGTAATTGTGTAAATGCGATTTCTTGGTTTTCTATTTTTAACAAATTTGCAAAACACTCAAACTCATTTCTAAATTTTTATAATGAAGCATTTGTGTCTAGAATCACGAGGAAAGTGACTCATTTAATACTAATTGGAGTAAGGTTATAACAAGAAGTGGAAAAAGTGAAGTGATGTAAATACTTTCTGGATGATGCACTGTACAACGGTACAAAATATTCTTTTTAATTTTCTTTTTTTTTTTTTTTTTTTTTTTTTTGCACCTGTACCAGACAAAATTACGGAAACTGAAACCATTGCTTCTTATAGTTTAAGAATACAATAAAAGTTTTTACAACTTTTGTTATTCTTTGCCAGACTTGACAGGAACTTATTTTAGTTTTTTTCCTCTGCCATCATCGAAAAACTTTCTAGATTTACATAATGGCAATCTGACACACTGTAAGACTAAACACAGGATATGGTTGGAGATAACAAATAAGATGCGTTCCTGGTGTGACAAATCACTGACATTTAATCTGGAATTGATAAAGGCTTTCAGCTTCAAAGATGTGATCAGTGTAAAACTGTGCTTGTTTTGTCATTGGACACATATGTTGCAGTATATCTCAATTCTGGTGAAAGCCACAAAAAGAAAGTCATTTGCCATTTCTTTCAAATCCTCACCTTCATGTCTTGGCACTGTTTAAAAGAAGATCAAATATTTTCTCATTCAAATGTAATAAAAATGCCAACTGTGAACTTTATAGATGACTGTGAAAGGTTGCCTTTGACAAACCTCTGAAGTGACATCACTGCTGAGGTTTGTATGTGTGAGAGAGATATGCAGAGGTGACTTTTTTCAGTTTTAATTCCTTGCATTAAGAACTTTAAGTATTTTAGAAATTCAAATCATGTTTAGCTTTCACTTTTCATTCTACGTTAATAGGAGGGAATTGGCTTTCGTGGCACTGCCCTTTCAGTATGAACATTGTGCCAATTCATTCTCAGCAGACAAAAGGTCACTTTGTGTTGTTGCTTAGGAGGTATATTTCCTGTTTGTTTTGGGGTGGTTTTGAATAGCCATCCCAACATTCTGCAAACAATTAGGAGACAATGAATCTTTTCCATGTGGACACTTTTCTGTTGACTGAAAACTTTAACATGCATCATAATTGATATTTGTTTGTTCTTGCTTGTGACTGTTAGATCTGTTATACTTTGTTTCTTTAATTATTGTTGTTTAGTTTCAGTAGTTAACAAATTGAAAACTGCAGCTCGATCTTAAAAAAAACCAGAATATTATCAGAAAGATAATTTATTCCTGTAATTTAATTCTAAAAGAAACATTTTATATGGATTTTTTTTTTGAACACATGGCATATGTTTAACTTCAAAATAGTCTCTAAAAAACATTTCCTCATCCTCAAAATTATTTTTATTATAAAAAAAATGTTCATTTATGGCACATACAACTGAGGAAAAATACTGCCAAATACTGCCTCAGTATTGCAAATACTGCAAATACTGCACAAAATCCTAAAGCCACAAAAGGCCATTTCTAAAAAAAGAAATCTCAGCACTCACAAGCAACTGTGTTACTGGGACGTTGATGGGAAAAGAAAACGGTGTGGTTGAAAAACACGCACGAGAAACACAGGCAAATCCAAAACCTTGAGACGATTGTGACTTGCAAGCCACGCCGGGACTGAGGAGAAAGTAGTCTGTAATATTTCTCAGTTGAGTCTTCATTTCATGTAGAAATACATTTAGCATTTCATTTTGGAAGTTAAGGTCCAGACAAAAATTGTAGTGCCACAGAATTCAAGATGTTTACCCTTCAGTGTGAGGTTTCCACGGTCACTGATTATTTGGGGTGTCACGTTATTTGCTGGTGATGGTCCCATGTGTCTTTTCGAGTCCAAAGTCATCACAGCAGTCATCGCAGGGCATTTTATTGCACTTCATGCTCTCCTCTTCAGGTTTCAGCAAGACCTGGCAACTGCTCTTACATCGAAAAAAATATCATTACCTTGTTTCATCAGCCAAATTGTAAGAAATAAAGGCATGATGAATTAATATGTTATCTGATTGTCACTTTTTGAGCTCAAGAGCTTGTAAAATACACATTTAGTATATATCTAATACCTATAGGCTTTAATCATTATCTGTATTTAACTCCCTCAGTCGATAGATGAGAGGCAAATTACTGTGTTCCCACTTTGTACAGAAATACAACCATTTACTCACAGGAATGCGTTCGTGCATAAGGAGAATTCCAGGGCTTTAGTTCCGTTGTCACAAATGGAAGGAACAAATGTGCATTTTAATCTTTCTCCATTAACTAAGCCCAGGTTGTAATCCTCAGAGTCACCGGGTCTCGAAGCGAAAGCCGATGTTGCGCAGGTCTCCGTAAGAACAAAGATTAATCAGTTTTGTGGACGATATGACGCTTGGCTAAATACCAAGCCCTAATGTTACCGATGGGCACCAGAACGACCAATCTGATTAGACTAAAGAAGATGAATTTGAATCTTATGAAACAAAGAAGGGATTTATTTCTTACACGTCCTATTCTTAAGGGAGCACCTGGAAAACTCCCTGCCAACACCACACGGTGATCTGAGAACGCAGCAGGCCAAACGCTGGACAGGGACGGTCCTCACTTGCATGCTCAATGGTGTCTCCAGCCATGTCATCACATCCACAAATGTATCTTTTCACTCTGTTTGTCTCTCTAGTACATTTTCTCTGACAAACACAATGACACATACACCACCACACACCATGTTGCAATCTGTCAAACTGTCACTGCTGCGACTGGGTTTTCAAACCTCGGGTCTTTGAAGTGCACTGTGCTCAGATCTCATTATCGACATTGTAATTTGTGTGCCAACCGTGTGGATAGGTGTGTGCGTTATGTCAGGATCCCTTTGGGAGTAGCAGTGCAGTTGCTCCTCCCATGCACACAACGCACAGCGCATAGAGCAGCAAGTGGCCAGAGGGGCCACCAAAAGAATCCTCATGACATTTTTCACTAAAGGTGTGCAGAGCATTTTAATGGATGTAACAACTGCGTAACAAATTTTCTCCAGGAAAAGATGAATGTTCGCCAGAGTCCTCTGTTGTGCTTTACCGTTCTCACCTCTCAGTGGTCCGTTCTTTTGGGCTTTGATCTAAAGTTTGCCAGACACCTGTGTTTGAACAGTAAGGCATCAGGTGTCGGGACGGGAAAGGGGAAAAGAGACGTCCGCGGACTGATGCTTGCTCACTTGCATCACAACGTTTGTCTCCCCTTCCCTCTCCAAAGGAGGCTGCACGACCGATCTGAGTGTGTACGACTCTTTGTTGTAACTGGGAGGGAGAGAAACAGAACCAGCAAAATTATTTTACTGCTGTTGACTGAAAAAAAAAATGTTGGGAAAGAAATGAAAATAAATAAATAGTAATGTGAAATACCATCTTCAGTGTGTCATGGTTCAAGAATGATTAACTTTGAACAGATTTATTTAAAAGCCTGTTTTTTAATAGTCTGTTAATCTAAAATAATTCTTCAAATTAATGTGAAAAAGTTTTGCAGGCTTTAAGTATTTTCTTCAAAAACGTGATTTATAAAAATGCTAAATCCTGAAATGAAGTATAGGGTGAGTTTGATTGTAGCATCGGCAATAGATGGTATTGCCAACTTGTTGACCTCATATAATCATAAAACCTTTATTTGATCCCAGTGTTCAAGATAGCTTTATGTAGTTGGTTCAGTTTTAAGCAGAAAATTTTAAACATGAACATATGTCTCCTAAATTGTAGGTAAACTCTTTCCCAACAAGGGTTCAAACTTACTGATATACTTTACTGCAAAAAACAGAAAATCCTCGAAAATTCTAAAAACATTCTGAATCTGAGGCCCCTTAAAAATCTCCTGTGGTGTTTCTTATTGATGTACAGGCAGCGGGCCTGGACTTGTGTTGGTGCCTCACATAGATTCTCACTCATACTCTAGTGTGAGAAGAATAACACTGGGTCACCCCTTCAGTCACAGTTCCTTGAACTGACCCTGAACATTTTTCACCAAAGTTTGAGTGCATCATACGTACAAAATCCTGCCAAGTTTTCAGAAAGTAAGCAAAGTTGTTCCCTTTAACTTTGAACATCTTTCAGTTTTTGCCCTGTGTGTCTGAGGTTTTTTCAGAGACACAGGGACAGATCAAACTAACCGATGTCACTGAGAAGTGTACTTCTACTTACAGTTTGCTGCTGATGTTGTATTACAATAAGATGTGTAACTTCAATTAAAAACCAAAATATTTTGAAAGATATAGGTGCATCTCAGTAAATTGGAATATAATTGATGATTAATTGATTTCAGTATTTCAATTAAAAAATTCTGCAAGGACAGTAATACACAGAAGGACATTGCTAAATAAGCTTGCGTTTCAATGTACAATATCCAAACAAATCAAAGTAGAAAAATAGTTTACTGGAAACTAAGTTTTGTGACATAAGAGTTTGTAATCTCAATGTGCATAATGAGATTCATTTTTAAGCTCTGTTTTTGAATTAAAATAGATATTTGATATTGTAATATATTACGATGCACCTGTAGTGTTCTGTACAGCAGAAGCACCAGCGACTTAATATTTTATTAAATGTTGTGACACTTGAAGTTTAAATGATGTCCAGAAAAAAAACAAAAAACAAAAAGATAATAATCTTGCTAAATAAAAGTGTGGCTGGTGTGACACAACAACTTTCTTTCCGTTTTATTCTGTGGAGACTCATTACTATCGCTAGCTCAGAAGGGGGTGATTATATTCTCCTCTAAAACATTTGCACTAAAATAACAGGATACACAATATTGTTCATAAAATCATTTGATTTCTGCTATCTTGTTTTATAAATAATAATAATAAAAAAGACAGAGTGAACAAAGTGAGCGAACACAAACTGTATTTTGCTGATTAAAGTGGGAACGAAAAGCTCTTTACCCACTTTCAGATCTGAACCATTTTAGCTTGTGTCATTCTTACTGCACCTTTTCATGATATGATAGAGGCAAAACAAGGGAAGCTGTTGTTTTCTTACATTCAAAGCACAGTAAAAAGAAAAAAAAAAGAAATTAAATCAAAGAATTCCACTACCATGACTTGTACTCTGTTTCACCTCCCTAAGATATCTGCTTCCTTTTGAAACACCCACATACTGAAATCAGAAGATGTTGCAGCATCGGTTGCGCAAGTTCTTTTTAGGTTTTAATGAGCTACAGCTTGCTAGGTGTAATCACCCCCAGTTTCTTTACGGTCAGATTGTGTTTTGCCTTTTTGCAAAATGATTAAAAAAAAACAAAAAACAAAAAGGTCACTGTGTAACCTTGTATTTCGTCCGGTTGGAGATGGACTGTTCCCTGGGAAGCCAAAGTCAGCATGAGTGCAATCTTTCTGAAATAAGTGTTTTTAGCACTTGTGAAGCTTCGTCTTTCGCGTGTTTTACATGAAGTTTCATAAATGGAAGATCCTGATTAAATGAAACTTCTTAATTTTTTGGCTAATTTTATTTGGAGTACTGTAACTTTTTCGGGAGGGCTTTTTAAATGCGTTAACCTCCATCCAGACTGAAAACAGATTGTTGTATCTTATTGCTTGTAGCACAATCTATGTATCAATCAACTTTGACCAGTTCTGAAAA
Source organism: Poeciliopsis retropinna (assembly GCA_010277075.1). NCBI lineage: Eukaryota > Metazoa > Chordata > Actinopteri > Cyprinodontiformes > Poeciliidae > Poeciliopsis > Poeciliopsis retropinna. The sequence goes on from VMRM01000016.1 coordinate 10,764,500, forward strand.
TCATTGCGAACCACAGTATTGCTATACTGCCATGTTTCACCAGGGGATGGTATGTTCATGGTGACGCATAGCAATTTGTTTGTTGCCACAAAATGACTTATACTAGATTCGTCTGACCAATGCACTTTATTCCATACGTTTTCATAGTTTGTGGCAAACGTTAGAAGGAGATTGTTATGACTGTTTTCTTGTCACTCCAGAATAAAGACCAGTCTTAAATAGTGGATTCTCTCATCTGAGCTGTAGATTTCTGCACCCCTCCAGTGTCACTTCGGGCCTCTAAGCCACATATCTTATTAATTCCCTTATTGCCTATTTGTTTGTTAAAGTGCTCGTCTGCTTGTCTGAGTAGATCTTTAGGTTTATTGTTTGTTTGTTTGTTTTTACCTTTTCAAATGATGAATTGAATAAAGCCATGTGTGACATTCAAAGCTTGGAGTATTGTTTTAGAACCAATCTCTAAAACCTTCAAATAAGAACAGCTCTATTTACACTGTGATTAAATCACACAAAGATTGATTTTCTAAAATAATTAGTCATCTTCTGAACACAACTGCTCGCTTTAGATCTTAGTTAGGGGCATAACAGTAAATGAGGCATAATGATAATGCATTTCAAACTGTTCCAATTTTTTTTTGTTTTTGTTTTTTTCAAAATTATTCAACTTTTTTCTAATATATCACATCCTAATGAAGTGCAATGAAGTCTGTGGATACAGCTTGACATTAAGTGAAAAGGTTCAAGAGGTAAAAGTATTTCCCAAAGCCCTCTAAATTGATTTTTGCATTTAACTTGAGCAGATTAGATTTGTGGTCAAACATCTGCCACAGGTCTGATCTACTTCAGCTTGCAAAAAATCAAGGCGAAAAATAAACTGTGAGGAAATGTTACTGTGATACAAGAACCTAGGCCCCATTGACCCAGTCTTGTTTTTGCCTCCAAATTTGTTTCCGACCTGATGGGTAGAAACAGAGAATATCCAGGGTTCAACATAAGGTCAGCGTGAAATGTGAACTTTGAGGATAATTAGTTCAGTGACGGCCTTATTGATCAAACTCTATATTTTGCCTGCTGTGAGGAGCATTTACAATGAAGTAAAAGTTGTGATGTAGAAAATAAAAGGAAGAGAAGCAAAGCTATCAAATGTACAACGTTCTATTAGGGGTGTCTTTGTGTGCTTGCCTCAGAGTGTGTCTGCGCGTCAAAGCAATTGACCGTTTAGTGCCATCTGACCTCAGTGCATACAGTTTTTTTTTTTTTTTTTTTTTTTGTCAACTGATGTAACATATTTCTCCTCAAGGCCTCAATTCAATTTCAGATCAATTCAGTTTATTGTGGACCTTAAGGTATGAAATGAAAAGAAGAAAGGGATGAACAAAGATGTAAAAGGAAGTGTAAAAGCAACCAAGAGCAAAACAAAAAGGATTCCTTATGCATTCAGAGAATGGAAGTGTCATTGTAAATGGGCCAATCACTAAATGGTGCTGTGTAAAGGTAATGAATTCGAGGACCTACGTGATAAAGAGTGTCGGCCGACTGAAACTTTCACAACTGAAACACACGCATTGTCATGTTCCAGTTTCACGATTGTCTCACTGTCACTGTCTCTTTCCTATATGATATCCCACCCAACCCCACCACCCCCTTCTGCCCCACACCCCTCCCTGTTCTCTACCTCCAGGGAAGCTGGCACAGAAAACTGGGGCACAGAAGGCTGCCAAACGCTAGCATCAAACACTGTCCACACCAAATGCCTCTGCAGCAGGATATCCACCTACGCCGTGTTAGCGCAGCAAGCTAAAGACCCGGTAAGTCGCCGGTGCATAGCCTGATGCACTCTGCGGGACTTTGAATGAGGCTAATAAGACCACAATTACCAGGGGTCATATCAAGTTTTTGGTGCTAGAGATTTTGATTTAGCAGATTTTCCAACAAGACATATTTTCTTACAGGCATATGGCAGAGTGCTGCGAAAATGACTTTTAGGTTTTGATGCAATGTCACTGTCTTCTGGCAAGAAAGCTGGCGCAGTTTAAACCGTGATGTCTATTTTTGATTTTTTTTTTTTTTTTTTTTAACACTCCTGCATGCGGTGCCTTCTTTATCATTATGTCTATACTTGTCACATGTGTTGATGCTGCCATTCTGGCACATTATACTACTTTTTTTGGGTGCAAACTTTCTAAAGGTCAGGTTGCTCTTTGGCGAGTTATTCCCCTGTCACAAGAGAGAGGAGAGGCGTCAAACAAAAAGACCTCAAGACATTTCCATGTATCAGGATCTGATTTTTGCCTGTAGCACTTGCACCTGTGTTTCTATTAATATTCTAAGTGACTGGAGATTGTACTTGAAATGCTTAAAGAAAGCTCTTTAAGCTGTTAGGGGTAATGCATGTTCCTTTTTTTTTTTTTTTGTCTTTTCGCTGTGGAAATGGTCATTTGGATACTCGACAGCTCTACTTTCCCCTTAACTATATAACACAGTATATAAGTATATATATTTCCGACGTGTAATCCACGCCTTTGTTGCTACTCAGCCCGGATTACTGAAACACACTTTATAAAGGAATCAGTGGTTCCTGTATCTCTCAGCTCCCAAGGGTGCAGACTGCTGCTGCACGTCTTTTAGCTGCTCAAAGGTTTGACCACATTTCTTCTATTTTTACCTCCCTGCACTCACTGTCCATATATTTTAGGATTCATTTGAAATGTATATATTTGTTTTTAAAGCTCTTAATGGCATTGTGCCGCCTATCTGCCTGAACTGCTACATTCCCACCATCAGGTGTAGGAGGGTCTGGGCTGTATAACTGTATGCTTCCATAGAATGCTGCAAACTGAAAACATTGACACTTTCTCCAGCATTTCCTTCAAACAGTAGGGATGATAAGTCATTTGATTTAGACAGTTATAGCTTTAAGCTTTAAAACCATGGTGTGAATTGATGCCGGTACTAGCTCATGTATTTTCTTGTGTTTCAAAAATGCTTCATTTAACTTGTGGCTGTGACATTTCCTCTATAAATCCTACAGTGACTGAGTAAAAAAAGAACAAAAAATGGTGCAGGCAGATAAAAATTGGCATATGAGGGTCTTTTCTCAGTGTGTGCAGATTTTTCTCTTTTTAAAACCTGGTTTCAAAAAGGATGAAAAAAAATAAATAAATAACAAAAAGAGCCAGCAAGGCAGATGCTTTGTAAGCACTGGAGGGTAATTCTGTGCGTCTCAGGAATAGGAAGTGATTGTGTCAAAAAGAGAGAATTTGGGTGGAGGAACTCTTTAACACGCTAGCAGGGTAGTCTGATTTTAGGTAGCAGATAGCTAACAGGCACAAATAAAAGAGAAATCGCATGCTAGTTGCACACAGTGGTTCTGCACCGCCAGCCACTGTTGTCCAGATGAAGAGCTCTGCATTTACGTGTACATCAATCCACCACCACCCTCTCGACCCCCCTGTGTGACCTTTTCAGCTCAGTACAGTGCTTCTGAACAGGACTCTCTGGCAATGTGCTTAGACTGTTTAATTTTTCAAAACACATCACCTTGCTTTTTAGGCAGTTGACCAACACTTTTACTGTTATCGGCCCGCAGTTTGCTCAATGAAAGCTTTATATCCCTCCTAAATGCGTCGTACTTTACCTAGACGCAGCCAAACGGAAGACATGCAGAGTTTGCAACCGACTGAAAGCATATTGCATTAGCTCAATCATCAATAGTCAATTCTTCTTTTTTTTTTTTGTGAAGGTTATGCCTGTGCTGTTGTGCATTTACTTACACTTTTGCCTCTTGGCCTGTCACAATAAACGATAAGTCAATTAATCACATGATAAAATAAACTCAGTCATTTCCATTTGCTTGATTTATCGTTTTTCTCTTTATCTCTCTTTTCACCAAAAACTGAACGATACAGGTATTCAGGGTGGTGAATTGGTCTCAACTCTTTTGCTTACAGAGACTCCATAATTAATTTTATGTATTGTTTCTGTTGCTTTCATTATTTGTCTTTGATATTCAAAATGTCTTCCAGTTCCAGTATTTAAATGCTCATTAGAATTTAAAGTTTATTGATATTTGAGAACGTGCTCTTGCATTTTTATGCCATTATTACCATTATATGACTTGAAAATGGTCTCAGAACAACAACTTTATTTAACAATAAGCTCTGGAACAATTTATCGTCCAGCAAAATTTGTTATTGTGACAGGCCTTCTTGCCTCGCTGAAGGATGCAGTGTACAAATCTCGTTTGGAGCCTTTCTGGCTTTAACTTTTCAAGTTTTGGTAAATTGATCCCTCTGAATTGCTTTTTGGTATAAATGTGTGCAATCGTTGATGTCTGTCTTCATAACTCTATGGCAAGCTGTCCAGGATGCACCCTGCCTCTCGCCCAAAGGCAACTGGGCGAGGCTCCAGCCAAGCAACCATGCAGATCATTAAGCGGTTAGAGAGAATAGACAAATAAACGGTGTTAGATAAATCCATTGCTACACCTAAACTACACCTAAACTTTATGCTTTTTTGTCTCCTTTTAAATTTTACAAAGACTTAACATTACAGCCTTAATGGTGATTATAAAACAGGAGATAATGTTCATAATGTGTTTTCCCATGTTATTATGCAAAAACGTGGTACCGCAGGTTAATAACGAAACTGAGCTTGGAGTAGACTAGGTAGAGCAGACTCCAGGAGTTAGCTTACATGGTGCAGCACCTAACCACAAGCCCCACCACAAGCTTAGAGTGCCTCCCGTTTAGGCTCGTGGGAGGGATTTTATCTCCCTGCTGGTCTTCAAACGGCTCGAAATCTCTCGTTGAGGCTTTTGGAGAGCTGCTGCTGAATGGGAGGGCCAGGAGTCTGGCCCCCCCCTATCGCTACCCTGAAATGGGCTAAACATCTTGGAGAGTGAATGGATATTTTCAGCCTCTTCACGGCAGGGAACAACAGTTCCCTTTGGGATCCCGTGGTGATGGATATGGCTGTGAGTGTGTAACATTTAGCTTATTCATATGCTGATTCGTGTTTTGCAAGAACAAATTAATATTTCCCCCACAACTTACTCTCAGTCATGCAAAATTCAAATGCACAGAGCATTGTGTGCAGTGAATGATGTCAGTCGTTACATTGCATCATTTTGCTTTAATAGCAGTACCAAAGTTAAAAGCCTCAGCGGAAGATTAAATTCAGATCAGGACACAAACTGTGATTAGTTTTTAGGGGGCTTTACATCAACTGAGATAAAAATGTAAGTGTGGTTTTGTTTGTTTTTGTGTTTTCTTCAACACTGTCCCAAAATATTTGAATTGAAATAGATATTTCAAACTGAATTGGGCAGCTCTGCTGTTTTTGTGATCAAAGTCCAATGACTTCCATTTCTTAAAAGCATTATTGTTGCATGCTAAAAAAAAAAAAAAATGTACATTTTGGGAGTCTTTTGTGATCTTTTAAAGAATGTTCCACAATATATTAAGTGCAAGTTTTGCAAGTAAACTTCAGTTTCCAAAAAGTAATGCTTATATTTAGCATTGATTTTTCTTAGTAAACTTTTCTAGTTATAATTTATTTTTTCCTGCAAAGTTTAAGATGATCAAGAAAGATAGGTCTATCTTCTTGTTTGTTACGACAGCGTAGACTTTTTTTTTCTCTTAAAGTATGATGTGCAGCATTCAATTGCCTGCTTTTAAGATGCAACCTTCTGTCAACGTTAAAAAATAATATATTTTACAAACTAGTGAATTAAACCAATGCCTCAAAATGCTCTCTTATCATGGCTGGCTATGAAGACTTCCCCTTTAGCTCTGCTTTTTCTAAAATCCTACATCTAAATGAATTTGGTATATTTAGTTCTGTCATGAGTAACGTTCAAGGTTATTCTTTTTCTAAACAGCCCTGCCTTTGCATTATTAAAAAAAACCCAACCTGCTAATTACAAAGATATGCTTTTTTCCAGGTGTTTTTTTAAATATTTTAATTAGCTTTCTTAAAATTTCACTAAATTTATCTCAGAAGTATATTTCATTGTAACCTAGGTTTTTCAATTGATAACATGAATAAAAAGATCACTGTTTTGTAAAACTGAAAAATAAATATCTGATTTTTTTTTTTTTTTCTTTTTTGGAAGATATTTTTATATAATAGTTTAAATAAAATCAATGGAATTTCTAATTATTCTTAAAAATACTGTTTATCCTACCTTTTAAATTAGTTTTTAAAATATCCAGTTAAATCGACTTCAAACCGCTGGTCTATGTGAAATGTAGATTTTCAGTCCATTCACTGCAAAGATAGCACACAGATCTGTCTACAGCGAATATGCCAGGAAGGTTCCGAATGATTTGTCGCCCAATCTAATAATAGATAAACCCTAACATATATCCTCTTGATCTTTTCTGGTGGCTGTGGTGGAGGAAGAGTAATAGGAACTTTAGAATCACCGTTACTGTCTCTTTGAAGAGCATTATCATGACAAAAAACAATGGTGCAGGCTCTGTCAGGCGTAGCCGCCTTCTGATGCTTCAGCACATTCCCATTTTTTAGGCTATTGTGTAAAAGAAGAACGGCGGGGAGAGTTGTGCAACTCTAGTGGCAACAAGAAAGGCAACATCATTCATGTTGATGCCAGAATTGGATTCCAAAAGGATCGATGCGGTGACTTAGCATTTACACCTCAAACGTTTGTACACGAGGACCTTGTCAGTTGGAGTCCAGCTCCTAAAAGAAATAGTCCATGAGCCACGGCACTGCATCTATGAATTTGTGAAGATGATTAGTCGTACTTTGCTTGGTCAGTAAAGTACATAAATTGAAAAAACTTGATTTACTATTTCATCCAAGGTTGTTCCATTAAGCTAACAGTTGGCTTGCTCATGTTGTATCGCGGCTAAATCCATGTCACATCTCTTAAGCTGTGACATCCTCCTTGTAGTGAATTGATGAGTGTCCCCATTTCCATGAAAAGGTGAACGTAGTGATTTGTACCATAGATTAATAAGACAGAGGCTTGGCATTGTGTCTCATCTTTTTCCCCGGAGCTCTGCTTGGAATATTTCAACTCCAAACATAATATATTATTGAGTGAATTAGCAACAGTTGTGCATCTGCTAAAGAATGCCTTATGTTCTGAGGATACAGCAACTATATCCCCTTGTGGTAAGCAAGCGATGTTATTCATTTATCGAAATCATTTGGCAGAATTTTCCAAATTCCCCAGTAGATATCTACTTTTAGGGTCCTTATAAGCAATTAATTGTCATCTGTTATTATCTGACCTGCAGTAGATAAGTTCTCATAATGTTTTCGTTCCAAATTTGGCTAAATTTGCACTTATTTATGATAGTAAATGTGACTTTTTTTTACTTCTTATACCAATAATGGACTACAACTTAGCCTTAATGAAGAAACACTGCCACCTGCAGGTGGGAGATGGTAATCTCTTAAACCTAATGTTTTTGACTAAAAATTGCAATAAACTTAGAATTATGGTTAAGCATGAAATAATGAGGTTTTTTTTTGTTTTTTTTTACATAATTTTTACGATTGCTGAGTCACTATTACCTGGAGGAACTTGTTTTTACACCAGCTCACAAGGCAGTGCATATTTCCTTATCATCCTATTGCAGGATGCAGTAGAGAGATGATAATTTTCCATTGCTGACTAAGCACTGAGGATGAAGGACTGGCTATGTGAGAGAAAACCTCATGTATACGGCTGACCAAGTGAGACAGACATATCTGCTGGATTGTAGGAGGTTATTATTCCCTTCTACTCTACTCCTTGAATGACTCTGTTCCTTTTTCATTGAGTGTTAAGAAGGTCGAAGTCAGGTGATGCCCCTCAAGTCGAGTAACTGCTGTTATTCATTACTTGGTCCCTCAGAGTTTGAATTACTTTTTAGAGGCCTGAAACCTATTACAGCACATTAATTCCTCTATTATGGGGGGACATGATGGCAGTGACCTATATGATGAGCAGGTCATTCCAAGCGACATTTGAGCTTCCTGTGACTTCTCGTCCAGATGAACAGTACTGACTTTTTCTCTGGAAAGTGGGCTGGGAGGAAAAGTACATTGACTTCTGTGGTATATGTGGCATCAATGAGGAGTGTGGTGACCATTAGTGAGTCCTCACTCAGCCCCCAGTACAACCATTAGACCCAATGCAGAGGGCCTAAAGGTATGGGTCAGTGTTTTTTTGTCGATGGCTCTCAGCCAGAGGCTCCTGTTACTGATGCTGAGTGCACTATGTTGCTGTAGCAGAGATTGGATTCTGGAAAATGGGTGTTGGGGATTAGTTGGAGAATTAACTCTTTCATGCATTGTGTTCACCACAGTGGACAGTTTTTTTTTTTTTTGTACATACGTCCATGTTGACAAAACATGGACGCATCCATGGACTCAGCTGTTCCAACAGTAACACCGACTGAACAACCAGTGGAAGTGCAAAATCAACATCTCCAAGATAATCCGGCTTATTGTCAGACCAAAATGCTAATTCCTCACGAGTGAAATTCTTACCCAACAGATTAAACATAGCAACAGCATAATTTAACAACCTTGTACTAACATAATTAATAAAATGGACTTGATGTTGAGAGGACACGTGTAAACTGAGCATTAGGGTACCAATTTTTTTCTTGAACTTACTTCAACAACTGTTAGGCTGTTGAGGTCTGGACTTGCCCACATCTGTGGGATGTAGTGAGTACTAAGCTGAGGATTTGTGAGTAAACGATACATCCTGGATGCCCTGAAAATGCTTAGGAAGTGAAAAAAGCTGGGGAAGGAAGCCTCAACATCAGTACAAAAGAAAACATTTATTTAGAAACCTGGAACCTCAAAAAACAGATGGAACTACAGAAGTCTGTTTTGTGTTCATTTCTCTCATTGTTATTATGTTTGGCTGAAATCATTTCTTTGTCTTTCTTTGTATTTGTTTAGAGCCAATTGCATTGTTTTTTGTTTTTTGTTTTCCATGCACTATATTGTTTTTTGTCAGCAGTGGTCCATCAAACTCATGGATCCAAATTTTTCACTGATTTTGCGCCTTCTTATTTTATAGTCACGTACTCTGAACTCAGTGGAGGAAGTGTTAGATATAAAGGTTGTGCTTTAAATATTGTTGTGGATAATTTCATCAGCTTCAGAATGAGTCACGGTAGTGCTTTATTCACCATTTCTGTATGTTTTCTAGTAACCCATATAAAATGAGGGCACCTCTTCAAGAAAACTACCTTTCACTTCTGTTACACGTAGACAGTGGGTTGATTGTTCTCTTGAGTCATTTGGGCTTACAAATGGTTTTGTAACTCGATTAATAAATGTCGATGACTTTTTTTTTTCTTTTTTTACAAAATCTTCTTTAGATTGAAACATGATGTGTTGCGTTTTGAGATTTATTTTGTTTTTCTTAGTTCATATTATCAGATTAGAAATGTTTGATTGTCTGTCTGATTGTACAGGCCTGGTAGTAAAAGTGAAGCTAAACTAAACTTTCCAAAGAATTTGATCATTTAATCAGGATTTGACAAGGCATTATTGCCATTTTCACAGTTTGCTTGGACAGACTGTTCTTCTTAGTAAATGGAATTGTGATTTGAGAAATGCTTTTTGTTCTTATACAGATGATCTTGTTCTGATGTAACACATTCACATTCGGTAAATGTGAATGTGAAAAAAAGACATTTTTAAGTGGCCAAAACTCTTTTCACAGTCCTGAATTTAACATAAGTTTTATACACGTTTTACAACTAATTTGGCATGTGAAAAACCATTTATCATCTAAGCAGTATCATAGTTCATATATGAAAGTGGTGGCAGTAAATTAAAATAGAGAAGCAATTTCCAGACATGCAGTTCAGCTGTCCATCGACACACATATGAAGGCCTGGAAGCATGTGTGCAAGTCGCAAAGTACCAAAAAAAAACCCAAAAAAAACAAACATCTTCCAAACACACATTCATATGCGGTGTCCAGGCTGCTGGAGCAGATCTGAGTATCAGCCGCCCAGCTCTGACAGCTTATCCCAGGCCACAGCGCTAGGGACAAGGGGGGGCGAGGATTAACCTCCATGTTTAATAGAAAAAGGAGGAGGTGGTTGGGCGAGAGAAAGAGAGAGAAAGAGAGAGAGAGAGATGGAGGGATTTAGAAGCAGTGGTGCTATTACAGGCCGTTTACAGTGAAGTGAAGGATAGCCAGTTAATCCTGTTTACTTTCTATAGACGCTGAGGTTTCCACACATGTATTTGCGCGTACACCGTGCTGCGTGTTGCTTTTGGACCGTTGCTTTCAGACACCAGACGGGTTTTCACTTCAGAGAAACGGAGGGCAGACGAGGAATTGATTGAGTGAAGTCATGAAAAGATACAATAGACTGAACCACTTAATTCTTAAAGTGACCAGTGGGAATACAAACCCTTGAGATGCAGGCTGGCTTTCACATTTCTCATTGGGGGATCATGAGATTTGGACTTCGGAGGAAGTATTGCCTTTTGAAAAGTCAGTTGTTACCAGAGCCGATAAACCTCCTTATGCTTCTTCTGCTTCAGTGTTGCAATGTTTACTTGAAATATAATTATACCTTGAAGTAATTTGCTCAGATTTGTTCTCATAACTGGGGGATTTGTAGCTCATGTGCTCACTCAGGCAGATAACCGGAAATGTTAGTGAAAAGGTCAGTGGTTTAAGAAGCACCTGAGACCTCAGTTCAGTCGCTGTTGATGAGCGCACAAACACACCAACTCCGAGGAGACAAACACCCCATTCCGAGCAGAGAGGACAGGAAAGATAATTTATTTATTAACCAATTACTGCATCAAAGTATTTTTCGCTCAGCCATGCCGTCTTTGTTCTGTACGGGCTTTCTCGAAGCTTTTCTCATACACCTGCCAAACTAACTGCTTTTCGGCACAATCATTCTCGTGAAACGATTGTCTCTGCCGGGAATGAGCTTAAATCTGTTTCGCCTCGCTATCATTTGGTTGCTCAGAGTTCCTCTAATCAGAATGGATACATTTTAGAGCTCACTCTATTATTTAGACTATTAATGGCCATTGTTCCCGATCTGATGGCAGAGAGGGATGACTGAGGCCCCGCAAGATGGCAGCTCATATTTTAACTTATTAAAATCGGAGACGGCGCCGAGAACGAAAACAAAGGCCTGCTCCAAATGAAGCGACTTCTACAAGGTTAAAGCATGCACAGATCTTGCACTTGTCAACAATAATTAAAGGAGAAGGCATTCCGAAGTTTATGAAGGATTCTGGGTGGAACTGGACTAGAATCACTGAATGCCTTATTGCATTAATTAAAAGTTAGACAAGTAGAGAGCAGAAATAATCAGGAAAAAAAGGTGATCGGTGTTTCTCAGTCTTAAAATGCACAAAGATTGAGGTTTTCTGTGTTGCTTGTTTTAATCTTGAAGAATAAAGTTTCATTTTCCGTGGAGTATATTTGTCTTTAAAGACAATGTGCATTTGAAAAACGAAATATATTTGGCCATAGAGCTGTGTCCAAAGAAATTATGGACAATATCATTTGTTTTGATAACTGAATAAAAAAAGTGTGTTTTTTTGTAAATTTTCACATTTTAAAACTAACTGAAACTGGAAATGGTCTGTGGGATACAATGCTAGATTGGTGGATATTTCCTGTCTCGTTTCCATTCTTTCAATTATAGAGGTTCTGTGTTATGACACTAAAGTTGCATTGGTTGAAACTGCCGGCTGTTTCAATGCGCTCCATCAGCTTCAATCTGTCAATCCGCTCCAAGTCTGCCAAAAGTGATGTAAACTGTTGGATTTTGTGACAGGCTGTCGTTTATAAAATGGCATAAAGATGATATATTCCTGTGCTCCTTCGGGCATCTTTTTATTTTTTTTTAATTATTATTATTTTTTTAATTATCTCAGCATACTCACAATGTTCCTGTGCTTCCAGAAATTGTTAGTCTGCAGAAGCTGGGATAGACGTAACAACAATCTCTTGAAAAAGTAAGATGTTGAGACTTGTTTCTTAGAAAAACACCCATATAACAATGATTTCTGCCATTCCTTTAAAGGTTACCTGGGGTCCTGGCTTCCTGAAGAAACTAAACTGTTTTAGGGGAACTATTTGGCTTTTCAACAGTATTTATTGCCCAGAAGCATTCCGATAAGAAGTGTATGAAAAAAAAAAAATCTCATTTGTGTTGAGATTTATTAGATTGAAAATTCAGATGTATACAGTATGAAGAAAATGTAAAATGTCCATGTCTCAGTAAAATCAGAGAAAACTTTGAATACAACCAATAACCACCACACTCTTCTGTTTTGAAAAGAATGAATGGAGCTTCCAAGAATGAATCTATTTTTCTTTTAAATTCTGAGTAGTCTGTTATAGATTTCTGCGATATCAAGTGTGAAACAGGTTCTTCGAACGTGCTTTGGAAATATGAGCTTTGAATAAGGTAGATTTTGTTTGGATCATTTCTTTTAATACGACTACATGTTTTGAATTAGTGCGCTGCTATCAAATTGGTGTTGACTTAATTTCCCTCTTCTGGCAGAACCTGCAACACTTCCATTTAAAATGTAATCTTTAAAGAGCCGAGGCATTATGGAATACTAATAAAATTCCCAGGCCTCTGGTAGAGAAGCATCGCAGATGTAACCTACTCTTTTTAATATCAGATTTTTTTCCCCTCTGAATAAATGTGCTCAAATTAAATATTGTATTTTGCAAGGTGTGATTTTTCTCATGAACTATAATAGTTTTTTTCTGTTCTTTTTCTCTTTTTTAATGTAGTGCTGCCATTAAGCTGTAGTTTTCTGCACTTGAGTATAGCAATACCCCTCTGTGTGATGCCTGATGCGGACATTGTGATGCATGTGGCAAAGATGCAGACAGACCCTGGATTCAAGTTGTCTAGGGTGCATCCCCATTGAGGGTGCATTAACAGGTGCACTGACGTGTAAGACATGTTGATGGAGTATTGAGGAAGAAAGATGTAAGGGGGATGGGATGAGTAACCTAGAGAGGCAGGGAAGGAAACGGAGAGGTTGGTACGGCGGAATGGGTGGGAAAGAAGAGAGGGAAAGTCTCAGCGAGAGGAGATAAGTAGGTTAAACTTCCTGAGCTGAAAATAGCTATCTTTTCCATCAAATGGTATCCAAGCTGCCCATGGGGAACTGGCCATATACAGCAAAACCTCAACACTCTTGCACTAATCTGTAGTCACTATGTTTCACGGTCAAACATTCTGACCAGCAGCAATGTATTATCACGGTTTCCTTTAAGGGTATAACATTTGTGCGGCAGAAAGTAGCCTCGGGGCTTCAGGGTTTGTGTGGGTAATCTGTTTCCATTTATTTACTTTTTTTTGTACCAATTTTTTACATCATCACATTATTCATCGAGTCTCATTTTTGACGTACAATTTATGCATGCCAGTTTTAAATTGCAACCAAAGAACTATGAGGAGTTCTAGGATCATCTCCTAACGTGCTTTGAATACAGTAAAGTGTGGCATCTCAGACATGCGAACGTATTAAAAAAGGGGATCTTTCAAGTGCATATTTAAGCACTTTCTTAAAAAAATACCGATACTCCTTGAATTTTTCTTGTATTTAATGTGTTTGTGTGCTTTTTCATGATAGAACGACTGAAAGTAGCGCAGAATTGTGAAGTGAATAGAAATTAATTCATGGTTTGGATTTTTTTATTTTTTATTTCTTGCTAAATGAAAATCTTAATAGTATAGCGCACCTATGTTTTTTGCCACACTATGTGAGCACTTTGTAGAACCACCCTTCACAGTAGTTTCAAGCCCCAGATTCTCCTTTGGATTGGTGTCTGAGCTTTGACTGGGACCTGTCAACACATTAACATGCTTTGATCCACCTTTTCCACTTTAGCTTGGACTGAATGTTTAGAATTGTTGTTCTACTGGAAGATGAACCTCCCTCACAGTCCTATAAGTACTCCGTGTGCTTGTACTGGGTTTTGTCCCAGTATTTATTTACCCAATCTACTGTGCAAAGCTTTACATTTAGATCAAAAATGTTTATTTTGGTCTCATCTGACCAGAGTATCTTTCGGTGCATGTTTTGTTCGGTCTGAAAGGTTTACTCTGTTTGCAAATGATGAAAAGGACATAATGGATTCTCGTAATGACTTCTTTTAGGCAGTCTTCCATAAAGGTCGGGTTTGTGGAGTGCATGGCTAATAGATATCCCTGTAACAGATTCTCTCACCCGAGCTATTGATCTCTGCAGCTTCTCTAGAGTAACCATGCATCTCTGACACATTTCTACTTTCCTTCCGCAGCCTGTCAGTTTAGGTGGACGACCATGTCTTGGTATGCCATACTTTTCCGTTTTCAAATGTTGAATTAAATTCATGTGGAATATTCAGAGTTTGGGGTTTTCTTTGATAGCCTTGCTTTAAACCTTTCCATAACGTTATCGTTGACCTCTGTGGTTTATTCCTTGGTCTTCATGCTGCCTAAGGTGGATACTGGGTTTATGACATTCAAATATTTTTTATTTGCACAGCAACCTTTTTGTATTTATATTTGCTACTGCTCCTCTCTAATTTATATTCAATTGTTTGCTCAAGTTGGTGTTGCCTAATATGACAAAATGTGGGGGCGGGGGTACCTTTAACGGGAAATAGATACACTCGCTAGGCACTGCATACTTTTCATTCAACATGCGTTGATGGTCTGATCTGTTGGATTTGTAAAAGGCATTTTGACCTTCTTCTCTACATAAAATCAAACACAATTATTCTCTCTTGTTTCTCCCGCTCCCTTTGGCCCTTCCCAATTTCCCGAAGCAGATGCTTTTCATATACCCCCTTTCGTTTCTTTCGTGGTTCTCCTTTCTTGTGAGACGGTTTTGATTATGTTTCACCTCCGTTCTCCCACTTGTGTGTTTTTGTGTGTATGCCGTATTGGTATTCCAACCTATTCCACTTTTCCTCTGGAGAAATTGGCTTCCTTTGATGGGCCAAGGAAAAAAAAAAGAAAAAAAAAAACACTAAAAGGGAAGCTTTGACTTTCTGTTGCTTTTTCTTCTTCTTCCCTACCCCCCTCATTCCTTTCACGTACTTGTCTTTAACTCTTCCTGCTCCATCTCCCAGTGAATTTCTTCACTATTCGTTCTTTTTAGGTGGCATTCTTGGCTCCTTTCTAAAAAAGATAAAGAGGTCACCTTTCTTGCATCAGTCTTGTGAGTTCCACTCATCTTTGGGAAGACAAAGGCACACATTTCCTCACATATTTCCGTTAGTATGTTTTCAATTAAATTCAATGGTAAAGACATCATATGTGTTTTTTTAAGGTCATTGAGGTTAACTGTGCGACTGAAATCTTAAGCCGAACAAATGTAAAGCCTATTTGGATATGAATAGGGTGTATGATTTACATGTAGATTAATTACTTTTTCATCCTTTCGAAGATGCATTGAGAACAAAATTGTGCTGAAGAAATATTTTCTGAATTGCTTAATTGTTCTTAATTTTCAAATTGTAGTAAAGCCTTTAACACAAGCAGAAAAAAAAATATTCAGGTACACAAAAAGGGACACAAAGCTTTTTACAAGATTCTAACATGATGACTGACAGTTAGGAAAAAGTGTGTCTTCATGTGTCAATCATTGTAATCAGCAGTAGATTGAAATCATCAGTGTCCATGTACATGGGCGCAAGACATTTTCTTTGGGGTATGACACATTGGTCAGCATGGTTGCTTGTACTTTTAATAAAGGAACAACTTTTGGAGAAGTGTAATTGCATGTCATTATCCAACTCCATTCATTGTAACACTCTTGTAATTCTAATTAAAGGTAATTGCCTGTAATTTGCAGGAGTCGTTAAAAGGATTAAAACTCAGGGACTGGAAGAGTTAATAGAGTCTGTAAAATCAAAGCAGTAATTTGGAAGCCTGACAAGACTATCTGTCTCTTTGTCTGGCCATTTCAGTTTCAAAAAAACATGCATTTTTGTCCAATTTGTGAGAACAATATTGACTGATTAATGCTCATTTTGTGGACTCACAGCTGCGGAGTCATCCGATAAATTCTGGAGATGATGGGACTCTGAATGTCTGACCTGTAATGAATGAAAAGGAATTGTGAAAGTACAGTCCCCTGTGGTGCTCCTGTCCTGCTGACCGCCTGGTCAAACACAACCCTTCAACCTCACAAATTGTGGCCTGTTTGTCAGGTTTGACAAACACGTGTCCCCTGGAGATTCTATAGTAGTTCATAGTTTTGACAGAATGTGATCAATTAAAACAGGACGGAATCCTCGTAGGACCGCTTGCTTTGTGCAAATGACCCTGGCATTGTGAAAGAAGGTGCATGATGGTATCTCCAAGACCTTCTCGAGGAAGGAAGTCGGGTCAACACGTCTGGAGTCATTTATACATTATAACTTCCAGATGAATGGACTAAATAAATAATCCTTGTGTGGGCAACAAGGGAATTTAGACTCTATTCACCTGGATCAATAAACATCAGCAGAACACGAATCCATGCATCCACCTCTCTGTCCGTCCATCCATCATCTTTACCAATGACTTTTTAAGGTAGTAGAGCAAAATTAATGTGTTGCGTGCTTTGTTCTGCAGAGCAATCAAAGAACAATTATAAGCAATGTATTGTGATTTTTATTGCTACTAGATTTGAGAAAAGGCAACAGCAACAAAACTATCAATCATAAACTGATTCTGTATTATTACAAACTGATGCTGGGAAGCTCAAGCTCCATTTTTTATGCAGTGGTTGCTTGTTTTTTACTGTAAAACAGTTAACTTGGACTGTTTACTCTGATCTGTCGTCTGTTTAAATTTGACGCTCCATCTAGCTGCATTTTGATGAAGTCCATCCATTTTTGGACTTTATCAGACTGATAAAGTCTGATAGAGTGCGACTAACATGCCCTGTAGGACAACATATTATTTTTTTGAGTTTGGACTTTGATCTATTCTTCTAGTTGTTTTTTCTTCCTCGGCTAATTTTTGAATGCCCCCCTTTTAATTTTTATCCCCCTGCTCTGATATCAAAACATTAACATTTGTTGTCATATTTTTGCATATCAAATGATATACCAACCAATGTGTTATTTCGTAGCAAAGAAGAAGAAACCGTCTCTAAATTTGCCTGGAATTTTAATTATGACCATTTTTTTTCTTGAAATAAGATTCCATAAAAATGAGGCATCCTGCCATATTTTCATCACTTTTTCTGTCTTCCTGTGTCTTTGTGTTGTGCAGATGCATCTCACCCAGCTGGAATACTTTTAAGCATTAAACAAATGTATTTGTCTGGTTATTTTTAACATATATTAACATTTTGAGTTTCCATTTTGGGTGCAATCAGAAACTCAATTTTTAATCAATCAAAAGTTTTAAACATTGCATAATGGCAATTTTAAAAATAATTTCAACCTACACTTTTTATGGGCAATACTGCTAACTCCACAGTTGTTTAGGAAATAGTTACTGACATCCTCTGCAGAAAGTGTAAGCAAAATATGCACAAGCATATCCTCTCTGTTTTGAGAGGATAGTGAAGCAAAGTCCATACCAGCGTGTTGGGGACATCAGATGATGTGGAGTGCGACTAACATGCCCTGTAGGACAACATATTATTGGATTTTCACTATCTGTACAGCTCTATTCATTGAAATGATCAAAAGTACATGCTAGAAATACATCACGTTGTGTGTAATGAATCTTTGAGCTCCTTTTTCTGAGTTAATTTACTGAAACAAATTAACCTTCGCATCATATACTAATTCATTGAGATGCACTTGTAAAATGATCCAGGCCTTCATTCTCTGTTGACCAAAGTAGGAAAAACTGACGCGCTAATTATTAACCAGCCTTCTCCTCTGTCCTTGTGTTTCAGGACATGGGTCCTACCAGCATGCCCTCAGTGCCCCTTATGGTGGGCTGTGGAGTGTCCTGCACTGCTCTCCTCATCCTGCTGCTCATCTACGCTGCCTTTTGGAGGTGACTGCATGCACACACATTTAATAGTGTTACATCAATATCTGTATTTTATACATTCCCTGTTCGCACAATTCTAATTTTCTTTTCATGTTTCTGCCATTGCAAATTGTTAAAAAAAAAAAAAAAAAGCCTAATTTGTGTCCATCAGCTATGGCGACAAAAAAAAAAAAAAAAAAAGACATTGAGGCCTAATAAAGAACAAAATAATCCATTTTACAGCAGAGGGGGTTGGTGACTGGCTTTTCCCTCCTTTGATTCCTTTATTTGTTTTTTTGCTAATACTCTTTACAGATGCCAAAATCAATCTGATGACTTAGCTGTCTTGGAAACGAGAAAAAAAAAAAAAAAAATAGATCTATAGAGCTTTGAATGTGACTTTTTAAATCTTTCTAATCTTCTGCTCCTAAGGTACATCCGGTCAGAGAGATCGATCATCTTGGTCAACTTCTGCTTCTCCATCCTGGCCTCCAATTTATTGATTCTGCTCGGACAATCTCAAACACTCAACAAGGTAAAGCACACTTTATATATATAAATGTATATTTTTTTTAACAGACCTTTATCTATGATGGTCACAAATTCAAATATGTCTATTTTAATAGCTCTGAAAACAAAAGAGAAACAGCTTACAGGATTTACAGCTTAATACAGTGGAGGTTTCAAAGCAGCATGCTGATATTTTTGGCAAACCCCTTTCTGAGCTGTCTGACTAAGCAAGCCTTCACCGTGTGGCAGTCAAGATCGATCTAGCTGAAGAACACAGCAAAGCCACCTTCAACATTAAAGAACAAAGAGTGTTCTTGATTAGATTGCCGTTTTCGATTACCTGCTGTTTTGTTCTGTGGAAGTTTCACTTGTTTTCTCCTTATTTGATGCCTTTACTAGTTTCTCTATGGATCTGTGTGTTTTGTAAGGTATCTGTTTTGTTTTTTGGGGGTTTTTTTTCTTGCTTTAAGTTCTTGCTTACTTCTCGCTTTGCTGCAGGGGCTGTGTACTGTGACTGCTGCTTTCCTGCATTTCTTCTTCTTGGCGTCCTTCTGCTGGGTGCTGACTGAGGCATGGCAGTCCTACCTGGCTGTCATTGGCAAAACAAGGTCACGCATCATTCGCAAGCGTTTTCTGTGCCTCGGCTGGGGTAAGTATACACATGCTTGATCCATTCCACATTATATATTTGTCTGAACCTCGTTTATGGTTGCGCTCGACTCCTGATGTCTGCTCGCCATAAAACAAATGTCTATGAAATATGTATGCAGTTGCTCCTGCTGAAGATACAACAAGCTTAGATGCAGGTTGTTTAATGAACTGCTGTGTTCATAGCAGCCTTTTTAAATAGCTAACCTTCAATCTGAAAGACAAAACCTATTTCTGAACATACTTGAATGTTGGTGTGACAGTACAGTTGTACTCAAAGGGTTTTTTTCATTCTCAAACAATTCTGATTGTGTAAATTCCAACAACTTTAGAAACACAACTGATCGAAAGCTTGTCGACTCTTACTTGAAGGTTTGATAACGTATAAGCTGATACCCATTGATTGATAATCTTTCTCACCTGTAAGCTACTTGTCTATAATTAGTGTTGAGAATAAATAATTCTGTGTATTCCTCTGACTCTTTTAACTATTTGGATCCTCATATATGCACACACATAGAGCATACGCCAAGAACCTAAATGGAAAAATACTAATATCTCCAATATTAGTACGCGTGAATAAAAAGTGAGTGGGACTAGTAATGTTTTACAAGCGTTGGTGTGATGGTTTTGGACTGAGAGTGATAGGGAGAAGCAAAAACTTTACTGAAGGAACAGCAGGAGGTAGTTGACCTTATAAAACAAAGGATAGGATTGACAAGAAGAGGAGCTCACACAGGACACTTTTCACCCGAGATCTTCCACTGGTTGCTTGTCGCCAAAGTGTTTCTTGACCAAATTGAAATGCATCACATTGTTGGTGATCCCATGATGCCTGGAGCAGCAACAAATTTGATTTCAGGACTTTTGAAGTCTATAATTGGGGACAATGATGTATTTCTGATACCATGGAGTTGTTAAAATCGTTTACTTTATTCCACTTCACAAACTCTATAGAATAGAACATTATAGAACAACACAAACTAATTCATTGTGTATTTACATATCGTCAGTACTTCAAGGAGCCACATTTCATTCAATGCTTTTTGATGGATATGTCTCCATCAGCTGCTCATCTTCCCATTCTGCCTTGGAGAGTTAAAGTAAAATTAAGAAAATCTGTGTACATACTTTTTGCTTGGAATTTTATTTTACCAATCAGACACATAAATGTGTTGTAATCTAAGCCATTGCATTGTAGCTTTGGCTGTATTTTGCTGCACCCATAAACTCTCACTAGTTTTCCCTGACCATGCTAAAACTAAAAAAAATAAATAAATTGAGCATTAGTGTTCAATCACATCTTGCATTTTAAGCCAAACATGTGAAACTTGGTTTCATCTGACTAAAGTCTTTTTCACTACTGTATGTTGGCCACTCACAAATACGTTATGTTTTTTAAAACTTTAATATGGGGAAAATATGAAGACCTCCAAAGGCCATCCAGCCATCCATTCATAACTATGATTAGAATTACAATTAATTCTAATGTGAACAGATGAACCTATCTGTTCATATTTTTGTTGTTTACCAACCAGGCTTAATTTTTCCTAAGATTTGGACATTGACATTCTTGAAGGGGCACACATTTTTAGAGGTAGGCTGAAATAGCAATGAGAATAAATGTGTATTTTTTTCTGTTTGAGTTTCAGTAGTTGGAGTTGCTGCTTGATAGAGCCAGTCTATTTCAAAAAGCTAAATTAGTGTCCATTATTCCAGAATATACTCGACTGTACTTTCACTACGGACTTCTGTAAATAACAAAACTTTCTCTTGTTACTTTTAGTGGACTTCTATCCTGCCCTAGTGTCCCACTGCAAATAATTACAGTTTTCTGAATTGGGTGCTGATTGAAGCTGTGTTATGTGAGGTACATTAGTAATGGAGGGCAGCAAGACCGGCTTGTTTCAGAATGGAAATGTAACCACTTATTATCTTGCAGTGTTGAAATTGTTGCCCATATTATGCTTTTTATTCCCTGCATTCTCATTATACACTAGTCGTCGGCTCTATAAGCAATTATTTACTGCTTTATGTCCCAAAAGCCATATTTACACTTCCTAATGCATTTTCCTTATTCACACACGCCAAGAAAGGACAGGCTGCTCACCGAGAGAGCACAGTGCCGCTATTCATCCGTATGTCACCTTTTCCATTCACCTTCCATGTTACTCCATTATGCCGTCTCCTCAGTGTTGTACAACCAGGTGCAACATGGACGGAGAATGTTCGGTGTATAATCAAAAGGTATGATAACATCTGCACAACACGGGGAGATGCTTCAAGATAGGCCTGGAAATTACAACACTGCACCATCCCTACACACACCCACACGGACACAATCTGCTCATTTCACTCAGTATTGATCCCAGCAGTCTAATCTGCCAAGTCACTGATGCCCTTACCTGATAGAGGCAGAGAATGTATAGACTGCTCTACAGTCGCAGATGGGGAGATACTGACACAGAGAGAGGGGAGTGTGTTTGTGCTGGTGGCTGCGGCACGTTCCTCCCAGACGCACATGACACGCATGAAACAGTTGGGTAGAGCGGAGAGTATCAAATGTTTTATCCTTCTTCCGTCCGTTTTGCAATTTTCTCAGCAAATTATGCGATTGAAATCTGTTGCCAAGGAGAAAGGAGATTTTTAGGGCGTAACTGGATTTGGCTCGGAGCCAGATACGTATATGCATAGGTGTGTGTGTGTGTTTGTGTGTTCACCGCATTATACAAGTAAACGCCAGATTGATGCTGTTGACTAACTGAGACTCGGTGCAGGCTGCTTGGTGGACATGCTTGGCTCTCAACCATCTTATTTGTTAAAGTTAATGTGACTTTTTCTAATTGCTTTTCATTACCAGCCATAATCACAGCTTTGTTAATTACGAGAATATTTCAGAGCCAAACCCATTACGGGCGCCGCGATGTTCCTTCTTTTGCACGCAGACGATCTGCAACAGTCACGCTTACTTTTCATTTACAGAGAGACAGACAGATTCAGCTGCACGATATATGGCATGTTGCTTTTTTGTCAGATATTCCCCGAGTTTTCGCCTGTGCACACCAGACAAAATTTTATTTGAAAGCACTTTTTTGAAAATACATAGAATTTTATTTTTCAAAGTGATAAAATGTTGAAAAAGTTCAAATGGCATGCGTGTAGACACATTGCCATGACTATTAATGTTTTTAAGGGAGCATATGCACAACACAAAATCAAATCGGTCTCAGTCACCCGTTCACGTGTTACATGCTGTTGCAAAGCAAGCTTTGCATTTAGTCGAGTAGAGTCAGAGTCTCCCTGTTGTCTTGTGCCAATGTGTCCCATCACCATCCAAGCTTCCTTTCATCCTTTGTCTCAGCCGTTTGATCTTTTTCTCTCTGCGTGTGTTTGTCTGCAGGTCTTCCAGCCCTTGTTGTTGCAGTGTCGGTGGGTTTCACCAGAGCAAGAGGTTATGGCACCGCCAGCTAGTAAGTATTCTGCCCAGACTCCCTGCTTGCTCTTGCGCTCTAATCACCACTCAATTTGGATGCGTTCGCTTAATAGCAGCTTCTTCCTCTCACCAGCTCTCAAATGGGCCTGAGGTGTAGTGGCATTCGCTGGTCTTACTGCCAGATTTCCATTGGTTTCTCTGTATGTTTACAAGCAGAAGGCTCTTAAAGAATACCATGCAGAGGTGATTATCAGATCTGGATTGTTACCAATGTCTGTTTTTTTTTTAAATGATTTAATAAGATATTTATTGCCTCACCAAAGGTGCCAGTTTCCCGTAATTTCTCAGTGTGTTGTATATCGGTACCTTTTAAAAATGTGGTAATATAAACACTGAACTGGATGAAATTTACAAGATTCTTATTTAATAAGCTCAACATGATGCTCTCAACACAATTAAAAGGAGGTATCATCAAGGCACTTGATCACTTTCGGAAATTACAGTTCAAGCTTTAAGTATCTCTCTGTGGCTTGCGGTATTTATGACTACATTATCAGGTTTTACGAGAGAAAGCATCCCCAAGTGTTTTTGGAAGACTCCAAGCCCTCTCACACAGACTGGAATTATACTTAAAACGTAGTTTATGCATTAAAAGGAGCCAAAATGTGTGTGTTTATTATAGCTTAGATGCAATATAAAAATGTAAGTGTGTGCAAATTATCCACCTCCTCTCTCCACCACCTGCGTGACTGCTACTTTTTAAAGGGGCTGTTACTTTTTTTCTCTCTCTTTTAAAGTGGAGCTCTGCTTTGCAGTTAGTAATGATCCTACCTGGAGTAGCCAGCCAGTTTTCAAACTTAACTTTCTAAATAGTTTGTGATGGAAATATTTTCAAACAGCTGATTTTTTTGTTGTTTTTCTTGTTGTTTTAGTGAGGGAATACTGTAAAATAGTGGCCTTTTAATAGGTAGCTGAGTAGTTGTACACAACACAAGGTAGAGATGGGGGAGTGCCCCATACAGTCAGTGACTCCAGTAATTTTTGTGGCATTTTATTAAAAGACCTCTCAACCACAGGAAAAAGTCATATAGACAATTTTACTGGGCTGAAAGAGTAACTTTTTTTTTTTTAACTTTAGTAATGGTAAATAATGGCAGTCACTCTCTCTCTTAAGAAATTTGTTTTTTGAAAAAAGTTACAAAAGTCACAGTGGCTCATTTGAACAAGATTTTTATCAATCTTTAAGATGGCATCATGTTTTATTGTTAAATGCTTAAGTAAAAGCAGTGGTTATGTATAACCCAGATCGTGCTGGTTCATGTTTCAGAACAACAACCTCCTCCAGGCAATGCAATGTTCTGATAAAAAAGCAAAAATAGATTTTACAGTCATAGGCTCTTAAGATGAATTTTGAATGATTGCATGCATAAATGTAGTGGGCTCTCTTCCTTCATAAGTATTTGACTGTTTTGTTTTTTATTTTTTATTTTTTGTTAGTGATTCTAAGTCAACAGAAGGTACATTTTTACCAGGTAATCCTGAAGAGCATTTTGAATACACAAACTTGTGGGATTAATCATGGCATTTCTTTCTTTCAACTAAATCTTTGCCTTTTGCATAAGATTATTTATCAGACACCTGGAAGTAAGAGGCTCCTGTTTCGATTTTTCAAATCCTTAATTGAAATCTCGATATCCAGGCAGGCATGAAAATACAACTGCTAATATTGGTTAGCATGGAGACTAAGCACAAGCTGGCAGGGAGTCATTGCTAACTAAGGAGTCACTGAAATTGATTTTACCAATCTGTCTGTTGCTGGGCATCAGGAGATCTTCATTAAAAAGAAACCAACCTCAAGTAAAAAAAGAAAGAAAAAAAAAGAAGCAATTTCATTTTGCGATAAAAATTTTAAAAAGGCCAAAAAATTCTCCACTACTTGGACACCTTCACCAAATAAATTTGAGTTAAGTTTATTTTTTTACCTAAAGTTTCATCAGCTCTCGCACTGAAGTGAAAGGTGAGCCCTCAATCTGTTCTGTGCTTCTGTTTTCTTCCAGTTGCTGGTTGTCTTTGGAGGGCGGCCTGCTTTATGCCTTCGTTGGTCCTGCTGCTGTCATTGTACTGGTGAGTCCGCCCACCATTGCATGGTTTAGCCAACCTGGCGCCCTAGACGGTGGTCCTTGATTGTTATGCTCCCTCCACACATTATCCGAATATTACAGACCTTAAAAGTTTGTTGACAATGTTCAGTTGGCTGCTTGAGATAACGTTTCCTACATATATTAAATATGTCAATTATGCTACTTTTACCGTATTAAACGTACACATTCAGTAATTTTGAATTGACTAATGAAAAAAAAAAAAAAGAGATAGAATATTTGCTAATGTTGGATTCGTCCGGATATTGGAACATGTGTGGAGTCTATGATTTAAGCCAATTACAGTAGTAATTTAGACTTCTACTATTGTGATCACAATAGGAAAATTCTCGATAACCAGGCTTGTTGTCAGGGAATGAATATTTTGGTATGTGTTTTTAGGTGAAGTGATGATTAGAAACTTTGGGTAATGTTTGTGATGATTTCATTTTTACATTTTTGCCACTCACAAACTCTCAAAAAAAAAGGCATTCAATCTGCGGCTTTAATCCTAAAATGGGAGTCAGGACTTCGGAAAGAAAAGATGTAACATACATCTACAGAATTCGCACCCACATGAAATTTATTCATTTTTAATTTTTTATGTTTGCCTAAATGTAGTTACATGCAAACATACATATTGTTACACACCTTGCCTAATCTTTGTCATTCTACTTCAGATAAAGTACACTTAGTAGAAATATTTATAACCAGTTTACTAATATTCTTTTCACTTATAATTAGTAACAAATTGTAATAATATAATAATTATGGCATCTTGCATCTTGGCCTGAACATAGCTCTGCCGTAGCTAATAAACATGTCACAAGGATGTTACACCTCAGTACTGAGATGTCTTTCCTGCCTGTTCCTTCTCTGTGTTGGGAAAGCTGCAGCTGAGGATTTGGAGAGCCTTTGCATGATGACAATATCAATATCCATATCTCTTCTCCTCGGCCTCTTCCACAGTAAACTGTGCAGAGCAAGCTCAGGGCTAAGTCAACTAAATAATGAGAAACATTGTTTTTGTTTTTTTATATTTTTATTCTTTCACTGTTTGCTGTTTCAGAGGATAATTAAAAACAGGGGAGTTAGGAGCTGCCTTTTTAAAATAATATTGATTTTACATTACTTATATATTTTTTTTATTCTTTTGAAGGCTTGCACCAGTACCCTCTTCAACAAGTGTTGCCCCTGGTGACAGCCTATATATGTCCATGCTAATAGCTGGATTCCTATCATTTATTATTCGAGCATGTCATAATAATGCAACAATATAGGACGATGGGTAAAAGAAAGATGCATAAAGCAACAAAATACAACATGTTAACATTTTGAATGCATATTATAAAATTAGACCACTTTTATATCTGACACAATCAAAATCACTCAGGTCCAAATGCACCTGCAAAACAAAACGCATAAATTGCAATTGTCTTACATTGTCTTCTTCAGTGAACACCCCCACTTCACACAAAGTCCCCTTAATGACTTTGTTAAAATAAACATGTTTAATATACTCCCTTAAGTTAGTAACATTTACCACAGTTCCAACAAAATAGTTTCTCATCCTCATTGTTCGAATATGCATCATCATTAAATGTACTCAACATAAGGCTCATATTGATTTTGACAGGAATCTTAACTCTTATATATATATATTTTTAAATATGTGCTTCTTGTAAAACTAGCAGTGCGGTAAGGAGCATACATAAAATAAAGTTTGGCAATACTGACCTTAAATGCTAAAAGAAAAAAAAACCTCAAACTTCTGATTTGCCCCATCCCTCAAAAGCTGATGGCATTAACGAGTATGCATGCCGACCTCAGTTGCTCTTCGGCCGTCACTTTAGAAGCACACATGTCAAAATGATGAGCAGAGACCCTTGAACTCCGAGTTTAAAATGTCAACCCAGGAAAAAAAAAAACAGTGTAAGCAGACAAGAGCTTTTGGCTATATATTAATTTCTACACTGAATTATAGCCGTATTCTTGCCCTTAAACTCTCCCTGTAATGCGTGCTTTCAGAGCATGAGTCACCAAACCAAATGCATCTAGGGCTGAAGCCTGCACTTGACCATAAATTCAGAAGGAACATGGTGGGGCACAAATATAGCTCCGTGTGTGTTGTTTTTACCAAGTTCAGTGGCTGGACATTTTTATGCACAACTACCTAAACTCAGCTCTACAGTAAAATGTAGTGCCATAATTGCATCTCAGTGGGGTCTTAATTGTCTGTTTTTGTATGGAGCTGTGATAATCCGTGCTTAATGAATCTCAGGGTGGAGATTTCTACCATTAGGTTTAATAAGTCTGGATAGAGTGCGCTACATCTTAGGTTGCTAATTGCTGCCACTGTTGGGTGGCTGTTGATACTGTTGGGTGGCATTGGATCTGTCACTCTTGCTGTCGTGCGCATGTCAGGAAATGAACTACGGATTGGACACATTCACAGATGTGCAGATGGGATATGGATGCTTGTATCTAAATTTCTGACGAGGGCTTGCCGGGGCTTTTTCGAGGAGTTAACGGATTTTATTACTGTTAATATTCATTGCTTGGCAACTATTATGTTCAATTTCACCATTTTTAGTTAAGGACAAGTTTGGAGTCTGTCCCTTCTTTCTTCCACTGTCCACCCTCCATTTCTTCCTTCTTTCGTCCTTGCCTCCCTTCCTCGTCTTGTTCACCTATCAGTCTTTTCGGGACGTTGCAGTATTTCCTTGAGATTTTTGTGGCCTACAATTACTGATCTTGCTGCATTTATTTCAAAAAGCTGTGGTTAAAGTTGCACACTTATTTAAGCTTTATTTTTGCAATTGTGGTTTTACAAGAAAGTTGAAATATCTACCTTCTTGAAATAGGTTCCTATCAAAGTTTTTGTGCCTGATGAATTATGTATGTTAAAAGTTATTTTATTTAAGGAAGGGCAAGTTGTGTGAGCATTAGGGCTGCCCATTTATTGCAATCCAGATGGCATGAAGGAAATTTATAAAGCTACACTTGCGCTTTGTTAAATATCAGTATCAACCTGTTGTGTGCCGTCTGCCTTCCACTTCGCCACCTTTCGCTCCAACCCACCCACCAGGGAGCAGTTCAGGGAGGAAGTTAAATATAAAGACTCACTCGATGCATCAGGCCAGGCAATTTAAAACCCGGACCTTTTCATTCAATCAATAAAATTATCCCTGGATGCCCTGGAAAATGCCCTACAAGTGGACATGTGAGAAGACGGTTAGATTTGTGGAAAAGTTGAAGTGACTAGTGAAAACTGCAAATCTGCGCAAAGATTGTGGATAAGTGAATTTGTGTTAATAGTTACAATAATCATCTTCCCTTCCTTCCTTCCTTTTTCCCTCCCTTTCTTGTTTCGTCCTGGGAGGCAATCCTTTGAACAGAACAACCTTTAGAGATGGCAGGTTTTTTGGTCAGTTAAGTGACAACAAACCAAACGTAGAAATATATTGCGAATAAGTGATTCACATGATTTTAACGGCCCTATTAGCAGTTGTTGTTCTTAATACTTACTTCAAGTAAAGTTATTTTTTTTATCACACATTTAAGCAACAAGGCAGTTCAAAGTGTTTTATATCTAAGCCTGATATTCCCAACATATTCAAAACGAACAAAACCTTTCAAATAAGATTTGAAAGGTCTTCAAGAAGGAAGAAATGAAGAACAGCTCCTTTCTTTTTGAGGCCCTTACAATGCATTTTAAGATTTAATTTTTCACTTCTTGGCCCATTGTTTTCAGCTTTCCTCCTCCACTGCTGCCCCCACAATGTCGAAGCATGCTCCAAATCGCAGCTGCGGCATGGCGCCCAGCCCCCTGGTATTGTCGCCGGTGCCTCCGCTCTAACAAACAGCTGTAATGAGAGTGGGACTTCAGGCACAGAAACACAGAGACCTTCCCGCCGGACTCTTCTCTAATTAATGAACCTGGCCTTGAGCAAATAGCAGAACAGGATGATGCTGACTCACAGAGCTGGTGCCAGACATGACCGGCATGACAATATTCGTTCCTTCAATCTGGTGCTCCAGAGCTCATTGTCAACCGTGGCACGATGAGTGCAGAGGAGACCATGGAGAGGAGAATTTTTCAGCAGACAGATAAATCCCCTGAAATATGTCACAAAGTGAGAGTAACAGCTAGAATGTACTCTTCCTCAAAAAAAGTACTGGCAGACCTTAAACTTCTCAACATTATACAGCATTACAGCCAAAAACGTCAATTTACTTCATTGGGATTTTATGTGATACTAAAGGAAGGAAAAGACTTTAGGGTTTGCAACGTTTTGTTTTTTTTTTCCTTAAGAAAATCTTTGCATAGCACATTTCAGCAGCAAGGCATTTTGGTATACAATAAGAGTCTTGGGTGAGCTAGACCCCTTCAAAGAGCAAATAGACAAGGTAGTGCTTAAGCTATGTAAAGCCCCACAGGGTATGGTGCTTCAGTTGCCGTGACATTTTCTCTGCTAAAACTATGAACTACCTACTGCTTTCACCACAGTTCATTTAGCCTGCCGTCAAAAACTCCCAAGGCTTGGCAGACAACATTGTGGCACAGGAGCATCTTCAGATCCAGTCCATAAAAATAAAAAATTTCAAAAATCTTGGTCATACATCCTTTGTCTTCTTAAGTTACTTGCAGGATTTTAGAGATTCACATTAAGTTGGCATGAGAAGGGCATGCTTGTGGCATACATTGGTGATTGGCCATTCTCCAAAACATTTGCCCCCATGGAACTATTATATACATGTCGATACAGCTGAAGGTATCAGCATTCTGCAAGAACAACTTCCAAATCATCCAGTTTGAGTGACATGTGATACGAGTGACACTTGGCAAGTTACAAAAAATTGACGTCCACGATGAGGCGCCATGACAACATGCAACACCAGCACTGTGGTACAAATGATGCTGTTGTCCGCACACTCACTTCTAACCCAAAGTGCCAACTATAAGCCTAACTTTACTCACCATAGATTTAGGTACTAAAAATCTATCCATAGGCTTTATGAAGGTGGTTAAAGGGTAAGTTGCTTTTTCTGGTTTATTTTTTGTCCCCTCATACAGCAAACCCCCTCAATAACTCTGGCGCCCTCTAGGGGAGGCATGACCCACATTTTGAAAAGTCCAGGCGTATGGCATACTTGCTCAGCCTATTTTACTCTTGAGACTAACTGTTCCTTTAGTGGTGCTCTCCACAAATCTGGCCCAGGCGGAAGATTGGCCAGGAGAAAGCCATTGTTAAAGAAGATCAGTTAGAGGCCCAGTTTCCCAGAATCCATTACTAAGATGAAGAGAACATGTGGAAGTGCTAATAAAAGCACTTTCTTCCACATTAGACAAAAAAGGAACATTTCTGGCGTATGTGCAAATAAAAGAAAAGAAAAAAAAACTGACAGTGGAGTGGAAATTAGCTTGAAACATGGACCACCATAGCTTGGGAAACCATCCCACAGCTATGGAAAATAGCAGAAAAAAAAAAACAATTACTCCTTGCCTCACAGCAAATCTGGAAATGCAACAGATTTGCCTCACAGCAGGCCCACTCCAAATAGAATGAACCCAGTTAGACAACATAATGGCATAAATTAATAACTACAAAAGCACACACTACATTTTCCACATATTTATTTACTAAAAAAAAAAAAAAAAACATGCATCATTTTCTTTCCATGAGAAGTATGGAAAGTTACTTTCAGTTGGTCTATCACATGAAATCTAGTTAAAATGCATCGAAGTTCATAGTTGTGACATGAACTTCAATGCAATGCAAAATGCTGTATCTGCTGAGCTCTGAAGATTTCCGTAGTATCATGGAAACAATTTCTCCCTTTTGGCCAGAACCTGCTTTCATGGGCAATTGAAAGGAAGAAAGGAAGGCAAGGATAACACGCACATGCACAAGCATATGATAATTGCTTCCCACTGATGCTGACAGGGAGCGCGAGCAGATGATTGCTCTGAAACTCTATTTTGAACACCAGGCTTATAAGAAACATGTCACCAGGAAAGAAAATATTCCAGATGTGCAGGATTTCAGAGTGAAAGAGCTCTGCAAGCTCTTGCTCAGCTGTGTATATGTGTGAGTGTGTCTAGTTTTAAGTCTGTGCAACAGGATCAGTGTAGCCAGATGTTAAATATGCTTAAAAATAAACTGCCTGTTAGTTTAAGAAGCAAGCAAACCGATCAGTGTCCTGTTCTCACATTCAAATTTCTCTGTTCTCATGCTCACCTAAAACGTTTTCCGAAATAATTTTAGATTTCTTTTTTTACAATTTGCTTACTCACAAGATCCATCGTCAACTGGTGTAATTGCTTTGAAAGCTCCAGTCGGCAAATGCGGAGAACTCCAAGACAAGTGTTCAAATGCATTTACAAGATCAAATTGTATTTAGCAACAGGCATTTCTTAATTGTGTTTGAGAAAAGCTAAACCTCAGAGTGGCTGACCCATACAGTGAACAAGCTTTGGCTTATGTGCCCATTATGACCATTTCTTCTCCTTACATCTAACAGGTAAACATGCTCATTGGGATTGTGGTGTTCAACAAGCTCATGTCTCGAGACGGCATCTCAGACAAGTCGAAAAAGCAGCGAGCAGGGTAAGTTAACTTAAAAAAACCACACACAAAAAACTCCGCACCTACACACCGACATCTACCACTCTC
This sequence comes from Poeciliopsis retropinna, assembly GCA_010277075.1. Taxonomy (NCBI): domain Eukaryota; kingdom Metazoa; phylum Chordata; class Actinopteri; order Cyprinodontiformes; family Poeciliidae; genus Poeciliopsis; species Poeciliopsis retropinna. The sequence continues at coordinate 10,795,869 of VMRM01000016.1, forward strand.
TGTTCAAGGCATTTTTTTTTTTTCTTGCTGTAAAACCGAAATCATATTTGCCAAATTAGGCATATTTCTCCTTCTGTCAGACAACATTTTCCTGGCAAATAACTCAAAATGCTTCTGAGGGTCTCTCCACATACCCACCTACTCGTACACCTGCACATCCGCTAACAAAAATCAGAAAATATGATCTAATTTGGCAAGGAGATGGCGAGACATCTGTTATGTGCTGTTGCTCTCTGAGATGCATCTCGGCGTCACCTCCACAAATGGTAACCACCTAGTTTTCTCAGCGGGGTGACACAGATGAACATGGGAGATATGAAAATCAGTGGCAGTTGGGAATGTAATGTGAATAGAGAGAGTAGCTCAAAAAGAGAGACCTAAAAAAGCATGAAAACAAATAACATGTCTTCACACGTGGCGTGCATGCAGATTTGTCAAAGTAAGGCATTGAAATCTATCATTTATGTATTCAGACGTTTACCATCTTTTCCAAACCTGAGTGGAAACCTCATTGGTTCTGACATGTAAAAACCCATGTGTTTAAATTCACATACCAAATTATTCCATCAACTTCTTGTTCTCTTATCTGTCAATGTGCATTGATTGCACAAGTAGAAATTGATCGTTTGTTTATAACTGTATAGGCCTGCTCTCTAGGGGGCTGATTTGCTTTTGCTACCCAGGGACGTGGCTGAGATTAAACTTATTTGATGTATAAACACTTAAAGCGCACATATACCGTTGAAGTCATTCCTGATCCTAGAAAAATTATTATTATGAGCACTTTTCCTGTCGGTTTTTCTCAAGTACATTGCCTTGCAAAAGCTTTCATAGGGTTTGAACTTTTCCACATTTTGTCATGTACAACCACAGATTCAATATATTTTATTGGCATTTTATGAGATAAATTAACACAGACTACAGCATAGATATACGAGGTAAAGTGAAGGATTCATTTTCTACCCATAAGTACAAACATTTTGTGCTTCATCCTTAAAAAAAATGGAAAGATTATGGCACAGGTAACATTGGAACCAAGAGGCCTCTGGTAACTTTGGAAGAGCTGCAGACTTTAAGCTGCGGGCATTTTTCACCTTTCATAAGGTGAATGTATTGCCATGACTACAATTGAATGAATAACATTAGATCAAAAATCTGAAAAGGGTTACAAAGACTTTTCCTTCCTGTCCAGAGAATGGTGTTATCTAAATTTAGTATTTTCCGGACATAAAGTTACATCATGAAGACGGACAAAAAACCTATACAAGTCACAGTGGACTATAACTCGCAATTATTTAGAAATCGTCAAGCATGTGTCGGTGTCGGTGATGTGATCCAGTGTCGCGTTGTGTAGTCATTTGCTTTACAGCAAACTCACAGAAAACTGTCGAGCTCCACTCAGAAGTCAGCTGCCATTTTCTGATCTCTAAATCGGGATGTTCATGAACATGTCAGGAACACATCTTCACAGCACAGCTGAGTCAAGCGGAGACACATGCAGAAAATCCCGGGCGATAAAGAAGCAGTTGCCTTGCATGAAGCGACGACGCCAAGAAGGCCCCCCCTGCAAAGCCATTTATATTTATTTGCTTGGCAACTACCAGGGTCTGGAGACGTAACTGTGCCACTTTTAGCACGCAATTAGCTTTCTTCACAGCTGCAGACAGTTACTCCTTGAATCATGTTAGTCTGCATCAATTAATATTGAAAACGTCAGTCAAATGCATCATGAGGAGGAGAAATAAAAATTTACACCTAACGCTAAACTGAAGGACCATCCAGAGTATTAAAAAAGTGTCTTATAATCTGTAAAATTTTGTACTCACATGCAGAGTTATAACAGAGGTTAGTGGTTTTGCTCGCAGGACAAACTGTTGGCAAAATGCATATCTTCTTGAAGCCACGGGGTAGTCGTTGTTGGTACCAGGGTAATGATCTGTGATACGATGCTAATGTAGCATAGCTCCAACACAGTCACTCTCCTCATGTATTAAATCATATGTTCATGCACCGCACAAACCAATGTGCAAACATGCATCCCCTCCATCTGATTAGCAAACTGTAAGTAAACAACCAGAGGAGTTCACTTCCTCTTTGTCACTCTAGTAAAGCCTCAGTACATGCGCCGATAAATAAGTTGCAGATCCGCATGCAAAGTATAAAAACGAACCAAAGAACTGGTATACTTCCTGTCAGTGTCACTGTAATGTGTTATTCCACGACCGGTTGCAGTGTGCGTCTCTCACGTTCTCGCTACTCGCTTTGAATCAATCTTTGTATCCTGACTGTATTTCATTGCTGCTACGTTTTTTAAGATCTGGTTTTAATTTACCTTTCTTTCTTTTTTTCTTTTCTCCTTCCCCCTTTTCCTACCATTATTTTTTCCTTTCCCCCATTCACTGTTTGTCCACATTGCCTCCCCCCTTTTTCTTTCCTTCACCTTATTTATTCAAATTCTCCATCACTTTCACCTGTTGTCTTCACTGGTGCGTGTATTTGCACACGTCCTCCTCCCGACTTCCCCCTCACCGCTCCCCTCTCTCCTCCACATGGGATGTGTGTGCGTGAACTAAAGTGTCCCGGCGGAGGCGCGGAGCCGACTGCTCCTGAAATGCTCCAAGTGTGGCGTGATCTCAAGTACCGCTATGTCCAGCTCGACGGCCAGCAGCGCCATGTTAGTTAGTTCATCTTCATCTGTCTCTTTCTCTACTTCCCTTCTCTTGCTTTTTTTTTTTTTTTTTCTCTTAATTCACATTATCTTCTCTTCATTTATCCCCCCACCGCCACTGCCACCCCTCCACCGTTTAATCTCTGGCTGTCGGTAATGATGCAGAACAGTGTTCAGACTTGTCTGGGAAGCAAAAACAGTTTAATGAAAGGGAAAACACCTGCACCGCAAGTCAACCTTGTTTAATGAGAGTGCGTTTTGATGCAAAGTGAGCTCTCCTTTGGGTGCACGGAGAAATATGACCTGTGTCAAACAGTATTTATGAATCCTTCCTAGAATGACTTTAAACATATTTGCAGAGCAGCAGGGAGGAAGCTTAAACAGAGACACACAACTTTCCTAATTGCACAAACTGCACTGTTTAATTGACTCCTCCATTATCCTTTGGTCTTTAATATGTATTCACTTTGACTTGTTTGGTAATTAAATACACCCATGACCAATTTTGCTGGTTCTCAACCATAAGAAAACCAAAAACCAAAACAAAACAGCAAAGCCTTTACTGAAAAGTGTGAAACTGACAACGGCTTATTGCTATTCCTTTCTTTTTATACTGCAAACAAGTCATATTTTGAATGTGATTGTTTATTTGAATATCTTTTATTCTTAAAAATGGTGGACTAATTTGTAATACACCTTGCACCTTTTCTACCAGCAAATACCTTTTAGAGATTTCTGTGCTTCTCAGTGAGACTTCTGACTTTGCCAATTGGTATAGTTTATTCTGAAGAAAAATGTTCCAATTGTTTTGGGGTTTTTTAAGAGTAGCATTTCAAAATGGAATTTTCAGATATTTTCATAGGTGTTCAATACGATTGATAGAATATACAATTATGACTTGGTCTTGAGCCCATGTTATAATTGTATATTTCAGTAAAGCATCACTGATTACAATTCTGTGGCCTATTTCCAAGTTTTGACCTGCCAATACTGACTAATTCATAGTTTTAGAAGTAACAGTAACATTATTCCACTACCTATAGAGAACACTTTATGTACAGTTTGATTGATTGCAAAGTTCAGGTTTTTAACTCTGTTTATACCATCTTATATTAGCAATCAGCTGGTGTTATTTTTTATGTCATTGTTTGTTCCCTTTAAAAAAAATGTGGTTCTGTCTTTAATTTGAGAATTTGCAAACACTGCCATGAATTACAGTTCCAGTGAGTTCCATTGTCAGAGTAAAACAGCGTAACTTTATTCTATTTAGTCTGTTACCTGCATTATTTATATATATATATATATATATATATATATGTTTTTTTCGGGGGGGTTTCTTCAAAAATATTGCAGCAATACACTTCCTAAGAATGCTATCAGCAGTGTAACCTCTTGTATTTAAATCAGGAGCATCCACTGATCAGAAATCATTTTTAGGTACCAACTGCCAAGTCGGTAGATGTTGTCAATCAAGTTATATGGTCAGCAGTGGATTGCTTTTTGCATCTTTAACATTTACGTGCATGTTTTCAGTCATAAGTTTAAGAACATGTGACTGAGGCTTATCTTTCTCACTCGGAGGAGTACATTTTGCTAAAGGACGCCTCTTGAGACTGCATTGTTCCCAGCCGCACAGTTAAAATGTCAAGGGCAAGATGCAAAAAAAACTTACATAAAAATGTAGACTTGTCAGGCAAATTTAAGGCAACTTCCTCCATGGCTTTTTTTCTTTTATTTTTTAGATATGTGATGTAGCTTCATAATACTTCCTTCAGCTTTAAAACATAAAACAATTATAAACAGCTTTTTAAAATCACTTTCAGAAAAAATGAAGCATGGTTTCAATAAGTTAATACCACATTTTCTTTCATGTCTTTTAATATGACAGATGGAAAAAAATTGGCCTCCCATTTCTCACAAATATCAAACTTAGAAACCCCAGACAAGAGTGACAAAATAGCTACAAATGGTAAAATATGAAAGGTGCATAAAAAACAAAAAAAAAACCAAAACAAAACAAAAATTACAGCAATTAAAATAAACAGAAAGCTTGAGGTAATACTCAAACTTTCCCAATTTTTTCGGCATATTCTTTCATCGCTGCAGGTGTGCAATTGGTACGACTGGATTCACATAAATTCAGGGAAATGACATCTGTAGTGCAATCCAATCATTGAAGCAATTTCAGTAAGTGATGCACTAAAAACTAATTTAATCTGTCATTAGTCATATCCAGTAAACTGTCAGAACAATTGTACTGTAGAGTTTTAAAATTAAGACGACCTAAATAATAAAAAGCGTTGTCATCAAATTGAAAACATTTTTCAAAGATTGTGCTGCTTTACGCAGCTTTATGGTGCTTCTGTTATAATTTACTAGGCTTAAGCTGCCTTCATATCAACTGAATCATGATTGAAAGAAATTCTCTTGTAAACACTGTGCTCCGGAAAAGATCATCGTGCTTCTAATTTAAGTAAAGGGACATTGTGTTCTGCTTAAATTTATGCAGAGCAAAATAATGAAGATAGGTGCATGGAGTGCATATCTATTCCCAGCACTTCCCCATACCTTTGACTACTTTTTTTTTTTTCTTATAACATTTTCAACTTATGATATGAGCTAATCTGATGTTCAACACCGGATTGTCATTCTATTGGTTGTCATGGTTTCATGATCGGAGCAAATAGTCTCTGAGAGATCTTCTCTCGTGGATAATTATCTATGTTGTTGTGCAAATCTTTCATTATAGCTTTTTACTTATTCAGTGAAGGCACTTAGTTTTACATTGTAACCCCAGTCTACCCTCCGTCTTTCCATGGTTGGAGAGCAATATAATGACATAACCGATTTTCAGTTTTATTAGTGGCACTTTTAGAGGCAGTCTTAACATTTTTTGCCATCTAGATTTACAGGGTGTACTACCTAGACATTTTAAAGATCACCTAATTGTATATTAGCATTTGGCCATTTCTATTTGTACTACATTGCTGCTTGTCTTGTAGTTTGTCACAAGGTTAAGTGTTCACCAGTGGAAGTACTTTAAAGACTTAATCACAAAATCCAACCTGCTTATTATCTGTTGTTGCTGAAATAATGTTTAAGCTTGTTAGATGTGGAAAAACATCACTTTTATGCTCTGCAGAAGTATTATGTTTAATTACTTTGCTTAAAAGTTTCAGGATTTCTTCAGAATTTTCCAAAATGATTTACTGTTGAAGTATCTTATTATGTTTAAATAAGAGTCCTTATTACTTGGTGATATGCTAAATCAGAGTTTTCCCCAGTGTATTATAAGCCTGGCGGGCCACCAGGCTTTACTTGTGCCCCCGTCAGTATGCCAATGCTTATTTAAGTCTTTTAAAAATATTTGCATTTTTTAAGACTTTATAGTTGGTTTTCAGGTGTTAATCTTCCAATCTTTCAACTTTAAACATTTTTTAACTCAAAAACATGACGGGCCGCTAGATGGATGACTGCTCAGCGCCCAATCACTGTAGATTTTTTTATTTTTTTTGTCTGCCAACAGCCTGCTCTACAACATTACAACAAATCTATTGAAATAGTTATGCATTTTTATCCATTATGATTTTTTTTCTTCTTTCAACACTGTATAAGATAGTTTTATAGGAAGTCAATTAGTCAAGGTCAACTACATACTTTTTAAATACAAAGACTTCAACATCTTTGGCTAATTTCTTCATCATGTTTTCTTATGTGTTAATATCTGTGCCTTACATCATTCCACATTATTTAACATACATTTTGAGCTTATTTGTTTTTATATTTTTGAATGTTGATTACTTGGGATCTCACATGAATATGAGCCAACTTTTGATACATGAGATTAGCAGTACCATTAGAAGCAAATTCTAAGGTGAACTTTGACTAGTGCAATATGTAATTTCCTCTGTGCACATTGCTTAAACAGCTTTAATATAGATTTGGCCCCAACATTTGAATTTGGAGTCCTCAACTTCCCACTCCTTTTAAGATATTGTATTATTAATGTCATTGGTCTGGTCTTCTTTTTCCTGTCGAGCCCGTGTTGCTTCATGGTCCCCCAGTGTGGCAATCAGAGTCCATCAACCATGTAATTGTGAGCGCTTGTTGGAGTCGGAACTTTACACATGATTACACATTGTATTCCACTCATCAGTTAGAATATTAAGTATGATCCAAATTGTAGTGTGGCAGTCCGCTTGAAATAGCCCACCGTAGAATGTGTGATTAACCTGTGTGTGTTTAGATGCGAGGACTTAGCAGAGTTGACCTGTCTGATTTGAGACTGAATCCCTTGCTCTTTCTACCCCCTACAATACCCCCACCTGCATGTGCTTCTTTCCTGTCTGACAGGGCATCCCTGTGGAGCTCCTGTGTGGTTCTTCCTCTGTTAGCATTGACCTGGATGTCAGCCGTGCTGGCCATAACTGATCGGCGCTCCACACTCTTCCAGGTGATGTGTGCAACAACAACAAGCACATGCTAATGTTCTGCCAGTCACAAACATACAAAAGCTAACACTCACACACACACACACACGAATATCAATGGGCGCATAATGGAAAACCGGCTTTGAAATTTTGCGAGTAGGGGGGGGAAAGATCACCAGGCTGTCAGCTTGCTGAGTGATACAGACTGGAGACATTAATTTACATTTTTTAAAATATAACCTGTTATATATTTTTATATATATATATTTTAAATCAAGTCTCTAGCAGGTTTTAGAAAAGCATTAGTGGCATGAAATTTAAGTTTTTTTCATGTGATGCAGCTGCAATAAAGCTAAATAAATCCTGAAAAGAACGTCAGGAACTTAAGGAGATGAAATTTGAAAACTCATATTTTGTTAAAAACTGGTCAAATACGACAAAATATATGTAAGATATAACATGTAAGAAGCAAGATTATATGAATGTTTACATTAAAAACTTTGCATTGTCTCACAAGGCCTACTAGGTAAAATGAAAATATTGAGAAATTCCTACATTAAGGAATATTTGCGTAGGTTTGTGAATACACCTGTAATTGTATTTATGCTTTACTTTAAATGAACCTTGTTGATGTGCTTATAGCACAGTAACAAAAGATGCATCTTTTGAGGCGTGTTACCTGGGACAAGCAGTCTGAAGGCTACTGTGTTTTTTATGATGCCTAATAACCAAAAATATAAATGACCATAAATTTGTTAGCGATGTATAAAAACTGAAAGACATTTTGTATTTTGTCTCCTTCAGGTCCTCTTTGCCGTCTTTGACTCTGTCCAAGGCTTTGTCATCATCACTGTCCATTGTGCTATGCGCCGAGAGGTGAGTTTGACTTCTTGTGTCGGCTGATGAAGCTCTGTGTTGTGATCGTGTGATTTTGTTCCATGTTAATACTGCTTCATGAGACATAATGGGCCATGTTGTCCCGATTCTCCATCCTTTCTGTAGTCGGTCCTAGGCTGTGATACAACTTGAGCAAATCATTTGAGGGTGCGGACTGTGGTTAGGATGGGTTTATGCCTTGTGTTGCTGCACCTTCTTCTCATAATGCAGCGTGATGGTGAACTGATCCAAGTATGCTTTAAAGAGCTTACGAGATGCTGTATGGAATAAGACGATAAGTCCCCAACTAACAGCCCCCAGTGTTTTTTTTTAGCCAGAGGCTTTGCTCTGCCCCCAAGGATCCTGCATTCTCCACTCATTATGCACATACAAGTTTCCGTGCCCTTGAGACAGACGTAAATACTCACACAGACACACTAGTTGCAATTAATGGCTGTACAATGTACTTTTTCATACATTCTGGTATGTAAGCACATTCAACAGCAGCAGCTGAGTAAGGTAAACACACAGGTTTGTCTTTCACTGCAAGAGATTGTGAGTGAACCTGATGCACTGCATGACATAAGTGAATATTCAAATGCTTCAAGTGCCTAACTGCATTTAGTCAATATCACAAAAGGGTCAGGAACCGTTGTACTGTAATTCCAGGAATTTATTTATTGTAATAATGTATGAAAATCTTCCCGGCAAGAAATCGAGTTTAAATCCTTATACTGTATAAGTGGTGCATCAGAGAAGTGGCGAGGGGAGAAAGAGAATGATAGAGGCTAATTAGGAAGTATTGCGTGGAAAAACATAGTACAAGATGCTGCAAAATGTGATTAAACATTTAATGTCTGTATAAAGTATACACCTCTCTTTGGTTGCTTTTCAGATCTCACTTTATTTTGTTTAAAAATGCAAAGATCAAAACCAAGAAGAGATGTGACGAGAAGTTGCAGTAAATTAACTTGCAAAAGTATTCCTTCCCCAAGCAGGCCAAGTTAATCGTCTGCAGTTTGGTTTGCAAAAATGTGGATCGCTCTGTTTTTGTAATTTAACCGTCTCTGAAGAAGAAGGTGTATTAAAGAAGGTGGAGCTGAAGGCAAGGTTCACACTGTAAGGGATGGGGCCAATATAAAGATCACGTAACACACCAGGTGATTTGGGTGAAGACAAAAATGTAGAATATGGCAAACCTTCAATCCCACAAAGACAAGTCTTTTCACCTTAACCGACGAGAAGGAAAAGAGAGCATTATTGTGAGAATCGGCCAAAAAGCCCATGGTAGCTGTGGAGGAGCATGAGAGACCCACAGCTAAGGTAGGTAGAGCAGCAGGGACAGCTAATCTAAAGCTGGAATGTGCTGCAGTTCATTACCAACACATACACACACATTATCCCATGGTGCACCAACAGAGAGTACTCTATGGCAACAGATGCCACAGAGGATGAGCGTGATCATAAATAGAAGCGACAGACAAAAGGAAACAATGGAGCAAAAATGTTTGGCCATGCAGTATTAATCAGATGGGGATGCAATCCATTCCATTTGTAGTGACACCAATATGCACAATCACGCGGCAATGTTCTCTATGAGAACGAACCTCCTGGATCACTTCTTCCCTCAAGGCTGTCTTGTTTCCACTCCCGAAAACCAGGGATTTGACATTGTCAGCTTCAGGAAATGATGCTACGCCCCGGAAAGTAAGGAGGCCATCTATAAAACACGACCCGGCGCCACGGAAGGAATCTTGGGGGAGTTACTTTTGGGATTCATTTGATCGGAGCTTCTACTGGTGTAACCTAGTGTGTAAACCTAAAGAAAGACAATATGACACCAGGAAGGCCCAGGGGTCGGGACATCCTTACTGTTCTGTTGGTTTTAATTAGAGCCACAGATCTCACCAGGCACATACGGACCACTTTGAAGTGCTGCTCTGTGCTGTTTGTAGCACTCCACTATCCGCTTGACAATAAATAGACTCAGCTTCTAGTGGCAGGATATCTTTTTTTTTTTTTTTCTTGTTAGCATACCTTACCAATCGCCTTAGATCTGTTGTGAGATTTATAAAGCACAGAGGAAAAGCATTTTGTGCCACTTTCAAACTTTTTCACATTTTGCCACATTACAAACACAGACTGCAATGTTTTAGAATAAGTTCATGTCATAGATGGTGTATGATTCTGAATCGCAAGGAATATTATTCATAGGCTTTACATTATTTTACAGCAAAAAATATATAAGAAGTTTGATATGCACTGGCTGAATACTAATTCAAGACACATTTTATGTTTGTTAGATGAAATGTAACTTCTACTCCACTTCACATTGATGCCTTACTTTGTGCTGGTCTATCACATAAGCACAAAGTACATTGAAACCTGTGGTTGTAGTGTGACCACTTTCAAAGGGGCATGAGTATTTTTACTCAAAACGTCATGGGACAAAAAAGTCTTCACAACAGCTTCCTTGAGTTCCGTCTTTTACCAAACAAATCAAAGTGCCTGCACTAACTTCTTCCCTTTGCATCATCTCCTCCTCCTCCCTTACCATTTCTATCCCCTCCCTCTTTTCCTGTCTGTTTCCTCTTTCTCTCCGGCATCTCCTACTCGCTCCTCCCTGCTGTCCCTACCCTCCCCAACCCGTAGGTGCAAGACGCTGTGCGTTGTCGAATGGGGGGATGTAAAGATGACAGCGAAAACTCCCCTGACTCCTGCAAGAACGGACAGGTGCAGATCATGGTGAATAGCATTCCATTTCATCCCACACTGCTGCTCATGCACCTCAGAGTATCAGGCTGCACTTCCTGCAAGCTTCAAGTGCAATTCTAAAAAGCATGACTGCTAATAAAGAGATCATGTTCATCCCTTGCTTCTGTTCCTCCATAAGCATGTTTACCTCCATAGGAAAAAATTAGTATCTATCCGCTTTGTGTTTTTATTAATCTCCCAAATATTCTGCTTTCAAACATAAAGCTTTCTGAAAAGAAGACAAATCCATGCCTCTTTTTTAACCCTCCTAAAATAAAAACTCACCAACATATTCTGCCCATCGATGCTTTTATTGCTGTCCCCCCCCTTTTTTTTTTTTCTGTTGGTGAAAAACTAAAAACCAATTACTTTCACTCCTGTAATTATGTACTTTCAGACCACACACCTTAGCACTTTTTTGACTTTTAACCTTTGCTTTCTTTGTCTTTACCGAAAGAGAACAGAGCTCCTGTAAGGTTGTTGTTTGTGTTCCAAATGTGCTTAATAATGTGATAAATCACTGAGAGTTGGGTGCCTTTCCAATGTCAGGACGGTCACACGGGAACTCAGCTTTTCCCCCAGTTTTCCTTCCCTTTGTCCTCAGAGCCATTTTGTCTTCAGCTGGTGTTTTCAAATAAAGCATTTCTTTTTTGTAGCTAAAATGTATAAATACTCATACACAGCTTAATCTGAATAATAGAAAGGGCAATAAATATGTTTACTTGTTTGATGATGGCACGTATAGCTAGGACTTTGGACAGCCTTTTTAAAATGCCCGCACACACAACTGTTTTGTGAGATACACATTACCCTTGGCGACATTTATTGCGATGGATAATTTATTGAGGCCAGCGGGAGTTATGTGAGCATCAAAATTACAGGGAGCGCTCACGCAGGTGCCCTTGCTACAAAGGAGCAAATCTTATTCGTACGTAAAACCTCTGACATTTGGAGTTGCTGTAAAGATGTTAACCTGTCGCTAAAAATTCTTGTAAAAGGAAAACGAAAGGCATCATTTGACTAAGTGCACTTTGATCGATGCTCAAAAAACTGGCCAAAAGTCTTTTTACATTTTTCAGCTTTAAGTTTTATGTGAATTTTTTTTTCCCACTTTTCGTCATCAGAAGGGCTCTTGTGGACAGCAGCACGGCTCTCGTCAGAGCACGCCCCTGTGTTTGTCTGGCTGTCACCCGCAGCTGCCGACACCAACGTGCCACCACACAAGCCAGCAAGCCTGTTACCATGAACTGCCTAACAGCAGCCGCAACTGTGTGCCGAACCATGGCCACACACATGAGCACACCCCGTTGCTCAACAACACCCACAACCACACCCCCAATCACATCAACAGTCGATCCGTATGTCATCTGTAGAAAAGAATTAGGAAACAAAGTTCCTAGTAATTAGCATGTCTTAGGTGTCTAGAGGAAAAGGTGCAATGTGTCAAATTAAATTTCACCATAAATATATGCTGACATTAAAGGAATAGTTCAACCTTTGTTCAGCATAATTATGTTTGATAAACTTTCGTGAAGGTTTGAGGGTAGTACTAATTTAAAGGCACACTAAAGGAAATATCTCAGTAAGCTGAACAGTGTTGTAATGGGATGATACTGAAACAATTAGCATGGTAGTTTGAATGTAGTGTTGTGACACATCATAGTCATTTGAATTGCGAATTAAAATGTTAATTAGTAATTAAAATTTTAATTAGATGTTGTTTTTTTAAACATCTATATTGATGTTTAAAATAAACATCTGTATGGATGTTCTTCACTAATTTACCTGCAATGATAGCAGAACAGAGCATGTAATCTATATTTACTTATTTTTTTAATCTATGTATGCAACATGCCTACCATTTAATTGCCCAAAGTGCTTTTATATTTTGGGTACTTTCAACATACTCAACAATAAATAAATAAATAAATGAAAATATAAATAAATAAACAAATAATATGCTAACTGATATGTAGAGCAAGATCGATAAAAGTACCTTGTTTTTCATTAAAGGTAGTGAAAATTATAATTATGCAACAATTGAGTCACTGCATTCAAAATACAAAATACTCCATCAAGCCTTTCAGTGTTGGGCAACAATTGAACCATTTACCGTAGCATCCAGATATGTTTTGAGGTCAGCAAAATATAACATCTTTTTATTGTGTGTGTGTTCAATTGTTCAACTATTCCTTTGGCCAAATCAGGCTGTAGTTTCATTAATTTCACTGTTATTGCATTTTGCACCTTTTAAGTGTGAGTAGGAATAGGTGTGAGTGTGTGTGTTTTGTTAAAAGACTAAGAATAGAATTTCATCTCGATCAAGAATGTTGCGCTTACAATAACTTCCTTAAATTACAACTGCTGTCCTTCTTTTTATTAGGTTGAGCCAACATTCCTGCCTTGTGATTAAAATAAATATATTTTTCTATTAGTTTGAGTAAAAAAAGGAATTACCGTATTTTCCGGACTATAGAGTGCACCATATTATAAGCCGCACCTACAAAGTTTTCTAGTGCTGGTTGAAGACAAATCCACAGAAAAGCTGCAATGGCCTGTAAGCTGCGTGGTTCAAAGCGTGGGATGAAAGAAGCGACTTATAGTCCGAAATATACGGTAGATATCATTTCTGTATTCATGTTTCAGTCATTTGCAAATGGAGCTGTGGGTTGCTTGCAGACCTAAGAGCTTTTTTTTTCTGCTATTGGGGTGAGATGGGACACATTTACTCCTCTCTATGTTCCATCTACACCTTTTGCATTCTCTCTGCCTCTGTGGCATGCCCAAACTGTCTAAAACCTGTAGTTTACTATCCAAATAAAGGCTTTTGTAAGTGAAACCCACAGAGTATAGGAGGAGTGTCTGTGCGGAGAGAAAGGGCCACTACAGCTGAATTGTAATGAGCTTCACTTTCTAAACTTTACTAAAAAGTGAGTGGTGACTGCTTTGGAAATAACGGCTTTTGCACCCCGCTTCTTTACTCTGAGGAGCACCACAGCTCTGAATTAGTCTAGTTAAACTCTGCCTGGAAAGGAATGTCATTCCTCATTATGTCCACAACACTTTCTCTGCATAAACTCTGAACATCAAGTCTGGATTGAACTTATTGCTGTCGTATTTCTTCTTTTTTTATCGGTTGGAAGCATCTAAAAAAAAGACAGGAAGAATTTGTATTTTTCCCTATTTTTTATTTATTTTTTTCTGTCAAGCTGAGAGACTTAGGTTTTGCCTCAGCAGGCACAGCAGATAATAGGTTAGTTTCTGTGTCAGTTTCTTCTTCTATTCGATGTTGATGTGGTGACTGATGAGTCGTACAGTAACATTATGTATCAAGGAAAACTTCTTCTGGTTTTTTCCCTTCTGCTGCTTTGTTCCTGGGTCCACTGCTGTGGCAGAATTTAGCATCACAGCTGTGTTGCAGCATCATATGCTGCAAGCATATTTTCGATTATTTTAATCTATTTTTGTTTTCGTTTTTGTTTGGTTTAAAAAGGCTGTAAGCAAGCCCCTCATGAAGAAAATAAGAACTGAAACGTTTTAATGAATGACCTAAGGCAACATCTTTTTGTTCTCGATACTAATCTGAGTCGCAAAGCCTCTCACCGGCAACAGATCATATCCCGGCATTAAAGCATTGAGATCCATGCTTCTGCTCATGTTTCACTCACTCCTGCATTTCCTCTCGTGTTCCTTTCCTTTCCTTAGACGGATTTCGAGAAGGACGTGGACTTGGCTTGTCAGACAGGTGAGTCCTCCCCTCCATCTGCTCTTTCAGCTGCTCTTTTTATCTCTGTCAACCTGAAGCAGGTTTAGCATTGCAGGCGGTTGCGTCCTTAGCTTGCTGATGAAACGGCAGCAGTTGATACGCTGCGTCTCCACATGGTTGTGTTCAAATTACTATGCCTTATCAATCACACCGACTCTGCCCAATAAGTGCTCAGCGGGCATATGTTTGGATGGGACTGTGTTTAATTGTGCATGATAATAACACTCCTCGGTGTGCTCAGACCTGTTTCACTCGTTAGCTGACAATGGTCTTGTGTGGCTGTTTGGGTGTGTTGCAGATGCATCGCATTCTAGTGTGTGTTGTGCTTTGATGTATTAACATAGTCACTTTCCACCCTCTACCCTTGCAGAGAGAGGACACCCATGTAAGTTCCGCACCCGACTAACGTCTAACATTGCCTGGTCTGTTCTAGACTTCAAACATTCCTATAGAAGAATCCAGGTTGAACCCTTAAGTTATTGTTTTAAATTATACACAGCTTTAAGGAGTTTCATTTTCATAGTTAGTAGAAGAAAGATGATCTCGACATATTACTTCTTAGCCAAATTCAGTTTTTTTTGTTGTTTTTTTTTTTCTTCTAATGATCTATTACATAACGGCAATGCAAGACACTAAGTTTAATTATTTTCAGAACACAATTCCAGCTGATGGTAGACTATATAATGCAGAGTACTTTGAGAAATTTTAAAGTTGGATCTTGTTCTAATCAGTAGACACAACATACATAAGACCTGCTGACGGCAGAACTCTTTAATGTGGATGTCTTTATTGAATGACAAACATATCAGTGTTTTTTTTTTTTAAGGAAACTATTTTCTTCACCTTGTCAGGGTGTATTTGCTGTTCAGTTAGGCTGTGAGAGCAAAACATTCAGCAGATAACAAGAATGCTTCTTGTAGTAAAAATTTCAGTTCCAACATCATTTAGATCTTAGTTCTCAGTACTGTTTTTATAGGTGTTGTTTTAAATCTAAGTCAAACTTGTTCAAAATCATAAAATTGTATGTTTTACTGGGATTAGTGGTGTGATTTCCCTTTTCTTTTACCATAACTAAATGTTACCACTTACTCAAGAGAGGCTAGAGCTGCTTCATGTTTTTATGTTGTCTTGTGCTTTAGCTCTCCAAAACAATTTATGATCTATTAAAAGCAGAGTCAGTTAAAGTCAAAGGAAAACCTGGCCAAAAGTTGCAGTATATCTTTCTTTCAGAACAGTGCCTATATGATCTAAGTGAAATACTAAAAGTCTTAAATCGCAGTTCTTTATCAACATAGACTGTCATTTGGTTTTACTGTATGTATTATTTCTCTAACAATATTATGCCACATTACCACCATAAAAACCGGACTGTGTTTTTATTCCATTAGTGTTCTAAATAAATGCATTAATAATGGAATAAAAGTTAGAAAACTGACACGTAGAACTTCAAGGTAAATAAAAAAGCCATTTACACTCCCGGCATGCATTGTTAGACATGGAAATGAAACTTTCCTTCTCTCAAACTGATTTAGAGACAAAAATCCCACACAAGCAAAATGCCATGTTTTTTTTAATAGTAAAAATTTAATGCTGCTAAAACCGTCGAGAGATTTCGGAGGTTAATAAGAATGAAACATGATTTTAATCAGAGTTTGTGGATAAACAGGTTTCCCCATATTTTGTTTCCAGTGTTTTAAAAGCTTTACAAATCACAAACTTTAATCAATGTAGATTATAACAGTCAAGATTGGAGTAGTGCTGCTTTCGTATGCTAGTGGCATAATGTTAAAATAGTCCTAGTTTTTAACAAAATTGTCATATTGCTCAAAATCTTTCAGATTTTTTAAAATTCTCAGTATGTGCTTTGTCTGCCAAATATACTCCCACACAAGTAATTATAAGAAATGGAGACCTTTTCAATTCTCTTATAATTGAGTATTGTTGGATACTGATGAGTCATCCTTATTAACAAAGGCATCTGTTGTTTAACAAAAGTAAAACATCGACTAGATAGTGCTGCCTGATACAGAATTCACTTTGATGAAAAGATTTGGAAGTTTTTTGTTAGTCTAAAGATGGCTTAATTAATTACTTTTTCTGAAAGTCTACTTTTGTATTTTATTTATTTTTTTTAGGCTGAAACTGCTTGAAGTTACTTTGCTGGTATTTCAATTATTTGTATAATTATGGTTGTACTTGGCAACAGAACGCGTGAAAGGGAACTGGATTCTTCTATACTTCCTTCTCTCGGTTTCTTTGTTTGACAAAGATGTAAGACAAATCTGATTTTCCAAAATGTGACTAGTTCTCGTCATTTTAGTAAAACAACAAATCCGAGCTTAATCCGCAAGCCAGTGTGCATGTTGTTATACTAATTCACATAAAATGAGAGCTTCAGTCTTTTAGTCTGTCATTTGATTAAAGTTATGCGGTAAAGGCAGAAATGTGTTTGGCCAATTGGGTTCTCAAAGTCATGTATATTCTCAGTGGCTCATATATATGTGTGTAGATGAAGGTGAGCATGGTTTCCAGCATGACTGTCTTGATTTCTGTTTAATATTGCTGCCGGACTGATGCCAGTTGTGAATATGACATTTGTGGACGCATGTCTCTCCAAAATTTTCCATAGCAAAAATAAGTAGGCAGTTTTAACAATGTTTTTTTTTTTTTTTTGTGTGCTTTTTTTGTTTCTATTCCAGCAGGTGTTGGTCACCTAAATCTTTACAAATGTTTTCCTTAAGCAAGTGATTTTAAAGTAGTCGTATCGCTAAAATGATATAAGCTCTTTTCACTGGAGACACCCTATTTCTGCATGCTGTAGAATAATTTCCTTTATTTTAGCATGCATTTTTATGAAGTCGTTTAGAAATGCTAGACATAATATACACTACCCAAAGGTACTTTAAGATGTTTTCAAAACTATTTGACAATCATTGAAGCACATTTGATGCTCTAAGCTTATAGCATACTTACTCACTATTCAGTGAAAAGTGCCTTGGATAAATCTGATATTAACTCAGTTTAAAATGTAAAGTGAAACGTTCTTTCCGGAATGCAATTTTACTAATTTGTTTCAATTTTTAATATTAAACCTACTTCTCTTCCCGTTAGACAAGATATATAGTTTCCTTTGGCTTTAATATTCACTCACTTTCTAACAAATTATTTTATTTTTCCCAAATTCAACCCCGTACCTACAAACCCTCCAACTCTGCTTTTGCTTTTTGACCTTAACTTTAACTTTCTGGCTGACTTCCTCTGCCTCCCTTTTCTTCCTTCAGTCATTTTCAAAGAGGTCAACACCTGTAACCCAGCCACCATCACTGGAACCCTGTCTCGAATCTCCCTGGATGATGAGGATGATCCAAAGCTCACAGCACATCAGGAAGGGGGAGTAGGGGTCAATTTCAGTTCTCTTCCTGGAAACATCCCACCTCCAAACCTCATTGTACAGGTACCGGTTTGAATTGGAGGCTTATTTGGTGTTTATTTCATAAGAGGAAGAAAATGTTCAACTTCCCTGCTATTTAATACTTTACGAACATATCAAAATTTTAAAGTAATGATATAACTTTCAGGAAATAATAACTTACTTTAAATTGAACTTTTTTTCCCCCCCATCAGGTTCCAACATTAGGACTTAATGAGCTCAGTGAGACACCTCTTAAGAAGGAGGTAAACTTGGACCAGCAGAGACAGCAGGGTCAGCCACGCTCCACCGCTCCAATCTACTTGTGCACCGAGAGTGGCCTGGGTTGGGCCCGGCCGCCCGCGTCCTCCAACAATTCCCAGGATGGAAGCGCAGGAAGTGGGGGGAGCGGCGGGGGTGGAAGTGGCGGAGGAGGGGAAGGAGACTACATGGTCTTGCCTCGTAGGACGGTCAGTCTCAAACCTCCCGCGCCCTCTTCGCAGGGAGGAGGCCTGGGACTTGGCGGCGAGGACAAGCCCCTCAATATCGCGGTGGAGGATCCTCCCTTCCCCCCTCCTCCCTCTCCGCTGACCCTCCACCCAGCAGAGAGCGAGGCCTATCCAGCAGATTTTGTGCCGTCCAACGTCGGTGACATGAATATCACCATGAACCTAAACCGCTCCTATGGGACTATCAAAACCGTGCCCCATGGGCATGGCCACTTGATGGGCCAAGGTGGGCATGTGCACTCCCACGGAGGACACATGCACTCCCACACGCATTCACTCCACCTAAAGCCAGGCCAAAGGCCATCAGTCAGACAGATTCTGACAGGGGGAACCACAGTGGAGAGAACCCGCACCCTCCCACGCAACCTAGGCAGCACCAATGCCAACACCAGCTTCTCAGCGGGATCCCTGGAGGTGAGTGAAGGGCTGTGAAAAATGGATGGCAGTAGTTTTCAGAAATAGCTTAGTTGTTCACAACTTTCAGTTGAGTCGATGTTTGACTGTTATAGATGTAATGTGCTTACCGAAGCGATGGCACAGTGAGGGACTGGAGTGGGAGGGAGAACTCTGAATATTACTAAATAATTGGAGTTTGTTTGCAGTCTGCACAAGTGTCTTTAGCAGTGCAAGAAAGTTCAAATGGCATTTGCATTGAATAGTTCAGTGGCAGAAAGTAACTCAAAGGTTTATCAAATATATATTTCTTCTAAACTTAACCAGTTACTCCCTCTACTCTTGAAGAGGATTAATAGATCATATTGTTTACCTTCAAGCTGTTGTCTTCAAGCCAATCCATCTAATTGTTAAATAAGGCCATCTCTAAGACACCTATTGAGTGTTTTAGAACAGTGCACTCCCCACATATTGTCACAATAACACTTTAGTGTTCCCGAGAACGAGTCTGGTCTAACAGATGCTATTATTTTCAGCTCAGTAGTATTTATTGCTGCCAACTGAGGCAACGAAATGACTCATTCTCATATCGACAGACAGCTCCTTATTAGTTTACCATCTCCATGCCGTTTGTGTGCGACACCCCCTCCTGACCGCACAGCAGATGGACCGAGACTGGCGGGATCAGAGGAAATATCCTCCTGGAGAAGGACTTCAGTCTATTGCACATTTCCACAGGAACTACACAACCACTGCCATACATGCCGACATGCATAAAAAGCTAAAAAAGTAAAACAAACGTATAATCACAAGGTTTATTACGATGACTTACAAGGTTGATTAAAGACATGAGAACATCTACCTGGGTTGCTGAAAGTGTGACGATGCCTCGTTTGGAGCTGACTACAAGTTGTATAACATCAAAAGAAATTAGGCTCTCTGAAGAGCTGTGACTGCTTTCATGAAAACCATAAAAAGGACAAGAAAAGGGAGGAATGTTGAAAAAACCGGTAAATCTAAATTGCAGCTGTAATTTTGCCCTGATTATGCTTGATTTGAATATGGATTAAAGAGTGTGCCTCTCAAGATTTAAAAACCTAGTCATGTTTTGCTTTGCAACTTTAACATTGCAATATGCAATAGAGAAATTACCCAAATCTACTTTTGACTTTCATTCTGTTTTTTTTATTCTTTGTTTTTATTTTTTTGACGATTCCAACAGCACACACTAATTAAAGCGTATGATCTAAAAAGCATATGATCACAGACTTTTTTTTTTTTTGTTTTAAAGGAATGCATATGCAATCAAGTCACAAACTTTGAATTTGCGTGAGTGGATTTATAGCTGCTTCAGGTGTGTTCATATCAAAACATGCTATATACAGCTCAGGTATATGCATGTTGCATGCGTGTCATTGTTGTACAAAGGTAACTCAGTCATGGAATTGCTCCGTTCAAGGTAAGAGTCGGCGGGCTTTTTTCTGCATTAATTACACTGAAAGGTGAATCAAGAAAGCGGAGATGGATCGATCTCTTAGGCTCAGTTCTTTCACTTTGTAATTCAAACCTGGGAAATTCTGGTCTTTTGGATGTTTTTAGGTTCCTCCTTTTGTCAACACATCCAGTTTTAGAAGCAAAATTATCTCCTTAGATGGTCACCAAATTTTGCATTAACTTGCGGACTACCTATTCAATGAAACCGAATGCTTACAAGCTAGAAGAAAACAAAAAAACTTCTAACACCTACAGAACAAGCTGTTCCAGATTACAGGGATTTCTTACATCTGTCGCAAATCAAAGAGTGCCATGACATCAGAAGACAATCAAATTGGGAATTGTTAAAATGTACAGACTGAGGTGTTGTCTTCCATTTCAAGTACTAAAAAGTAAATTTAAATAGTTGAACTGTATCTACCTCTAAGATTAAATTGCTTTATATTTTAAGTCAAAGGTGGGGAATACTGAAATTCAGTATTCAACATGTTTTATATGTTTCCCC
This sequence comes from Poeciliopsis retropinna, assembly GCA_010277075.1. Classification (NCBI taxonomy): domain Eukaryota; kingdom Metazoa; phylum Chordata; class Actinopteri; order Cyprinodontiformes; family Poeciliidae; genus Poeciliopsis; species Poeciliopsis retropinna. The sequence continues at coordinate 10,816,673 of VMRM01000016.1, forward strand.
ACCAACGCATTGGATTCTAAAAGGAAATTCCTCCTCAGCCTCTCACCAAGTTCTGCATGTACATTACAATCAGCCAGTATTTCACATCACTTGTGTTCATGCAGAAATCATATCTGAAACATCCAGGACATCCTTGAAAATTGGAATTGCCCACCTCTGTTCTAAATCCATGCCTGCCATGGCATCAGTTCAGCAGCGCTGGCCTTTTGGAGAAATTAACACAGCTTTTAACTAACTGTGGAGAGCTGTCCCTCTCTGTGCCAACATGCAAATCTGGCAGACGGCGGGAGCCAGATAGGAAGTAAGAGGTGGAATGCAATTCAATGCAATGTGGAGCCTAGATGAGCTGGAAATGTCTGCAACTGTTAATTTGCCAGTTTGTGTGCCACTTGATAAAGCTTTGAAGGCACTTAGTGAGCTGAGAAGGGTATATACATGATAAAGAGATGAAACCCATTTCCCATACATTTTTGGAGTTGTTTTATTGATGACCCCTAACAAATTCTTAAGACTTTTGCTACAAAAGCCTTAATTACTCCAAAAAAAAAAAAAAAAAAAAAAAATCTCAACAGCTACACTATTTGACTAAAGTCAGTCAGTTGGAAGAATTTGTTCCTTGTTTGACATTTGTAAAATCTGAATCACGTTGGGCAACCAGTATTAGGTTTTCTCTTTTTGAACCATGGCACAGAAGGGTCCACAAAGAGCTAGAGATCACAAAAGTTCAACTCAGTCCAGGGTAGTCATTGATGCTGTCTTCTCTCCCCCTGCCCCCTCCTCTTCCAGAGGAAGAGAGTACGGTACTCTGAGCTGGACTTTGAGGTAAGATCTCAAACCGCATCCACTATCATAAGCCTGTCTCTGCTTTCTTGTGCTTCTGCCAGGACCTAAGTAACACGTAGAGGAGCAAAAAGCATTGCTTAACCCCCAACCCCTACCTTTCCTCCCTTGTCTCCCTTGCACTTGGAGAAATGTGTTTTTTTCAGAGCTGTCTTACCCAGTATGCTGTTTCTACAACCATGGCCCCAAATTGTTGGTCTGATATTTTATGCAAGAGGACAAAAAATAAAAAATAAAAAAATGAAAGAGTTATGAAACTCATTTAGGAAAATGCCTCATGCCTCTGTGGGGTCCTGGTTGAAGAAACATCTGATTAGACTGCTTTTATTTGTCTGGACTACCTCCAGTGTCTCCTGGGTCACAGCTACATTGTTTGACTAAAGTTGAGTTTGCTGGTTATATCTGTGGATATATGGTCGTTTGGCAGGGTATGTGCTTATGTTTTCTGTTTTATTATTATTATTTTTTGTCAGAAGGACCTCAGTGTCCTGTGAAACTCCGGTCCTGAGAATGTTCTCCACATACAGCTCTTATTGCTTTTTGTAAATACCGCATCTGACTCTTGCTGTTGTTAAACCTTAACATTCACCTACAACCTCAGAGGAATACAGCTCCCTCCATACTTATTGGCACTTCTGGTAAAAAAGCCCAAAGGATAATCTCTGTATGGTTGTAGTAGTATACTCTTGATAAGACAAGAGATACATAGGCAGTTTAAAATTGTTATTCTTTAATTTGAAAAATGTTCTGTGTTCATTTTTGCTTACGGCTATGAAAGATGGGATTTTTTTTTTTTTTTTTTTTTTTTTTTTTTTTTTTGCCTGAACTTTTTTTCTTTGGTTTATTGGACCATATACAGTACAGTAATGTATCATGATGATCCATCTTCAGTTTATTAGAGAGGAATCAAGTATTGATATGTATATTATTGATATTGATTTATGTCTTTATATTTGAAGGAGTTTCGTTTTCTACCACACAGTGGGCACAATGGGGCTTATCCACTTATCTTTCCATTTTTTTTTTTTTTTTTTCCCCACATCAATACCACTTGAACAATTTGCTGCTTAGACTCATCTCACATATCTCTGTTCCAGTTAAAGCCTTGGAGATAATAAGACAGAAGACAAATTACTGACATGCGTCTCAAAAAAACACAGCTAGCGTGTTGCCACAAAGGTTCTTAGGGAGACTGAATGACTCTGAGATGCCACTCCTTGCAGCAGCTCGCTAACATGTTTTGGAGATCTTATTGCCTCCCTGATCATTCTTCTTTTGTGGAGAGAGAAAAACGTGGATCTCCACGCTGAAATGAAAACAGAAAGTCATGGAATGCTATTTAAAAGCTTCTTTTCAAAAAAGTAGCCATCTCTTTGTTACCGATTCCTAATGGTTGAAGACCAGCACACGCATGTCTTCATCAAATGGCATATTGTTTAATACTTCCCACTTTAATAAAAATAGCCCTAACTGAAAGTTGATTTTTCTTTTTTCCTTTTTCTTTTTATTTACTCAAATCAATTTTTTACACTTCTTTACCATGGAAGCCAGTAAAAATGGAGGACACTATATATATATATTTTTTTTATGGAGGATATAAGTGATAAAAATAACTCAGCCAGTCTTCTGGGGAGCCCAGTTGCTTGAGTTCAAAATCGGCTATTTTCCTATTTTCTATTCATACTTTGTCAATGGCTATGGTTTATAAGATATTTCATACTTTCACTGGATTTCATGTCTTAAAAATTAAACAGCTTAAGCCGACCTCAATGAAAAATTCTTTATATATTTTTGCACATTCAAATATTTACGTTGCTTTAAAGAAATAAAATAAATAAGGTGCTAATTTACACGTTGACACGTTCTTTTTACTGCATTGTGTGCATTTAAGGATCATATTTCTTATATTTTGCCCACTGTAGTATCTTCAGTGGAGGTTGTAATTGAACATCAAACAAAACAAGAGGACATCATAGGGCAACTTTTGAAATGAGAACTGATTATGTTCTGTCACTTCACTGTAGCCAGTCCTAAGTATTAGTCTTGTGCATAATTGGTTGGTTTGGTTGGGTTGTGCAGGCATTTTGCCCCTGTGTCACTTTCAAACTCATAAAAGTGCTTCAATGATTAGCTACATCCCAGTCAATTCAAGATTACGTATTAACACACACTGACAAGTGTACTGTCAGAGTTCTGGATTTAATTGTCTTTGAGATGGACATATTAACAAGACGATTTTGACAAGTGTTTCCGGAGAGGATCAGACTGAATGTTTGCAGCACTGCATTGCAGTGGAATAAATTCCTGTCTATTTGAGACTTTTAGTGACTCTGACAAAATCTGGAATTAACAGGACCCCCTTTTTTAGCTGGCACCAATCGGAATTAATGGCGGTTTTTGTCAGTCACTCTAACCCGATTTCCAACTTAAAGGACTCTTCTGCAACAATCCCAGTTGCCAAATTTTAAGAGTGCTGAAGCGGATGACAGATGAGCATGAGTCAGCAATCGATCGGTCTGTCAGTGTCCCCCTCTAAATTCCCCTTTTCATGGCTGGCATCGCTGCAGTCCCAATGCCTTCTTCACACATTCCACTGCCTGTTCTTACATTAACCCCCTGTCATGCAACCGCCATTCTTTTTCGTTTTCATCCTTTCTTTTATTTGTTCCTATTTGCTTCATTTTTGCTGTCCCTTCCTTTCTTCCCTTCCAGAAAGTGATGCACACTCGCAAAAGACATTCTGAGCTGTACCATGAGCTCAACCACTCGTCCAAGTTCCACACCATAGACAGGTATAACAGGGACCCAGCCATGTCCACATTCAAGGTAAGACTATTGTCCAGAAGCCAGATGGAAACCTAAATGCACCCTCACTGCCAGCTACATGACACCGTAACTAGGCATGGGTCGGTATGAGATTCTCAGCATGATCACCATGAATAAAAGTACAACAAATTATTTGTGTTTAAATAAAAATGTGTTTGACAACAATAATGTTAGCAGGTTTTCAAAGGCGGTCTTGTTTGACAATGTAAAATATTTGAGATCATGAAATGAATTTATTAGACAAATACAAGCTGAGCAAAAGTGAGATTTTTTTTTAAATTCAAAATTATGATTACATCTAATTATGTAAAATAAAAAAGTTGTCCCTTCGATATCCTTTTTCTTTGGAAAAAGTTTAGTTTATGCAATTTAGTAATTCCAGCTAACCTAAAACAAGAGACATTTGGTCTGATTTAATGTCATACAGTGAGAAAAAAAATATTTTGTACATAAATATCTGGTTTCAACTGTAAAATCATTGTTGACACAAAGGCCTGTCACACATTTGCCAGAAAAAAACATGACGACATAGATATTTGAGGAAATAGTATGTGGACTGATGGGGGGAGGAAATAAAATTTAAAATTTTGGAAGGTGTACACATAGCTAGACCAGGCGCAAAACAAACCCAGCATTTAGAACAAAGCCTTCTGACGCGTGGTGTGATGGTCCGGAACTGCTTTGGCATTTCTGGACCTGGACAACTTATTCTCCTAAAAAACAATATCAAGCTGTCAGTTTGTGAGCTTAACGTCAAATGTAAAAGAATTGCGTACCAAACCACAAACACGTCTGCAATACCGTCTTCCAACAATTCTTAAAGCAAAATGGAGATTATGGAGTGGCCTAGTAAAATTATCCTGCTTAATTTCATGTGGAGTGCTTTGCCTTAACCTTAAACAAGCCACTCATGCATGAATACTCTCCAATATATCTTTTTAAAACCAATTTTGCTGAGACGTTTGGGCTGAAAATCCTCAAAAGCAATGTGAAAGTCTAACTACCTGTTATTCCAAACCTATGGTTGTTGTTGCCAGAGGTAGTCCATCTAGTTATTAGACATAGTGAGTAATTAGTTTTTCCACAAAAGGCCAGGATGGTTTGGATAGCTTATTCAACATTAATGAATGAAATCACTATTTGAAAGCAGCATTCTTATTTTCTGAGGTTGTTTTTAGCTGAGTGTGTTCGAGTAGAAACATTAAAAGATACCAAAAAGTTTTTGTTGAAAACAAACAGTTGGATGCTTATACTACACACTGTTCGTTTTGTCTGCATTTCCAGACTTTGACCGTTTTGCCCTTTCGAAAACATTTCCAGACAATAAAACTGGTTTTCTTCCAAGCAAAGGAAGGTAGTCGTCTTCTTTCAGGCAGCTGACCAACAGTGTCCATGGAAACAGTATGACAAATAGTTTTAAACCAGCTAAGTTTTTAAAGCCTTGACATGCTCTGTTAACTGCAACCGACCCATGTCTACTAGAAATCCACAAATGCCCCTTCTTTCATGTGCAGACTTCACAATAAAGAGCAAATAATGATCACAAATGTACTTTCATGCATGAGTGAGCACAATGTGTTGCATATTTGCATGGTTGTGACTCTACAGCTCTTGCTATATTCATACATATTCCAAACTGGTCTTCTAGTAATTTACAAACATGAGGTACTCATGAAAACATCTGTTTTCACTCTGTTAGTTTAAAAATCTCATGTAGGAGTAGCACAAGTGGTGCCTAGTTTTTTGATACCATTCGATTCATTAACTCTTGTTTTTAATATTACTAACCATGAAGAATTGAACAATAACCACCTATAAACGTTTCTTCGGAGGCACATTCTGCTCCATCTTTCATACTGTACATTAATTTTATACCTGATGTAATTGGCTTAAGCTCCATTCATTCTCACTTATGACTGGCGCCTTATTAAATTGCTATCAAAAGAGATGATCGCAGGAGCAGTCGTCTGTGGGATAATCAATCATAGCTGGTTAATGAAATTGACATTTTGCAATTCAAAAGCTGCAAAATAATTTGTCAGTCGTACCAAACCACCGCACTGTAAAAAAATGTGCAAACGTGAAACACGCCTTCTTGTCACTACAACGTCTTTGTCACATTTTTATGTTAAACTGTCTGTGTGTGTGTGTGTGTTTTTCTTTGTTCTGTAATTTACTGTCCTTTGACGTGTCTCCGATTGTGCGGTGGCGTAAGTTCACCTTTTACGCTCGGGACACAGAGGCATCTTTGAATCATTAATACCCAATTAGCAGCAGACGAAACGGCCCCGGCTTGCTCTGCACTGACCTTCAGAGGCCCACTTTCATTAAGTTTTAAACACACGCCACCACTTCACTCTTCTGCCGAGCTGTAGCACGGTGGAGCTGTGATGAGTCAGTCGGCCGCGCTACGGCATAGCTTCCCCCCCCCCGTCATCAGCGGCGTGCTGGTTCACATCGAATTCACACCAGCAGGAAGGGGACAGAGGCCGGTCTGACATCTCCCATATTTCCCATGTTCCGTCGTGACACACACATGCTGTGCAAACAGACACACTTGCATGCAAATATGATTCGCCTTTCCAATCCGTGAAATTTGGCTCCTTTATTCGCTCATTTTTTTCCAGCAACTGGGACACAATTTTCAGAAGAGCATGCTGACAAACAAGTGAGTCCTGGCAAGCAAATATTTTATCGAAGAATAGAAAAATATATACATTTACAAAAAGAGCAAAAACAGCCAGCAAAATAGCATCCCTGACCTTTAAATCATCTCACATTTGGCACATCACAACCTCGAACTTCAGTGTATTTTGTTGGGAGTTTTCTGATTAGACCGCCAGTTATGCAGAACTGAGAAGTCAAAGGACAAGAGCACCCTCTTCAAAATGTTGACTGTAAATTAGACTTTTTATAGCTTTCTTCCAAAAATTTCTATCATCCTGTCACTCTTCCGTAAAGGCCAAATTTGTTGAAAGCACAACTAATAATTATCCTGTCAAGAAATTCTCTTACCTGAGCTGTAGATTCCTACATGTCCAGCAGAGGTACAGCCTGGCGGTTTAAGTGGATGGCCATGTGTTGGTAGGTTCTCTGTTTTTCTAAGCTCTTTCTGTTCTTCGATGGTTGGTTCTCTGTGAACCGTTTTAAAGTTTGGGGAATATTTTTATAACTTAATGCTGATTTTTCTTCTCCTAACCCTTACCCCTTACTTGTATGCTTTGTTCTGTGGTGTTTGTAATACTGTGTGTTTGCTAATGGTATCTTGAAAGAAAAAAAAAAAAAAATCCTAAGACTTTCACAGAACAGCTACCTTGATTCTAGGATTAAATAACTGTATTTTTTTTTTTTTTACAGTTACCTTGATAGCTCAAGCGAAAATAACTACATTTCTAATACAAAATCTCCCACAAATACACTGAGGTTTGAGCCAAAAAAAAAAAAAAATATATATATATATATATATATATATATATATATACACATTACAAAAAGAGCATGGCTTGCCTTACAGCAGCATTTCTCAATTCCAGTCCTCAGGCCCCCCTACTCTGCATGTTTTAGATGTACCTCTATTCCAGAACAGCTGATTCAAACGATTGCATGACCATCAAGTGCTACAGAAGCCTGTTAATCACCCATATATTCAATGCAGGTGTGTGGCATAAGGGAAACACCTAAAACATGTAGGGCAGGGGGACATGAGGACCGGAATTGAGAAACACTGCCTTACAGCATACTAATACCTCACGGTGAGGTTAGTGTGTTTTTGTTGTGCTCAGATGGAAGATAATTCAGTTCAACTGAAAAATATTCACATTTAATCCATTCAAGAGAAACTGCACAACATATTTTCTTTCCATTATTGACACGAGGAGGTTTGAAGTTGTGAAATGAGAGGGCAACATGGATCTGGCTTCTGCTTTCAAAGCCATTATGTTAAAAATAAGTAGGCAGTCCACTTAAGTGTTAATAATTATATGGATAATGCTATCAGTGTCAGGCCTTTGACGGGTCCCAGTTTGAGCTCAGCTCTGCTGTTGTCAACATCTCACTTTGAGAGTCACCCCCAAACACGGACATGCTGACTATACAGTAATTATGGAGATAAGGGTGTGTGTGTGTGTATTTGTGTTAGTGTGAATAAGTGCATTTTGAAATCCCCACTTATTACAGCACCATGTACATGTATCCATGTGTATTATTTTTTTTTTTGTCTTTGTATTTTGTTTGAGATCCGAATGGTGCACAACCACATGTATGGGGCACATCGACTTTTCTTATCCATTAATGATAGCATGAGTAATGAGAAAGTTACTGCCATTGTTATGTGTTTGGTATTGTCTGTGATTTTTACAGATGCAAAGTAAAAACTTTAACAGCAATTATAGCTTCATTTTTTTCTTTTTCTTTTTTCCATAGTTATCTTCTCATGAATGGACACTTAAAATACTGTCAAATTTAAAACTCGCTCCCATCTTCTTATGGCTAATTGACTGTTTCTCCAAAGAACAAGCTCTGTTGCATATTTTAATGACAGCCTACTTGACAGATACAGACTAAACTACTAAAAAGACAACCATAGGCTTCCTCAACTTTCCTAATTACGAGTCATCTAAAGTTTAATCATAGCTCTAAAAAAAGCTTTAATATTTTTTTACTTTTGCAGGTATCTCTTTCACTCTCTCTTTCTTTCTCTCTGTCTCGCTTTATCTCTGATTAAAAGTGACAAAAAAAATCAACCTCCAGTAACCCCTTTAACCACCTCAACAGGTGCCTCCTCCCCCACCACCGAGGCACAACACAGAGCCATCGCTAGCACGCAGACCATCTCTTGTTTACAAAGAAAGTCAACGTAAGGCAAAGCAAAACCATTACAACCTTCACCAAATAGAGCTCCACTTACTTTAACTAAAACGTAGTCATGAAACTGATGTACTACATGCAACTGTGTACATCTTGTAGTTTGCCAACGTTTGTGTGTACTCATGGATTTCCACACTTGCTTTTAAATTTCTCCAACACACACATATATATATATATAATATATATATATATATATATATATATATATATATTTTTTTTTTTTTTTTTTTTTTTTTTTTTTTAAGTACTAGCTGTGACTCGGCCTGTCAAGCTTTAAACTTTTCCACCTTGGAGATTTGACTGATCTGAGCTAAACTCTGTGCTGAAATGGATCCCTCTCCCTAAACTCCTTGTTTTTTCTTAATGTTAAAAACCCGAGAAGGCTAGCAGGGTAAAATACATTGATTGCTTTCAACTAAATGATGCAGTATAAGAGATTGTGCTAGAATCTCCACTTAGTGCTTACGAATTACTACTGCAGAGCGGTAATCTATGCAAAGTAAATAATTCCATCATTAGATTAAATATTCACAACTTGCAACATGTGTGAACTTTGTGTGAAAAACAAAAAATACAATTATACAAAGTTGGTGGAAGGAATATTTCTGTAAAGGCTCAATGAAGTGCTATTATATTACAATTTTAGATGAGTTAGCATAAACTAAGCAGCTCTATGAACTATATATTTTGTCAGAAAATGAGCTTTAGCCCTGTACTGATGAAAATTGAAAGTCAAAGTTTCGGTGAACTGGAGCAAACATGGCTTAATTATAATAAATGATTGCAAAAAATGTATGTCCAAAGAAGTGATTTTTTAACAAAAGTTAGTTAGTGCCTGAGTTCCTTGTTCTGCAGCATCCATCCATTGTCTATACCTGCTTATCTTTTCTGGAGATTAGCAATGCTACACATAGCATATACACACACATGCATTGACAAGGCAATTTAGAGAGGACAGTTAACGTTAAGGTAATTTATTTATTTTTTTCTCTCTTTATTCAACTGTGTGAGGAAGAAAAAATACAGCTAAAGACTGCCGGCCAGAATTCCAAAAAAGTTAGAAGATGCTTTTATTGCTGCAAGGTAACAGTGCTAATAGCTTAGCTACCATGCAGCCTTGTTCACCAGCATTCTTCAGTAAAACTATATTTAAACACTCGGATACAGGCATCTCCTTAGAGACTTAATATGACAAGACTTGGTGTGTTTAAAAAAAAATCTCATGAGATTAATAAGGATCATAACTAGCCCAATATGCAGGTGAACTGAGCCACTGCTCGTGGCCTCCAAACAAATGGGCACCTTTCATAAAAGCTTGAAATTTACCACAGACGAACTTGTAACATGTTATTTGTTTGTTGAGAATAATCACACCGTTACATTTGATCTGATAGTTTCAGGGTAGATAAAATTAAAAAAAAAAGTAAATTTTTAAATTAAGATTTATAGGTATTTGACCCACTAGGGACAAGGGTGTAAGAAAATGGATGGATGGATGGATGGATGAATGGATGGATGGATGGAGGAATTTGAAAGTTTACTTTGTAATGTGCAAAGAAGAGTATTCAGTGTTTAATTATAAACGTAATTCCAATCCGGTGCAACGTTATCTAATGTTCCAGTTTTTGTGCTTGCGTTTGTTTGCAAAAAACACCTTGAAAAAGTAATAACTCATCATTATTAATTTCATTTTAGCCCATCAAATTAAACTTGGGCCATTCAGATTTCACTGAATCTATTTTTAAACACTGTTATTTGAGGGCCACCCCTGTTGAGGAGGTTAAAAACAACCAGTGAATTACGTACAATCAAAGCGCGCAGCTGAAAGCTTGACAGTGTCTGTGTGAAACAGCATATTTGCTTTCGACATAATTTTTTCTTAAAAGAACGGAGGAAATTCTTTTTACAAATCTTTGCTGAATGCAACAACAAACAGTGGCAGACTACAGTTCTTATTCATGTAGCATTTCATCTGCTCTACCTGTCACAGTGTCTCCTCATTGTGAAGTGATTGTATTTTATTAGGTGTAATATTTTAGGTGTGCATAGTGCTGTGTTAGTATTCCAGTTGAGTGCATCATTACCAAAACCCCACATGCTTCATGTTTTAAGATTCATAACACCTCAATCTGTAGGTATACATTCAAAAAGTTGAGCTTGTATAGTAATGATTCAACAGCAAAATTATCCTCAAGTGATGAAATACACATTTGTTTTTCATTTCTCGTGTTTGTTTACGTATTTGTGTGACAGTCTTTGTATTAATTGCGACTGAGTCAAATTTGCAAATACCATAACTTGGTTATAAATCTGTTCTAAAACAATAATCTATTCAAAAACCACTTTATAATCACACCATAAACCATAATATTCTGTCCATTAGGTTTCTTGTTAGACTAAACGGGAGTAACAATTAGCACCTAATATGTATGCAAATGAAAGAAGGAAACAATTAGCAGGCACCCACAGAAGACCTGATCCTTTTATACAGATCAGGTAAGATCTGTTGGTTGTGTTTAAGAGATGAGTGGATGTCAGAAACATGAGCAAGATTTACACCTTTTTACAGGTTTATAAGGTAGTTCTCCTCAGTATATGCACCCATAAGAAAAGAGTAACAGCCGTACTCTTAAGTTTGTTTCTGTTTTTATTTGTTATTTTGTTTTGCTTGTTTCTCATTTCCATTACCATTTTTGGATCCCTCTCTCTCATTTTTCTCATGTGAACTCAATAATACCAGATGACTGGTCATGTCTGTGGTTGCCACCGACACCGCCAGAGGCCTTGATAAAACACAGAGAAATGATGGGAAAAACATGAGTGGAAAGAATAGATAACAAGACAGTAAATAACAATAATTGTATGGCTCATTGTTAAAAATGATCTTTACATTAGAGGTAGTTGAATTAAGTATATTGTCCTAGAATAGATAGTGTACTAATGTTGCCCTGTATCACATACTATCTATAGGCTTTGTTACAAACATTTTTAGTTGCTCGTTTGCTTCTTGTCACAAATGGTGGCTCACTCAAACCACCGCAGTAAGTCATTGCATTCAGCCAATGGTAATTTATTCAACTCAAGGACCAAAATGGCATTTAATATTCCAAGTATATTAAATGACATGATTGCTGGGGCCAGACATGGTGGCCCGAGTATTACAGAATATTCTAGTCTACTAGAAGAATTTGCACTTACACATCTCTTAAAAACATTTATTGAACCATCAAGACCTCTCAAGGTACAATCACTCGGGGCTACATTCAGTATTTAGATGTAGCCATCAGGATCAGAAATAATAAAAATAAAAAGGAAAGCATGGATGTATTTGATCTTGTCCCAGCATTTAGGAATTGCAGTAGTGTAATGGTGCGCAGTATGTTTTCTCGGCACATTTTGGGGCCCTTAGAACCAATTGAAGATCTCTGAAACTCCACATCCAACCAGCGTATTGTTGTTGACAATATCCATCCTTCTCAGTAACCACAAGGTAGTCATCTTCTGATAGCTCTTCCAGGCAGGACAGTGCATTGTGTCTTCTCAAACTAACCATTTTAAAGATGACGTTGAGTTCACTGTATTCCAATGGCCTCCAACAGATTGCAATCCAACAGAGCACCTATGGGAATTTTGAAAAAGCTGGGAGATTTTGCCTCATGGATGTGCAGTCAACACATCTCCAGCGTCTACCTGATGGTATGGCACTGATGTGGAGTGAAATCTCTGACGAATACTCCAGATAACTTGTTAAATGTACTTTTAAAGAATGACAACTGTTGAAAAGGCAAAAAAAGGGAACCAACTGGTGAGTGAACATTATTAATTCGACAAGACATAAAGCCGTTTTGCATTCTATAAAACTGGCCTCCACTTCTGTGTTAATGTACTTCATCAACCACAAAAGCAGCAGCCGCTGACCTGGATTCAAGTGTTTTCTGATATGCATGCATTATTGTCTGTTCCGATTTAAGAATCCTCGCCGCACTGAAAATACTTGTAAAAAAACTCTCTTGAAGTGGACACTGAGTGGGACTTCGCACTAATGCTAATGGTAAAAAAAAAAAAAGCAAATTCAAACCACTCTCTATTTTAGAAACGTGCTGCCAGAGGCTGCCATATGACCAGCATATGGATCGAGTCCATTTTTAAATTGTGCATTCCACAATAGAGACAAGGATGCAAATGGAGCCATCCGGGGTTAGCAAAAGAAGGCGTGGATGCGAAGTGTACCTAACACCGTATTGCATTAGTGTCTGCGCTTCTGTTAACATTTAGAGCAGCTTCTTGGCCTCTGTCGCTGTGGAATTAGCCTGCTGTTTTCCATCCTTCCACGGAGTTCAGAAGGTCAGAGCACAAATTTGCATGCGGAGTCCGATGATGCAGTGTTTTTGCCATGCTGTGTGTGGGATGGAGGGGTGGGTGCGCGTGTGTGAGAGTGTGCAAAAGAGTTTCCACTGCATAATGGCTTGGCTGATGTAGTTTTTTTTTTATCTTTCTGAAACTCTTCTGTCATGTGCTGTGTTCCTGATTAAATGAAACAAGGGCTTGCTTTCCTCTGCGGATAATGGGAAGAAATCCGGTTTAAGCTTAACACAGTTGGAAAAAGAGTTTCAAAGTGTTTACCTTGTTGTCAGAAAGTAGGTATGAGCTGAAACAGTAAGCAGAGTTCCAATATTAGGCAAACCATTCAGCAGATGAGTAAATGGTGATTTGTTCCTTTACAAATGAAAACACTTTCTTTTCCCAAAAGCATCGAGGTTCTTGTTTGCACACACAGACGTATAATGCCCGCACTTTGAAGCTATACCTGCTTTAGCTCTTCTTGGAAGGATATCTACAAGGTTTAGAAGTGTGTTTGTGAGTCGTTTTTTGCCAGGAGATCATGTGTGAGTGAGGTCAGATACCGATGTCGGACCAGAAAACCTGGAATGCAATCTCCACTTTAATTCATCCAAGGGGTGATCTGTTGGGTTGAGTTCTGGCAAGTACATTTTTGTCCGTCTGGACCTTTCTTGAATCTGGACGAGGCCATTGATAGACTGTTTCCACATAGTTGGAAACATGAAATTATTCAAAGATAACATTGCAACATTAGCCGCTCCATGAGCTGCTACAGTCTAATCCAAATTCACCCATCTTCAGCACTCTTTCACCACTGTTGTTGGGCAACGCAATGTTCAGTGTCATACCCAAAAATGCTTTGAAATGTGATAAATATAAGCTGAATTCAAACATGCAACCGAGAAAATGAAAGACCACTACTCTTTGCAATGAGACGCTGCAGAGTTATAAGTTATTTTAAATGAAACTAAGACGCCCACAAACCAATCCGATGCCATAAATCCTTCTATGCTAAAGTTTCTATTTGGCACAGTGAAGTCAGGATGTGATTTTCCATCATACCATTAAACTCAGACTTGTCCTTTGGATTGCTGGAAAGAGTAACTGGATTTGTTATTTAGTTAAGAACACATCCCGTCTTCTAGCACAGAGTGAAATAGTTTACACCAAGTAATCCAATGATGTAAAGTTTGGTTTTGTTAGCTAATCTGAGGCCTCAGGAATTTTGGAAATAATAGGAAATAACTCTGGAGACAGCTGGCAACTTCTGAACACTATGCATCTCATCACAAACTGCCATCTCCAACTCCCACCAACTCCTCATTGATTTTGTGTCGCCTACAACTTCACGGCTGACTTGCTGTTCTTTTAAATGGACTCCATTTTGTGGACAAACAACTGAAATTTGAACAGCATTTTTGGTGATAAGGAAATTTTGCAAATGCCTCAAGGTACTACAAGAAGATTCACTGAACTCCAGAGCTCCAGTTGCCTGATTTTATACATCTATGACCATGGAAGTGATTGGAACATCTGAAGTCAATGATTTGTGGGGCGTGTTGATACGTTTGGCAAAATTGTGTTTGGGTATGTATTTCCTACAGACAATGTTGATTGGATTGGATTAAACAGAGATAAGACTGATAAATCCCCAGCGCCATTGGTGGCTGTTATCAATATCCCAGCAATGGGTTTTTTGGGTGCTGTGTAGAAAATAACATTTGCTGAACACAGCAGGTAAAATGAAGTTGCATTATTTTAAATTGTAAAGAGTGTGGTTTTTTTTAATGCTTTTTTTTTGTTGTTGTTGTTGTTGATTCGCTTAGAGCAATTTGCATGCATTTACAAGCCTCCAAGTCTTGATAGTCAATTTGCTGGCATTAAGTTGAGGGGTTTCAATTTCACAAACCAGCAATAAAGCAAGTCCAGCCCTCTTCTCGCTCTTCATATCTCATTCCCCTTTCTATTCGTTCTCACAGCTTGACATTTTCAGTCTTGGCGTCTCCCCTCATTTATCCATTTCTCCCTCCAACCTCAGCCTTCAGCGGCACGTTTGAGGCATTAATTGAATAATTAATTCTTCTCATTAGCTTGTTTTTAATTATTTCCTTACCCCTTTTCTGTGCCGTGTATAAACTCATCAGTTGTCTTTTTTTTTTTTTTTTTTATCCCTCAACACAAATTGCCCATGAAAACCGTGGGCCGTCGCGAGCGTAGCCTTAGCCGACTGGCTTTATCGGTGACTCCTAATGAGAGGGCGAGAAGACCAGGCGGAACCAGCCTGACATCGGCTTCGTGCACCGACAGCCATAATGTTAATTTAGCTCATTTAGTGTCCTTGGGCCAATTAAAAAAAGGTGAAAAGGTCCCAGTCACCAGCTGGAGATGTTTCTGTTTCGAAAAAGCTGGTCTTGGATTGCACAGGGACTGGACAGCAGCAAACGGAGCCTATACTGCTGATTGCTCATTTGTTTGCAATGTTTTGTGCTAATTAAATTTATGTTTCCTACATTCACCAGATTTTGGCTCCTTTGAAAGACCTTATTACTTTTGACACAGACTCTTTCCTTACTAAGTGGGTAAAATGGTGGGCAAATGGACTTTGTGTACTTCCCAATGAATGATGCCAGTATTGAACGCAGATTGTATTTTTAGACTACACAATAATGGAAACAGACTCGAAGCCCAACTGACAACTGTGATGTGACTGCAATGTTCTGGCATCCTCTCAATTTGCTCCTCTATTTTAGATGTTGCTTTCATTTTGTTTGTGTTTGAACGTCATTTGAGTTTGTTGTTTTTCTTTTTAACATCTCAACCAATGTACTGTCTTATGCCTTATTGCTATATTTTATTAATTTCTTCTCTTTTTCTTTGTTTCCTTTGCCGTTTCATTTGCTTTGTTCACTGACTGAGCCTTTGTGTTGCATGCTTGTCATGTCGCAGTTTGATCGTAGCCACACAGTCAGCAGCACCATGGGCATCCAAGTCAACAAAGGTAAAGTTAACCCCACTTAACCCCTCCATCACCTTTCTGACCCCATCATTCCTCTAAGTCCCATTGCTCATCCGCATCCAGACATGACTTTCACTTCAGTTGTTCAAGTTAAAAGTGGACTTTATGTGGTTAAGGATGGACCTTGTCCATCGACGCTGTGGTAGAGGCTTGTAGAAACTGCTCTAGATGTTCGTGTCATGGCATTATATCTCTGTATTATCTCTGTATGAACTCTTCAGCCATTTCCCTAAAGTTGTTCTCTTTAATTCACTCACTCTTGCATCTTACCGTATTTCCTCGTCTGTTGCTGCAATAAGATGAACATGTGCATTTTTTTTTTAATTCTAAGTCTATGCTCTCAGTAACATGACACTACAAGAAAAGGAAAGGATTTATTTATTTTTTTAATATGTAGTAATTAGGATAGGATTTCATTGAATTGGAAAATGCAATAATGTTGCATTTCCTTTTCTTTTTTTCAATCTCTGATACTTATAAAGCTGTGCAATGAATACATTCTGTACATTTTAAGGCATTCAAACTCCAACAGACCTGGCACTATGAAGTAAATGTAGATTAGTTCATAGTCTGGTTTAGGACACTTTGGGAATGAATTTACAGCCACTGGCACAAAAAAGGACATGTTTCCCCCACATTAACAGGAAAAAACTTCTGGTCTTTGTTCAACCTTGTTAGTCACAGTTTTGTTCATATAAAATTTCTTCATAATAGCTTATGGTGGATATGGACACGTTTTAACAGTTTATTTTGGCCCATTTTCTGACTTTTGTAAGTCAGCTCTCTTGTCTAAGAGATGCACTGTGTGTCACTTTATAATTACACAACAGAAAAAACTAAAAAGTATTTTTTTTTTTTTAAGTTCTAAGATGTCAAGCAATCTAAAAATGTGAAAAAAACTTCACAGGAAGTGTCATATTTGTTAAACTTTACTACACCTTAATCTATAGTTCCCAGTTCTTCTTCAATAGCCATAAGACAAACTAGGTTTGAAAGGCATACTTTTATTTTACACAAATTTTTTCAATGCCTTCTTACATCATAAGCAGCTGTTCTAAAAAGGCATGCAGTGTCATTAGTTGTCTTTCATAAACAAAGTAAATGAGGAAACTAATTTAGATAATTTTGTTTCAAGCTTCTTCTTGTTATTATTTTTACAAAAAAACCTGAAAAATCCTGTGGCAGAAAAGATTGACCCACAGTCAATGTGGTCAATATTAAACACAGCCGTGAATCAATTGGAGCATGCTCACGGGGAAAGCGGGGCTTCGGTGAGTACAAATGACTGCGTGATGATCACAATCGTCTGTCAGCACCGTTACCAGGAGAACTACAATGCAAGTCGGCGCTTCTACTCGTGTTTTCTTTTATTTTTCTGTTTCCCCATCTTCACTGCCACTGCTACTCTGACCTACCAGCAGGAAAACACCTGTTACTTTACAACAGCTGTCCAGGTTGCAAGCAAAGTGGAAACAAAGACCACCCACAGACAAGCAAGCCACAACAAGGATAACAAAAGATAAGACTGCAGAGGTACAGCAGGATAAGTGGGAAGACGTACAGACTCAGCAACGGCACTTTATAGACTGACTTTAATGTTGTATGTGTTTAAGGTTTGCGCTGAAAAATCAAAAGCACATATTTTAGAGAGGGCATTTGTTTGTATTAACAGAGTTGTTGTTCCCTTTCAGCATCTTTCACAATTATTAGCTGCAAAGTCTCTAGCGCTCTTAGAAATTCACTGCGGGTGTCTTTCTCCTAACACACGTGTCTGTATTAACCCTGTTTCCCATCTCATGTAGAACTCGTTCATTTCTCAAACTGACAAATTTACTGCTGTGCCTACAGAGCCTCTGTACTATTCCCAGATCTCACATTTCTTTTCACGCGTCACATTGCAGCCACAAGCTTCCAAGTATTTTAGTGGGATTTTTATGTGGTATACAGACAGAAGGAATTGACCGACTTCAAAATTAATTGTTCAGTGGATGGAAAATGATTTTCGAAATCTCTAACGTGGTCTACATTTACATTAAAACTCAAAGAGTTAGTGCATTGTAGACCACTTGTGGCTGTTGTTACAGCAGCAAGTATTTTGGGAGTATGTCTCTGCCAGCTCTCTAGAGCTTGAGATTTTGCACATGTTTTTTTCTTTGTGAAATAGTTCAAGCTCAGCCAGACTGATGGCAAGCCTCCTGTACTATGAAATCTTGCCAGAGATTTTGAATTTGATTAAGTCTGGACTTTGACAGGGCAATTTTGACACATGTGCAGTATGTGAGACTGTTGTATGGTCGCTCTGAATGGTTGTTTTAAGACTGTTGCCTTGTGACAGATTAATCTCCACCCCAGTCTTATGTCTTTTGCAGTCTTACAGGTTTTCTTCCAGATTTCCTCTTTTCTTAAAAAGCATCTATTGTCTCATTCTGTGAGATGTTCAAAGTTAGGGATATTATATTCTCTAATGCTGCTCTACATTTCACCAGACCTTTATATCCAACATGCTTAACGCGCAGAGATCTCCAAATCCAACTTTAACTATAAAGCAGTTTAAACAACTGGCACAGGACAAAAGTAATGTATAGTATAGTAAAACACTATAGTAAAACGGTATTAAAAAAAACAACCAGAAGAAATCAACAAAAAACAACAACGATAAAAATGTGAAGGACATAGATCTAACAGTCGTTTGCATGTAAACGTTACAGGAGCTTTAGGAAGAAGACATTTTCCCCATGTTATAAGTGAAATATTCTGCCAGTACTTTTCCATCTATACTAGATGATCATTGACTTAAATCAACCACCAATGTCTTGCTGATGAGTCAATTGTAAGCTAACTATGCCTTTTTTCAAGTGAACTAATATCTTTTCATTAGGAACTAGACCGAAAAATTTTGTGTTTTTGGAGTGAGTGAAAAGCGGTGGAATGGTTTTTAAGTATAGAATCAATTGGGGGTGAAGAAGAAGGGACTCTGTGGGACACCAAGATTTATTCAAAAAGTTTCCTCTACCAAGTGGGACCTGAACCACTTCAGTACTGCCTGTGATCTCCACCCACTTCTGCAAGCAAGAATGAAGATTCCTAATCTGACAGCACAAGAACAACACTGTCACCACAAACATTTGTTAAGAATGTGTTATTAAAAAAAACTTTACAAGTACTGATACGGTGCTGTGTAAAGATTCAAAAACAAAATGGAAAAATCCCTTTCCAGAAACTCTTATTAATTGGTTGTGTACTGTTTATTCAAGGACTTTGGAGGGGAAAAGAAGTTGAGAGACAGACCTGTAGTTGTCAAAAACAAAAATGCAGGATCAAGAGCTGGCTATTTAATAAGATGTTGTACCTCTGTATGTCTAAAATCCATAGAGGCCAGAACTGACAACAAACTGATTTGCCAGTGCAAGAACCAGAGGTCGACTGCGGACAGCATCATTTGGAGACCCTGCAGGCTTCAAATGAACAACAATCACTTGAAGTGGGGAAAGTCACAGGTTCAAACCTGTCAAAGACAGCAGAGTAGGGATCAGAGACTGAGAGGATGTGAGCAGCAGAAGAGATTTGAGCTCAGGCTGAGGGGATCTTTTGAATAAAAAGTGGTCTATGAAGGTCTTTATAGATGACATGGCTCGATGCAGGCAGGCTATGGCACAATAAGAAAAGACTCATTAGTTTTAAATGAGATGCAGGTTTGATAGAATATCGTCAAAGTGATGCTTAGTTTTGGGATCTTTTGCAACTTTTGGATGATGCAACAAACTTAGTGTCTTAAAAAGACACTTGCAGTTTGTCTTTCTTCCACTCGTCTGACAGCTCAGGGCTTAGATTTAGTTTTAGGCTGCTTGGTTTTTAATGGAGCAACTGTGTCCAAAGCAGCCTCGTAAGTGTAGAAAAACAATGAGCTTCAATCTGGTTGTAAAATAATATATAGGTGTGGGTTAAAAAAAAAAAAAAAAATATATATATATATATATATATATATATATATATATATATATTATATATATATATATATATATATAATATATATATGAAACTCTTCAGCAATGGAGGAAGTCAAAACAACAAAACCACTTTGCAGCAGACCAAGATTTAGCAGCTGTGGTACAAGTAAGAGAAAGTTCAAATAAGAACATGCAGATGGGCTGAAAATACAACATATGAAGCAGGAACACCATCAGGTTGATAGATCAAGATTAAAAGAATCAATAGGATTAAAAACAAAATTTTGGCATGGACATTTTTGGGACAATACACGGGAATAAAAGCATTCAGCAAGAATTACTCAGATTATTTCGTCTAGTTTATAAAATCACAATGAAATACTTTTATTACTGCTTGATCGTTGCCAAACTGGAAAGGTTCAAGAACTGTGAATACTTTTGCAAGTCACTTTAGCTTAAAACTTTGACGTGTAATTTCTTTTTTTTTTTTTTTTTTTTTGCTTGAGTTGTTTAGCACAACTCAAGCATATAGAATCGGTGAAACAGATCGTTGCAGCACTTCAGTGTCTGCACATGTTGGGAACAGAAAGAAAAAAAACAAAAAAACAAACTGCCTGGTCACCCGATTAAGCTGGAGCAACACTGCTGTTGTTTCAAGGGAGAGTTGTCAGTGACTATGATCCCCCACTTCCCATCCCTCCCTGTCTTCCTCTCTCCTCACTCTTGCACCTTGTCGCCGTCTTCTCATTTCCACACCACAGAGGGGGAAAAAGGGATTGGAGCATTTCGTTTGCCAGGGGTAAAAAGAATTCATTGATTGTAAGCAGCGCTGGTTTCTGGCATAGCGAAGAGGGATGAGATCGGGGGGCTCTCGGGCGAGGAGGGGATGGAGACAGGCAGCGATGGCAAAGAGGAGCAGATACAAGCACGGCAGCAGCACAATCGCGTCAGCCGTAGCCTCCCAGGAATAAAGTTGGGCTTAACTGCGGCATTACCCACACGCTTGCA
Organism: Poeciliopsis retropinna; assembly: GCA_010277075.1. Classification (NCBI taxonomy): domain Eukaryota; kingdom Metazoa; phylum Chordata; class Actinopteri; order Cyprinodontiformes; family Poeciliidae; genus Poeciliopsis; species Poeciliopsis retropinna. Next base: position 10,837,517 of record VMRM01000016.1, read on the forward strand.
TTACAAAATGTTCCTTCGCCAGCATTTAGCATGCAAATTGGCTTCCAGATTATGCCTTTTGTATTCATTTTACAAACTGTCAGGCTATGATGTGGGAAGAATGATAATCAGGCAGATATTGCCCCCTAGCGCTTCACTGACAATCATCACACACTCAAAGAGAGGGTTTGCGGGGTGAGGCGGGGTATTGTGCTCTGCTGCAGAGCGGCGAGTTGCGTGAGCGTGCCAAATGAGGAGACAGACTGGAACAGAGGGAGCAAATAACTCAAAATGAGTTACAAGTGAATATTGTGGAGTTGCAGCAATGGAGAAGAAGAAGTGGGGAGGATTATAAAAAATAGATCTAGGGAAAACAAAATAGAAGCTGCAGGGAGATTACTGCAGAATGGAATTAGAGAGCCGATGCAGTTGTGTTGTCTAGTCAGGTGAATTCATTTAGCCAAAAGAAAAACCAAAAAAACATTCATGTAGACAGTTTGCAAATTAAAAGCAAAACCACGCAACATGCTATATAGCTTACCTCCAAATAAATTTTTGGGATGCTCCTCCTATGTTGGCAACGACATAAAACAAGTTTTAATCATTTTCTCACAACCGAGCGCTTTGCATAGCTCCAGTATAAGGCTGACCCAGGAAAAAAACGAGCCAGGACCATATCGTAGCTCTCTCCTTTGCAGACTTTGACGGACAATGATGCATGTCTTTTCGAAAGACGTGCACCTCCACTGAGGGAACCTGTAAGAGCATAAATATTTGATGAGGTGAAAAAGATACAATGAGGAATCCCGGTGACTCTCCATGTTGGTTTCAGCGCTCCTGGTCCCCTTGGGGAAAGGGTCGCAGTAAATCAATATGAGGTTCTACTGAGTCATCATCCGTATCCTTTAATGTCCCATTCAGGGAGCTACGGCTGCCACAGCAGTAAATGTTTTAGTTACTTTGAGGCAGTTAAATTCTCTTGATAAAACTACGTTAAAACCCCAAAATGCATTATTTGTTTAGAAGGAAATATACCATCCTCCTTATTTCCTCCTCTTTGAATTTGTTTCCTGTCAACAGTTCCACTTATCCCTGTGCCTTTCTCCATTTGTTGACATAAAATATCCATCGTAATAGCCCTTATCTCATTCATGGTGTTGCCCCTAATTGTGTTGACAGCTTATACAATGGATTGTGTTGCATAGCAATCCTGCGCTTATCTGCTGACCACATACAGTATTTAAGGTCCCGAGCATTGAAGGTATTCATGCTTTTACCAGGTGAAAGCAACAAATTAAGTGGGAGAGCATGAAGGATGCACTTTATGTTTGGCAAGTGAATGAAATGTCTAAACATGGTAGAGTTTTTAGAGATTTTAGATTTACAGTCACTGAATGCAAAGGCAGTGAATCTAATTATCTTCTGTTCAGAATTGGCCGTTGGCAGACAAGAAAACTTTAAACCTCACTGATCTTAATGACTTTCTTCACTACTTAAAAAATATATATATTGGTATTGATATTGTTCGTCCTTTTCACTGTATGTGTCCTGGAATGGTAAGTAAAGAAGCTCAGCATTTCTAGCAGAACAATGTTAAAGCACCCCCAAAGGTTGGATACATACATTATGAACTAAACTATAAAACAAACAAACAAAAAAGTGTGATATTCACTGTAGATTATTATAGGCTATTATGTCATTGTTAAAATAAAATTGTGTTGTACTATAAATCTCAGTTGAACATTTTTTTGTGTTAGACTTAGACTTAGACTTGTACTTTATTGATCCCTTGGGAAGACTCCCTCAGGAAATTGAAGTTACCAGTAGCTTACAGAAATATGATGTGAAGCATCATACTACATCATGATGAGAAGCATAATACTGTTCATAGTGAATCACATTGATAAAGACACAAAATTGTAATGTTTCAGAATTAATGAACAACCAAAATTCTTGACCGATTTAGCAGAATTACACAATTATTATTATTATACCAGGTTGTAACATAAAATGGGATTGCATTTCTTTTAACAGATTTTTTTGGGGAGGAACCACATCTGCTTGTAAATTGTTTGTAACAACACAACTGTTGTTTTACAGTGAAGTGATAATACCACTAGGTTGGCCAAAGAACAACAGCTTGTTTGGGTTTACAATTCACTATTTCAGGATTCTGACCATATTGTGGAAGCGATATTTTTCTCCTATAATTTCAGTGTAAGTACACTGTGAGAATGCTTGGCTACAGACAGTGCAGACTATGAGACAGTGCAGACTAACGTGTATCACTGGATTACCTTGCAAAATAATCGAGTGATTATTTTGCAAGGTAATCCTTGCAACATAATGCAAGGATTACCTTGCAATTCAAATTAACAATTGAAGTTGTTAATTTGAATTTGTTTCAAATTAACAAATTCACAATGTTAATTTGAAAGAAATATTCAAAGATGATTATCCATTCCAGTTTTGCTTCGCAGCTTCTCTGCTTTTGGTCCTGTAAGTTGGCAAGAATTTAAAAGCTAAAAAAAATTATTCTGAAAGTTGTCTAAACTTTTTGCTGGGACCTCCGTTGCTGTATTCTTTTCAAAATGCAACTATGACCTGAAACACGTAAGCCCAGACAGGAGTTTTTACAGTGCATCTTTCCCACATTCAAGTCATACAATTTTTTTTTTCTTCCTCCCTAATGTTGCTCCTTTCCCCTTCTCATCCTTTTCTGTCAGGACAAGTCCAACCCCGAGGACCAGAGCTCCTGGGACAGCTTCAAGACCATGACCCCCGAGCTGTCTATCGTGCCTGGGGAGCAGAAAGACCGTCTGGAATTGCACAATAAGAACTGGGACTCGTCCTCAGCGAACACACCGGACTCATCCGAGGGAGACTTCCAGACTGAAGTCTGAAGAAGACACGCGAGACTTTCATGCTCACCTTAACCACAGACCTGAGATAATGTTGAGATACAGACGTGCACATGCATACACACACCCAGACTGCGCAGACTCCCGAAAAGATTTACATAGGTATGATCTCCTGCAAAGGATCTCAGACATTCTGCTCCCCGCCTCATGCAATGTGCTTTGTTGGATCCCATACTGTATTTGTTTACAGCTGAAGAGGACGTATATTCAAAAGGAAGACTGTTCTTCGCTCTATTTTCGCAAAGACTATTGGTGGTGTGGGGAAGGGGTTGTGGGGGTGGGAACAGAACAGGGGCTGGAAAGATCTGTGACTAAAGACGATTTTTAAAAGTACTGAAAAAGGATGAAAAACGTAATTTCTGAGGGAAAAAAAAGGTCTTGATTTTATTCTGAACATAAAAGAAAAATGTCTTACAAGTGTTTGATGACTTAGGGAGGGTGGTTTGGGGTGGGAGAGAAACATAAGAATATTTCTGCACTCTTATTCTTTTTTTTTATATATATATATATATTGCAAGGGGAAATATTTCACCTTAGTCCCTCCCCCCGAGGCAATCTAATTTTATTATTTTTTTGTCTTTTTTCTTATTCTTTCAAACGGAAGATGAAAGTATTCAGAAACTCTTGTCTATCCTATGTGTTTGCTTTCTTTTTGTCACAGCGAGAGTGGATAGGGAACGAGGGGGCAGAGATGGAGCTGCTCACTGATTATGTGCCATTCTCTTTACATGTCTTCAGGTTCTGGTTCTTCTCTCCCTTAACGTTCTGATCTTTAATTTTGCGTCTTTTCTATTGTTCACTGAACGAAAACGTCATTCCCCTTCTTCCGGGCACAAAAAAAAAGAAAAAAAAAAAAGAATGAAACAAATGACAACCAGTTGATTTTTAGTTTCATGTTTTATTAATCTATGCCTCATCTGCTCAAAAGAACTCATTTATTTTCACTCATATGTGCTTGAGCTCCTTAGTGTGTTTTTTGTTTTTTTTTGGTTTCCATGTATGGAGTGATTCAAAGGTCACATAAGACTTTAAATGCCTTCTTACGACAGAGCACATGAATATGAGACATGAATATGAGATTGCATTTTAAGAGTGTCTGGAAAAGACAAAAAAAAACAAAATGAGGACAAAGTGGTCTTATGGATTGTAGCATCTTCTTTGTTCCTTCCAAAGTTTAAAAGTTGCATGGTTTGATGGGTTGTGAGTGGCTCTTGGTCAGTTGCCCCTTTGCCATTTAGTACCCCGGTTCCGTACCAATGCATTTCTATTTTATCCCTTTCTATTTCCACATGAGCAAACCATTTCTTACGAATTTTTTTCTGCCATGGCGTTTTTTTATTATTATTATTATTTTTAATTACTTTTATAGTGAAGTATTTTTATAAATTATGTAAATTAATGTGTATCCACTAAAAAAAAACCCAACATCCTCTATAATTTTATCTAATTTTATATTGTCTACAAAATTATTACACTGTATTTCCATTAAAAAAAGAAAAAGAAAAAAAGAAAGAAATTCATAATTAATGTTGTTCTGACCTTTTTCATGCTTCGGACAGTAGATTCCTAAAATGACTACTATATAGTTTAAGCTAAATTAACGCTATACGGAGCTGGTAGTCAGCATTTACCAGAGTCACTGCACCATGTTTTCGTGTGGTGGCCAATTCATAGATTACAGAAACTAACGAGAAATCCCTGGTTGCCATAACAGAGACAACACACATGGTCGTTATGACGCCTGTCGCGGTACAAGGTAAAATTTTCTACCTGAAAATCTCCGGTTAACTGCAGAGGTACTAAATGGCACAGGGTCAAATTGACCAGCAACTGTCATGAGTCACTATGATTCCAGATTACAAATTTGCCATGGGTGAGACTTTAGCTAACGTGGGTGCCATTTAGTTAGAATGCCTCTTCTTACAAAATTACAAACACATATTTGCATCCCCATAGATTTTTTTCCTTTTATGTGAAAGTGTAAATGATTTCCTTTCCATCAGTTATCTTGTATTTATTTATTTTATTTTTTTGGTCACACTTAAATGGTTCAGATTTATGCAACACATTTTAAAAATCAAAGATTCTGACATTTGACAAAATGCTGTTCTCAAAGTATCCAGTCCAAATGGGACCCATGATAGCTAAAGTCCAGTACTTGGTCTTTTTTTTATTTTTTTAAAATTATTATTATTTTTTTCTTTCCAAGATACTAAGAAAATGAAGGAAGGAAGTCTTGCTAGCTTCGTCAGTTGAAAGTCAGTGAGACAATTAGGAAAACAAAAACAAGGAAAAAATGGTCCAAAAGATTGTAGTCCTATTCGTTCCGTCTCCCGGTGTGAAGGTTGCCTGGTTGGATCCATCACAAGTCACTGCGACGCCAGAAACAAGGACAAAAAGATGGAGAACGGGGCCCATGTTGACTAAACACACATTAGCTGCCAATATTCTATTTCCAAGTTCTAGTAATAATTTGATAAACAAGAAATTGCCTTTTGCTGAAGAGCCTAAAAACCCCTAGCTTTTGCTTTAATGTGCTATCTCTACCTCTTTCTTATTGCCTGCTCCGAACTTAGAAGCATGAAATCTTAATGCTACAAGCAGCAAGGCCAAATGTATAATTCCTCGTTTCCATGGATCCCAAACTGTGTGTTTATATCCCTGGGCCTGCGAGCACAGTCACTGCAAAAAAAGAGAGCACAAAATAGACATTTCAGAACGAAGGGGAGCTAAAAATTACGATTCCGGTTAACACCCTCGCTGCAGTTGTTACAACAGGCGGCAGCAGTTTCTCGTTATTGCTACATTAGTTCGTGAGAGAAAGTGTCCGAGTCGGGGGTGATAATTCCTCTGTCGACGTTCACAGCGGCAGTGGTTGTTGATGTGAAAGTTTGGAGGAAGAACTGATTTGTAATTTATAAAAAAGCTTGAAGAAACTGCAAAGGGAGGTGCAGATTCCACGATGGATTCCAAAAATAACACTGTTAAAAAGAGGCTCGAAACAGGCAGAGATGAAGACGAAGGGGAGTGCTCAAAACAGTAATTATCCGGGGATGACGATTTGTCCTGACATTTTCCAATGCAGCCCTCGAACCATCTGTTTAAGGTTCCCTAATGTGGCGGTAGAGCAGCGCGGCGCAGATGGTGAGACAAGAGTGGCGCCCTTCTAACCTTTCAAGCTAATCAGCTGATAGGCAAACCTACACCTCCACCTCTCTCAGAGGAGGAAGGCTGGTTTGATCCCAGGTTGCCAAGCTAGGGTCACTTTCACCTGACCTCCTGCAAGGCTGAGGAACCAAATCCACCGAACAAAGTGTCCGTCTGGCAGCTTCATGGCCGCACCCGGTAGCTGTTACTCCACGGCATTTCTCCATTTTTCTTCCATCTCTCAAACTGATCTAATTAAAAAAAGAAAAGGGGGGAGAGAATATAAAGTCTTGTTCCCATGGTAATGCAATTCACAGGAAGGAAGACGCAATCAGGTTTGCTTTCAACAGTGTAAATGATTTCCTTTCCATCAGTCAGATCTTTTATCTTGTAGTATATGGAGAACTCTAGGCTCAATGACGGCTGGTATTAAGATTTTATGGTTCAGAAGAGTAAAACGAGATATTGCTTGACCAATTGAAAAGTCTGTCATGCATTCTGCTATTTTTTTTGTTTTTTATAATAAATGTGCTGTAATGTTTATTATAACACTAGGTGGACACTGTATGCTAACTATTAGAGCCACTTTCCTTTTTCTCTAAAAAGCTTTTTTTTTTTTTTTCCAACTCGACTGTCTTTGGGGAACGAGACGGGCAAGAAGGCAGATTTTCAAACTGGAATTCAAGTAGAGTTAATTCAAAAACCTTCACAGCTCACCTTTCTACCTGTCATACCTGCAAACCTTTGATGCTTCTCGAAACATCTGACATTCCAGCTGATTTTATTACTGACAAACCCTCACTTTCTCCTTCATTTTTGTTCTTTTTATACATAAGATTGTACAAAGTAGTCCTCTAATGTTTTCATAGTGTCTTTTTTATATGAAAATAAATTTTCAAACTGATTACGAGTGTTTCACATGTGCTGCTTCAAGGGCGTCTGGTGAGAAATACTCTCTCTCTCTCGATTTCAAATGTGTTCGCAATACCCATGTTTTTGTAATATCACTCAGGGAGTCTGGCATGACAAACGCTGTTACCCAGAGGCACTGAAGCCTAACCGTAACCAATCAGAGCACCCGCTGGTCTGTCTGAAAATGTTAGAGTAACAGCTCTGTGGGTTTGAAGTTCTGTTGCTGTGAAATAACCAAACGGGGGCGAATGTCAAGTCCGACTGGATATTGTGTGAGAAATGTATAAACATTGAACAATGTTTGTGCTAATGCCTAATATCTTAAGGTGCACTCTCCTGAAAAAAAGTTTTCATTTTTATTTAAGCAGGAGAATAGAGCCTGTCTTAAACCGGCTCTATTCGTCGGCCGAGCGGTACCGGACAAGAGAGGAAGAGAGGACACGACATTGCACATTTCTCAGACTTCTCCATATTAACCCTCAAAGGGACTTGTGGGTAATTAAGTGTGGATGAGTCTGCCTGTGCACCAGCTATCAGTCACCCTGGAGAAAGGCCACCAAGTGGAACCTTCTCAAAGGAGTAAGAGGGGCTGAAGGTGGGATCAGCAGAGATGGAAAACAGAGAGCGCAGCCCCGAGGACAAAATGCTGAAAGATAAAGTAAAAGCACAAAGGGCGTTTTATAATTACCCCTGGCAGAGTGATTTTCAGTGATAAAAGTGCATTCCAGTTATTTTTCCCCACTGGTTTCATAGTAATTAAGTTGAAGTACTTCTGGAACTTAAAGAATTTGTGCTGACAAACGGCACATAAAAAAAAAAAAAAAACAAAGTGAAAAGGGGACAGCAGAGGGGGAGTTATTACCAATTTCAACCCAGCTGAGGGTACGTCCTCTACAAATGTCCTGTCAAGGATTTCTTTTGGGTTTTACATTTACAAGATGAACTCAACCCATTATTGCATCTGACTGACCCTCCTGGGAGGCAGCATGTGTAAAGTGCTTTACTGCCCCAATGAGCAATTCTGGAAAGTTTATTATAGCTGAGGCAAGCAAAAAAAAAAAAAAAAAAAAAAAAAAGCAATGCAAAGATTTCTGTTTTGGGTGGTGATACAGCAAGACACAATGGGCTTTCATCTGAGGTGAAACTTGCAATCCAGTCTTTTTATGCGTTTCTGCTGCAGTCTGTGTAAAATGTTTGCCAGAATAGTGACACGATTGTAAAAGTACACTCCTCTCAACATAAAAAGCAAAGAAATTCTTAAATAACACAAGCAAACAAAGAGTGTAATTTAACACTCACATTTAATGGATTGCAGTGCCCTCCACAATGTGGTGAAGATCATATTTTATTGTGCATGTAATCTCACACTATTGTTTTTTTTTCCTTTTTTTTTAATCCCATCATTAATTTGAGTATATTTATGTAATTGTCATGCCAACCAGTAATATATGAATGCCAACTGACTGTTTTGGTTGTCAAGGTTTGTTCATAGTCTTGAAACTATGTTTGTCACGTTTGATGCACTCTCATTGGGATGAAAGATGCGATATTCAAATTATTCTGTACAGCATTTCGGCTTTGATGCCACCGTTTCATCGGTTTTCATGTTCAAGGACCAACTCTATGAATTAATTTTAAGTTCCCAGAGAGGACAAACAATTACAAGCTACAAATCAGAAAGTAGGTCAAGACATCAAGTTTAATTGAAGACCCAAGCATCCTGCATAATGGGGTAAGTAAAAGCTCAATATGGTTCAATGTAATTGTTGAATCATTGAGTAGCAATTGTGTCCCGCATATACTGTAACAGTGGCAGACATTTTCAGCATACAAAATATGAGGACTGTGTTGATCATGCAACTGATTTAATTTGACGCTGCCAAAAAAATAATACGGCGGTCTGGACTATACGATCAAATTGACAAACATGTTGCCAAATGTAAAGAAATTCAATGCAGGAGCTTAATTATTTTACAGGGCAGCAAATCTGCCTGTACTGCTGAAACACAAGACAGAGACGGCATAGTGTGGCAGGAATAAAAGCTTTTTGGCAACAAGCATGTCAGGTGGATTTGGCACAAAGCAAAAGATGAAGTTGTGGAAAGCCCACATTTAAGCATGCTGAAGGATGAATGGATTCTCTGTATGCTATAAAAGTACAAAGAATATTTAATTATCACTGATTATTGGAAAACCACGGTAGAAAATGAAAACGTGTCATGATTCAGCTTTTTGTACTGAGAGAACTCAGGGACCAGACATAGTTTCAGGAGTTTTATTGCGTTAGAAATAAGTTAGTTTAGGATGGAAGGAGTCTGTTCAGTCAGACCCCAAAGGACAAAAACATAATTAGCAAAAAACAAAGGAGTTTAAAAAAAAAAGAAAAAAAATCTGAGAAAAGATCTAATGACTGGTTTAACTGGTGGGTGACCATCAGGCACTGAATGATTGTCAGAATTCTGAAAATATTAATAAGTAGATGAGATGATGGTCGTCAGGAGTGACTGAAAAAGCACTTAGTCAGGGGTCATGACCCCAGTTACTGATTCTGGACACAAGCACACGTGTCGGAAAAAAGTAACATATTTAGTGTGACACAAAGCTATTATAAGATAGATTTCTTTTAAGGGCTTTTCATACCTTTTCCGGAAACATTCCGAAACACGGAGGGGGCTATGTGTACGCATAGCGCAAGATTTCTGACTGCTCCATTGGAAGACTGGGGATACCCAAGCTCTCAAGCTTTTGCTGTTAACATAATGTGCCACTGCCATGTCTTGAGAGACAGAGATTCTTAAAGTTAATTAGGCCCCTATAACTGAGTTTTGATAACTTGATGCTGTCCCAATTGCAATTCCCCAGACAAGCCCTAGTGACTCCAGTGTGATTTTGGCTGCTAAAGAAGTTCAGTGAGTTCTTTTTTGGCTCATCAAACATCTAAAGTACCCATGCAGTCTGGATCATTTGCAGAGACATCATAAAGCTGCCAGGGAACCATTTGAATCGTTAATTCAACAGACAAGCATAGCGTGGGTGTTATGATTTTGACACTTTCTTCATTAACCCAACTTTACCCTTGGAGGTTTGGAACAACCAGCCAACAAGAGTTAAAAAAAAAAGAATAAAAATTGCCAAAGATTCTTCTTGTTTTAAGTGCCTATCAGAATTAAGGATAATTGTAAAAGTTGTAGAAAAACTAAGCACCCACAACGGCAAATATGTTGTGGGTGTGTATTTTTATTTTACTCTACGCCCCTTTTCCTGATCCAGAGCTTCAAATGCTTCAAATTTCCAAAGGTAAACTGTTTGGGTTGAGGACTGAACAGAGCAGCAATATATTAAATTCAAACAGGCTTTCTAAAGCATGTTTAGAAATTGTCAGATTAAACTTATTAGACCATTTCACTGATGAAGAACTCAAATCAGAGGCAATAAAGTCCATGCACATGCAAGTTGTAACTAAAAGTTACGACTTTTTAATATGTACTGTAGCAAAAACACAAACTCACCTTCAGAGAGTTGTTCTTAATTTTTACTTCTAAAAAATAGCGTGGCATTGTATTAGCAATACCGCACAGTTGAGAGTTTATGTATACAAAGGGTTTTGCAATCTCATATACTGAATGGTAGACTGACCCCGCTCAAGAAAATAAACCTTTTGACTTTTTAAACATTTTGTCTTGTCACAACCTCATTTTAGAGTTTTCTATATCAACACAAAGTAGTTCACAATTGTGGTTATACCCAATATTATTAACAAATATCTTTTTTAAAAAGTAGTAAGGAATTCCTCCTATCTCCGTGCCCAAGTCACTACTTTGTAAATTCATGTTTAGGCATGTTAAAACAGTGGAACTGGTACTGAGATTAGTTTTGGAAAACAGTACTGAGGTGTCAAATTAAAAACAAACAAAAAATGGATTCAAGTATAAGCCAAAGTCATGTTTCATACACTGGTTAAAAAATATTTATTAATCCTCCATCTTGTTTTCTGATGTTCAACCAACTAGCCTGTTTTCGCCGCTACTGCCATACATGACGCTGCTGAATGCTTTGCCAGGAGTTCAGCTTCGGGCCTGGCTTTTTCTGCTCTGACGTTGCTGCCAGCGTTCTCCTTTGAGACGGCATTTCACCGGCGGCTGTTAAACGCCTGTGCTTTCTCCCGCCCAAATTCTGGCCCAGCTAATTCACTGAACGTTTCCATTTCCACTCGTACAGACCGGGATGAAGCATAAGTGGTCTTTTGACCATGCGAGGATGATTTATTCAGAGGTGACGTAAAGGACTCATTGAAGGTCCTTTTGGCCCCATCAGGCCCCATCCACAAAGCACTCTGCACATATCTTGGCAACCTACATTTCACGTTATCAAGCTTCCAAGGACTTCTTGAAACCACTGCATAAATTAAGTGGTGTACCTGGGTTAGCGCGATCCTCGGTTACATGTTGAAGCCCTAGAAATAAATTGCTTGGGAAAATAAAAAATAAAAAAACACTGGTTGTTTGACATCGGTATAGAACTTCGATCTGTCACACTGAAAGGCACGGAAACCAGGAAAAGAACATTGGAGGCTGTCCAGTAGGAAGCTGTAATTCATGATGCCGTTTCTTGGAGGACAGTGTTTTGAATCCCTGCTGACAAAATCAACCAGGCAGGAGGCCATGATGTGCTCACACACACACACACACACACGCATGCCCGCACACGCCCTTCTGGTGATAGGGGTAATGAGACAGCCAGACTGTCCTCTCAAAGTCCAGCTGTCCAAATTGCAGTCGGTCATGATGTGTCCAAATGAGGCCGGCCAACAGCATTTCTTTACATCAGCATTGTGTTCTCTGGTGCTTCTATTGCTATCCAGCGTAATGCTTCTCTCACCAAGACCATCTAAGGTAAAATAAATAAATAAATAAAGATACACATTTGAGCAAAATCGTTCACCTTTCTTACTCTGAAATATTGACTTGGTGCTGTTGAGAAAACTCAAGTCATCCTTGCATTATTCTTCCTTTTGAACCGTGAGACAAGTGCGGATGCAGAGTACTATTTATGCGGAGCGGACTACAGTTTTGATGCACCGATTTTGCGAGGGCAAATGGGTAATTTGAACAAACTGCAACACATTTTGATAACGTGCATGTTTAGATTTACTCTAAAGTGATGCGGAGGTTTTTAAAGCACACTTACCGATTGCGTAGTACGATTGCAAGGACGTGAAGCAAATGTCCTGTTTATAAAAATAAATACGAATCTCTCTCTTTTTCTCTCTCTGTTTGGTTTGACAGGTGCTTGCACATGTTGGACCTCAGGTCAGTGTTAAGGAGAGCAGCTAACCTAACTCGCAGGTTTTTGGACTGCGAGGGAAAGCTGGAGCACCCGGTGCAATTCCAGGCATACAGAGCGAGAACGTGCCAAATGAACCTGGTTTGGGATTTTAGCTCAGAAACGCCTTGCTGCAAGAATATATGTATTCTGAATATAAAACAGACACAGTACTTTAATTTGCTTTTGAGATAATTGCTTATCAAAGTACACCCTATCTCTTCCAGTGCAATTAGGGCACTGTTTGGGAAGAAAAAAAAAAATTGACATTTAGCACTTGTCTTAGAGAATCAAGCTATTTCTTTCTGCAGTTTTAGTAGAGATACACTAACTGGGGCAACTTTAATCTCACTTTTTTTAATTAGGCAAAACACTCCTGTAGAGAATTATTTTTCATTCAGCTGCATATTTTGAGCTAATCATCCTTTGCAAGGACTTCAAAAAGTAGATGTATAATTATTCTCTTCAGTTTATTTATTTTATTTTTTTTACATAACATAAACTAACAAATGTCACCTTAAGGCATTTTTACAACACAAAATGAACAAGCAATTCACATACAACATGTCTATTCAGTTCGACTTATCCATTTAGATGTATTCGGCTTCAATTGCACAGACTACTAATTGAATGAACAGTGCAGACGAGTTTATTTTATGTTCTGTGTCGTCGCGAACGCAGCCGATTGCATCCGAGTGACTGACTTTGCGGCGGACTGTCCTTAACGAGTCTGTGGTGACGGCGAGCAAATGTGCAAACTCTTTATTTGTTCCAATTTCACTGATGTGAAATCCATGGAGTTCCTTAGCGAGTACTTCCAGATGGGCTTTTGAAGATTTTCAAGAAAATGCTTCTAAAATATAACGTGATGCATCGCTTATCGTTGTGTCAAAGGCCTGAAAAACTCTAATCGCCGCACGTGCACGCATGAACGGCTTCCGTTTATAACACAGCACTAATGTGACCACAGTGTCTGTGTAATTTCATGCAAAATCATGCATATCTTCTACAGGAGCGAAGTTCTTCCCCCCCCTCCCCAATATGTACATAATCGTTCAGAGGGATGTCTTACTAATCCATATACCGATCTATATTAAAACAGATGCAGACATCAACATGAAAACATCATTAGCATACAGACAAAGCGGGATCGGTTGCCTCCGTCTATCTTCAGATTCCTTTTCATCACTCTGTTCACCTACGTAGGGCTGGAGGCTTTGAAGAGTGGTGCGAGATAAAAGTGGAACGCGTTCAGATCCTCGTCTTTTCTCCGAGGGTGAGGAATCATTTGATCTTTCACAAAGACCCCTGCTACGCCACGCTCCAGCCAACCTACACGGTGCACACAGAAACTCCCAGATTTTGCCATCATAAACATCATTTCTTACCCCAACCTGAAGAGTTACGCAATGAGCACTTTGCAGAGTAATGCGTGTCTGGAGCCGAGTTTTTTTTATTTTATTTTACTTGCGTTCACGGAAGTCGCATTAAGGTACAGTTCCGTGTAGTGCACAAGTCGAATTGAAGTTTCTGACTTTGTCTTGTCACACATGTGTAATTTGCGTAATTTAATTTGTGGGCTCATCTAGTGCTAAAAAGAGTCATTATTTTAAGAAAAAAACAAACATGTGAAAGTTAAAGACAGAGTTTTAATTTCCATCACCATATCTCATTCCAATGCTTTCTGTGCCAAATTAGAAATAATTTGCAGGTTTTTGTCTGTCAATTCGGATTATTCTCGCACCACTGAGCAACAGTGATGAATCCCGGCAATTTATTTAACAAAGACCTTTCTATTTCATGAGCAACGTAACTGCTGTGATGACTATCGTTCTTTAAAAATTACAGTATTATTATTATTGTTTTTTGTTCTTTTAAAAGAGGTTGTTTTTGAAGGAAAGGGGACCCCAAGCAGTGAAATAAAATTATTTACTCTTCCAATCAACCAGCTTCTGCAGCTTAATTAGATCCAACACCTTGAGCGAACATAAACCTCAGCACCGGTGTGAACATTCATTCATACCAAAAGTGATTAATGTTGTGATTAATGCCCACGATCTGTCCCTGTTAGAATTACTTCCCTCTCCAGAAGAAACATGTTCCCAAGACTTCATTAATCTTTGAGAAGTTCAGAAAAGCACATTTTGTTCGCTTCCAGTAATTGTGCTGGAAGCCTAGTTTTGCAGACAGACTCAGCAATGTAATTTTATGTCACTAAAAATAACAGCTACCAATCATGTATGCATTATAGCCTGGTGAAGTTAAACTTCAGACAGGATTAAATAGTTTGGGTATGCGCCTACACACACTCTCTGATTTTTTTCGGTGACCCTTCCTTTTACAGTCTATTTAAGCTGGCAACAATGACATGTTATTCTTTTTTCCTTGTTAATAGTTGATCAACGGGTTAGCACAAACATCTAACAGGAGATTTAAATCGTAATTACTGTTTAAAATTTCAGAAGCTTCAATTTTTCATTGTCTGCTCAGATGTAATGGCAGCACTTTGCTGCTAAGCTGTTGCTAAATACCGGGTAAATTAGGGCATTTTAAGCTGTAATTTGATTGTAATTACCCAGTAAAGTTAGTATTCATTACAAAATTATACGCTGTAACCACTTGATACTTACTTGGTAATTACATTGTAATTAGTAAACTCTAAAAAGGCTTACCAATATTTATTGGTGTGGACTGTGCTCTCCAATTAGAAAACTAGTCAGCAGTGGCTCTTTATGTAAGTTTGCTCTCAATGACGACGGCGCGCACACATGTATGTTTTAGTGAGTCACACTTTGCCAGGACGTATTTGGCTCAGCTTGTAAATTGCTGTGCTTCAGCATTGTTTTTGCAGAAAAAGATGACTAAAGAGCCTAATTCAAGTAAGATAATTATTGCTTCCTGACTAAAAAATAAAAATAAAAATAAAAAAATAAAAATAAAAAAAACATTGTGTTGCACTTGTTCATGAAAATATTCCTATTGAAAATGGCCCAGCCACACAAACGCAGTCTAAAGGAACCAAGAATGAAGCTGTGCTTGTGTGTAAGCATTTATTTGTTCATGCAGTCAGTTATTGCTAATATACCACCCCAGACTTATTCTTTACTCAAAGGATGTCTCAATTTGAGGAAAAAAAAAAAAAGGCATTACAGGTCGTAATTAGATGTCAATGTGTCGGTTGTATAAATTTTTACTGATCTGTACAACCTTTTTTTTTTTTTTTTTTTTTTTTTTTTTCTTTCTGCACTGCAACCCGACCTCCAAAGTTTTAACCACAACATGGGATAGTTTTGCTCTTACAACGGACAGGGAACATGCTATTCATCAGTTTTAGTGTGCCACAACGAGGCCTAAATGACATTACTGATAGGATAAATATCATGTGTTTTAATTAAAATGTGTGTCATAAAATGAGAACTAAATATTCATATTTTAGATGTGTAGGTTTTCCATGGCGCAACAACCGGATATGCATTTAAACAGCCTTTTTAAATTTGTTGACTCCAATAACCTGTCATAAGCACATGTTTTACTGACCTGCAGACACAGGGGAGCTTCAGAGCATACTTTCCCTTTGCCTGACTTGCTTACTAAATGCAAGGATACTTTTTTTTACGATTGACTCTGTAACTGGTCTGGTGAAGAGGCAAGAACCCGACTCCTCGATCACATTTTTATTGATTATCATGTTTATTTATTTATTTTTTTATTAGCCTTAGCATTTGGTTTATTATATCAATCATAGCTACATCTGTAGCTCAAAGTAAACAAAAATAAATAAATAAATAAATAAAAGTTTGATTTAAAAAAAAATACGTTTTCACCTCCTTGCGTCCTGAACTTGCCCACTCCTGCCCTTGGCTGTGTGCTGCAGCAGCAGCAGCAGCTGCTGGTGGTCCTGCTTCATCAGCAACTTTGTTAGAGCAAAAATTGGAGCCTGAAATTGGTTTGTTCAAGGCAATACTAAAGGGTCCTGAGCTTACTTGGAAGGTATTGCCGTCTTTGTAAATGAGGGTTAAGAATATTTCCACAATGATGTGTGACTTAGCTTAATTTGATAAAGAAAAAAAAACAAAAAAAACATGTTAGGGCTTAAAATACAGAGACGCAATCAACAATGTGAAAATTCATGTAGAATTCTTTGCCAAGAGCAATTCGCTCAAATGATCCTTCTTGCATGAATTGGATACATATTTGACCCTTTCTTTCTATTTTTTTCTAATATAAATGTTCAATTCGAAGAATCAAGAATACATAGGAAGACATGGATAACGACAACTTTAGTAAAACTATTAATTGTACAAATAACTGATTTAAATCCGAACACACCTGCTGCAGCTGTTGTGTATGTGGATATTGTTCCTACAAGATGCAAATCTCTGGCTTTCAGTTTTAAAGTTCTGTCAATTATTACAAATTGAAGAGCTTTACTTGGGAGTCAGGATCAGTGCGGTTCATTTAAAATCCAGTCTACCTGCACATTCCCACATGGAAACAATCCGTGAATAATCGCTTCATTGAGCTGATTTCACAATTTTTAAATGCACTCTGGACTTCTCTATTGCGTGAAAGTTTTGAACCACCACACAGACTAGCAGGAACACAGTCTGCATCAACTGCTCAAGAAAACGGGAACAGATGCTGAAAATAGCCCACACAAAACGGTAGCGTAAGAGAAGTTCCAGAGAACAAATTTTCAGAAATACACCTTTAGATTGAGATACAAAACAATTATGTCTTGTTTTGTAAGACATAATTTAGCAACTAAATTATGTCTTACAAAACAAGAATGCACCATTTTCTAAAAATAGATGCTAAAATCTTTCCTCTGGTGGTTCTTCCTGCTAGAAGTAAGTAGTGTTTCATCACAGCCATCTGAAAGAAGACTTCGTCGACATCCTCCACAAAATGGCTAGTTTCTCTTTTGTGTGATTTTTTTTCTTTACATATACAAAGGGGCAATACATTATCACTTGTGGCTTTGCAAGTTCACCAGCCACATTAATTACCATCACTGTGCTGTTATCCAGTGACCCAGTTTGTATTTTATATATTATGAATAAATGCCCATTTATTTGCACTGAGAGTGACAACTGTTACATTTTTTCCCTCAAACAATTTAGATTTCTTAAATTCAAATAAGGTCCACTGAGCAAGATTTATATTTCAGGGTTGATTAATAAATTCCCTCGGAGCCGATATTTTAATTATTAATTTCCAAATTTGTTTTATGAGCCCACAAAATTGCATATGAAATGGTACAAAAGGGGGCTTTATCTTTTCACATCACTTCAATGAAGCAAATTATTAAAAACATGGGAAATGCTCATTTTGCACTTGTCCATATATTATTCATGCCGTTTACAATCAATTCAGTTTTAGGATAATGCGAATTTGGGAGGCATTACATTTGTCTTTGTGATTTCATAATTATGCTTGCGTGCGTGCGTGTGCCTGCGCGTGTGTTTTTAAACCACATCTTGATTAATTGATGCATAAAATTTACAAATGTTTAACTAGATGTTTAAAAATGCAACCAAGTGTTAATTAGTTTCTCTATCTAAATGCCCAACAGGAGCTCCAAGGAGGAGCGTTTCCTTCTGTGGCAGAAACTCAACCAGAGCGACCAGTTAGGCTCTGATTTAGAGCAACTAAACTCAACAGGCCGATGTAACATTTGGGCTCCCAGCAGGTCTGTAGAGTTAATCTGAGTGAAAGATGGCAGCAGAACCCTTCTGCAGCAGATTAGCTTTAACATGCCATCGTAACACCATGGGTTGCCTTAAACAGATAAGTGTGAGTGGAAAGACACAGAAAAATGTAAAATGTGGTTGTTGTTTTTTTAGTGTTTTTGATCAGAAATTGTTTTCCCCTTGGTACTATCCCATAGATGTCATTTTTGAATCACAAAGAATAGATCGAACCAAAGCAAGTGAGTCCTGCGGTGCTTCTGCATTTGTTGTAGATTCTTCTGTGACCTCCTGTGACCCACCTCATGAGTTATTGATGCGCTCTTGGTGTAATTTTGTTAGACTGGACTCTCCGGGGAAGGTTCATCCATGTTCCATGTTCTTCTTTTTGTGGATAATGACTCATTTTGGTCCACTTGAGCTCCACGAGCCTAAGAAATTGCGCTCTATCCTGCTTACAACAATGTTTTGCTGTTGTGACTTCTTTTACCCAAGTTCTTGTTGTAGGCCAGGCTCTACTTAAGTTAATTTTTGGTGGTAAATTTTAATAACCACAGGACTGTAGCGTCAATAATTCATGGGATCACAGTTAATTGTCGATTTAACCTGTGGTACGGTATTGTTTTTGTTGATTTTTTTTTGGTCCTAGTAGAGCATTTATATTTGTTTTCGTATCAAAAGATTTTTGTGACAAGATGTAATGGTGTAATTTCTCATCATACATGGCAGTTTTCTCCCTGACTTTTAAGATGCACTTTATGGTAAACATGTCCCTGAGTTTCCATACAACAGTTTCAAAGATCCAATCAAATTCTTTAAAGGTCACCATTAAATGGTGCCTCTTTACAACATGTCCAACGACAAATCGATGACGCTCTTATTTGTCCTTGTGGACATAGAACGCAAACGAAAGGACATTATCACAGTTTACTTATATGCCTCAGAACCACTAATATTTCTGTCTGTTGGCAAGCTCAACAACATGTTCTTCTTCTTCTTCTTTTTTCCTTCTCCCTTTCCCGCTAAAACCGTCCCTCGATTCTTGTGGATTTTACTGGTTCAGTGGATGGGAGCAGATGGAGGGGACGACTGAACGTTGCACAACATCTCATACCTCCCCAGTGCCACATTAATGTTTAATCTGTCCCTCTGGTCAGAGAGGCTGCAGACATCCCTGAATGTGATGAGAAGCTTTGGCTGTAAACCCTCAAAATGTCAGCACATTTGAGGGATTTCTTACAAGACCATAACACAAACTGGGACAGAGAGGGGTCAAGTCTAAATTATTTTTTTTTTTTTATGTATCCTCTGTTGCACGTCTTATGACTTGCATGGCTTACAATATACATACATAAAAATACAATTTATGTGGTGTCTGTCAGCGCACACATTGGTGAGGAGGCCGCTGTTTTAGCAAGGAGAGGGAGTGCACATCTTGCAAATGGACATGTCATGTGGAGCAATGCCCAGGAAGTTGCAAAACAGAGAGCCCCAGGGCCCGTAGCAAAAGCAGCCAGACACACACAGACACAAAACCCCCCCCAAAAAACAGTGGAACTATCTTTGGCCAGACTAGCTGAAGACTTGTTCCACGAGCCAAACTGGATTTATGAGAAGAACGGGGAGAGAATATTTTTAGGAGATAATGCTGATGCTGCGTGAACAAAAGAAGGAGAAAGCTGTTGATTTTGATCAATAGACCATTTCTTCTAAAGTTGGAACCTCTAGAGTGTCATCCCCAACTTACACACAGTATTGTTGCACACATGGACACTTGCTGGACACATTCATTTGCTCTGTTAGCAGAAGTAGTTCATGTGTGTGAAAGACTTTGTGAGAATTGCCGGTGATTTTGTTGTTTCAGCTCATCTACAAAGAGGTCTGAAACACACAAAAGTATTTTTGATTTTGAGGCCAGGTTTGGCAACAGCCTCTGACATTTCCACTAGTGTCACCCCGGGGAACTTTTGTGTACATTTTTCAAATTGGTAAATTACACTTTTCAAATTCTAAGATAAGACAGCAATTCCGCAATCACGCAAAACTACTACTTAATTCAGATAATTACTATGCGTTCTGCACGTTTGATCCAACTGTACCACTTTTACAGCTCAAGCTACACTATGCAGATGCTCTGTGTGTGCAGAGGAAGATACCACAGGCCAAATACCATGCCACAGGAGCTGGATGTGTTTTCAGAAAAATTTTGATCATTCACATTTCACCACTTGTGGACCCTCACAAACTGACCCTAGAGTATTGAGCCTTCAGCAAATATTAGGTGTGGAACAATGGGAAAAAAAAAAAAAAGAAAAACAAGAAGGTGTTGCCATAGCAAGTGCGAAGAAACTGGGGCAGCAGCTTCAGGTAAATTGAAGTCAATAAAGCAATAATAAAAAAATATTTTTTTAAAAATAGGTTCAAAGAGAAGACAAAAGACATAAAAAAAAGAACAGAAAGATAACAGTGGTAAAGAAATGGGGTGTGTGTGGCCCACTGAGAGGAGAGAGAACTCAGCCAAGCGTCTCACTTTAACGAAGTGCCATGATTCCCTCTTCATCTGTCCACCTTCCCCTGAATTTCCCTGGACGTCGTGGTGCCACCCAGACGGCGGAGGTGTTGCTGCGGCTGCTGCCTGTTTTGACAGAAATTTGGAGCTAATTTGGGAAACACGACCTGGGGTCTGAAGGGCCTGAAATGGATTACGGAAAGCGGGTAATGTGATTCTCAAGCGTTTCCCCTGAAATTAAAGACTGTCTGGGTGTTATTATAACGCATGAGATGGAATCAATTTGCCCCATTTATTGCTCAGTATTCGGCATGGCAATGCCCTATCTGCTCACTCGCTGTAATATCACTTTCTTTTTCTATAGGTTCAGCGTGACCCTTATTTAAACCGTGGGAATTAGCATACTGGTATAACCGGATACTGTGAGACTGAAAAGGAATTAATAATGTTAATGCATATGTATGACTTGTTGAATATAAGCTCACCTTCTCCCCTACAACCTTTTTGTGAAAGCAACAGATGGAAGAATTCAGATAAAGCTCATCTTCTATAATTATCCTATGGCAGTATAAGAACGCAGGATGCTGTGCCTCTCCCTTATCGCCGTGCGACACGGCGACATCTGCGCGAGTGTGTTGCAGCTGTGGGCGACGGCACAAAGCCATGATTCGATGCTCTTAAGTAAGTGGAGCGTAACGCCGGCGAACAAGAGGCAGACAGAGATGGAATTTTGAAATAAAAGAAGGAAAGTCGAACGCATATGAGCAGGAGGAAAATGCGGAGGGGAGGCAGAGATGAAAAGAAGTTGAAGCCACTTTAAATCAAGCACCTTTTAATCAGCACCCTCACAATGGAGGACATAAAGATAACAGGGGATCCTGTTGGCTCTCCAGGCGGCTACGGTCACAGATTTATGAGCAGCCAGAGTCCTCCCAAGAATGTTTAAGCAGCTATTTTTTCAGAATGAAAGGACCATCTGCGAGTAAGTTATACAGTATGTGCTTTATTATTTTATTTTTTATTTTTCCGCTTACTCCAAGCCAATGTATATGCAAACGTGCAACAGTTGAAGCATTTACACTTCATCCTGTCATTAATTCAGAGTAAACACTTCCAGTCGTAGGCGAGATAGGATTATTAAAATCATTCCTAGTTGTTAAGTTCCACAATAACAAGAGAACAAACTTTGGGGTTTAAAAAAAAAAAGCCTCATCTTTTCCAAACAATTGTTTGGCTACTCAAGTACTGAACAACTGATTAAAGCATCAATCGTTTAATGATTGTTAATTACCTCATCAGATGGACCAAAAATTAAACATAAGTGGGGAATCTTGGTATTTTAAAGACCAAAACGAAAGTAGTTTTTATGAACATAGTTACAAACTAACATAATCGGGCGAAAACAAACAGACAGAAACTGCAATAAGTTAAAATCTTCTATGGCAAGACTGACCGAGCTTAAGCTGTTTTTGCAAAGTAGAATTTGCACAAAAAAAAAAAAAAAAAGTCAGACTTTGTATATGTGCAAAGCTGACAAATTCCAAAATGCCCTACAGGTGTGAGGAAAAATTGGTTCTCTAAAGAATACACATAAATGCGTAATGTGAATGTATGAATAATTCTATCAACAAAGTGCTATTTCTTAGATTTGATGTTAAATTTCTAATTTGGGGGAAAATAAACATTCGCATTTTTCCTGTTTTCACCGTCTTTCTTTCTTCTTTTTTTTTACTCCCCTACAAATAGGCGGTATTTTTTATTTCTTACTTCACCTTTTAAGTTTTCAGCTGTTCCCTCTGCTAACAGCTTTGCTCTGGGTGGTCTGCTTCACTGCAGACAAACACTTTTAAAGCTTTGGCCGAAGCAGCAGGCATTTTCTCTGCAATAATTCTGCATTCTGTCCAAGCAAGCACTTTTTTTTTTTTTTTTTCTATTGAAAGTGGAGCGTATGGCCTTTAAGGGATTAATGCGGACATAATGGTACCTGAGAGGTGTTTATGTGGCTCACGGTGGGGTGAGGTGCTGCTTGCAAGGGCTTGAGTCCTGCAAGTCCAGTGTGTGATGACTGTTTGCTGTCCACAGTGGCGCTGCCAATCCTCGGTATATTTCTATTTTGATGCTGCTGAGTGTTTCTCACTAAATTATTATTTTTTTCTCTTTTACCACCCAGAACGCAAGTGCACGTGCGTGTATGTGTATGTGTTTGTGTCTGTGTTTTGTGGTCGAACTACTTTGTTCCACCTGCTGCTTTTCCATCTCTTTCTAAATTTATTTCTCCTCAGACATCAGTGTTTATTAAGGACTCTTTGGGTCCCTCACCTGGAACTTGTAGTTCGGCAACGATTTAATTCACTAAATGATCATGAAGGAAAAAAAGGGAATGGCTTGATACAGAAGCAACTTCAAAACTTAATTTTTGTGAAACAAAAACTCAAAAATAAAAAGCTACAAAATTTTCAAAAACATGCCATCCACATTTGGTTCGGTCAATATTTTACCTTCTAAAAATATTTCTCGTCCTCAACCTTTGATAAACTTGCTTGTTTAACTTTTTTTATTATTATTATTTTTGAGGAAAGAAAATAAAAAATAGCCTGGCTGCATATTTCTGGACCCTGAAAAACTTTCTGTTTTGACTTTCTTGCCTTATGGTTCAAATTGAATGTGCAAAGCTCAGCACCCTTAAAGGTCTTGTACCTCTGAATGAAATAGTGCATGTTTCTGCACTGTTAGGGTGAGAACAGGCACCCTGAATCAACATTAAATGTGTGTAACTCAAACAAAGAAGATAAATCACACCAAACATACTCATATTTACATATATATATATATGTGTGTGTGTGTGTGTGTATTTTATTTTTCATTGACAAAACATCAACATTATAATTGGTGCAACAATCTCTCTTGAATGTTTTACTTATTACTTATCTTCAATAATTGTGGAACGGATATTTATATGAATAAACGTGCAACTCACACACTCGTCAAAGTTTTCAGGAAAGGCCTTGAAGGCATGACTCAGGCCCTTTCTAGAGCAAAAGGTGATGCCACTAAAGTTGTCACTTTCTTGGAACAAACTTTTTTCTTGTTCTGATTCCTGCAGCTGGATCCCTCACTTCGCTGGTAAAGCAGTGAGCCTTTCTTCTCCAGCAGTGGTACTATACACCTTGAGGTCCCCCGAGGCTGGGAAGCTTTGGCACAATCCTTAGAAGGTTTGTTGGATCCTCCTGTGGAATTCAAAACGGTTGTACAAATACAGAAAAGGCATCTTGATGACCGGCCTTACAATATTACATATGCCTCTAACTGCAGGCATATGTAATATTGTAAATAGTCTTGCAGCTCAAACTAGCTCAGCCCAAACAACCTGGAAAGAACCTTGCATTTCAACAAACAGCGGAATGCTAAGCTCTTTGCACCTGATGTGGTCTACTCCACTTTCTCTTCAAGTTTGCTGTTCATCATACATCTGGTGTGTTCCCATTTCCTGCTCAACCCAACAATAAAGCTCTCGTTTGCACCCCATAGTGACATTCTGAGGCTCTGAAGAGATTTTGTTTGAACACAAACAGGTTTCTTTACACATTCGAGTGAAATTAGATGGTATAACCTCACGCACTTTAATTCTCATGCTGAATAACAAGACATTCTAATCCTCAAGATCTAAGTCATGCATTTGCAACGGCGTGAAGTGGCAAATCTACGGTCACAGAGTAAAATATGTTAAAATGAAATACCACTCGCAAATTATTCATGGGTTATTTAAATAAAAGGCTACGGTGTTGCGAAACTAGCAATCATAAATATAATACTTGACTGCGTGCTAATTTATACCTCCATGAGCTGGATCTGCATCCCCTGCTTCATTCAGTTTCAGGGTCATATGTTGAATGTTGATAATCCAGAGTACATAATATTTTTGAAGAAGCTGTAAATTAAGCTTAGCACAGTGTAATTATGATGAGCTTCCTCAGTATAAGATGTCATTCTGTGGCAAATGTTTTCATTTGACTGAATGTGCAAATGTAGGTAGAATTGGATTAAAATAGTTTCATTTTCAGTGACACAGATGTAAACTGAACAGGAAATGTTAAAAGTTACCTTTTTTAAAAAATTCTACACTCTAAACAATTGGAACGACATCTCAACGATAAACCTTTCATGTGGACAGAAATTAGCCCGGGATGGTGGAAAGTGTTCTCTAAAAAAAAGATTATTAATCGAGCGATGCAGAAACAAATCATCCTGCAAAAATAGAAAGGTTTCAATGATTATGAATACTGAAATACGTTATAATCCTATGTTTATGGGGCTTGACCTAAGCCTACAGGCAAGATGCCGAGCTGTTTATGTTTCAAAGCGTTTTCCTTCTGTCGCTTCTGTTTTTGCTCTCTCAAATAAATGTTCACATGAAAAATACAATAAACGACACAGAAAAGTAATGGGAAGAAGGAGGGTGGGAGTTGTGAACTATGTGCCTGTTCTCGCAGTTTTTCAAATGAATAAAAAAGAAAAAAAAAACAGTGATATATTAGACTACAATATGAGAAAAAAAAAACAAAAGTAACCAATTAAAATATAAACATTTCCTTTTGAATAAATCTCCATTTTTTTTGTTGTTTTTTTATTTTATTTTTTCCACTTACTGAACAGTAATTAATATATCAAGCTATGTGTTCACTGAACAAAACAAAATAGATGATTGTAGATTTTAGGAGAAACAGGAATTTGTCATACCATACATCAAAGAAGAAATGGAAGTTGTAGAGGAGCACAACACTTCGTAGGTCTTTTACTATTTGCCTCAAGATGCTGCAGATCCTCTTTGGTATTTGGGGAGAATGCAACCTCTAACGTCATCATCTGTTGCCATAGTACCATCAGAGCCTGCGACGTAAAACCACCGAACAAGCTGATGAAGAAAGTTCATGCAGAAGAAAGTTCATTGCTCGTGCAGTGACACTCATGCACTGTGTTGTCCTTTCCATCTCCAACATTTCCCCGGTGGTGTGGTCAGGTACTGCTTGTTGCCCAGCACACCACAATGTGCCAATTTCAGCAGATTCGAGTGATATGATTGAACACTTTTCCTAAACATTCCTGGATGTGAGTCACATTATGAACATGCTGTGGATTTTATTGTACTCTTCCTCTGATTGACAGCTTTGTTTAGTGAGGTTCTACGCAATCACTGTAACCTCGCTACAATCTCTAGTTTTGGCTAAGGGATACAAATGAGCAAAATTTATGACAGCTTAGCTTCACTAATGGTTTATTTTATCAACTATAGCCGATTTAAGCGTGCACCCGTGTATTTTTGAATGGCAAACATTTGTCAACATGAATAATTGAGGAAAGCCTGAACAGATTAGCTGTTTCAGATGTAAAAAAAAAAAAGACACTATTCGATACAGTGCTGCACTCTACTAAATAAACAGTGGAATGACACTGAACGCTGAAACCCTCTTCAGCATGGAAGGGTAGTCAAGCCTATTGACCAGTCATGCAAATAAGCGATTGAAAATTCATTTGGTGTGCAACTGCTAAAATTTATCTCCGTCTCCATGTGTCCTCCCAGGCTGACCCGTATTGTGCAGGAACCGTCTTGCAGATTTGAAAAACTACCACACCTTATTAGACCTAACATGTGACAGCGTAACCTACAATTTTCACTAAATGGATAATTACCTGATAAACCACAGTAGCCTATTTATTCTTTGCTCATCAGAATGCGTACCTTGTATAAACGTTTTGTCCACCGTCGCAGAAAAGCAGAAAGAAAATTGCAACCAGCACGCATTACGACGAGATTGATGTCATAAAGTGATAATGCTCTCGGTGCCCTCTGTACTTTTTTTTTTTTTTAGATTTAGCAGACCAAATAAAATGGCATTTCAACTCTGCTGCAGGAACTCTGCTTGAAATGTCAGCCTGTCAGCCATCCCCATGTCGGCCCTCTCCTTCTGCTGTTGATGTGTTTAGCCTATTTCACTCTGTGTTTCCAGGCATGCGTGTACTGTACGCGTGGACATATATACTGCTGGGTTCCGTCTCCAGGGTAACAGCCAAAAGAGAAAACACGAGCACAATTATAGCAATAGCAGTGATTTCATTGAATGTTTTGTTTCTTCTTCTTTTTTTTTTTTTTATTTCCTTTTCACATTCATTTTCTTTCAAAAAAAGAGAACGAGAGAGAGAAAACATGAGAACAATTATAGAAACAGCAGAAACTTCAGTATTTTGTTTGCTCTATTTTTTTGTCCCTTTTCACATTTTTCTCTGTTTGTACATGAAAGAGTAGCTCATTTGATATATAACTTCAATATAATGTCCTTCAATTCAAGTTTTGATGAGATACAGCTTTCACCCAAATTAGTTCCCTTTTATTCAACTCTCTAAGGTGGATTGCCAAAACTAAGTCCTGAGTTCATTGAAACCTTCAGAATTTTCTGAAAGTTATTTTTGCTGAATGCATTGACATAAATTTTGATTAACTGTGCATTTGTTTGCTTACTCTTGCTTGTTTGAGCTCAAACATTTAGAGATAAAGATGATGTACTGTAACGGTTTAATTTTCTTGTGATATTTAAAAATGTTGCAAAACAAAAACTACTTAATTACACACTTGTAAGCTATACTTTAATACCAAGCATTAAAGTATCAAGCATAAATTTGGCTGGATAAATGTTTGACCCACATAAAGATTCCTGACAGCTTCTGGACAACATTTCCATAGATCATTTTCCTATGATTTTCTTTTTTATTGAAGACACTTCTCTCACAATTAACTTTCATGCTTTACATATATTTCTAATCCATTTTAGTGTCATTCTCTGCTTGCTTGTTATCAACAAAGGCGCCATACAAGACATGAGTGTGACAGACATCCGAGCTGACAGCCTGAAATGAGAGTTAACAGCTCTTCTGCTTGGTTCCCTCTGACACATTCACAGTCTTGTAATGTTAAATGAAGTGTACCGAAGATCAGGTGGAGACACGGGTGCTCTCTGACACCTATGCCAATGTCACCCTTAATGGTCATCTCTCCCAACCATCAATAATGCATCCTGCCAACCACTTCTTTTCACTTTGTCATGTTGCACCGTGGTAATTTCCAGCCGGTGGTGCCTGCCGTCTTCTTCTTTGTCATCTCTTCGTGCCGCCCTGCTGTGTTTCTCTTTTATTTCCCGTGAACGTGACTGATGCCTGTAAATAAGTGTTTAATTGCGGAACACCAATCATTTGCATGCCAGTTCCCATTAACGTTTTTGAAATTCGGCAAAAGCAAAGTTACATGTATAAGTTCTCTCCTTGTTGCTCTCCTTTTCAGAGTGTTGGAGTGCTCGGAGTTGGAACCAGCTCTCTCAAAGAAACGGTCAGGTGGCACTACTGCACAGAAGACCAGTCCGTTAAAAAGCTAACACAGCTCGTTTTAGACTGCATGAGGATGTTCAAGTTTTTCGGGGTTTTTTTATCCATACTTAATTATGGCCCGTTTATCGAGAGACTCAGGTTTCACTCCCTATACATATTTTTTTAAGTGCACTGAAGTGGTCAAATAAAAACGAGCTTAAATAATACCAGAGAAAATAGCGCAGGTCACGCAGTAGTAAAAATTGTTTCTCTGGTATGTGGTGAGACCAAAGAAAACCAGCCTCTCACCTCCGTCAAGGCGGATAACAGCCTTCTGGGTGAGCCAAAAGTGTTTGTTGGGTTGATAGAAGCGAAGAGTTGCACCCTCAGTTGAGTGCAGATCATATTTAAAAAATGGTGGACTCAGAGAAAACGCAGAGTCCACCCTGCAACAAAACGCAGAGAAAATCTAGATTTGTCAAAATATAATGTAATGTTCATGAAGCATTGTTTGAATGAAACAAATGTAGCGCTACTTAATTTCATACAACAGTGTGCAGTCTCTCTCTCTTTGCATGCATAATGATTCAATCACGACTTGGAGTGGCTCCACTGGCAGGGCGGTGTGACCTATTTTTTGATCAGTTCAGTTGGTGAAATTAAAGGTAACTTTATTTGGATTTTAGGTAATATGTGACTCACTAGCGCAATCTAAATTTCATAACTTCACTCCAATACAGGAGCACACACACCTATTCAAAGACATGACAAGACCTTGTGGATACAAAAACATGTCCTCTTTTTACATTCTCATAAAAAAAATAAAAAATCTGATATGCCAACATAAGGTCCTCGGTAAGATAAAATGTCATAGAAGCTGCATAGAGGAACAAACCTGTGAACACTAGACAAAAATGAGGGAACATGCCTGTGTTGTGCTTGTGTTGGTTGATTAGCTAGTCGTGTTGTTTTTTGTAGTAACTATTCACAAAACATAACTGGTTGTTGCTAAATCTGGTAAGTTCTGTTTTTTGGTACATTTGAAACCTGAGCCTAGAAGCAATACTAGATTGGGAATGACAAATTTTGATGCTCCATAAAAGCTAAAATGCATCTTTTGGGGTAAATTTCCTAATCTTTGCCACAGAGTGACAAATAAGGTGTTGTGTTTTACCACGCTATTATGGGATGATACTTATTATCTTTGGTTTAATTAAAAACTGCATTTACAGAAATATAACCACTTATCTCCCAGTTGCTAAAATTTACTCTGAGCTAAAAAAAAGTAGTAAGAATTCAGGAACAAGACAGTTTTGAGTTTTGAAGAGCTGGTTCTTCCCGATTGGTGTGGGTGTTTCACTCTCTATGTTTCAAGACTATATATTTCTTCTATCATGTGAATATAATCGGAGCACACACACCTATTCAAAGACATGACAAGACCTTGTGGATACAAAAAACATGTCCTCTCTTTACATGAGATAAAAAAGGACAGGACAGACAAGTATAAAAACTTTGAATCTATATAAAAGCATTTTTAAGTTTTAATCGGTAAATATAATTTCTATTGCAACAGTTTGTAAGTCTTATCTCTTTTGGCGTATTTCTGCTCAACGTCCAATAAAACAGAACTGGTGTATAGCACATTTTTCCCATCAGCAGAGTTATTGTGGTGGAACCCACCATCTGATTGCTTCTCGTTCTTTCTCTGCACTTTTCTTTAATTTTCTCCAAAGCTCCCCTTCTTTGCCGTTCGCTTTGTTTCAAGGCAGCCACTTTAATTACTTTAGTCCGTCATGCAAGCTTTGCATGACGGCTATCGCTCAAGCCTGGCAGTGGGGAATATTGGGGTAGATGATTTGTATTAATGAGCGGCAATGAAGGGGAGATGACGAGAGGGGCTTAAATGATACGAGACAGAAGAAGAGGAGGAGCTGTCGGACAAAACGCGGTTGGCGAGCCACAGATCAGTGATCTAATGAAGCTTATCTAAACTTATACCTTTCAGCCAATTATCAACTTCTTATTTTCCCACCAGACTGTTGTTCCCCAAAGAAAAGTCATCCCGGTGAGTGTTTTCCTCTCCGGGACACGTTCAGGTCTGACGGCTGCTGAAAGCCGCCACCCTTCGGGTGTGAGGCATTGCGAAATTGCGAGGTCAATCGGTGCTGATGCAAAACCAAAGCAGGCTAACAGACAAGAGGTCAGCTCATTTGCAGGGCTCACAGACGACGCGAGCCTCCGCGGAGCACCGTCCAACGGGAGCAAAGTGTTGATCAATGCAGTGAGCAAAGGAGGACAGAGGGGAGGGGAGCGAAAACAGAGGAGAGAAAGGCCACCACTATCGCTCTTCCATGACACTGAGGATCTGGATCTGCTGAGCTCCCAGGCTAAATTAAAACAACCGGCATCCCATTGATTCCAGCCCTGACAGGGACCATACATCACACCGCAGCCAAGGAAGGAAGGAGAGAATAAGAGGGAGAAAAGAGGAGGAGGAGGGTAATAGAGAAGCAAGGAACATGTTCAGGAGAGAAAATGATTACCAAAATAATAGGAGGAGAAAAGAACTAAAGGGGAGGGTGGAAGAGAAAGAAGCAAAAAGAGAATTAACATCTCAGGGAAAAAAAAAAAAAAGGAAGGGGATATAGGTGGTACGAAGAACACAGGGAAGGTGGAAAGGAAAAAAGATGAGATGGCAAACAAGAAATAAGCAATCGTCCACTGACAAGTCAATTTATTCCCTGTGCATGGCTTACGATTACTAAAAAGCTGGGGAAACTATTTTCTTTTTTTTTTTTTTTTTTTTTTTTACTTGAAAGTCGGGGTTAAAGAAAATCAGATGGTCAGACGGCGCCTAAGTTTTTCATTCTGTTTGTACAAATCTGTTGAGCCAGTTGGCTTGTTGAGAAATAAAAACAAAAGATCTAAAAGATACAACGCAGCTTCTGCCTTCTCTCTCTTCAAACTCTTTGTCTTACTTTCCCCAATTTTAAAGCTTTTTTTTTTTTTTTTTTACATTTTGAACTCTGCGACACAAACACATTTTGCTCATTCATTTAAAAAATGACAGGGTAATACGGCTATTGTTCTCCATCTTTTGTTGGATGCCCTAATGGGGTCTCCAAGTTAGAATGGGAGTTTGACAGGAGAGGTGAGTTTAGCTGTCACTAGTAATGGGGGAAGTCGGGCAGGGTCTCACAAGTGCCGTTGGAGGAGAAAGTACTTGATTGCTTTAATTATTTTGTCACCACTGATGTATGGAATGGGGCCTCCAAAACTTTCATGTTGTTTTCTTTTGCTGTATACTTCCTTCCCCTTCCTGAACAGCCTTTGATAATTTACCAGTGATTTGATCAGATTCCACCTTGCCCCACTGGATGAGTTCACCTTTAATGCATAACTACAATACAATACCTCACAAAAAATATTATTGTCCCTTCAACTTACCAATGTAAGTAAAAGAACAGGGTCTCTACCAGCTTTTATTTATTTATTTTTTTGCCAAACCTTCTATGCAAACAAGTTCAAACTCATTGGTTTAAGTCCCTGCATTGTTGCTTTTGTTGCATGTTAATGGTTGTTTGATCTAGTATTAAGTCTTTTCCAGCCTTTCATAAGATGTAGGCCTGTATCATGCTCCAGACATTAAAGCATTATCTTCCCCATGGTTTACACTATGGTTCTTCCAACACCATGTTTTGCAGTGGGGTGGTATTATCAGGGTGTTCTGGTAAAGTATGTGTCTCACATAGGGTTGTATGGACATAACGGCTAAAAGTTACAGTTTGCTCTTCCACATTTCCATACTCCTATGCCAATCTAAACTTTTAACTGGACTTATTGACTTTCTGATAATAATGGGAGGCAGTACACTTAAAAGCCACATTTCCAGAGTGCGTCCTACCTTGAGTCTCTGCAGCTCATAGTCACCTTTTGGTTGCTCTTTTTTTTGATCGATGCCTTCCATACAGACTGTCAGTTCAAGTGGACAGCCATGTCTTGGTAGGTTTGTGGTTGTCATACTCGTTCCATCTTTGGATGACGGATTCGGAGATGTTCAGAGCTTGGGATGTTCTTCTGTAAACATCCTCTATCTGAACTTTATCCCTGACCCGTCTGCTGTGTCCGTCTTCACGATGCTGTTTGATCAAGAATGTTTGTCGACAAATCTTTGAGGCTACAGAACTGTAGTTGCATGGAGAATATCTCGTTGGCTTTTGTCGAATGTGTTATGCAAGTTTCAAAGGCAAAAAAAAAGGAAGCATTGTACAATTTAGATTTCTGTATTTGTAATAATTTTGAAAACCTGTTCACCTTTACTTCAACTTTTCAATTGTGCATTGTTTAATGTTAGTATGTTGCAAAAAAATCCAAATAAAACACACTGTGTGCAATGTGGATATCAGTATTTGCTTATTTATTTATTTGCTTACAGAGTAATATGTTTTTGCAGTTCTAACAAGAACAGAAATATATTTCTTTTCTCTCTGCAATCTTATCCAGCTGCTTTCTCTATTACTTCATTCTATTGCACATTTCCAAGGCTACCTGGTTGTGGATGTTCAGATGTTTCATGTAGTTTTTTATTTTCATGAAAAGACACTTAGATGAAATACAACCTTTCTGTAATTTAACCTGGGGATATCCAGATTTCTTCTGAAATCAAATAGCAGACATCTTCCAATGTTAATTTTGATATACCTGCCAGGCTTTCTGCTTTGCATAAGTGACTGAAATGCAAATAGCAGTCTTTCAGTGACCTGATTGCCTCATAAACGGTTTATGTCACTTCCCTATGTCTACGAGAAGGCATGTTTTAACATTTTATGTTTCTGCACGCTGGGTTTTGATGTTGGTAGCTGTGCTTGTAGCTTTATGAAATCTATTTTTGCCTCTGACTCAAGTAAATTTACTAAAATGTTAGAAGGTTTTAAATAAGACTTCTGGTTAAGTATGTGTAACATAGCAATGAGCTAAGGAGATTTATATATTGTACTTGTATTTCATGCACAGCTTATGTTCATGTAGGATAACAAATGGTAAATTGCTGTCAAATTCTAATCACTCCTGAAATGTGCTTTTCAAAAGTCCAACCTGAAGTAGCGCTAACCAGGTTATATTCTCAACCACTTCTACCATCTTGATTTCATGTGCTTGAAACACGTGTAAGATCCATTGTTCAGTGTGTCCAAAGAGATGCATCTATGCTATGTTACAAACAAGTTGGAGCATTTTTTCTTTTTTTAATAAAATGTACAAATTTTTGCTTTGTACAGTCGTTAAATTTGAACTTGCTGCATGTTAGCACAGGATCGGACACAATTCAGACTGGGGTCCTTTTTAAAACCAATACATGACAGGTATGATTTGAAGAAAAAAAAAAAAAGAGAAAACTGTTTGTGCTTTTTAAACTGTAAAATAAAATGGACAAAAAGCAGATGCGGGCAAAGAAAGTTGTATTTAGGGAACTTTTGCCAGCAGTATGAATGTAGCATCTGCTTGGTCAGGGTAGAAAGTTGTGGACATTAGTAGCTAGGAGCGGTGTCTTGTATAAATTAATCAATCAAAATGTGTTTTGAATAGTGGTAGGGTTCAATAAAAAAATGTATGTAATTAATTACAGGCTTCATCAGTAATTGAGAAAAAGTAATCACCTTTTCTTTACTTATTTATTTATGTACAACATGTATTTTTTTTTTCTTTTGGGGAAAGCAACAAATATTCAAAAGTTTTTCGTCTGATTTTTTTTTTTTTTTTTTTTTTACAGATATTTTTCATTTCGCAGCAGCAGAATGTTTATGAGGTAGACTGAGAGAGCGAAAAGGAGGCGAAGGAGGGAGTGAGAGGGCGCTGCGTAAATTACCTTATTAATGCTCAAGGTCACTTTACGAGGAAAGTAAAAAAAACAAAAACAACAACGTTAAAAGCAGGGGCTCATTTGTTATCTCCTAAAATTGGTTTTAATTATGCGTAATTAAAAATTGGATCGTGTGATAAATTATTCACAACGTGGCTCTATTTGTAATTGACTCTTTTTCCAGAACGATTTCCAGTTATTCAGTGAATACTTTCCAGGGTTTGTTGTTTTTTTCGGGGTTTTTTTTTTGATCCACCTAATCGTCCTATAAAACACACTTTAGCTCAACATTTGTAGAAACCCCAATATGTCAGTTGTTATTATTTGTGAAGGTTTCTGTTGTTGTTATTTGTAGTGTTTATAACTTTTTTTTTTCCTTTATTTTCTTGAGAGAAAACAAAATAAATAAAAGAAAAGCACTCTACCTACTCACCACAATAAAAATAAAATAATATATTTTTTCTTCTATATAATACTGAATACATTTCCCTGTGAGGCTCATTAAAAATCATTCAGCCAAAGAAAGAAGAAAAGAAAACATCTTTAAAAAACCAACTACTTTTATGGCATATAAGATTGTTGAAGGTCTGAAAACTACCAGCTGCGAGATACAAAACATTCTGTCTTTTATAAATTTTAATGCCTGAGTATTTTTAAAAAAAATTTTTTTTCACATCTCTTTTGCTTTTCATGATGAAAACAAAGATTCAAGTCAGAACGTTGCCAGAGTTTGTAAAGTGAAGCCAAATGGGGATGCTCTTCAGATACTCTTTTTGGAACAAGCCCTTAAATACATTTGAAACTTTAAGTTTTGTTTTGCCCTTGAGTTTGATCTTTTGTAAGCCCCATCTAACCTTGTCCAGAACTTTGTTTATATTGCTAAACAAATATAGAAGAAGATTGTCATCTCCGTTGACCAAGAAAGTTGTGATTTCCAACTCTCTGAAAGTACTCTCGGGTTTCTCAGCCTCTTCATAATATAGAAAAAACGGAAATGACGATTTCATCTCATCGTGTTGACGTACAACCTCCAGATAGACTTTAGGGCAACACTTCAAAAAACACTGCTTCTTTTTGAGGAACCATGGGAAAATATTACTCGAGTTATCACAAAGAGAAATGTGGATCTACATAAAACCGGTTCATCCGAGGACACGCTTGAGGTTTCTGAAGATGCCTTGTTCATCTGTTCAGACAAAAGTTAAAATGCCATGGGAATATGGGGAAAATATAAAACAATTAAAAGAATAAAATTAAATAAGACTGTAGAGCAGGGATCCCCAAAGTCGGTCCTCGAGGGCCGGCATCCTGCATGTTTTAGTTCTCTCCTTCGTGGTGGCGACAACCTTTTCAGAATGTCAATGTTCTTCTTTGGCTTCTGACGAGCCGTCATTTGATCCAGGTGCGTTAAACCAGGGAGAGAACTAAAACACGCAGGATGCCGGCGCTCGAGGACCGACTTTGGGGACCCGTGCTGTACAGTAAGAGCATAATTACAACACGATTTAATGTAAAAATAATAATTTACAGTTTTTAAACACTGTGCTCTCTGTCACAATTCTAATCAATTGTGACAGTATGCTAGTAGCAATTATAGACACCAGAGGATTGTTTATGGGGGGAAGAGAGTATCATGTAAAAACTGGTTTTGTTTAGCTTTTCATTGCCGTATAATCATCAAAAGCTTGTGCCTCACAGTGCACACCTCCCACGTCACTGAGTTCCTCAGACTAGCCAGTAGCAATTAGCAAACCTGCGCTTTCACTGAGCTTATCATACGGACATCTTCTCAGCGCAACGCTCCTAATGGATTAATAGAGAAGCCTTGTTGTGATGACGTGCTTTAAGCAAAGTGAGAGTTTTTGGAGGAAGAGGTCGATGGAGAGGAGAGGAAGGCAGCAGGGTTTTTTTGTTTTTGTTTTGCAGGATTCAATTTGGAGGAGCAGCAGGAAGGCAGTCATCTGCCTTCACTAAGCATGAGTGAAGGCAGACGAAGGAGGTGGCGTGGAAACCAGCGACGAGAATCTGCAGGAACAGGAACTGTGACAACAGAAGTAAGTAACCAAATAGATACAAATGAGCTCAGACTCATGACTGGTAAGCCTGATTACCACAGTATGTAAGCTAACCATCTGGCATTTGCCTCAGGGGAACTTTCCTCGTTTAAGCAGCTCCTGATAACTTCCTGATGAAGACCAGCTGGAGGCCATACCTGCCAATCACACCCCAAAGAAAAACAGATAAGGGAAAAGAACAGTCACTCTCCAGCACACACACACACACACACACACACTGAATAACTAATATCCTCAGATTAAAGGAAAAATCAAGGACAAGGACAATTTTAAACAATCACATTAAAAAAGTTTGATGGAAATGGCCAAATTCAAAAGGACATCCTCAATTTTGCAAAACAAAACCTTTTTACACTCACTTGAGAGGGTCTTTGGCCTTTTGGAAAAAGAGTTGATGCGCAAAAGGGGACATGGGAAAATATTTGCTGAAAAGGTTCTGACGTAGCAAATTGTCCCATCCACTGGTGAATGGAAAGGTTTTGGTCCAAACCTCCAGCTTGAACAGGACTACAGCCTGAGGTGGCCAGCGAGAGGCATTCCAGGCTGGGATGGGAATAGAAGAGTCAGAAGTTAATGGAATATGTCCATCTTTTGTTTTCGGATAATTTTTTTAAAAAAGCGATAGAAAAATCTGAAGGCCTTCTGTCATTTTGACAGATTGCAATTGCAACACCTGACTACTTGGTGCAGATGTGAAAACATTTTGAACTTTATGTAGGGAGTACAATAAAAGGGAACTAAATCAATCAATAATAAAAGTAATAAAAACTCGTATCCCAGTATCATCCTGCACTTCAGCTCTGAGCTAAATACTTCTGGTGTTCCAGGAGCTGACAACGCGTTGCAGAGATATGGACACGAAACTTTAAAGGTTTTGGATTGCGAGATGACAATTCTTTCCGCTAAAGCCAATCATAAAGTCTCATAATTCACAGGGAAATGAGTCCTATACAGACCTGGACAAAGAAATTGAAATTGCTCCAAACGTAACATAAAAAAAAAGATAGATTAGTGTTTGTACATATGGAGAAAGGGCCATACTTTTTTGAGATGAACTGTGTGACCTGATGAAAATAAAACATAAGTATTCTGCTCCCCCCCACCCCCATTAATACATTTGGAAAAAACAAAACAAAACAAAAAAACAAGGCAAAGCTTGAAAGGCTAAGGACACCTTCCAACTCTAAAGTAGTTATTTGGCAGTGTCGGCGTATGGGTGTGTGCGTGGGTGCGGGTATGTGTGTGTGTGTGAGTGGGGGGGACAAGAGGAAGCACATTTCCCAAAATAGACAGCATTGTGAAAAAAAAATATATTAAGTGTAAATACCTAATGAATAACTCAGAGCAACTGCCAGAAAGGTATCGCTTGGCGACAAATGGGTCTGCCAAATGGACAATCAGTCTAAGAATCCTGCCAAATAAGTTACAAGATGACTTATGGTCAACAAAGCCAACACTTTGGAGGGGACATGGTGTGCCCTTCAGCAAAAAATAAAATTAAAATAAAAAATAACTGCTGGCACCAACATAAAAGATTTGTCAAACTATGAGATTGTTAATCTTTGTTCATTTTATTTATGGTATGTGTAAACATTTTTGCGCCGCATTTAAATGCGTAGAAGACATATCGTTAGGAAAACACAGTTTTACCCCAAGTTTTTCATTATGCCGCCACTTGAAATGAGGAGATGTAATCCGGTGATCTAGGCTGTTTAAAGTTTGGATAACTATTCGTCACTTTGGAAATGAGCAGCAGAGTCCTCAATTTAGAACTGTAAGCAGATAGAAACCCCTCATCACTCCAGCTCTTGTTTAACAGTGAGCTGTAATAAGCTGGGAAGACGAAACATCATATATCCTAGACTGTGGTTTGAATGACAAAGAAAGAAGCCACTGATAAGAATGGGTACTGGCTCTGCTGTGATTGCAATAAATGTTATTATATAGTGTAAGAGAGGGTAGTGTAAAATATTGGTCTCATAAGCAAAACTCACTGAAGCTGCTGTAATACAATTTTCTTTTTTTGTGTGTCTGTCCATGTGTATCTGCTTGATCACGTCTTAAAAATGGCCGAGAAATCGCTAAATACGTGGGGAAATTTATCATACGAGTATATGCAATATTCTTTCAGGAGATGAGCTAAGCAATGGAGGAGATTACATTTGAAAAGTGCAATTTGCAATCATTTCTGTGGCTCAAACGCTTTTGTGAATTTTTCTTACGTACATCTATCGACCTATTGATCTCTGCTTCATTTTATCCCCTATGACAGTGATGATGGAAGCGAAAATGAACTTGTACAAAGAAGCAGTGCTTTCTCACAAAGTTGCATGAAGATTTGCAAGACTTAAAGTCTAATTTTTTCCTAATTACGGCGATCTCCTACCGATCATTTCAGCATGGAGGTAAGTACGAGACTACTTCGCAATTAGTAGTAGCAACATGGGAGTTGATTTTTTTTTAATGGATATCACATTTACAAAATTCTATTTCTGCTGATTGTTTTTTTTCCTCTTCCTCGTCATTCTCGACGACAACAAAACAAAAATCACCAACTGCATTCTGTCTCCCTGGAACCAGCTTGTGCACAGTTTTGAGTTTCATATCATTTTTTTCTGCCTGTAGCAAATTCTATTTCACATACAGCAGTTGGAACCAGAAATTTTACATTCAACAAATTAAGAGATTTACATCCTTTTGATCAAAGTCTAAAGTTAAATAATTTTGGATAAATTAGGATTACCAAAGTTATTTATATTTCTATCTTCTGAATAGCACAAGATTAATTGAAATATTAAACCAGGTATTCATGTATTGATGTGTTCAAAGTCAGAAGTCTACAACCGGGATGTCTTCTATCACAACGAGGCCCCGATGTTGATGTCATGGCCTCGGAGACGCCTGA
This sequence comes from Poeciliopsis retropinna, assembly GCA_010277075.1. Lineage (NCBI taxonomy): Eukaryota > Metazoa > Chordata > Actinopteri > Cyprinodontiformes > Poeciliidae > Poeciliopsis > Poeciliopsis retropinna. The sequence continues at coordinate 10,876,190 of VMRM01000016.1, forward strand.
TAGTTGACTGACTAATATTGATTCTGTGTCTGAGGTGAAGGTGTTGTGCAAATGAAAGTTGTGAAGACGTTGCTGAACCCGGTAAGACAATGTCATTGTCCAAAGTGAAATGTGTCCAGTACCAAGACGGGCTAAAAGGTCACTCGGTGAGGAGGAAGCCTTTATCTTCCAAAGGAACATAAAAAAAATAAACTGTTTGCAGCTGGAAAATGCACATAGGAATTGTTGAAAATGTATCCTGTGGTCTAACAAAAACTGTTCTTCTGAGGCTAGGAACACCATCTCAACTCGGAAGGATGGGGGGGGGGGGTGATAGCATCATGTTGTGGGGCTGTTTTTGCTACAGAAATACCTGGTGCACTTCCTAAAATAGATCACATCATGAGGAAAGAACACTACTTGAAATATGGAAGTTTGTGGGAAGATCTGAAAAGGTGTGTGGAAGTCGTCCAACATGTCTGACTCAGTTCTACCACCAGAATTCAAGCAAATCTATAAGACTACTTTTTGGCACTGTGATATAGTGTCAGCCTGAACGACGGAGAGTTCTACGTTCTTCCACAAACTGCTCTATTCTGAGGTGTCTTCTCCTTTTCCTAGTCAGAAACTCTATTACCTGGCAGCCCGTATATCGTTGCATATCTTTAAGTTAATCTGTCTTGCATTTGTTGATAGGGAGATCATGAAGTGGTCCTTTTAGCTGATATGTGAGATCCTTTCTGTTGAAGACAGAGCAGCGACGGTATCTGATGAAGTGCCAGGAGTGTTGCAATAAATTACCTGGAACGAATCGAATCTGGACTGGGTATACGGTTGCCCTGATATCAACATTTTTGATTGCCATTCAAGACCACGAGCCGGTGTTGCTGCTCAAGCTGCTAAATGCTACATCCAGAACCTGCACCATAATGAACCACCAGGAACTCACAGAGATTTTTAGTCTTCTCTAAGAATTCAGGGGAAATTGTGCAGGGTTAGTTTCTGAGAATTCGTGTACATTTAAAGATAGGTAAGTATTTTTTACAAAACTTGTTCAAGCAAGTTAGTTTTTCATCAAGTGTTGATATATGTGAACACAGAAGTACTAGTGCATTTTATGTTTCAGAGAAATGTACAGAGCAATGAGGATATAACAGTTCTACTAAATTACTTTTTTTTTTTTTTTGATTTCTTACCAATCTTATTTCTGGTACCTGCATGAACTAATCTTATTGCAGATTCAACAGAGAGAACAAGTGATCACAGAAAACTCTGTCAACCGAAGTATTGGATGAAACTGTCTTTTTTTCTTTCTTTTTTTTTTTTTTTTTTTTTAATAAAAGAGTGAGAAATGAGAGACACAAAAAACTCATTTCAAATTTTAATAAAAATGTCTTAACACTGTTGATTACTTGTATGCCTTCTTTTCAGAGGTGTGAAATTGCAATGCTTAACACCCACTGAGACAGAAAGCCTGTCTGTAGGAAGATTTAAATTGGAAGACAATGGAAACATACAATTCCTTCTCCAAAAGGCCAAGGTGAAAGACAGTTGCTAGAGTTAGTAAAGTCTTTGAATGAAGTACAACTCTGTTGGGAATATATTTGCATTTTTAACCTCAAAACAATCTTTTTAATGAATACAATTTCCATTTCCCTTTGCATTAGTCAACCATAATTTGGCCTCATGTGGCTGTAGTCAGGTTCGCTGCAGAAGTGTCATTTTGATCCCCATTCCTCACCCTGTGCTTCAATAGCCTCCTTTGATCCTGAACCATCTCACCTTTAATATCATCAGGACTCTGCTCAATTCTAAGTTGGTCAGAGTTGGATATTCTGTGTTCCTTCTTCTCTGTGTTGCTTTTTTTCAGTTTCTGCCCTTGTTGCCCATTTTAATTCTGATTCTGCTGTGAAACACAGCTGAACGGCAGCAAAAAAAAAAAGGCCTGAAGTTTGTCCATAAAACACGGTATTCATCTGCAGTTTGCGTATCGTTTTCCAAGGCAGATTATCTGTCTAATAATTCCGATATCACTGTGTAGGAAACTGTTAACCTTCTATGCAGTGATTGTAGGAATTTATTTTCTGTTCATCTCAAAAAAACTCTTTTTCAGGGTTGCAGGGTACTGGAGCGTATCCCAGTGGTCAATGAACTGGGCCGGTCAGTAGACCCAAAGCAAAGACATAAAGTACGCACAACACTGCAAGAACAAAATCTAATTCCTAGGGCATAAAACTTAAGAAGTTAATGCAGTAATGGAAACAGCTTATTCTTTGGGTTTTCATCTACAGGATAGCCCTTAGAGGCAACACACTACATATTTTACTGGCTTCGGTAAAAGACACCGACATAAAGCTTCTTCCATGTGGACTGGATAATAAGGATAAAAATACGGTCCATTGTTCCATGGCAAAGATAAATGTCAAACTTCGCATCCTGAGGTTTCCACAATTGGTCAGAACCTTGTTTCCACCACCCAAGAATGAGCTTTTCCAGAAGTGTTTCCTGGTGCAATTAAAAGCTGTATTCATCAATAACATTACATTGTGGATCACTTCGAAATCATTTTGTTCTACCAAATTTTGCTTTTTCTATTCCTTTCTTTCCTTTTTGAAAATCAAGCTACAATGTGTCAGTTTGTTGAGAATCACACCTGAAAAAACTATGCATGAGTAGGCAGAGAACATTTCCAGAGAAACAACAACAACAACAACAAAAAGCACAAGGATGAATGCATGTTGTACTGACACATCAGTATGCTGGATATAAAATGAGAGCAAACACCCCTGTGACGCAGAACAAAGGTTGGCTTTGTGGTACCCATGAGCTCTTGAAAAGTGAAGGTCTCTATTCAAGCTGTTTTTTTACATGTACATGGTCACAGTCCATGTGCCTGAGCTCCTAGCCGTTTGCCAAATTTTGATTGAAGCCTATTTTAAAACGTAAATCTTTTACCCTCGCTGTATTTTAATTCATCGCATCAAAACACAATAAATTATAGTCTGAATGCAGTTTAATTGGGCCTGCTGTGAATTTCTTTTCTGGCCAGCAGGTAATGTTGCCAGCTAATCTTTAGGTGAACCTGCCACAGGCAGCTTATTTTCTTTCTGAGAGAGCTTGGCAACTAACATTACAATGACAAATTCATAGTGTGAGTAGACCAACAGAAGCAAAAAAAAAAAAAAAAAAAAAAAAAAGGAAAGCTGCTGCCTGTAGGACCATACTGAGTATGCTTAAAATTAACTTGGAATAGAGGAAGGGACTTCACAAACATAAACTCCCACTAGATCTAAATAATAATTATGCTGACAGAAAATAAAAGTTGTTGTTTTTTTTTAATGGGGTTTCCCAGTTGCAGTCATATAAATAAAAAAATAAAATAAAATGTCTGGAGACACTTTGCATAGCTGGAAAATGTCAAAGATGCAGATTGCAAAGTTAATTTAGCAATAGCCAATTTTCATTCTGACACTGAGACAAATGTATCATAAAACAAAGCATCAAGTTACTTTTAGATATAAATATGCATTATTTTGGTCATGTGAGGACACGTCTTTCTGAGATGTTCCAAACAGTGTGAGATGACAAGCACAAATGTCAAAAACATTTTGCCACTCGATTTCCTAATTCTAGCTCAGCTCACCTCTTCGCCAGTTCATACTCAATTTTAATACAGTCATGGCTCTTTCATCCCAATCCGTGTGTAAACAACTCATTTCATACATATTTTCAGTGCTTAAAAATATTATACCACTGGAATATTTTACTCTTTTAATTGGTTTGAAAATCAATCATGATCAAGAAAATTTGGCTTTTTGACAACAAATCTAATTGAAATCTTATTTTAACAAAGATTATATATATATATATATATATATATATATATATATATATATATATATATATATATATATATATATATATATATATATAAAAATTGTCATAAGTTAAGTGACTGTAGACAAGTGTGTCTGGAAGGTTTGTGCAGTGGTTAATCAGTATTTCTGGCTACCAATACAACAAAACATGCAAAATAACACTCCAAGCAAAAGAAAAAAAAAATATTGAAAAGTACAAGACAGACAGTGAATAGAAACAGAAAAAAATCCATCATCAAGAAGTGGAAGGAATATGGCACGTGTGCCACTTTGCCAAGATCAGGCTGTCCTCACAAAAAGTGTACAGCCTGCGAGAAAGACGCTACCACAAAAACTCTTGCCTAGTTTTTTCACCAATCTAAGTTTTATGGGAGAGTGGCCATGAGAATGCCAATATTGAAGAAAACAGGCACGTGGGATACTCCATGGTCAAATGAAAAAGTTTTATGGTCTGACATAAATGCAAAATTTTACATTTAATTTAACATTTAAGCCCCGTTTATAATTATCTTGGCTTTAGTCTTTGTTTCGGTGTCCAATTCTTATAAAAGAGCTTTATAAGCTAAGATATCACAAACCCTTATCAGAGAAAAGGAAAGCCAAACAACAAGTCATGTCACTCAGTGTCTTCTTAGTCAACTATGACTAGATGATAGAAAATTACCTTCAGTCACTGGTTGTCGAGGAGGATGCCAAACATCCCCCAAATTGGATAATGGAATGTTTTATGGTTATATGGTCTATCTTCCCGAACCAAGCACAAAAGGTCCACTGAAAGCCTATCCTGTAAAAAAAGATAAAAAAAACAAAAAAACCAAAAACTTTTTATTCTGTACTTTGAGAAACAGACTCATTAGTTCCACACCCACTTTTTTCCTTGGACACATTATTTAGGAAGATTATTTCCCCAGTGAGAGCAGACAGATAGTTCCTGAGATTGGTACTGTCATGTTACAAATGATAGCTTAGGCCTAGATTCAGTAATTGTAAGTTTTTAAGCATCCATTCCCATGGCATTTCTGCTTTAATGGAAATGGAAATGGAAATGAGCCAGTGGTCATCACATTGAGATTTCCAAGGTGCTTAAATGGATGACGCTCCAGGGCGAAACAACAGCACACATTTATTCCCACCTCCCTATGCTCTCTGAGAGACATGCGATATGGTGATGAGGACGGTAAATTGTGAGTCTCTGGAAAGACTTTCCGTCTTGCCTGCGCACGTGGGTGTTTGTGCGTCTCCAGCTGCTCTCTCAGGCCACTGAGGCCATTACCAAGCAACACGGGGCGGCAGAGCATGACACACACCAGCTGCATCGGCATACACCTCCACAGAGGGTGGAGGTCCGTGCCAATGAGACAAGGTGGCGGCGAGGAAGTGAAATGGCGTGTGTGTGCGTGTGTGGAAAAATGGCAAAGAGTGGCGTCACAGCCAAGAAGGCAAGATCTATCCGCAAGGTAAAATGAAAGAGACCGAACACCTTGCAAATGACGCCGTAAAAGTTGCAAGAAGCGCCACCGATACCAAACATATTACTATTCCGACCTCAGTGTGAGTCCGCTTTATGTATGCATGTGGCAAACGGTGTGCGTGGGTGGGTGTGTGTGTGTGTATGCGTGCGCTGTTGTAGCTTCTGGAGCAAAAAACTCTCCACAATAACTCATATTGTCATAGTGACCGTCAGGAGAGACATAAATACAGCTCAAACCTGCAGCAGTGGAAAATGTCCAACTGGGCATGTCTGCTCGGGTGCGCGGGTGTGTGTGTGTGCGTGTGGCTGTGTGTTTGCACCTGTACTTTGTCTCCTAGACAAATTAGGGGTGCCATCTACCTCTGAAAGACACTTTCCCTCATGCTCTCCCTCGTTTTCCAGGTCCCTGCATGTTTCTCTCGTGGAGATATACTCACAGGCACTTTTCCAAGAAATGGAATTACTCATGTAAATGGAGCGAGGGCGATGGTAAAAAAAAATAAATAAATAAAAACAAAAACAAACAAAAAAAAAAACGGTATAATGGCAAAAAAGATTATTCGTATAGTAGAAGATGAATGTATTTTCCTCTATTTTCCCCTCCCACTGCCTCTTTTTCATTCTTCCCTTTTTTTAAAAATGTTGCATTCTTTTGCCCAGGAGCATTATTCCATCTTCCTCTCCACCCTCGTGCTGTCCAGCCGGCTGACACAGAACGATAGAGCATGCCATCCCGGAGCTTGGAACATACTGAACATCACTTGTCAGCCGACAGATGACAATGGCTGGCATTAAGCAGAGGGTATGCAGTCAAGGCGAGACGTTCTACGTCAGGCGACTTCCGTCTTCGTTTAAATCCCATTACAGGCAGACTGGAGACCTTTTCTTCTTGGCTGTGTGTCAGTGGATGTATCACATTGTGCTCAGAATGTTTTTCATGTCCACACATAACAGGAAATGTTTCCATTGAAGGAGATGAGTTGGGTTCAAAGTTGTTCTTTACTAAAACCTCTAAGAGGGAATATTAAAAAAGAAATCATAATATAGCAGATATTTTTTAAATGTAATTCTTATGGGGAACAATGAAATCTCAAATGAGATAACATTGTTTGTTCTGTACTCATTTTTTTCTTGTTTTGCAAAGAAGATATTTAAAATTTGATTGGGAGTGACATTGGCAGTACTTTAAATGGTTAAAAACAAACAAAAACAAAACAAAAAAAAACAATTAAAATCCAGAGCATGAAATCCACTTCAAAAATCATGTAACTGGGAAAACATAATAGATTTGAAAGTAAGAAAATTTATAAAGTCCAACTGCCCTTCCCAACACACACACACCTCCACACAGACACAGACCATCTGCTCATATCCACAACTGTCACACGTAGAAACACAAAACGTGTCCAATTGGTAACTGCAGAACTCTACAGCTCTAAACAAGCAGACTCTGTAAAATTTAATAAGTTAACCACTGAGCTGGCAGCGGATCTGTGGTAAGCTAACAACTCAATAACACAGTCAGCCTTTTGATGTTTCCATCCCAACAGCTCCTAACACAGTTATGCCCAAACAGACCACCGAGAGTTTCTTTATCTGTGACAAATGGCTTTCAAGCACAAAAGTCATTTATTTGTGGATAGCAAAATGAGAAGCTGTGAATTCAGGAATCAACAACAACAACAATAAAAAAGAAGTTAAGAACCTCTTTTGGGATGAGAAATAGATTCAGGCAGACAGACTGTCTTAGAAATGTTACTAGAATACTGCTTGGTCAGCAAGAATATGCTGAAGAAAACTCCCAGTGGTTGAAAATTAAAATCCAAATCAAGCTAATATTATTATGCTACAAAGAAGATTTTATCAGTATCATTTTGTTTCATTTTAAATACTCTGTGACATTAACTAACTGTGTATTATTAAGAGTCTCCAGAATATTTCAGACTATACATAGGTTCACCAGTTCACACTAAACAGTCAGAGCGCCAGTGGATTGGTTTTTAGATCAAAGTCTAGATGTAAATTTAGTTTAAAATTCATTTCAAGAATTGCACATTTCAGTTTAGAGGTGCTCTCTACATTAAATCTGTCTGTGCTTAAACAGATTTGCAAAGGAGAACGGGTAATGATGTCAGGCAATAATAGGGGGTTCAACGGTAATGTACAATATCTGTAAAGGCCGGTGTGTACCAAACAACAGCGTGTTGTTCTACACCTGAACACATACAGAATGTTTGTGTTGAAATACGTGTGCAATGCAATGGTTTGTTGAGCAACTGGAGGATAAATTCTACGATTTGGAAACATTGATGCTTCTCACATAGCTACAGTATAGAAATAAATGTGCATCCATTTATGTTGGTTGTTAAGTGTAACTTTAGGATCAGAGAGTTACAACTGAGCAGCAGACACTAAACCATATCTGCTGTTTCAGGCTCCCTCTCTGTCTCTCTCTCTCTCTCTCTGTGTTCTTGTTTTTAATTATTTAAAAAAAAAAAAACCTTCCTTTCCCCTGTTCCAGTAAGTAATGGACCTAGCGGAGGGTGATGCTTGTGCCATCTGTGTCAGTCAGGAGTGGCCTACTTAGGGCAGCTAATTCATCATGGCCTGAGAGCTTACATACGGTACATGTAATTACCCCACCCCCACCCCGCAACCCCCAATGCAAACAGGACCCTCTCAGTCCTTGTGATTTATGGCCATGTCAAGGGAGAAGAGACATGGAAGCATGGAAGAGATAGGCAGGAAGAGGAAAAAGCGAGTGGCGAAAAAAAAAAGAGTTGAGTCAGATTCACAAAATAGGTAGGAATGAAGAGGAGGACAGGTGAAGTGTGGCAGAAATGTGAAAAGCCTCAATGCATGTAGCTCTGCTATCCCAAAGGTATGACAGTGTGTAAAGTTGCCATGTCAGAGCCAGGAATTGTCTCTCAGTGCTGTTTTTTATCCCTCCTAACCTTTTTACAAAGAATTCTCAAGCTTTCCCTCCACTCGTATCACAGCCTTATCTGATTTTTGTCTTCTCTGAGACAACAGAGCTGGATTGCCAGTTCTGTCAGGGCAGCACATGCTCCTCCATTGTTATTTTTTCCAGTCCCTCAACCGTCAGTGCTTTATTTTAAATTGCATTCCCTGGCTCGCTCTGTAACCGTTGTACTGGCCACGTTGCAAAGCTGTAGCCCGGAGAAATGCCTGTGCAAGAAGAAGAGAAAAAAAAACCCCAAAAAACCCCTCTGCCCTCCGGATAAAAAAGAACGGGAGTAACAATGCAAGATTTATGACAGATATTGCATATAGGCAGCTGTTTTTTATCAGCCTATTATCAACCAAATCACCCCCTCTGAGACGTAGCTCATATCTGCTCTCACTGTTGTGAAGCCGCTCACATTCTCTTCCTGCGTCAGTGCTCGGCCCCAGTCGCCACCGCCATATATTACCTGACTTCGCCCGCTTTACCTTTTCACCTCCTTACATCCGTTTTAGTGTCCACTCACCTCCCACCTCTCCCTCTATCTTCCTTTAGGTCTCTTTGACTTTGCATCTTCGGCTCATTTGACATTCTTGCTTTTTCTTTTCTCTACCCTATTCTTATTGTTCTTGTTTTACTGCTTTCATTCCCTCCCTGTATTCCATCTCAGCTGGAGTATATTCTGTCTACTTTGCTTATGCAGCCTGCCTCCCATGCCCCACGCTCACCCCACACTCCACCTCCCACCAATATATCTCCCTGCTCTCTGTAACCCATGGGGGGGCTCTCAATCATCGGCATTTCACCCTGCCGCCCTTCCATTCCCTTCCATCGCATCCTCTTCTACTGCATGCACCAACTACCCCTTTCCCGCCCCCACAAGGAACTCGGTTTCAGTCTCCACCACCCACCCCCACCCCCATCCCTTACCTTTGGGGAAAGTATGGCACCTAAGGGTGAACAGGTTAATGTTCTGGCAGTTTGAGATACGCTTTTGACATTTCAATCCGGCATGTGTTTTTATCGCAGCTGATTTAAGGAGTGCGGGGCAGGGGTTTTGGGGGGTGGGCAGTCGAGAAGGAGGGGATTGAGAGAAACAACGAGTTATTGGAGGAGAAGGAGGGGAGGGAGCCCGTGAGATGGGTACAGCTACACAGAGACAGAGTCGAATGTGTGAGAGGTGCAACAGGGAGCTTTGGAGCTGCTGTTGCAGATGAGACGCCACAGAAGTGCATGGTCATGTCGCCCCCATGTGGCGGCCGGTGGAAATCTTGGAGCGAGAACAAACTGCGGCAGTACGTTGGACAAACTGGAATGTTAGCCAAAACTCTGAGAAAAAAAATGTTAAGACACAAAAACTGCAAACACGGTTTAAAAACTAGTGGGAAAGGCAGCACTTACGTAAGCTGTAAATTTGGGGGTGCTGTTAACCTTTAAAAGACAGAAAAACACAACTGCAAAAATGGCAATGACCAAAGGTAAAGTAGTATATTGCAGGGCAGGATGAGGAAAACAAATCATAAACAGACAAACACAAATCTGCCTGTATGCATATCACAAAGCAATCATAAAAAACTTGACCAGAACAGGAAGTGAAGGAGGTGGGCCGGGGAGGGGGGGGGGTATTCGTGCATTCTCAGCCCACACTTTCACTTTTTTTCCCCTCTTCATCTTTCTTTCTTTCATTTGATATAAATTCAATAAGCGGCGGCCAATCTCCATACCCCCGAGAGTAATTACCAGCGGAACAGTGGGGGCATTGTGAGCTTCGCCTCCGCCCTTAAATGTTCCCCTGCTTGACTTTCAGTTTAGCTCTGATCTTGTCTGAGAATGTCAATTACCGTCTTAAAACCCGTCAGAAAAGCTAAGGGACGGTGAGGCACGCGGGGAGCATAGCTGCGGGGGTGGGGCTGAGAAAGATGAAACATGGCAAGTTAACAAGGAAATATTTGCCCTGCATTGCCGTTAAAGAATAGACGAAAGAAGAGGGTAAGTCGGACGGCTGGAGGCTCAGTAATAATAAGGCCTCCTCCTTTTATCGTTTCATATCAGAGCTGTAGGCGGCCACCTGCGCTGTACGCGCATCCTAGCAAATGATTAATGTCCATACTGTTCAACTGGCCTCTTTGTTTTTTGTTATAAGCCTTCAAGTTAAGATCCTTAACTTCGCTGTTTACCTTTCATACCCTTGAATTCATTCTTTTGAATATGAAGGGAAGGTTTCAACAGGTTGCGAGATATGGTATATTTTCACAGTTTAAAGCAAGACTCTTAGCACACAATTTTTTTTCTTCAATATTCAGTCATACCTCACTTGCAGTTTGAGACTTGGAGTAGGGGACCTTTTCAAAATCCCCCTGTGTTTCTTCTATTTTATAAATACTTCCCTGCCTTAAGGTTCCTACGCATACTTAAATGTTCAGATATCTAATTCAATTTTGAGACATTATATATATATATATATATATATATATATATATATATATATATATATATATATATATATATATATATATATATATATATATATATATTCATTTGCTCAGGGATTGTTATGGAAGCCTCACAAATGAACTAGAGGAGTGTGGATGGATGACTTTTTATACGGCATGGCTATTTCAAGTGCCTCAATTGTGTTCAGTTTTCTCATTTTGCTGTTCCAGATTTTACCTCATTTTTAAAAGAAATCAAAATTCTTTACTCTTTGAATCATGATTATCGGACTCCATGACTTAAAAAAAAGAAAAAAAGATGTTCTTCAGATGTTGTAAATGAATCAAAAGAAACTGAACTTTGGATTCAGTGCTCTGGCAGGACTTAGAAGTAATGAATAAACCAAGCATTGAATATTGTGTTACCTTCAGCGCATTCAGTTGTCAATATGTAGTTTTTTAATGTTGAAATTCTTAGTTTTAGCTTATTTTTCTAAAGTTGATGCCTATCAGTGCTGGCGGAATCCAAGTGTCATCTGTGTCTGACTTTACTCATCTAAGCATCCATCAGTCCAGACTGAAACTTACTTCACTTCTTCATCCACTCTGTTTCCTTCCATCATTCCCCTCATGCTGCCCCCCTCCCCACCCCACTGCTTCGTTTCCCCTTTGGTGGGTGCCAGAGGGAGTGGTCCGCCCTTGATCTGCTCTCAGAACAAACAGGCTGGTAAACATCATGAAACATTTAGAGGAGGCAGAGCGGTCTTCTCTCTAATTCACACTGGCAACCCGGAGATGCACAGCACCAGCTGCTCCCAGTGCTCACCCTTTAGAGCGGGGCTTCACTTAAGGAGTTCATACATTTACAGTGTACGCATTCGTAGTCCTAACAGAACTTCGATTTGTGGGCGAAATTTATGTACGTCCGTGCATTTATTATTACTTTTTTGTCTCTGAAACTGAATATTTGAGAGAGCTCTTTAATTCTACAAGTATGAAACTTTTTGCTCAGTGAAATCTTCTGCTGTGTAGAAGAATTTCTCACATTATTGTAGATTAGGTTGTCAACATGTGTGAGAGATGAAAACAAACAGATAAATAAATAAACATAATTGGAGGTCTGGCTTATTCTTTGTAACTAACAAATGATTCTTTGTTGATGCCCCATTACATTGGCAGAGGAGTATTTTGCATAGAGCTACCAAAGTTTCATTTGTAAAAAAAGAAATTATAGCATTTGTAAAAAAAAAAAGAAAAAAGTACAGTTTCCAAAATTAATGGATGATGGCAGGACCAAATAGCCTTATGTTTAAACATCCAAAGACAACATATCATAAACACTTCTATTGCTACTGATTTTATGAATTTGACCAAAACATAAAAACAAACAAAAAAAAAGACAGAATTTAACTTATGAAGGTTTACAAGACCTGTCTTTACCACTAATTATCATTTTATGATTCCAAGCGTTGTTGATTGTTTGTGACAATGCTCACATCATGAGTTGAAAACGTAATAACAGCCCTGATTAGGGATAAAAGATCAAAGAACTTGCAAAAAGAAAACCTTACAATGGATCTCATCAAAAATATATCTATCATGTGCAGTGCTTTTTAACTGCTGTCAGTGTGTTAGCTAGTCATTTAACTAAGGTTAACATCTGCTTTTCAGATGTACTCTTGATTATTTTTGATAATCTTTAGAGAGGGGGGGACGACTGTGACTTGGACTGAAGATGTATTATTCGTCCTCTAATCTAAAAGTTGTGGAGGTTGGATGTGGCACTAGTGTAAAGTGATTTGAGTGTTTCATTTGCCTAGAAAAGTGCTATATGAATCCAGTCCATTTAAGATTTTGTTCAGTATTTACAATATTTCCTTTCATTAAGCCCGACCTGGAAAACTCTAACGTGAACAGAGGTTCTTTGAAACACAGTTTAAGATTTATGAAACCTTGATTCTATTTTTGGACATTAGGAAATATTTTTGCTTTAATTTCTTGACCTGTTACCCCTTGATCTCTGATAAGTGGAGCCCTATAGATAGATGGACAGGCAAATATAAATCCAAAACACGAAAAAGGACTGCCGCTCTTTTAAAACTATAAAAGAGTGGAAAGGTATTATAGCTTTGAAAATGCTTCTCATATAACAGCTAAAGAAACTGGACGATAGTTCCTACAAACAAACATGTAAATGTATAGCGCTGGAGTAGACAAAAAAAAAAAAACCCAACAAAACAAGAGACTAAAAATTAAAAAACAACACTACACAGTGGCCTCCGATTTAATCTTTCTAACACTTACCCTTCTCTCTCTGGGAATTGTTTTCATAATTGACATTTTGTTGGCACATGGGACCAAAACAACTCACATGGCAGCAGAATATGCCAGGATAGGACAGTGACCCAAACATTGAGCTGAGTACGGAGTAGGAGCAGCGACTCACTTATACTAACTACCCCACTAGTGACCCTAATTGGTCTATCTGTGTTATTGTCCTGACTAGGCTTTGTACATTGTACTTATTCCTAAAAATGTTTAGAACTGACAAAGGAGAAACATGCCAAGTTGACAAATGAGGTAGAAAAGTCCGCAGGGATCCCTGTTAATATTGCTTCTTACATTTTGTTTTTTCCACCCACAGAAACTTATTTGCAGTAGCAACAAGTCATCCAAGTAAAACCTATTTTTTTGGTAATTTTTGATTTCAAAGGTGACGTCGTCAATCAATAACAATAAGTCGATCCTCAGGTACCGGCTTTCCTGAAAGCCAGGTTTGGTGGCAGAGGACAGATTCTCTGCCTCTTCTCTGTCTTCCTACTGTGAAAAAATCCATTAAAATCAATGAATAATGAATTAAGGCATGCACCCTCTCACTCACATTAATAAAACGTAGCAAGTGGAACAGCTTATTCAGTAATGTCATGCATAATTAGCTGCGCAGCCAAGACCACCTTCATGCACTAATCTTTCGAGGTCTGCCTGGCATTCTTTTTCGTCCCCATTCACTCCCCTCCCCATCTTCCTTTTGTTTCCATTCACCCTCTACCCTAAAAAAAAAAAAAAAGGAGAGAATTAAGGGGTCTTTGAATTTGCACAAAGAACATAAGTTAATACTACACAAGACAGTCATGTTTCTTGTATTTACACGATCAGTGATGGCACAGTTACTTTGAAAAAGTAACTTTAATCAGATTGCTGATTACTCCCTGAAAAAGCAACGTAATTAGATTACTGATTACTTGATTTGGGTCTGTCACAGCGCAGCGCACAGAGCTCCCTCTGCCGCTCCACAACTCAGATGCACAGTTGCACAACTTTACGGACACGTTCATTCGTGGCTGTTTTCACGTTTATTGCACTGTTCCTATTAGTTTCCATGTTTGCTATTTTCTGGAGTGCAACGCGAAGTTCGACATCATTCAGAGGTAATGTATTAACTTAACAATAACAAAGACACAGCGGGACGGATCATCCGGGAAATGAAGGACAGGGAGAGTCTAACTAAAATGTCAGACAAATTCTGGGGTTTATGTCTGCATATTAAGCCCAAAAACCTCAACCCGCGGCTTATTAAATCTGCAAGCGACTTAAAAAAAAACAAGCCCAAAGCCGCTTATAATAATCGGACTTGGCGAGCGAAATTCAAAATAGTTCCCGTTTTTCCAGCAACAAAATGCGCATCTCCCTCCATTGTTTATGTTTCTGTTGCCGCTGATACTGTCGCATAGAAACAGCAGTCACTCCCCAAGCCGCATAGTAGTAAAATTTAATTATACAAGAAAATCGTAATGCACAGTAATGCAAAGTGATTTCGATAAGTAACTGTAGTCTGACTACTGGATTTGAAATAGCAACGCGTTAGATTGCAAAATAGCAACGCGTTCTAACGCGTTACAAAGTAACGCTTTACCGACATCACTTTACACAATTGAATAAAGAACTCATTTGCTTAATTACCAACAATGATGAAACTACTAATTTTTCTTATGTCGATTGGACATGATTAAATTAGATTACTAAAACCATTGTAAACATCTTTTATATCATTATATCAATAGACAATAATTAAATATGTTTGCTATTAGAATGGTTCTACTATGGCACTAAAAGAAATTTGCTGTAGAAGTTACATTCGGCAGCATGTACATGTTACATGTTCAATAAAGTTGATAGAAATCTGTCATAAACTTAACATGACATCTGTCATGAACATGAAAGAGTCTTTATGAATGTCTGACTGTTATGAACTGTTATGAATGACGCTTTCAATGCAAAGTCACTCTAATAGTTGTTACAATGGCTAATTGTTAAAAGTTATCGATAACTTGAAACAATTAAGTAGGATTTAAAGGTGTAATGTGTTCCATTCACATGACATCATCATCTTTACAGAACACAATTCCATTGAGTAATACTGGAAATCAAAAATAAGCTGGTGTTATTCATTATAATGTTGTTGCTGAAACATAAAAAAAGTTATTGATAATACATAATATATTTACATTAAAATGTTACAAACAGATAAAATGTTTGTAATTTCAACTCAATATTTTCAAGTAATCTTATGTAAATACAATATGTTGATTTGACAAGCTTTAACTGCACAGTTGGTAGGACTGTTGCCTTGCAGCAAGAAGGTCCTGGGTTCGATTCCCGGCCCGGGGTCTTTCTGCATGGAGTTTGCATGTTCTCCCTGTGCATGTTCTCTTCCTCTCACAGTCCAAAAACATGACTGTCAGGTTATTTGGTCTTTCCAAATTCTCCCTAGGTGTGAGTGTGTGTGTGCATGGTTGTTTGTCCTGTTTGTTTCTGTGTTGCCCTGCGACAGACTGGCGACTTGTCCAGGGTGAACCTCGCCTCTCGCCCGGAACGCAGCTGGAGATAGGCACCAGCAACTCCCGACTCCATTAGGGAGAAGGGCGAACAGAAAATGTATGGATGGATGACAAGCTTTATGTATTTGAGGGAAAAGGTGTCCGTTCTACTTATTTACACTGTGTGGGATGGATGTACACAATAAAGTCAAGTAAATTGAACAACTTCTTTCTTTCAGTGTACTCGGTTTTGTTTCCTCACTCGCAGATCTCCGTGCTCCCTCAAGGCACTTTTGGACATCCCAGCTGAGAACCTACACGCTCGTCCGTATTAGCGTTCACGCAAACGCAGCCTTGAGGACGAAAACACCAATGATTTGTGTAGGTCAAAACTCAAGAGAAAAATAACCCTTCCCCGAGGCAGTTTCTTGTTTGTTGTAAGATATGTGTAGATGACACACTCTCTGTCGCGCATGTTAGGCAAAGGTGTCTCCCGTTCATATTTGCAAATGCTAATCACACCACTATGAAGCAAGCCGCAACAGGTACGAAAAACAACTTTGACCGTGTATCAATTGTCCCATTCCTGAGCTGCTGTGTGGGCTTCAGTGTAAGACACAGTGAGGAAGCTACTTACACAGCGATCAATGCTACTAGGCCCTGTTAGCAGGGAATCGATCAGCTTAGGAGTTGATGTGGAACAGTCTCTTTCTCCATATGTCTCTCTTTTTGCTCTCTCCCCCCTTTCTCTATTTGCTCCTTCTGTTCTCCGCTCGGCGCTGTCATTGATCTCAGGCGATGATAGCGACTATATCTTTTCCATAGTGTATAGGTCAACTCTAAACCCTCTAAGACTATTAATGGCCAAAAGTGCATGACATGGTTGGTGAACATCTGTAAGTTGTTATGGACCTAACTTGTTACTCTCAATTGATATGTTTCAGTGAGTTGTTAGGTAGTTAAAATGCAGTCAATATGTCATTTGCAGGCATGTCGTTATGACCTCAGTTTTGGGGGTGAGGGAATTAGGAAAGTTCTCTTTAGGTGGTATCATATTTAGAAA
Source organism: Poeciliopsis retropinna (assembly GCA_010277075.1). Classification (NCBI taxonomy): domain Eukaryota; kingdom Metazoa; phylum Chordata; class Actinopteri; order Cyprinodontiformes; family Poeciliidae; genus Poeciliopsis; species Poeciliopsis retropinna. The sequence continues at coordinate 10,892,795 of VMRM01000016.1, forward strand.
TTCCAATTCTTTCCTTCCAGCTTGGTGGTGAGGGTCCAGACAGGATCCACAGATGCTTGGAGCTAAAAAAAAAAACAAACAAAAAAAAAAAACAGATCATCGGAGCCCAGACGATGGACGTCTAAGGAGGGATCTGGTTTCTAACAAGGAGGAAACAAGTTAGGTAAGTACCAGCGCTTGAAGGAGCCAAGACACAGCAAGAATGTGAGCCTGATTACCACTCATGTGAGCAAAACACATCCGGTGTCTGCCTCAGGGAACCAGCTCCTCTCCTAGTGCCTCCTGATGAGCCTTGATGAGCTTCAGCTTTGAAAGCTGCACCTGCCTGTCGCACCTTGGAAGGTGAGGGGAAGGAGAGGTGCACATACACCATCCTGCTCACGGTTCTGTGGATACGACAGCTAGCGACTCTGCTTTCTAGAATAATGAATTGAACAGTGGTCTGTGAGCTGTCCAAAGCTTAGGATGTCAGTTAACCTCTTAAGAGTTGGAAGGGGTTTGTTAAAGATAAAGAACTAGAGCTCCATATTTCTCTAGTTAAAGGGATAGTCCAGATCTACTAAAGACGTGTTCCACACATAAAGACTATAAGTAGTCACTGTATCGAAAAACGTCTTGTTTTAGTTTAAGTTCATGCTAGTGGGTCCTGGAGGAACAAGTTACGAGTTGAAATGGGAAGAAATCACAGCACTTGACGACAAAAACTTTATGAAACTTTGAATGTCATGTGGCATTTGCAATGGTTGGTTATTTACACAGAACACAATAATAATTTAGCACAGGAAATGGAGGTAAAAGGTTGTGCGCTTCCAATCTTTCTTTCTCAACAAATTGAACTCAAAATAGTGAATGTTAAACATTTTCTGGCGAGAGCAGAAATCTGATACAAAGTTCAATCAATTCAAATACAAACTTTCTCACACATCTGATTGAGGTGAGCATATGCTTACAATATTTCGATTTTTGCATGTGCCGTGATATTCTTTGGTTGAATAGAAACAAAGCTGAAGTCATTTGGATCAAAAGATGAGTCAGAGTCAGCTTTGGTTCCTATTGGCCCAAAATCTGGGTGCAGTGATGGACTTAAACCTGAACCTTCAGAGGCAAGTAAAGTCAATTCCAGCATCAGCTTTCCATCACCTGAAAAAACATTTCCAGGATGAAAGACAAGTGTCCCAGATCAAGATCTGTAGCTCAGGAAATATGTCTGTTGCTTTATAAATCACAGCATTGCTTAATGCCACAACACATTAAAGATCCGTTGTTCTCACTACATTTCACTTGAAAAGTGAAGCACATACTCTATTTTCTGTGTAAATAATCACTGGCTTCTCTGTAAATAGTTGAATACAGATATGAGAAAAATATATGCTATGAGCTTAGACATCAATGAAACAGTATCAATGTCACAAAGTTCACTTTGCTCCTGTCTAACAATGGACTAAATATTCTATTTAAGTTTATGGGACCTGCTAGTCTAGATCTAATCTAAATTAAGATTAAAAATGTTTATTTCCTGTGAGATATTTACAGCTTGCGATGTTCTAACGTAACCTCACTTAAAATATCTTTTTTTTTTTTAAAGTCCCTTTTCTTTGATGTAGAACAAATAAAACTTTTTAATTCAAAATGTAATGTTAATATTTCAAATAAAATATAAAAACATGCAGGTAAACGTCTCATACTCCACTTCTGAGTAGAAATAGGGAGCTCTAGTTCTTTATCTTTAACAAACCCCTTCCAACTCTTAAGAGGTTAACTGACATCCTAAGCTTTGGACAGCTCACAGACCACTGTTCAATTCATTGTACTAGAAAGCAGATTATGTCACAAAGCAGCAAACAGGCAGACAGGGCCAAGACTAAAAAAATGAATCTGAGAAGCTGCCAAGATGGAGCTGCAGAGATCCAGAGTTGTGTCTAATAAAGAATGTATTTAATCAAGGAATATATGAAACCAAAGTTATTAATTGGTCTCTCCATTATACCGGCTTCTATGAAATAGTTGGGAGAAAAAAACAAAACAAAACAAAACAAAAAAACACTAAATTTTGTGTAGCGTTTGTCACAAGTGATGTAGAGAATGAAGTTGGGTTGGGATACGGAGCAGTTACATGCAGCTCCATGGCTTGAATTCTAGCATGGCGTCTTTCCGCATAGAGTTTTCCACGCTCTCGCTGTGGATGCACTGTTTCTCTCTGGGTACCCCGGGTTCATTTCACAGCACAAAGCATGCAGGCGAGATACAATGTTTCTCTAAACTGTCCTCAGGTGTGCACAGCTGACTGTTTACCCCTTATGTCTTAGTTTCAGTTTGGCTTGTGACTTTTCACTACCTCTCCTTATTTTGCTACTGCAAGAGACTAAAATGACTTCTCACGAAAGGACAAAAAACACTGAGACCGCCCCCGTAAGGTGCATATTCTCTCTTTGTTGAAACAAGCACATCTTTACTTTGATTTCAAGCTTAAACTATTACCCAAAGGACTGGGCTGAGTCTGGCATCCCTGCAGCAGGGTCTGGCTAATATACACTAATTGCTAAGACCACTGATGCATATAAAAGAGGCAGATAGGGTGTGAGAGAGCTCAGGCACTGATGCTAAATGGAAAATACCATCTGATGCTGTTGCTGGTTGCCTTCACCTCAGGAAAGCCAATAAGCTTAAATAAATAAATAAAATTAAACTAATTAAATTAAATAAATTAAATGTCAGTGCATTAAAGCAAAGTAAAGGTTGTATTCATTTTTTTTCCACATTAATAAAAATAACTTGTATTAGATATATGTTTGAAGTATGCAACTCTATTCTTGCTTAAGAACTCCGACCAAAGACTGTCAAGAGAATTCAGTTACACAAAAGGAAGGGGCTTTGTGACCAAAATGCCTCCATAAGATCTTGCTACAAGACCTCGATTGGATTGGAGCCCAGACTTTAACTTCAATACCTTAGTTTTGCAGTGGCCTTTTGAGCCTTTCAGAAGTGTACTTCCTGTTTCGGTTTGGCTCATTATTATGGTGTCTAACTGAAGTGAGTTTGATCATAAGGTCAGGCAGGATCTAATGGCAGGATAAGATTTTTTTTTTTTTTAGATTTTATTTAGAAAATCTAATGTATTGTTCCATCTATCAACCCAGATTGATGGAAGATTTTTTTTTTTTTTTTTTTTCTGGTAAATGTTAGAACTTGTTCCTTTGATCAGGTGACAGTAGAGCTGGACCAAAGGTGGGTCTCTTAACAGTTTGCTCCTTAGCATGACTTAATGAAGATGAGAGAATTTTTTTCTTTTTTCTTTTGAGCAGAGGTTATCATAGAATCACAAATTCTTTTTAACACCCATTTTTGTTTCTCTATTTAATCTACTCTCATTTGTAGGCGAATGTATGCATGAGAAATTTTTGCAGGTGAATTTAAAATAAACAAAATTTATATTGTTGGACAGGATAAATTATTGGACACCACCAAACAGAATACAAATGTTGTCAATGTCAAAGAAAAGATCTGATTATAATGTTTTGTTTGTTATTTTTTGTTTTATTTTTCAAATACACTTTTGCTCTTAGAAATGAACACAAGTATTGTATAGCAAAAACAAAAGAAACTTCTAAGAGACATATTTTTTCATAGCACCATATTTGCTCAAATATAATATATTAGTTTGAGGACTCTCAGGCAAAACCTTTATGTTTTTCATTGACCTAAAATGCAAATGGAAATTGTAAAGAAAAAAACTAAATTGAATGTTTTACTGGTTTCAGTTTCTTTTACTAACAATTAGTGCATTAAGCCTTCCACAGTAACTTCTTTGTGGGTATTTACAAGGTTATTTTTGCTTTCATTAAGTGCTGAGTTGTTTTAAAACAATTGACTAAGTTTTCCCACAGAATTTCCTGATGACTCTCCACTTTTTATCAAACGAACCCAAACTTCATAAACCTCAGATCCTGTCTCCGGGTCACATCGTAAACATGCAGCAGTAGCCCAGTGTTCCTGGAAGCACCGTACCAACATGTCATCGCTCTGCCTCCTTTTTGGCGGATTTGATATGTAATAAATAACGAGTCATTGTGAGACTTTTCCAAAGACTTTTTTTCTTTTCTGTTTTTCATTCTGGTAAATTATTCTGCCCAGCAAACACATACACATTTTTTAGGTTACTTTCTCGAAGTTTAATTCTTGCTACTTACAAAAAATTGCACCCTTTCCTGAGCCCTTTGCTAAATGTGTGTAATATGTCTGTATTGTGTTTTTGGATGATGATACACCTCCAGGAGAAATTGTTTTTTTTTTTTGTTTTGTTTTTTTTTCCCCCGCTAAGCTATAGAAAAGATGTTGCAATCATCTACCCCTGCTGGTGTTTTGTAGATTGCTTTCACCAGATGGACGGCTCGGTAATTCTGTTTTATTCTGTTTTTGCTGCCTAACAATGGCCTGTTTAAGTTGAGTGAAGAGACTATTAACATTTTCAAAGTTCACGTTTATTGCTTCCATATCCAAATAACACACATATCTGCTTAACTGATGAAGTAATAATGAAAGAAAACCCCGCACACAACTGTGAAAGAAAACTTTAGTCAAATGCCAGGTTTCATTTTGTTATGAAAAAGGGAGACTTTTTTTTTTTTATTTATTTTTTTTTTACTAAAGGCGTATAATTCTTAGATCCCCACCACCTCTGCAATTGGAATCCCCATTATCAGGAAAATTATGTGTTTTCCCATGGGAAAGAGCTCAGCTATTTGTGACATTTTACATAAATGTCAAGGCCGTATCCCAGTACCAAAAAAAATAAATAAATAAATGAAAAATGCTTTTGGGCTGTAGTGAATAACTGGTTATGCTGATTATGATGACTGCACAGCAGAGGGATACAGACACTTGTCAGTTTCATACAATTGTAATCTTTGAGTTGAATCCACTGAACAGAATTATGTAGAAAAAAACCCCATTAAAAACATATTTACAACTCAAGCACATTTTCTTCTTAAACAGTGTGTCATTGAATTGAAATGCAGTACATATCCAATGTTCCAATATTCCAGTAATATTTCCAATGTGGAAAATATTTTAGCATACTCATAATTAATGTGCACTCTACACAAATGCTGCAATATAAACTGTATATTGCAGCATGACAACATACTTCATGCACACATTAAAGTGGAAATGTTTTAGCTAACTCTCATTTTGCTTGATTATTTCTACAGACCTTTAAACGTGCCTCTGAGCTCCGACAAATGAGTGTTGATGAACTTAACAAATTAAGCTAAACAGAAACGGCCCTGTTGTGTGCACACATTTTTTAAGCATCTTAATAAAGACAAAAATGATGTCATTGTGAATTTCATTACTGTCATTATCCTGGGGCATATTCTTGATGTGTTTTTGTCCTTCTCTGTCCTTTGTGCTGCTGTTTTCGACAAGGGTGTGGCCACTCCTACTGCTCTTTCAGCTCACCTGTTTCTGTTTCATCTCTTCAAGTCACAGTTCAAAAGGACCAGGGATGCTGTCTCCTGGTTGTCCAGTGTGGGTGTGGTAATCAACTTCTCTGTAAGGAGTGGTCCAAGTGAGAATCTGTTGCTTAGTTCATGTCTTGTTGTGTTTTGGCTACAGCTATATTTAATGAAAAAGTGAAATCAAAGTCAGTATTTTAGCTGGCATTTTCTTAATTTCTGACTACAATATGTTGAATTTGAAACTGAAATAGGGAAAGTCGACAGTTCCAATAGTTTCACATTTTCTGTTCATCTAGGAAATGAAGATCTAAAGACACTGGCATAGGTAAGTGAGTGTATCCAGTACAAGACAGATTTTGCAATGATGACACATACCCAGCAGTGCACAAGATGAAAACAGCACCAGTCATGATGGTCTGCCTAATTCGGTTTGAAATACTGTCTGTTATGCCTTAAAAGAAATGAAAGGACACAGCAACACCACGCGTTATCTTGGCAGTACATGACATCAGCTGCTAGACCAATAGGATCTTGGACAACGCTCATCTTGTAAAATGTTCCTCCAGCAGGAGGGTAAAGCTTCTTTGTGTGAGGAGAGGGAACTGTTGTTGTAGCTGGTAATGCAATGAGGTATGGAAGTATTAAGTTTTCTTCTGCACACAGCTGGTGGCAGATTTGTTTTGTGCTTTAGGAACTTAAATAGGTTTTGATGAACCGCATATTGTTAGTTGTGTTAATTTAGAAATGGTGTTTCATGTTGGAATACATACATTGAGCAAGATGATTCAGAAAGAAAAGGGGACTGTTAAACCCTGGTATAAACCTGATAGACTTTTTGTATGAATTCTGGTAATATTTTCATAGACAAGGACTGGTTACTGTCATAAAAGTACGCTGAGAGTTCAATGAAGTTATGGCTTTGAAACTGATGAAATTTCACATCATACCGTTCCTAGACTGTAGTTAGGTTGTTTTAAATGATATGCCAGAGAAAGTGCTCTGTTTAGACAAAATGAGCAGTGTTTTTTTAAGTTGTGTGAAGTGTGACAAAACATAGCAAATCATACTCCCAATATATTGCTGATATTTGTCATTTAGCTGGTTGAATGAAGTCTAATATTCTCTCTTGTACAGGAAATAAGAATGTTTTATTATTTTATATATTTATATATATATGGTCATCACGTTGTGAAAACTAGATGTGCACCACCGCTTATTCCAATTCAGGTAACTGTTTTAAAATTACACACAAGTGGGATGTCTGTAAAGTAGATAACCACAGGCTGGCTACCCACGCACGTAGCATGTATAATAAACCAGCTATTATTGGTTTGTCTCTGAAGAGCAGAACAGCATAAGGGAATAATATTTTTTTGCAATAAGGACTTCAAAACTGCTATGAAAGTGGTTGTGGATTCCAAGTTAGTACTTCTTTACATGTAGCAACATAACCGCTAAGCTACAAGCGTTTATATGCTAATATGTTTGCTGTGTTTAGACACTCAGATCATTAGTAACTCATTGTAATGTTTACAATTGAAAACAATCATGATTGAAACATTTACTTCAAATGTTGAGCAATCTTACACCACGTGGCCTCTTCAGATTGACTTATTTACTGTTTATTAACTTAAATCTTGTGTCGTATATAAACAGAGCCAATTAATTTAAACTCCGATTAACCAAATGATGCCATTTTGACTTTGCATCTGTTGACAACATTAATCTAGAGTGGTGTTTTAGCACGTTACTATTTTGCCTCATTTAGCTAGAGAGTTAGCCAGTTCGTTCAGACAGGTTCCTTATTTAGCATTGCTGCATTTGTATTTAGCAACACAAAACCCACTGGTTTTTCAAGTTGGAACTAACACATGCTAAATCCTGTCTAGAAGTCACTCTAAGGTCATTTCCAAGACAAATCAAATGTAAAATAGATTGCACTACTTACTTACAGTGTTGTATTTCACTTTGTTGTTAAAAGAGTAAAGAGATTATCATAAATATAGAAACACTTTTAAAAATGTTCCCTCACTTGCTCCAGTTGAATCTCCAAGGCTGGAGTCACAATATCCTGTTGGCCTTCTTTATACTGCCGTCACTGAATTACAGTATCCTATAAGTTTTTATTGTTTTATATTTGTTGAAGGAGGAGGACAGGCTGACCACCTGCTGTTCATATTGCTCAACTCTCCAACTTAAACTTTTCCGATTGGTCAAAATCCATCGCAGGGGAGCTGAAATGAGGTGAACCCGCAGTCATTTGATGCTTTGCAATTTTAGGCTGACTGCTACCGTTCTAGCCAACTCTGCAAACAAGCCAGATCTAATGATCTCTCAAAATGCTTGAAGTTCTATTGTGCGGTGAGGCCAATTAGCCGAGGCTGCAGTGGATTGCTGTTGCGATAACGAGCCTGGAAGGGACCGGACGGGGCCACTGTCTGCGGCCTATGTTAATGAGCCAACACTTTGATTAAACCTGCCACCATTGGCTGTCGGAAATGTACTGAACTCCTGGTGCGCTCCGTTTACCTGGCAGACAGTTTGATTAGCCTAAAAGCCTCCAGTTCAGGGCTTATTTACATTTCAGCTCTCCGGCAATGTTTTGGGAACACATACCGGGATTGAGCTACTACCGACTCAGCACCAGTAGCAGTAGTAGTACATTAGAACTGCATGAGTTTTCCACAGAGTTCATCTTCCCACGTACTTTATAGGCAGTAAAATGTACTTTAATGCCCACGCTGTGTGCTTAATGAAGTAGAAATAACAAACGGGCATACGGCAGAAGAGGCTCTGAAGTTACAGTTGAGCCACACATTCCCGATGTTGCTCATATTGATTTGGTTATAAACACCCTGTCCGTGTTTGAGTGAAAGCATGCGTGTGTGCGACTATATCCGCCACACAATGCAAACTGCTATTGATTCAGTTGGACACTTGCTGTGGTAGGTGTTTTGTTTATGCTTTATGACCTCCTGTAATTAAATGCACCAACACTCAGAGACATATCATCTTTGCACTCCCTTGCAAAAAATTCTCCTACCTGATGGTGTTGTTTGGCTTCCATTGTTGCTTTTGCAAGCCAAAGCATTTACTCTGTAACTCTCTTATAAGAATATGGGTTATGCTGCGGACGTGCATACCCATACTGTTGCGCGGATAAACCTTCTAAAGCAGATGAACAGAGGGAGAAGTCTTGGGTGATGCTAAGTGGTGATATGTATTCCAGGTGTGCCTCTTTAATCTCTTAAAGTGCAGTTTTGCATTTGGAAGCAGATTTTGGGTCCAACACAGCCTCGGAGCAATTAGGAGGCAAGTGTCAACAGTCGACCTTGGCCAAGTTTTAATGCTCTTTTGGCTGTCTCCAGCCATCAAACTAAAAACATCACTTCCTGAGCTCTCACAGAGGGGTCTTGTTTTTTTCATGGAGCTGCTTAGCTGCCCAGGAACATCCTCGATAATAAATCAGATAACATCAAATTGCATCTCAGCGTCTCGAAGGAGAGACATTTACCATGGGCACTAATGTTAAGAAAATTTCTAAGGTTCTTTTTCTGTGGAATCGGAAGATGACTAAAAATAAAAAATACGACTAATTAAACACCAGGCTCAAGAAAGTTGTGCATCAAACAACTTTCTTGAGCCTACATCAGTAGAAAGTGTATTTCTACTGATGTTAAGATTGAATTAGATCCTTTGTCTTCTGTTTTTAAGACATAGTTAACTCAGATTTACATGTCTGTTTAAAGCCCATCTGTGTAGTAGTTGTTAATACACAGTGACTTTTATGATACGCAAGGTTGTTTTACAGTGTCACATTCTGTTTCAAAATATATCTTCTTGAAAGCTTTCCAGCAAAAAATGTTATACTTTGAAAGATAATTTGATTCTGTCAAGTATAGTCAGAAAATGGACTTTGTCCAATGTAGAAGCTAACAAAACAATATTCCTGTAGCATTTTTGTATTATGGGGAGGTGTTATTTGTGTTTATGCTATATGTTAGTTTGAGATTGCTAGTAAGTGAATCCTTTTCTTCATTACTTGTTTTACAATTCCACACCTCAGCAGGCTGGTATTCATGAAATAACTGACACATAATGTGAGCTGTTTGGCTATTAACTCAAGATAATAGAGTAGAATACAGATGTGGTAATTTTGATCATAAAATTATTAATTTTGGTCATTGATTCTCACACTTATTAATACCTATAGCCAAGATTGGAGCAACTAGCTTGGCTGTCTTGTCTGTGGGTAAATAAATGGCAAACAACCAAATTGAGACATGGACCTTTCTGCATACTGTATGTAAGGACACATGCTGATCTTATATTGGATAGACCTTGGTGAACCAAATCATCTCAGTTGACTACTTGTGTTATGGGGTCTCCTAAATCGGATTCGGTATCGGAGAGTCTGTTAGTTATAAAAAGAATAACTTGAGTCTAACAATCAATTTTTGTCATGCGCATTATGAGGAGCACAAGCTGGTTAGCCAAAAAACACACTTTAGTCAAGTAAAATCATACAACAGATCCAGTAAGAGGGCAACTTGTTTGCTCTAATAAAGTTGCCAACATTAATAAGCATGTTATGTTGGCAATAATTGAATTCAAGTCAATTTATTTACATAGGGCCAATTCACAACAAATGTCATCTTGAGGCCCTTGGCAAAAACATTTAATCACACATATATTCCAATTGAGCCGAATAATCAAACAGTGAAACAAGTGCAAGCAAAAACATTGGTAAGATCATCCTATCTTAATGAGGCTTCATGTAGCTGTTGACATTTATGAACTAAATTTGTACTATTTTAATTTTAGAAACGTGTGAGGAACTCAGTTGTATACAATGCAAATTTTTGAACTCTAGGAGTTGAGTCAGTCAGAATTTTCTGTTCTGCAAATCACAAAACTAACAAGAAGTCTCAGGCTCAAGTAAAGGCTTGTTTGCTTATTCTGCACAGGTGTGTTCACGTAAGCACTTGGACAGGATACCATGATGTGACTAAAGCAGATAATATGTCCACACACATCAAACATCCTTCATATCATTTGCATGTAAAAACAGGTGATGAAAACCCAGAATACAATAGCTATCAAGATAATGTTAGGGTTTGAGCCTAACACAAATCAAAATTGTTTGAACAAGAGTCTTTTTTTTTCTTTTCTTTTCTTTTTTTTTTGACGGCCCGTTTTTATGGAAAAGTTCTTTGGACTTGCGGGCTGTGGGGAACTGTGTTACATTTTTACAGTGTGTTAGGAAAGCTTGGCAAGAAAGCGAACTCCTTCTAAAATACTGGCAGCAGATTCCATCAGCTTTTGAGTAACGTGGCGCTGTCATGGGGCATTACATGCATCGTGGCTGCAAATTTAAACATCTGTGCCAACTCTTTCCAGATTCTAATGGAAAACTACTGCTTCAGCTACTGTATTTCCTGTTCCATCTCTTCTCCCTGTTTGAGTCTTTCTCCTATTTTTTTTTTTCCTCCTGATTCTCATTAGCCTGTGTCAGCATATCCCATGGACCCAACCCCCTTCTCTTCCTTTCGAACCTGTGGTCTGAATGGAAAGGCTGAGTGGATGGAGGAGGAGAGGGGAAAAAAAAATAAAAAAGGAAAACAAAGTAATGGTGGAATATGTGTCAGCTCGAGAAATGGGCTCCACATGCTCATCAGCATGCTGCATGATGTGGCAAACTTAATCTGCTTTCCACCTCCTCTTTTTTTTTTGTTTTCTTTTCTCTCTCTGCAACCATCTTTCACTCTTTTCCTAATTGATCCCATTCTTCCTTTTAATAGCGCTCTATTTTTGTGCCTCTCCTCAACGCCGCGACAGGCAAATTAGACTTTGTAACAAACTGCAGCTCCTCGCTTTAGTCTTAAACCTGACGTGTGCCTTGGGCTCTCGGATGGGCCGTAACTTCAACACGAGCGGAGGGAAAGTGTTTCACCTCAACGTCTGGCAGTTTGACTTCATTCCGCAGCGTATTGCTTATTGAAGTCATAATGCAAACCAGCAAACTCAGAAACTCTGGAAACACACGTGCACGTGCACTGACACATACACTTTAATTCATGCTTAGCTGAGTCACTGGTCACATTAGCAGGCAACAAGAGCTAGTGTTGAGAATAAAGTCAATTTACAGCGACACAAGAGTACTGAACCTTTTAATGACTATCTAAACAGGAGTTCCTCTTACTGAGTCACGGCTGTGCACTGGGGTTTTGTTTTGTACGGTTGCCCATGTATAAGAATGTGCGGCTATCTTTTTTGTATTGATTGACTGATTTATATCGGCGCTCATGCTTGAAATGGAATCCACTCCTCCGGATGAACTGAAGATTCAGGGAACTCACCGCACACACTCCCCGCATCTTTTCCCGCCCAGGTGTGCGTGTGTGAAACCTTGTGTCTCGTCCATTTTCTTGCTTTCTTTTCTCTGTGCTCTACCTCATCTATGCCTAAACAAGCCTGAATCACCTTCCCGAAGACTACTCTCCTCCGCCCGACCTCCCCCTCTAGTTCATCCGGGTTCCCTTTCTCCCCAATCCTTCATCCTCTTAGGGGAGCACGGGAGCATAGAGTGGAAATAACTGAGCCAATAAAGACGCTGCCAGCATCAATTGAGTCCCTGCGCCTCACATGGTCACTGAGGGTGGGAAGGAGTTGAGGAACGAGGTACATGGGAGGGGAGAAAAGAGAATGGGAAATCGTGGACATGACTATGGATGTAGAGCAGGGGGCCCATGTCCAGCCCTTAAGAGACACTATCCTGCAACTCTTGGATGCATCCCACACCCCTAATTCAATTGGATGGCTCATGACTAGGCAAGGTGTCAATAACAAGGTGGTAAACAGATTCAGCCATTTAATTCAGGTTTGCTGAATAAGGGTTGCATCCGATGGTTGTGGGATGCTAGCTCTTCAGGACTGGACTTGGGTACTCGTGACCTAGTGGATAAAATATGTAGCGTAGACTCTGTATAAGAAATATTGAAGATCTTGTATTATCCCGACGAGTTCGTACCTCTAAACTGTTTCACATCTGTCATGTTACAAACACAAAATTCAACACGTATGAATGTAGAAATGTGATTCAGTTGTGTAACCTGAGCTCCGTATACATACATGTTCTCTGGACAAATCAGGGCAAAACTTGTGACCTGAAGCATTCTTTCGCTGGTCAAGGAAGTCCGCTCCATGTTTCTGGAGCGAAGGATTAAAAAAAAATACAGGTTGTTGGCTATGGATTCAGTACCTACACTTCCAGACCGAAAGAATAAACCTTGCTCTTGGTTTCTCGGACCTGAGCTGAGAAGCTAGCAGAGACAAACCACACAATACTTTAAAACCAATATTACACTTAAAGGTAGCTCTACAGGTATCAGTTTTACAGAATAAACGCCACTGTTTAGATGAAAAGGTGACAGAATATAAAAAAAAAATCCCAAAGGTATTAAAAATTGAAATAAGGCAGGGACTAACTGAAATCATGTGGCCACACATACGGATAATTTTCCTTAGATTCGTTATTCTTACCCAGGGGACCCTAGAAAGATTTGGAAACAGGTGCATTCCTCCTACTTATTATGAATTATTAGGGTTTAATTGCCTGGAGCTCCATAGTCCTCAGTCAAACAACACTGTATTAACTTTCATCTCATTTTCATTTAGAGGAACAGCAAAAAAGCCTGAAATTGAGAAGATTTTCTTAATTTTACAAAGTTTCCTGTTTGCCAATGCACCCACATTACCACTTTCTCCATGGAGGTGAGGTACAGAGCTTTAGGTGAACAGATGGCGAGCCAGAACTTTGATTGCTGACAGGACGGAGCTGGTTAAACAGAGACCTCGCGTCTCGTAAATCAAGGAACGTTTGTGGACCGCCATACGTTCCTGGCTGACGTGCCCATTGATCCTCCTTTTCCCGAGACGTTCGCTAGCCTAAATCTGGAATTCCGCCAATCTCACCCACCAAGCAGAGAATCCGCTACCGTAATAGATCACGCATCACCTACACACCTACGGTGAGCCAACATACACACACGGATCCTGTGAAGAGCTAGAGCAATTCTATCCCGTCTCTGCCTGGGAGCCTTATGTTCTGTGTCAATTTGTTTAACAATGGCACAGAGCATGTTTTGAAGCGAGGCCAATTTTGTCGGAACCTCATCTTCCCCCGAGGGTCTGACTCGCATGATTATATCTCCTGTGTTGATCCTTCACGGCAGTCTATTACTTTGTTTTATTGTCTTCTGTTTTCCGTTTTTTTAATTTTTTTTTATTTTGTTGTGATTGAGCCTTTTATGATTGCGTCTCTCAGGCTTGTCACTGCAATTTAGTCCCACCTGGCAAAAATACGAATGGCTCACATGCATGTGAGCTGGAGCATTTGCATCATTCCTCATAGAAACTGTAATCATACGTAACTTTATGACCCGGTTTTCGTGTACGTTGCGTTGCGAGGAATTGCCAGAGAAGACAAATCTGTTAACCGTGTGAGGCTCTCTGGAGGCCTCCGAAACGGTGCCCTTTCATGCATAATACAGAAGCCTTCAAAATAATTGTATCTTTCTTGTCAGTTCTTTTTTCTTTTCTTCTCACTCTGTGGCACCGCGACACTCAGAGCAACTTTAAAGGAACGGTCTGGTAATTATTACAGCTTTTTGTCTCTGGGTACCTGACTCGTACAGCAGATAAAAACTTTAGTGCGGTGTGCGTCTCCTTCATAATCATGATGTTTATTGATGATGGCAGAGAGGAGCAGGTGATGTGGCTGGAACTCGGTCATGATTAAAGGCTGTTTGTCAGGGCTGAAAATAAGAGATGCACCTCAAAGCAAAGTTTTACATGTTTGTGTATCAGAAGGCCAGCTCACGTAAGTCTATATGCTCCTCATCAAATGGCACAAGTCACCTATGTTTTACCAAATCAAAGGAACTTATAAGGAATGTGTTTTGGCAGTGCAGAAGAAAAAAATACAATTTCAAACCTATTGATAGGCACATGCATACCACGCTGGCCAAACCTGAAAGTTGATCTCTGCTCTGATTGCTGATGAAGCCACTTGTGTGCTGCAGTGACTTTGCGGGCCACCGTTGCATTGTGGGGAATGTAGTGTTGGTGCGTGTAGGCCGGTCGTAATAGTAATTAAATATCAACCCAGGGGCCTTGACTTTGAGGTCTATAGAGAGCAGAACGCCTGAATAGTACAATTTTCGATGCAACTGGCAGGTGAAAACTAAGCAAGTAAAATTGTCATGCTAATCAACAGTATATGCTGTAAAAAAAAAAAAAAAAAAAAAAAAAAAAAAAAAAAAAAAAAAAAAAGTTACACAAAGGTTAATTGCTCTTTCTGTAAAATAAAAATGGAGAATATTCTGTAGGGACATTCATAGTGTCACTTTTGGAAAATGAGTGTACAAAGTGGTGTTATAAATATTTTTATGGCAATGAATAATCTCTCCCTTCTCTTTCTTTCTCTCGAATACATAAGAGCACGCACACAAACAACAAATCTAACCATCAATTTTAATGCCTTTTTTTGGAGAAAAAAAATTCCTTGTTAACAAATTATAAGCAGAAGGAATCCATCACAGCCTGCATTATAATGTGAAACACTCTTCTATTAGCTGCCCTTAAAAACGTTAAAGATAGAAAATGTCATCCAGGTAAAGGCTACAAGAGAGCAGCGGTTCGTCCACAGTCACAGCTGTACTGTCATTAATTAAGCTTAACATAACCAGCGCTATGACAACCATGGATGAGGATCCAGCTTTCCACCACGTAGTTAGCACAATATATCCTGCACCCTCCTGTATCTGAATTCCATCCACCCTTCAGCTGATGAATTTTCCTGCAAAATTCAAACTTAAAGTTGTCAGACAAATAGTCAAAGAACATTAAAAAAAAAAAGCATGTCAGTGGGGAAAGAACTAAAAGAGGTGGCCAGGTTAGCACTGGCTGGTTACCTCAGGTCGTAGCCCAGGTGTTCGGTGAGTCATCTCACGTAATGTTGAAAGATGCGCAATTAGAGTAAATGATGAATACAGAGTTAATGTCTGTCAGGTGGCTTCCTGGTTTGGCTCAGGAGGACCTACTTTCATTCATCGTTGTTAAGTAGGTTTTAAGTGATATCATCGACCACATTGTCTTTTATGAGGAAATGTCAGTTGTGCAGCAAGCAGAACTTGCTAAGGGAGAAAACAGTGTTGAGAACAAGTCAGAGGATACAAAAGATGTTGATAATAAATAAATGAAGGGTGAAAGAGCCAAACTAAATGTGTAGGGATCTTATGGCTACACATTTAGCCCCAATGTCTAGGGCTGTTAGCGTTGACACATGCAATTATTCTATTTCATATTACATAATGCAGATTAATCGCATTACCTATTTTGACCTAAAAGTCTGTCTCCTGCAGAGCTTTACTTGGTTCAAAGTGGCGCGTCTTGTATTCAAATTCAAAAATACTTATTGATCCCTAAGGGAAATTAAATGTTGTAGCTCATATCAATTCAGATTCTTTCAATAGTTATTGTAGATAGTGATGGCCTCTTGTAGCCGTATGCATTACAATGAATTTCAAGAAGCCTCTGACTACAGACATTCTGTTTGTCCTAGACAGTCTCACACGCTTCCAACAACAGACAGTCACAAACACGTGCAAAAAGATGAATAAAGACATCTTGGAGGTGGCAAAAATCATGCTGACTAGTTATTTGTAGACTTCTCATTGGCTTTTAACACAATCTAGACCCATATTTTGATCGTTAAACTGAACAACTTTCATTTAGATTCCAATGTGGTGGGCTGAATTCTTGATTTTATTTGATTTTATTTTATTTAATCTTTTTACATCCAGAACGCAGAAAGTGAATGGATGCTTGTCCAGAGAGATGTCACTGTCTACCGGGTTCCCCCAAGGCTGTGTCCTTTCCCCTCCTCTTTACATTTTATATACAGATGATTGTCGCAGCTAGCATCATAATAGATTAATATTACAATTTGCAAATGATTCGGTGATGTTAGCCTTCTATGTGATGATGATCATGCCCATGGCCCTGTGGTCAATGAATTTGTTGACTGGTGTGGTGATGCTTTTCTTTTATTGAACGTAAAGAAAACAAAGGACGTACATTGATTTTAGGCAGAAGCCCCAGAACACAAATCAAACAGTAATTAACGGTCAGACAGTGGAGTCAGTAGAAACCCACAAATATCTTGGGACTATTTTGTATAATAAGTTAAAATTGACCTGCCACTCAGAGTACCGGCAGAAAAAGGGCCAGGAAAGATTGTTTTGTCTAAGAAACTTGCCAAGTTTCAGGTTAAGTGAATGATTATCCTATTTTATAGCTCATATACTCAATCTGTGCTGACTTTTTCTCTCCTCTGTTGGTTTGGAAATTTTAGTATTCGGTCAGAAAATGCCCTTAGCAGAGTAATACATACTACTAATAAGACTTTAGGAGTTGAACAATGCTCGCTTACAGAACTGTTCAATAAAAAGATCATAAGGAAAACTAATGCCATTCTTGCCAACATGCTGAGTTCCAGTTTCAGCCTTCTGGGCTCCAGCTCACACTTCTTAATATAAAAAAAATAACAGGTACAAGCACTCTTTTGTTCCTGCAGTAATGTCTCATTTTAATGCAGGAACAAAGTAGGGAGACTCGCACCCGATTGTTGGTGTTTGTAGCAACTGTCTGTCAACAATGAAACACAATGCTGTACTCTCTGGTCTGCTCTGCATCCCGAGAACCAGAACCAAATGAGGAGAAGCAGCATTCAGCATCTATGCACCAAACATTTGGAACAAACTTCCAGAAAACTGTAAAACAGCTGAAATACTGAGTTCCTTTAAATCACAACTAAAAACTCATCTGTTTAGAGTTGGATTTGAAACTTAATCAATTAAAAATTTAATAATGGAACTTGACTTAATGTCTTCTTTAAAAAGTGGCGAGTGACTGAGGGTCATTGCGCGTACTGAAAACCCTGTATGTTCTAGACTTTAACAGGTAAAAATAATGCTCAAAATCCGTGAAGGACGGCGAAGTCCTAGCGCAAAATTTCGTGTAGAGGTGTACGGAGCCTGGTGCTGCAAGGATTGAGACCTTGTCCTGTTGTGGGCAGCTGGGCCCGGCTAATACCCGTGGCAAAACGGACGGCAGAGTCAAGCGAAAACAGGCGCTTAAATTCTGTGACGTGACAGGGAAAGAGATAAGTAAAAATTAGCCAATAGACAGTCTAAAATCAAACGACTGGAAGTATGTCAAAGATCTGGATCTGCACCAAGTAAAATTTAGATAAATGGATGACAAGTTATAAATCTGACAGCCGTCTAAATTAATGTTTTGATTGTTTATTCTATGTTACATGACTTTGTTTTTATGTTTGTTATGATGTAAAGCACTTTGAAATGCCTTGCTGCTGAAATGTGCTACACAAATAAAATTTGATTGATTGATTGACTCTTCCCATTACGTATTGATTTGTATTTGATGTCCTTTTTGGTATGTTTTTTTTTTTTTTCTTTTTACTTTGATACTTTGCCTTTTAGTGTTTGTACTTGCTGTAACATCAATTGCCCATTTGGGACACGAATAAATCTGAATCTAATGTGTTATGTTCAGTGTCCAATTTTGCTTTAAAAAACACAGCGGTTAGAGGGTGCGCCCCAGATGCAGACGCCATAGACTCTAACGCAGCCGTCCCAAAATCGACTCCTAGCTTCAGTTTCTTTGCCGCATGTTTCCCCTCCCCCATTTTCTCTGCCCTCTTCCTCAGATTACAGTAAAATCAGACCTCTTGTGCCTAAACAATTCTCCAAAAAGTCCCACTCATCTGCTCTCCGCTCAGGCATCGCACTTTTATTGTCACAATATGATAACTTCTTATCATCAACCATCCCTCACCGCAGGTGCCATCTGTCTTGTCTCTCGGCCACACTGGTTCCATCTATCTCAGTAATCTGTGGGTCTCACATCATACTGTGCTATTTAGAGAGATTTGAAGTGTTTTAAAAAAAAATTTTCTCCATTTGTAGCATTTTGAATATTGGCCAAAATTGTATATCTTGGTCTCATCTGTAAAGAGCATGTTCTTCCACATATTTGCTGCTCCTACGTGGCTTGCTTAAAAGAAAACCGTCACTGTGTTGGTAGAGTACGGAATGCACAGGTAAATTGTGAAAAACATTGAGCTCCTCTGAATTTTCCCATAGCTCCCAGCGCTAACTAGAAACAACCAGTCTGAGCCATTAGGAGGATCAGTGTTGATTTTGCTTGCGTATGCGCTGCTCATTCCACCTTCACTCCCCCTTGCTCTCTGCTGTGCTAAATAAATGGTTTTTCTGCAACAGTAGTTTGCTTCGCGGCCATTAGCACATTGAGCGGCACATGAACGAGCATGATTGACATTGCAAAGACCCTCCTCCTGTCTGAGTCGTTTTTGACCTGAAGCGGAATTTTTTTTTTTTCAGATGGCAGTAGTAGCTCTGGGAGTAGGTGGAGGTGCTTGACCTCGATTCCATTGAAACCTTGATTGGTTGATCTTTTCACAGTTTGTCTGTCTTATATCCTGCTGTGTACTCAGTTTTGAAAAACATTCTTTTCTATATGTATTAAAGTTACTTCCTGCGCCTTTAAACTAGATTTCTTAGTTTGTTTATTTTTTCTTTCAACATTAGCATTTTTTTTTTTTGCCACACTTGCATGGAAGCAACAGCTCTTGATTGCAGGATGAGAAAATGTATAAATTGGAATGGAGGTAAAACATTTATGGCATTCTTTTTTTTTTTTTTTTTTGCAGTCAGAAGCAAGAGTGCATGCAGTTTCCAGATGTTCCACTGACTGAGTGTTCACCAGTGTTTCCAAAACCATTTTACTCCAATTTGACCACAGCACTACGAGGTGGCTGTAAAAATCATTAATGAACCTGAACACAGGGATGCCACTTGGACATGTTTCAGAGGTTAGGGCTAATAAGAAAGTGAAAGATAATGGGCGGGCAAGGGAAGCTGACCTCTTAACAAAGGGAAAATTAATCTACTGAAGAACAGGACACTTCTTTGCACCTACTCGGCCGCTACGACGTGGGAGGCGTACATAAATCAGCTGTAAACGTGATGTTTATTCACCTCCTGAACTATTTGCTTTTTGACAATGACAGTTAAATTTATGCAGCTGTTTTGAGGTGTGTTTTCAGAGCCGCAATGCAAAGGATGCAATAATCCAAGGCGTATCACAATACATTAGCTGTTGGTCTGACCCTCCAAACATAGGATGATGTGATAAGTAAGTTCATTAACCTTAATGAAGTGAAATTCTTTCGCAAGGATCATGGTAATCTGTATTTCCTGCTGTAATGTAGTGCTTTCGCCCAGGCAAAATGGAAGCGAGCCTCCCTTTTTCCCTTCCAGTATACCATGAATCACACAGCAAGAGGTGAAGGAGGGGGTTGAGGAGGAGGTTGAGGAGGAGAGGGTAAAGAGGGGATAGAGACCCGGAACAGCTCGATGAGGAGATTAAAGAGATGCCCCCGGGCTCATTTTCCAGCATTCTGGGCAAGGTGATGTCACCGCACGTTTAACACCGGGATCTCCCTTCGAGATACGAGAGAGAGAAACACAGAGAAGGAGAGGGAGAGGGAGACGAAGGGGTGCTGGAAAAAAAATGGAGGGGAGAGAGGGGGGGAAGAGATAGACTGAGAGGGGGAAAAAAAAGTAATAAGAAACTGCACACAAGGGAGGTAGACTGTGCAGAAACGGGAGGGGAGACAGAGGGAGGGGGAAGTTGGACACAGACAATCCCGGAGCAACTTTTTCTCCTCTGTCCTTTCTTTGTGAACGGAAGAGTCCAGGAAAAAAGAGGAAGGGGGGGCAGAAATTGAACGCTTGACACGCACGCATGTCGGATTCATGTAATCACAAAGTTGTGGATTAATCAGAAGTTCAAGGTAAGTTTTTGCTTTTAAGAGAAGTTTTTGTTCAAGCAGAAGGAAAGTGTTTTTGCATTGACAGTAGCGCAAAGCAACAGTTTGCAAAGCGCGATCCAATGACTGTGCCTCCATTCATTTAACTCATTCCCTGCAGCCACAAAGATTAGTAACTTCCTCTGGTGGTTTGTAACAGACTTAACTCAAAATACTTTTGTCCACAACTGTGAAAGGAAGAAGTATATTTTACAAATAAAAATCTGAACCGTGATTTACCTTTAAATAGAGTAATTACAGCTGGAAGGCTTTGGATTCAGCAGAGCACATCAATTTTAAAGACTTTCCACACTGGGAATTGGTTGGATGTTTGGTGTGGTTGCCCCACTGGGGCCAGTGTTTTTTTTTTTTTTGTTTTTTGCACCCTCTTCACAGGTTTTCTTTAAGGATTACCCTGCATTTAGCTTTATCCCCGCATTATGATACTGCCACCTGCCTGTGTCATCACAGAGATGGTCCTCTGAAGGAGGAGGTGCAGTTTTGGTCTGGGTGCCAGTTTTGGACGTAGGACAGAAAGTTCAATTTCATTATCACCTGGAAAGTGCTTCTGTTTCCATTTTTTTTTTTTTATGTTTTCCAATCTGGCTTTCCAGAAACTGCAACCAGATTTTGATATGAATTGATTTCCAATGTTGATTGTCTTCTCACTACTCTACCTTACTAGCCACATCTAACAAATGACTGATTAAACAGTTCTTTGTTTAATCTGTCATTAAATCTGTCACTTTATGAAGCCCAGCTTCATAAAGTTGGGCTTTATGAAGTTGAAAATGTTTATTTATAATCTAATCTTGCGTTAAACTTTATTCTTGACCTGTCTTGTGTGCTTCTTGTTCTTCATGATGCTGTCAATGTTCTACTTAAAATAAAAAAAAAAATAAAAAAAAACCTTCTATAAATGCTCACAGCTTCATTTATAGAAATTAAATAAATAAAAGTGGACTCTTATTACTATCGAGGGGAACAGAATTTTATTTATGCATATGCAAGTAAAAGAGGCAAGGTTCAAAATGTTGCATCCTTTTCTTTCTGCGTCACTGTTCGGCACTATTCTTGGTTTAGCTCTGTCAGATAAAATCTAAGTAAAATGCATAGCATATAGTGATGAAATGTGAAAAGGTTACAGAGAAATAAATGTTTTTCCAAAGCACTATAGTTGTGAAAATTGTCCAACACTGCAACAAGCCTTATATTGTACATGACATGGAATCTTTTTTTACACAAATTAGACATCAGCTGGTCATCGGAATAGCAAAGTTTCACTGAGAACGGAGGAACTGAGGCATAATAAACCATTTCCCATTGGAGATAATTATCTGACAACCGGTAGTTGTAAGTATTGTTTTTGTGTTGGATTTCTACAGTACTTCTTTAAAGCACTTTAATAGTATAGCTGTTGGCAAATGCGATGCTGATTTTCCCTTTTATATCTTAGCCAGGCCCACACACTCACACTGTAGACTGAGATGTTACTGTAGATCTTCCTGGTTTCCTTCCAGCACCCTGAAGCAGGAAAAGCTTCCCAATATCCCTTGATTCTTTTTTTTTTTTTTCCTCTTTCTTTTTTTTTTTTTTTTCTCGGATCTGGTTCATGCTTATCTTTTCTAGTCGTGTCTGAGAAACGACATGGCTCTTCGAATTTCGACCCCTTTTCTCTCTACACCCAAAGGCGAACCAAGGACGTTGTGGAAGGAAAAACCTGGAAGCCACATCTGCTTTCCACATTATAGAGGTTGCTGTATCCTCTGCATCCTGTGTGTTCTCCTGTAGACAAATACACATGCATACGCACGCCCACGTACACACGAGTACACAAAAAAAAACAAAAACCCAGTTTTGTTTGAAATCCCTCTGTACACCCACCCCCACTTTCTAAAGAGTTTTGTTTTAGACATTTTACATAACTCCCAGAAGTAGACCTGCACATTTCTCTTAACTTCCAGACTGTACTATAATTTTGAGCACCGTCAGACGCTGCGTTTGGGCATCAGAAACGTAAAGGAAAGGTAAAGCTGCCGGTCATACCACGTATGGCTTTGGCTCGGGGCCAAGCAGGTCATGTCATCAGAATTGACTTCACTTTGCATCATCACTTTTGCAATTGCATTGAAATTGTCCTTTAGTACCGGAACTTTCAAGCCGCCTTGAGCAGATGTGGAAAGTATGAATGTGTGTAAGAATGTAGGACTTCTGCTGGCCTGTTCTTCCCTCACAAGTTCAAATAAAAAGCCTTGAATGTTGCCTGGGAGGTAAGACATGTAGAAACTTGTCTCATTCTGTCTCTTGAATGTATCAAAAAAAAAAAAAAAAAAAAAAGAAAGGATGTTTGGGGTATTAACCTTCTTCTAGTTTTAAGGTTTCTGCTACTCTGAATCAATGGACATCTGAGATTGGGGGGCATCTTTACTCACTTTTATTTGCTAGCAGTTCAAAGTTGCAAGAAAGGAAAAGAGAAGAAAAGAAAAGGCTTGAGGTGCACTCCCAGTTTTTGGCCTGAAGCACATTCAAGGGTTTTGAATTAAGGAAGAGTTTAGATGTTCATGTTGCTGTCTTTTACAGCAAAGAACAAAAAAAACAAAAAAAAGAACTCTGATTGTCTGTCAGGCATTGTTAAGCAACATGACTGATGTCAACATGAACCTCTTTTCGATTTGATCTGTAAAAAACAACAACAACAAAAAAAATACTTCAGCTTTGTGGTGTGAAGAAGATGAAATTGATTTGTTGACATATGCCGGTGCGTCGACGAACAGATATGAATATCTGATAAAAACTGTTTAGTAAAAATGACGAAATAGCTCCACAACTGAGGAATAACCAGTATGCATTGATATTGAAATCATAAAAATGTGCAAAAGTCCCAAACACATACTGTTAATAACCGCTATTAATTACTGGGTAATTAATAACGGTTCTAAATTCAGAGATGTATTTCACGTTGCGTTTCAGGAAATGGTGGATAAATAAGTAATATTCCAGTCTTTCTTGTAGGAACACTTTACTGATATGTTTGAAAATGGCACACCTTGTGGAAACATTTCTTTCAAACTGACAAGTGAGCAGATGGGGCGGGAGAGGGGGGCGAACCAGGGTCCTACAGAGTAAAAACACTCCACATGCAACTGCTGGAAAATATGAGCAGCAACAGTTGTTACTACAGCTGAAACAGGTATTAGTGTGTGTCTGTGTGCTCTCATGCATTATGTCACTTGGCACATACTCACCTAGCATATGAGGAGGCTTCCTGAAGAGTATTGCATCTTATTTTCCACATGCTTACAGAAACTTATCCCAAAAAAAAAAAAAAAAAAAAAAGAAAAGAAAAACATCAGATGGGCTGGTTTCTCTTATCTCTTTCTCTTAAGTCGGTTGAATATCTTTTCAGCTGCAGCTGCATCAAATGCTCAGCCCTCCAGTAAAGCCTCTTGGCTGGAATATTGAATCATTACCATCCTTTAAAGTTTGGTTGGATGGGAGATTTTGAAACTCAGATTGATGCACCATGGGGTTGAACTGTGGAACTTTCTGGCTTGGATCATGATTCTCTTAACTCGCACATCTGGTTTCCTCAGACTCAAAGGCGGATAAAGACAACATTTATCTTGCCTCAAACTTACCTGGACCACTGCTGGTTGCCATCTTAAGATTGTACTCCAATCTTTAGAATTCACAAAGGACATTGCGGTACTTGATTCAGACTGGATACAGAAATGATGAGAGAAAGCGGATATTATCAAGGTGATTGCGATCTAAAGTGCTTAGATCTGGACTCTGCGTCTTGGTCTGTTGCTGAAAATGCTAATTTACAACGCTGTGCAAGGGAGAGAGAAACGCAACAGAGTACCACGTGGATTGAGAGGCAGAGAGCTGATAGTGTTTAAAAGATTGCAAATCTAGAATTTAATATAATTAATAGTGAGATGGAACAATGGATTTTAAGATCAATGTTTTTTTTTTATTTTTATTTATTTGTTCCCATAACTGTATAATTTACTCCTTAATCTTAAAAGACCAAAGTCCCACTTTGAGGCTGAAATTTTGTTAATTAAAATCCTTGTCATATACTTGAAAAGTCAGTATCTTTGAAGTTCACTCAAATATAGTTTTGTATTTCTACCTCACTTTGCCCTTTTCCATATTTTGGCTATGAATGATGGAATATATATCTATCTATCTTCCAGAGCAGTCACAGGTATGGTGTCCAACTTGGCATTCATACCAGACTGACTCATCGTGCCACATCGGCACCGAAACATCAAGCAGATTTTAATATCAAAGACAAGCAAAGTACATTCAAAAAAGAAGTTTTCAAAGGGAAAATAATGAAGGTTTTGGAGTGGCCTTGAACAAGTCTAGACAAAAATCTAATTGAGATCCTTTGACTTGATTTATTTATTTGCCGAAGGGTTAGGTCAACGCAGTTATGCTCTGAGTTGATATGACTTATCGGTAATTCTTCTTGCTAACATGATGATGAACAGCGATGTTAGTGCTTTTTCCTGTTTCATCTCCTGCTTCGTTCCTCTTTGTTCAATGGCTGAAGTATTTGATGATAGAAGTGTGAAATAGTAAATACAAGACAACATAATGAGTTATTTTGTTTGTTTGTTTGTTTGCTTGTGCCAGATTTTGTTGCAGTCTGTTTTACTAAGCGATTAGAAAAGAAAGCTAAGGCAGACTTACTCAGACAAAGTGTAGAAAAGAAGTGCTTGGGGGTAATTTGCGCGGTGGCATGTAGAGGAAGCAGCACAATCCTTGCGAGGTTTACATGATCGACTGTCACAGCTAACAGTAAGATCAGCATTTAAACACCATATGCAATATGAGCAAGTTCAAGAATGTCAAAACACCAGCAGCTGCTTTGTATTTAGTGATCTGCTTGGCTAAGACATGTATTTTGTCAGAAAACGTATTAGGTGAATGGAACATGTCAACCTAGAATAATAATAATAATAAAAAGAAAAAAAAAAAAAGATATTGACAGGCTCCACAGCTTCACTTAACGAATTATTCCCTGAAGCATCTCAATGCTGGCCACGGGCTTGCAGTTGGCGTTCTGTCGTCCGTCTGTTGAAGTTGCAGCAGTCACACGAAGAGACAATATATTAAATTGGGTTTGTGAGTATGAAATGAGACTTTACAAGGCTGGTAATTTAATCCCCTTGTTTCCTGTCTTTGTAATTTGAGCTGTTTTATACATTAACTTTATGACATTGAGCAGTCTAAAAGTTTAACAGGTTTTGTAAGGACAATGTGCAAATTTATATCGACCAGAAGCACAATATGTTCCATCCTTGACTTGCAATAACTTAAAGTGACTCTCCCTTACTTCACTTATAGGCTGCTATTAGAGAGCAGCCTATAAGCGTTTTTATACATGGTAATTAGCTCAGATGAAAAATAAGCTCATGTGCTGTACAATGGTTAAAAAGGGTACTACCTACTTTGTTTCAAATTGAGATAGAAAGGGTAGTTGCAAATCGACAGGCTTCCAGAAATCAAAATCTGTTTTGAAGAATTTGTAATATTTAAAAAAATATATTCCAATCCAGGTTACACTACTTTAAACTCTGCAGTTTTCATGCTTAATGTGTTCAATTTGAAGATGATTCTAATGCGAAATCTTTCTCTGTTTTCACAAAAATAATGAAATGGGAAGAAATCTAACGAGACAGTGTTTTAAATAAACTCTTTCCAGTGTAGAGGTAGCCATTCAAGGTTTGATCCGTCTGAGTGTTTTAAATTTTTTAACTGAAGGTTAAAGACCCATTAAAAAAGTGTGAAGCAAAGAAGCTCAGACGTTCACTTTAGCCTCATCAGGAATTTGCTAGTTATGTTATTGGCATTCTTTATTGCTTTCATGCCTAAGTTTTCAGATGAAAGGCATTTATTAGCTGACCAACAAAGCAGTGTGAATAAAGAACGGCTTTCTTTGTTTTTTATGATTATTATTTCAATATAAGTTGCCTCCATCAATCCAAAAGGGTGTGAAGCTTTAAGGACACATCTCTGTTTCTGCACCCCATATAAAGACAATAGACTCATGTGGCGTCTAATATGTGATGTGACAAAAATTTAATTGAGCACTGGAAGCAAACTGCTATGCATTAGAGGAAATTAAAGCTATAATGGAAAGAGAAAACAGAAGATCTAAACAAAGAACCAACTGCAAGAAATTGTGAGGGACATTTTTTTTTTAATACAATAGAAGCAATGTATGAGCGATGCATAAAGGGCCTTGGATCACCGAATTCACCAGAAGTGAAATGTATGCCACTCCTATCCGATGGACTCAATAGTTGTCTTTTCATTTTCATGTATTCAGTGCAAGCTGTTCTGTGAAGGCGAGAGCAAAACCGTGGCACGATATCAGCGACAAAATTAAAACTACTGAGCGATGGCTACTTCCTGCTCGCGAGAGGCCATATCCAGTCTGAAGCCGGCCGCAGATTTGATTAGTAATAGGCTGGCGCTGGTAACTGAGCAACTGCAAGACGTAAATGAGTGGCTGGTGGTGGCAAATGAGAAGGACACCACTGACTGTTGTTAGATTAAAAGAGGCTAGTGACTTGACGTCAGATGCATTAAAACATGTTCTTTTGACACAATTTACTGTAATCCAACGTAAATTCTAAACATAATTTGTAATACGGAGCTGAAGTTGGCTTCCGATTGACCTTCGGATTCACTGCTTCATAGCTTCCCCTTTTAATCTTAAAAATAAAAACACCAATAAGATATCACAATACAACAGAAAAGGTGTTTACATGGGTTGTGAATGTGGATAACGACTCTTGGTCATCACTCCTGTCCTTCAGCTCTCGCTGTGAAGCTTTTTATAGGGCTGCAGGAGAATCTGCCATTGTTTTCCTCCCTGTGTTGGCTGCATTCACAGTGACCTCCATCTCTCTCAGGACGCCTGCTTACCGGGCTCATAGCCAGACCTTTGGGCAAGCCCAGCGGCCTTAACCCCATCCTGGCTTTATCTGCCGCAGCAACCAAAGAGTGTGTGTTGATGTTTGTGTGTCGGGGAAGAGATATATCCCTGGCAAAACCTATTAGGAAGACTATTAAACTGTTTTGGATTTAGGCCAGATAATAATAGAAATGAGCTTTTCCCGCAGATGTGGGCTCTTCAGACTGCGGACGCGTTATGAATTATATTCTCTCCCTGAGCTTTCTTATTATTGTGATCAGGCTGCATGAAGCCTGTAATAATGGCTACAGCTCCAGAGTTCTCAGAACACAGCTGTCAGAGGCTTTTGATTTACTGTCCACCCATGCAGGTGCAGGAAGAAACTTGTTTTCAGTGTCTCATTGCTTTTCTTTTTTTTTTTTTTTCCTTGCAGCTACTTTCACCAACAGTGTCCAAGTTGTCAGCAAAAAAGAACTCCTAGGTAAACAGAGATATAACAAGAATATACAAGCTCTTGCGAGGAATTTTGACAGAACAGTAGTGAAAAAAGGAGGCCAGACGCACCACCAGTCCCGAGATCCATTAAATTACAGAGTGATGGCGTGTCAAGCTATTCTCAATATTTCAGAGAAAAATTAGACTAGTCACACAAGATGCTATACAGTCTTGCAGGAACGCCACATTGTGCACCCCTTGGCAGAAGTGTGTGCTGGTATGCATGCATACGTGTGTGTGAAGAGGAGGGGGTTGATTCTCCTGTCAGACGGAAAAGGTGTGCACCGTCTGTCTGCATGACTGCCTTCAGGGCCCCCCTGCACTAGTAAACAAAGCCAAGTTATGGGGTCTTCACACATGCTGAGGTCAAGCGCAGGTCGGCTGGGCTCTGTTTATGCGACCCGGCGAAGGCGTGCTTAAGTTCTCGCTTTCCTGTGTGTGTTTATGACCTAGGAGCTGAACAGTGAGTGGGGAGGATTACAGAGATAAAATGTAATCATTATTTACACGTGGCATGCTTTCCGTCTGCATATTTGCATGTGTGTGTGTGTGTGTGTGTGTGTGTGTTTGTTGTTTGGCCACGTGGAAGCATCTGGTATAGCATAACCCTGGCTCCGATGGAACAGTCTCCAGATGTGTTTGTGTGTTCTGGCCCAACTGTCTGTTTGACTCTGGACCCACCATTTTGTTTTAATTTATCCATTGTTTACTGCAATTTGTGTGCTGTCTTTTCATCTTAAGGATCTGGGTGCTGTACTTTATGCTCTGCATTGAAGGGTAGACAGACAAACAGTCCTGTTGAACACATTTTGGTCCCTTTCAGATTTCTAAAGATTTTGGCTGTTTCTTCACACTCCGACCTTCCAGATTGTAAAGTTTTGTTTTTTTTTACATGAGAAAAGAACAATATGACTAATCACTAAAATCAATCTATAAATGGAAATGATATTTCCTGGTGAAAACATTCGTCATGCTCCCACAACCCAAGGTTGAACATCAGTGTAATATAATCTTGCTGAAATTGTCTTTTACCGTCACAGAAGATGTAAAATGATGCACATCTTGTAAAAAAAGTTGCACTATTTTTGTCCATAGTACATAGAATATAATTCCAAAACCTTTGGGGTCACTTGAATGTCTTTAGGCAAATATTAAGTGTCTTTTTGTTCTTGTTCAGCACTGTTTTTATCTTCAAATGTTTTCCTGATTGACTTGTTAATGCCTCCTTTAAATTAGTTTTGGTTGGTTGGCAATTCTTGGGCAGCTTCACCACCATTCAATGTTTTACCCACTTGCAGACAATGGCTCTCATTGTTGCTTTCAGGAGTTTCAAATCCTTGAAATGGCTTTGTATCCCTTTCCAGATGCATGATGTTTGTGACATGTTCTTGAATTTTTGTTTTTTAGACTGGAGGCTGATGGCTTTTTTAAAATAAACTGCCCTACTTCACGATTAGGCAGGTTAAATTCTTGATTCTACAGGTGTGACATCAGACATGTTTGGTTAAATTTCACAAACTACAATCTTTCAAAAAATAAATAATTAAATTTGAATTAATTTATGATGTAATTTTTTTTTTTTTTTTTTTTTTTTACATTCGGCCAGGAATTTCAGTTCCTCAATTAACTAAATCATAATTTTAAAAGGGTTTATTGTGCTTACTCTGGTTTTCTTTGTCCAATCTAAAAACAAATGTGTTTTATGGTCTGAAACAATGACGTGTGAAGTAAAAAAAAACAAAAAGAAAAACAGAAAATCTAAGGAAATTGTGAGGGTGCCGCCAGCTTCACACAGCACCATATTTGCATGCGCATTTCTGTGTGTGTGCTCCTCATTCAAAGGGCAACCAGATGGACAAGATAATGACTATGATCAGACTTTTGCGGAGTTACACTCCTTAATGAGGGCCATTCCGGTTAATTCATATGCCACTAACAAAGCCTGCAACATACCACATCATTAACACATCAACTGTGACTGACTCATAAATATACATCAACATCTATTTAGGAGTCAAGCATAATGCACAGCTGTCTGCAGACTTTCTGTCAGCAGGCACTGACAGAAACCCCCCCCCCAAAAAAAACAAAACAAGATTTGACATTGTTGACTTTCACTTTTTTTTTTTTTTTTTTCTTTTCTCTTCACCAGTCAGCCGACGGCTGAGGGAGGAAGAGGTAAGAAGAGGAGCTGCTTTCAGACGGGTTAAACCATGTGGCTTCTGTGCTCCTCCCTGACTCTGCTGGTCGTCAGTTTCGGATCATGCGACACTCTGACGTCACAAGAAGGTAGGTTTCAAAGTTTCCAAGTCGTGGCTTTTTGTCTGTCATAAAAAGAGCCAATAATTAATAACCTTTTTAACTTTTGCATTTTATCACCTTACAACAACAAGCTTAAATTATGTGCTGCAATTTATTTTATTTTATTTTTATTTTTTTATGTGATCAACCCACACATGTAGTGCATATATGTTGTGAACTGGAAGGAAAGAAACAGTGGTAAAAAAAAAAAAAAGATTATGTAATTTTAGTCAGATCGCCCTACATACAATTGAGTTCAGTCAGTCAGAATTCACATTCTGTAAATATGCTGTGGTCATAAACACAACTGTCCTATGCACACCTCAAATGTTTGTAAGAGCATGCTAGTGAACAAAACAGAACTGTGAAGACCAAGAAGTATGCCAGCCAAGTCAGCTTGTTAACAACAGGCTTAGCTTAAGAAATATTTCAAGTTTTGAAAGTCTCACAGTGGCCTGTGCGACTTTCAAAAACCTTCATATAAGAACATAAGTGTTACAGCACAAGTAGATACCTATCAAGCCTGGGCTATCTACCTAAGCTAAACATGTTTGACAAGAAAAATATATCAGAGAATCAGCCAAGGAGCCCAATGGTAACTAGAGAAGCTGCAGAGTTCCACAAGTCAGATAAAAGAATCTAAAGAAACAACTTAGCTTTATCAATATTTTTAGCAGTGCCCTTGCTTTCTGCATGCATGACTGGCAGTGATTAGCTTCGCGGTTTATATTTATTTAAGTTGGATGGAATGGATTAGCTAGCAAGCAAATCACCCGAGTTTCAAACATATTTCTAGTGTTTGTTGTAACCGACCTAGACTGTGGTATTAATCTCCAAAGCTTTACAATAAGCCACAGGTTTTAGCTCTATGAGCTACTGTGTAACAACAGCTTTGGTTAAAAATCTCCGAAGCACCTTTTCGTTGACTTTGAGTTGCTGAAGCACATTCTACCTAATGTCCGAGCCATATAGTTTCTATTAGCTGAGAGATAATGCTAGATATTTTTGTCTGAAAGAGCAACGATTTGTTTCCTTGAAATTACAAAGTTCAGTTCCACATCAAAACAATAGTAGCTCTCTTTTAAACTGACCCACACACTGGCTGTGGTAGGTCTAGCAGCCGATCGGGCTTCAGAAAAAAGTTCCAGAAGACAGCCTGAGTTGTTTCATGTTATACTCTCACATCTTACGACCAGTAGGTTAACGTGCCATAGTGCTTTCAGCTGCTCTGCTTTGCCGGGCTGCTCACTTTTTATCTGGACTTCAGAGACAAGTATGTCTTACGTGATGCTCCCAAAAATGTGAGGGTCATAAAACACTCACCACTGCTGACTGTAGGCTAAAAGAAGCAGTGGTAAGAGAATCTTCTTGCGACTTCAAGCAAGCTAGCTTTTCTTTCTGTCCGTCTTTGTATTGTTGTCCAATACTAACACAGAATATGTTTGTATTGTTCATATACATTGTGAGAAGCATTAGAATAAATTAACATTATTCAGATGCTTTGCACAGGTTAATGTAGACTTGGCCCGGTCCACTCGGCTCAATTAAACCAGTTTTCATTGTTGTCAGGCATGAGGAATTTGTATTCCCAGTAGCTCTATCTGTATAACTTGCATAACTTCAGGTAGGTAAAGCTAAAGCATTACTTATTTAGTAATGCATTGCAGCAACACTCAAAGCTCTGGGTGTCATGAAATGCATTCACAATGAAAGTAGCTATGTAACACTACAGTCTAACTGCCGTATCTTGCAGCAGCAAGTAAGCACAGAAAGAAAATGTATTCTGCTTAAAAAGGCATATATATATATATATATATATATATATATATATATATATATATATATATATATATTTTATGCGGTTTTTTAGAACATCTGAGAACCTCATTTATAAACAAGTATTTAGATTCTTCAGTAGTGCATGTAAAAGTTTTCGGAGGCAAAGATTTCGTTCACTTGCTAACGACATGTAACATATTTATCCTAAAAGATTTTATTGCAAAATCTTTAAAAAGAATAGAAGAAACATGATGCAAGGAGTGGCGGGTGTCTGGTAGAGGATGCACACCATTTTGAGAGCGTATTTCCTGCCAATCCTACAAACAATTGTATTAAAAATGGCTTAAATTTGAAACTGGATCATCATTTCAAACTAAGCTTGAACTAAACCCAATTGTCTTTAAATGTCTAGTCTAGACCTTCTCAAAAAGTTGACTGCATATGGAGTTGGATAAGAAATGTTGGATTAATGCTGAGCTCTTTTAAAAAAGGAAAACAGAGTCCTTTTCAAATTTAAGCACGTTTTGCTCGAGTTAACTAACTTGTATCATCTAACGCGGCATGACTGTATATGCCACTCGAGTCTCAACCTACAATAAAACCCATGTAATTACAGCTCATCCACTGGTTGACAACACTGCAGCAGCGAAAAGGCATCCGTGTTTCCCGTGTGTGGTTGTGTTCCTCTTCATGAACCGCCAGTCATTCTGAGGTTACATATTTTATAAGGGGGGCTTGGGGGTATAGGTGTTTTTAAGTTCTTGTATTCAACTTTCAGCTATAGTTTGATATAACTTGCAGGGTTGGAGAGAGGGTGTATGTGTGCTTACATATGTTTAGGCTGAGCTTGTGTGAGAAGAGACAAAAATAGACAACCTAGGAATCAAGGAGGCAGACAGGTAAAGAGAAATTTCTTTTGTTGTTTTGTATTATTTATTTATTTTCCCTCTGAACTGTCACACTCCCTCATCAGGCTGTCAGTGTGTTCTCGGGGGGCCCGTTCTGTGATATCACCCGGGGGTGCGGGTTAGCAATCCCCTGGAACTTGTGGAGCTCTGAAGGAAGCTTTTGTGGAGGAGATGGTGCCCCTTGGGAGAATATAGTCGGCGCATTTCAGAGACTGAGTCAGCTCACAGGTCCCCTGAGTCTTCCCCTCTAGTGGTTGGAAGAACATGCTTTTTCTCCAACATTTTGTCTTGGGAAATACACACAGTATCCCTGCTTCCCTAAATCATCCGAATCCAAATGAAGCTGTAATTTGATTACTCTGTTGCCAGAAAGCAGATTTAAGTATAACTTGTGCTCGAAAGTCGAGCCGGATGATGAAAGCGACTGCTCCATGGCGCATCAGACAGTTTGCGCAGCAGGAAAGAGAAAGATTTATTCATTGATTTGCTTTGTGTCTGTTTCCTCCTGTCTTTCTGTTAGCTACAGAAAGGCTGTGTGCTGTCTGGTGCTAGTGAATTCTAATGGCCTCGTTTGTCAGAAGAGAAGTTAAAGACGGGAGGCAGTCAGAAGCAAGAACAGAGATTAAAAATTCTAAATGCGGTTTTAAAAACTGGCATACATGAATGTTTTTCTTCTTTTTTTTTGTGGCTAAACATGCTAGCGTATCTTAAAAAAAAAAAAAAAATACAGTCATCATCTCTCTACGGATGTTTTCTGTTGTCAAGGAGGGCTCATCATGTGGTGAGAAACTGGCACATCCCCTATTGTGGTCTGTCACACTCGGTCAATGTGGCCTTTCCCGGAAGAAGTTCATCTTTTACTCTGTTCTGTGTTTTATTTAATTCTTCAAATACCACCTAACATTAAACGCTTATGAAGTCAATTTGGCAGTACTTTCAGCTAGCAACTGTTTCACAGAGCCAGAGTATCTAAGCTAGCAAAGCTGCTAAATGTATTTTTCTGGCTCCCAGTTTTTGGGTTGATTTGGTCTTCACAAAGCCCCAAGATAAAACAAAAAAAGACAAAAACAACAGTTTACCTTTCGGATGGTAACTGTTGTCTCCTGCGTAGCGCTTGCCATACATCACCAATAAGTGTGTGCCCTACACTTGACAGTAAATCAAAGAACCAGCAGAAACTGCAGACATGCGTTTTAGTTTTCTCCCCATGGTTTCGCCCACTGATAGGCAGTAAGGTAGGAGGTGAAGTTATTTTAACAAAAAAACTATTGATCTGTGTAACTTTAGCTGTTCATTTTCTGGTATCTCAGTTTAAATTCCAGCTAAGGGAAGATGCTCATAAAATGGTTAGAGAGCTATCCTTAGTACGTGAACACTGTTGAATAAGTGATCCTTGAATATCACGTCTTCGCGATAAGGTGCTCTCAAGCTCTAAAGAATTTAACATTAATTCCCACCCAGAGCGCGTTGCATGAATTTGATCAGTAAATGGCATACAGCATGAGTTAGAAACAGACGTTTTTACATCTATTTTTTACCCTGTGGATTTGTGAGTCACATTCGGTATATTTTAACCCTGTGCCAGTTTCACTTAACTCTATGTAAATACTCCCGTAAACATGCGCAAAGGTTCGTAGACATTATGCGTAAGAACTTAATCTCATTTGTTAAACTATATTGATGTCAAAAGCATGTAAATCTGTGTGATGAGTCAGCCTGTATTCATGTGAGCCTGTGAGTTTGAACTGAAAGCATGTAAGGGGCGTACAAGGGAAAAAATGAGTGAGCTCATCGCCCTGGAGTGCTGCGTTTAAAGCCTTTCCACTCCTCTCTGCTGCTGAAAAAAAAAAACCAAAAAACATGAATGTTCTCCATTTACTGTGCCATTAGTTCAAAAATCAAGGGGGCAAGTCAGATTCACTCTGTCGATCCCTTCTGCTTTTCGTTTTTTAAATTGTTGAACATGATATTTATTTTATTGCATCACCCGCCACCTCACCAAGCATGCCTCTAGAGGTCTTTTACCATATGACAGATTCGAGTGTGGAAGACTTTTCCATAAACTTTGGCTTCCTGCAGATCAGCGGCACAGCCCAATTATCTAAGAATGCCACTTTTAAAGTTTATTGAATAACTACCAAAACGGAGACTGTGAATACACCTTTGACCTCCTCCACATGTGGCAACTTTTAATATGTTGTTTAATAAAAAGAAAAAAAGAAAAAGAGAAGCAAAAACCACCATGCTAAATGAAACGCATGTAAAGAAATAACAAAAGTAGAGAAAGATGGAGGAGGGGAATAACAAGGATGAGAAAATAGGAAGGAAGGGTTCATTGAGCAGGGCACAACGAAAGGTTGACACACAAAAAAAGGTTGACTCACATATGGAGGCCTTAGTCATCGACATGGCTGTCAAAGGTTCGATTCCCAGCCTGGCGACCTTTGCCGCATGTGTTCCCCTTCTCTCATTACCCTCTTTCCTGTCAATTCACTAGCAAATAAATGCCAGTAGAGCCAATAAAACCTTAAAAAAAGAAGTGCAGTGGGGGAAAGATCACGAAAAAGGAAGCAAGGGCACAAGGAACCAAAGAATGAAGGATGAAACAACAACACAAAATGAAGCAAGAAAGAGAGAATGGACAACATTATGACAATGCAATAATTATTAAATTATCAATTTTCTACTGTATTTTTCCATCCTCAATTACACTAAGAAAAAAAAAAAAACCTCAATCACTAACTAAAAAATCACTCTAGGACTCAGACCTCTAATCTTTCAAATGTACTCTCACTTGACTTGTTCAACCTGTGGCTGTCCAAGCTAACTGAGGGAACATCAAAAAACCGGTATTTTACCCCTCTAAAGATGTAATATCAAGATTAGTTTTTTAAAATTGGCAAGAAAGACTTATGGGATTGGGGTGTGGGGGTGGCACTCAGCAGTTTACTGAATGACTGCCAGTGTAGCATCATTACCTGCTTTGGCAAGCCTTGAACACAACCCATCAAAGAGGAGGTCGAAGTGAGCCAAAATCGCCCAAATCTTTTCAAGGCTACATGCAGCTATTAGCAGGATGCTGGCAAAACCGCTCAAACTTTGTGCTAATTAGCTTGTCAACAAGCAAAAGCTTTGCCTTGATCACTGCTTGAGGGGAGATGGGGTTCAAAGAATGTGGCGTGTCCTCTGCCAAACTGCTTAATGCTGTGAAAGTCCCCGAAATATGCTTTAGCCTTTGACTTATGTGGAATTAGTGCTTTCCTACCTTCACTGGGAGTGACTGTTAAGAAGCAGGTCATTAATTCAGTTCCTAGTGTAAGAATGAAGACCCATAGGATCTAAACAAACAACATGTGTTTGAGATGAGGATGACTTGGACAAAGCAAAGGGATGTTGACATCTCATCGATTTGTGTGTGTTAATCTTTGGGAGATCTTAAAGGTGTGATAACCTTGAGAAAAGAAGATTAATTTTTCAGTCTCCAAGTATTTATGCAAACCATTAACACAAAAATGTCAAAGATGATCGAAACAGTTTTAATGATAACAAAAAAAGTGACAATGATTGCAACTGTTACTAAAATATCACAGGCTGACACAGTTTTTTTTGGTATAGCATTTATTTATTTTTGGCCAACATTACCTTTCTGGTAACATGTGAAAGCTGTGGAACCGATAAGTCTTTCTCAGCAACAGATGGGGAAGGTGGAATGAGACACTGCGGTATTCTCTATGCCAGAAAAATAAATAAATAAATAAATAAAAATCTCTGGCATATTTTCTGGCATCTCATTAAATGAACTTTAATGTGTATTCACTCACACAAAATAGAATAAATGCACATATATTAGGCCTATCTCAAATTATCTCACATATATTATCAAACTCCATAAGAGATTTAATTGGCATTTAAGGAGTTTGAAAATCATAATTAAAAAAAATAAAATAAAATACCAGTAAACTGGAAAGCAGAAGTTAATATTTTTGCTTTTAAAAGGAAAAGTTTAATTTAATTATATTGGCAGAAATTAAAACATCCTCCCTTTTGCCTACTTTTTGTACAAAACATGTGGCCTGTCTATTGAATGTATTGCTGAGTCCCAATATCTAATCATATTTGCTTAAATATATAGCTTAACATTGTTTGCCTATAAGGTTGTTTGTATTTCTTCAATTTCAGGGACCCTTTTCCCTTATTGCTCAGTCGGCTAAAGCTAGCAAGTCAGCACGCCTGAAATATGCTAACATCAGATTTAATGAGAAAATCAGTAAAAATATTAAACTCTACTGTATTGTCACTTTGCTACCTTCTCTTTAAGAAATTGTAAGTTGGTTTCTAGAAAATATGTCTACTCTGACTTTTGTGAGAATAGGTTCCTAAATGCTTGAATTTAGGAACCTAAATGCAAGCTAAATGCTATTTATTTAGCTTGACAAGCAAACGTTCAGATTTACCCCTGTTAGCTATTGATGACTTCATCACAAATCAGAACACCACGGTCTAAAAAAGTCTTCATGTTTTAAGGCTGAAGACTTTTTCCACTTCCGTCTTCTCTGTTGTCGTTTGTTTCCACTCCTCCTTATCTGTTAGCCTGTTTAACTTTTTTTGTGCCACACGGTTTTACCTTCAGCCAGAATAACCCTCTGTCTGGCAGATCCTTCATCTTCACTTTGACAGATGGAAATAGGGGTGTGACGGAAAAAGGAAAAAGAGAAGATGTTATAGAAAGAAAACAGAGTAAGCAGCAACAGAAGGTAGATCTTGGTGCATCTTTACTTAAAAAAATAAATAAATCTGTGCATCAGTGATGTGGAAAAAAAATGCATGGGGATATATTTTGTGTATTTAGGCTGCATTTTGGGCCGATTTGACAGAATGTGTTTCAGGATAGTTCAGATGTACTGTGTGTGAGTTCTGTGGCTCAGAAGACTTCAAACCTCTATCTCACGCCCTGACTCCATCTAATGATCAGACGTCAAGCCGGATTTACTGTTTGATAGGTATTTTTTTCACTCCGTGATTTGTACTCGTCGACGGCAATAAGAAAATGACAGATTGTCCCTTCAGACAGGATGACGTGTGCTTTGCTTTGAAACACTGTCTTTGCTACTTTGAAGCCCAGATGAGCAGAACTGACGAAAGGCGGTGGAACTTAAAATATTAATAATCGGATCATACTCGTGCCAGCTAAATGCATGTTGATGTGAAGTCAGCTGTCACAAATCAAAGGTATAGTTGTTGGCCCTCTGTAACAGAGTGCCCGCTTGTTCAAGATCGAAAATGTATCTTTTCTGGGAGGGAAAAAAAAAGATCTTCTTCCATAATGCATAGTGAAGGGAGTGTTAGAAGTATGGGGTGGTTGGTCTGTTTTTCTTACCGAGTACAGTATCAAGAGACTGTTAGTGAGTCTCTTTCTCTTTATTCTCTCTATCTAACAACAATGAGATGATGTAAGGCTGTCTTGGCTTAAACCTTGTAACCTTGTAAAATTGACCTTGTAGAATTGTATCGAACTAGAGGCCTCTTTCTTCAAAACAGAAGAATTGGGAAAAAGAAAAACTAAGTCAGATCTCTGATTTAAAGCTTGCATGGTAGATGTATAAAATACAAAAATTCAAAAGTGCAAACAGAGAACGTAAACATACCGACAAATCTAAATTTCTGTAAATAAGCTACTTTTAAAAAAATTCTGACCATGGAAATGCTTTCTTTAACATTCAGAATTTTTTTATACAAGATTCTGCTGAGTGTGCATAACAAGTTAATATCTGGTTAAAAGTGTGTGTCTTCATTTACTCTAGTTGTTCCTGAAAGCAACTGTTAAGTCTGATGGCTAATCCTAGAGACTGAAATGGGCTTCTTCTTCTTCTTCTTAAAATAATTCCAGTGACTTTCTCAAAAAGCTTTTAAAAGCTTTGCATTTAGTGAATAATTACTTCAAAGGTGATGATCTTCCTGTGTCACAGTAGTACTGGGGTTAGAAAATGTAATGTTTGTACAGTAGCTAAAATGAAAGTGAAATGGTCTAAAAATTATTTTAAAAATAATAATAATCATTGTCAATTTTAAAACATGTTATCAAAAGTTATCAAAACTGATGGTTTTAGGACAAGTTTTCAATAAAACATTTCATATTAGGCTTATAATTTACTGTATAAATGTAAAAAATAGTCTTAGAATAATTCATTGCTTGACATTTTACTTTCTTTAACCTTTCCAAAAAATATATTTGCTTTTCATAAAAACTCGGCTTCTTAGAAGGTATACAGAGCTGCCTTGGACTTCTCAATAAAATTGGTTGGTGCAACCTGCAGGACTTGGATTTTTAACCAGAAGGCAAAAGATAATAAGATTTGACGTTTTTTCACAGCAACAACTTTGTTAACAATGTAAAACTCTAAGAAAAAAAACATATACCTTTTGGGATTATTGCACTAATATCCAACCCTTTCACTAGTGGTATGCACAAGAACCCTATTGACTCAAATGATTGTTGATGTGAACACAGCCTAGAGAAAACGGTTTTGTTTTAATTTTAGGTTATCTCATTGTTCCATCTGCTCCTAGATTTTTTTTAGGGAGCAAAAATAAAAAATAAAAACATGCTTGAAAGCATGGCTTGGCTCAGGGTCACTGTCCTTGGCCCCAAAGAGATCAATTAACCGTGGATCACAGTGTTTCAGTGGGTCCACGTCTACCTGTACAAGCGGTGTTTTTTTTCTAAAAATCTTACATCTCTTACCACCCTACAGTCAGTCGGGCCGCTTTGACAGGCAACACTTTACTCTGCAACCTCCCCCAACGGGGTGAGAACACGTCCATCAAAATGAGGCTGCCGCGACAGACAAGCTGGGTGCTAGACAACCTGTCAGATCAGGTTGTGTTCCACTCTGCACAGCTTTGCCTTCATTTCATCGGCCTGTCTTCTCTCTTTTTTTTTTTTTTAACACTTATTTTAACTCACTTTCACCCCCAATAGCTCCTTCTATCTTTCTTTCTTGATAAATATTTCAAGCTCCTCTCAAATTTATGTTTGAAGTTGCCAGTTCACTCACGCTCACAAGATCTGTCCATATCACTCAGAAAGATGTGTTGATGGTTTCTTTCGGCATTTGTTGTCAGCCGACTTTCTTTTTCTTTTTTTTTTCTCCCACATCTAACAAATGCTGGACATTTCAGGGATTCACCTCTGCGGCTGTTGTTTGACGCTTGATGTTTTGTTTGTTACCACAGGTGTACAATGCCCATCCTTACAAGTGGCTGAGTGGAAGTTTCCTCGGACGACCAGGCAAAACATTACTGGTGAATAGGACAATCTTAAGTACCCATACTGAGAGGGTAAAACAAGTATCGAACATATTGATGTTTCTTTCAGTGCACAGATTTCAATGGTACTGTTGATTTTAAATTCACACTGTATGTCGAAACTAACCCCAAATATAAATACAATAAATCACAATAAATAGGTCCTGAAAATGAAGTTATGTGAAATATTTTGAAATTACACATCATGATTAAATAGAAAAGCTTTCTGCAGTTTGTTTTCTAACTACACAATATCAGATGTCCAAAGATACTGTAGCCTCTTTAGCCTATCATAATAGGCTATCATGGCTATCTTGGTAGTGAGAAACCTTTGGAAAACCTCATCAGTCAACACTAAAGCATTTCATATTAAATTCCATTAATGAGGAACAGGATTTATTTCTAAGTGCCAGCAGATTTTATATATGTTCTTGTTACACTTTTTTTCTATTTTTCTTTTTTTACATCTCATTCTTTTTATCTGTTCAATCGTTCTTTCTTGTTCTCCCATCTTATTACAAACAACCTTGTTTTGAACTTATTTGTCATAACATTTGTCCATAATATCTTGTTATGTCAACAAGAGTATCGTAATAATCTTTACTGAGAAAGACATTGATGTGTTCAGTAGGTATTTTGCCCAAAATAACAACAATCTGACTTTTATTTTATTTTTGCCTACTGATGAACTTGTCCAACACCAGGTTTTAATTTGGTGAGGCGATTCTCCTTGCTCAAAGACACAGATGTCAGAAAGCTCCGCAACCCTCGAGGTTCTGTCATCCTACGCCTTGGCAAGGCGTCACTTTTGCGCCCAAGCGAGTAAGTTCACTGTACATCTCTTTTTCTCTCTCTCTTTTGTCTTCTTCTTCACTGCTTTGCTTCCTTTCCCCAACAGGGGAATTCATCCATCACAAATATATTTTGTTCAGATTTAAGTGGAAGGGAAGGAGAATGAAAGTTAAAATATGTGCAAGATTTCCCACACTGTGTGGGCACAGGGTTTGACAGGCTTTCTCTTTTTCACATCCGTCTGAATGTACCCTTTAGCTGTATCGTCTTGCGAAGTTCACAATGTGAGCGCTGTCTAAGGGCTATTACATGGAGAAGCAGAAACGCTGGTCGGGCGCTGATTGAATTTCCGAAATTACCACTGTTACTGGCTTGTAAAAGTGAATTCTTACAACCTTTCTTTTTTTGGCGGGGGGGAGGGGGGCTAACCACATTTCTGTATTAAAACAAGCTTGCATAATGAAATTTCATCCTTACTTGCCTTGGCAGAATCTGTAGGAGTGATGTCTTAATTAGTAGGCATGTTGCAGTTGCCAGCCACAAGAAAAAAAAAAAAAAAAAAAAAAAGATTTATCAGGGAGAGGATTAGGCAGCTCCATTTTAGAACATGTTCTGAACTGGGCACAATTTTTAGCCATTAAAAATCCAGCAGCTTGTGGCTTCCATTCTGTGTAGCTATGTCTTTATACATTTAAAGGTTTTTTACTCAGAGGTCACTTGTAGAGTTGACAAATGCTTTTAAGGGTTTTGTTCTTTGGTTTTTTTTCTTCTTCTTCTTCTTCTTTGAACTTTCCATTAAATTTTAATGTTATACTCCCCAATAATAAAACACTTTTTTTGTTGTTGTTTTTTTTAAATTGCCAAATGGGTCAGCTCAGATCTCAGATCTCACATCACATCCAAACACTCTGTGTTTGGATGTGATGTGCGAATTCACTTGATGAATCTGCCAAGACAACGCATTTTTCACGTGAAACATGTTTTACTTTTCATCTTAAGAGTCACAAATATTATTTGTCAAAGTCTTGGAGAGAAGTATTTCTAGCGAAAAGAGAGAGAAAACACAGACCGAACTCTATCACCTCCTAGGAAACCAGAATCTGTGTGGTAAAAGAACAACATTTCAAGATGTTTTTGTTTTGCTCTCAAGGAGAGCACAGAAAGGCAGCGCTACGTCTTTTTTTATGTACGTTACACTGAATTGTGTTTTGTTTCTTGAGATTTTGATGCCTCAGATAAATTTGTCTTGCATATACATACGGCTCTGAAAAAATAAAAAAATAAAAAAATAAGAGCCCACTAGACTGAACCCCACCGAAAACCTCCTGGTTATTCCACCAGATATTGCTTTCTGAACTCTTCATGAGTTAAAACAGTAGCATTTTATTTGTTATTTCGACCAT
Source organism: Poeciliopsis retropinna (assembly GCA_010277075.1). Lineage (NCBI taxonomy): Eukaryota > Metazoa > Chordata > Actinopteri > Cyprinodontiformes > Poeciliidae > Poeciliopsis > Poeciliopsis retropinna. Next base: position 10,935,148 of record VMRM01000016.1, read on the forward strand.
TTCTCATTTTCTGCAACTAAATACAAATTGTTTGCTCGACATTTCGGAAACATTGAATAAAGGTCGTTCATAGAATAAAAGAAAAATGTTCATTTTACTCAAACAAACTGTATGTCTATGAAAAGTATAATTAGAGAAACTGGTATTTTTATGTGGTCTCTCTCTCTTTTTTTTTTTTTTTCTTTTTTTTTTCCTTGTATATGTATATAATTAAGAAAGGAGAAGCCATGATGCTCTCCACCTATTCTTTTAGAGTGCACTCTCTATGACAGGATAATAGGATGAGAATTGACTTACCCGGGCCTGGGACTGCACAATAATGGCAATGCTCAGTAAAGAGATGAATGACATGACACCAGTGCTCAGCCGCTTGTGTTATATGAGAGACGACTTCAGCAGTCTTGCAGAAAAGGATCCAATAACCATCACAATGGCAGGCTTCCAAGGCAGGGATTTAAGCATAAAGAGCCAGTGGGCAGGTTGTGAGATGATACACCCGTACTGACTGCAGAACTTGACTGCGCTTCATAAACGCCTCACCATCAGACCGGGCCGTTTCTGATCGTGGAAGATCAGACCGACAGTTTCTTTCAGCTGTTAGTCAATGTTTCCTGTTAGACATTGTTGCGGGCGAGGTGAGTATGGATTTATTCATGACGGGAACTAACAAGGGGGCATTGAAAAAAGAAAAACAGAAAAAAAACCAAAAGAAGAGCAGCAAAGCACTATCTTGCGAGGGTAAATGCAACCGTTACCCAACACTTTAGGAGTCAATACCGGTGAATTCCTGTTTGAGGGAGAGGACCATTGAAGTGTCAAGGTGCTGCACTGGCTGTGTTGTGATGAACAAGGCGTGGAGGTCTTAATGTACTTGTCTATCTATGTTCTGACTATCGCCTGTAGTCATTAGACACGGATTATGTACTGAAGAATAAGAACCATAATAAGGTGGCAGAAATGAGCCTCATCTGTATGGTTGTTGAACTCACCTTAGAGACAGATTAAGTCTACTTTAATTCCCTTGGAGGGAATATTGTCCTTTCAAAAAGATTAAAATTCAGCTCAGCTGGCTTTGGCAGCTGATTACTGAGGTCTTCTGGATGCCTCAATTTTATTTGTTTATTTGTTTTTACACTGTTGGGAGGAGACTTTTGGGTAGATCCAGAACATGCTGGAGAGACTGCATATCCCTTCTGGACTGGAATGAAATGGAGAGGGAAGTGTTGGCTTGGTTTTATTCTTGGCACTGTTTCCCCTTACATCCCCGTTTCAAACAGAAAAGTGACAATGGATGGATGTACAGTTATCTGACTAGAAGAAAGCTAATGATGTAAAAAAAAAAAAGATAAAACTATATCGCATCAAAAACTAAAGAAAAATAAGGAAAACTTGACGTCCTTCATTAATCTTCATATCTTACTTGGTTCTCGAGGTTTTGACCAAAAACCCGATGAAGCTGAAAGCGTCAAGTGACATTGAAAAAAGAAACAAGTCAAATCTCACCACAGGGATTTCAGTTTTCAGCAAATTCATATTTGGCTAAGTCTAGGTTTATTTTTAATAATCTGCTATTTAGCCAGTTAAAGATATTTCATGAAGCTAAGATAGCGGCTGATTAGGTGATAACTGAAGGTCTCTTCACAAACGGCTGACTCACTGTAATTTCATTTATTTCAAAAACATCCACTCATCCATCCTGAGAGCTGTGCACCATTATGGAAATAGCATAAGGACCCTGCTACAGATTAGGTGTTTATAATTTGTTTAAATTTCACAAAGGAAAGAAACACAAAGCAATCTAGCAACAGGAAAAACCTACGGCATGTAAAAGCATCTGTCAGCTGTCGCTTTCAAACTGAGTCCGCTTCTTTCACGTGACAGGTACTCGCTGTTTAACATTCCTTCTGGTTAGCTCTGACTGATGTGCTAGGAGACAGAGACCGCAGCCACTGCAAGCAGTGGATCCAAGCACACTTAAGAAGTCTGCATACAGGTGTCGACGTACCTCTCCGGTTAATATCAGGTTCTTCAGCAAGAGATCGACAGTTTTATTTTCATATTTCCTCTGTTTTTCTCCTGTCCTGTGGCTAAAACATGAGAGGGAGATGAAAGATTCCCTGAAATCTGAGTCTGTCTGAGTAATCTCTTCTTAGACCGTGTGTCGGTCTGTTTCTGGGATTTTATTGTTTTAATTTATTTTATTTTTTAATGACCCTGAATGCAACAGGCAATGTTTCAACAAAAAAAAAAAAAAAAGAAGTCAATAGTTTTTCTGAGCGGTTTGGTGCCCTGCAGCTCATGTCTCTAATCGACAGCAAAGCAACTCTGTTCGGAGCACGACTTTTTCTCTTTCTCCTCTGTCTGTCTGTGGCGCGTTCTGTCACATTTTTTCCATCTTTTCTTCATCAGCTTTTCCACCCACATTCTTTAATTATGAAAAGCCAAAACTCCCATGCATTTATTTGGTCCCTCGCTGTATTTATTTTTTTTACTTTTTTTTGCACCTCTTTGTCCTTCTTTGTCTTCTTTCTTTTTTTTTTTTTTTGTTCAATCTTTTCTCCTTCTCACCTTTTTTATTCCCCCCCACTCATCTTCTCTTTGTTTTGACGTCTCGTACTTGCCTGTTTTCCCTAGGATCCTACCTCGCTCATAAATCAACGTCACCCAACTTTTAGGAGTGGGAGACCAGCTGCCTGCATCAACAATTCTGTGTGCGTGCAAAGGGAAAGAGTTGGAGTGAAATAGAGCAAGGGAGAATATTTCAAAGTTTTTACCGTCTCAGTGAGGAGACATTTCACTGGGCTCCATCGTGAAACCCTGGTCTCTCAATATATCCACACACCTGTATGGATTGTATTTTTCTGTGTGTGTGTGTTTTGAATTTGTGATCTTAGATGCCCTTGACTGAAACCGAAGGATGAAGCCTGCCGGACTCTTTCTGCTATGAAAATTAATGCCAAAGGGTCACACACACACCGGCTTTGCATTGTGCTTTACGGATATAATTTGAAACTAGGCCAACAGAGTGTCTGGAAAACAGTATATATATAAAATCCTGTTGCATTTTGGGAATACAAAAAACTGCATAGTTGTTGAACTACGGAGCTGCTAAAAAAACTCACGTTTTTCATGAATTTACAAATTATTTTATTGATTTGTTCAGTAGGTTGCTTAGAAATTTTACTTCAAACCGTGTTTTGTCCAGAGTGACTCCTTGAGATAAAGCTAAATACTGTCTGAAGGGTAAATGGAAGGACAAAATTGTCATTGATCATCATTATTGTGAAGAATATAAATATAAATGATCTGGAGTTTTGAGAGGAGGTTTTTTTTTTTTTTTTTTTTTGCATTCATAATGTCTGAAAAAAGATGACAGATGTGCTGATCAGTACTTTATTTTATCCCTGGGTAAGAATCGACTTAAACAAAGTCCCAGTCTGATACAGTGAACATATTTCATACTTTATCTATTTTAGAGTGGCCAAGCTTCTCAGAAAAAAAAAAACAAAAAACAAAAATACTTTGATTTTGTTTTCAGTATTTAATATTATTGATCAAAATAAAGTGTAAAAAATGTTTTAAATTGAATATTTAATGTATTTTCATGTAATAATGTAAAGTGTTTTATACTTATTTATGTTTTGAAAACAGCTAATACTGAAATGAAATATTTTGTTGGGAAATACAAGTAGGTATTGACGTGTGTATTTTGTTTTACTGAATGATTTCAATTAGCTGGCAATCATCACGTATCTGACATTTCCTCACTTCCGTGTTCCAGTCAAGTGTTCCCTCACGGCTTACCTGGCGAGTTCACGTTGATCTTCACCCTGGCTTTGAAAAAGTCTGCACTGAGGGACACCATCTACCTCTTTCAGATGTCGGATCAGCAGGGATATCCACAGGTGCTGCTTGCTTCACACTTTCTCGTTGTCCCGCAACACCCCTCTTTCCTCCCGTCGCCGCACATCCCCTCTCTCATTTATACCCTATCCATCGATCGCTCACCTTTTAATCATCTAACTTTTCTTCCTTGTCCCTTTGATCACTTTTTGCATAGTCATCCACTTTCTCTTTCGATTTTTTTTTTTTTCCCTCACGTGACATCTTTTCAATTCTCTCCACCCTTTCATCCCATTTGCCTTTTGTCCTGCCTTATTTATCATTGGGCAACCCTTTCTCTCTCTCTCTCTCTTTGTCCGTTCTACCTCAATCATCTCCAGCTCTCGCCTTTCATTCACCTTCATTATTATTCATATGTGTTCCATGATGAAGCACTGGAGTCCCTCCGAGTCTCGATAATCGCTACGAGTCTGAGGCCAGATTTAAATGCTTAGTGTGTATGATGGATGGAGGCTAAGTTGCCTCATTAGTTGTGATTGATTGGCTGCACTTCTTGTGTGCGTAATTAATGCCTTCCTTTACTACCTTGTGTTTGTGTCGTTTTGCAGCGCCCTTGCTTCTATTTACATGTGCAAATTATTCTTTAACTCGAGATAACTCGAGATACAATAGGTTTTTATGTAGCGTTTAACTTCTTACCCCTTCATAACCGACTCCCTTCCTCCCTAACCGAAGCTTTCGGTGGACTTCAGCGCTCCCGACGGCACCCTGACCCTGCGAGCCAGAGGTGCCGACCCTGAGGCCGAGCTGGTGAGCTGCATGTTTAACGGCGAAGGCGTCGAAGCCCTGACGGACCTCCAGTGGCACAAGCTGGCCCTCAGCGTGCAGCGCGACGCCGCCTCCCTTCACGTTGACTGCAACTCCATCGAGACAAAGCCCCTCGAGCCCCGAGGCGTCCCGCAGACCGACGGACACACACTGCTGGGTGTTCGGGCCTCGGATGCCAGACCGGTGCAGGTGAGAATAACTTCTCCGAAACCTCCTGCAATAAGAACTGAATGGTAATTTAATGGTCGTGTAACGTTAAAGCAAAATCAGCCAGAACCCAAAACGCAACCAAAACAAGTGTACGGTTCACCAAACGTTTTATTACAAAAAATGATGGCGTAGAAGGGGCTCCACAGGGTGTGGTCGCACTGGTAGGTCAGGAATGGTGCATCCACAGGGGTCGGAAATCCAGCCTGGGGAGGGTTGGGTGAATGGACAGTGGAAGGCCTTGGAGGCTCTTGGGACAACAGGGACAAAATCCACCAACCAGAGGCTGACTCATTGAAACAATCCAGGGCCATCACAGGAGGGTCTAAGGCGATGAAAATCCAGTAATTGGAAGACTGGAGGCAGGGTTAGAGAAAGGCAAGGTTCAGCAATAGGAGATCAGGACTCTTCCTACAGCAGAAGGACCAGGCAAAAATATGTGGTCAAAAAATAGGCAGGATCAGAAAGCTCTTTAAAACATGAAACAAGTCTTGAAGGCTGTGACTGGGGCAACAGATGATCTCACGCTGAGCTGGTGACGAGGAGCCATTTAAATAGGGAGCAGCACAGTGCAGGTGAGGGTAATGAATAATCAGCATAGTCAAGGTAGAGCTGAAGGGCTGGAATTATGACAGGTTGGCTGGGGAGAATGCATTATAAGCCATTACCTTTAAGAGCTAACAAAATGTTTCGTTGTGGGCTAAGATCAACTTTTTTTTTTTTCTCTAATAACCACCCAACCAACCCTAAAAATAAAGTAATGTTATTTTCCAATTACAGGGTCCACAGAGAAACGTTCAAAATTCCTGTTTTAATTTGTGGAGAATCTAAGCCTAAAAAAAAAAAAAAAAAAAAAAAAAAAAAAAAAACAAAGTTACAAATGTTGGGAAGCACACATTCGAGGTGAATTTCAATTGATTTTCTTTTACTAAAAATGGCAATCCTACTTTTCAATTTTATGTTTTACTTTAACTTCACAACGCACAACTTTGTGTTTATTTACCACATCACATCCCCGTTAAGCACACTGAAGATTGTGTTTGTATAGTTACAAAATGTGACAAAGGTTTATGGGTTTTGGATATTCTTGAAAAGTTACTTTACTTCCACCATACACAACATTCTTCCAAGCTTTAAAAAACAGAGAGAGATCAATTGGATTCTTACGGCTCTATGTTAAATTTGACATATGGTGACTGCCAGGTGTTCAGTGTATTAAACAATGTTATACTTTAAATAGATAGCTACCTTTATCAGATGTTACAGGAACACATAATAACTCATTTGTACGCTACACAACAATAAAATCCCTTGCAACACATTACTAAAGCACACATTGCACGTTTGTATGAAATTATGTGATTATGCGAGATATGTGCATTTAAAAAAAATTGTGGCACTCTTATTTGAATTTGATTATTACAGCAAGACTATGGAATAAATCAAGATTAAGATAGGAATGTTAATGAAAAGCAGTTTGGCTCCTTCGTTAGAATGCAAAACAGATGCTTCGTAAGTGCATAAAGGATGGCTCGTAGACACACATGCAGGTGAAGCTCTCAACAAACAGCTCTCCAAATGATTTGTTTGAATGGAAAAATTAATTGGCCTTTAGCCATGTTTACTGCCTCGCTTTAACTTATAGCAGAAATACAGTCGCGGGTGCGTAGCCCTGCATGCACAGTGCTGTGTTAGTAATTTCCTCCTCTCTCTTGATTTTCATCCTTGCCTCTCCAGATGGATGTTCAGCAGGTGATGCTGTATTGTGACCCATCGCTTGCAATTGAAGAGTCCTGCTGCGAGATCCCCGGCGCTCGGGTAAGACAGGAAATATTTTCTCCCTGTGAATCACACTGAAACCGATTCAACACAAAGCAGACATTTTTTTTATTTTTTTTTATTTCTTACACATGAATCGTTATGTTGCTGTTTGAAATATAAATGGAACTTTTCACAGAAGGAAGGCTAAAACTGAGCGTGGTATTGGTTTTGTCTTAATCGAGAACCACTGAGAACCAATCAATCTGCTAAAGAGTTCAGGAAACCCAGGCTGTATTCTACCCAAAATGCTGTTTTTACTCACCCAGTAGGTGGGGTAAATGTGGAGTGCGAGGTTAGCTTTAAAAATGGTTTTAACAAAAAAGGCATTTTTGCTGTTCAAATAAATACAAGTAGGAGTTTTTTTTTCCCCCTGGAATCATTAAAATAAAAACTTTAGAGCCCCATAAAGTGTCGTTGCCATGTGAACATGGAACACAAATGGTTAAAAACGTTACAATAAAAAAAAAAAAAAAAAAAAAAACAAAGTGGATGGGCCATTAAACTTCATAAAACACCAGTGAATAATTACAGACTGTTGAAACTTCACGCTGGATCTCAACTTGCACTTAACACCTCTCCTCTTTTTCTCTCGACTCTGAGACCTTGCTTTCAAAATGAAAAGAAAAAGCTACTTTCAGATTTAAAAAAAAACGAAAGAAAATGACTTCTTATTACGCCTTGAGCAACAATCCAGTCCTTTCTCTCCTTAGCCCAGGTAAGACACCTCTGGTATGGTCTCTGGTTCAGAAGTGGATTAATAGATGGAGCATGACAGCTGCAAGCCATGTATCTCCAGCTGTAGTCCACGCCTTATGAACCTCCCCCAAACTTTAAAGTAGGCTTTGCTTTACAGTCCTCTCACGGCCACAGTCGTCCATGCTGCTTGTGCACTTTTTCCAGACCAATATCCCTGCAGAAATAATGCAAAAGTATTTGTGAACGCCACCAGTTTCTATATTGATGACCATTTGTGGCTTTACCCTCCTTGTGGACGGTGTGAGGACATCAACTGTCCCTTCAGCAGTCTTTCCACATGACTGTGTAGGCCATGACCATCCCATTTATTATTTAAGAAAAGCTTTTTTATTGGGATTAGTGATGTTCCGATGATTTGCTGTAAGCCCTCATAAACTAAGCAGAAATAAATGTTTTAAAATGATACCTATGTGTTATGAATCTGTACATTTATATGTGTTCTGCTGCTCATATTGAAAAACTGAAATCAGTCAATGTTTTAGCCAGAAAAAAAAAAAAGCTCACTGGGCACTTGTTAAAGCTTCTTTATGGTGTTGGAAGGCTTCTACTGAGCAGATGCACAAAAAGCTGAGTGTGTGTTATCTAAATGAAACACCATGAGGGAACTTGTGCTTTGCTCTTGAGGTTTGCTCTAGTTAATAACCAATGGTTTGTCTTCATGTTGCTATACTTGTTGTATTTTCTTCCAGCTTCTGTCATAACTATATAAGAAAATAGGCTGCCTTATACTGAAGATACAGCAAGACTGCTATCCACAGAACACAACACTTTAACAGTTGTCTATTTAATCTTCAGAGTATTTCAAAAACACACACACACACACATATATATATATATATAATCAAATATTGTGTAATTATGTCTCAGCAGCTTTGATTGTGCAACATATTCTTGCTTTGAATACAAATCTAATTTAAGGCATCTTGCTTCCAGCCACAGCAAAGGGCTTTAATAATATATTCTGCTCTGTTTCTCTTGTTTCTTGCCCGTCCGCTCGATTTCTTTCTTCTCTGTCTTTAAGTTTTTGTTTGCACACCTCCAAAGACTTATTAAATTGAAAACAGATTCATTTGATTAACAACGGGACGGGAGTCTGCTCAGGCATGAGGAGAATGGCAATCACCTACTTCAGGAGTTTGTTTTCCAGCTGAAAACTCTTCAAGTCCTAGTCTGATTTTATTCAACATAATTCTCCAGGGTTTTATTAACTATATTCCTTTGTGTTTGTGCCTTCTTACGCCAAATAAGTTTGAAGGAGTTGGATGTCAAAAAGGCGGGGCACATACTCGATCGGGTGTTTGAAAGTTAAGTCTTATGTAATGAAGACTTCATGCTGTAAAATGGATTGTATGGACTTGTAGAACAAACCCATTACATGTTAGCTCTTTGTATGTGTGCTGCAGAGCTTCCTCTGAGCAACAGCTAAATTTGGCTTGTGCGCCGGAGAGGCAAGTGTGAAAAAATGTAGACCTGTGGCAACTGAAGTATTTTTAAAGACAAATAGCACAGTGGAGAACATGAACCACATTTTGTACAATTGTCATGTTCTGGTTTCTGGCCCCCCACACTCTATTTCCGCCATTTGGTTGTAGTTATACCCAATTGGTAATTTTCTTTACTCTGCATTGCCCTGCAAAAAAATGTTGGTTTCCTTTTAACTTTTTGAAATTTTGAGATTTTACGACCGCAAAACTCTTCAAGTAGGAAGGGAAATGATTGATGGATTTAAAAAGTCGTTTATATCTTGCCCTTTTAACTCTGATATTCCTAACTAAAATCGAGTGCAACAAATTGTCTCGAGAACTCATCTTATCATAGAGTCCAAGACAAGAGTTCTTCACTGGAGAAGCTCCTGTTTGAAGATAGAGCATATAAATAAGACATTTTTTAGCTAGTCATTCCACAAATGTGACTTTCGTTGAACGACAAGAAGAAATTCACTATTGGGGAAAAAAGGCACGAGAATTTCACTTTGTACTTGCCACAAGGGATGTAGAAACGTTGGACGAAGGTGCTTTGATGGGATCCCATTTTGCAAATTCTTCTCTGCCCATCTCCACAGTGAAATAGTGGAGGTAACAGCGTCATTCCGTGAGAATGCTTCTCTTCAGCTTGGCAGGGAAGCTGGGTAGAGTTGATGGGAAGATAGCCGGAGGAAAACACAGGAAAATCCTGCGAGAGGCTACAAGAGACTTTAGAATGGAATTGTTCGCATCAAAGCCTATCCATGTCAGAACGGTCCAGCAAAAGGCCAAGCCTAAATACAATTCAGACTCTCTGGCATGACTTGAACATTTACTGTATATTGCCAGGAGCTTTACTTCCTGGCAATAATTTTTTCTACTAAGTATGGAAAAAAATGCAAAAGATTTTTTACTCTCTAGATGTGCAAAACATAACCTGTATGATTTATGGAGCAGAATATGCATATCAACCTAGCATTCTTGCATCATTTCCCATTCACAATGCAAAATATTTGCGTTTCAGTTCAAACCCTAATAACTAAGAAGATTATGTTTGAGACATTAGTAAAAGAAAAAGTTCATGTAATTATTTTTGCAATGGCATCTAAAGGAGTCTTAGCTTTTACACAGTTATTTTATAACCAAACATCTACAATCCCATCCCAATCCTACTGACATTCAGACAATGCTAACTTAAATCCAGCTAATAAGCTAATTTGCTGACATAATGAATAGGCCTTTGCTATTAAAAAAAAAAATAATGCTGTGCTACCACTTTGTCATTTTATTGCCATTACTGTTAGAAAGGTAGCCTAACAGAGTGAAAAGTATACAATAACCTTGTATTTTTTCTGTCTCCTGTTTGCAGTGCCCAACTGACGCTGCAAAGAGCCGTCGAGCTGCTGAAAACGACCTGGATGAAAACATGTTTAGCCAGGTAATTTCCACATCTGCGACACTCACAAACTACAGAGGGGCTGTTATTCGATAAAAACACAAAATGTAACCGTAAACATTGTTCGAATAATTGTAATAATAATAATAATAATAATAATAATAAAGCATCTTTCTCCAAATACATGTGAAAGAGAATGTAGCCTAGCATGGGATACATGTTTACAATGCAGCTGGATCAATTTCACTTACACAAAGTTGTGCCACAGAGGTAAAGGTCTAACTCATGCTTCCTGGTCTGGTCTGCTATATGTTTGGTGCCGTGATGAAACGTTGACAGGTCTACAGTTGACCGCGCCTTTTGTTCGTTGACCACTTGAAGAAAGTATCAACACCCCCTACAGGAATTAAGAGTGTAAAACAGAGGTTGAGATGGTTTTTTTTTTAGGCAGCCTGAATGAGAAATACATAGTATTGAAATACAATGGGATGAAGAATTGTTAGGAAAATAAATTAATATTAAACTTTGATCATTTTATGATGGGATATTCTATGTTGGGCTTCTTTAAAATTGTCTCGTGAGCATTATTGATCTAAATCGTGGCTGCACAGCCGAGAAGACAAGGACCATCTGACAGGATATGTCATGAACAAAACCAACATTGTTTGGAAATATGCAGTTGCATGTGTGCATGAAGGACGGGTGGTTTTCTTGTCTTTTAAAGAGGAGTTCAAGAAGAAAAAAATAAACTGGTGTTTGTGGCGAGAACTGAACAGCCTTGACATCAGTGCCTATTCATCACCCACAGAAAGCAGTGCTGCATTATGTGAAAATAAAAACATAAAAAATACAAACAGTGTTATGTTCAATGGAGGAAATCTTTAAACAATGAGAACATTTTTGCCTTTAGATGTGCAGATATTGATTTCCCCAGCTCCCAAACATTTACAGAAGTGTTGTTCAACAGAGCTGAAGTATGAAAGGGGTACCAACAAACCCTCCATCCTAAGTTATAAAATGCATTTCACTGACAGAAACAAGGCTTTAAAGACGACGTGGTGCAATGCATTTTCATTTGCAAGGCTCTCGTTTTAAATTTGGTAACAAGAATTTAAGCTTTTCAACAAATTGTACGGAAAAAAAAAAGTCTTTTCACAATGCATGACGCACAAAGAAACAGTGTTATTGTTCAGACGGATTTATCTTGGATGGTCTCAGGGGAAAACTAATTCTGGGCAGTTTGTCAAAAATGATACTTCTTCCCTCTTGAAACTAAAACCTGCTGTAGACTTTGCGTCACTTTGGAGTATTATGCGAATGCTGGTCCTGGTGATTGTTCAACAATGACTCAAAGTTCCTCCTTGGACCGTCTTCTTCTTTTTTTTTTGACACTCTTTATTTCATCATACATATTAAAAAGGGAGGGGGGTGTAAAATCTGTTATTTATTCATTGGGACTTGCGTTTGTAACTCTCTGAAGTTAGCTCGTAGCTCAAGCTCTGCCAGACTCTGGGAGATAATAATCAATCCCATTGATGCTCACAGCTAGACACAAACATCTCATGTTTTTCTCTCTGCCTCATCTCTCACTGTCACTTGGACTTGTTTCTCTGTATAATTGCAGTTTGACTACTCTGCTAGTGTGAAATGTAATTCAGTTTGAAAATCTGTAAACCTAAATGGATTGAGCAACTAAATTATTTCAAATTCCAGGAACGCCACAGATGCTAGATCACATGCATATTAAATATAAACTCATTGTGCAAGCTTTTACAAAAAGTACTCAAAAATTACATTGGAGGATAATGAAGTTATTGCAGTTTTACATGTTTCAGCATCTTGGAGTAGAAAACAAATGACTTTTTCTTTTGTTTTTTTGTTTTTTTCTACTTTACAGTAGCAAAGGCTTTGTTGGAAATGACAACCTTAAACTGTCTTGAACATGTCTGTTATTTATTCAGGCACATATGTCCTGTGTGATGCTTGCATAATGAAAACCATTTCTATAAACCAAATACAAGCGTCTAAAGCATCTGATATTAATTTGTCCGTATGGATCTAAGTATGTATTTCCACGCTCTGATAAATGTTGGCTGTTTTCTTAGATTTTTAAGCCTTTCACTCCTTTCAGTGATATGTTCTTGATATGTTCCAAGCTTATTCAATCTTTCACTCGTCATTGTGCATAATTCGCAGACTAATTGTATGTGTGGATTAGATGTCAATCAGCATAAATCACTTTTTTCTGTGAAAAATATTGACTTGTTGATTTCATATTTTCGCCGCCATATGAGAGCGTGACTTCAGCAGTGCTACAAATGCTTTGCAAAGATCAGGCTTTTACGTTGAATTTCATCTAAGAAGAACAACAAAATACCTTTTATGTATGAAACCTTTGTACAAAAAAACCCAAAAAAACATCTTCCCTTATAGCCTAATAATGAATCCCCATATTTTATTGTCTGATTCTGTTTTTTGACCTTTCTCCTATTGTTGTTTTTTTTCACACTTGCTAGCACACCCACGCACAGACCCCTTTACACAGAGACACACAGAGTGACTTGAAAACTTTCTATTTTTATCTGTTTATTAGTTTCCTACAGAGCAAATGGACTGTGAAATCCAAGATTCCAGCATGCAGCCTACATGATACTGAACCATACACCAGCTTCCATAAACAAAGCCTTTTTAGGTGACGGCACATTAAGCTCTGCATGCATGCTTTATTGTGTCTTCTGTTTATGGAGTTTTCACCAAACAAACAGGATGGTTCAGTTGGGGTCAGCCAAATTTAAAAAGTAACGACTGTGGATGTGTTTTCAAGCCTTTTTGGATGTGTTGTCTGCCTTTTTATCATCTGGTGACAAGAATTTAAGCTTTTCAACAAATTGTACAAAAAAAAAAGTCTTTTTACAATGCATGACACACAAAGAATATATATATATATATATATATATATATATATATATATATATATCTTTATATCATATATGTACGTACGTCAGGAGTGTGGATGAAAATTCCTAGTTTGGTGAATGCTATTTAAAACTTTACGTTTAAATAACATTTAAACGTAAATGTTATTTACGTGTTAAGATATGAGACAATTAAAATCGTTGTCTTTGAAATATGAGTGGAAATACATGAGAAGTGCAAGGAACCCATTGATTGGCTTTAAAATGATATGTGGGATTTGTTGTATTGAGATGAACAACACACGCTTTTGCAAAGTATAGACTATCCTTAATTGAAACTGATTGTTTGAATTTAAATTTAAACCTCTGTCTACTGGAGTGAATTAAAACGTATCTGATCTGCACTGTATTGGAATTAATTTGACCGACGTTGGCTGAATAAAATTAATCGACTGAAGGCGCTAAGCAAAGTTATTCTTTAGCACTGTTAAAGGAAAAACAAACATAAAAGAAGCTCTGCTGAAATCAAATTCCATCTTGTTGTTCTTGTTTGCCTCCAAGCCACAGTTAACAATGCAGCACAGTTAGTTGTTACGTAGGGTTAGAAATGTAGAGAAAGGACCCGTTTGCTTAAGAAACAAAATCAAGACTTTTCTGTTGTGGAACAACTAATAAGATTTTTGTCCATCGGCAATTATTCCAGGCGGTAATCATTAAGAAGAGTGCGTGTTTTAGTTATTTACAATGTTCCCAATGAAGGATGTTTCCTTCACATTATTATTTTTGCAACAATATTATGGTCTCATATCCCTTTTCAATTTTAGAGACCTGGGCTGCTTTTGAAAATACTATGCCAATTTATCTGTAAGTGCTTTTTATGTGGTCTGATAATGAATAACCAAATTAATCAGAAAGTCTGTAAATTTAGCTCTCACTTTCAAGCATTTGACATCTTGGGAAGAGTGTACGAAATAGTTGTTTCCTAGCCGGCATGTGAAATTCAAGTATGCAATAGTACAATCGACATCTTGTAAGTAGCACTATTTGTAATTATTATTTTTTTATTTACTTTTTTATAAACCTAAAGTAGAATGCCATTCACAGTCAACTTTGTATGGCTGATATCTAGACAAATATGTTATCTTCATAGTGGTAGTAACTCAGCTTGCTAGAGATGTAAATAACAATGCTATGCAAAAAAAGTAAACCTGGGGAGATTTGCAGTAAAGTTACATTGCCCTTATCAACTGTTTGGTTGCAATTTGCAGTGGTTGTCTCACTGGCAGGGCAGCAGGATACAAGAGGTGTAATTGACTCCTTTGACCCTCTGTACCAAACCCCATCTTCTGATGATGTCAAACAACCTTTCTTTGCAACTAGTATCAAATAAGGTTAGGTACGGGGTTGTGTGTGTGCATGTGTGGGTGTGTGTGAAGGTGGGGGGTCACAGCAGTTGCTGCCTTCCTGAAATATGACAAATCTCAAAATCTCACCCACAGTGTTTCTTATCTTGCTGCACTGTAAGCCTCTTTTTTTTATTTATTTATTTTTTATTCAGTTTCTTGCTTTCAACCCAGTTTCCAACTGAAAGGTCATCCGGGCTTCAAAAGATCCAAAGTCTTCTTTGTGCCTTTTTTTTTATAGCCTTATGTGTGACTACTGGAGTTGTTATGATGAAGTTCAACACTACCTGTAAAATGGCTTTTCCCTTCTTCTCCATGCCACTGCTCTTATTTCTTACCTCTTAACTTGCTGTCTTGAACGAAATTGCTTCCACTCAGCTTTCGTTTGCTTCCTTTACCTCCTTGTTGACTCTTGGTTTCCAAATCAATTTGCTATTGTGCACACAGCAGGGGGTCTATGTATTTATCTACTTTGGGGTTCATAAGATATAGTGTGTCATGTTCTGTATTTTTATCTCTTAAAAATGCAGTACATATTAAGTCCTAATGATGTATCAATGTAACTGAAATGTCTCCTGTTTTTTCCTCTGTTGTTGTTGTTTGTCTGATGCAATGGACTGTAAATGGTGCAAAATTTAAAAGGATGGACTGCAACAACTTTCCTGCGATACAAAAATGTCGTCTGATGACCTTCATTATTTTTTTTCTTTTCTCTTTTTGCCAACAGGATATTTTTGCATCCAAGGATTTTGCAGAAAAAGTAAGCCTCACTATTCACACCCACTCACACATGTGACTTAACATTGCTGCATTTTCAATGAGACTAGAGGGACAATTCGCTCCAGCTAAGACCGCTTTGTAAACTCTTCGGTTGACAAAGCGAAAGGAGCATGTTTCCAGCATGTGCTCCAGTTTCCTACTGCTGTGTTAAAAAAAAAATGGAGAAGAGCAACACTTTGAATTGATTCTTTTGCTGTCTCTGTAAGCCCGTCCAGAGGGTTGCATGTTCTGTTTAAATTAAAACAAGAGGACAATGTGCAGGCTAAGCAGGTTGTGCCTTTGACGCCATCTCCTGCTGCCGCTCTCGAACACTTGCTGACTGACTGAGAACCTGATTTACGCCTCATTATGCAACCGGTCTCAGTTGGGGTGTTCCTTCTGCCTATTAATTTTTGTCATTCACCTACAATAGGCATGCTGTTCACAAATAGAATACAAAACTCCAGACGCTTCATTATGTTGCTCCGGTGTGTGCTTACTAATGTATCAGGCTGTCTCTCTTGACTTCCTCAATGTGGGGTATTACCCGGATTGGCGCTTGTGGCTCACCATAGCATTAGAGGAAGAAAATAAAAGTGAATTTAATTTGGTTAGATTACAAGAGCTCATATTTTTATTTATTTATTTTTTTTTTTTTCAATGCAGATATATGGTAATTTACCCGCTGGATAAGAACAATTTAGAAAGATGGAAACCATGCACTTCTTCAGCTACCTCTAGCACCGAGCAGGCTCATGAATTAATGTTATTATGTTAATAAATGGGCTGAATGTGTGTTAAATTTTACCTCTACTGCATGATCTCGAAGCTTAGTCAAGAGCCAATTTTCACCAGTGTTCATGTCATGCCTCATCAGCTATTCTTCTGCGCTTTTTCCTCCCCTCTACGCGGGCCTCATGGCCGTGTGAGTGAAAAGCCTCAGCTCCCATCAATCTGCAGAAATCTCTTAGCAGCACAAAAAGGCAATTTCCGTGGTGCAATCCCAGAATGTCGTTCCTTCTCTTTGGCTTTGGTCCGCAGGAAAAAGCACAAGTCGTACACAACGCCAGTGGATAAAAATTTAGGAAAATCTGCATGCTCGCGATTTACTGCTAAGCTGCAGTCTTGGCTTAATCAAACATGGCACTACAGTAAATCATGTTGGAAAAAAGTCAGAGATTAATCAAACGACCTTGACGCTACGATTTCACTAGCAGACGCTAATTAAGGCCAGCCTACACAATACTTTTATCAGCCGCTACATTAGCAGAAGGTTAAGTGACGCATATAGTTTGCAGGTAATTGCCACATTCCAAACAGACAGTGCCAAGTGATGCTTATCTGCTTATTTGACACAACTTTAGTTATGAGCTCAAGAATATATTCTGTTTCAAATATTATTTGCTAATAACAGGCTACCACTTATTCATTACCACCTAACCAATCAAAAAGATACATTAACAAAAAACGTGGTGTGACCAGGACAAAATCACAGAGAGAAGTCTGTGATTCACCTGGAGCGTGGACAAGCAATAGTGTTTCTTACCAAACTTTAGCAAATTATCTTCACTGACATCCTAAGCCGTGATAAATAAATCCACCTGCGTGTGGAAAGAAAGAGCGCTTGGACAAGATGAGGCTGCATTCAGGACAACCTGGAAATACTGGAAAAAACATTTGTCCTATACTGATTTAAAATGGGGTGCGCAATTAAATAAGACACATCCATACTTAAGAGGACATATGGCAATTCTAGTGCTATTTGACTTTGCAGTTTCAGAGTTAACCACAGCATTGAAGTCAAAAGACAGCGATGCTGATTGGTTAATTGTTGCTAAAAAGTTGGTGTAATCTGTCAAATCAGAAAGCTTTGGAAGACAGAGAATTTTATTTCATTCTGGCGTTTCTTGAAGGAATCTCATGAATTATATCAATGTCCAGCTCCATTACCAATGGCCATGAGTGACATACCATTGAGGCATTTCTTAGTCTAGTTCTTTTTTTTTTTTTTTTTTTCTCCAACTCTGCCCATTTGGGGAAATGATAATTTGTCCTGGCAGCTGCTGACAAGCACTGTCAGATATAGATAAACTGGGAAACGCTGACTGTAATCCATAAGCATTGTCAGAAGTTTTGAAGGACACATTTTTATTCTGTGAGGTTTAATAAAAGCTCCGAAGTGATTCACTGTCTGAGAAACTTCTAGGTCACACTTTTGAAGAGTTACATTTGTCTTTTAGAAACAATTAATATACTTAATTGTTTCTAAAAGACAAATGTAACTCTTCAAAAGTGTGACCTAGAAGTTTCTAGGTCACACACTATATATATATATATATATATATATATATATATATATATATATATATATATATATATATATATATATTTAATCTTTTAGAAACAATTAATATACTTAATTGTTTCTAAAAGACAAATGTAACTCTTCAAAAGTGTGACCTAGAAGTTTCTCAGACACAGTGAACCTTTTGGTTTTCCAAGAGTTCACCAAAAGGTAGATCCTACATAATTTAATTTTTCAATGTGATAGATGCATTTTCTTGTCTTTTTTTTGTTTTTGATAGCTGGGCATCATCCCCAGAGCCTCTCACATTTTGGAATTATTATGCCGAAAAGCTTAACAAGGCCCAGCACAGTAACTTCGACAAGTATTTGACAGTAACTTCAATGTCAAACCGATACAAACGCCCTAGTTCTCAGAAACAGGCTCCCATCTAGAAGCAGATGCAGCGCGGAACGAGCGCAAATATTGGAGTAAATCAAAAACTTCCCCACTTCAATAATGCTGGCCTCTGTGATGTTAACACCCGCCAAGTTTAGAGAATGAGCTGTGCATGGGACATAAAGGAATAAATGATTTCTTTGCTTTAAATGCGCCGCGGGCCGTTATTCCACCCTGACATGTTGCTGCGTTTATCAAAACATTGGCCTCCGCAGTTAGATAAATCCAATCCAAGGCTTTCCGCTATCGCAATAACAAAAGCTGCAAACCTGTCTTGCATGACAATGAATTGGTTCAAACGTTCTCCTGTTTGCTAAAAAAAAGTCTAAAAATGAAGGTTAGATGATCTAACTCAATGTATGGAGTTGCATCTATAGAAGCAGCAAAATATTAATATTTGCATAGCTATTTTACAATCACTTGCGTAGTTTATCTCACAGCCATTAACTCAACAAACTCCTTACAACTTGTTGAGGACATGTAGGATGCATTTACCATGTGTACTGGCCATGTGTTATGCTTTGTTTTGGTAGAAATGGGTAGGATTAGAATATAATTAGGTAGTTGTGATTATGGGATGAATCACGCAGAGTGTCGATCCCCCGATGGTCACTTTTAACTCTCCTGAAATCTTCATCAGGAACAACAAGAACAGGAACATTAACTTCCCTCCAACGTTACTGAATAGTGGACGGTTCCTTCAACAGGACTGAATCGATTTGTCCTTGTACTGCTGCATCAATATGAGCATTTTAGACTCAGGCTTTCGGATCTTCTCTTTTCTGCGATTTGACATTTTTGTTTCCAAACACACTTCCTGTTGTACTTCCTGTCCTTACGGCGGTTTTACTTAAAATATCACTAATTAATGCACAAATCCTTCCTGCTAATGCAGCGTCTGACAGACGCGTTATATTTTCCTAGCCTGTATTGAAATAATGAGGTGCCTCTTTCAATAAGAATCACCTTTACTCACCGGATGTCATTCCCAATGGGGCATAGTCTGTTGTGTGGTATAAACATGGGCTCCACTCTGGATAAGTTGTTTTTTTCTGAAAACCTGTTCTCATCTTGTCATGGCATCAGAGGTCCTGGACCCATCTCTAAGAAAAAAAAAAAAAAAAAAAAAAGGGTTCTTCTGCTCCACCAACTGTACACGGCTCAGTGCCCCAGTCTTTTGATGAGGCACAGCGAGCCTCTGTGGAGACACCCACAAAGTCGCCACTGGGCAGCAAAGCTTAACCTCCCCATTCACCGAGAGCACTTTACTTCTTTTTCCATTTGTCCCTTTAAATACTCTGTTTTTTTGTTTATCCACGTTGACTGGGACTGACAATTAGTTTCACCAAAGAGTGCATTGATTTGGACTCATTTAAATATTTATACAAATTTAAGATTCAATTGCATTTAATAGTTACCCTCTTGAAGTCACTCAAAACAAATAGCCTGCAAACATTATTATGATATGATAGGTTTTTTTTTTTTTTTCATTGTTTTTTTAAGACCAAGGCCTCATCACACATCCAATATTAATATGCCCAAATATTAATTTGTCCTAGGTAGGATACCAATTAGGGTGTGTCCAGATCTGCTTTGGTGCTAATAAAAGCCAAGTAGACCATTGTTTTTTAAAGCAAACCCACTAAAATCTACAAAAAAGGATTATGTATGATGTTCTTTTTGATCAAGAATAAAATAAAAGATTGTTTAAAATGCTGGAAGGATCTTTTTAATGAACATAAATCTTGAATTTTTGATTCTAATGTCTTCATAATAAATAACTCTATTAAACATAGCAGAAACATCAATATTTAAAAGCTGTTACCTTCTAAACCACAAAGAAACGGAGTGAGAAAAGTTTGCGGTATTTAATATTCACTGCAGATAAGACAGAAAACAGATGGTTCTATGACCGTTAAGGCGAACAACACTCATCTGCCGCTGTATTAGGTTCACCTTGTAGTACTGGCGAAGACAATCTTTTGCCTCCAAACTGCTATAATCCTTCATAAAATAGATTTCATGAAGAATTTAGCTGTTAGTCAGGCACTAACAGCCATCCCACTTTCAAAATCACTAAAATCCTTCCTCTTGCCTAGTCATATGCTTACTTTTAACTTAATCTTCATTCTCGAATCTACATGCCTGAATGTGAATTTACCATTAAGAGTCAATATGCAAACTCTAAACTTTTATATTAGGAGATGTGTTTGTGTGTACATTGCTAGCTATCTGAATTAGTTGACAGCACTAAAATCAGCAATATGAGCTTATAAGAGCAGTGTTTCTTTTTTATAGCCTTGTAATATAACACTGGGAATAAATAAAGTACTCTGTAGGCTTTTAGTAGATCGTTTGTAAGCTGCGTTCAGTCGCAAACGAGAACATGGAAAGAGTGAGTCGTCACTGCAGCTGGTTCAGGCAGCCATTGATAGATCTGCAGTGTGTGAGAGGAAGAGGGGAATAAAGGGAAGAGCTAGAATTACACGTTGTCTCTGTGCTGTTACAACCGTTCTCTCTCTCTCTCTGCCTGACTCTCTCTCTTGTCTCGGCAAGCTCGCATAGTCACAACTTCAGCATATTGCAAACTTCCTGGTGTGTGAAAGCCAGACTCCCAGAAACACGGGCTGCAGTAATTCAGCTTTAATTACCCGCTTCCGCCAAAATAAAAAAAATAAATAAATAAATAAAAAAAAAAAAAAAAAGGAAATTGCTTCAGTTATTTATAATTGTTGTCCTTATTTGGTGTGTGCATGTGACTGTGATCATGTTTTTGCACCATCCTGCAGGAGCAGCTGGTCTGCTCACTCCGGTGCTATGGGAATCAGACATTCCTATTGATCTCCTGTTCCCACGGGAGACGGCTGTGCGTGCATGCGCGCGGGTGTGTGTGTGTGTGTGTGCCTGCTTGCATACAACTCATCCTCTTTTAGCAGCATAATGTAGCAGCAGGGAAGTTGAATTTTGTGCAAGAGTGCCACTGGCAGGCGACAGCAGAAACTACAAGACTTGATTTTTTTTCATAAGGCCCAAAGCAGTGATTAATTTATTCTTTCTCTGTGTCTGTCTGTCTGTAGTGTGCTGGTTGTTTACTCCTGAGTAAGGAGGAAAATGTAAGGATCGCTGATCTTTACTTCTTTCCGTAAGATCATGTTAGGAATGTTAATCCAAGAAGTATGTTACGATGTTCCCTGTGTGTGTTTTTCAGGTTGTAAACCTTGGAGGAAAAGGTGGCCAGGTGAGTAAGAAGGATGCAGATGGCAGATGTAATGTGAAGCTAAGATGAATGAAACTAATTAAAGTCTAGACTTTGACCAAATAGCAACACCATACAGCATTCTGATTTCACGGCGCACTCACATATAATCATCCATCCTCTCTATCTCTTTGTGTCTCAGGGCGATGGTTGCTCAGGTCCAGTAAGTAAACTAGTCGTTGTTTCCCACACTTGCCTTTCCTTTTGCTTTGTTTTTTTTTTTTTTTTTACATAGCATACAGTGAGCTAGGATTGGCCTTTTTTTTTTCTTCTCCTGCTTCTTGCCAAAAGTGAAAATTTGTGCCAACCAACTGTCTCTAACCTCAGTGCACAGATGGATCCAGGGGCCAGAAGGGCGAGAAAGGCGAGCCGGTGAGTGCCAGAGCTTAAGCCACAGGTTGCAGCAACATGTACCAGCGCTTTCCAACCCAGCTAAACCCCTTCAGCATTTTTTGGGTCGATTCTTATGCAGAGCCTCACTTTTCAGGCATTCAGCCACAGTATTAATTATGCAACTGGAAACCCTGTTGCTCTTTGTGTATTTTTATTTTACCAGTAGAGTGTTTATTAACCATGCAAGGATGTAAATGTGTGGACCTGCATCACGAAAGGGGGATTTAATGAGTAAGCTACAACCGACTAGCATGTGTGTCATATAAGTTGCAAACATATTTACACCCCCTCAACGTTTTTTTTTTTTTTTTTTCACAGTTTGCACTTTACAACTACAGAATTTAATGTCGTTTGCTAGGATTTAATGTTATAGACAAACATAAAATAGGGCATCTATGGAGAATGCAGCTCAAAATTATTTAATCACGATTAATTAAACTGAGCTTGTTAAACTTTTTTGCAAGGCATACGTTTGTCTGACTTGTCAACTTCATAAACATAATAACTTAACTTGAATTAACCTACTTTGATTACTTCTGACCAATTAATGGAATATATGTAAATTGGATCACCTGTTCTGTTTGTTTTTCTCCCACTTTTCTGCCTCGCTATACACTTTTTATAGTCGCACTATTCTTTTTTTTTGGGTGTCACTGTGAATACAAATCCACGGGATTTAGATCGGTTTTTGGAAAAACATTTATTTTTTTTTGGACGTGGCAATTGTCCTGCTGCCATAAGAAGTCTGTGGTTGTATTTTGACAAAATGTGAAAAAAAAACAAAAAACTGAGGTTTCCCCAATTTTAGAAAAAAAACAGCTCCTTTGTCTGAGACTTTGTGTAAATAGGGCAACAGCCTGTTGGTGTTAGCCCACACAGGCTACTGACTGCTTACTATGTTTGCCATGCTCCAGGTTGTGTGTGGCCGCGCGTGTGTGCGTGTGTATGTGTGTGTGTAGTGTACGTTTTGTCTTCTTTTAGAGCCAAGTCATTGATCTTGGCCTTATCTCCGCTGATTGCCTCCACAGGGAACGACTTCCAACCGGGGTCAGGCAGCTGGGTACAAGGTGAACATTTGAAGAAACTTTTGGTGATTAATAATCAAGACGTAACCCCCTAATGATCATCCAATTAGATTCTAACCTCTCATTCTCTTGGTGGTTTTGTCCAGGGAGAAAAAGGTCAGAAAGGGGAGATCGGTGCGCAAGGCCTGACAGGAACACCGGGGAAGGATGTAGGTGTTTCGTGCTTGTTTTCTACAACACATCTAGAGCAAGTCAGACATTAAGGTCAAAATACAGTTTTTACAATCGCATAAATAGGGGAGGACATCCCCGAGAGATGCTCACTCATCCTGCTGTGAGGTTACTTTTATCAGGCCTAAGCGGATATTCAGTAAACCCATGTGGTACCGCTCTCTAAACTCGCGCTTTCATTGATATCTGCCCGCTCCTGTTGCGTTAAGTCAACCTGCTAATGCCTGTTAGATTAGGCTAGAGCAACAAAGCTTGCACAATCAATGCCGCCTCATTGACTGGGCCGTTTGTCTCTCACACAGGCAGCCGTCTATTCAGGAAGACTTAAACCTTTTAATCTTCCCCCCTGAACGGTGGAATGAGCTCGCGAATGCATGAAAACTTTTGAGGAACAAATTACAGCCTTACCAGGGCGCCGAGAGATTCCAGCAGTTTTAACTGGCATCCGACAAACTCACATTTAGCAGTTTTCTAAGCTAAGTGCTTGTAGCCAGATGGATTTGGTGGGGCGGGGGGGATAGATTTTGTTTTTAATTCCTCCCATCCATCTGACATTCTGAAAATGAATGCGCTCGTCGATGTGGCTTGAGTCAGGCAGGCAGAAAATATCACATGCACCACTGAAAACAATTCATCTCACAGGCTTTATGATAACCCTGTCTATTTTTCCTGCTGGTGAACGATGTTAAATAAATTAGGGAAATCTAAGAGACTTGAACATTTCTATAAAGGAGACAAGCTCTGCGTTTTCTTCGACACCAAGAGCGCTCGTTTTTTTCCCTCTCAGAACACGCTGATGATGTCACTCTCCTCTCTTGTCTGTCACCATTTCTCAGGGTCGAGAAGGGTCCATCTGCGTGGTCGGCCCCAAGGGACAGAAGGTTTGCCTGCCTTACCTCTTGGGCTTTCTGTCATCAGCCTGTCTGTCACATTCATGCAGTCCAGTTTGGATTTGATAGAATCTGCGTTTTGGCAGGGCACTCCGGGTTCGGTGGGTCCGGAAGGGTTAGCTGGGGAGCCAGGGAAGCCCGGACTTCCGGGTCTGCCAGGATTTGGAAAACCGGGTCCACCGGTGAGAGCACTTTTCCACGACGGAAGATTTGGTAAAGAAAAAAAAAAAATTGCACTCAAGAGTAAATTGAATAATTTGCTTATCTTCACAGGGCCCTCCTGGCGATGGTAAAGGTGAGAAGGTAGGTTGTTTGATTAAACTGTCTGATGAAATGATTGACATGCTGCTGTTGTAGCAGGTTTTAACAATCTTTAAAGATAAAAAGAGATGTATTCTTATATTTACTTACCAAACAATTGTACGCTTTCATTTTTAACAATGCGATCGCATTTATTGGTTTTCTTTTACAATTTGTTCGTTCAAAGACAAGAAAATATAAAAGTGTTGGAGGCATCTTCTAGGAGCCAAGACGCACCCTCCTTTTGAACGCTCTCAACACAACCAAAGCAGCTCAAATTCTTGTTTCAGAATAGCTGTGACCACATGTTGTCCGTCTGAAAACACCAAACTTAATTTCTGGGGTTTCAAATAATTGCTCAAACCTATGTCACAAAACAAAGTCGGGCCAACTCGGCGCCTTGACAGCACGTCACAAAACAGACTTCACTTTGAATTGAAAAAGACAATACCACATCTCAATATTCTTTTATTATGTGCCTCATAATCTCATTACAGCCTTAACAATAAATTGCTAAAAAAAAAATAATAAGTCTAGTTTCTGGTATGTAAATATAGCATCAGAAAAACCAAATTAATGTGTTTGTTAACATAAAAACAATCACATTTTATGACATTTGTCTGTGTGATACATTGTTTATTAAATTAATCCTACTTTTTTCTTTTCTTCAAACCTTTACCTTCGCTGTAACACTCAAAATCAAAATAGTTTTCCATCTGAATCTATTGTTTAAAACAAATTTGAGTTATTAAGTACACATTTTGAGAATGGCGGCTACTTGAACAAGAGTAGAGACAACCAGGCCCAACTTCTCCTGATCTTTTGGGGGATTCTGCTGCCAGTTCCAAGCTAACCTTACTGACAAGATCAATTCGTGTTTCATGCTAACATATTCAGTTTCAACTTTCCATTTGCAGGGAGACCCAGGACCGAAAGGAGAAGACGGATTGCCAGGAGACCCGGTGAGAGACTCTTTTAAGCACTGATTGATATTCAGCAGTGCATGCACCAGCTTCCAACAGATTGTACTGTAATGACGAGCTGATACATCAGTGTTTGACAGGGATTCTGTTGTTTTCCTAGGGACCAAGAGGCCCAGGAGGTCCAAAAGGAGAGAAGGTTTAATAATGCCACATTAGCTCGATCCTTAATCTTTTCATCTGGGTGTCCCTGCACTCCGATCGACATGTGTTTAATTTGTGTGCAAATCTTCAGGGTGACCCGTGCGAAGTGTGCCCGGTGTTGCCAGCCGACGTCGGCAACACTGTGGCCTTGCAGGGCAAGCCCGGCCCTAAAGGAGAGCCCGGATTGCCGGGGATCGGAGAGAGAGGACTCCCTGTAAGTACACCGGTTTGACTTGCGGCGTAATGTATTCCGCACCTGCCGGAATGCTCCGTTTTACATTTTTATGATCTCACTGCATGTTTTATTAGAGTTGTAGATAGGGGTGTGAGTCATAGCTGACAATTGAACCCTGAGCGCTCGTGTGATAGCGTATATATATAATCTTTCTTATCGTTCCGAGGAAAAGCGCAGCGTTTACTTCCACCTCGGGGTTGTGTGTGCCCCTGTAATCCTTGCGGCATTGCGGCAGCTTAACGGGAGAAGACGTGATACGCTGTCAAAAGTTTAGTCACCAAGGCGAGGGGTTCGTTTGTTCTGTCCCTCTAGTGAGTCCAAATTCTCTCTCTCTCTCTTTTTTCACCTTTTATAACTCCCACTTACTCCAGCAGGTGAAATGGGGAATGATTTGTGGAGGAGGGGTGATGGAATATAAATCTTTAGCCTTATGAGATTTTCTGTGGAACGATTTCCAATAGTGCCAGCATCAATCTGTCATACCTGGTTAGGGCAGAGAGAGAGAACAAGGTAGAGCCGGCGAAAAAGGAGAGGTACAGTGCTCCGGAAAAAGTCTTCGCCCCTTAAAGATTTCTTTCTTGCTTGCATTTATGTCACACTTGAAAGTTTCAGATCATCAACTAGATATTACCAACGGAATGCAAAAAAAAAAAAAAAAAAAGCAACTTTGAAAGGAATTAATTTAAGTTGAAATTTCCTTGGGAATTTTTAAAAAATATATATATATATATATATATATGAAGAGCACATTATGTGCAAAAAGATATGCTGCATGGCCATTCCTAAAGCTTTGAGACTCCTATGAACCCCAGTTACAGCCACTATTCATACATGGAGGGAAAAAAACATGGAATGGTTGTGAACCTTTGCAATAAATGGCAAGTATAAAATTACTCTTCGTCAACTTCTTATCCAGGAGGTCACAAAAGAATCAGGATTGATTTCTGAAGAGCTGCAGGCCTCACTCACCAGATAGGTCAGAGTTTGTGATTCTGTAATGAGAGAATATTGGTAAGAAAGATCCCTTGTGAGACAGTTCTAGTTCAGTAACTCATGCTGACCAAGTAAAATAAATAAATACCCGTCACGTGTGCCAAAGTGAACAATTCTTGATTGTTCACTTTGGCACTCACTTTCTTGAGTCTTGATTATCCCCAAGACTTTTGAGGAAGTATTTGTGGCCATCAGTTACTTGCCTTAAACTCGAGCTGACTTTTTTTTAATTATGTGAAATATTCAACATGATAAGAATTTTCACAGACCTTAGAGGATGGCTTCCCTTCAAACAAGCATCCTGGCATCTGTTCATTTCTTTTTACTTCCTTTCTATCCCCTTTTTTTTTCTTTGACAGGGTGTCGAAGGTGCAAATGGCAAAGCGGGACAGAAGGTATGGGGTATCTTACCTGTTCGTTTGAATGCGTACTTAATTCATATTCTGCTGAAGTGTGACCTATACACGCTCATCTGCATTCCTCAGATATGCTAACATCAGCACTGTGTGAACACTCCTTCCCACAGCAGATGCAAGCAAAACTAACTGAACCAAACTGCACAAATTGCAAAAAAAAAAAAAGTCAACTTTAGTCTATGACCCCCGAGCCCACGCTGCACCCACACTCGCACTTTACCGATATGCGTCGACATCTGCCTAATTGCGGCGACCAGAATGCTTCCAGTGGCGTGCTCAGACGCGAGATCACCGCGCAAACTGCCTTGGCAGGACGCGCTGGGATTAATTTGAATTCTGTGCTCTTTGTATGTTTTGGCAGGGAGAACACGGATCAGATGGCGCCAAAGGAGAAAAGGTTGGTGTGGTGTCTGTCTCACGCCCGAAATGAAATATCTTCTGCTTCAGAAGCTTTCTCCATTAAGATGTCAGCCGGATATAGCTTCCAAATTACTTAACCGAGCTTTGCAATTGTTCCTAAATGACTTTTTTTAAGCTAACCAAACAAAGTTTTAATTTTTGAAATTAATTTTAGTGTGATTTTCATCTTTGACATATTTTGTCACATTAGCGGCCGCCCTTATATTGAGAGGGACAGAGAACCAATGCGTGAAAGTACTCTGCTTATGTTAGAACACACTTTACTCTATTGAGCTACATTCTACTCACTACGAGTGGAAGAAAAAAGGTGCATTACCTTAAAGACACCATTCCAGCTGTGGTATACTGTATATTGTGAGCATCATGGAGATAGAAGGCTTTATTTAGGCATGGACTTGAAAGGTTTTCACAGTTGTTGAAAAGTATGGAGTTGACTACAGGGCAGTGATGCCAAAGGACTTTCAATGGAAGTTCAGTTTTCAGCAGACCCACAGCCAACGCTACAATGAAATTAGTTTTTTATTGTAGCATATTTATGTATTAGAACACCACCATTTAAACTCTGGAGAAACTTAAAAAGTAAATGATCAGAGAAGCCGTCCATCCAATCAAACTGATATTTGTTAGCGGTGATTATGGCTCAGTGGGTAGTAAGCTGTCTTCCAATCAGAAAGTTGTAAGTCTGACACATGTTGACGTGCAAGATACTTCATCCTAAGTTGCTTTCTGATTGGTGTACAGATGTTGGCGAATGTGGCTCTAGTGTGAAGCACTTTTAGTGCTCATGTGATTGGACAAAGCTGTCAACAAGTTCAGTCTAACAGTGTAACTGTTCTCAAAGGAGATAAAAATTTAATCGCTGAGACCTACTCCAAAAGACTTAAGTCAAGACTTAATAACTTTAGAGCAGGGAAATGTAAAAGCCAGGAACATTTTAGATTCATTTTTTGCATTGGAAAAATTGAAAACCATTTTTTATTGTCGTTGTTTTTCTTCCACTTTACCATTAAGTCGTAGCTTTTCACAGTCTTATATTACGCTAACATTGACGCTGTAACGAGACAAAATGTGAAAACGTTTGACTGTAAGAACATATCTGCAGGTCACAGGATAAGATGGTAACATCTGAAGATATCTCGTGTTCTGTGGGTTATAGGGAGAACCATGTTCCGTGTGCCCCACCCTCGGAGAACTTCCACCTAAGTTCATCCCGAGTGGCCAAACTCAAACTCTGCAGCAGAAGGGAGAGAAAGGGGAACCTGGGATTGGACAGAAAGGAGAGCAAGTAAGAAAATTGTTTTCAGTGCTTAAAAAAAACTGAAAGTGCATAAGCCTCATTAAAGTAATGTATTGTCCTTTTTTTTTATTTCCCAGGGGGAGCCAGGAAACGTTGGTTCACCTGGCCTTAAAGGAGAGAAGGTAGTTAAAAAAAAAAGACATTGTGCTGCAAAGTAACAAATACGGATTGTATAAGTGAAGCCCCTTCAATCGGTTTTTGGAGCATGGCTCTTAATGACTGCATTGAGAAGATAATCACAGCGGTGCACTAATTTTAAGGCCCCAAACTGTCTCCCACAGGGATTTTTTTCTCAGCATAAAGCTTATTAGCAAAAAAAGCCAAGGTACTCAAAAACCAATATCATCTGATATAGCTGCCCATAGGGTGCAACTTAACTCTGAGGGGTGAATTACCAATTTAAAAAGCAATCCATTTTTATCAAAATGGGGAATTTCAGTGATCTTTTTATTTTTTTATTTTTTATTTTTCCTGCCTGTCTGCAGGGTAAAGCCGGCAACGCGGGAGCTGCCGGAAAGCCAGTGAGTCCAGCTTCAGTTCTTTGAATCAGATTTTTATTTTATTTTTATTTTTTTCTGTTTCTCAACCTGGTGATGTAACGAAATGAAATGTGGCCATGCAAACAGGGGAAACCTGGATCGAGAGGGGCTCCGGGGAAGGACGGACAGAGAGGTGCACAGGTAGGGGAAGTGGTTGACAGCCTTTGCAACTTCGTTATGAATCAAATGCGTTTTTTTTTTTTTTTCTCTCATTTTATTTGCACCTTTTCATGTTGTATCAGAGAAGATAGATGCTTAAATTAACTCTTCAAGTTAATTCAAGCTTTACAGCTGTAAATGTTAAAATGAAAGCTGTATTTTGGTATCTCCACACATGCCAGATGAACTATTGTTGAACAGAATTTCCTTTTACAGTTAATAAGAAAGTTTGCTTAAGATTGACTTGACAGGGATCCAGAAACATGGCTGCTGTGAAAACGTGGGAGTTGGAGACCCTCCAGCTGTTTTTTGTTTGCTTCTTCCTTTGTATTCTCAGAGTAACAAAGGTCCAGTCCTCTCTTCTCTCCGTTTTGCTAATTCTTCCCTGTTGAATTAAGACTTTGGCAAAAAAAAAGAAAAAAAAGAAACACAGCTCTATATGCAATTTAGTTTGAAACTATGCAGTAAGCAGAAATGCAATCCTTCACAATAGCTCAATACAGATAATTCTAAGTCCTGACAAGAGCTGTTGAAGGTTCTTGCTCCCATTTTCAAACTAGATTTATTTTTAATCACACTTTAATAAACTTTCCAGCTAGCTTGTGCGACGTTTGATATTTTTGCACTTCCACCACTGCGGTTAAGTACAGTGCTGCTTTTGGATGTCCTAGAAAACAAGATGTGACAGAATTGTGTTGACAAGTGATGAAAAAAAAAAACAAAGCGGGGGTGCTGCTGCTTTCCACACTTGATGGAATCATAAATGGTGCTAACCACCAGAAAACGTTGAAGGGTAGTGTCTGGCCACTGCATGAACAGACTTAAAAGGACTTGAAAACTGACCCTACAAGTTTGGAGAAAATTGGGGAAAAATCTTGTCGTGCCCCAGTCAAAGCTGTGGACTAAAGTCCAAGATAAGCTGTTGTGTTTTGAGATTAAGCAGTTCATTCATACTCACAATTCTTCCAATTTGGGTGGAGTACGAACAATTTGGATAAAAGAAATGAGTGCCAGAAACCCTCTGGAGTGACTTAGAAAAAATTAGTTGACAGTTTATTGTATGTGTTTGATGGCAGTTGCTGTTTCTAAGTGTAGTGCTGTCATTTAATAGGTTTGGAGGAGCAATAACTTGTCAACACATGACCGCAAGTGTTGACACTTGCGGTCATGCTATTTTGTCTTATAGACAAAATGCTATTTAGTCTATAAAAAGACAAAATAACATTTTGTCTTTTTATAAATTTTTTTTTTTTTTTTTTTGACAAACTACTTTTTGCATTTATTCTAGTTGTCTTTGATATATATTTTTGATGATCCAAAAAATGGAAAAAAAAAAATGAATAGGCTCCATTTGCTAATTGGGAAACGTTAAGAAAAGAATAACATATAAGAACCCATTTTGATACATAGAGTAAAGCAAAGATTTATAACCTTCAAATTTTTCATTTGTAATCTTATAAACCTGTTCAATTCACGCATACTTTTTAAGTAAAAGCATGTGCTGCTCTTTTTTAGAACAATACTGGGAGCTGATATTAGCAGGTTAATTAGTCTGGCTAAGGACAGCCTGCAGCCAGCTGCTTAATGGAAACACTGCCTGCAGTTTGCCAATGGTGGCTTTAAAGGAGCATGATTTAACAAGAGTGATGGGTGTCACTTCTTTAGCTACTGCACCACGTCTGCCCATGTCACGTTGCACAAGCTAATGTCGCTTAGTAACTTTTGGTGTCATTAAAATCATTTTAACTCCTAGGAGCGGTATGAAGGAAAATTTTAGTGGTTTTCACTTTATAGTTCCTTTAAAATATTGATGTAATTTGGTACCACACTATTCCTTATTCAATGCTTTTTATGGTTCCATCAACTGACCTCGAAGGCTACTTCATGGAAGTACCTAAGCGGTTTATTATAGAGCTTTGACGACATAAACATGACTCATTCCAGGCAACTGTAAAATTGTCCGGATTGATTTGATTTCAAAGTCAAATCAGTTGAGCAGTTGAAAACCTGAAAAATAGATTTCCTCCTCAGACTATTTATTTATTTATTTATTTATTTTCATGTAAGCATTGACAAATACAAACTGTGACTGACCCTTGTAACCTTTAATAATTCTGTTTGGTTTTTATGTATAAGCCTGTACAATTTTATTTATTTACATAACTTGATATAACACTTATTGAAAAAAATACAAAATGGTGGAAATATGGGGGAAAAAAAAAAAAAAGGTGATTATTCCTTCCTGATCTTTCAATAGGGTGAAGACGGGAAGCCCGGTGTGGGAACCCCTGGCCCAAAGGGTGAGAAGGTGAGTGTGTGTGACTGTGCCAAGAAGTCATTGCGCCCGTTGCTATGCAGGCCGACTTTAAGTCTTTGCCCATCCGCAGGGTGACTGTGGTGTGTGCCAGCCATCAGAGGTTGGTAGTCAACCGAGTGGCCTCCAAATGCATGAGAGAAGAAAAGGTGAACCTGGCCCTCCAGGTCCCCCTGGACCTCCAGGACTTGGAGCTGAAGGCAAACAGGTATAGAATCTTATGGAACTAATGAGATGGATTAACACCATCGCTATAGTATATCAATCCAAGTCACAGTCATTTATCTTTGCAGATGGTTTTTATTGCACGTTGTTATTTCCTCATCAAACAAAGAAAAAAATATACACCCTGCTTAAAGAGAACACGGATAAATTCCCTCAGCCATCAGCCAGTTTAAGTGCAAATAATCAATCCAGCATGTACAAGCTAAACTGGCATCACAAAATAACATTTTTAGCTAATTCCACAAGACAAGGTTCTTTGTTCTGCTACCGAGTAAAACCGATTAGCCGCCATCTGGAAGAGTGAAAAGTTTACGATGCTGGAAAGATTTCAACCCCGGGGGTGAAATCCACCCTGATGCTCATTGTACAAACATAACAGGCAGGGAATATTGCCGAACCGCAGAACAACAGCGAAATAGTAAAAGACAAAAATCTCTTTTTGGCTTCTGCCACCTATTCGGTTTACCTGCCGTGTGCTTCTGCCGTTCGCTTTATGTCAACGGTTTTTGCTCTGAGTGACCAGACAGACGTTTGCTCGGTTGCTTGCAGCTGAGTGATTGCTCATTGTTACTTTTAACAGGGACCATCAGGCCAGACTGGTGCTAAGGGAGAAAAGGTATGTTTTCTATTATTTTGTGCACGTGTATTTACACACTTTGTGCTCCGGCTGCTGAACCACAAACCTCAACCCCTGAGAAACATTTGGGAGCCCTGTTTTTTTGGCTGCCAAGTGAAAACCAACTAATCAAGCCTTCTGGGTTTTGTGTCAGTCTTTTTAAATAACTCATTGCCCAAACACTTTCTAAATCATGCATTTAAAACGCCCAACGCCTTTCTAGTGAGAGAGAGACGTTGATAATGAATCTTGAATTATTAAGACCAGCCCAAGGATCAGTTCAAGTGATACTATTTTAATATTTCAGGCAGCTGGGGTACAAATAGTCCAGCTTCTGCTTCACATTATACCTCGAAGCTTATTCGGAATACTTTTATCATCCTAATAAAAAAAAAAAAAAAAAAAAAAACATCTAAGAAAAAAAAGATCTGTCAAAAACAAAGCCAGTATACCTTAAATTACATTATGCACTGGAATCACTCAAACCCGACTTCAAAGTGTAACTAGACAGTTGTTGAAATAATGAGGCCGGAACCACTTCCATTATTTGAGAGATAAATGAATTAAGCAGGAGTTGGTAACTAAGCTCCATTCTGTCGGCTCTGTTATTTTTGAACAGAAAATGCACGGCTCCATTCAAAACCGGAAGGGTTTCTGACTGTGTGCTTTGTGTTCGACCAGGGCGAGCATGGAGAACAAGGAGGCAAAGGCTTGAACGGTGCCCCCGGAGTTCCGGGTTTGCCTGGAGACCCGGGTCAGGATGGATTAAGGGGCTTCAAGGGAGAGAAGGTAAAATGACAAGCTAACAGAACATTTCAGTTCAATGTGCCACAGTCTGAGCCACCTTATCTCATGATTTATTCAGAAATATTAACACGAGATGAAAATGTAGACTCTTTTGCTTTTTTTTTTTAAATAATCGCTATTAATCCAATCTGTTGGGATCTTAATATATTTTGTTCCAAAACCGGCCATATTTTGTTCTAGCACCCAAACATATGCCACTTTGACTCATCCTGAAGGCTTGTGTATCATGCTATGTTTTTTTTTTTTTTTCCAGGGTGATTCATGTACTAGCTGTTCGTCTTCTGGCACGGCGGTGGGTGACGGTGTAGCTGTGCCAGGGCCCAAAGGAGAAAAGGGAGATCCTGGGTCCCCAGGAGCGGGGAAACCTGGCAAAACTGTGAGCTGGAGTTCAGTTTAATTTTAGCTTTGCACTTTGACAGTTGCTCAACTCCCCAAAGTCTCAGTTTGCATTTGTTCTCTATAGGGAAATCCTGGCTTACCAGGTGTGCAAGGTCCCTCTGGTCCCAAAGGAAGCAAGGTGTGAATTGTACACATAGAGCTAAATATGGAGGATTTCATTTGATTTTTTATTTTATTTGCTATGCTGCTGTCATTCTGATTTGTGGTGGCCTTCATCAATAGGGCGATCCTGGGGCTGCAGGAGTGGGCCTTCTGGGACCACAGGTAAGATTTTTTTTTTTTTTTTTTTTTTTCACAGAGACCAACACATAGCAGAGGATTGTGAAGAGGAAGGGAAATTATATTTAAATTTTACAAGTAAAATAGGTCTACGGTTGTGTTATGGCAAAACAAGAAATAGATTCTAAAAAGTTTTTGCTTAAAATCTGTCAATGTTCTCTGATGGTTGATTTATTCAACTTCTAAGAAGTTGAGTAAACTTTTCTACAATTAATCACTTGATCAATTGTAGAAAAAAAAAAAAACCTCAGTGTTATTTACATTGAAAACCTCCCTGCTTCTTTTCTTGTTGCTTCATTTTTTAAATGTTTTTTTTTTCCCCAGGGCATTGAGGGACCAAGAGGTCTCCCAGGACTAGTAGTGAGTTTCTCTTCCACCTTCACATTCTGTATTTGCCGTGCTGCACATTTATAACTTGGTCTCACCGGTTAATTTCTTGAGGGACCCCCTGGTGTTATAGGATTGCCAGGCTCTGTTGGCCCTGCAGGGGAAAAGGTAGATTTTAGTATTAAAACTATGGGATTTTAATCTGGGAAAAAAAATAATTTTTTATTCTTTTTTTTTTTCAAACTTTGCTTTGCGTCTTTTTCTGTTCACAGGGCCCAAGAGGTGATACGGGACTCCCAGGGCCACAGGGACCGGCAGGATTTGGAGTAGCAGGACCGCCGGTAGATTTCACTATGTCGTATTGGTGTAACGAGGCTTATTATAATCCTTTTATTATGGCTCTCACACGACGTGGCTGACTTTCGACTCGCAGGGTAAAGACGGAGCCCCTGGGCCCAGAGGGCTTCCAGGAGCTGACGGCGCACCCGTAAGTTTCCGTCTATTTTTACGTCTTTGTTCCACTTGCATGTTTATCTGTGTGCGCATTTGCAGTTTAGGAAAGAAGCTGAAGTTTCGAGCTGCACTTAATGTTTCGGTTCGGTTAGAAGTTTTAGTTTCCCTTGAGCTTTTTTTTTTTTTTTTTTTCGGGAATTGTTCTTGATTCAGCCATTACCCAGGATTTCTGCCTCGATCCGTAGGAGAGGCGATGTCTGTTCCCATTTCATCCTTACCCCCCTCAGCTGCACTCAGCTCACTTCCATGTGAAACAACAAAGAGTAACTTTATGTGTTTCTCCTTGTGTGTGTCTGCTTGTGTGTGTCCTTTTCTTGCAGGGATTTCATGGAGCTAAGGGGGACAAGGTAAGTCTACCATTTTGTTTGGATGACAGGAACTGGAAGGGGTTTGAAGATCAGGGGGCGGAACAGATGGTAATCACGAGAGAAGGCTTAACACCCTCCACTGACCGCGCCCGGCGTCACAGACACACTCACTCTAATGTACCCGTGCACACTCAGTCCCGCGGCTACAGATAAAGCATCAGTGGAGGTGACATGCGTGCGATTCTTGGCAGAGGAGGCATTTTGCGGACCTGAAGAGGGATGCTGTGGATTAGTAATAATTACCGTTTGAGTCAGAGCTGCAGGTCCAGACTGTCACTGAGTTAGGGAGAGATGAAAAATTAAAGAAGGCGGAGCTTTCGGGGCGTGGGATGTGGGATGTGGGGACTCAGATGTTAATGACGGGCAATTTAAACGTGAGCATAGATTCTTTATTGGCCCCCCGAAAAGGAAAATTTTGCTCAGTGAGCGGATGCATGACTCCAGCCTTTTACATCAACTAATAAACAAGCAAGAACAACAACAAAAAAAGTAGCAAGTAAAACACAATTTCAACCAAAACACACTTAAACACTGGCTAGATAAACACAGAACCAACAATAACATCCTCTAAAATTTCTGTCTTTTGTGCTCTTAACTTAATTGTTCACCAGGGTTATCTGATTGCATTTCTGAAAATGCAACCTGTAATTGTTCAAACATGAACTCATGGACGAAACATAAAGGATTTGAGACCTGCTGACCATGAACAACAATTATTTTGAAAATGTAATGCTTCAGCATTCATTTAAGACATTCATTGCTTTTGGTACAAAGCAATGAATTTGTACAGGAACTGGAAATTCAGCCTTTATTTACTCCAAGAGTAAATATTAGACCTCTTGGAGGCACTCCTAGGCTGCATAGCGCTTTGAGTGTTAATCCAACAGGATCGGGTGATCATTAGCATTCGACAGAAGAAAAGGTGACGTTTCAAACTTAACTGACTCTATCCCAACACTGTAACCCCTGCACATTTTACACCCTTTATCCCAATACTCGCATACTTTTCAAAATGGGTCACAACACAACCAAAACCCAAAGGGATCAAATTTGTCAGGAGTTCATTCTTTGTAAAACGTGATTAATTTTATTATATTTTTACACAAGTGAGAAAGCATTTACGTGCAGATCCATCCAATAAGTTAGAATATTATTGAAAGGGTCCGTTCATCTCAGGAACTCCATCAACAAGTGAAACACATTACACTGATTGTTTAGAGAAAGGAGGATGTTTTAACACCTTTATTTCTGTTAATTATGATGAGTTTCTGCTAGCAGCTAATGAAACAAATGACATTTCAAATAAATGAAAAGTATGTTTAACACATGTTTAAATGTTGTTTTGAAAAAGTACTTTGAATCTAATAAAAATAGACCAATCAGAACGCATAGTCTAACATCCAGCGAGATAAACAATATGACAATGACTGGGGTGAGTAAATTACAGTATATGACAAGCCACATATACTGTAGTTGATATTTTCTCTGTGTTGTGCTAGCAGTCTATAATGATGACTCAATTTATCCCTATTTTCTTCATATGCTTGACATATATTACCAAAGCCAATGTCCAAAGAAAAACTGTAGTAAAACCTGGAAATCTAGAAGAACTGCTCATCACGACGGTATTAAAAGATAGTAAGACAATCGAATACAAATCACATCGAAATTTGTGGTGTTCTTGGACTAATTTGCAGACAAAATGACGATTGTTGTGCAAGCAGAGCTTAGCAATGAGAAAACACTTCTACTTGAACTTTCTTTCATTGCTCTATTTATACACCAATATTGTAGGGGGAACGAGGAGAGTGCAACTGCATCCCACCCGGGCCTACAATTGTTGGTGGACCAGTGAGTACACACTTGCAAAAACACACATGTACAAATTCCAAGAAACACATGACAATATGCTGAAAATTCTAAGAGAACTTCTGCACTGTGCTGTAGAAGACCAAGTATAACAACACTACTTTCAAAGGGTTAATTGTAACTTAACAGGAGATCTATAAGAGAAGAAGAAGAAAATAAAAAAAGCTCTGTTATTTCTTCTACATGTCTTACTGTGGCTTGACATTTGTTGACATTTATTTTTAACATCACACTATTCGCATTTTGCCTGTCTTTGCCTTGCAGGGAGCCCCAGGAACCCCAACAAACACGTGGCAGCCCGGGCCTCAGGTCGGATCCATTAACCAGCCAAATTGTCTGAAATAACCTTGTGCTTTGTTTGAAACCTTTGGCTCTGTTTTTTTTATTTAATTTTATTTTTTCTCCAGAAGAAAACAGAAATCTTCAGTTTTTGTTTGATTAGGATTTTGTTTTCTTACTGTAGTGCTATTTGTGGTCTCTGTTTGTGTGTTGTAGGGCCCTCCTGGACCTCCTGGCCCTCCTGGCCCCCCTGGACCGCAGGGAGTCACTGGAATCCAAGGTCCTCAGGTAAAATGGAGGGCTTGTTGGACGGTGATAAGGATGTTTTTTTTTTTGTTTGTTTGTTTTTTTTAGTTCAATTCAGGAGTTGCTCTATTTGTCTGAATTGAACTGTGAGTATGATACTGATGGAAACTTGTCAAACCCTTTTTACGCTTTCTACATTTCTGTGTTTTAGACTCAACGGATTAGGTATTAGGTATTTCTTGAACAATATTCACACAATTTTCCACAATTGCATCCACAGAAGTACTTTCAAATCTGTTAAGAACTACTTCTCTTGTGAGGTTTTGATAGAATCTCTTTTATGTTTTTATATACTTTGCAGCAGCCTCAGAACAAAGAGTTGCTGTATATTTTGCTTATTTGTTCTACACTGAAAATGTCATTTAGGCTTTTGTATTTAAGATAAAGTGACAAAAAAGCAAAAGAAATCTATAGAGGAGAAAAACACTTTCACTGTACACCAACATGACCCCATAAGGAGACAAAATGTTTGTCATCTCTTTTATGTAAAAGTCATGAATTGAGGCAATTGACTTCAAACGGACAGAAAAAAAAACATCACATGAAAACCTATTTTAAGTAAGAAGCATCACTGTAAAATTTATAACCTAGGCTTTGTAATTGTGGAACACAGTGTGTGAAAATATATAATATCATAAATACCATATTGAGTCTGAAATGGAAAAAAAAGAAGACATGTCGAGAACGTGAAAGGTTCTGAGAACTTTCCAGCATCTCTGTATGACGTAGGCTTTCAGCTTGGGCCTTTGGGTACATACTGAAAATAAGGCTTTTACATGCTTTGCTTCTTTAGGCGGTCCATGAAGTGCATGTAGGATATGGAATGACCATAAACCAAGAGTATGTCTGTAAAAGCTTGAACATAACCAGGTTAAAAGGAGCAAATAAACTTGATAAAACACACTAACCCCATCCGGTGCTTTAAGCCTTTAACCCAAATGGGAAGCAACTGAGCAAGCTTTTGTAATGTCTGCCGAGACATGAACAGTTATTTGAAGGTCTGGCTTAAAGTTCAGAAAGTTTTTAAAGTTGTTCAATGCTCAACCACGAATTTAACTAATTTCTAAAGAATGTTTTCAAAGAAACAGACCTTCAAATAAAGTGAAAATGCTGCAAGAGTCAAAGGTGTAAGTAGAGGTATCAGAAGTGGGGAATGAATTGATAAAGCCATGTCTATTCATATTTTTCACAAGATATGGCAGGACAAGGAACTGGTTTCATTGTTTGACCCTGCCCCTTTGACTCTGCCTTTAACCACTGGTGGAGATGGGAGTGGCCAGCCCTCGATTGGAAACAAAGTAGTTCAACCTCAGTTCCTTCTTTCAGGGTATCCCTGGAAACGACGGCATACCGGGGAATCCGGGTTTGCCTGGAAAGAGCGTAAGTAAAATTAGTGAAAAATGGATGAGAGGTGCTTCTTCAGATTTGATGTGTTGGGGCCTATGTTTTATTTTATGGAAACAGATAGTACATGTATATATCTTTTGGGGGAAATTGAAACAGTAGCCCACACTCCCATGATGGCCTTTGTGAATTATGGGAGTTGTAAAAAGGGTTTTTTCTAAAATATTTGAGCAGAGTATATTTTTCACTTTTTAAATGTATAACACTGGTGCATCTCTCCCATGAACACCACCACATTTTGGACTTGTGGTAAGGGGCAGCTGTCACAGAGTCCAGATAGCCCTTCCACAACATCCCCATCCACCACATCAACAGAGACAAAATGCCTCAGGCAACATAATCATAAACTTCCACCAGACCAACTTCTCTATAGCCAGGATAAAAAAAAAAAAAAATGCACTTTTCTCCTGAATATGAGATTCATCAATTAGTTGGAGCCTGAGAGATTGGGAAGTAGGGTACTTCAACAGCTGGAGGACACTTTTTGTTCCCATTTCTTATTAATTAGTATCATCGGTCTGGTCTGCCACACTGTTGTTATAGCTCTCCATGACGCAGGAGAAAAGTGCAACATTTGATGTCCACCATGTCCAAAACCCTCAGCATCATACTATAATTCTCACCCACTCCTTCCAACCTGTGACAATAGAGTTTTTGAACCATCTCAGTGGCCTGTGCCATATCTATGGACTCACGTTTGCCAAGTTTTCTGATTATGTCTTGTCCACAAAGGACTTTTATAACCGGTGTGAGGAGATTCTCAAAGTTTTCTTCCTCACCAGTATTGTATAGGCTGTGAAGTCCCTTCATACCAAACACACCATTGGATGTTCCGTGTTTCTTTTATAAATCGACAGCCAGCTTGGTATAACGTTGATGAGGCCAACTGAAAGTCATTCTTTGTAGCTTCTGTGAATTCTTGTTTTGCCTGAGATCTTACTTCATCAACCCCAGAAGTTGTATGCCCTTTGGTTACATAGCACTATACTCAGTACAGATCACTTAAGTTCCAGCACTCCCTAATACAATCAGACACAAAAGGGCTCCTTTTCAACTTAACTGCATCAGCGTCACTGCTGGTGACTAGTTTCCATCATAACAGGCAACAGCAGGTGTCGAGAAAAGAGGAGTTGGCTACGCCCTCGTTTCAGATTCTATGACCCCAACTTTTCACTTTTTAAAAGTGAAAAGTTTTAAAAAGAGAGTTGTGGAATGTGAAACAAAACTCTCCTGAAGGTGTGAGTTGATCTTCATATTGTTGTGATCTACCAATTCCTTCTACTCACATTGTTTGGTTTAGCAGATTTGCCTTGGAGTCTCTCCATGTGTCACTACCAAGTGGTGGTCTGCTGGCAGCATTGCCCCCCCGCCCCCTCTTCTCCTAGGTGACAAAAAAACAATGTATGTTTGATTATATGGGGAAAAAGATCAACTGGTTAAGTTTACCTTAATTTTTGCAATTTGAAGATACAAAACAGTTTTTTTTAAAAAACTACAAACTAGCAGGTGTCACCGTGCCTATCTTTCCTTGAGCAATTCTGGAGTAGGGGACAGTTCACATCAACTTTTTGAGTTGGAAGCAACTGGGCAACCTCCAAGGTCTTTCTGGAGGTCAACCTGCTACGTCTAGTTGTCCGGTTGGTATCGCTCAACCTCACTCAATGGTGGAAACCCAAAGAGCCAGATTATGATGCCACAAACTGTCATCTAAGTTGCCAGGCCACCAATTTAGATTGGTGGCAGGCAGCCTAATGTTCCTTTCCTGTAGGTGATGGGCCCATACAGAGGAGACTTTCTGTTGTTTTTTGGGGAGATGAGCCAAAATCAGACCAGAAGATGTTCAAGACGGTTGCCCCATTATCAGTAACCTGCAGATGCTTCGTCAATTTTTAAGTAATTCCATGTCCTTGAGTTATTTTTAGTTTCACCTTTCCCTGAGGCCGATTTTCCACTAAACAGGGAAACCAGTTTAGTGGGAAACCAAAAAAATAAAAAATAAATCATAGCCGCAAGCCATGCATGCTACTAATTACCAAATGTATGAAGAGATCATATTTATGTATAATTCATATCTATTGCATGAAGCCTAACGATTTATAGAGTAAATCTGTATGGAAGCAAATCCTTAAATTCATTAAGTTATGAAAATTTAATGAGATTAGGTCCTCCTATCTAAGAGGGGGAAAAAATGTCAATTTACCTTGAATCAAAATTTTGGATATTGGCACTATCTATCTTTCTTTTTTTTTTTTTTTGTCCCCAGCAAAATGGCAGAATATTAGTGATGGATTCCCCAGAATTCTTAGCCATCTTCATAATTTTTTTGATAGTTGGTGCACTTAACTACATAACTGTTTTGGCATGCAGGCATGGCTTGTACTTGGAATTAAAAAGAAAAGTCAGAATGAGTGTGTTATTATTCACTCAAGAAGTAATGAGGAGCTGTCTCCTTGAAACTTTACATAAAAAAAAAAAAATATTCTGATTATTTTCAGGAGGTCTGAGAACCTAATTATCTAGCAGAAAATCAATTGGTAATATTGAAGAGGGAAAAAATAACTAGGTGAATTGCTTTGAATTTATTTGTGTTTTGTGATTGCCTTTGGGGTCTATGTTGTATTATATGTTATGGCTTAATGTCTATGGGGAACATTTGCAAACACCATCATTTGGTGGTGGGTGGGTTATCTTCTGGGGCACGGGGAGTAATAAATGTAATAATATCTATAAAGAAAAGTGGAATCTTGTCACTTTCACTATTAAATGAACACAGAACTGTGCTCATGTATAAAAATGACTGTGATTTGAGAGAGTGAAGATTTATTGGGGGCGCTAATTTCTATAGATTGATGACAGAAGAACCTGCAGTGGAATGCTTTGGACACACTTAAGTTCTTGTTTTTCTTGTTTTTTTCTTCTTCAAAATAATTGCATTACTTTCTTTCTAAGCCTTCAGCAGGTTTTATTTTTCTTAAGGGAGCTGCTATTTTTTCTCTCTCTCTCTCAGGACGCTCACAAACAGAGTTTTAAAACATTAGCACAAGCAGCTTTGAGATGTTCAAAAGTTAGCCATTTGCAGACAGTAACGAAGAAAAGAACTCTCCACAGTGGCATATAATTACAGTGAACCTTCCTCTGGGCAAGTCCACTAATGCACAAGGCCTTGTTCTAACTAGAGTAATGGTCAACAGTGTGTCGCATAAAACAGTTGTCCTGGCTAATGGGTTCAGTTTGAGCAGAGTCAAATGGAGCTGTAATGACTTTGATAACAGCCCAGGTGCTATTGACAGACACTCTCAGGGGAAAGGCTCCTTCTTTTTATATATATATATATATATATATATATATATATATATATATCTTTTATAGAGCTGACTGTCACAGCAAATGTACTCGGTGTGCGAATGAACAGCTTTTGTTTAGTGGAGATAGTGAAAATATTCTTCTGGCTGCATATGTCCCCTCGATTGCAAAACTCTGACACTGTTACATCTTTTTTTAGGGTAGTCAGAAACACTTCCTACAGCAATGCTCTTTATAAATCTGAGATGCCAACATGAGCGCCTGCCGACATTTTACTCAGACTTTTTCTTTTTTTTTCTTTCCTCAGAGGTTGTGAGGTGTATTTCTCAATATAAGGCTGCACAGTGGTGCATTGTTGCCTTGCAGGAAAAAGAAAGAAAAGAAAAAGCTCCTGAGTCCGAATCCTGACCAGGACCTTCCTGCATGTAGTCTACATGCTGCATCTGTGGGTTCTTCACAAAAACTCTGAATCCCTCCTTTATTAAAAAGAAAATAAGCATGTTATGTTGATTAGCTTCCCTGCCGTTAAGTGAGA
This sequence comes from Poeciliopsis retropinna, assembly GCA_010277075.1. Lineage (NCBI taxonomy): Eukaryota > Metazoa > Chordata > Actinopteri > Cyprinodontiformes > Poeciliidae > Poeciliopsis > Poeciliopsis retropinna. The sequence continues at coordinate 10,978,104 of VMRM01000016.1, forward strand.
ATGCGTGCATGTGTATCAGTTTGTTTTGTGTGCCTCTGTGTAGCTTGTAGTGGATTGGTGACCAGTGACACGAACACTGCGCTGCAATAAATCGACAAACACTAACTACTTTACAGTGTCAATTTTGCAACTTTGCCGTACCACAAAAGTCCTTCAAACACTTTGCTATGCAAATTATATCCTGCATAAACATTTGCTTTAAAGCACTGACTTAAGCCACAGACGTCTTATGTTTTTCTTTGTTTCTTTTATTTATTTCCATAAAATTTGCCCTTAAATAGGACCCACAGTGATGCCAATAGTTTAATTCAGTAATTCTCCAATCTGACGTTTTTCTTTCGTCTATTTCTGCTAGCATACTTTTTACTCATGTGTAGTTTTCACAATTTTATTTCACGAAGAACTGAAATATTTTCTTAACATCTGGGTAAAATGGTTAGTCTTTCTGTTATAGCAAGGATGTCAAACTCCAGCCCTGCTTGTTTTAAACGTGCCCCGGCTCCAAAATACCTGATTTTAATGTTTGAATCAGCTGCTTAACATGTCACCAAGTTCTACAGGAGCCTCATGAAGATATACGAGTTTGATTCAGACGTGCTGAACCAGGGAGATACCTAAAATATGCAAGATATTAGCTCTTAAGGACTGACTTTGAACAATCGTATGGCACTAACGATGAAAAATATTTAAACTTTTCTTCAGATGCAGTCTTCATGACATCAAGTTATTTGAATGCTGAAACAGTAAAATGTGGAATAAAAAAAATAGAATAATAATAATAAAAAAAAACATATTTTCATCTAGACAAATCTCTTGGTTTAAATGTAATCATTTTTTCTGTCCTGTTCACTTTGACATCACAGTAAGACATGCAGAGTTTTGCTAGGAAAACTGCACTTTGCACCGAGTTTTCTGATGGAAAAGATTTGTGGCGATGAAGTGAAGATTACCCCATCGATTCTGCGATTTCAGCAGCTGGATGAAATGGTATTTCTCTAGCAAGTTGCAAAAGTGACACACAAAAAAAAAAAACTGGTCGGAGTTCAGATAAAAATGAGATAGTCTTCTAGCAGGTGGATGAATGAGGATGGTGTTGGATAAAAACAGACATGTCTCCGTGTTAATTCAGGCCAGGAGGGCTGCTGTCAGAAAAAGGCTGTTTCCCCTGATGAACACTGTGTGCTAATTTTAACAGCGTGCTGCTTTTGGCAGGTTGAGTGAGAGTAATTTTGTTCAACCAGATGGGTGTCAATCAGATTACAAATGTGTGGAATTGCAGTCAATTTTCAAATCTGGAAAGGAAAACAACAGTCATGAAAAAATGTTTGTATATGTGTGTGTGTGTGCACGTAGTTTACCTTTCATTTGACAAAAACACTACCGTACCGGATGAGGAGGAAACATCGTCTCACCGGTTTGCTTTTTCACTATACTCTGAATACGTAATTGTCTTTTTTTTTTTTTTCCCCCCATTTGGTTCCAATGCTGCAGCCTTAAAAGGATTGAAAATGCTCAGTCCCTCATATAGCTCTGAATGTCCTTATTAGTTGGTCAGAATGACATTCGAAGTACAATAAACTCAAAAAAAAAGAAAAAAGAAATGGATTGTTTTGAGGCGAATTGAGTGATTGTGAAGAAATATCTTGAAGGCTAGATTTCTGTTTGTTTTATTTTTTTTGTTTGATTTCTTTTTCGCTTTTTTTCAAATGTTGAAATGAATTTGACAGGATTTCTGTTCCTTCATGTAGAGTTATACCGGACCACACTCTCTGCCTCAAGATACAACTATAGAAATTGGAGATGTAAGTACAAACCATTTATGTACAAACCATTTATGCACTCATGTTCTAATGTGCCATTCTGTGGTCTTAGGATGCATAGGAGTGTATATCAGTAAGTTTATGTTTTATCCAAAAGTCAATTCAAATAAAAGAAGGAAACTTGTGTGTTTTATAGATTCCCTACGTATAGAGGAATATGGTTCAAGCGTTTGTTTCTGGTCATTTTGATATCAAAAGCTTAAGTATGTATATATATATATATATATATATATATATATATACACACACATACACGTACACATATTTTTAAATACAAAAAAAATCCTTGTATTGTACAGTATATGCACTGAGGTTGGCCGATAAAAAATAGTGTCTTGTTCTACCATTTGCTTTGCATAGAGTCTGGACTTTCAGCTATTTAAAAACAATTGTTTACTAGAAACGCTGCTGACATTTTAATTTTTACCCAAACACTAACAGTTGGCTACGACCTACATAGTATGCCAGCTTGACGGCATGGAACTTACTGGAGATCGCCATCCCAAAGAGTAAAGTGCCAAGCTGAGGAGGTGGTTGTTGATGTTGATTCAATATTTTGAGGGGTGACCAACATGGACTGAACGTCTTCGTTAACTTCCTCCAGTAGTTAAAACTACTACAATTCAGACATCATCATTGTTCACGACTCCTCCTTCTGTTCACCGATTGGCCCGGTTGAAATTCAAACCTGCATCAACCCTAAACAGGCACTTCTGATATTGCCTTTGGTTCAAGTGAATCTTCCCTAAACTCTTGAATTGTCTTTGTCTCACAGTCTTCTGAAGATGGCAGGTATTCCTGTTCCATGTGCTCAACACGTACTCCGTTCTCTCAATTTTTTTTGACTCTGCTTGGATACAGATCTGTTTCAGCTGGCAGCTCCTTTAACAATGACCTTTTGTGACCTTCCTCGTCAATGACTCTCTGCTGGGCAGCTGTCTAGTCAGCAACTTTCTTCAAGACTATGTGGAGCATAATTTTCCCATAATTATAGTATTTTGGGTTTTTTTAAGCGTGTAAGCCGTAATCATCAAAATGATCAAAATGAAACACGTGAATTAAATTTGCAATAAATTTAATTCATTGCGATGAATGTGTATGAGTTTTAGCTTTCGAACTGAGAACGGCGTTCGAGCTCATCGAGGCACGCCTCTGCAGCATGACGTGTCGGCGAGCATCCTCGCGTTACATAGAAATAAACTGTTATTTCTATGTGTGCGACACAGGAGGAATGTGGAGAGGGCTGTTCTCAGGGGCTGCCAGGGGTCCCTGGCATGGCTGGTGCCAAGGGTGAAAAAGGAGACCAGGGCAAGCCTGGTGCAACAGTCATGGACAGCTGTGACAGGGTGAGACTTTGTGGGAGCGGGTTTTCTTGTTGCAATGTTTTCAGCCTCGCTGCATAGCTCCCCCTCCACCCTGGACTTGGAATTATATGCAGCGCTTCTAGTACTGCAGTCACTGCCGTGATGAATGCGAAATGACAGTCCCATCGTTTTGCATTGTGTTCTCGAGTGCATGGCCTGTTGTGAGCCGCTCTCTGTGTGATGGGGGGGAGCCAGCGCTCTAATAACTTCTCTCGTCTACCTTTATAGTGTTTGGAGAGACTGCAGAGGGCACAGGCGACTGAAGCGACGGTTTGTTTGAAACTGCTGCCATAATAAAGATTATCCAACATGTATATATATACAGTGCTGTGCTAAAAGTGTGACTATCCCTTGAAAGATTTTCATATTTTTTCACATTACGACCAGAAGCTTCTATGAAATTTGCTAGGACGCCAAATGGGAGACCGACACAAAGCAGCTGACTGTTGATGTGCGCTTTGCTTTATTTTGGGTATGTCAGCGTAAAGGGGGATGAATACAAATGCGCACATATCTTTTCTGATTTTCCCTTTTTACAACGATGCACTACTTTGACTTGGTCTCATATAGAGTTCTGGAAAACAAACACGTTGATGTTTGGAATGCGGTGTGGCAAAAATGTGAAAAAAGTTCAAGGGAGAGAAAAACTACTCCTGCAAAGCACTGCTTATATACAGTACGTGTGAGATCCATACAACGGTACTTGATTTTCTCGCAGGGTGATCGATCTTGCACCGGAACACCCGGAATCCCAGGAATGCCTGGAACACCGGGAATAAAAGGAGACCCCGTGAGTGTCCTTCCCAGAGTGCCTCCTGGGTCTGATGTTTCTTCTGTCGGCCATATTTCTGTGTCCAAACAAACTTGAAAAAGAATAGATGTACCTCTCTTCCATTTCAGGGTTCTCCGGGAGACAGGGGCCCGCCTGGACCGCCAGGAGTCATAGTAAGGATCATTCATCATTCACTGCAGATCTCCATTTGAAAACAGAAACCTGAACAACTTGTGAGGTTTTTAATAGGAGTAATAGATACGTCTCCCCTGGCTGAACATCTGTTCAGAGAGCTCATCTGCTTTATGACGCTTTTTATTAAAATCCTCACACATTTTGACTAACTTAGCCTTCTGTGAAATTTATGACAAGAGGAAAAAGTTAAAACAGAAAAGTTTAGCGCACTTTGCAGTCATGTATTATTTTTGGAAGAAGTTTAGTGAGCGGGGGGGAAAAAAAGGGATTCATTTCTTTGTTATCACCGTTTTAGAACAGCACCGCTGGGTTTTTGTCTCAAAGCCCAGATTTGAAGTGACTTGATAAAAAAAAAATGGAGTGAGTCCATGCCACTTCCTGCGTGGTCATAGAGCCCCCTGGTGGCATATTGAAGAAAAAAAAAAAAAACAAATTGAATCCTTCTATCTAAACTAATATTATTATAAATGCATAATTCCCACAGCAGAATCTCGGTTGTGTTCTTCACTTTCAAGAATAAACAGATACCTGCTTTAATTAAAGTTGTGAGCTTGTTTTGGTCTGTGTTTATCCTTTGGTTCAGCTTGTCTCAGGTGTTTGAAAGTGTTGTCTTCATTGCTTTCTGTCCACAGGGAGCCCCTGGTTTCCCAGGTCCTCAGGGCCCATCTGGCTTATCTGTAAGTCTCACTTATGTTTTCACACTTCAATTAGTTCTCTCAGTCCTAGAAAAAAAAAAAAAAGAGAAAAGTCTTCAGATCAGTACAAACAAAACTATGCGACAGTCTTATTTTAATTTTTAATTTCTTTTTAACTGTTCCTCATTAACAGTGTAATAGTATTGTAACAGAACTGATGGGGAGAAAAAGGACAAGTAAAAGTTTTGCTGTCAACTTGTCAAACTGTACAGCACAAGAGCCATGGGGTAAAGAATGCTCTATAAAATGAAAAAGAAAACTGAATTTTTATTATTTTTCCCCTAAACTTGTTTTCTGAACTCAAAATAAAGTAGAATAATTTTTACATGTTGCTTGACGCCAGTCTTGGCCACATTTGGGCTATTTGACATTTCAAAAATAAATGTGCTCCTAGAAAACATGGCAGTTTTGGAAAAAAAACAAAAAACAAATATATATATGTCTATTGTTTTAGCATTAGAATTAGGCTTCGTTTTTTTTTTTTTGGCCATATTGAAATTGGTTTTCGCATCACACGAGTCACATGATCAAACCACCAAATGTTGCCACTGGCGCAAACCATAAAGAAGACGACAGGAAATAGCAGGAGGATGATAGCGCAGAATGTTCTTTAATGACTTATCACAAGAATAAAGTTGTTCATTTGTCATTCTAATTGCATTTCTCATTTAGTAGAAACACCAGAATTGCGAAATTGTTTTTCTTGATTTGAGTGGGAAAAAAACAAAAAAACAAAAAAAAAAAACTCTTTTTTTTTTTTTTTCTTCAAGTCAGCTGAAGTATTCTTGTATGTCAGGTCATTTTGAAGCAAAGCAATGGCGGCTGGCCACTTTTGTGATTTTCATTCAACTGTTTCCATCATCTAAGAGAATACGTGTGTAAAAGCTGAACCTATAGCACCACCTGGGAGCCGCAGTTCTTCTCATGCTGATTTATTGTTTGAAGAGAATGGCAGTGCCAAATGCTCAAGCCATGTGATCACTGAGTAAAATCCATTTGCAGCATAGCCGTACTGGTACTGTGCATGAGCTTGTTTTCCTGAAAAGATTAGTTTAATAAAACTTCCAAACCATGACAGACTCTAATATCTCACCTCATGTAGTAGAAATGTTTTACTAATGAAATGTTATTTTTAGAACATATTTAGAGAATCATACAGCAGTTTATTTGCAGCAGTATCTACCTACTCTTATGAATTAAAATGTCAGTTAATCCGGTCTCATCTCCTCATCTGTCTTTGCTTACTGTCTTTAGGCTGTTGCCAGGCAACTGCTCACACCTACATGTGTATCAATATTTACACTGAAAATTTGCTCCATGTTCATTTACCGCACGATGACAGATAACATTTAAGACAGCTTCCTTTCATACACACATTTTTTTTTGTCGCTTAGGCAATGCCATGCGTGTATTTGTATTTTATTAAAAGGTAAGTGTTGGGCTGCAGCAGCCAAAGCTGCAACTAGAAACACGAGTTCAAAGATTCAGTAATATCTGAGGATAGAAAACGGTTTACTACACCAAAACAGCAGAGATTTATGAGTGGGCATCACCACCCTGCTGCTTCACAGAGTGAAAGACCAAAGAAAAAAACACTACAATCCAACAAGTAAGCTTTTTCTTTCTCTTTGCTATTAGCTTTTTTTTTTTCTTTTTTTAAAATTCCACTACATAAGTAGAGACCCTTTCCATAACCCCGAGTTATGTTACAAAAACAAACTGCTTATTTTGTTCTGGGCTTTTATTATAAACATCAGTAAGTGAAAGAAACACAAAGTGAAACAAAACAATGTATGGGTTTCACATTACTTTGCCAATATTTATTTTGCCAGAGCTGACATCCCATATCATAATACTACCTCCACCATGTTTTGCCATTAGGATGGTGAGGTGAGGATGATGTGCTGTTACTTTTCTGCCACCCAGAACTTTTTCCACAAAGACCAAAACAGTGACAGCAGGGGATGTGTTATGGAGAGCCGCTTGATTCAAAATTTTACACATGAATTAGTACAATTATTAATTAGTATTCTATTAAATATATAAATATCCTCATGAAAGGAAAAAGAAAATAAATAAAAAAATATGGATTTTTTTTAATTATTATTTTTTTAATCAATAACAGTTTATATATTAACTTAAATACTTTTGCAGGATTTATGTATGTTTGTATTTATTATTTAATTACTTATTCATTTAATAGCAGTCTTTTATTTTGAAACACTATTTTATGGACTATTGGAAAGTTGCACTTGATTTTATTCAGAGTATCAAAAGGGAATGAATTCTTTATATTTTTATTTTTCCTACTTTTTAAAAAAAAATGCATTTTCTTTTTCTTTAGACTCACTATTGAGTTCAATTCAATTTTTCAATTCACTGCCTTCTTTCTGTCTGTGTTATGTCAGGGATCAAGCAGGTGTTTAACTGAAACAGTGGGGAAAAAATAACTAGTAACCCCACAAAAGAGGCCAACTCAAGAAGCCAGACTCAAAAAAGTGAAAACTAATAAAACCCACTAACACATATAAGACAAACTGACCAGCTGAAATGACGCATAAGGGAACTTACAGACTGGTTTTGTTCAATGATGTGGATGCACAAGGGGAAGACAAGATGGCTGCCACCAAACAACTAATCCAAAACAATGAAAGAATTCCATGAAGCACGTGGTTCAGTCCAATGAGACTGTCGCAGACATTAGCCATGCCTTTTGCCAACCAGGAAGGAGAAGTCAAAACATCTTTCTTAAATAAAGAGACATGGATACAACATAAAACTGCACTTTGACCTCGTATGTGTACAGTGCAAACACTGTAAGATGTGATTAACTAATAAAGAAACAATATATTGGAGAATGAGTAATATAGTTGAAGTAGTGACTACAAAGCAAACTGAAGTGAAACAAGCGAGTGGCAAGGTGTGGATCTTACCCCGTGTGGCTTGCCATCACAGGGTATCACCTTCACTGCCCCCCTCTTTTGTACTTTCGCAAAGCACTCTACCTCTTCTTTGTTCTGATCTGTTCCCGCCGCCGTCATCCTCAGGGTCAGCAGGGTGAACGAGGGTCGGCCGGCCTCCCAGGAATGAAGGGCGAGCAGGTACATTCCTGACAAGCAGCTTCCCCTGGAACGATAACATACAGTAGAAATAATTGGTTTTCCTGTTTGATTGATCGCATGATCTTTCCTTCAGGGCCCTCCGGGGACACCTGGTTATCCCGGAACTATGGGGCCACCTGGGTTGCCCGTAAGTTTCAGCCTCATTATTAAAGAACTGACAGGCTCCTGTCAATTTTTAAGACAGGTTCCAATGACACAAGGGACCATGCTGATTCACGGCTCTCTCTCTTTTTTTTTTTTTCTTTTTTGCATGTTTGCCAGGGATTGAAGGGTGAGCGTGGAAGCCCAGGAGGTGCTGGACAGAAAGGAGAATCAGTAAGTGGTTGCGCTGTCATTATGATGCAAAATTACTTGAGGCCCATCTTCTAACATAAAGCCTCACGTTTCCTTTAATTTTGCAGGGTCCTCCTGGTAGCCATGGATTTCAAGGACAGGCTGGCTCCCCAGTCAGTGTTTTTATCTTAAATAAGTTTTATGTTTGTATTTTTTCGTAAGTATTTGTTAGAACAAAAAAAAAATAACTTCAATGTTCAATGTTTGCAGGGTATTAAAGGAGACACAGGACCAGCGGGGCCTGTTGGTTCCAAAGGTGACCAGGTATGATACATGCAGGCACACACATGTTTGCTGATTTTTACCTGATAAAACAATTTTGGGATAAATTAGAGTGGAGACTATCAGCAAGGCCTTCTCATCCAACATCAGTGTCTGACCTCACTAATGTAGTTTTGAAATAATGGGTACAATTTCCATAAACATACTCCTACACCTTAGCAAATAACAGTTAAAACTGTCATTATAGCAAAGTCATATGTATTGTGTAGTTATTAAGAACAGGATGTCACTGAAGTCCATCTGCGTGAAGGCAGACAAGTGAATTCAATGCCAACAAATCTCTAAAGCGACACCGTAAACGAGCCGCAGCAGAAAGCGACATCTTCAGGTCAGCGAGACTCCATAATGTCTATTATTAGACACTAATAAGACCCCGGATTGAAAGAAAAGTCTTCCTGCTATCGCATTCGCAAAGATTATCTGGTAATACAAAATGAGACACTGGAGCTGCAAACAAACCCACTGGGTCGCTCTGATTCCAAACCAAAGATGAAATGCATCTCATGCCTACTGATAAGTGCGGTGGAAACTCGTGTCAAAAGTGTTTGTACAAATTACCGGTGGCAGGGAGAGCCAGTAATTGAGCGTTCTCTTAGAATGGAGCATTCCCTAATATGTTTCAACACTGAATAAATGTTCTTAAATCAAACGGTGTTATGTTAAAAAAAAAAAGTTTCCCACTTTATTTTAAAGCTTTTCATGCATCTTTTCCAGGGGTGTATCCATGTCTGTACTTGCTGTAAATGGTCATTTTGAAAATGAAAAAAAATAAAATAAATATAATGGCCACTTTTTAAATTCTTTCTATTATTATTATTATTATTATTTAAGGGTTTCCAAGGACAGCCGGGTTTTCCAGGACCGCCAGTATGTAAACTTTATAAAAAGATCTTTTGTATTTTTTATGGTTGTTTCAACAGTGGTAGGAACTGTCAGTACTTTGTGTAATTACAGGGTCCTCCTGGTCCTGCCGGCAAACCTGGCAGAGAAGGCGTTTCTGGGCTCAAGGGAGAAAAAGTAAGTATAGATTGAAAAAAATAATAATAATAATAAAAAAAGAAGAAAACGTTGATTGTATTTGCATTTTAAAAATGGTCATGTGAGACAATAAATACTGCATTTCCAAAGGGTAACGACGGTTCCACAGGTTCCCAGGGACCACCGGGGCCGCCTGGCTCATCAGGATCTCCAGGCCTGATGGTAAAACTGTTATTTACTTTCTTTACTCCCCTCTGCATGCACAAAGCAATCTTTGTCGCAAGTGTTTGGAACTTTTACTAATATATGTGCTATATTAAAAAGGGACCTCCTGGTATTGAGGGAATAGACGGAAAAGATGGGAAACCAGGACTGCGGGTACGTCGCACAGCTCAATCGCGTACCTAATCCGCCAAAAATCACTCGGATGATCCTGCTGCAAAAACCTGCATCTGTGTTGGTAACATTCTGAAACGGAGTGTGTTCCCTTTTTTGTCATCATTATCAGGGCGAGATGGGCCCTCCAGGGCCAGCAGGACCTCGAGGAATCCCAGTGAGTATCACTTGTATCATTTGCACTGCCAGAATTTCTAGGTTTTCTTTCCGTCCATTACAAAACAAAAACAAAAAGAAAAGCACACAAACTAAAAAAAGGTATGTTTATTTAAAAAAAAAACCTTGAACTATTTTACTCTTGTCATGTCAGAGCCAAAGATGACCAAGCACTCTATTGGGATTTGATGTGGTAGACAAACATAGTGCTGCACATAATTGCGAAAGTACAAGTATAAACTATAAGTAGTTTTCAAAATTTGGAAGAGTGGAAAAAGCAGAGTCTTTTTTTTTTTTTTTTTTTTTTTTTTTAAAGGAATTCGAGGTTCCATTTGTAGTTTTGCCCTAAGTGACATAAAAGGCACAGCAGTCATGTTGATGAAAATGCTTCGTCAGACGAAACCAAATTTGATCTTTTCAGAGTCGAAGCGACAGGCAGTGGCAGGAAAACCGACACCGCACTTCACGATGAACAATAACGGCTGTTTTTGTGGCCTTGTTTACAAATGCATTACACGGTGCTCGCTGTGTTTCTGTCGGACACACTGACCCAGGAGGAGAGGGAAACACACTCGAGTTGAGCCTTGCACAGCTTCCACTTGTCTTCTCTAAAAAAAAATCTTTTTTTTTTCTTACAACTCTCTTTTCGTTGCTGCATTTCGGTTTGTGTTCTCGCTGAGAGCAGGCGTTTGAAATTTCAAACACAATCTTCCTCCTTCTCCAGCAGCACCGAATTCTGTTTTGTTTTTTTTTCTTTTTACTGTGCCTCCCTTCCTTATTCTCCTTGATGTCTCTTCCTCAGGGATTCAAAGGGAAAACAGGACACGTAGGCTTTCCTGGGCAGAAGGTCAGTCAACAAACCCCTTACCTTACCATCGCACCGACTCTCTTCGCTCGCGCCGTTACGGCTACATCCGGTTTCTCGCGCATCGTGCTCGATGATGATCAAAGACATTCTACTGCTTTCCCCTGTTAAGTCTCCAGTTGTCATTTTAAAATGTAGCGCATCCCAACAGGGAGACGCCGGGCCTGCAGGCCCGCAAGGACCACCCGGCAGGCCAGGACATGACGTGAGTACTTTTGTTCTCCACCATTTCTCAACAATAGGAAACTTTAGTTGCAATGGAAGGTTTGCGTATACCCATCGTTGTCGTTAATGTATTAATTTGCGGCTTGTACTGATCCGTTCTCTTTCTGGATTGACATCATTACACACACAAAAATTATACTAAGCAAGAATTGGGTGCTTTTGTGCTTATAGCTTAATTCCCAGAGCACACACTTGAATTTTCGATTCTACATTTTTTTGTGTGTGTCAAGAACCCTCTAGGGTTTATGGTGATGTAGAGCTTGAATGATGCCACACAACGACCCCTGTTACATTATTTTCTAATGGAATAAAGCATACTGGCATAAAATTAGTGCAATATCCATCCCAGTTCTGTTTAACGTTTGTGGAATGCCACTTTCAAATGGCCAAATCGTTTTGGCCACCAAACCTACAAAAGATTTGAGCTTCACAGGAAGTGAGTCTTTTGCACTTTTGCTCACATTGTTCATAAAATCATGTCTGAGTCTAAACGTTAAAGCTCTTTGCTGAAACCAAAAAATCGAAAGGAACTTTACTTACTTTGCCAAGAGAAGTGGTCAAACATTCAGCCGTGATTACACCAGGATCTTGTGTGTGGTTCTCTGCAACTTGCTAAATGATGACTAAATATAAAACTATTCAGACAAACTCAAAAGTATAATCTAAAGTTGACTCTGGTCTCTGCAGGGGGACCAGGGAACCCCAGGACTTCAGGGTCGACCGGGTTCTCCAGGCCAGATCGTAAACATCCCTCTCTTTTAAGATATTTTGAACAGATTTATTTGATCTTTTTTCTTCTTTTTTTTAGCATGTCAAGCCTGAATAATTTGTTTTCTTTCATTGTCAGGGTCCATCGGGGCCGGCGGGATCTCCGGGGCCTCCTGGCCCATCAGGAGTGGTAAGAGTGCATCTCAAACATGCAAACTCCAAATCAGAAAGGCTGTGGGGTTTGAAGCTTAGGGCCTTCTCGCTGCACCGCAGTGCATAGGGATGTTTTAATTCTTCTGATACCGAATGAACCCGGAGTCATCTGAAATTCTCTGTGGACACTAAATATGTGAGCGATGTCTTCCTTTCTAGGGGATACAAGGAGATAAGGGTCCATCTGGGGAGAGAGGTCTCCCAGGGTTAGTTGGACCTCCGGGAGCACCAGGGCATCCGGGACTTATGGTTGGTTCTTCTCGGAATGTGTTCACCTGGCAAGCAAAGTCGACGTATCCGACTTTAACATGTTTCACTCTTTTCATGCCGTTCTTTCAGGGAGAGCCCGGCAGCGACGGTGCTGCTGGTAAAGATGTAAGTAGCATCAAGCCGAGTCCCTAAAGTGGAATTCAATGAAATATAATAATAATGCTTTGCAATTTTTCCATACTTTGTCACAAAACAATTACAAACTTCAGTGTATTTTATTTTCAGTGATATATGATGGAAAGTGTTTCCCAATTTAGATTTTCTTATCTTTTTTTTTTTTTTTCCTATACAAAAGGAAAAGGAAATTTTTGGGAAAAACTTTTTGTTTTTCCCCAAAAAACGGAAAGTTTGGTTTGTGAACTGACTACTGCCTTTGGGATTTACCCAATTATTAGATAGTAAGGATCGCCATCAACTGATATTAGTCATTTTTTCTGGTATCGGTCTGATAAGTCAAACTTTTGCTGGACTGCTCTGATTATGTTGGGCCAGCCATTTCTTTTATTTCTGTAAACTCCAGTTAGTGACTGACTGATTTCCAAATTATCTGTGAAAGATTTCAATAACTGAATCGTCACAATTGCGCCGATTTGTTTCAGCCCTGTAATAATCAGTAAGTATTGGTTATCGGCCATGACAGCGATATTATCTTAATACAAATGTAATTGTATTAATTACCATTAATTATCTTTATCATAGCATCCAGCTGCTTTATAAAAAGGTCCATAATAACTCTGAAGGAGTAATAGAGAGGTACAGAAAAAGTGGACGAACAAAGGAGGAAGGAGAGTCTTTCAATTGGACAACTGTTGGTAGAATACAACAGCTCCTAGCAGGTTTTACTTCTCTGTAAAAATATATTAAAGAAGAGGGTCCATTTTTTTAAATTTATTTATTTTTTTAATGTGTGGAGAATTTCTGTTTAAACTTTGTGTCAAGTTAAGCAGACACTTGGCAGAAGGGTTGAGTCAAATGAGACCAAAATTGAAATTTTTAGGAAGTCGGGCACAAACCCTGCTACCATCCACTTGGTGAAATGACTTGGTGGCAGAGTAATGGTATGAGGATGGAGCTGGAAAAAAAAAAAAAGGCCGGGTAAATGAGAAGGAAAACCTGCTAGAAGCTGCAAAAGACCTCCAGAGAAATTATTATTTGGAGATACTCTCTATCCATTGTGACTGAGCATGGAGAGTTTTGCAAAGAATGGCACAAATATAACTTTTCTGTATTTGCAAATTAGTTAAAAACAAAAAATAAAATAAAATAAAAACGTACTTCAAAAAACTTGCAGTTGCAAATTTTGACTCAGAAGTGTGCAATGCAAATTTGTGTCTCACTTTTCAAGTTATTGGTAAACAAAAAAGAAAAAAAAAAATCCAACACTGTATCCTGTTTCTTCTTGTGGCAGGGAGCGCCAGGCCTGCAGGGGGACAGCGGACAGCCAGGTCAAAAGGTAAAGGATGACTCAGCGTGACGTGTCATCAAGCAGAGCGTCAGCCATCCGTTACGTCCTCAGACTATCTGGAATCGGCAAGAGTTTGCCCTTTCCTGCTGTGCCACGACCCAGGGAGGCTTCTGCTGGCACATGATGCTCCTGAAAGCGTTCGTTCTCTGCCGTTTCTGCCCGCTCAGCACCCACACTTAACACAGTCATGGGTTCACTAACCCTCTGATCCCCTGCTGACCCCTCTGTCCCACGCCTCCCCCACAAGTTGACCTTCGTCCTCCTCGCCTCACTTCACTCCTCATCAGACAGGCAGCCGGTTGAGAGGCCCGACAGATTCCCCTCGCCGTTTGGCCCTGGAGTGTGTTGGATCTCTGCGCAGACAGTTGCTTAGAGTAGGTGGGCACAGTGATAGAGTTATTCTTCAGCCTCCGGGATAATGCTATTAAGCATGAGGGGAGATGCTGGATGAGGCTATTTGTCACGCTGACAGGACAGCATTGTCAGGGTTTTAGCGGTGCAGAACGGTGGAGAAAGACAAGAGCGGGATCCTCCGTTCTTCTCGCTCGTCTCTATTTCAGGAAGCGCTCGTCTGTCGGTGACGTGTAAACATTAGACGTCCATTATGGGCCGCTTTGTCCTCGATAAATCACTGTCGCTAATGTAGCGGGGCTGTTTTTGAGGGCGTTTGCGCAGGCCTGAATGGGGAGCCCGCTGCTGTGTGGGACGCGATAGAGACGCAGGAGCGGAGCTGTCGTTAAGAAAAGGCTCGCTTCTTAAAATAGCAAAAATCTTCATGAATGTTATTTTGAAAATGGCATTTGAACATAGACGTTCAGGTTGAGTGGGGTAAAAAAATAAAATAAAATTTAAAAAAATAGAAGAAAATTAGATCCCATGTGGCGTGCTGTGGTGGCGTAGGGGATAGTGCGAGCCACATTTGGAGGCCTCGCGGGTTCGATTCCTGGATCCGACGATACTTGCCGTATGTCTTCCCCCCCTCCTGTCAGCCTACTGTCATATAAGGGACACTAGAGCCCGCAAATAGCCCCCTGGAGGGAAAAAATAAATAAATTCGATCACACTGTAGGGAAAATTATTGATCTCATTTGTATAGTACTAATAAATAAATCAATTTCTCTCAAGCACGTTTAGAATATGTCTTTGGAAGACATACAGTACACTTTTTTTTTTTTTTTTTCCCCTCTGTAAACTCTTATCTTTAAGTTATGTGTGTTGAATTACAGGGAGAACCGGGGGCCCCTGGACAGAGGGGCTCTCCGGGCGAGCGAGGTAGACCAGGGCCCCCAGGCGGGGGAGGATATCTCGGCAAGGACGCCCAGCCCATGATGGGACCGGTCGGCCCTAGAGGCGAAAGAGGAAGCCCGGGTTCTGATGGACTACCGGGACCTCCGGGTTCCCCTGGGTCTCCAGGAAACGATGTGAGTTTCACTTTCATTCCTCTTTTTTTTATTAAATTTTAATTTTAATCAACCATAGCTCATTTCTATACTCAGTACGTACTGTATTGCTTTTTTTTTTTTTTAAACAATACATTTTCTACTAATCTCCTTCATTAATGTTTAACTATTTGTTTGCTTTTTTAGCCACTAAAACTTTCTTTTTCTGCTTTTTTTAATAGGCATTTGTTAATTACGACGACATCAAAAGCTTCATTCGGCAACAGGTTATCAAGATCTTCGATGGTGAGACTTGCAGATGTCTGGATGCTTTCGGTGTTAGTTCTAAGTCATAACACTGTTATGACTTAGAACTGTTTTCTAAGTCATAGCTTGTTTATAAATCAAGCCTTTTGTTAAAACTAGTTCTGTGAATTCTTTGAAATGCATGTTTGTCTTTGTTGAATTATTTTTTTTTGCCTCCTCCCCATGTCTTCTCCCTCTTCTTAGAGAGAATGGGCTACTACATGTCTCGCATGCAGATGCCAGTAGAAATGGTGGCATCACCCGGCCGACCAGGGCCCCCAGGAAAAGATGGTGTTCCAGGCATTCCCGGACCTCAGGGTCCTCCGGGAGTCCCAGGACAGTTTGGCAGGCAGGGTCGTCCGGGAGGACAAGGACTACCCGGTAAATGGGTTTTCTTTTTTTTTATTATTATTATTATTATTTCAAGATTATGCTAAATAATACGAGTAAACCTTCCAAGCGTTTGAATATGCGTCTTTAATTCCGTAGGACCACGAGGACCGCCAGGAGTAAAGGGTGACAAGGGTGTTGGAGAGATGGGAGACGTGGGACCACCTGGAGCACCAGGTGATGCATCCAGTTGGTTCTTTGAAAAACATTTAGGCCAAGATAACTTTTAGTAAAGTGGTGCATTTAAGACTTAGCAGCAATCAATTCCCTGCTAGCAAGTCCAACCTGCGCCAGATGTTGCACACAAAATTAGCTCAATTTGAGAAATTTCCACTAATTAAAGTATTTGCATTGATTGATGATTAAAAAAAAACAAAAAAAACTGCAAAGTGATGAAATTTTTTTTTATTATTATTCCCAATGTGCTCTAATTACAATTAACCACTTTCACTCATACCAGAATATCCAACAATCCCTAATCATCACGAGTTCAGATAGTGTCGGCTGAATTGAAGGACTGCCAGCTGCAATCACTTCACATGGAGACGTTTGATCAATTTTGAGTTTAAAAAGCAAGCGTGCTCTGACGGAAGTGGAAAAACACTTCAGATGGCTCAAGTTATCATTTCTGTTCCCTGACAACAGATGCAACGCAACAATTGCAGCAGATTTGTACATATTTTGTGTCATTTCTGAAGCGCATGTCTCATATTACACTTACTGACGATTACAATTCCTTGTCATGAATGTTTCCCTGTGTTTCTGCTCCTGTCTTAAATGAATCCATTTAACTCGAGGAAGTTATAATTCATTAGGAAGTAAATGTATATATATATATATATATATATATATATATTTAATAACTAGCCTTTTAAAACATCTTTCAGTGGACTCTGATTTGTTCGCACATCTGAAAAAAGAAATGACGAGGCTAATCTGGGTGAAGGTCACTGTGAAGGTCACTTACAATACAATATGTGGCACATGACGTATAACCACTCAACAGGCAACAATGAAAGGAACATGCTACATGTGTCGCGGTATTTTTTACAAGCAAAAATCTGGATGATGCTGCATTCCGTCTAACGGTTTTTTAAATCCTCTCACAGTTTTTCACCTGTAGCTTTGACCTTTTTAGTAAGTCCCACATTTCAATGAAGTCCCACCAGTTTCCCTCTTTCCTTGGTCTTCGTGATGCTGCTTGCTCACTAATGTCTCCTACAAAAGGAAAAAAAAAAAAAAAAATCTGTAACAAATTTTTCAAATCAGTAATTCGTCCATTTCACAGCTATGCATTTACTTTTGTGTTGGTATACTCAATGAAACCCAATTACAAGACATTCAAGTTCTTGATTATGTGAAACAAAATGGTGGATGCTACTTAAAGACACGGTGTGTCCACTGAAATGTTGAAATCAAATTACCTTATGGTCATTTGAGAGGTTGTTTTTTTTATTTTTATTTCAGCGTTGTTTAAGACAGTTACTGAGGATGTATCGTGTCTTTTTTTCTTCCTCCGGTTCTAGGCGTTCCAGGCCCTCCAGGCTATGGTAAAATGGGACCTCCTGGACCTGTTGGCCAGCAGGGTGTTCCGGGGATACCAGGCTCTCCTGGACAGCCTGGAGCCAAAGGAAAGGAAGGCCGTTGTAATCCTGCGGACTGTATGAGCCATCAGGTGGACTACAGCCCCAAGGGCCCGCCTGTCAAAGGCCCTTGGTAAGGTTCTGCAGGATGAAAGGAAGGCGGACTGGAGCAAAAGAGACTACAGCATTTGGGGAAGGAAGCAAACCGAAGACAAGGACCCAAAGTTATTCAGTAAGACCACATGACGGAAAGCAAAAGTTTTGGTTGATTTTTTAACAAACAGTGCCTGCTGGAACTGAGGCCTACAAAGACGGACCGACAGAAAATTGTTATTGAACCTTTTTTTTTTCTACCCTTAAAAATGCCAGCTCATCGCTTTAACACCCTTAGAGTTTTCTTTTCCCCGACTACGCTTTACATCTTTTTGTGCTTTCAGGACAGCAAACTGAGAAAAGAGTCACAATCTGTCTTTTCTTTTCCTTCAGAAATTCAGCCTTCTGCCTTCTCTTTCCCCCATTCTTTCTTGTGTTGGTCATTTTGTGCATCTCATTCTGTAAGCAGGAAATATATATATATTTTAACACTTTGCTTCCATTTCTCCCATCTTTGTTCCAGTCCTCAAACAATTACATTAGAGTAGATCCCATGCATTTCTAATATTGTCATGGTTGAACGGAGTGAGGTGTGCCACGTTTGACTGTCAGACAGCATGCTGGGAAATGTAGTTTAGATCTTTTGAAACAGATTCCACGTAACAGGCAGACTTTCCTTGATGGATTGTTTTGTAGATATTTATATGTATATATATATTGGCTTTTGATACAACTCGGAGCTTCCTTTTCTTTTTTTGAATGCCAGTGGTTATTTTGCAAAAAAAAGCATATTAAATGATTGTATGTCTATAAGCTTTCAAATGGAAAAACAAATGGGTTTAATGAAAGATAAATTGTTTATAGAAGTAATTTGTATTTAGACAGAAAACAAATTGGCTATTGTGTCTGTGTCACTAAAGTTAATCTATTTGACTGCCTATTTTATTCCAGTTTAGCTCTAATAAAAACCACTCTGCAGTATTTGAAACTTTTTTTTTTGGAGAATAAGGTTTAACTATAGGCATTCAATGCACTTCATCATAATTATGTCACAAATGCAGCTCAGCCAATCCTCACTCTTTGCCGTCATTTCAGCATGAAGAACATTTTCACATTCATGTCCCAGTCACTTGATTGCTGTCATACACATCACTGTTTCATTTGTTCCCTGTTAGTTACCGATGTTTCTCAGTAAAACGTCGATATGCGACATTCCTTTCAGCCAATTTTGTAGTTTTGAAGTCTGAACACAGATCTTTGTACTTTTTCAACAAGTTTGAACTTTGAACCGTGGTCATGCTTTTGTTTCTTAAAAACTGTAATTAAAATACTTTTCAAACAAACGCTCCTTTTTTTTGTGTGTGTGTGTTTTTATTTAAAGCTGCTCACTAGACGAGAAGTTGAACAGTTGAAAACACACACACTACATTAAAGGACATATAATTTTTGTTTATTTTTTCAAATCACTTTGACATTTAATCAAACTAAACCCACATATTATATTCGATTTTAGGTCAGTCACAAACAACAACGTATATTTGCTAAATACCTTTTTGTTTGTCTTAATTTCCAGCTTTTTAATTTTATTGTGTAGCATCTCTAAGTACCCCTTTAAATCTGTGCTTTGAGATCATTTCCAAATGCAACTCAAACAACAATATTTTAGCTGCTTGGCAACTAAATGCAGATTTCTAAAAGCCCTTCATCTTTTCTAGAGCGCATGTCTAAAATGACTAATGTCAATGCTTTCGTTGGTAGTTTGCGCCGTAGCAATTGTTTTGTCTCTCTGTGTCCCTTTTGGTTTTCTTTGCAGACATTTAGTGCGCGCTTTTCCTGTTACTGTCCTTTAAATATGCACCTGTTCTGTCTTAAAAGTGTTGCTTTTTATATTTGTACCACATTGTGACTTTCTGAAGTTACTCTGTACTTCATTGCAGTCTCATGTCAATTTCAGTTGCTCTTGATTGTTTCTTTGCTGCAGATCCCTTTGCATTCATTAGGGGTACAATATAAGCCTCTTATATCCTCAGGCTTGTCTCACAGCTGTTATGCATTCAGATAATTATCTCACCTGCGAATCATTCCCGTAATCACTTATCCTCGGTGTCGTAACGTCTGTTTTCATGTCACACTTTACCGGATTTTATTGCTGTATCCCCACGGTTCCTGTTTCTCCTGAGTAACTTCCTCCGAATCTCCATTTTTTTTTTTTTTTTTTTTTACATTTTCCTATAAATCCTTATTATAGAACTGCATCTCTCTTTCCTACACCTGGGTCTTTCCATACAACTTTGATATCTTCAATTTAAAAAAAAAAAATCCTATAAATGAACTATTGAAAATCATTTAACACATTATATTTGTAGAAGTATTTTCACCAGGATAAAACATCACAAAGGCCATCATCCAATTTCACTGCATGTTATTTTCTGAAGTCTTTGCAATTCCATCCAATTTTGAGGTTTTTTTGTTTCCAACTCAGTGGACTCACAATATAAATTATGACCACAGATCAAACCAAACTCTGAAGCTTATGCCAGTAGATACTGTTTACATCAGTCACATTTCCTTACACTAGACAATTAGTCAAAGTTAGTCAACGGCGTCCATTACGTACCAATGGTGGATCCGAATTTTAGCGTTAGCAGAGCAAAATACACATCCAG
Organism: Poeciliopsis retropinna; assembly: GCA_010277075.1. NCBI lineage: Eukaryota > Metazoa > Chordata > Actinopteri > Cyprinodontiformes > Poeciliidae > Poeciliopsis > Poeciliopsis retropinna. Next base: position 10,998,380 of record VMRM01000016.1, read on the forward strand.
AAATGCAAACGGAGCCACTCGCCGGCATCCCCATGTAGCATCTGACTAGAAGCCATTTTATTCATGAACTGTTTAACTTGTTCTGTTTGTTGTTCAGAATGCCTTTTAAAATTGCGTTGGAGGTCACCATGACCTTTTGTATGTTTTGTTGTTTTTTCCATTCCAAGTTATTGTCTATTGACATTCTTGTAATTTTTGCAAGTTTTTGTAGGAACTTATTTTTCAGTAACACTTTGACCCTTCCCAGTGAGGATCTTTATTTAGTTACACTGCAGCTGTTTTATCCCTACAGTACATTTCTGTAGGTCCTTTTTTGAGGTTTCGGATAGGTACCTTAGTACTAACAGCTTGTCTCCTCACAAAAACTCTTTAATGTTTTGTCTGCGCAGTTTTTTTGTTTTTTTTTCTTGGTGTACAGTAAATAAAAGAAGTGTAGTGTTCGATTTTTGGGAACTTCAGGGCTCAGTACAGCAAGAATGTTGCTAAAAGCTGAACATGTGAATCAAGGGAGTTTATTTAAAGGCATTAATCAATTAATTTAATGTTGCAAAAAAAAAAAAATATATATATATATATATATATATATATATATATAGAAAGAGACTAAATACCTTCCCAACATTGATACAGAAAAACATTGGATTTTATAAAACGTTTCCTCTTTATTGGTTTGGGAAGAATGAACATCCAGAAATAAACCCTCCCTCTTCTCTTTACAGGTGATTATTATCAAGAACAATAAATAGCTTCTTTTTAATGACATAAACCGGTAATCCTGTGGAAATCTGACAGTGGCATGGCAAGCACAATTGACCTAATAGCTAATTGTTTCGAGGAAGAGTCATCATTTCTGAGAGTTCTGCACGGTATTCCTGCACATAATAATCAACACACATTTACAAAGATTTACAGCACTGCATTGTGGGAGATGGGAGTGCCTATTGGGATATGCTGTTGCCTGGCAACAAGGGGAAAAGATAAAGCTTGTCGTTAGGTTCTAAAATGAGACTAAGGTAGAAAGCGGAGGGGTGAGGGAAGGGGAAGCAATTTACATGAGTTAAATCAAGGATTTCACTCAGGCTTACAGATCAGGAGATACATTTCATAATACAGTACTGAGTGAAAACTTGGGATGCAATCATTTATTGGTCCTTATTGTACATTTTTAAGGTTTGACGTCTCAGTCGACAGAGAGGTAAGATGAGAACACACAAGTCATCGCATCTAAAGTGATCGTGTCGTTAAAGAAAAGCACCCTTCACCATTTTATTTTTTTCAGCATCTCTCGGCTTGGAGACGGTGTGTCGGTAGGTAGGAGACGTGGAGGTTCAGTCTGAATCTGCTCCCGTCTCACTGCCAAGGAAAGGAGTGTGGCATTTGGACGGGACCGATACTGACATCATCCAAAAAAATAAAAAATAAAACACTGGAGAATTCTTAAAGATGTGGGTGGCTTGTGAGCTGCTGTTGTCATGGTGATGTGTGGGATTAAGATCGTGATATTTCACCAGTCAAAAAAACTTCCAGTTGTAATATCTAGGAGAGATGGAGGGTAGGGGGAGAAGCTAAACAGCCAGTCGCCGCCCTATCATTGCTCCCCAACTCTCATTTCCTGATGTTGTCCAACTGAGGAGAGCAGTCGCTCTCTTTCCTCTTCCCCTCCCTCCCCTCGACAGTTGATTTAGAGAGAGAGAGAGAGAGGGTGTGGAGGGGGTCTCTAAACATTGGGTCCTTTGATCGTCCCCGCCTCTTGTAATCTCGGCGAGGTGTACGCCGATGCCGCCAGACACATTGCCGCCTCGCAGAACCCGGGAAGACCTGGGGCCCTGCCTTACCAGGGTGACCCGGCTCACCAGCTGCTCCCTGAGGTCCTCTCTCACCGGGCCTGCCGTCTCTAGCCACACCATCAACCCCAGGAGGACCTGTGAAGTCGGAAGGCCGTAAGAGAAACTTAAGTTGATGGCCGAAACCCAAGTAGGCACATTGCTTACACCACTGAAGGAAAGGCATTCATTAATTTAATTTGCGCCTAGTTGAGCAGAACGAATTTCCTTTAGCTTGAATTAGCTTGTACTGTTGCAGTCCTTTCACATCCCCACTCAGGAGCATCTGTTAAATGGCTGGAGTTAATGACGCCTTTGAAATTCCTCTCAGGATCCTATCCTAAAGCAGCAGACATAACGGCAGGTCCTTCGGTTGCCTTACTGTCTCTCTTGTCTTCTTTACCTCTCCCTTCCCTGTGCAGCTCTCTATTTTTTTTAATAGACATTTTCAACTGGTCCATAAAAACCCTTAGTAAATGCAGTAACATCGGTACTTTTATGTTGTGCCGAGGTGAAAATATCGCAGCAACCAAGAACTTATTTTGCGAATAAATGTATAATATGAGCAATGAGATGAACATTTTTGACTGAAAAATTATGAAGCTTAATTAAAACTTTTTGGAACACATATTTAGTAAAGTTAAGTAAGGGCTTTGCTCACATGATCACCGCATCACAAAATCTGTTAAAATTTTAAAGTTGTGCTGCCTGAGGCTGCATGCTGCATCAATCCATCGGAGAAGCTCGCCAATGCACACTAATGTGTTTGATCTGTCTGGAGCTCATTTATGGCAGTGACATCATTCCTAAACTGAGTGCCTTTTGGTTGATGCTAACTACTGTTACCGATATAAGCCTTTTCTGTTCAGTTGGAGTGTTTTTAAATACTGACTGAACAATCACAGATATTGAACAATACATTGTGCGATGGTAACTCAATCGGAACTTAACCCAACTCAAAGGTCAATCATGTGTTTCTAAGTAGTGAGCTCCAACTTCAGAGAACAAAATGAAATCACCATTATTCTGCCGATGGTAAATTTTTCAATTTTGTTTTGCACAGATCAATTAAAGATGATATTCCTTTTTTTGTTCCTGTTTTTTAGTTGAGAAAACAAAGCAGCTTATGAAAGGCAAATAATTTCTTATATCAGGTCAGGTGTTTGCTTTTATAAAGGCCAATGACTGGGTAATTCCATATTTCTTCCATTTTGCTTCCGTCTGAACAAACGTGTTTCCTGTAATCCGGTTGTACAAAGCTGATGAAACCGACGTCAAGCAACAGACCAAACATCTTTTCAAGAGTGTAGTTATTCAATATTTCATCATCAGAGCTTGTAGCTCCTTAAGTGAACATGGAGAGAAAAGAACTAAGCTTTCTCAAAGTGAATATATGAAATGAGAGAGCAAAGGAGCAATAACAGTGTATGCTAACTTCTAAAGTAAACAGCAACCAGTTTAACGGGTGAACATATGTCCTCAACACTCAACTCTACAGCAAATAACCATCTGACTGAGTTTGTTTTCCACCAGTTAAGCCACTATTGGTGGTATAGCTTTTAGCACAACTTGGGGTTTGTTGTTAAGAGACCAAATTCAGTTTTTACTTTGTTGTGGGTCACATGGAAATGTTTTATTGGATGCAGGTTTAGCTGTCTGGCTCCTCAGTAACAGCCCCTAACTGTTACTGACGGATATAAAATAAAACTAAGTGTTGCAGAAATTGTCCAAGTAAAAGCGCAGGGTTGGAGACGGATGCAATAAAACGTGCAGAAATGTCAGACGTGTTATTTATAGCAGCTGCTTTCGGTGCACTCTACGTCGCCATTAGTGGCAAAGTTTGTGCAGCTTCTGAAGTTGATAGGAAATATAGGAGGACATTAAGCAGCCTCTCACTGTTATTGCTGATGGTATATAAGGGTGATGTAAGATTTCTAGACGGTAGTGGTGAGTCACCGATCAAAAAACACCAAGGCAGTTTTTTTTTTTTTCTTGAGTCCAACCGTGGAGCCATCAGACCTTTTCTCAACAATCAAAAGCATTTGATGCTCACAGAGAATAGCACCAAATCTTTCCATATACCGAACGACACTTCATGGCAACAGTTATAGACATTCATGAAGACGTTTTCATGTTCAGTATTACGCCGACCTTTATGCACAAATAAAGTGTTATCAACATGTCAAATGTTATTCAGGTTCCTCAGTTGTTTTTTTTTTTTTTGTTTTTTTTACTTTAAAACTGTCATAATACTTAATTGTCCAATCACTTCTCCTGCAATAAATAACCAATGACGTACTATTGAAGCTGAAATCAAAATCCAACAATTGGAGGTTTGTAACAGATCTTATCCATCCATCCATCCATCCATCCATCCATCCATTTTCTTCCGCTTTATCCGGGATCGGGTTGCGGGGGTAGCAGCTTCAGAAGGGAAGCCCAGACTTCCCTCTTCCAGCTCCTCCGGAGGAATCCCAATGCATTCTCAGGCCAGCCGAGAGACATAGTCCCTCCAGCGTGTCCTGGGTCTTCCCCGGGGTCTCCTCCCAGTGGGACGTGCCCGGAACACCTCACCAGGGAGGCGTCCAGGAGGCATCCTGACCAGATCCCTGAACCACCTCAACTGGTTCCTCTCGACGTCAAGGAGCAGCGGCTCTTCTCTGAGTCCCTCCCGGATGTCTGAGTTTCTCACCCCATCTCCAAGGGAGAGCCCAGCCACCCTACGAAGAAAACTAATTTTGACCACTTGTATCCGTGATCTCGTTCTTTCAGTCATGACCATAGACGAGGGTGGGAAAGTAGATCAAACAGAACTTATGATGCACATAATTCCAAGTTTAAGAAGTAATTCTCCTTCTCTTATTCCCTTGTTCCATTTGTTGGAAATTCATAGTAGACATAATTTAGGGCTTAGTAAACCAAAATTGAAGGTTTTTAGGAATAATTTTTAAAGCAAGGTGCTTTCACAGGCTAATCTTTCCATACTTCAGTCAGAAAAGGAAACTTTCACCTTGTATTCCTGGAGGTCCTGGTTGACCTGGGTGAGGTTTACCTGGATCTCCTCTCTCTCCCTTTGGCCCTCTCTTTCCTGGATGAAGACAAAGACATTACCGACTTTAGCAAAACCAACAATAAGCACCATCTCATCTCACTCCAATGCTGCGGTGACTTACCTTTTAGCCCAGTGTTTCCAATCTGCCCAGGTCCTCCAATCATACCAGGGATACCACGGGTGCCAGGGATGCCATGTGGCCCCTGGGGGCCAGGTGCCCCCGGTGGACCAGGAGGCCCGGGAGGTCCCATTACACCCGCACCACCAAGCACAGCCCTTTTGGAACTCACTGCCACAGCCTGCAGTTTTTCTGTACCAGAAAACCAAATAGTCATTCCCAAGACCCTTTCTTTGACGGCCCACAACCGACCGCTTCAAAAACTAAAAAGCTTTTTTTTTTCTTTTTTTAAAGAAATGAGCTCATCTAATCCACCCTACAGACATTGAAGGTGTATTTCCAGATGCTAATGCTCACCCTGCAACATCTTTAGCACCACTTCAATAATATGCTGGTCGGATGCATCACGCCCCTGGAGGGAGCAAGAGAAGCCTCAGCGTCCCATTAGAGAAATAAAAAGAGAAATGTTGTCGCAGGGAATCACGTACCGTTGGTCCGGCAATGCCCAGTGCGCCGGGAACTCCTCTCTCCCCGTTGAGTCCCCTTGGACCCGGCAGCCCGGGCGGCCCCGGATCCCCTGGTTTCCCAGGGTCTCCAGTGGGGCCGTTGTGTCCAGGGTCCCCCCTAATTCCTTGCTGTGAAGAAAAGAGCAGTCAGGAGGAAAGATTCATAAAATGCCAGCGAGACAATCAAACGGCGATCTCGTCCACTCACCTGTCCTTTGGGCCCGGGTTCACCAGACAAACCCTGTCACAGCAAATGAAAGCATTATTAAGTGAAGTCATTTTTTTTTTTGCCCCAAAATAAAATTTAGTGGGGAAAATGTGACAAATATTGAGAGATCTGTATACGAATGACTTCACTATCAAAATGGAATTTGGTAAACAAACGTATAAAAATATATGCACACAAAAGGCTGTGCGAATAACTTTTTCATAAATTACCTAATTTCTGAGTTATTATGTGTACTTGATTGTAAACTGAAGCTTCCTTTTTAGTTTACTGGTGGTTTTAATGTTTTCACTGTGCTTCAACCAGCCGCTGCGTTTGAATCTTCCCTATTAACAGACTTCGTTGCGGTTCTTTGCAACAAGGAGCTTGACGCGGCTTTACCTTGCGCTTCTACCCGTCTTTACCTTTTCGCCTTTCTCGCCAGCCAATCCCTCAACACCCGGGTCGCCCTGAAAGCAACAGAGAGGAGAGAGCTAAGAGCAGAACAAAGCGGGGCATGCATGAAGGGAAACAATCTTGTGGGCACTGAGCTCTGGATTTCTGACCAGCTCGTTTTTGAAAAAGAAGCAGGAAGTTCTACTCACTATGTCTCCCTTTGGACCAACTTTTCCTTGAAAGCCCTGGTAGGAAGACAGAGAGAGAGAGATAGGTGGGTACATGTGAATGTGTCTACATCTAGAATATATTATCCTTCGAAACGCATGAGAACTAAATATTGATTGAGGCCACTGACACCGCAGATTGTGAGGAAAGAAAAAATGTTGTCTCATCTCCGAAACAAGGAAGATGAGGATGCTTGGATTATCATTTATATCGCTTGCCTTACTCAATGATCCACAGTGAACCTCATTTGAGTTCTTTTCACTAGTAAATACTGCCCCCAATGGTCAGGCCTGCAAATTACACTAGATTATTATGGAACATGTATACCCTATGTATGGATAATTTTACATTTGCATTTTTTTTTTCCCTTGCATAAATTGTTCACAAACCTGATCCCCTTTAGTCCCAGTAAGTCCCTGTGGGCCTGGGATACCAATAGGCCCTCTTTCTCCTTTGCTCCCCTGTTGGAAAAGATAAATACAGTATTTAATATTCACTCTACAATCATCGTTTTTTTTTGTTGTTTTTTTTAAATAAATGCTTTAATAATGCTTTAATATGTAATGCAACATACGGGCTTGCCAACTGATCCCTGTGGTCCCACTGGTCCCCGCTGTCCTCTGTCACCCTGCAGAAATAGGAATGAAGTTAGCTCTGTGGCTTAGTTAAATAGAAAATGGGTAGATTTTATTTACTTACTTATTGATATCATCAAATGTATTAAGAATGGCAATTCAATACAAACTTTACAAATCTAGTTCATCTGATGTTTTTCTATTTTTGTTTTTTTTGTTAATGTTTATTTTTCATTATTGTTGTTAGTTTTGTATCGGCTTTTACCTTAGGACCGGGAACTCCTTCCATACCTGGCTGTCCAGGAATACCTGGCTCACCCTAACAGAGAGACAGTAAACTTGTACAATTGTTCTCAATGTTCGATCCAGTTAAAGCTTTACACCAGTGGGAAAAAAAAAAAAAGAATATGTATGTATAAATTTGAAATTCTATATTCCCCACCAAAGGACCAGGAGTACCAGGCATCCCACTGTGGCCCCTTGGTCCAGGTTCCCCCTGAAAAAGCAAACAAAATGCAGTAAGAAATAAAACAGAAATGTCTAAAAAAAAAAAAAAAAAAAAAAAAAAAAAGTGAAAGCATACCTTTCTTCCAGATTCCCCTTTTCCCCCCGGCGTGCCAGGCAAACCCTACAGACAGAATTAGCACAGCTTTGAAAACACAGCAAATCCAAACTCCGTGTGTGTGCATCTTGGAAACGCAGAGGGCAAAACCGACGGTGCAAACTTGATTGTGTTACTGCTATCAGTGAAGTGGCAAAAAAATGTCTGAGCACTACAAAGCCACCTTTGCGAGCAAGGGCCAAATGCTTCGCCCTTGCTCATTTGTGTGCGTTTGTGTTTAAGTGTGTCGAAAAAGTCCAGGTTCCAGAGCTTGAGTCTGTCGCAGCCCGAGTGTCACAGAAGCGATCACACAGCAAAGTGTGCATTTCGCGCTTCATTACCGCTTAGTCAAAAATAATGCAAATACGTACACACACACACACACACATGCACGCACACACCCACAGTTGTGTGTTCTCCCACCGGCCTGATAATGATAAATGGTCTGCGGAGGCAGCAGAGAGCCATTTCAAGGTGGTTTGTATTCTAAAACAGAGTGGGTCAAAGGGTCTCTGTTACCCTGGACGACTGCCCAGAAAACAGAGCTGGAATTCAAACCTACTGTAACATTTTTTTTTTTTTTTGTGATTTGGTTTTGTTGAGTCAAAAGATGGAGAAAAGTGTCAAGCAATTAAAGTCTGGAATACCTCGCATGTCTTTTTCACATTATGTCAGTCACAGAGTTTAACGAATTTTGCCCAATACCTGTTGGATTACACGGAGTCTGTTTGCAAAGAATAATGTTCCAGTCATCCCACTGATTCTTAACCAGATTGAGATGTGGCTTTTCATTGGAGCATTCTAATACCTGAATAAGGTTTTCATCTAAAGTATCAAATTGTAGTTCTGGTTGTATTTTCTGAGTTGTTTCTCTGAAAATGTGAACCTCCACTTAAGTCTCACGTTCTCCTGTTACCTACAAGACGTCTTCCTTCAGAATTACTGCATTCATCTCCCCATCAGCTTAACCGGCTGAGATTGATCCCTTCAGCATGATGCTTCCACCACCATGTCTCACCATGGCAACGATGTGTCTGCTTCTCAGATCGATGCCTTTGCATCCAGCCTGTCCATTTGGGCAGCCAACTATATCTTTTGTGAAACGTTTTGTGGATAACGTTTTCATGTTTGTAATTGAAAAAAAAAAAACAACCCAAAAACAAATAAATAAAATCACATTATTTCCGATTGATGCCGTAATTTATGTGGGTGGATTGCACAAAGTGAGAAAAAAAAAAAAAAAGAAAAAAGAAATATTGGAATTTGTTTTTGTTCTGTGGCAAATTGGGAAAAGGTTTATGGTACATGAAGACATTGCACTTACTGCTGTCCCCGCAGGACCAGGAGGGCCAGCCATTCCGGGTTGCCCAGGAGCCCCCTACATAAAATACAGCAAAAAAAAAAAAAAAAAAAAAAAAAAAAGAAGAAGATTAAACATGTGTCATTTTTCCCAGACTCTCATCGTCACAGCAGCAGGTGTGCGCTTACCTTGATTCCAGGAATGCCAGGTGTGCCATCTTTTCCATCGATACCCGGAAGACCCTGGGATAGCAGGCGGACGATGAATCACAGGACTTTATTTGGCACGCTCTTTGAAAACATCAGCGAACACACAAACAAGAGGCCTCACTCACATTCTCCCCTTTTTTGCCAACGGCCCCCTGTGGGCCCTGGATGCCTCGGCCGCCCTGCAGAAAACAAATGTGTCTGCCTCAAGCGTGTGCACGGAGCCATCCGATCAAGTTTTCAGACATAACTGTTGTCGTTTGGCAATGACTGTAGAGCTTTCACCCACTTTGTCTCCTTTTTCTCCCGAGTCTCCAAGTGGCCCCTGAGGTCCCTCCTCACCCTGTGAGAAAAAAGAAAGGGTGCCTTAGAATAATCACAACTTTATTTTGAAGTAAGTGTGTGTGTGTGTGTGTGTGTGTGTGTTCTCACAGGAGGTCCAGGAATTCCTACAGGACCAACGATGCCCTTGTATCCACGAGGGCCCTGCCGGAGAACAACAAAGTGCCATCAATCACCTGAGATCAGAGGGAACGTTAAGTTGCAGGAGCCTATTATTTATTGTGATAAAGGGATAATTAGTGCTTAACTCACTCCACTAATGGGAACAGCGCAGAGATCCAGCCACTCTTGTTTTGGCTTTAAGCCGGGGTGCTAACTTGGCTAACTCGGCTAATGTTAACAGTAAGATGGATGGCTACAGTGGATCATTAACTACAGATGGAGTCACAGTGGACCCAGACAACCCCAACTCATTAGAGAAGGAGAGAGATTTGTGTTAGCATCATTTCCATATGTCCCCATTGCTGTTAATGGATGGTGTTTGTATAGACAGGGGCTCAGGCTGGCTGTGCCTTCTTGGTGCTTAGCACAGAATTTGAATCGCCCCGCATCCGCAGAGCAAAGAGAAAACGAGGCTCCGTCTGAATCGAAAGCAACAAAACGCGGCACTCACGGCCTCTCCTTTAGGACCCATCATTCCTGGATATCCCCTCAGACCGAACGGACCCTGAGAGGGAAGGAAAAGTCAGTAATGTAAGGCGAAGCCGTGCCTTTGAGGATGGGGAGAACAGAGCATTACAAATGCCAGTTTCCTCTGTTAAGCTCACACAATCATGTGCATTAACTAATTTAGAATCTGCGGCATACCGGGGGTCCTGGGATGCCCTGCTCCCCAGAGAGACCAACATCTCCCTTGGATCCCTGTTAAAATAAGGAGAAAAAAAAAAGATAAAACAGACTAGTTGTTAATTTCCTAACAGAAGGTCACATTTTTGTCTTGTGTGTGTACATTTCATTCATGAAAACTTAAAACCTGAGAGCAAATACTTTCAAAGCCAGTTTTAGACGGTTACTTTTGATGCCTTAACCAGCCTTTGATGGTTGTATACTGTGTATTGGCTGAGTCAAGCTTGATAAAGTTCTGGCTGAAACTAATTAGCCAGCAAGAGCGAGCTAATCAAAAATTAATGGCCCAATCCAAATTTGCCCACACAGATCCCAATTTCCCTTACAAACACATGAACTTCAAGGTACATTGCTGCAAAAAAATGCAAAGCGGGTCGGAGTTAAAGGGGGTCAGAGTTGTTCGGGTGTGAAATTTCCAGAGGGAAATCTGAACTTGAATGTTGATGCTTAAATGTACACTGGAAGCTGATCAGCTGAGGTTTAACAACATTCCTAGCTTTGATTTCTGGGAATTCAAATGGAATACATATGTTTGATGGACAGGATTTGGCCTTCTTCAGATTACAAAAAAAAAAAGATTTATTGAGAGTTTTGTCATGGCTGTCCTGACTGGCTGTCAGGGTTTCATATGTCGTGTCAACACTATGCACCTAATCACGCTCACAGAAAGGTGATGACCGCATCCTTTGAGAAATGCACTGACACAGGTTGTGCTAACAACAACTTCGGTGTGGACGTTACTACTGAAGGTGGCCAACTCAAAGTGAGTTTCGTATTTCATAATTAAGTCACTTTGCTTTCGCTAGCTGTTTTACGTGCAAAACGACCATTTTGGATTTTGAGGACGGGTAGAGACAAGAAGTTCTTTTAATTACAGCTACAACAAACGTGAAAATTTTAAACTAAAATTCATACTTGGTGTAGTTTTTTTATTAAGTTTGAATTGGGGGTTTTTATGCATCTTGTTTATTGCGTTTATTTCTAGTTTTCCTTTCTGGCACGCTGATACATTTGTGAACGATTTTCATTGGCACAATGAAATGGACTTTAATAAATTAATTTGATTTGACCTGTTTCATCATTTGAGCAATTAATATCTGGGTAATAAAACTGCATTAGTTTCTCGGCCAGCCATTTATTCTTTATTTTTGGTTTATTTCTGGTTCTTTGTAGAAAATGCACAAAACTGTCACATTTTTGCCCCGTGTAAAGTTATCGTGAAACACTGAGGCTGAACTGAGCATAAGAGAATTACTGATAAAACCTTCTATCATATGTTTATTTTCATGAAACTCTTGTGTCATGCACACAGCATCCACACAGCGTTGCACGTTGAATGATGTTAGCTACATCAGGCCAAATTTGCTATTTTGTCCACTGACAGTATGTGTTAACATCTAATAAATTGGAAGATATGCTACAGTGAGGCTCATTTGACAGCTTAATAGTTCCTGTTGAGAATAACGACCTTTAAGCAGGCACTAACCATACTTTTCGCATTACTGTAGTATTCCTTTTTTGATCTATTTGATGCATGATTCAAATCATAAATGTTGTTTTCGGTGGAAAATCAGAACGAACAGAAACAGAGGTTTGAAAACATCCGTCTGGGTCACATTAATCAATATAATGTGTTTCACTTAGCAAATGTAGTTTCATGTTTTAATATCATGGTAGTCAGCATACAGTCTTTGTGGAGGGGACTTTAACTGCAAGAGGAAGTACTTGTGAGAAGGACTCCCGTATCCACTTGATAACCGTTTCTATAGGGATTTTACCTTTGAGTTTGCTGTCGCAACTTTTAGTTTTGTTATGCTTGAACATGTTATACCAGATAACACCTGTGTCTATATGAGATAGTCAATCCTTCTTAGCATAAGTATGATAATCCTCAGTCAGCTGTGTTAAAACAGCCGTCTAACAGTTTCTGAAGTGTAATACCTCCACATTGTTTTGCTGCTGGAGCAGAGATAAAGATGAGTGGCCTCCTCAACAATTTTTTTTTTTCTTCCATTCAGAAGTGATTTAGCATGCAGGAAGTAAAGCATTTCTGCTCGGCTAACATCTGAGTCTCAGCCTGAGCAGCTTGCCGGAGATGTTAACAGCTCCTGGCGGGTGTCTTTAAGATGAAGAAAAGACAGAGCAACCTTGAGTCAAGGCAGGGCCCTCTGAAATCCAAGCCGGGCCCTGTGTGGAGTGGTTATCGGGTGAGCCGAGTGCTTCTCAGCATCTAAGCGCTGCCAGAAGGTTCATTGTGTGGGAAGATCAGAGGCTAAGTCCTCGGACTCGGCGAGCTGCTCCCCAGGAGTCCGCGGTGTGCTCATTACCTCTGCTTAAAATGGCGAGGTGAGAGAGGTCTGCGTGAACCTTGACTCTCTCATCCTCCCCTTCATGTACCTGGCTCCTGCGCCGTCTCTTTCATCTGGCACGCTGGTGCATGCGGACTGCAGGTCCGAGCTCCGGCCTGACTAATCGCTGCCAGATTAGTGCAGTCATGTGCCTCGGGGGGCTTCATTAAAACTAATCCCTGCCTCCTGTGGCTCTCAGCAGTGGCTGAGTGTGCAAGACTGTAAAAAAAAAAAAAACATAAACATGTACAGATACTGGTGTTATGCGCAGCTTACCGGTGTCCCTATGCTGCCAGGGTCTCCGAGAACGCCGGCACGCCCTTTGTGTCCCTGGAGAGCAACGCTTTAGTCAGGACGGTGCTGCGGCAAACTTTGTAACGGGAGACAACGAGACGCAAAGCCTTACTTTTACACCCTGCAGTCCCTGAGGGCCTTTGGGTCCTGCTGGGCAGTTGAGTGGACACTGTTTTAAGAGATGCAAAAGAATACGAATTAACAGAAGTGAAACTGCCAAAAAAAAAAAAAAAAATGCAAAAAATGTAAGAAACTAGATGTGAAATATCTCACCTGCAAGTATGCACTACCCTCCTCGAGACCAATGAACTTGCCTGGAGGACCCTAGACAGGCATTTGGACACAAGTATGAGGGAAGTCTGCTGGCCTCAGTTGGCAAAGAGTTACCCCCCCCCAACCCTCTTTGCGCTGACTCAGCGCTCTCCCCATTATTTTCAGCGATTCTTCTCCCTATCTTTCCATCTCTCCGCTTATAGATTAAGTTAGGAAGTGAGGTATCTCTAGAGACTGATGTATTACTGCTGCAGTCAGATGAGACACCCCACTGATCTAATAGGGGTTTATTTGTCCTAGGACAGCACTAAAGTTAAACAAATACACTCCCTTGGGCAGTGAACATCATTCTAGGTGAAGACACTCCCTTCTGCATTCCCTCTCTCTCTCCCCGCCCCCGCGCTCTCTGAGCCACTCAGAGAAACACACAGGGGAGTACATGCACCTTCAAAAAAGCCTAACTCTCAGAACTGTTTTGGTTGCCTCAACACTTTCTGTCTGCTGGGACCTATACAAACAGCTCACTGTGGTTACAGCAGGTATTTTCATGCATAAAAAAAAATAATAATAATAATAATAATAAATGAATAAAATATCAACCTCTACTCCTGCAGGAACAAACAATCATCAATCTTAGTAGTTTGTCAAGGCCTTTCATTTTGCCCTGTTATCACATCGAGTGACATAAGGCACATTCAATTAGACTGACAAAGCCATAAGCCTAATTAAGCCTAATGTACATCCGTTAGCATGTTTACTGATCTCTGCAGTCTTGGTGAAGCATATGTCGTCGAAGGAAATTGTGACGTTTAAAGATCATCCAAGCAGAACTGTGTGGTTAATTGGAAGTACTATTGCAGAAGTTTGCGCAAAAGAAAAGGCTGGCATACCATCAAGTCCAAAATTATTCATAACCATGGTAAAAAAAATAAAAAATAGAGCTAAAGTAATTGTTTTCTTCTTTTTACAAAGGTGTTTTGTCTGAATGGAATTCATATGAATATTTTGGACGAGGCCAGTCACAAGTTTGAGTTGAACCTGTTAGAGAGTCTGTAGAGGGACTTAAAGATTAGGCTAATGGCAAAGGGCCCTCCAACCTAAAAGACTTGGAATGCATTATCAAAGTATCAGTGGAAACATGCAAAAGGGTAACAAATGGTCAGGGATTGTAGGAACAGTTTGATTGCTGTTATACCAACTACAATGTCTCCAGTTATTATTGAGAGTGTACCTATTTATGCGGTGTATTTAACCGGACGAGTGTTCGTACTAACTGTATCCTGTTCAGCCATATTTAAAACATGCAGGTATGTTGACCGAATGCAGCATTGTTCTCTATGTGCTCAACTAAGTGTGCAATGCAAAGTTCCACAGAGGAACTTTAAAAAGTTCCACCAAAACAGAGAGGAATCCCAACTGTCGCTGAACTGTCGTTCAGCGACTGTTCAGTTGTTTTTATGAACATTAAGGTTTTTCATGCAGCTACAGAAGAAAAAGGAAGGCGGACTAAACCCAAACTTCATTCTGGCATTCTTCTGCTGCAATAACGTATGGACAGCAGCTCGCTGAACTTAATCACTCCCTGGAAGCGACTCCAAGCCAAATTTAAACCTCACAGATACTGGAGATCTTAGTAGCGCTGTCGTCCCGTGAGCAGAAGCTTCATACGTGGTTTGAGATATAAGCATCTAGCCAGTTCCTAGTTTTCTTTGTTTTTTTTGTAGGTTTTTGAAAAATGGATTTCCTTGTAAAGTTTTGATTAAAGTAAAAGGACAAAATTTGTATCATAGTTTTACCATTTCAGCAAAATATTACTGTTGTTTTTATGAGCATTTGTGTACCAACTTGTGTTATGCATTGAAATGCTATTTTCACCAAACCGTATCCATGCTTCGTAAAATCCATTTATTTTAAAATGTTACTTCAGGATCAACTTTGTTGTTTTGTGGTTAGGGATCACAATTTCCCTTCGCAAACAATTTTCAGTTGACACTTACCGGTTTGCCTGGAGGTCCAGGGAGTCCCGGAGGACCTGGTGGCCCCAAAACACCCTACATGAAGGACATAACAGAAAATAGCCACAAATAAAATAAGCAAACAGGCTCGGTTATAAGAAGAGCATTGAGTTCCCCTGCAGCTGTGCCAAGACATGCAGCGGTAGAGTACCGCTGCTACCACAAGGTGGTGGTAAATACGAGTTCTCTCTCCATTGCCTCCAAAAAGCAAATGGCTGAAAAACATTCCTAATACAACAATAGTGTTGATAGATGATAGCAGTATATTACTAATACCACTCTCCGGTGGCAGTCAGTAGAAGCTTCTCCTCTACTGTGATGCCCTCAATTGATTGCAATGCATTCCTTCTACCACAGGAGGCAGAACTGAGAAACACTTTCTGTTTTACTGCAAGGATAGCAATTGGTTGTTAGCATTGATGCAGCCGTGAGGTGTAGATGATGGTGAGAGCCTTCTATAGTAAGACAGGTAACTGCAATGCGCTGCTGCTGCTGCTGTAAGGGCAATGAGGGCTGGTAATTTGTTACAATGTGTTGCTGCTTGGAAATAAAAAGAGCCTGTCATTTTATGACAGTAGCTGCTGTCACTGTGTAAGTCATTCACAGAATCTTGGTAATGAGAAAAAGCTAGTCTGATGTCAGACTTGGAATTGGTTGATATTAGGTTTGTAAATCATAGAAATGTAATACTATGCTTATGAAGAGACCTTCATAAGAAAATAAGTCATGCTATTTTAATGACTTATTTTAATAAGTTTTGATTAAAGGTATGACTACTCGCAGCCAAGTATTAATTCCTACATTCGTCAAATAAACTCTTTCATAAATTGTAGAGAGGCTGCGGTGTTTGTGTGTTTGTTTTTTTTTTTTTTTCCAAATAAATGTCAAGATTCATCTCTGCTGTTTGTCTGTTGCAAGCTGCTGTAAGACATATTGGATATGACTGGAAGATGCTTTTTATTATAGTCAATGGGGTAATAATCTGCAGAAACAGGGGAAAATAGCAATGCAGTTGATCAAACAGGTGATGTTTAATTGAAAACTGATGGCCTACCTTTGGTCCAGGCGGTCCAATTTGACCTGGAAGGCCAATTGGCCCTGGGGCACCCTACGCACAAAGCAATGTAGACAAATAGTGCAATAAGGAACATTAGAATACATCCATTGTACTTCCAATCTCTAAAAAGCAAAGGCGTAAAAAAGGCAAAGCATTTCTGTGAAGTAGCAAGCATGCAACTTACAGCCAGACCTGGAAGGCCGACTCCCTGTGTGGAACAGAAAGAGGAAGTAGGATTAAT
This sequence comes from Poeciliopsis retropinna, assembly GCA_010277075.1. Classification (NCBI taxonomy): domain Eukaryota; kingdom Metazoa; phylum Chordata; class Actinopteri; order Cyprinodontiformes; family Poeciliidae; genus Poeciliopsis; species Poeciliopsis retropinna. Next base: position 11,014,806 of record VMRM01000016.1, read on the forward strand.
TTACTGTGACACAGAAATATCTACCAGAGCACTGATTGATGCTTTATAAATTCAAACAATGAAAAAAAAAAAGCAATGATTTGATAACACGTGTGACGTGTGTATTGAATAAGGCTAAACAGTGATCACAAACTCAGAACACTAGCAGTTTGTTTTGCTTGGTCTTTTGCTTAGAACCAACTTTAACAGGATAATTAAGGAATCAGGTCTTCATGGAGGCAATTTAGCCCACTGGGCAGGATCTTGTGTCAGTGCAGCGTTAGACGACTGGATGCCCAGCACTGACCCCCCCAAACAGGGACGCCCCATAATGCTGAACAAAGGATTAACTAATTGTGTGGCACCCACGCATAACATTGAATACCTGCAGGTCTGCTGCAGGTTGTGAGGAAGATGGAGACAGAGCACCACCTAGTGGCATCAGACTGTGCTTACATGTAATTTGTTGCTTGTTTGTTAGGGTGTGTGCATGCGTGTGTGTGTGTGTGTGTGAGGCTGTCTGAATCGTTTCTATTATAAGTTCAAGGCAGCATATGTCACATCTGGCCTCAGTGAGCTAAAAGGGGGGTGCAGCTGGTTAGACATTCAGGCGGGACAAAAAAGCCAGCTGGGATGCAAATTTGATAGATAATAAAGCATCTAGGCATTAAACAATAAAGCAGCGTCAAGATTCCCTCGGTAATAACTCATTGCTTAAGTGTCATGAAAATGTCTTCTTATTTACAAAACATAAGCACTGACAAGCTGTGATAAGCGTTGAAAACTGTAAGTTAGCTTTGCCTGCCAAATCATCACAAACTCAAGATATCGACTCGTGTTGACCTTTCAGACGTACTGTGACCTTTGACCAAATCCTATGAAATGATACTTTGACACGCCATATCATCATGAATATATCAAAAATGAACCTTCTTGTATGTTTCTTAAATCATTTTTGCAATTATTTTGCATCACAGTACATTATCCAGAACACCATTCCCGTCTTTCGAGTAGCCTTCAATGGGTTTTAGTGGTGTCAATGTAGCATTTACACAGTAATAGCTTATAGACAAACTGTATCACCTGTTCACCTTTAAAATGTATTCTTTCTAATTAGCTTTTGTGGTATTTGCAATACCAAATATGCAATAAAGCAAAGAGGGATTTTTAAAAAATTGTAAATTTAAGCATGTTTGGTGGAAACCATTCCCAACAACTACCCAAAACCCAACATATGCTTTGATGCTTCCATCATATAATCTCTGCTTGCTTTTATCTTAACTCAGTAGCATTTTTATTCGCTGCAGTTTACTTTCAGTACAAGTAGTACAACAATTAAACCCCATCCAGCTTTATTCATTATGGCATAGATTCAATAAGATGTGAGAAGCATTCTTCAGGGTTTTATGCATGAAATATGGCTGCCAATTTATCAGCTGGACGTCAGTTCAAATCCGCTTTTCAACCACATTCCAAAGTTCCATTATCAGAATGAAATCTGGTGACTTTAAAAGACAGGGTAACGTAGTCACCCCAAAGGCATATTCGAGAAGCCCGATTGAGTGTCAATTTGTGACACGGTGCATTGACCTGCTGGATGTGGTCATCAGTAGACTGTTACACTGTGGTCTTAAAAGGACGGAGTTGGTCCTCATCTATTCTCAAGGAAAGCTGTGGAGTTGAAATGGTGCTTTGTTTGCACTCATGAACCCAAACTGAATGGAGAAAATCTCCCTGACACCATTACGCCACCTCCAGCTTAAACCTTTGACAAAAAGCAGAAGACATGCTTCCACACTCCTCCACCAAATTCCGACTATACAACCTGAACTATACTGAAGTCAAAACCCAACAGTCCAAGCGACATTTTTTTAGTCTGTCATTTTCCTTTTTAAGTGGGTTTAATTTTAGTCTCAGTTCCCTGTGAGGAATGGTATCCAGGGTTGACTTCTGCTGCTGTGGCCCTTTAAGGTTTAACTTGATTGTAACTAGAGATTATTTGAGATACTAATGCATTTCTGTGACTTAACCAAGCCTGTTCAATCTCTCTTGGCGTCAACAAGAAGATATTTTTTTTTCTTTCTTTCTTTCTTGGACCCTTAACTTTAAATTCCACACAGTAGTGGTAGTGTGTAGAAAATACCTATAGATCAGCAGTTTATGAAACATTCAAGGCCCTCTGGCACCAACAACATGCTGCATTCAGTCACTTACATCCTAATTCTTCCTCATTCTGATGCTGAGTTAGAAAGTTCAGCAAAAACTTTCCAAAGTGAATCTAGATTTTTGAATGCATTGAGCTGCTGTACTGTGACTTGCTGACTTGCTATTTGTCTTAACAACCAGCAACACAGGTGCGCTTATTAGATCGATAAGGTTTATTGATCTTATTGATCTAATTTCTAGAAGCATTAATTGGGAGTTCTTATGAAAACGTGACACTCACTGGACGTCCAGGCTCACCGCTTGGTCCTGGTTGACCCTGCAAATGGAAAAAGGTCAGTCCAATTGACTCTGGGGTGAAAACATTGCACATATTAAATGTGTGAAACTTGTAGAGCATTTATGTGCGGAATGAAACTGTGTACTGCTTAACGAGTGCGGAACTCCGTGCTGTGCACTAAGCATTTGAAGGCAGCACATAAAGTAACATCTAGCAAGAAATCATGGAAAACATTGACAGTCTAAGTCTTGAGAAACCCCTTGCTTGCAAATATGATGACATGTAAAAATGCAATGCATAAGTCTACTTTCTTTAATGTTACTGAACTGAAAAATAGACACTTTAAAATACTGTTCTACATACCAAAACATTTTTTTTTGTATTATTACACTCATTGTTACTCTATATCATTGCCTCGATTTGTGCATTTACACATTAGCAATAAAATGACAATCGCCTGACTTCATTTCAAGATTGTACACCATGCTATCAGATAAAAACCTTTTTTTTTTTTTTTTGGTATTTTCTCAAATGAGATTCCTCCCGGCCACACATCCAAACAATTTTACTGCCTGGATTTTCTGTGCTGAACTTTTGCATCCAGCATGTCAGTGAGGCCTGCAGATGCAACATGTCTTATGATCTCTCCCAGTAGAACTTGGTTCTACTGACCGCACAGCTTGGCATGCACTAGAGGGCTCTTAAATCCTCAGAAAGTGATCTGCAAAAAGTTTGCTGGTTTTGATTTTTTTTTTTTTTTTTTTTTTTCTCATCTGTGGTAAGTACCGTTTGTTTTCTAAAATGACCATTTTCAACTTGTTTTTCAAATGTGTTCACAGCTGGATAAACATGGCTGCTATTTACACTTTTAATTTCTAAAGAAAAAAATAAATTTAGTTAGTTTTTTTCCAAATGCTAACCCTTCATTTTGGCTTTTGTCTGCACGTAACAATATAAGTCAATCAGCTTATTTAATTTAAGGACCTGCTAAAGATGTTTGGTTTATGTTTTGAGATGCATGACTAAAAACTGTTTCTCCTGCAACGTACCAGGACTGAAATTGAACAAATACTTTAAGTGGAAGGCATCATGTTCATGCCTTCCTGAAATGGACGTTTTCTGCCCACAGTAGTGATATATTGGTGCATTATCTAGTCAGCCGAAACACTTGCCTTTGGGCCGGGGCTACCGATTTGTCCGCGATCACCTTTTGCTCCAATCAAACCCTGGAGATGGAAAGAAAAGCATAAAAACCAGTGAGCTATAGTTTATATCAGGCAAAGTAATGAAATACAGAAAGAGTCACCAGGCAGCAGATTGCTTACACTGTGCTTTCCAGGGGGCATAAGTAACCTTACAACCGGGTTAACCACACATTTGATTAAAGCCGACTCTGTTCTGGTAGGTATTTGGGAAATAGAGCTTGAGATTCCAGGGCGGATTAGTGGCTAAATCTCTGCAGAATGCCTGCATGGGTGAGCTTTTGTCAGCATGTGATCTTTTGGCAGTGAAACGAAACTTTCCTGCTGGCATAGACTGAATCAGAGAAGATGCAATGACTGAGCTAAGAAGCTGCAGCACAGTTTAATATCAGTTTAACTGTTTCTTTGTTTGTATGGCAGAATAACATATAATCCAACTGTAACAAAAGGTGTGTTACTTCACACAATGTAAACCTCCCAGGTAGTGTTGTTTTATATTCCATCTGAAGGGTATCACAAACCTTGCTTTCAATTGAACTTCCTACTACTGTCTGTCAAATCTCTAATATATGAACCTCCTTATGCCAACAAAAAGTGGTGTGTAATTGTGATATGGGACAGAAATAACACCTGGTTTTACAAAGAAATATCACCAACAAAAATGTGAAACTGAGCCATCCACTTTGTAAAATGCTTCGGAACAAACTAGCTTCGGATACCTAGCGCCTGAAATTTAGGCCCACCCTCTGCAGAACTGATGGAGCTCAGTCCATTGTTGAGTCTTGACATGCGTATGTTTTTTTTCAAGTGTTGTGATGGTTTTAGCATCATCCCTTTGACACCTGCACCTTTGGCAATGAACATATATAATAGGGCTTATTTTCCATCTGCGTACTTGCAGAAGCTCCCACATCTCACCAGAGAGAATCATTTTCTACAAAAAAAAAAATCACACATTCACAATTTTTACCACACATAATATTTTTCTTGCGGGTCAATATGTTGTATTTTGGTTCACTTGTTTGCTGTATTGTTTACATGGCTTGTGGCCTGTTTTTTTGTTTGTTTTTTTTTCCTCCACAGACTTTATTTTTGCCAAATAAGCACTGAGGTCAGGCATGTGTGGAGTGGATGGCTAATGGCTTTCTTCAAATTCTCCCACTTGAGAGAAGAGTCTCTTTGCTGCACTGTGCAGCAACCCTTTTGAGGGTATCTGGAGCAGCTATCTTTACACTGAGATTAAAACCCCACAGAAAAGTTTTTTTTCTTTGTTTTTCCTATTTATTTTTGTTTGTAAAATATCATATCATCCCGTATCATTTTCTGCTGGCCTATTAAAGTCTCACTTGTTTGTGGTTGTAGTGTACGACAACCACAAACCCGAAAATCCATATCTCTGCTCAAAGTTGTTTTGGTGAACCTCTCGTTTGACCCATATCCTTCCAGCTGTATTGCCTCCCAGCCCAAACAACTCCTGCTTCACAACAATCTGTTCACTCACGTCAATGCCGTTCTCTCCGGGGGGTCCATCGGGGCCGGGGTCTCCCGGCTCTCCCTTTTGTCCCTGCAATGCAACAGACAGCAAGGCAGTTGATGTTTAGGTGAGTCAGAGGTTACAATTACTTTGATTGAGCCTTCATAGCGACAGTGACGCAGTGACAGGACTCACCAGTGGGCCAGGGGGACCAGGCGGTCCTTTCTCACCCTGCAGAAACACACACAGCTATGTTAATTGTACTGCACAAACAAGAAACTTTAACTTTTTTTTTCTGGTAATTGCTTGGATAATGACAAAGTCAATTTATTTTTATTTTTTTTTTTGTAACAGCACTACATGAAATTATTCAATTCGACCAAAACTTTAAAGTGTAATCCACATTTTAAAAGACATACAGAAATTAGGCATTCTCAATGCTAAAAGGGTAATTTCCCATAAATATATATCACTTCAAAAAATTGAGACATCTCCGTAATAACACACTGTCTGTTGCAAAGCCTTCATCCCCTCCATTATTAAGCTTTGTACATTTATTCAAACGCCTGTCAAGAGTGTGGTTCAGTACATGGGAGTCTCTAATGAAACTGAAACTGACTACTACAACATGCTGGATTTTATTTTTGCTGAGTGAAAAAAAAGAAAGAAAGAAAGAAAGAATCCTCCGAAAAGCTTATTTCATTTGATTTTAGAACAAACACATTTATCTACACACAGCCAGGCTGCTTCCTGCGCCCCCCCACACAACCTGCCTCCTTTAAATAACTCGCATGTATCACATTACTGCGACACGAACTCAGCGCTCGGCTCCTGAAAAGACCCCTCTCTGGTGCGGAACAGAGCCCCTTTTGTTGCCCGTGTGTTTTTATTTACTGCCCCATCTGCTGGCAGAACTCCGGTACTGCACGATCGAGGAAGCGGTCACAATGCCGACCTTTGTGAGGACGTGCACCGGGCAAACCTGCGCGGACGGATACTCACATCGAGGCCATCGGAGCCAGGAATGCCGGGAGGACCTGGTGGACCCTGAGGGCCGGGCGGGCCCCTCTGGAAGATAGGGAGAAAGGTAAACACATGAAGGACTGTATAGATTTGAATTATATTTCGGATATGTGCCGTGTGGAGAATATTCATCCCTAAATAATCAATCAAGACAGTTTTTATTGTTTATCTCAAACAACAATGCAAGCACGTGTTAAACACAAGTGTGTGCAAACCTGTAAAAATAAAGACGATGATACTTTGAATGGATTTGCACTCTGATCTGCAGCGCTGCAATAATAATAAATAATAAACCCCTTTATTATTTATATAGATGAGCACATCATATCATATAAATGCCTTAGAAGTTCATATGGAGGTGTTTAAAATTAAAGGGATGGTGTTAAGTAAATGAGGTAAAGGTGGAGGAATTGAGGAGGAATGTTGGAGGGAGGGGTTATGAGGGTGGCAGTGTGTACCCCCCACCCCCCTGTCACACACACACACACACACACACACCATTAGCTAAGCCCCTAATCTTTTCTCCTCATCCAGTCTCTTGTGTGATACAAAAAAAAAAAAATCAATTTACAAACAATTAAAAATGACAGTAATCCATGTTGAAAAAGAATGAAGAAATTCCAGGATCAAGGTACAAGACCGTCTGTAGGTGACGTGTAAATTTGCATCTGTGTGCACTAATGTTTGTCTTTCAAAGGCAAATGTTTGTCTTCGCTCCAAAGAGAAAGAAAAGAGACGTGTTCCGTTTTTTTAGAAATATGTGTCCACTTTCCCCAAAAAGGGAGTAGGACAGGCAAAGGCAAATCCTTGTCATCGACCATCCTCCAGTCGGAAGTTGTTGGCTTCAAAGAATTGAAAATCCATCCACCCTGAGGCTGATAATCCAGTGCTGCTTGTTTAAACGGCAAGAAAGAAGAACGACTTTCACAGCTTCTCTTTCTACCTCGATCATCACTTAAAGCTCGGGTCCGCGTCACCTTGTTCCTCAATTCCTTAATTAGTTCTACCTGCTATCAAGACTCCACATGAACTCACAGCATCGAGAGATCCAAAGCCTGCTGACCCGTTTTGAGGGCCCTCATCCCTCTACACCCCTGAGTCCAGCAGGGCTCAAACCTTTCCCATCCACTCACCACTTGTGCCAGAGCCAGGCACAGGGTTTGCAGGACGACCCAGGTCTTCAGCAAAGCGGAGAGAGCAGCCATGGTCCCTCGCCCCCGTCTGTCTCTCTTCCAATCTGCAAATCCTCTCTTCTCGCTCCTCTTTCTGCTCCTTCACTCCTCTGCTAATCTGGCACAGTGCAGAGACAGGGGTAGGAAAAAAAAGTGCTTTCAGAAGGAGAGAGCTGAGAGGGGAGAGGGATGGATGGATGGAGAGGTGGAGGAGGGTGGAGAAGGAGTGCAGGGGAGGGCAGAAAAAGAGGTGGAATCCTGCCCCTTGCTGCCAGCCTCGTGAAGATCATTTGGAAAGAAACCTGTAGACCCGTATGTTATTATGCATCAAAATGAGGAGTGATTTTTAAAAGAAATCAGCACACAATTTTGCTCCCGCAACCTTCACTGTAAATTAAGCTCTCGAGAAAGTGGAATTATGAGCAAAACCTTGCTGCACAAGAGTCCTTAATCACGGACCTTTGATTAACTCTGAATACTTCCATGCATCATGATGAGTATTTTCATGCACTAGGTTTAAAAGCGCTTGATCACAGATGAGGGAAACCTGAGGAATACAAAGGTGCTAAAGTGTACCAGCAGATATAAACTCGTACACAATATCTTGTAACGGTTAAGAAATAAGAGATTTCTGTTTCCACGGTCGCTTAAGAAAAAAAAAGTGAATGAAAGATGGTTTTCAGCATTTCTTTTACACATAACAAAATGTTTGAACCTTCTTTCCTGTCCTTTATAGATTAAGTCTTGTGTCACCAATTGCCCTCAAAATCAACCTTAGTTTGTTTTGTTAAGGTTCTCAGAGGTTTCTTACTGATTATTAATGAAAATCAAACATCAGAGTGGTCAGAGCCAATGCTGTGGAAATATTTGAGGCAGAGTTCAATTCTAATTTAATCATTTAATTCCTTTAAGTAGTTCACAGACACAGGTCAGTTGATTATGTAAAACAAAAGAAAGACACTGCAAAAGGCTTCCAGCTATGACTGCAGCAAAAGGGGTTCTGTAAAAAACACAAAACCTGGGGACTGAATATCATTGCATGCATATCAGGGATATCCCTGAATATCCTGGGATGTGTCCCTGATATCCCTGAATGTGTTTCAGGGATTTTTGCATAAAATCCCTGAAACACATTATAGTTTGTGGTTGTAATGTGAGAAAAAAATAAAAAAATAAATAAAAATTATATACACTGATTCAGTTTTTCTTCTTTGCTGACCTGGAAGTAAAAGATGAGTAAATGTCAAAATCCTCAATAAAAATGATTAACTGCAAAACTAATATGGCGACATCTAGTGGCGACTTTACAAAGCAAAGAGTATTTATTCCCATGAAAAACGAGAGCTGCTGGAAGGCGACTGAACCAAATTCATGGACGTTACAAAAAATGGCTACACAGTGACACCTGTCGTGTAGACATTGCATTACACCAACAGAAACAAATTCACTCTGTATCCACAAGATGGCAGCAGATACTTAGTTAATAGACACTGAGGAACTTGGTTGCTATGGAGGCCTGCAGCGCTGTGGTTTGATATATTTTATGTGTTCAGTGATTTAATTAATTAATTTATTTATTTATTTTTCAGTGGGTTGTGATCTTGGGCACATTGTAGATAATCTGGAACAAGCTTAATACAACAAAACAAATAAGGAAACCACTTCCATGTGTTGGCTGCCATTTTTGCACACATAATTACAATCTATTTCTCTTTTGCTCAGTACGAAAACATATTTTTCTCTTGATGGAGAAGGGACTCATTTTTAGTTAAGTTGTTTTTGTGTGCAAGCCTGTGACTATTGCTATTAGAAAAAATGTCTATTGAATTGTTTTACCTTCTTCGTTACTTAGATTACCTACACATTTTGATGGGGGAAAAAAAACAACCTGTTTTTCCCTATTAAAAAATCCACTTGAATTTATGCCAGATGTGTATGATAAGCAGGATCTATCAGCAAACGTCTGATAGACTGATTGATTGACAGGAAGGAAGGAAGAAGGTAAGTAAGGCAACGAGACTAGAAGGACAAGGATTTTGAAATTAGGGATGAACATAGGACAGAATTCTGGGATTGAACAGAAGAAAAGGAAGTAAGAATGCAGGGCAGGAAAGACAGAACAACACAAGGAAGGTTAAAAAAGACACCAGGATGGAAGACAGATGGCAAAATAGGAGGAAAATATGGAACATAGGATAGGGAAGCCTTTGGAAAATAGGATAGGGATTGATATATATATTTTTTTCTGTCTTCTTTTGATATTTATCCTCATCCATAGAAATCTCAAATCAAATTCCCAGGCTATTCTGGAACTCTGTACATATCCCACCTCATGAAATTCAAGCTAGTTGTAGATGATAAACTAGCTTCACTAGAATAAACACGGAAAAAAATTATTGCAATTCTAATAAAACCACTTTAACATTATGGGGATTTTATCACATTTATTCAGGAGGTTGCAGGTGTAATTTATGTGCAGTTGGTTTGTGGACATCCTGTACCTTAGCACATGAAACCAATTTACCATCACAGAGAAAATACATCACCCTCTTCCTAAATGCATAAATGGGTTTCCATTATAATGCCATTTATTTCACCTTCTTGGTTTTTGGCGCTTTAGCTTTACGTTCATGAAACATGGCCGATCGTACATGTGCAGAGGTCAGAACAAGAACGCCATCAAGTCCTTGTTTTGCTGTGAGACACAGAAGCACGCAATGGTAATGGTTTTCCGGTTCAGTGTGTTTCAAACTGGGATGTGTTTCCCTCTGTGGCTTTTCTCTAACTTATTGAGATTGAAAAGTGGCAAATCAGCACATTTCTGCACGTCCCTTTTGAAGAAAAACGACAATATCCTTCAACGTTCATGAGTCACTTCCTTTAAGCGGTTGAAAATTACAAAATCAAGGGAAAGAATGGCTCATATTGCAATAATTGTATGAAACATTTAGTCCCTCATCAAACGGAAGAAGTGATTGAAAATAAGTTAGAGTTTTATTCAAGCACCCCCCACCCCCAAGAATTACTCTTTCTTTGCGAACATCATGTGTTTTATGTACATACTTTTATAGATCTGAAATATTGCCAGAAAAATTAAGAAACTATGAGTGTGTAATTTAAGGCAGAAGAAAGCGGATCCAGGAAAACTGACTGGAAACGGTAACCAGACAATATCTGTCAAAACACAGCTAATATCAAGAGCTGAATTGGCCGCACTTTTTACAACATGACAGATATGATGTTGCTCATGTAAAAGCTCTGCAAAGAAAACATGTGAGACCTCAAATGAGAGGTTATCAGCAGAATATCTGTGCCTGCGATGGCTCAGGCCGAGGGAGAAAGAAGATTCCGGGGGTTTGCAGATTCTGCAAATGTTCAGGTGAAAAGAGCATGGGAGTGGAAGATGGTCGGTTTACACAGGATGAAATTATGCGCAGCTCAGATTTGGATCCAACATGTTTGGATCACACACATTAGAATCTGCGCAAGTCAACGACTTTATCTGCGATTTTACAAAAATTGACTATTTGAAATTTGTAGTAAGGTAGTCTAGCCTAATACACATTTCAGAAATTTTACATTACAAAAACGGTTTAGATTTTTGTAATGAACAGTAGGTGTCACTGCGGAGAAAGTGTGACACTTTACAGTTCAAATGTTTTCAGAAACTAGCAATAACCTTAAGAGTTTTACTATGTAAATAGTTGTTTTTAAGTTATTAAAGTATTTATTAATTTACTTGTGTGTGGTTTTCAAAGTTTATGTAGCATTTGGAAACATCGCATGCTGTTTGATTTGTTCAGTTATAACGCTGCTAGGAGACTCTGACCCGCTGCTCCTCCTGTTTTGCCTGCTGGGCTGCTGGATTTCCACATGGGCAGAGTTGGTGTTGACGCACTCACTCACAAACCAGCTGCCAGTCAAAGGTTTTCGAACTTTTTGACACTTGAACCTTAAACAAACTTCAACGTTTTCATAGGGATTGTAAAGAAAAAAAAAAATCAAGAATAAGTTTTGGCATATTTTTTTGTAGGCAGACCTTTCATGCATTTCATTGTTAGTTGAAAACAGTTGATACCACTGTTGCCTTGCAGAAAGAAGCTCCGGGGTCCAAATTCCTCTTGCCCAGTGACTGCCGGGGCATGGAAAACTGGGTAAAATACAACTTTGTGAGAGTGTTTCTTAAAGAACCCTTTTGTGAATCTCACTGGTAGTTTGTTGTTGTAAGATGCCAAACAGTGAAAAATCCTTAAGGCATTCAGACTCTGCCTGTCTTCTTCCATTATTCGGTAGTCAGCAAAACAACATTTCAGGTCATTGTTTGGGGTTTGATTCATGCATTTGAGTCTGAAACAAAACCAGAAAGATGACAAAGTGTAATTTTCCTTGGAGAAAAATTACAGACAAATGATTGGAAAAGCAACAAACACAGACAACATCAACAATCTGAAGTGATGTTTGTAGAGCAGAGAAAATGTAATAAAATTCTGAAAAGCAAGAGTCAATGTTAATGTGCTCAGTATTGTGTCCACTAAGTAATCAGGGAGAGAAAAAAAACAAAACAAAACAAAACAAAACTTTGAATCTTCAATTTATAAAGATAGCACATCGATTAAGAAACACTGTGACCTAGATAGTTTTCCTATTTAAAATTTACAGAAGCGTCATTACATAATGTTCAAATATGTAGGGCTAAGAAAACAGGCAGCCATGCTGGTTGCCTTTGAAAACAGAAAATTCAGACAAAACTTTTTTTTTTTTAATTAGGTAGAATAATTAATTGTGTCATTTTTACCATTTGATAACTAAAAACAGTTGGAATGTATGTATGACTGAATTGAATTTTTTTTTTGGAAATTGCCTTGAGATGGCATTTGTTATGAAGTGACACTATATAAATAAAATCGAATTGAAAAATATATGAACATCAAATATTATTTAAACGAGTTTCAAATTAGCAAAAGCATAAAAACTTCCAAGCCGCCCTCTGCTATACGCATTGAGCCCGGCTACCAGTGCTGCTCTGTTTCAATAATACACTTTTTTTTTTTTTTTAATCCTAAAGCTGTCCAACTGTGCCAGTTCCTATTATTATTACACTGAAATCTTCAGCACAGACCCACGAAAGCGTGACAAGAGCGCAGATGCAGCAAATTTCAGAGAAGTGAAGAGATCAAATGGATGAAAATGCATCTGCATTCAAGAGCCTGCTGCGCTCTTCTTCTCATGGGTAAAAAAAAAAAAAAAAAAAACCTGAAGAATCCTCGACCAGTTGTTGCCTATCACATTGCAAATGAATCCCGAGCCTCCTCGAGAACTCCGAAAACAAGACAAGCAAAACACCGGCCAATCCCGACTCCCCCTGCAGAGCATGATTTAACTTTTATTTTCTCTAAACGCAGCTGATTGCATCTATAGTCTTTCCCAGCAGCAGCAGCAGCAGCGGCGGCTCCAAACACACGTCCAATAATCGTCTGGTCAAAGCTAGGAGGCGCTGCACACACGCACAGGCGCGCACACCCACGCGTGACCAAAGGGAGCGCTCGTGCGTTTTCTGTTGGGCCTAATTGACTTAAATGGATGTCTGGGGGAACTTTTGGTTCTGCACTAGCATCCCGAGAACAATCTGTTTTTTTGTTTGTTTGTTTGTTTGTTTTTGGGTTTTTTTTTTCCTGTTCTAATAAGACACCGGAGAGGAGTGGAGGATGGAAGGCATCATCGAGAGGACGCGGAGTAAAAAAAGGCGCGCATGCACTGCGCACTAACGAAGACAGACTGGGGGTAAATATTATGCTTAAGTGCAGGTGTGGGGAGGATCAGTGGAGCGATAACGGAGGGGGGTCTTGGAGGACTTGCGGTTTGAGCCCCTAAACGCAAAGCCTGCAACGTTTCCACACGCAAAGGGGAGGAGAGGAACCGCCTGACAGGCTGATCCTTCACAGACGTTCTGTTGAGGGTTTTTTTTTTTTTTTTTTTTTAGCGGTTATTCTCTATGTGAGAAAAAGTACTGTGATCAGTTGGACATGTCGAATTATTTCTTTGGAATTCGCGCCATGTATTTTGAGGTGGACCTCGCCAAAAGTATCACTATCACCTGAACTTTTTCACACGTGTAATCGTGTGCCACGAACTCATTGGAATCAGAGATCATTTAGAAGCGAAAGACTAACTCCAGAACTAATATATGTTGTGTTGTCAGTTCATCAGCAGTTTTCACAAGTACAACTTTGAAAAAACAAAACAAAAGATGAACAGTTTCTGAAATCCTGGGTTCGAGCAGGTTTTCTGATTTTTGTGTGTTTGGGGCAAGTCTATACAATACGTTTTTCCATTTCATGTGTGCAAAAATAAACAATCAGATTGGATTTAGATCATCTGTGAGCACCAACAATAAAATGCTGACTGGGATTCCCAATGGGATTTTGGTCTGAACTTTGACTGGGCCGTTTTAGCATGTGTGTGCTATTCTGAACTATTCCACTGGGAAGTGAACCTCTAGAGGTCTTATGGAGCTTTCTAAGTTTTTTTGTTTTTTTTTCCCAGGATGGCCTTGTTTCCCCAAGTCTTTTTATCAGATATTATATGCTAAAATATTACAAACATGAACATAATTACAAAACACAATCCTTGCACTCCAGCGGAGCCCCTTTTCTTCAGGAACAAAACAATGAAATTACCATAACAAAACCTTCAAGCTGCATGCAGGAAATTACGGAATGAAAATAAAAAATAATGAAGCAGCACAGCGAAGTAGGAAAATAATTGTTTAAAAATATATACACTCCCTTCTCCTAATAGGTTCAGACTGTGTGGTCCAGGGTCAACCGTATAGGTGAAGTTTATATTCAAACTTATAACAGGACTTCCTTTGGTTTTATTTCAAATGTGAAACCATGTGTCCTTTGTCTCCCACTTTCTAAATTCTGCATTATTTTTGTTTTGGTGTATCAAATGAATTCCCGACAGAATACACTGAAACCTGTGACTGCAGCTTAATGAAAAAAAAAAAAAGTTAAGGCACAATGAAGTAATTGCGGCTATTTATTACGCTCGTCCTAGTAGCATGTAGTCCTCCCTCTCCCCTCCCGAGTGTCGACCTAGCTCAGGTAACGACGACACCCCGACGCACCATGTGAACTGGCCAAGAGTCAAAGGTCGACAAAGTGATGACTGCTGTGGACATTTGAACACACACAGAGAGAGAGAGAGAGATCACTTAGCAGCTGGTCACTCTACTCTGAACTTGGTGAGGGGTTTCTAGGCAACAAAGCAACAGCTCAGAACACATAAGGGACCGAAAGGCAGAAGTATGCAGCACCGCCACCGAACACAGGGAATCAAAGACCGCCTCACGCTGCACGCTGTTTTCAGTGTTTTAATATGCTTACATTGGCAAATGCATGTAAATGATTACAGTATGCCATTATTATTGTAACTGGATATTATGGCCGTTTCATCCACCTGTTTTCTTTGCCTCCTGGTAAGAGGATTTAGGCTTTTGTGTGATGAATTGCTTTTCTTCAGCTAAAACATTTGGCAGAAAGACGTTGCCTTGCAGAGGTGGTCTGCCAGAGGTGAAGTAGTGTTTTAATCATGTTTGGGATATTTTTCTCCTATTTCCAAACTTCAAACAACATAAACTATTAACAGTAAATCCGAGTCTTGACAAAGAGCTCGCTGCACGTGCAAGCCAGTAAAATTATGCACAATCGTACTATTTTGAGGGATTAAAAAAAAAAATACAAATAATGTTTGTTTTTTTTTACGCATATGATCAACTAATGTGGCTAAACCAACAATAGCAAAACACTTTTGAGAAGTGCGAAGAAAATGATCATTATTGCCAGCACACAATTATCTTGGCATGGAGACTAAAAGCAGGGGGAAACAGCTAAACTGGCTCCGTCCCAGTATTCACCTAGGGACACTTTAAAGCTTATTTACACATTTTAAAAGTGCTGGAACAACGACAGGAGCAGCTCTCTAAACATATGCAGAGACTTGCAAAAGTTTCCACGTCCTTCGAACGTCAGAAATGTCTTAGATAGCGGTAATAAATACCTCGGAGGTGCAATATGAAAGAGAAACGCTTTCGAGCCGGTCGATGCACATAAGGTGGCTGAGTTTGTCTACAGCCGTCGGCTGCCAATGTGCCGGAGTGATCACATTATCTGGTTGTATTGCAATCATCCTTTCCAAATGCATAAACTTCACTAAAGATTGAGAGAAAAAACAAAAAAAGGCACAGAGTGACTGAGCAAACGGAAGAAATAAAGCAGGAAGGGGGGGGGGAGGAGGTTTTACATTTCATATTCAAGTCTCATCTTCGTGGGTGCTATAACTTTCACTCACATTTCCTCTAGGCTGCTTTATGACAAACTTGTCACTTGTTCAAAAACAAACTCTTCAGATTGACGTTTTCGGCGTCTGCTGTCAGCGTCGTATATCGCCGCAACAGTTGCGTCAGCGCACCGATGGCAAAGGACACATCGTGCATATCACAGAAGATGACAGGTGCTTTGGCAGGAAGCGCTATTTGATGCCCCGGGAAAGAGAACAGGTTGCACACAGAGGGGTGCATTTTGTCATCCTAATCAACCGGCGCATCTTCCTTTAAAGTTTACATAAAATATTGATGCATGTTCCCTTCTGATACAACAAAGCTGTGTAAAGTCGTTTGAGTCGCCTAATGAATAATGCACAAATGGACAGCGCGACGTTGTTATGGTGTTAGTGCTTTGATGTGGAGGTGCCACGCATAAACGCTTCTGTTTTTTCTTCGGAGTAAGACCAACAACAGCTGAAGTCACACACGATATTCTTTCTTTCGCGGATTTAAATTTCACATTTTGTACACAGCTAACATTTATTTTTTTTTTTTTACATATGTTTTTTCTTTAGATCTTTTTAGATAGCAAAATTAACTAACTGATCGTCAATCATATGGCGGCTGCTTGTGTTTGTATTTGGAATAGGACTTGGGGTATAATTAGAGAATGCTCTGTATTTTTTCATCATTATTTCATTTACGAAATGAAACAGAGAACTATTTCGCTCCATGTTAGTGGCAAATTGGAGAGTTAGAATAAAAAGTAGCATATTGTATAAAAACGTAGATTAAGCAGTTGCAGTTTTGATTAAACAGTGCAAATGCCTTGATTAAACATCAGTGGGTAAACAATGCTGATTTCCTGTAATTAATCGCCATTCACTGCTAGAGCAAGGAGTTAACACACAGGCCTGTGCTGATGTAAAGGCTAACACGGTGAATCCTAATTTATTTTGGACTCCTGTGGTGCCAATTTAAAAAAAAATGCTACTTTCCAAAAAGTAGCTGGAATTGGAGATCTTCATTCACTGGTAATGGATGGGGTAGGAGGAAGGAATAATATTGTGACAGTGACATAACATGAGTTTTTTTTTTTTAAATCGCAAATATGTTTAGACCTGAAAATAAACTTTCTTTACTCAATTCTTTTTCTTTTTTTTTTTTGCTCTTATGTGAAACAAGCTGGGGACCTGAAGAAGCAGTTCAAAATTAGCCTGAAGTTTTATTGATTTTTTTGTTGTTGTTTTTAATAATTTGTTGTTGTTTCTTTAGGTTTTTTAGTTTAGACTTCTTTGGGATGGGTTGGTTTTTAACCTCGCAGTCCTCTTAGGAACACACAAAGCTTAATAAAATATTGAGAATATCTTAAACCATGCTTTTTTTCCACCTTTTTTCTATACAACATACACTCACTGGCAACTTTATTAGGTCCAACTTAGACTTTTTAATTTTTATTTTTTTTGCCACCTTAACCTAATGCCTCACAGCCATGATATTGATTTCGGTATTGACATGACTGCATCAAGCATCGCCAGATATGTCCGCTACATATTCATGGCTTATTGACAATACTGTACGATAAACATCACAGTGATTTCAGCTGTTTTACATTTAGCTCTGAAAGCATGCCGTCTGTATGCAGAAGGGGTTTAGAATCAGACACATTCCCTTGTGCTACCAGTGTTAATATAATGAGGCAGAAATGAATCTTTCCGTTATAATCAGAGGAACAGGAGACACTGATATATAAATAGAACACCAAAATATGCCCAGGCTTTCTGCGAGCGTGTTCATACAACCACAAATCAATTTTATGAGCATTTCCAGCTATACATATAACGGGATAAAATCACGCCTGTATTAGCCTTACAAAATAGCGAGTTGCTAAAGAGAAAAGGTGCAACATAGTTGCCGTCTTAAATCCGAATAACGTGCACACACGGATCGCTAACAGAAACACAATTGAACTGTAAAAGAGCTCTAATTAAATCTTAGACTTGCTGTAAATTTCCAACATCAGTCAAGGATTGGATTAAGCAAACCATTAGAAAAAGAGAGAACGCGATTATTGGCAAACGAAACCTCTCGTGGAGGTTAGTTGCTTTGTCCGATTTACTGTTATTAAAATTATTAAAATGGTGTGAGAGTTGAGTTAGTGTTTCTGAGCTTTTTTGTTTTTCACGCTAATTATAGGAAACTAAAAAAAAAAAAAAAAAAAGAAAATCTGGAATAACTAAAATTTAGATTTTATAATACTTTTATAACATTTGCTTACGATGTTGACAAAAAATTGTAGAATTCCATGTCAGCTGAGAGACATTTCTATATTTAACAAGATTTCAGACTTCTGGGACTCGGATGCGAAAGTACGCATCATCTCCCCATTTCAAAGCTCTCAACTTTTTGCAGAATCTCTGCGAGAGCTGTCCGTGCAGTTAGAGCTGCCACAGCTGGGCTTCTTGACAGTCCACATGGGGAGCAAATGTAAAATAAAATTGACTTTGGCTCAACCATATTATTACACTAAGTGAAATCACTGCATTTCTGCTGTCTCTTCTCGGCCCATTTAGATTGTGAACGTGGGTTAAGTACAAAAATGTTCAACAATAATTACAGTTAACGGTGATGTTTTATAGGATCTTAGGTGGACCAAAACTGTTTAGCACTTTTGTAGTGCTAAACAGTTTTTAAATTTTTTTTTTAAATAATTCAATTCAAATTACTTCCTTTAAGTTGGGAAAAATAAAGGCAAATGACAAATAAAGTAAGTTCAATCTGATCTTACAGAAAGATTGGAAGTCAAGTTCTGGTTAAAATGCTTTCTATTTTATGAAACTGTACCTAGTCACTGTCGGCATTACCTCTTCCTAGAAGAGCGTGTTACAACAGAGGATTGTTGCTTGCAATATGTTGTTGACTGCAATCGTTCATGTCAAGTATGCATGTCGTGATGGTGGAAAGGAAAACTCCTCTTCAACAGGGAGGAACATCCAGCAGACGCTGTCATACACACAAAACAGGATCACAGGATATGTGAAAGAAAAGTCATTCTAATTATGCAAATTTGATTATGACATTCAGCCACTTTTAGGGCAGCCACTAGCTTCCTAAAGAAATGATTAAGAGCTCGCTCCAGAAACAGACCTCGGCAACTTTGATTTAAAACTCGAAGATTAGCTCCTCACAATGTGGATAATTTTGTCACATCTTCTGGCTTGGTTTTGTGGACGTAAGAGTCTAACAGAAATCTGGACAGTGACTGATCAGTCAAGATGGAATTTAAGGTGTTTATTCTCCGCCATGTTTGAAGATCTTTCCTGTGCAGATGGATAAGTAGCTTCAGTGAGAGCTCGAGCCAACACGACAAACAAAACAACCCTGAAAGAAAACAAAGGATAAATGTAACCAACTCCAAATAAAAATAAATTATGCCAACCTACAAACATGACTGACCTAAGAAAAAGCACTCTGACCAAGTTTACCAAGAAGTACAAAGAGGCATTTAAGGCCTGTTCAACGCAGAGGGGTGTACGGCAGTCAAGTGGGCAAGAGGCCCTGCAAGTGCGGCTTCACAGCCACTAAATATTGCACATGTAATTGTTGATTGGCTTGAGACCCAGGAAGCAGCATCCGATCTGAGGGGTGGAAGTGGAGCCTGGAATAAAACACAAGGCAATGCAAAAAAAACAAACAAAACAAAACAAACTAACTAACAAAAAAAAAAAAAAAAAAAAAAACTCACAACCACAATGGGGATGTAACACCACATGAAGGAAGTTCAAACATGTTTGAAAGATGAAGTAGAAAAGTTATTTTGTAAGCAAGAAATCAAACATGCTACAAGAAGACAGGACAAACTATCAATTAATCTTCAGTTTACCGCTAAGTTTATTTATTTTTTCTTATTTTTATTTCAAATATTTGACTTCATAGCCAAATATTTCAGCATCAGGGATGAGCCTGGGCTAGAAACGTTCAATACCTTAGCTTCCTTGTGTTTACATTTGAGATGTAGGAAATGTAAGAGCTTAAAATAAAGATTTTTATTTTTTTACATTACAGTACATTTCCTATCTTACAATAAGATAGGAAATTAATGGAAGTCATGTTTTAGCTTTCATGTGTTGATTTCTTGAAGGGGTTTCACAATTTATAGTGGAATATTTTAGTTAGCAACCCTCCAGACTTTAAGTTAAAGGCAGACAAGACAGTCAGAGATTTTGTGGTGGGAGTTGTGGTTACAAAATAGTTGGACTAAGAAGTCCAACTATTTTGTGACAAAAGGTTGGACAAAAGGATTGGGTTGGGTTAGTGCAGTGCTTCTCAATTCCAGTCCTCAGGCCCCCCTACTCTGCATGTTTTAGATGTACCTCTATTCCAGAACAGCTGATTCAAATGATTGCATGACCATCAAGTGCTACAGAAGCCTGTTAATCACCCACATATTCAATCCAGGTGTGTGGCATAAGGGAAACACCTAAAACATGTAGGTCAGGGGGGCATGAGGACTATAATTGAGAAACACTGGGTTAGTGGAAGAGGTAAAAAAAAAAAATGGGTCAGTAATAAAAAAACATAAAGTTAGTAAAATTACAAAGCATGCATTTGGGCATTGATAAATAAATCTAGACAGTGGTAAGAAGCATTTGGTATGGCAAAACTATTGGTTGAGTACAGTAATTAAACTGAGTACAGGTACACTAGACAATGGGATTCAGTCATGGACTCTAGTAAATTACACATAGCTAAACAGAAATGTATTTAAAATAGTTTTAGGTTGGACAGTGGAACAGACAGAGTTGAGGTAGTGGTAAAAAAAAATAATACTAATAAAGTTTTGGTTAGCATTAGTTTAAAAAGACGGGGTTGGGGCAGTGGAATATAAGGTTAGTAGAGATGAAAGTAACAGTACAGAAATAGTATTTCATAAATCCATAAATTTACAAATATTTATGTTGGAAAATGTGGAACGTTAGATCCTATACACTTTGAGGAAGGCTTTGCATGCATGTGTTTTTTTGTAAGGATGAATTATGCCCACTTAAAAAGTACAGAGAAAAATTCAAACAATTTGAATGCAAAACAGCCTTTCAGTTCAGATTAATTTCTTATTCTAATTACCTTATAATACAGGAGGATGATATTAACTGGAAGCTCTCATGACTAAGAATTGAAGTAGAGTTTGCCAACAGCCTACAGATCTGATTAGGCTTGAAAGAAACCAGAAAGTTCTGCTTTAGTCATCTGGAGGCCCCAACAAATTGTCTTGTGTTTTCAATTCAACTTATAAATTATGGGCGATTAGTTTGTAATACATGACATAAAGCACCACTGACAAATAGGGCACAGTTGGAGGTCGTCTCGCTCAGTCATAAAACATGGCGTATTAAATATGTAAGCATCCAAAAACACACAATACACTCGCACGCACACGCACACACCTTAGGACTTGTAACAAGTTGCAACAGATCCCATACACACATTCTTACAAAGTGGAAACATTGAAATTGGCTTTTTACCAAACATCTTCAAAACACACACCCACTTACACAGAATTTGCTCAGAGCCTCTTGAGTATCTCCAGATGCTACATGACCAGCTTAATGTCAAGCACCATATAGGATGTGATGCTACATTCTTCGTAGGATTTATGTTAACCACGGCTAAAACGTGCTAACCAAGAATTAGGCAATGGGTCATTTACGGTGAGAAATTTCCTCTTTTTCCTATTTGCATCATGACCTATTACAAACTAATGAGTGTTTCGTTTTGAGAGAGAAGTGTTGTGGGTACTCAGTAAAGAACTTGGTGAGCCAAAGCTGCATCTTCTCCACATTTCCTCTCTCTCATTGGTTTTCTGAGGAAACAGCCCAGCTGTGAGAGTCAAATCAAAACTCCCCCCAATCCTGCCGTGCTTTAACGCCACGGCGAAGGATTCTCATCTCGTCCCTCGGGCTGATCTCTTACAATAAGACTTTGCTAGTTTTGATTCTTAGCCCTCACCGACGGTTTGGAGTTCTTTTCCAGTTTTAGAACCCTCTCCTTCTTTCTATCCAATTCCATCCATCTCTTTGCTGCTGCCTCCCTTGTCCAAACCACCTGCAGAACTCTCGAGCATAGACATTTGTAAGTTGCACTCTGAACACAGATGGCGTGCCCTTTCCAACTATGCCTGCACAGCTCCTGAACCAGATCACTGACACGATTTTACATTGACACGTCTGTCTGATTTGATACGTTTTGGACAGTAAGAACTGAATGTACTTGGCATTGAGAGTTGCGAGAAAACCCCACTTTAAGTATTAACTTTTCTTTTATGCAGACATAAAACATGAGAAGAAAAGGTTGTAGTAGCACACCCCTATGAAAATGGCAGGTTTTTCGTGAGGACATATAAATTGTAAGATTAAACTGAAAACAACTTTAGTAAAAGGAGCAAAATAAGGAATGAAAGGGATGAGGAATGTCGAAGCACATTTTTCTTCAGTCAGAGGCTTCTCTAAATTTGATGTACTACAGACTGCCACAGGAGATTATTCCACCTCAGAGCCATAAGGCTACACAGCAGATCTTTGAAGAACCTTGAATTACTGTGAGTTACGACGACATTTAATTTCCATTTTTGAACTGAATTGTGATTCCTTTTAGAATTTATTGATTTTTGCTATTTCTGCATTCGCGTCCCAGATCTTGACTTGGTGACATTTGCCCACTTTATCTTCCAAACTAATCTCTCATTTTTGAGGTCATGTTTTTGTCTGTAGGCCTCTCCAATAGATCATCTGTTGAATTTGGTTCTGAACTGCTCACACGAGTCCAAATCAGTTCCTCTATTGATTTGGATATGTGGGACTCCCCTGATGTGAGGAGGAAAGCAGTGAGCAAATGGAAATAACCAGCACTCCAAAAATACTGGATATAGAGGATTTAACGTTGACCAGAAAAGTGTGTTTCGCCTGTCAGCCGATGACAACATGTCTTCAAAATGTGATTTTCTTTTGTTTTTTATTTTTTATATTTTTTGGGAAGGGGTTGCCCACATTAAAACCCCTGCATGGGATCCAACAGAATAAGTGCAATCTTTTTTTTTTTTTTTTTTTACAATTTTATATTTGTTCTCCTACCATATTTGCCTGCTTTTGAGTGGATGTTGATACTGAAAGAGGGGGCAAAAGTTTGAAAAGACGTAATTCACTACATGCAAAACTTGCATTTATACAGGCCTCTATACAGTTTTCCTGGACCGCTGCAATGCAAAAACTAAACCGATATGAAACAAGTCTTTTCCTCCATGCTACATTTCTATTTGAACAAAACCCAAAGCCTGCAAAGTACTTCTTCTTTTCAAATCAAAATGTCAAGGACTTCAACAAGGCCGAGTGAAATTTTTTTTACTGCAACACATTGTTCCAGATATTTAAATAATAATAATAATAATAATAATAATAATAATAAAATCCAAACTATTTAATATGATGATGTAACAAGCAGATATAACGGAATAAATCTAAGCCAACACACAGAAATGTTACAGGAAGGTTAATAACATTTTGAATAGTTAGAGCAAGGACACTTTATAAGTGCAAGCTGTTGGAAAGATGTTATTCAGAGACACCTTGTTGGGGTTATTATATTTCAATTTGGAGCTAGGAAGTAAGGAAACAAATACCACATTTGTTTTCTTACTGTCCAACAGATGCAAACTGGCTAAACAACAGCCCATGACCCGCAGCTGAATCCAGAGGCTGAGCTAAAATTGGTGTTTTAGATCATGCAAGCCATAACAGACCAATGTTGTGGTTTAGTGTTGTTTGGTTGCCACTGGATGTCAGAGCCAATTTTTCAACTTGGCTTTTAAAAAAGACCACAACGCCATGAACAAACTCATGAGGGGAAAAGAAAAGAAGTGCACAAAGAGAAATCCACACGCCGTTTATTTCATTCCTTCTACTTGGACTTGTGGCGAGTACTTATCACAGTTGGAGCCCTGCCCCGTCACCATCAATAATCTGAATTATACGTAGTTCCGCTCTCTCTTGCCGCCGCCCCGTCCGTTTCATGCACACGTTTTCCTGTACGTCCCCTCATATGCGAGATTTTCTTCCATCTCGTCGCCATTTTCCTCTCATTCTGTACGTTTTCCTTGATCTCTGCCTTTCGTACTCATCGAAGGACGCCCCAATGCTTGTGAAACCGGACCATGACTAAGCGTGCGCTGGTGTGAAGGATGGCCAAATGGGAAGAGACGAAGCACTGAAATCATAATTCACTGGGACATAATGTGTGGAGGATTTCAGTAAGATGTACTCCAGGGAGGTCTGGATGTGTGCTTGGGTCCAGTCGTGAGATTATCGGTGTTTATGCACTCGTCTAAGGATGGGATTCAGTTTTGCTAAGTGTTTATTTGTATGTGCAAACACACCACGTTTTGGAGCGCCGCAAAAAAAAAAAAATAAATATCCCCCTCAGTGTTTTCTTTGGAGAATTGGCCCAGCTTTACTTTAAAAGATTACAGGAAACAAGATGATGATCATCATCATCTTTTCCTCTTCAACACATGCCTGTGGAAGTCACACAGCAGTAAATCCTCATTCTCTGCGAGGTGGAAATTTGCAGTCATCCACCTCCTACTCCGTCTTTGATGGAAAAAGATGCATTCAAATGCAAAAATGATGAAGGAGAGTGATATGTGATTTATTTTCTAACTGTCTCTGGTTGCGTGCGCCTTACTTTCAGGTCTTGGAGCACTTCTTCATGTAAGGCTGGAGAACAATGTCAAGCTTGTGGCTGCTCTGACCAGGGGTTTTATTTATTTTTTTAATCAGCATATTAGTTTCTTGTTCACTCAAGATGTTCTACGCGGTTTTGCCAGTTCATTATGACTTACAGGAGTCGGGTCAGGGTAATAAATGTATTGGAAAAAAAAAAAAAAAAGCAAAACAGTGAACTAACAGCAAATAAAATTTTTCTCAGTAGCTATGAAATGTTTGCATTTCAAATTAATCACAATGCAAGACTATTTCAGAGAAACTTTGCTAAAAGCTGAAATGCTTTGGATCCAAATTTTATGATTTTCTCTGTAATTTCAACAGCAAACTATTATGAAAGTCAAAGTTAGGTTGTATAATCTTCTAAAATTGTTCCTAGAAGTTGCTGCATGGAGCAGAAAAAAAGAACTGAATGAGCCAATTTTTGTTGTACACACCATCTATGAATGTAGTATTTACAAGTTTAAATGGTCAAATCAATGCATTTTTCAATATGTAAAAAAAACAAAAAAACAAAAGGTGTGACAACCTTACTTATCTTGCCGTAGTTTGGCACCAAAAAAAAAGGAATGCGTTGGAAAGGGAGGCCAGAACCACTTTCTTAAATCTTACAGATGCAAAATAGTTTGAAGGAGTATGTTTATATACAGCATACAGTGATTGACATTTCACTGCTAGTGATTATGCCTGTAAACTCTCACTCGCTGTTGCTTAAAGTCAGTATGATTACAGAAGCAAGCAGTGTGTGTTCTATCTTGTTTCTTTCTCCTTTTATTCTCAGTCTGTGGTTGGTTCAATGACTCCCTGTGTCTTTGAAAGTATGTTACAGTGGTATGACATCACAGCTCCCTGCCACAGCTGCAGCCTATTTACTTGTCTCCAGTGGTACAGCTTCTCAGGGCAACTCGCTAGTCATTTCCAGATGACTATCGAGTTCTAGTAGAACATTCTTTGTGTTTTTTGACTGTCTACTTTCTTTACCTTTGTATTCTTTCTGTCTGGTTTGCTACTCCGGATTCCTTACAGCCTTCCTCCTCATAAAACGTTAACCATTTTATGAGCCTGACAGGTTACAATTTGGTAATGTAAATGAAGTTATTAGAATATTTATCTGTCACTAAAGTCAGGATCAAAAAAAATATTTGAAAGTTAATAATTTGCTTAAGTGTTTTAGTCAATACCAAAAACCCATTCAAGCCTTTTTGTTGTTTGTCAAAACTGCAAACTCAAACAGGATTGCTTGTGTTATAGAGTTTAAACCAAGATGGCAGCCATTTTACCACGCAAGTAGAACCAGTTTTTTATTATTATTTTTATGTATTACCTTTTTAACTAGCTTCAACATAAAAGTGGTTTCTGACGTAGGCACTCCAGACAGGTTGTAGCGATGAGAAGTCTGGTTCGTTTGAATGACATGGGCTCTTTTGATGTTGACTTAAGAGAGTCCGCTTTTATGGTTTTAAGTCGACATGCCTCCCCTTGTGTGTGTACACAAGCCGTTTGCACCTCACAGACAAGTATTCATACCATTTTTGGCTCATCTAACCGCTTGCGTTCCACTCAGAAATACACAGACAAAATGAATAAAAGAAAATGGAACAAAGTGATTTTTCAAAAGTATAACTGAGAAATAAATTACCCGTAGTGGGAAAACAACAGTTTTCCTTCTTCTGCTGATGTGCACTTTGTCTATTGTGTGTTTGGTGCCACCCTCTGACTGAGGCTATAAATCTCTCTACGGTGTGTACAGTAAGTCAAACACAAAAATCTGGGTCACAAAAGAATGTTTGCAAAGAGTCCTAAGGGACTCTAGTGGCTGGGTACAGCAGACGGCCACAGGTTCTGTGGTTGAGCTGACACTAGCGTGGTTTGGGAAGTATAAATTACACGGTGGTATCAACCCTCAGCCCTATATTTTAGCCTGATTTAGTCAGCCCAAAGGCACAGTTTGTACAGTTAAAGTTTTAGTCAGCCAAATCATTAGCCAAACACAAAACCACAGATGTCTGAGCAGGTTTGTTATTGACTGTGATTTGACGAATATTGTTTGCTCCGCCTATTCTGCTATCAAGCCTGCAATCGGTAAAATTTTTGAAATGCAGCCAGTAGTTGCTTCTGTGACTGGTATTTGTTCATTTTTTTCACTCCTTCTTTTATCTTTCTCTCAAACAAAGAAAGAAAAATTAAGAGAAAGATTTGTGAAGTCAAAATTTTCTCTCGAATTTAACCTCACATATTTCTTTCACTTCTGAATATCCCTCTCTCTTCCTCCGCATAATGCCGTGACTGCAGTTTCTCTTCGAAATGGATGTGCTGCAGGGTGCGCCCATCAAGATAAAGTCTCGACACTGACTGCCTGGTTTCTCAGCAGGGAAGTCGCTACATAGTTGAATGTCAATGTGTTAGTGACGTGTCATCCACAAATGACGCATCACAGCCTGCCGGTCCACATCAGGACCGACACATTTTGGGCGCATCAGTCGCTTCTTAGGTAAATCTTTAGGTCTTGTTTAGCTTAACAAAAATGATTTTGGACTCTCTTTCATACACGCGGAGAATATCCAAACTCCATCCAAACTTTGTGACAGAGCAAAAAATTATACTGTTGTGGTACTTCTTATAAATTTGCTCATTGACTCCAACCAATATACATGTAAAATCTTTGAAATGTAGCATATTTTCAGTGGATTAGTCCCATTGTTCCACCACTACTTAAATGAAATCAACCTACATAGTCACTTCCTCAATTCCCCAAGTTAGATCTTCTCCTATTCGCTAAGCAATGTATGCACTAGCTTACAGGCAGGCTGTAAAACAACCATATTGGTTTAAGCTGTTTGTGCAGTTGTTTGGCTACAAAAAGACCTAATCTCTTAGAAGACCTTAGACATCTGCATTTGAAACACCGGCATAAGTGAAACCTGCCCATATGTGCAATCTGTCATGTCACTGCCTATTTATAGAACCTCATTTTAGCTCTGTGTGTGGGGCAGGAGCAATAAAGCTAAACCCATTAACTCGCACTGACACACCTGACACAAATAACTCTATTTCAACTTGTCTGAAAAGGTTGACCATGTTACTGTGACCCTGACCAACAGCAGGAGCCTAAATTAGCCTTCAGTGTATGTGAAAAGGCCCATACACACATCCACATCTGTTGTAAACATAAAAAAGGATAACCCCCGAGGTGAGAGAGTGTAAAGTGGAAAACTGCACCCAGGTGATGGTGTCAGGAGAAAGGAAACTGACTACTGCAGGAGAGGTCAGAGGTCACGCTGCATGTGTTCCCTCTGAGAGCTAATGTAAGTGCAGACATGAATACATGTAGAAGTTCAGCTGTGGAGTCTGAGCGTGTCTGTCAAATAAACACAGAGAGTAAATTATGTCCGTTTTGCAAAGCTGCGACACGTGTGCGCCGGCGCCTTTGCGACCTAGCAACAGGGGTGGGAATTAGCACCCGCCGTTTGCTAAATATGAGATTTGAAAAGCTTCCTGAAGCTGACCTATTGGAGGCAGTAGTACGCCTGAGCGGCAACTACACTCCTGCGAATACCATTATCAGTGGAAGAGGAAGTGAACACCAATGGTGCATTTCACTCCTGGCGCACAGCGGGTGGCAAAAACTACCAAATTTTCTCACATCAAATTTAAACAGCATCTCTTATTTGTTTTAGAAGTTTAGAAAACAGGCGACAACATGTGGCTTTCTATTTCTTTACAGGAGTAACATGTCAGTGTTTTGTTGCTAATGTGGCCAGCAGATGCCTCTCATTTTGCCCCATTGCCAATCATTAACCTACCAGACTTTTCACACCTGCTTTTATATCCATAGTAGAGTAGAAAGTAAAATTTTCAGGAACAAATATTCAATTCAACTAAATAAAAAATTTAACGAATGCTTAAAACTTTTGAAGTACTTTAAAATACTCAAAAGTGGCAAAAGTTGTTCTATTTCTTAAACTTTAGCATGTCATCATGTCACAACCACAACCTGTAATGTGTTTTGTAGGAGACTCCATGCAATCAAAGCAATGCAAAATCTAAGGTGATTTAAAAAAAAAATAATAATAAAAAACGAGCTATAAAGTATGTTAAGCATATGATTTTTCCCCGTTTTAATCTGATACTCCTAAATAAAAATCATGTAACATCACAAACAAGTAGAGCCCTGGTCAGAAAAGATCAACTTTGAGGTTTTTAGGCTACAAACCGCATCATGCTTTGGGAATGCTACTATTAAGCTAAGAAAATAGAGTTAATGGAAAGACGGATGAGTGCCCAGCCTATGAACGGGTCTCTTAAATTCATCACATAAAGTGGTTTTCTTTCTCAACTTATAGCTGAGACTCACAACAATGGCATAGACCCGACAGCAACGAGATGGACTTCGCTTTGATGAGAAATAATGTGGCGTGTTCGTATCGCGCGACGTCATGCCATGAAATCTCATTACAACCGTCGCGGCTAGTACTTTCATCAGCCACATCACCTCGTGAAAGATTTCTTAAACAAGCACCCCTGCAGTGCGAAGCGCCACATTGTGATTCGGCAGCCTTGTCAAATGAGGTCACCCAGCATTCAGTAAACAGAAACCGTCAACAAGCCAGCAAACATTTAGCTGCAAAAAATGTTTTTTACTAGACTTGGAATCTTGAAACATTTGGCGAATTTGGGTACGAGAGTTTCCTAACATCAGCCCACAACAAAGGCTACGCGGGAACAGCCAAGGAAGAACAGCTGCTTTTAATGTGGTTTGCCCATAAAAATGCATTATATTACCTAATCCCCTCGGCAGAACAGGAGAGAAGCCCGCTAATCGTGGACACACACCGCTTTTGCTCACCGGTCCTCTGGCAAACCCGAGGCCTCGGATTTGCCTCAGCTTGATTAAGAGCTGCACGAATGAAAGCGGAGCAGGTGACATCAGCTACGGCTCCATGAAGCAGATGTCTTACGGTTCATTTCTGTTGTGACGTGACCCTTTGACACCTGAGTGTTAGCTCACTTATTGTTATCATCACACCCATTCCTAAACATCAAAACCAATTGTTTTGATGTCCACGTTCTGCATAAGTCATCCCTGCAGAGAAAGCAAACATAGTTTTAAAAAAACCAAAAACACCATGTTACAGCCTTAATAGAAAAGGGAATTAATTGCCCTTTTCTACAATTAATTCCACCGTCAGCTTCTTACACTGTTTTACAAGAAACAGCTTGCAATGAACAATAGTCTCTGTATTGTGTATTGTTGCTTTTAACATAGCAGAGTGTACGTGTCATAGATGGGTAGAAACAGACATTTAAGTTGTGAAAGGAAGAAGTAGGAAAAGTGTTTTTTTTTTTTTGCTAAAGTGAAATAGATCAAAGACTAAATATGAAAGTAATTTAACAGACTTGGATCCAAACCTGTTATGCCAAATCAGTTTTTTTTTACTTTTTTTTTATGAGAGCTGTTAAATCATCTACGTAGGAGGTTTCAACTCTACATGCCGAGCACCACTCGAACATGGTGCTTTATCTGCTTTTACATTGAACTGAAAGCTTAAGAAATATTTCGCAAATGCTCATTGTCATGCTTTTTTCTTTTCAGTCTTCCTAAGTCTCAATCAATTGCACAAAACCATAGTTTCTCCCTTTTGTAGTACAGTTGGCTTTTTATGACCAATAATAGAAGTATCGTTCCAGTGCAGGAATTTCCTTTCGCTGGTTGGCTGGGCAGGTCATGAGAGGGAAAAACTCCCTCGTATCAGCAAAGAGGGACACCAGCCGGCTCTATTTGTTTAGTCTCCATGGAAATGAATGTGTATCATTGTGCATGCAATCAAAAGAGTCCACGGCTGATTCTCTCTCTATACGTTCGAGCTTCACCCCGGTCCCCGGCCCTGAATGTTGAGCTTTGTTATATTTGAACCTGACAGTTTCTGATTATGTCATCTTCAAACACCTTTGCGCGCAAGAAAAGTCGACCCGGTAATGAGCGAACGCAACAGGAGTTTGATTTAGCTGCGCTGCGCGTCTCTGACGAAGGCCAACGGAAAGGCTTCTCTCACTCTTTGGCTTGTCAGATTCGGTTCATTTAAGTTCATATTATTTGTGGTTGAAATTAGCAGAGCACAACCTTGTTTTTCTTTAAGAAATAGCTCCCCAGGGCTTGCCGTTGCCTGGCTGCCTTGGTCCTCGGAGGGAAAAGGCGAGATGGGAGGCAGCAGAGGTATGCTAACATCATTACCACGGCTGTTATTGAGTCTTCTCTTTGACAGAAACTTGCCAAACATAGGAAATGCTTAATTCTTTTGGATTTTCCTGCGGTCAACAAATGGATGGGCACCTATGTGGTTGCCTGTTTCTCACACTTGAAATCACCTGTGTGTGAGCAACTGTTTTCATTCAATCCGCCTGCCGTCATAAGACACAGAATCATTTAAACCCCATGAGTGTTTTACTGTGCGTGCGGTCTGTGTCTGTTTTTATGAGCCTTTTTTTTTTTTTGTAAGTACGTATAGTTTTGGAAACTGACAATCTGTCAACCCCCACCTCCCATCCGTCAGACCGTGACAGTTGTCGTTTTCTTAAAACAGCAGGTGGGTTAAGACATTTTTTTTTCATAACAAAGCACGTAAAGAAAACCACACCCACTGACCGGAGAGGTCGGTTGGAAAAAAAAAAGAAAACCAAACAAACAAAAAACAAGGTAATTATACAAATAGGAACTCCTTCATGCACTTATTAATATAAAAGCTAGTTGGCTCATATAGTTTCACACATACATAGCAAATCTAAGACATTTCTTGTGATGAGTGTCAACTGCCGGAGCACTGTATGTGTCAAAAAAACTAACTTAGGACAAAAAGAACGTACAATAAAAAAAAAAATAAAAAAAATGCAAAAAAGTAAAAATAGTAAAACTGTTGAATGATATTCACTTTGGCTGAATTAATGCAGCTCTTCATGGCTGAATACTATCACTACCGTTGTTCTTTTTTTCCACGTCATTTAACTGCATTTATGAACTTTTCTTTTTTGTTACTCTGATTCCCAGATAGAAAAGGAGCAGAGTTTTGTGGGGGCGGGGGGGGAATCTGTGGCTGCTGTTGTTTGCGCTCTCTAGAGTGTCCACCCTGCCCAGGAGGAAGATGTGGATTGCCGAATGGAGTGACGGCTCCCATCAGGCTGTAGCACAAGGGCGGAGGCTCTCAACTAGAATAACAAGACCGCTGCGGATGGCTTTCGTCAGAACCAACCCTTTCATACTCACCTAAATTTGCAATCGTAAAACAGCAAAAGCAAATATGAGTTATTTTCTAATGTAATTTAATACAAGATGAAGGATCAGATGTTTTTACGAGCTTTATCACACCCAGGGGACAGTTCTGGGTGACAAGCAGTACTAACGTGGAAGAAACCCAGTCGCCAGGACCCAGACTAAAGGGGGGGAGGGCAGGAGACTGAATGTCACCTTCATATCCAACCGGTGGATTGATTCAGAGCCTTTGGGGAGCTGTGGGAAATACCTCAGTCTGACAGGAGACACTAAACTAAACAACTAGCATTCCCCCCCGGGAGATCGCCTTAACTGCAGAAAAGCTATGAAATATGGACCCTTGGCATCTGTTTTACACCCAGCTTTGTTGCATGCAGCACAACGGGTGGTGTTTGCATTTCAATTGTACCTTACACAACTCGATAAGATTCTTTATATGTCCCAAAGTATCCGGCTCAAGTCTAAAAATACCGGCCGACACAGTTTCTCTGTAAAGCATAATTCATCTCATAAAGCCTCGTGTCAACTGTAATTACGCCTTAATGAGTATCTTGGAGACGGCTTTTTCCGTCACAAAAATACTCACGGTATGTTGTACAACGTCTGAAAACAGCGATATCTCTCTGGCGTCTGCGGTGCGCAGACATAAATGTTCTGATATACTGCCCCCATCAGGTACAACATTAAAGCTGCTAAAGGCACTGTCAAGTGTTGTGAATCACCCAGATCATTTTGGTATGGTCCAGTACATGTCCTGCTAGAAAACCTTTGATCCTGGTTTACATGTAGATGTTGAATCAATACTTTCAAGCCACGGCAGAAGCAGCCAGTTGGAGTGAAACAGAAACAAGAAATTATATATGTTGTTGCACAGAAAGTGTACAATGTGAGACATAAGCTGTGCTTTAGTATTGAAAAAAAAAAGTTCAGGTTTGTAGTTAGAGGTTTCTCTAAAATAATAATAATAATAATAATAATAATACTGTCATACTGAAGAGGAGCCAAATTTACTCAGTTTTTTTTTTATATGTGTATAAAAATAGACATTTTATAAATATATATTACATATTTCCAGCAATGATGTCCAAGAAGGTACAGGAATCAGATGAGTTTGCAGATTGTGGCAGATGAGGAATGTTTAAGAGATTTTGACATCAATTCTGAAACCTGAAACATTAACAATAATTCTCTTTTCACAAATGTTAAGGGATATGGATCTGTTAACATTTATGTCTGACACATTTCATCTAATTAGTTTCCTTGCATATTTGCCTGTCGAACAGTGAAATTAGTAAATCTCATATTCTGCTTTCGTCACCCTAAGCAGATACATGACTTGGCAGTACGGTGGCACTGCACATTGTGAGGACTGTGCTAATTTACTCTGACTTTTTCCCCATGGTACTGACTGGGGCTGTTAAGACTGGGTTTAGCGCAGGTCTGTCGTCCTGGCGATCATTTCAGTTGAAGAAGCATGGGACACAAGGGAAGTACAAGAAACACTGGTTCAAATATTCTTTTACTAGACTGCATTAAGTAGACTTTATGATTCTTCTAGCAACTTCACTGAAAAATAGTCACTGAAGGTTGGTGCTAATGAAAACTGATAATCCAAAATCAGATTTATCTTTAACGGCTTCTGTGCTCCATGTTCTTGCATGCAGCTCAAACATGTGACAAGTAAATGCATTTGAAGGAGGCTTTTACGAAAATACAGAAATAAAGACGAAAAACGAGGGTAGTTGCCTTATTCCTTATGTGATATCACTAAAGGCACGGGATCGTGACAGCCTGTGTTTTGTAGAATAGATTTATTGTTATTCAGTAAGAACTAACAGCTAAATCCTAAAACAAAGCACAAAACCGAGCATGGCTCGTTCTGTGGCTGACAAAGCACGCCTGAAGTGAGCGTTGTTGTTTTCGAGGAAAAGTCTGACCATCGGCTTTAACATCCATGTCTGATCAGAAAGTGCTGCAGTTTATGAGCCCACACTTAACTCTGTGAAAGAGTCCCGAAAAGAACTCCAGCTCTTTCTCAGCAAACACCAACAGCCACGATCCACTGTAACCCGGATTCCTGTTGCACAATTGAAAGCAGGCTGTTAAAATCAAACATTTATTTGGAAACAGCCACAGCTTACATGTGGACCAACACGGGTCATTTGATTGTTTAGGTCACCTCCATAAATAACCGTGTAGACAGTGACTTGCTTTAATAGACTCTTGGCTTGTTTTTCTTCGTGTCATATGTTGCCAGAAAAGATCTAATCCCATCGTCTTCGCTGGTCTTGATTTAAATACAAACTTAAGCGCCATAAAATGTGAACGTGTTATTTTCCAGACAGAGGCCACAAGGGGAACAGCTCTCACCACTCAGCCTTTGGACAACGCAGTGCTGATGTGTTTTGCACAAGATCATTACCAGGTTGTGCCTTATTAATCAGTGCACTAGCCATGTTCACTCACATATTAGAATGTTTCACACATAAAAAACAGCCGCATGCTTGTGTTCACGCATAAATCACCACGGTGGAAAAACAGTTTTGAACTCCAAATATCTTTTGTTTTTTTTTTTTCCTTCTTCATCTTTTTGTTTCTCTGTTTTCTGCGGATCCGATCACAAAATGACATCCGATTATCGTCCGTGGCAAGAAGAGAAGCTGCAGGGGATCCTACAAACAGTAGTTTGGACGTCATTTTAATTTAGTCAGCGCGCAAGTCAATTTGATGCCCCGCCAGTGCGCAGGAGGAGAGTCTCCGAAGCAAAACTCCTCCAGTGGTTTGAAGGTGAAGCGAAACATAATTTGTTTTCGCTATTTTTCCGGAGGAGGTCACCGTCGTGTGAAATCAACACTCAACATCTATGCAGAAAAGAGAAAGAAAGGAAAAGAAAAAAAAGAAAAAGTTGATGTCTTCACGAAAAGCAATCTGAAAGGTGGGCACGGTGGATCCGGCTCTCGTGGGGCCGGGATGGACGTACGTCGATGTGAGCAGCTATAGATCTTAACCATTGGCATGCAGAGTGATATGCCCACACACTGGGTTTTCAGGCTGTCCACACAACAGTGATGATGCTCATCATATTTGGGAGATGTGGGTTAGGAGTGCATGAAAAAACATATGCAACACTTAGGCTTTTCACACTGCTCCGGGAAAACGCAAACGGAAGAACGAAGAGGCCGATGTTGAAAGCAAACAATCAGCATTCGTGTCGGATGTGTGCTGGAGCCACTTCCTTTTTTTTCCTGTTAGTAACTCATACTTGCTCATTGTTACACAAGTTTTTGAATGAAACTGTGTTCGTTGAAATCGACTGAAAAGGAGGTTGGTGCTCTGCCATGCGTCTGCCTATTTACAGTGAGATCAGGGCAACGGCCTGCTCCGAATTGCATGTTTAAACATTTATAGCACAGCTGGAGATGAGCTTGAGTGGGTGTTTACTATGCCTCAGAAAATAGCCTCAATGTGAATATCTGTGTAAACTGCAGAAATGGACAGAGACAGAGTGGGTGGAATGAACTCAGAGCAAAATTTGGTTCCAGGTTTAGGGGAAATGTTGATAGTGAGCCGACACAAGTCAATATGTTTATTTCTTGCATCTATATTTCATAAACACCAGTTGAAGTCAGTAAATCGCAATGTTTGACCAAACTTAGAATCTGTTTATTTTGATTCTGTTACACAAGGCAAAGCGATTTTATTTATACAGCTCTGTTTTAACCTTTTTTTTCTGCACCAAGGCAATTCACAGGGCTTTACATTAGAGGTACCGAACCCTGTCCTGCTATCCTATATATTATAGATGTTTCCCTTTTGCTGCTCACTCAGATTAAATGAATTCTGCAGTACTTGGAGACTTGCTGTGGAGGCAATGCAGTCATTTGAACTAGGTATGCTGCAGCGGGAACACATCTAATCCATGCAGGGCACTGGGTCCTGATTATCGTTTTGCACGATTAAAAGGAAAATAAAGCAAGCAAAACAAAACTGCATGACAAAATTGCAAAGTGAGAGAAAACAATGACAGGTTGGAAAAACTATTTGTTTTGATATTCCATCTGGTACCAATTAAAGGTAAACTAATGGGTTTTAGGCTCATTTTAAAGGAATTCCATTTTTCGGAATTGCAGTAGTTTTCCGGAAGTTTTTATGTCCCTGATTGGGGGAATTCTATGGAGCATAGACATTGATTACTGCTTATCCATATTTGGATCTCGTTTTGGCAATGCAGAATAGGCTTCAACCAAAATACTTGAGTGGTCTGGAGGGTTGATACAAGAATAACTGGTGAAAACTGGATGAAGGCTGAGTGGCTAGAAACACCATTCTAAGCTAAAATATGTGGAAGTACTTAGCTGTGAAAGAGTGTGAATTCTTTTCCAGAATTTAACCGAATTATTGCCATTTTCGTGTCATTTCAATATGTATAAAAAAAAATCATATTTCACAAATTATTGAGTATACCAGTGCCAAAAGTCATATCCACCATGTTCCTAAATGAACAGAACATTGTAAAAGTTGTAAATAGTTGAAAGAGCAGAAAAATGTTAGAAAGTAGCAGATCAAAAAGTTTATGGAAAACTAATAAAGCATAAAGAGAAACAGGATCTGAATCGTGTGAATGCCCACAGCATTCAGGACAAGTAGAATCAGGACCCAACTGGCCTTCCTTGCTTGGTTTCACATCTTGGCTGCAAAGTGGGATTTTTCTGTTTGTTTTTCCACTTCTTAGGACCACAGCATTCTCTGCTTTTATTAACATTCCTAGTGATGATGTGTGAAAAGCCCAGTATGAAATTTTGTTATTAAAAATGCATCTGCCAGTTATGATTAATAAAAAGTGCACTTTATCATAGCTTGTTGGCTGTATATGTATGAAAATGTGGGTCTTTCAGTTTTATTGTTTGTTTAATCTGATCTTGAGGCTACATAACCCCACAATACAGACTCAAATTTTCATAATTCTCAAATGAAAGATTCAGCTGCAGGCTAAAAATGTTGTTGTTGTTTTTAAACATAGCTATATAGCAACACATGTAGAACTTTTTTTTAGAACCCTGTGGAACACCAGGACCTACAACAAAATCTAAAACAGCACCCAAAACAGACCTGTCTCTTCATTGAGAAAATGAGAAAATTTATTGGGAGAAAATGAGACCTTAAAATGACAACAAAAAAAAAAAGTGGAACTTCTAGACATTAGGAAGTTAATAAACTTTCCCTAACTGGCAATATTTTTGCTGTCCTTCAAAAACTGCTCCTAAAAAATAGAGGAACACAATTTTATTCTGCCACGGCTCTGCTTCAACTTGACCGCCAAAGAGAAACGTCACGTTAATCTTGGTGTCATCAATTAACCCAGAACAGTGTGCTCCCCATGATTTACGCCCAAAAAAATAACTCCACCACCTCCTTGCTGACATCACAGCCATGTTGGGACGTGGTGGCCATCCACGACCAATCCACTACTGCGTCCATCTGGACCATCCAGGGTTGCACAGCAGTTATCAGTGAACAAGTCTGTTTGGAAAATTAATCTTCAGGTACGGCTGGGCCCACTGCCACCGTTTCTACCCAAAGGGAGAAGATTGAACCGTGTGAGGAAATCTGCCAAGACTTTTTTGGCTTTGGATAATATTCTGGATTTATATAGGTCCACAATGCCATTCAGTTGAAACCCAATAATTTTTCCACATTCCTTGATAAGACCCTGTAAGCGATTTTTTTTTTTTTTTTGTTTGTTTGTATTTTTTTAATTCAATAAGCCAAACCAGCAAAAAAATGAGAAAGTAATTCAATAAAATACTGCATTCCATGTCGATCATTATTTTTATACCCTTCCAAGCTGGGCAGGAGTTACCTGACTCTGTACTTTAATTTCATAATAACGCCGGGCAATTCACGTCTTTCCGGGATGTATGATACAAAGTCACATGTCCCACGATTAAATCATTTTTTCCTCTCAATAATGGCCTTGTTCACTGCTTCCGAGAATCGTGGTTTGTTGTTTGGGAATTTACGATAAAATCTGTTGGTTAGCAAATCCTCGCAGAAGATGACGCAGGCGGACATGTTTTTAGTTAATTCATTTTGATTTTTACAAGCAGTTTTGAAAACCTCCCAATCAGTGCAGCCAAAACAATCCTGAAAATGCTGTGCTTTATCATGTTTTAAGTTAAAAAGAGGCAAAAACAGCTAGTTTCATGAATGTGCATATCCTGGATGTTTTCTTGAGGCACTTTCTAATTTGATTTCACCACACGTTAAATTGAATCTAAGTAACCCTAAATAAAGTTTAGTCTTGTTAGTTCAGTACAGTTCTCCTGATATTTGCTCATTTGCATTCTTTAGACCAGAGTTTGCACATAGGGTAAGATGATCAGGAAAAGATCCACATCATTATATACATCATGGCATTGTGAAGTAAGTCGCCCGTAATTGGAAAATTACCGAACAGGGACTTAAGAAAAACTGAGGGAGACTGAATCTGGAGACGGAGGCTTCCAAGAGGCTCACAGCAACACTAAGGGAGCTGCAATACTTTCCAGAAGCTACTACATCTGTTCAGCATGTGATAATGTGGTGTATGCTCTACATGCCTGGACTATGAAAAACCGTTGTGAGACGGAAAACATCCAAGCCAGGTGGAAATCTATCAAAACCTTGTGGCTTGAATGTTTGGGCCAAAGCTTCAAGGGATTAGTGATCCAGGGGGATTTAACATGGGACGTATGGGTGCATTGAACATGGGGACATATGGGTGCATTGAACATGGGGACATATGGGTGCATTGAACATGGGGACATATGGGGGAACTTAATATGGGACATATGGGTGGATTTAACATGGGAATATATGGGGGAACTTAATATGGGACATATGGGTGGATTTAACATGGGGGACATATAGGTAGATTTAACATGGGGACATAACAGAGCACTTAATATGGGACATATTTCAATCACTTTTGAAACCAGGTTCCAGAGTGCATAAATTTGAGAACGCTGGTTTCATGTTTCCCTGTTGGCTATTCAAGCTGCGTCTTGCTACCAACTGGAACGGCATACCTACTACAGCATTTTTTTTTTTTTTTTGTTCTGCTGCATCTTGCCGTGGCAATGCATATTTTTCTTTAATCTTTTACAAAAAATTGCCATGCTCATCTCTGCGAGTACAGGGACTTAGTTTGAGAATTGTAGTCTAAGTTATGGTGGATCTGACGTCAGCCTTGAACTGAGCTGTGAGTGCCTTTGGAATGAGCTGAAGGTTATGACATAAAAACATCAATGAAACCACGTTCCTCACAAAAAAGTCAAGGTTAGACCTTACAGTTTCCAACTCAGATACTCTTCTCTCAACACAGTTCAGCAGCTATGCCGGAGAGATTGTCAGGAACAAAATTGTGAGCAGTCTCCAGATGCACAAAAGATGAGGACTAATCAGTAATCCCAACAAGCATTTTGAAAACTATGGGAGAACACAGATTGTGTTGACTGCCCAACTCTTACACAACCAAGGCCATTGCCAGGCCACCACTCTCAAAGTTGGACTCAGACTTCTCACTTGCACACTTGCGTGTCCCTTCCTAGGAAGGCTGAGTACCAAGAGTGATCCCCTGATCATTAGAACCCAGTAAGGCAATCTACCTCGTTACTGGTAGGGATCATATTAGGAACAACCTAATGGTGAGTTTTTTCAAAGACTTGATAGTTTTCTTCACCTCCATCTGCAGTTCCCCACCCAAAACAAAAATAGTTTGGGTTGAACGCTGCTTTCCTTTTTGACAAACTGAATAGTCTTCATATGCCATTTCTTTTTATTCTGCAACTATAGTAACCATGGTTCTTTTGATCTCTTGTCTGTCAGCTGCTTGTGGATCCAAAAAATAATGGCTCAATTTTTCAACTTGATTGCTCACAGCAAAGTTTGTGTCACAGCAACAACATTGTCACTGGCTGTTGCAACAAGAACCAGTAACCTACTGGCTGCAACCCATTCAAGCCTTAACTGCAGATGAGACCCTGAATGTGGTCAATTGAGATTTCATGTCCCCAACCTTCCTTGTGTGTGGTAAAGCCTTTCCCGGAGATGTGAGTTAAAGACCCCCACACATCAGATGTTCCCATGGCTACTCATTCTGGCGTATCAGGTGTCTTTGGTGGATGTGGTAAATGCCCTGAACGACAAATGTTGGGAAGAATGTCTGCCTTCAGAAATTAATAAATCCGAACTCAGTTTTGTTTTGAAGTTGAAGATATGATGTAACTCAGGTCGGGAAGCCAGTTACATTATTTAAAACAAACACTGGTTTTACAAAAACAAGGCAACATTTTAATTTATGCTTTAGACCTGACCTCACAAATTAAAACAATTATTTATCAATGCATGGAAAAAGAGGAACGGATACTGTCAGAATGACCTACACCTTATGCTGAGTGTCATTACATTGTGCATTTGTTTCAGCAAATATGAGCATGCTGTTCTCACTGCACAGCCAAGCAGCTAATAAGATATTTCAAAGCCAGTGTGGACACAATTGTCAGAATGAGTTGAAACATCTCTCAAATTGAACACAGACTGACCTAAAATACAACCAAAAGTTTTTCTTCCCTTTAAAGGATGAGCTAAAAAAAAAAAAACTAAGCAACAGGAGC
The DNA here is from genome assembly GCA_010277075.1 of Poeciliopsis retropinna. Lineage (NCBI taxonomy): Eukaryota > Metazoa > Chordata > Actinopteri > Cyprinodontiformes > Poeciliidae > Poeciliopsis > Poeciliopsis retropinna. The sequence goes on from VMRM01000016.1 coordinate 11,055,114, forward strand.
ATCATTACTGGAGATTATCTTCCAAATACATTCTAAATGATAACACATTTCTGAGATTGGTTGAGAGAAAACTTCCACCAGTTTGGCTAACAGCAGACAGCAAAACACTCCTCACATTTGGAGACTATAAAAATATTGTTTGTCTGTTCTCCTTTAACCACCCAGGATGTTTACTAAAACACCTCAGATTCCAAAAAATGGGCACACAAGTGCATTCATCACAAACCTTGTTACAGATGTTAATGAAATGTGCCTAAGAATGTCCTTGCCACTGAATTAAACCAGAGTTTTAGAGAGGACACAAAGGCAGAAAGACAGAATAAAATGTGTGGTGGAGACCGAGAGGGAGAAAAAAGTTTTCACAGAAACTTCCCACTTTTTATTTTCCTCTTGTGGTGAGCCGAGTGTATTTTTGCAGCTTCCTCTTCTAACCCCCCAAACAGGAGTACCGTAAAAGGGAGGGAGAAAGTAAAAGAGGGAAGGGTGGCTGGGTGATTATGAGCAAAGGCGTTGTGTGTGGATGCGTGTGTGTGTGTGTGGTTATATGCATGTAGAGACGCACGCCTCTCTCTCCTTTATTCCCTCTCTGCTCTTTAAGGGCTTTACCACTACAACCAACATCCCAAAGCAGGCCACTCACAAGATTACCTCTGCTCTTTTGTCTCCTCCAGGACCAGTGCCTGGACTCCAGCAGCTTCAAAGGACTTCTCTGGAGGCAAGAAACTTTTTAGAAGAGTGATAAATGTTTGGCGTTTGCTCTTGGCTTTCCGGCCAGAGCTACATGTGCTGGGCTGAGCGTTGGAGCTGCTATACGGCGTAATCCTCTGTTTCCTGTGTGTATGTTTTCTGTCTGCTTTCACACAAAACAGCAGGAGGATAAACTTACCCCAAGAAGACTCTGGATGCAAACACAAACAGTAGGACTGGCCAGATAAGGAGAAGTGAAAGTTTTAAACCAGACTGGAGAAACGGGAGTTGAAACCAGAAGAAAATAAAGCAGAAGACTTCATTCTACAGAAGCACAGAAGGAAATTTCACTAAAGGAACACACAGAAGGGAAACCTAACTCACCCACCCTAAATAGGTGGTGAAGGCTCCTTCTTCTCCCACCCCCCTCCCTGCTTCCCTTTTCCCTCCTCTCGCTGCAACATGGGCCACCTCCTCTCTCTTACTCTCATCTACCTGGCCTACCTGCTGACCACAGGGATCGCCTCCCAGCGTCAGCAGCACCGCGTGCAGCACGGGCCTTGCACCTACACCTTCATTCTCCCAGAAGTTGAGCATTGCAAGCCCCTAAAGGATTTCCAGGTGACAAACACACTGCAGAGAGATTCGCCACCTGAGACCGAGACAGACAAAAGTTCCAAGGACAGTTTAGCAGAAGAGGAAAGGCCTTCGTGGCAGCAGCAAAAGTTGGAGACTTTGGAGAGCACCATGGAGAATAACACTCAATGGCTGCAAAAGGTAAGATCTCAGAAAGGCTTTCATAGACGGGAACCGTCTTGGAGGAGATATGATGAACCTATTGTTTTCAGATACATCGTAGATACTGGCATTGTTTTTTAGGTAGATATTTTAAGGTGTGTTTTCTTGTGATGCTTTTCAGACCTGTCATAATAAGAGGCAGCAGTACTTCAGGTAAAACTACCCATGACTAAAGTACGGTAGTCTGTCATGTGTCTGTGCCCTTCAGTTCAACTCTTTAATGTATGTCAATTGACATAATGCTTTAAGTTCTCTTGAAGCGGACAATTTCCTTCTCCTTTTCCTCCTTCTTTTCTATTTTTTTTTCATTCTATATGCCTCACTGAATCCTGCAGCTTTTCATACCAAAGATTGTAAATCAAGGCAGAAGACCTCCCCAGAGTACACTATCTTATTACAATTGTTGACAGACCTGTATTATTGATAAGGATTGGATTTCCTGGATGCTTCCTGTCTTCACAGTTGGCTCCATCACAATGCTTGGCGTTTCAGTGGTTCTCAGTATTTAAAACCCCATAAGTCATAACTTCCTTTGCATGCAGCAGCAGTCTGAGAGTATGGAGAGTATGGAGTTCTGCCAATAATGTCTCGCACAGTTAAACCCTTTAAATGAGGCAACAAGTAAACAGACCATTTTTTTTCTTGTCTGCTTATAAGCCAAAGTCAGCCTAAATCTTTCCAAACACAATTTACATAACACTGGGACATGTCGGCTGTTTATCTGGAAGAGACACATTTGAGTAGGTCTCCTTACAAGACATTTGGCCTTTGCGGTTCTGTTTAGCTCTGATTACGGCCGAATAAACTGAAATGATACAATTAGAAGAGGCTTCACAATGGAGTCTGTACAGCTGAAGTCACAGAAAAAGTATTTCTCTCTCATATTGACAGAGAGGCCACTGCTTTCCACTCATGTCTCTATTTTGGTCTGGACCCTTTGCAGAACATACCTGTTTATGGGGCGCACCAACTTCCTGAATAATTGTAAATGTTTGTGTGCTGATTTGTGGAGTTACACTGACAGTGGGCAATCATAATGACTTTATTAAAGCATTTCAAATCGAGAAAGTGAAACTATTGATGTGGGAAGTTGGCAGACTCGGGGGAGCTGATTAATAATTAATTTTAAAAATATTTGTATTTTTAAAATATATTTGAAAAGTCCTGTATCACTTTTCACCTATACTTCACAGGTTCGCTCTGCGCAATACGGGTTAATCAAATAAAACCTCACAAGTTTGTCACTGTAAGTTGTATTCTACTGTAAGACGTAGAACACATCAGTTCTAGTTCTAATAAACTAGTTATGTACAACCTTCCCCGGCCAGTAGCTCATTTTCTCTTCGCATACATAAAAGTGAACGCAATGTGAAAAGGTTTTATTTGTAAACGTAAACAAAAAGCCGTACAAAATCTTCCTTCCACTTAACATCATAGTCTATTCTGTGTTGGTCTAACTTTTAAAACACCAACAAAATACATTGAAGTTTCTCTTTGTCATATGGCAAAATGTAAAAAAAAAGAAAGCTTAAGGGATGTGAACACAGTGCTTCGCAAGTTATTGTACTGTTCTGCTTACACCATCTCTGCTGCCAAGTTTAAAGGCTTAGCTTTCAGAAAATATACCCTGGAGCCATAAACATGCAGTAAGAAAATCATTATGCCACAGAAAAACAGGAAATCATATATCACAATCATTATAGAACCATAGCATGGCAGTATGTCATTTTGCTATTTTCCAGTTTAATTCTATTTCTCATATTGTGGCTTAAAAAAAATAACATAAATATAAAATAATTTGAGCAGCTATGACGGAAATATGGCTTAATCCCCCCCTCACATACAGAGAAAAGAAAAAGCACTGCTGACATATGAAGCTCTGCAGCCAACTTCCACATAACATCTGGACTGAACGCGAGGATTCAAGCCCATCAACAAGTTTCCCCCACCAGGCCAAAGCGATGCATAAATGATCACACTTAAGGTGGGATTTCCACATAAACATTGCATGACCCCTAAGAGACTCTTTTAGTTATGCACGAGAGTATTCTGACTTTTGACCCCAGACGGCAAAGCCTTTTCAGCACCTCGTGAGGCTCATTAAGCTTATCTGCAAGAGAGCCTGGAGAGAACTGGATAAAATGGATGTGGAAGGACTTCATCTATGCGTGTGTGGGGGTGTGTGTGTGGATGTCTCCATGAAACTTTGCACGGTCTCACTCAAAGCTCCCCCGGGGGCCACTACGACCCCTCTCTGTGAGCGTTCTGCCCGAGCCCCTTGAAAGGAAACATACCCCCACACATGCAAAATTAGGAGCGCCCACACTAATCCACCATGTTCTGGAGAGAAACCTCAATGGACTGTATTAATGCTCCAGATTCTTTCTCTTGCATTTCCAAGAAGAGACCCATGTCCATTTTCTTTAGGGCTAAACCCCAACACACCACCCCCTCATCGTGTCCCCTTGGCCTTCTGCTGCCCTCGAGGGTCAGAGAATGGAATGCGAGTCAGTGTTTGTTGGTGTTTTTTAAGAGGCTGTGTGGATTATGCTATTTTAGAAATTCTCCAATGAGATCAAAGTGTCTTGAAGAGAATTTGCAACTTGGGTATTTGCCTTGTCAACATTGAAGTTTGCCATCAACTGACACCATAAAAGTTTAAAGAAATACAATCACCAGGTGGCCAAAATTAGAACTAATTACAACAATTTGATGAGAAAGCAAAAACAATCTTACTATCTTCAGAATTAGTTCACGTTTTGTTGAATACATGCAGTGTGGTCAGCTAACGTATTGACATCTGATCAAATGCAAGGATTGAAAATATTTGTTATTTTCATTATTTGAAGGAAGTTTTTATATCAATGTTGGTTTCACATTTAAAACTTTATCCCCCCTTCAATTCCCATACGATACATATTTTCCCTCATTTCATGGTGATTCGGAACAGCTTAAAGTTGGTTTGCAAGCTATTCATGCAGGATCTAAAGACGAAGACATTTGCCCTGGGGTCCTAAATGTCTAAATTCTTTTAATCAAAAGAAATTAAAAGAAAGAATCTGTGCATTCGCGCCGAAAGCTCAGTAAAACATTTATTAGAAATGAGTAATTTGACCGACTGAGTCGTAGCATTTTTCATTTGTGTTCAGACGCAGTTCAAAAAAACAAAAACAAACCGCAAAGAAGTTTAACAACTTGCTGTGGCCTTAAAATGATTTCCTCTTGCAAGAGGAAAGCATTACAAGGGATTTAAAAGTGGTAGAATCTTGTTGTTGTTGTTGCTAGCTGTTTGCAATGATCCTGTCCTTATTGTGTTTAAATGAGTGAATTACTACCATTATTTAGTATTTTGGTTAAGAAATTAAATTCTGATTTTTATACTAGTTTCCTATTTTGAGCCACAAAGCCATGGAAAGAATTGTAAAGTCTTCTTTAACTTTTTTTTTAAAGTGGACTTTTATGTAAAGAACTTTTTCTAAAGTGCAGGAAAATCTAGGAGCTTCTTAAAGAGATTGAAGCCCAATTTCAAGATGACACATTACAAATACATTTTTCTTTTAGATTTTATTTGATATGTTTTGTAATTTTATAGCAACTGAGGGCAACAGTAGCGTCTCAGGATGTTTGCATCCGTGACTGTGTCTTGTTCTGGAAGTCTGAGGTGATCAGTCTGAGCTAGGATGGTTGGGGCAGAGTGCACTGCGGTGCTCCTGCACAAAATGTGATCCGTTTGTCATTGTTGAGGCCTTCACTTGTGTCTTCTGAGTTTCTGACAAAACAGTCTCTAAGGACTGATGGGTGGATTTTCTTTGGTACCGAAACAAAGCAAGGCGTCTTCTGCTGGGCCAGGCTAAAGCCGAAGAGGTGCTGCGGTTTCCCATAGTTTCAGTCTCTCCAGCTGCCTTTTCATTTGACTTCTGCAAACAGACAGGCAGGAGGGGGAGGTAAAGGAAGCACCACCATCTCCTGATTTGGTTGAACACAGACATATAAAGGCAGAAAGGTCCATGGCAGAGGTGGAAGACGAAAAAAAAAACAAATGTCTACTTGGCTGGGACAGGAAGGAGGATGGTGAGCTTGTTCCTGGACTGAACCTACTGAATAATTTGTTCTGTTCGTTGCCTCTGTCCAGACTTCCATATGTCTGATTCTTTTGTTGAATCATATCACCTTTTTGTTCCTCTCCATACATTCCTGATATTGTTCTGATATTTAAAATTTTGGTAGGAATGTTTTTTGTGACTTTAAAAAAACAAAAAAACACTGTTCCCCCATATGCAGTCCTGATGGTGATTAATGATTTAAAAAAACAGATGAGTGGACAGAAAAGCAAGGTAATAACAAAGTTATAATAAGAACATTGCCACAACATTTAGCACATGCAAGCTACCATAATTCACCAAATGATTGTAGGGGGCTTTAGAGTGATATATAAAAACTTTAGGAGAATGAGCATGCACTTTTTGTTTAATTTGTGATGAAGTTGCCAAACTTAGGTAGAAATACTGAAAAACCATTGCATTAAATCAGCATTTTTCAGTGGTGGCGTGTCTCTCCATCAGTGACATGCGGTCAGGGGAGGTAAGTGGGGCAGAGCCTCACCTGTCATAATGGAAAAATATGATTGAAAAAAATATATATTGCTGTTTTCACCCTGTGGTTTGTACTGTATTTATTTTTTATTTAGCTTAACCAATTTTGATTATTTTTTCTTCAACATCGCAGAATTTTCGCATTTTCCCATTCAAATGCTCTAAAGTGAAGCCGAACTGAGCCTCACCTGGGTTGGATCAACCTAACTGCACTGGCTGCCATTATATGGGAACATGTTCCTCCTGTCTGTATGTCACCAATAACATGGTTAAAAAATTATTATATGAACTGATTTTTCATAATTTAGCTTATGTATATAATGTGCAGTGCTTTTTGTCATCAATTGTGTTCGTGTGCTGAGGAGCGATTATAAACGGCAGAGAACAGATTCGAGGTGAGGCAGGCAGTTCTCTTGCCTCATGGCAGGGGGCGCACATGATCCCAGACACTGTGACTCCACAACTGCAGAGTAAGGGACAGTAACAGCGAGCTAGCCATGGAGCTAGCCATACAGTAAAGTGCAGCGATATATATATATAGTTTTCTCCTCGTACCAGACTGAATGTTCTGCTTTTTGTGTGGGGAATATTTGAGTGTTTTGATAGATTTTTTTTTTTTTTTTTAGGGGCGTTGTTGTCAGTTGCTATGCCAACGAGTCTGCTCGCGTGGCATAGCGAGCAGACTCTACTGACGGCGAGAAAGACGTGGTTTTGAGTTGTACTTAAACGGTTTTTCCCTTTGTTGTGGAGCATATCACGAAATTAATAATCCTACCTAAATTTTAAAGTTTTAATTTTAAAACTTAAAAACTTTAATTTCTTATAGAATAATAATTATTTAAGAATCATTTATTCTTAAATAACTATTTAAGAATAAATAATTAATTTAATTAAATAATTAATTAACTTAAATAAATTAATTAACTTAATGCAGCACATTGAGTTAATATTGGAAAAATATTTTTGCCCTCCAGCGTTGTCCGCATGCGCAAAATTTCCTTACGTAAACATGCAGGTGGTCTACATTTGTATATCTACTTATGGTAAGTCAGCGCCTCACCAGCATCGCACTTCACTGCTCTCCAACAATCACTGTCAAACAATACCCGGTTGATATGTTTCCGTCTTTTGTAAATATAGCAGATAGAGAGCGCAGCTGTTGGCTCGGTAATTAAGGTATCTGATGATCCAGCTCCTAAGATGTTTCCCAGCGCTGATCCCTCTTCTGACCCTGTTAGACACGGTAAAAAAAAAAAAAAAAAAAAAAAGAATTACATTACATCCCAGAAGAGCTTTATCTGGCCACGTAGTGCGGCCTGTGACACAGCTCCAATTAACGCAATTGGCAAAGGGTGGGGATGAAGCCTATCAAGACCTCCGGATTGAGTTCCAGCACAAAGGCAGCAATGCAGGGACTTGGACGAGCCGCTGATAGCGGCTGGATTTCGTAAGTCTGATCACAATGCAGGGATTTTTGGGTTTCCAGTGGAGATGGTTTTAATCCACTAAGTAATCTCTTTAGATCCTTTGTTGTGAAAAGATTATTTTTCCCCACTGCAGTCTGAGATGTCCTAAACTAGTGTAATGTAAGATGTGATTACAGGGCAAGAGCAAAGAGGGACACTTTAAAATGAAGTGAACGTTTAAAAGAGGATCTAATTGAGAAAGAGGGAGGCAAATCAGCTCCAGACAGAGTTAAATATAAGATATCTCTATTTGCCCACTTGCTTCAGTTTCTCTTTCCATTACATAAACAGAAAAAAAAAATCTATTGCAGTCTCATATTTTATAATAACCCGGTTTCTCTAGGCTGGATGTTCTTATGTTTAAAATAACAGCAAGCAAATAATTGTTTTCTCATTTGAATTCTACTCAAATTTTGTGGACAAAAACTCATTAGCCGGATGATATTGAGTGCTTTCTCCTTCGAGATCTCATTTTCCAGTGTGTGGTTTAATGAGTAAAATATGATCCCTTTTTCCCCTCAAAAGAGCTATAAATATTAATGCTCTCCAGTTGGATAGTGTACTTCGCTCTGTTGCAAACAAAATTTTATCATTCCCTGCTACTGGAGTTTGCCTTCACTGTGACGTTGAACACGCTGACCACGTTTCTTTTAGAAATTCCATTCACTTTGGTTAGATTAAACTGCATTAAATGAATTTCTTTGTCTTTCTTAAGAGTGAAATGGGACGAGAAGTTATACTTTTGGCTGCTTTTTTTTCTCAGAATAAGAGTGTCCTATTAATAAATTTCACTCTTTATTCTACTTTTTTCTTATTCAACATTATTCCGCCGTTTATTTAGATAAGAGTGCCCAAAACGTGCGATGGCCTTTAACTTTAACTTTTTTATCTGTTGTCTTTTGGGGCATCCTACTATGTGTTCATTTGCCCCATTTTTAAGTCTTTAACAGCGTCTAACATGTTTTGGGACTTTTCTGTGTTTAGCTTCATCCTTCAGTTATGATATGCGTCTTAGTCTTTACTGAAGAACAGCATGGTGCTACCTACACTGCTTACTCGACTTCCATTATGCATTTTTTGACAACTTTCCTCCAACAAGTTTTCTTTGTGGTATTTTTTCCAAAAAGGCAAGATTTGTGAAGTGCGTGACCAAAAGTTGCGCGATCAGCAAACTCTTCCAACTGAGACATAGATCTTTGCAGCTCCTTCAGAGTTGCCATCATCATGTTAGCGTCTTTTATGATTAGCGGCCCCCATCTTATTTAGCTTAGTGGCTGTCTCTCAAAAGATTTGCAGATGGGGAAAACATCTCCACACCTTTATCCCTGACTTTTTTGATGTGTTCTTTGGTCTTCATGATGCAAACCTTCAAGGGCTTCTGAGTATTTATTCTGATGTTCTTGCTTGTAATGTGACAAAATGTGAAAATATTCAAGTGATATTAATACTTTGTACTGTACTGGTATGAGGCAGCTGTGTTAGCTTCTTAATAACCTCTACATTTTCAATGAAACCACAGTATTTTGTCTTAATAGCTGGAAAACTTCATCCAGGAGAATGTACGCTCCGGTGTGGAGGAAATAAAGAGGTCAACAGTCCACACCCAGACGGCCGCCATGCTGGAGATGGGAACCAACCTCCTCAGCCAATCAGCAGAGCAGACTCGTAAACTCACAGATGTTGAGACCCAGGTGAGTGAGTGAGTCAGGACCGAAGTTGACCTAGGATACCATGTTTACAGCCAAGTCAAATAGAAAAAAAAAACCCAGCATGAGTCACACCGGTGCAAAAACAAATTGTTAAAGAACTTTCGGGAATATCTAATTAAATAGACATCAGAAATAACCTGCTGGGAAGACGTGCCCAAAAGTGGCGGCAGCCGCTTTATTGCAGTTGGTATTTGGTTCCACGGGTTCTGATTGACACAGTGAGCTGCAAGAAGTGACTGACAATAAGCCAATTAAAACAAAAAGCTCAGTAGCACAACACAGATGTGACTTCAATCATGCCAGACTTGTTATTACAGACTGGGATGTTTTTGCCTCTCCTTTTTCTCTTATCACAGTTGATATAAAACAGTACAACCTGTGCAAATATTCAAGCTGCTTTGTTCCACCCCATCTGCAACTTCAAAACATGACAAGATTGGTCTTACGCAAGTTTTGATTATGAGATGAGAGACAAATAATAGGATTTGTGATGGACTGAGTACGGCGGTTTATCCCCTAGGGTCCATTTTAAGGAATTTGCTGCTCAAATTCCTGCTTCTTTATTCCTTTATCTTTGTGAGGTGTGATGCGCTTATGTTTTTACTTTCTGCCAACTTATAGGTGCTAAACCAGACAAGTCGCCTGGAGATTCAGCTGCTCGAGTACTCGCTCTTTACGAACCGCCTAGAGAAACGCATTCTCCTACAGACCCAAGAAATTTCACGCCTTAGTGATAAAAACAGGTAAGCATCTCATGTTACACTATGCATACACTTTGTCTCCACCAATGAAGGTTTTGGTCATCTTAAAGGCTCGAAGTGGTCAACACTGAAGGGGTCAGACCTATTTGTTTATTAATTCGACAAACAATTATCTCAACATTTGAAGGTAATTCATGCAGGCTCCAAATCAGAAGAAACCAAGACAAAATGTTATGAAAAATAGTAACATCCACCAAAATGAAACAGTAGAATGCTGTAAATGTCCAACCCTTCTTCCAGACATACCCTCAATGTCTGGTAACACCCTTGTTCCACAGGTAACAAGGGTGTAAAATAAACTACAAAATTGTAGCAAGTCTGCATGCATAATTATGCTTGAATTCAAATTAAGAGCAATCTAAGATGTGTGGCCGCTTCAGAAAGACTGGGCATACTGCTCTAATAAAAAGATGGAGTATAAAACCTGCTTTAAACTGTATCCTGTTTTGAATGTGTTCTTGTGTGGCCCAACAGGGATAGGCACGCTTCTCAAGCAGTCGTAAACACCAGCCATAAATACTCTAGGAGAAACACGCATTGAAGCATTTATAAAATCATAATGAAACACCTCAGCAATTCTTAACAGTAGGGCACCAGCATAGAAAACTGTTCAGATCTGCAAAACGTATGATTAAATGTGTGACGCTTGTTAGTCAGGGGTTTCCCACACTTCTCTCTAGGAATCACGGGTCATCTGGGTTGTGTGCAGAGCGACAGGGTGCAAATATTTTTTTATTTTTTTACTCTTGTATCTGGATGCTTATCATTCCATCCATCTGCTCCATGCGGCCGATGAGGATCAGGTGCCCTGTGAGCAGCACCTGTTAGACGTTCCCTCTTGCATAACTACGCTGTGGCCTTTTATGCCCTATCCTTCGCTGCAGGTGACATGGCACTGGTGTCTAAACAAATTAATCCAGCTTTTGGAAATTAGTGGCAGAGGTGCCTTTGGAGTAAAAAAGAAAAAGAAAATAGGAGCAGCTATAATTGTTGAACGCTACCACTGCTGGGGCTTCAGGGCACAGTGGAAGTTTCTGAACTGCTGCCAAACTAAAAATGGGCACAGAAACATGTTTGTTTTGTTAGGCCCTACATATGAAATACTGCTGGCAGGAAGCAGATCCCTCTACAGGGGGATGGAGAGCAGGCTGCTGGCAGTGTATGCTTTGCATATTAAAATAACAATAACAAATAGCAGAATATCACAAGCAGAAAATTCTAATAACTCAGGACGCAATCCAATCCGAGAAGGACGTGCTTTGCACTTTCAACTCCCCTTAACTGGTGAACAGCTGCGGTTCTGGCCTGCTTGCTGACTGATCTGCAAACTTGAACGCACACAGCATGGCGGTGAACAATTTGTGAGGCTGCTTTGCCGCTTTAATTGAGCATTTCCCCCACAAAGCAAATATAAGTTAGGAGCGATGTAAAAATTGATTTGGATCGATCCGCCACCACCACATACTGAGCGGCTGGGCTAAAAACGGGGGACCGTGGGTCTATTTGGATAGTCTGCAGTCATTGTGTGTGAGGGAACATCGGAGTAGCTTGTTCAGTCTGGGTGGTTGGATTGTTTCAATAAATAACTTTTGCGGAGTCATTAGTCAGAGCCATAAAGATCAGGCTGTGGGGATTTATGATCTTCATTTAGCGAGGGAGCGCCACTCCTGCAGACACAAAAACACACTAAAACACGCACACACACCCGCATACACATGTGCTGTCAGGCTGGTGCCTTCGGGCCATGATTGAGCATTTTAGCATGCCGAGCCATCTGCGAGCACCGCTGTGGTACAGGTGTTTATATGATGTTAGCTCAGCGAGACGGTCGTGCTGATGTCTATTAGTCATCCTCATGTAAATGTGAAACTTTGTGCAATATAAGCTTTGAAAGGTAAATGACAAATGGATTGATTATGCACCTGCGCTGCGCACATTTTTATTATTCATCGCAATTTGCATTTTATGAGGACACTTTGCAAAATTGACCTACTTCATCCTCTCCTTTTTCTCCTTCTCCAGCTTTCTAGAACAGAGGCTCTTGGCGCTGGAGGCTCGGTATGGGAAGGAGCTGCAGGACTTGCAGGGTGAAAAGCAGCAGCTTCAAGATGTTCTGGAGAGGCAGAGTCGCCTGGTCAGCCAGCTCGAGGGTGAGCTCGGAAGCTCAACGCTCAACAGCACCACACTGCAGAGGCAGACAGACACTGTCGAGCAGCTGCTGACAAGAGTCAGACAATGCAATGGTGAGGCTCTGTGGCTTTACTGTGTTTGGATCAGCACATCGTTCTCCCGTAAACATTTGCATCTATTGTAAACAAAAGATGCAAATGAACGCAAGAGGAGTGATCCCACGTAGGCAATGTAGGGACGGTAATTCCGACTTCAACAGCTTTAAGTAGTAGAGCTCACACACTGTGACAACAACAACAACAACAACAAAACCTTAAGTCATCATTGTGTCAACATGTGCTTCTGTGTTACTCAGAAATCTCCAACTTGCCCAAAAAGGAGAGATTCGCTTTCAGGGACTGTGCAGAGATTCTCCGATCAGGGGCAAAGGAGAGCGGAATATATAGCATACGACTGCACAACTCCACCCAGGATGTAAAGGTAGAGATGTTTTCATCCTTCAAGCCATAAACTATGTTATGCTACCTGCACATGATGTCAAAAATGTGCCTATAACTAACTATTTTCCTTAGGGGAGCCAGGCAGAGGCACAGACTGTAGAAACTGAAATTTCATCTAAATGAACTGTAGTCTTAAATTACAATGAACAGTGTGGGCCAAAACTTGAGTAACAAAACTATTTATCCAAATAAAGCACATGGATCTGTTCAGCATGCAAAATCATTCAGTAGATTTGTTTGTTACAGTGGCCTTGGACAGAAACACATTTTTCTAGTCACACGATTAGCCTGTTTTGTCTAGCTTATTTACGACTCTATTTATTTTTAGCATCGCTAAGCTAACTCTATTCAACTTGTCAACACAAAGGCTACAGATTATTGAACTATTACACACCACAAATTGCAAACAACTGTTTAATACCCACTTTTCTTTTTTATGAAGAGCTTTTTATGTGCTGTAGTCTGAGGTAGCTTTTCTTATTATCAAACGACAGATGAAAATTAGGAACTTGGTTATAGTCTCACAAATTTGCATGTAAATGTTAGATGATATGTAATGCCCTAATAAAAAAAAAGTAACAATGAACCAAAACAAATACATCTAAACATATTAATTGTGGTTGTAAAACAACATAATGAACATTTCTGTCATCTACTGACATCACTAACCTATGTATGATATGATGTGAACAAACTTATTGACAGTCACGGTGGGAGTGGCTAGGCAGGTTGGCCAATCAGATTTCAAGGGTATCCAGCGCCCATTCTTGTGGCCACGCCCTGGCATGATGTGCATCCAGATTTTCTCAACTATACATGATTTTTAAATGTTTTACAAATGACATCCCACAAGTGGATTCAGCCCACCTGACAATGCACAAACTGAATAAAATCTAGAGCAGTCAGCCCCCTTAAAAGTAACTGTTTGACATTACAGTTAACAGCCGTGCACTCCATAAATCTAAGCTTCATGATAGCTCGAGCTAGAGGAAAACCGATGTCGACAGAAAGCTGTGAGAAGTCAGTTTGCCGGAAGCCCTGTAGGGAACACAGTTAAACGTGGATGATGGAGCTCAGATCAGATGAACCCAACCTACATGCAAAATATTATGCACATTGAATAACTAAATCAATATTTTTGTAAGGCACTACATATGCAAAAACTAAAAAAAAAGACTTTATGACAAAAAAAAAAACTTGAACTTCTATCGTTTTTCTTTTTTGCCACAAGTTTAAACAACTTTACAAAAGAGAGAACATAAAAAAAAAAAAAAAAAAAAAACACATAGGAAGGTGTATCAGATGCATTTCTTTCTAAATCTTTGAAAGGATCGTTGCACAGAGATTTCATCATAGGTTTTTGTTTTAGTCCTAGTCATTTGTCTTCAATCTCATTGTACTCTGTGAAAAGCTTTGAAAGTGACAGGTGCATTTTTTATTTTTTTTTAGAGTCAGACCTATAAGACATGGCTTCAGGGATAAAGAAGTTCAAAGTCATTGACCTTTTCCCACAAATATCACCTGACTAATAGTGACATGATTGTTTTTTTTTTCCTCAAAAGACTATGTTCTTTTGCCTCTCTGTTTGCAACACTTCAACCAGTTTTATTTTTTTATGTTGATTTCACAGGCCAGTAAGAAACAAACACACACACATGCAATGTATGATAGAATTCAGCCAGGTATCTAGGAGGAAATTCCTGGAAGGAAACAAAACCTAGCATGATTTCAAGGTAATTTGCCGAAGCTTTTGGGGCTGAGGTAAATAGAGATGCCACGCTGTGTTGCAGAGAGCAAAAATAATAAGCAACGAGAGTTTTTACGCCCTGCTGGCGACATGGGTAGGGAGAGTGAGTATGTGTGTGTGCTGTTGAATGCAAAGTCGGAGCAGCCAAGGAGGTGCCTCCTCTGATCTGAGGGTGCTGGCTCGTGATAAGTCAACCGTGGCATCCAGCGGCAGGCTATCATTTCAGTAAATCACATCCACTGGTCTTCGACTGTATTCTCTCCCTTGGAGCATAGCAGAGGGGGAAAAAAAAGCAAACAAACAAAAAAGGAAATGAATAATGGCCACGAAACAGCTGTTTGTTATGCGTTGCTTTTAGTCTAGTTTACTGTTGGCACCTTGTCTTTCTGCCTGTGTTTTTCCCACCAAGTTCCTTCTCCTCGTTTCCTGTGGGCAACCAGGTGTTAGGCACTGGTGCCATGTGTTTCCTGCCAACTGGGGCCAGTGTGCGTTTTCCACTGATACAAGTAGGCACCCCCCCTCCCATTGCCCCTCTCTGAATCAAGGCTGCTTTCAATCTATGCCAATTCCAATTTTGTTCCAGGTCCAGTGGGCCTGCTGAGGTGGGTGGCTGTAAAAATTGGGGCAAAAACAAATTGGCCTGTTTTCTGAGTAGTGACGGGCGATTTTTCTCACTTTGACCAGAGACAAAAGGATTGTAAATGTAACATAAGCCTCATTCAGATGTGATTTGTGTCAGAAAATGAAGTATTTATCATTTAGGTTCATTTTCCTAACCCACTGAGTTCAGGTCCGTCCCAAAATTATTTGATTAATCCAAAACGGAAACAAAAGTTTTATACAGCTTTCTTCAAAGAGTTTCTACAGATGATGATGGCTGTGGAAGCCTCTGGCAGGATTGGTTTGTATTAATCGCCGTCTAACCTCTATGTCCCTGAAGGAGACAGGCTCCTCTGAGCATGATGCTTCCGCCACAGTAGTATCGCAGTGAGCGTTGTTGGCTTTGTGTGATGTGCACTGTTAGTTGTCCACCACATGCAGAGTTTAATTTTGGTCAGAACAGAAAACCTGCTTGTTCATGCTCTGGCCTCTTTGTGGCTTGTGACGAGTCATAACTTCTTTGTCTTATTTCGTTGGAGGTGGCAAGAATGAGACCAACATTCTTTTCATCAGTACACCTTCATAGGTTTGACGTGTTGTCGTTGCAGTTTGGGATAGTGGACTGAACTGTGTTATGTGGCATAGTTAAAGATGCAGTTTTATAACCAAATCTATTTTAATCGTTTCCAGAACTTGATCCCTGACGTTTTTGCCGTGTTCCTTGGTCTTAACCATGTTTGATCGCTAATGTTCTTTTACAAATCTCTGAGGAATGTATTTTTACCCAGATTAAATGAGGGCTCCCACATACTCGGGTGTACCTCACTCAACAGAGGTTGAGTGGACATCTACTGGACACGTTTGCGCCCACGTACGCATACTCTGTGTCGCACATTAAGCTACGTGGAAACGGTGTCCACATCCAGCTGTTTTATATGCAACACCAAGTTAATACAGTTGAGAGTCAATGTCATCTTGTGGGAAAAATTGAATCAAATTGTGAAGCGCATCTGAAGGAACAGGTGTGCTTCCCTGAGTACTTGTATTGAGGGAATATAAGTACTGTCCCTCTACCAGCATATTGAATTGCCCTTCTTTATTACTAGTAGAGTTTAATCATTTTATGTTTTGGCTTTTTGACTTTTCTTTTTCTAAAGCTAAAAGACAAATTATCTCTTACTCCTCATCCATTGACTCCATGGCTGAAAAGAAGGAATTTGTCGTAAGAACTGTAAAATAATCTTAGTGCATAGCACACCCAAGTGTGTGGGAGCATTTACAAACAAGTGGAGTCTTACTTAATTATGAGATAAGCAACTGGTTGCACTGGATTTTATTCACTTTAACCAAGTTAAGTACCTATACTTATCCATAATTGTCTGCATTTGTATTTTTTAAACAAATGCATGCATCCATTTCTGTTTAGACTGTTCTATTTTGTATTTGTCTAACACACTCAAGTATAGCACATTGTGGTTCATATTTAAAATATGAAAAAAGTTAGACTTTTGCACAACAATGTGCTTCCTGTATATAACTGGTAATTGCACATATGTGGTACAATAGCTTATGGAACGGTGTGAATATAGCATAACAGGCTGAAGTTCTATTTTTAATATTTAATGACACCACAATGTGATTTCATCAGTTAAGAATCCTCTGTTAAAACAAGTCAGGCACTTTAACTTCCAACTTGACAAAAATAATAAATGTTTTTATTAACATGCACTTCATGTATGTGTTCATACAGAGGGCTGTCAGAATATCTAAAAGTACCATCATAATTCAGGATTGTCTCTCCATATTTAAAGTTGTCAGAAAAAAAAAAAAATAAATCTTTATTATTTGGTCATTTTATTTTGAAAGTCATACAAACACAGGTTCATATTTCGATAATGCAACATGACTACTCACCTGTCAGATTTCAACCCTGATTTGAATAAGAACAAAATCCATGCTTCTTTCATCAATAGTCATCGGCATTCCAGACTGTGGAGACTTTGTTTTTTCCTCCAAGTCACCATTGCTGCTGACAGTTTTCTTGACCTGAAGTGACAACACGGTCCAAAAATCCACATAAAGTGCTCAGAAACAAAACAAAAGACACTTTCTAAGTGGGGTGATTTAATTATATAAGTTTAACCGAGACTGATCCAAGTAACAAAAAGCATTTAATCTTCTACCCACTGGGGAAACTCACTCCGTCATCTCATTACCAGCACAGGAGGCTGGAAGGCAGCCAGCTAAACACCTCAAATGTCTGAAACGAGTCTAGATTTCCAAATCTGTCACCAGATGAATAAGTACAATTTATTTATAGTTTTCCTTGCAAACACATCTCCATCCAGCAGAACGTGTCGCCAAGAAAGAAAGAAAACACGTCTGTAACCAGAAACGCCTCCTCAACCAACCTTTCTCCCTGAACCCCCCCCATCATCCACACCACCAGTCCCACTCCTGGGATACATGAACAAACTGGGATGTTAGTTTTTCCACCACACCTGGGTTATATCATGGTGCAGTACCCTGAAAAGGATGAATATCCCCTCTCATTTTCCTCAAGCTTTTATGGAAGTCCTCGAATAACAGACAGGCTATGGTGTGTTTCATTTCATCACATTATTTTCCTCTCATTATGAGTCTTCTGACTGACTGCGTGACTCGACTAATCTAGCATACTCAGAAACACATTCAATTCACTTTTGTCTGACAAAAAAATATTCCCCTCTCTTAAAATTTAAAACTTTATATAGTGGTTGGACTCGATTAATTTTTTTTTTTTTTTTGATTAAAGTTTTAATTTAATTGCAGGGTCTGTATTTAATAAATTTAATTTTAAGTGAAATCTGTACATTGAAAAAATGAGCAGTGTTTTCTACTCAAACTCCTTTTGCTGCTAAATTATTGAATAAATCTGCATATGTGCTCACAAACAAAGATTTTCATTTATTTTGATCTAATATTTACGTTATTCAACCATCAGATTGGTGCAAAGTGCTATTATACCCATTCAGCTTTCAAGAGGTTGACGGACTGATCATCATTCGTGGAACTTCTTTGTGACAATATGTCTTTAGAAATGTGAACTGTGCTACAACAGGTTTGAAAAGCGTCGGTAACAGGGTACCTATTTTTAGCACAATTTGCGTGCAACTATTTTCTCTTCCAGAATCCCATTAGATTGTTTTTGAAGAAAAAAAGTGAACTCCCATTGGACTAAGAAAAGCAGCTTTGTGGTTCATCACTTTTGTTGCTGGACATCGCCTGTGTGTCGGATTTACAAGCATACCAGAAACACAACACAGAGGATCTGGTTCTGAGACCTTTGTATGTGGGGAAAAAGAACAATGCAATTAAGTTAAAATCTTTAACATGCTAGAGTTTCGGCCCTAATTATATAATATTTGCCACATTGAAAAAGTAGAGCATAACTGTTGATGAGAGCAGACAACTACACACAATTCACTGACAAAAATCATCAATAAATAGCAATATTTCTATTCTGACCCCTTTTACTCTGCTGCATCCAGAAAAAATCCAGCTGAATCAATTGCTCTCAGGAGTCAGATAATTATTCAATGCAATACATTAATCAGAGAAGCAGCCAAGAAGTCCGGAGTGAAACATTTCAATGGCATCATGTGTTGGGAATGCTACATTTAAGCAGAGAAATAGGTTGGTCAGAGTTAATAAGACAGATAGAGCAAAAAACAGGGGAATTAAGAAAGACAATCTACCAAAGTTACAACTAAATAGTTTAAATCAAAACATATTAATTTGTTAGAATGGCCTAATTCCAGAGCAAAAGCCAACTGTGAATCTGTGCCGAGATTTTAAGGTTTGTTGTACAAATTTAGTTTAGACAAACTCCAAAGGATCTTCAGATCACAGTAGTTCAGTTTTTATCCAGGTGGGCTCAATACAAATGTACTCCACACTTTCAAGATTGATTTTGTAAAATAAATAAAAGGCACATAAAAGCGTAATATTTTACTTCCACTTTATTTTACACTGCTGTATGCTAGTCATTGTGACAAACTGAAAAATATGAGGGTTCTAAATTAGTTTGCACAGCATTGTTCACGTCAGAAAGTATCATGAGGCTAAACGACTAGCAGTATTAGTTTTTTGGCACTCAGCAGAAAGTTGGTTAAAATAATAAAAGACAAAAAAATCTCTACTCTGTAACACATCTGTCAAACACCAAAGAACAGTCTGTGAAAACAGTGTCTTTCGGTTGGTAAAGAGCCACGTTGTGCAGTTAGCAGCTGGTGGACTACGTTGAAATGAGTCTCGCCATCTGGTTTGAGACAGAACAGACTACGGATCAGTGTTCAGGGTCCTCGGAAAGGAACGGAAATGATTCAGGCAAATGTGCGTGCTATGATTAAATAACTTGTCAGCCGGTCCTTGTTGCTCGATGTCTCTTGGTTGAGACATCGCAGTGACAAAATGTGTCACTTTTCAAAGGAAACGTTTCGACATAATGCTGCAGCTTATTTATTGTACCAGGACTAAAAGATCAGGCCTGGTTTTAACTGTTTTTTTTTGTTTGTTTTTTTTTTTTTTGTCTGTTTGTTTTTTTCCTCAGGTGTATTGTGACATGAAGACCAGGGGTGGCGGGTGGACGGTGCTGCAGCATCGAAGGAACGGCTCAGTTGACTTCCACCGCAGCTGGAACGACTACAAAATGGTACGTGTTCAAGGCATCAAGGTTGCACCGCTATCGTAAGGTCATGTGGACCCTGGTGTTGCAGGCCTGCACAGGAGGCTTCAATAACTGTCCATGGGTGGTTTGGCATGAGGAGGCGTGGGAGAGTGGCTATCCTGTGATCCCAGGTGACCTGTGGTTGTTGTATTTGGCTGCCCTCGTGTTCCCTATCACCCCCCATGTTATTGCACCTGCTCTCGTTCCCTCTCTCTATGTCAACCCCCACAAACATGCACGCACACACGCACACCTCGCTCATACACATACCACTAATGTTTTCCAACTCTGACTCTCAGGACACTATTATTTGTATCGGCACTCAAGCTTGCAAAAGTTTTCCTGCAAAACAGTCTAATGTGCGCACAAGAGACCTCAAAGTAGTCCTGGTGTTTTGGCTCCGTCAGACATGTTTTCACACTTATGGCTTTTGTTTTGGCCAGAGCTTAAATTATGTTTTACTAGATGTGACTACGATGCTTTTTTTTTTTCTTTTTTTTTTTTCCAAATGGAACATGTAGTTGTTTTGCTCAAGAAAAAGCAGCATGCAGTCCGTTCTGACTGTTAAATTACGCACAGAAGAAATGAGTGATGCAGGTTTTGTGGGGTTTTAGATGTGGTGGTGTGTCTGATCGGACCCGACAAATCAACTGCAATTGCATTTGCAAACTCAAAGAGTGACGCTCAAAGGAATAACAGTTTAATTTTTTTTTTTTTTTTTTTTTTTAAAGACTTGAAAACTTCTTTTAGGGGCAATATTTTTACAAGTGGATGATAAATATTTGACTCCAGCGGGGGGGCGTGGGAGCACAGCGGCCCCCGTAGATGGCAGATAATGTATGCAATAAAACGCTCTGCTGTTTTAGACTTTGCTCCATTTTCTCAGAAGTTGTGGTCAGACTTGGTCAAATGTTGCACCCTGGGGTTCTAGTCAGGTGATAAATGCTTCACACCTCTTTGCACTACATCTTCTCACAGTCAAGAGCAACAACTAAGACAAAGTGTGACAGCCAGATGTGTGGTTCCAAGAATTAGTCTGAGCCCAATAAACTTTGTACTTTTCGGAGACAGATATTGTTTTTTTTGTTTTTTTTAAACATTCTACACTTGCAGCGCAAGTGCAAAGAGCTAGTAAATCTACAAAACCCAACACATCACCCACAAAACGTATCAATTTAAGCACAGATAGACGATGCAGAACACTTAAACAGTGTGTGAGAAACCAGCATATAGATAATTATTGTATTTACTAGGGGTGTGCCAAAAAATTGATTTGCATAAGAATCGCGATTCTCTTTTACTACAATTCAGAGTCGATATAAAATAGCCCAAAATCATAAATAAAAGACGGAGAGATTCAACCAGCGCTGTCTTTTCTTTTCCGAACTCTGGGGAAGGCAGACTTTTGCATACCATTTGAAAGGTATACAAAATGAAGATTAAGCGGTTCAGGAACCCCACAAATGCACAGAGCCAAGCTACAGTGAACTAACAGTACACAACGCCCTCCCATAAAGAGCTCTGTTCGGTGTGACTGGTCCGAAGCTCGTGGACGTGCTTTATTCTCACACAGCAGTGTTGATATGTCGCTTCAACTATGACGTGAATACTTTTGGAGGAATTCTTAACTGGCATTTGTACGATTGTGTGATTCTTCACTAAATAACTACAATGACTCTCCAGTAGTTAAAAACTCCTGAATGGGAATTGCAACGCCATTGCCATTGGAATAGGCTATTTGAAAAAATGTGTGTCAGCCTCTCTGAGTCCACTCCGTAAAAGTAAAACGGAGGATTCAGGCAGTGGAAACGTTTTGTCTCTATTTGTCAGTCCACCTTGCAGCATTGACAAGATTGTAGGATGAGGATCCTTTGCACACTTATCGATTAAAGCAGAAAACATTATGAATAAATCATGCCCCACCCCACAAAAAAAAAAAAAAAAAAATCAGAATTGAACTTAATCATGATATAGTAAGAGATTCCCACTCCTAATATTTAACAGTTATCATCTTCCATATAACCATATCACCTTTCAAAAATGCTATGGTGAATTTCTTTCCACTTTTATTAACAAGACTGCTTTAGCTCATTAATTTATTTATAGTCGCCTTATTGTTCCACGAAGTTTATTTCTGGACTTTACCCTCACAACACCTCCTGTCCTTCTGCTAGCCGTTCTGCTGCTGATCTGCTGTTGGCTTTGGGATTATTATCCTGTTTGTCTGATCCATTTGGAGTCAGGCTTCAGCTGTCACACAGATGGCCCCATATTTGACAGCGAAATGCTTTGGTATATAGAGGAGTTCATGTCCGACTCAGTGACTGCAAGGTGTCAGGGGCTTGTGGTCTCAAAACAAGCCGTCCGGCCTGCCTCCCCTGCTGCGCTTGACAGTTGGTATGAGGTGTTAGTGCTGAAATATTGTTTGGCTTTTGCCAAAAACACTCCAGCGAAACGTCTCTACTTTTTGGCTCATCTGTCCAAAGGACATTCTTCCAGAAGTCTTGCGGTTTGCTCAGATGTAACTCGGCAAACTTGCGCTTCATTGTTTTATTTTTAAATAGAACAGACTTTCTACTGGCATCCTTTCTAAACAAGCAGTGCCTATCCAAACTTTTTTTTTTTTCCTGTTTTTCAGGACACTTTCTGAACTTTGCAATTCAGCCTGATATCTGAGGCTGAATTATGATTCTGAAATTCGGCTCTTGGGCTTTTGATTGAGCATTGGTTTCTCTGATCTTGGCGTAATTTTGCCAGCACGCCCCACTCCGTGTCTCCAGTGTTTTAATATTCTTCACTTTGTTTTCCCACTTCAATCACTGTTTATATTTTAAAGCAGCAATAATTGCCTCTCAAAGATCGCTCTTGATGCCCCCAACCACTTCACCCACCTCTGCTGCTGTGGCAAGCTCGCACTTTTTTATCACTCAAAGGTATTTTGATTTACAGCACATAAATGTGACCTAGTTCAAGAGTGTCAAAAGTTTTTTGTTTTTTTTTCACTCATCACTCTATCTTCACATATGGAGCACAAAGTAAATAAGTTTATTTTTCTTTAACAAATCAATTGATTTACTCCTATTTGTTTCACAAAAGTTGCACTAATGACCTGAAATCGACATCACTTAATCTCATACAGCACAATGCAGATATTCTGCCTGTAGCTCCAAACAGAACGACTTCAAGAATTCATTCACCTTGACTGAAATGACATGGGAGTGGATTTAGTTTTGTTATTATTATTGTATCACTCGGGGGCATTTGACAGTATGCAGACCATCGAACTCTTAATTCTCAAATAGATTATTAAGTACAAAACAGAAATAAAGTGATTGATGCTGTTTGTACTTGGCAAGCCTGAAAATGTTTCTTCCTTTATCCCAACACATTGTACCGTACACACTCCAGGGCTTCATAGATAAAACAAAACTTTGCTACACAAAATCTGCTTCATTTCTGTTTGTCGTCATTTTGTCAATACTTTTGATTTATCTACAGTTTATGGCATGGTAGGCTTTCAAAAATACTTGGGGGTGCACCAGTACATCAGCCCTGATTGCCTGAATGTTGGGAGATTAGACAATACATGCTGTATTACAGTATTTGTGAGGGAGTTACATCTGTAATATTTTTTCTTTAGTGTGTAAAAATGTGTTGAAATGTGCACTTAAATAGTGATATTGTTAAAAAAAATTAGATGAAGCAATGTGATGTTTGGTGTTTAAGTCTTAAATTAGGTTTTTCAATGCCTCAGGTTGAAATCTTGTAGTAGAACTGAACCTGGTAGGAAATATGATTCTTATATTTGCTAAAATAAACATTTCAATAAGGAGGCCTTAGCCAGACAATATTTTTCAGTAATTTGTCCCTAAATTGTTCTCAAATGTACACATTACTTATGTTTTGTTGAATTCATTAATCATTTTTTTGCTTCCTTTGCCAAACCTTTGGATATCTTACATCCATGTCAATTCCTCAGTTCCAAAGTGAGTGGATTATTTCTCAAAACTAGTGGTTATTTTACTTTTTATTTTATTTAAGCTGTGCAGATGAACCACTGATATGACGCAAAGGTAAATCCATGTCTCCGCCGACTGTTCTCTCGCTTTTTGGAGCAGAGTGTTTTACATCCCAGATGCAGTCAACTGTCTTAACACATCAAAATGATAGATGTGCCTGCCCGAAGTGAGCTCCATTTTCATTTTAACTCCAAAAAATACTTGGCAGGCAGCTGGAAAAACCATTCCCTTTTGTTAAAATGTGTTTTTTTTTTTTTTTTTCCCCTGTCTTTGTGTTGAATCCAGGGCTTTGGAGAGCCATCAGGGGAACACTGGCTGGGAAACGATATCATTCACAAGCTGACCAGCTCACAGGAATACAGTCTGCACATCCAGCTCCGAGACAGAGAGGGGAACGAAGCCTACTCTCATTACGACCGCTTCTACATCGACAAAGAAGTCAACAACTACAGGTGATATCACATCACATCATCTTTTAGAGAATATTTCTGTTTTACATTATGGCTTAGTCAATGTATTTATTTTTTGGTTGACCATAATGTTAAAAATGAAGTGCCCCACAAAGATATTCCTTAAAACTGAACATTTTGAAAATAAGTTATTTTGTCACGTCACAACCACTAACTTGAATTATTTTGTGCAATGGAGTTGCGTTCAACAATGCTGAGACAACACTTTGTAAAACCACTTTTCATCTTCCCATTTACTCCTATAAACACAACCATTCTCCTATACACAGCCCTGCTGTCGCTAATGAAGAAAAATATCTTCATAACATAATCATTGCCACCATTATATTTCACTTCGGTGACTATAAGATTAGTGTAGCATGAAATGCTATTTTTTTTTTTTTTTTTTTTTTTGCCAGATAGCGTTTCACATGTGTTGGTAAACTGCACTTTCTTCCACAATCCTATTGCGCCAATCTGGAAATGTTTGAACACTGTGTAACTGATCAGAACTTCTGATTTAAGAAGTTCTGACCAGTAAAATGTAAATATATGTCCAAATTTTGGCATTTTGAAGACTAACATGGAAAAAAAAAATGAATACAAAGAATGATTACAAAATAAAATTTTTCCATGAAACTAATATTTAGAGTCGGTACTGCAAATCACACTGTCTACACCGGGTACAACGGGTGAAGTACTTCCAATGTCAAGTGACCCAGCAGAGTCAGCAGGTAGAAAACTACTTTAGAAAAAAGAAAAACAAACCTAGTGCACAAACAAGAAGTCTTAATTTAATGTCTGTATCATATGCATTTTTTTTCTTCAATCAGGGAAGAGTATTCAGAAATTTAACTAGTAAAAGAAGCGACAATATCTAAAAAAATATTACTGAAGTAAAAGTAAAAAGTATGGTATAGAAAAACAACTAAATAAAAAAACGACTACCTTTATTTTTTTTTTCAAAAGGTTGCGCAAGTGACGTAACTGATTAAATGAAACCATTTACTAATCACCTCTCGATCGTGGATTATATATTAATAGTTGTCCTGCCAACAGTTATCCCATCTAGGCTGTGGATCTCTGCAGCCTCCAGGTTTGGGTTTACAGTCTTGGTTGCTATTTTCCAATCCTGATTTACTTCTAAGGTGAATTCTGGAGCCACATGAATTCACCTTGCACTAGACTACATAAAGGGGTGTCAGAGTAAAGGGGATTGAATAAAGTCCAGATTTTTTGTAATGCATTGACAACAAAAAAAAAACAAAACACATTTCCCTTTCATTTCATCTATGTGCACCACGTTGTGCACACATACAAAGCACAATGCTTTGTATGCGAGCACAACAAAAAGGGCATGCTCTGAAGTTGTTGGTGAATGACATGTGACTTGAACGGGGCTGTCATGAGGGTCTGTCTTCACACCCACAGGACTTGCAGATCTAACTTATAACGACCTGCTAAGCGGAGGTTGTGCAATGACCTCACAGACGTCACAGCTGCTCTGGCTGCCCCTGAAATTGCCCACGGGGAGCCACATCCCTCCCCGCCCCGCCCCCTGCACCTCACCCCACCGATGTTCAACTGTAAACCTCAGCTGCATCTGCCGCTGCCGGGAAGTGACAAATTAAACAAAGCTCCCCTCGGTAACCGTCCAGTCGCTAACGTTATTATGTTTGGTTGTGCCGAGGCGATGCGTCTTCTGGACAGAAGGTTAAATTTAATTTAAAGTCTGGAATTTGCGCTTGTTCAGTGAGTGTTTATAGAGGCTTATGATCTGAGGGATGACAAATTACGATCACATGTAGGAGTAGGCTTTGAAAACCCTTAATAGTGCAGCAAATTGCTTTTCCCCGAGTTTCTTCCACGTAATTAGCGCAATAAAACAGATTGTTTCACCACTTCGCTTCAGGCTGCTCCGTGTGAGACGATGCACCTGAATGTGTGTAATCACCCCTCTTCGCCCTGCTACTTCTGAGATCACATTCTGTTTAACTCCTACCAGCTTTCTGTGCGCACTGGAAAATGCCGATTTGACCCCTTGGGTTGGTATTATTACTCCCGAGCCGCTGATCCGGGTGCTCCACAGGAAGTCGGCGGCAGAAATTCTGGTTCCCAGCTGGATCCAGTGCACTCCCCGGAGCAGTGTGGCGCTTTTCACCTAGAACTCCGTTAACAAGATTCATACATAAATCATTGGGATGGCAGAAAACCTCCTCCTTTGAGGTTGCTAAAAATAGCTATCCTTATAGTGAAGAAAGTGGTGGTCATTCCGGCAAGGCAACCCGTTCTTTGTCACTATGCCTCTAATAACATAAAAAGAGCCCTACCTTGTTCTGCAGATTTAGTAGAATAGCTCAAGCTAATATGAATGTTTTCTAAAACGGTTATAAGAGCTGGAAGCCTCCGTCATCCAAATGGTGCTGTGAAAAAAAGAGCTCTCCTCCCCTACCATACAGATTTATTTAGTTTTTGTAAATACTTTTTTGTCACGTTACGCTAATGTTCAAACAACAAAAATAAATAACTATTTTCAAACCATGGTTTTATTTAAAACGCTAAATTTATTTTCACTTGTCACACCTGAAAAACTTCCCCAAGTAAGAAATCAATTAAACAGAACATGTATGAAAATAGAAACAGCTAAAAAAAACAAAAAAACAAACATCATGCCCTGAGAATTGTTAAACATAAATGAAGAAAACAGAACAGCCGGTGAAGCTTCCCAGGAGTGAACTAACAAAACTGCTCCAAGACTTTATGAACAACTAATCAAAATGATCCATCATTTGCTTTAGCTAAAGTCGTGTGCATGATTTGATGACGAGGATGAGACCGGATTTCTATTCTTTTTCAGCAGGATGATGTTTCAAATCGCATCCACAAATTCCACCTCTACAAGTGTCCTAAAAAAAAACAGTAAATTTTTGAGAGGCCTAGTCAAAGTCCAGGCTTATATCGCCCTCAGATCCTGTGAAGTTACATTAAACAATTCTTCAAAGAGGAGTGAACCAAAATTGATGTAAAACACTCAGACAACCATCACAAACTCTTCACACAAGGCCACTTTTATTTGGATACATTTTTCTTTTCTTTTTTTTTTTTTATTTTCTTAATAAATGAAATCCTACAGTGAAAACTGCACTCAGTCTTTTTGTGATATTATTGTGATTAAAAAGCAAAAAAATCTGTAAGGGGGGCAAATTCTTTTTCACATAAACACACTCGTGTTCCATATCCCAACAAGATATCATTTAGCCTCTTATTAAAAGTGTCCAATTTTCCCTCATGCCGCTAATCCATTACAAGGGGGGAAAAAAAAATAAATCAACTATTTTTCATCCCCTGACAAAATTCCCAAATCCCTTTGCTATTCCATCATCACTCCCCTCCCCGCTGCTGTCATTTCGAGCTTTGCTCTCGCATCCCTTCATGACGTGTTGTCCTGCCCTTTGAACCTACAAATTCGAGAGGAAGATTTTTCATTTAGTCATCACAGACAGCGAGCCTCTGGGCGACGGAGCGGGGGGGGAGTGCGTGTGAGGGGACACACGGAAGAAGAGCTCTGCTCTAACTGGAACAGAATTACGAGGGCAGAGGAGAGGCTGTGCGGCGGGACCGAATGCCTCAACCACCCTCTTCAAAGCAGCTCTGACTCACACTCAGGTGGGCAAATAAAAGACGCGGAGTGCCTCACATGCGCACACATTCAATCAGCCCATGCTTTGTGAGAGGAGAGCAACTGGAACTTGGGCAGGAACTCTTCTCCCTTTTCTTTTTTTCTTTTCTTTTTCAAACTGTGTTGTTTCTCAAAGCACGGCATGGAAGTAAAATAATGAGATTTCTTTCGCTTCGTTTTCACACTGATGTTTAGCAACAATGTGAACCTGAGGCTCAGACATCCTACAGTGGCTTTCAAGAGAATATAACCAAGCTTTTTTTTTTTTTTTTTGTTTTGCAGGGTTGTTCTGCATTATTGTTTGTGTGGAAGTGGATTGAGTTTGGATTTATTATGGTGCAAAGTAGACAGGATCCAAAATAACACCTCTTTGCTTTGTTACTAAATACTAAAAAAAAAAGGATCAGCCACATCAAAAGCATCAGATTAAATGCCGTTTAAACTGCTTTCTTTTTTCCAAATTAAATCGTCGAGTCATATTCCCTCCCCGCCCCCCAGGGACTGACAAATCAAACAAAGACAAAACAATAAAAGTAGATCAAAAGCCCCTCTGGATACACATCATCCATTCAGTATTATGTTGTACAAAAGAACAACAAACATTGATGCCCATATCAGCTTGCCTGCAGTTGCTCTAAAATTTTATCAGTACACACACTGATTAAAATTTTTGGGACGTAAAATGATGCGATCATAATTAGTCATTTCAAAAGGTTTACACTTTACTAAAACATAATGTCCTGAAAGCTGAAAATTGAGTCGAAGTATAAATAATAAGATCGCCATAAACCCTATTCCGCAAATTCCAACTAAAACTTTGCTTTCAGTCCAGTTGTGATCTGTGAATCTGATTAACCACAGAAATGGCTCAATGGATTTCTTCAACTGAAAAGTTGAAAGTCAAAGGCTCCAGGTGCTCTCTTTGTACAAATCTATCAGTCAGGAGAAGGGTACAAATGAATCTAAATATGCAAAATCTAGATGGCACAGTGATGACAATTAAAAAGATGAAGCAAAATTCATCTTTCGGAGAATTTACGAAAAAGATGAGAGGAAAAACTAGACGGTGAGGCCAAAAGCGGTATTTAAGGATTTATGCAAAATGCTTGTTTTGTTCTACAAGTGACAAAATTCTTCAGTATTATTTGTATATCAAGGAGTAGTTTCTTCCAAAGAGTCATTCCCAGCATGGCTAAAATCTTTTAAAATCCCAAGGAAAGGCACGTTATGGTCTGATAAAATTAAACATAAATTTCAGGTCACAGTTCCAAATGGTTTCACATTTGTTTCCATTTCAAATGGATACTGGATATTTGACAAATTTGGTCACATTGTGGGGAAAAAAGTTTTTTTGTCATGATCAATTATAGTCACTTTTTTAAACAAAACATTTAAATGAGTGTTTAAACTTCTGAGATCCACTATGCCTATCAATGAGTGCTTTTGCTATAAATACACAGCTTATGGTGCAACTCAGTGTCATTTTCACTTTCCAACAAGCTGTCCAGCATTGACTCGTTGTAGAGTACTCGAACCTGGCAGCGCTGTCTACAAAAGTTTATTTTGTTTTTTTTGTTTTTTTGGGGTTTTCTTCCATTCTGGCCAGCCTTCATGCCGACGGATTCAGCGGCACTGCCGGCAAAACCAGCAGTCTCACCCTCACTGGGAGCCAGTTCAGCACCAAGGACAGAGACAACGACCGCTGCTCGTGCAAGTGCGCTCAACTCGCCTCGGGAGGTGCGAACCGTCAATCGTCTGCTCCGATCGCCCGCCCCCATCTCAGTCTGTCTCTCTTTCACAATCTGTCCTGTTGAACATTTTTATTTGTCCTCTTGTAAATGTCCTGCAGAGCTTTTTATTTTCCCTTTGCTCCGGTATAAAGTTACTGCTGACTTATAGCTGTACATTTACATGTTTGATTTCATGAGCTGAAGTTTGACTGATTGTGACTTTCTCCTTGAACTCTCTGGAATTGTCCCCTCTTGCAGGATGGTGGTTCGACGCCTGCGGCCCCTCCAACCTGAATGGCATATATTACCCCGTTTCATCCAATGTACTCCGCTTTAATGGCATCAAGTGGTACTACTGGAAGGGCCCGAATCTGCTGGCTACCATGACAACCATGATGGTGCGCCCTGCTGACTTCAGATGAAATTGCCTTGTAGCTCGATGGATCGTTGGGAACTTAATGTTGCAGATGAATGTAATTAATCACCCAGCGGCAGTGAATAAAAAAATATATATTGGGCCAAGAAGTCTTCCAACTTAGACCACCATACAGTTTGTTCACACGCTAAAAAGAGACTCATACAAGTGTTTCTGAAAGAATCAGTCTTCTGTCACTGCATTGGACTTTTAATAACAAAATGTGGGCTGAAAGATCTTCAAGAGCAACACTTCTGTTGTTTCAGACGTGTCATGTTAGACTTTTGCTTTCACTTTACAAAAGAGTGGAGTAGATTTATGCACTTAAATTTGTTAAATTTAGAAATTAAAACAATGTATATGACTAGGAAATGTAAATAATAAGAAAACTGTTTTTTTTAATAGACGGGAGTGATAAAACTTTTCAATAATGTGTGGCACTGTAACCAAAATACTCAGAGGAAATACAGCAAGCATGTTGAAACGCCACAGTGATGAAGAATGTTGTGTACTGGAGTATTGCAAATAGGCCCGTTGGTTAGGTTTTGGAATAAAAATCACCTGGTTTTACAAGTGTAATTGTAAAATAAGATGCATCTAATTGCAACATAAAATGCCCAGTCACCAAACTACTTGCTTATGTTTAGGATCTGATGGGTTTTTATCACTTGAAATGTTTCCGACACCTGGAAAACATTGTGAAGGAGTTCAGGGTTTACACATTTTATCTAATGTAGTGTTGTGAGCAAAACAAGTGGTTATGATCGTGGATTGAAAATAGAGGAATAATAGTGGTTAAAATGAAAGCAGAAATGGAGAGAGGTCTTTTTCTATGATGTTAATTAGTGTGGCCAAAATTTCTGGTGAGATTTAGGAGTTCCAATAACTTGGTTAGCCATATGAAATGGTGTAAATATTGTGAAAGACTGCAAAGATTCATCATGTGCACGGTTACGATTGATGCACTTGGTTAGGTTCATTTCAGGCAAAGGAAACATGGCAAACATCATGTTAGATGGCAATGATAAACATCCTTTTTCATACAGAGTTGTGAGCAAAATAGTAAAGTTTAGGAACTAAAATATGGTTCACAAGGTAATCCTCAGAGTGTGAAAGACTTTAAAGACTGAGATATTGTGGTTTGTACAATGTACACCACTTTGATTAAAATAAAAATATATATCATTTTGAATAAAAGAATTAAACAGATTATTAATGAATACAAAGATGAAGTATTTCATGTAATGTACAAAAATAGGAGGGACATACTTGCTTAATTTTAAGAACCAAAAGAACCCAATCAATTGGAGAAAACAATCCAAATCTCTGGAGCGACATCGATCGTGTTTTATGGCAGTCCACGCAACATGTTTAGATGTTGTAAATATTATGTAAATATGTCTTAAAGAATGCATATGGTGTCATGCAGTGTATTTTGAAGTAAGTGTTTAGTATGGGGAACAAATTGAGCTTGATTAGACGTTCAAAAAATTGATTTTTGGACTTAATACTTCAAAAAGTTACAACCACGTGACAGTAGGACATAAAACAGGTTGACAAGACATTTTGGCAAAAGGTATGATGACCGAGAGCGCTTACTAGAAAGAACATGTTTGTGTGTCACACTAAGTGAGGAAAATAATTGTCTCGCTAACTCACGAAGATATGCTGTTTGTGTAAAGGGAAATTTACAAGATTTCATAATCAGAACTTTCCGTACAATTAAATTTAGGTATGAGAAATTACTCGACACATGGATCGTGTTATCCCTCTCAGAGCAGCAATGATTTTATCCTGCTGCTCTCGATATGCAATCAATAACTTGCCCCCTAACACACCTTCAGGGTTCAGGGCTCTTTGAAAGTTTTAAGGCAGCAAAGTTTTATTTGAATGCTTTGTGACAAGTTTTTTTTTTTTTTTTTTTTTTTTCAGCAACTCAATGGAAACGTATTCCAGCTTGCAGCTCGGCGGTTTAATGTTGCTCATAAACCAATAAAGAGCAAACACTATAACTGGCTTTGCCCCTTTACTCAATCACCCAAACGGTGTTTTTTTTTTTTGGTTTTTTTTCTCCAATAAAATATCTCTAATTCATTCAACATACACACCTCTCATAAAACTTTATTTGTTGGAGGTTCTGCTCATAAAAGTATAACATACTCTTTTGCTGGTGGGATTTACTGTGTAAAAATTGTGAAAAAATAAAAACAAAACCATCTGGAAACAAGAATGTGAATTTAATTTATATATATATATATATATATATATATATATATATATATATATATATATATATATATCATATGCGTTCATATCATCATATGTGACGCCACCCACAGCGTCAGGTGTTTGTTCCTTCCACGTTAACTACATCAACTTCCGCGAGCCACATGAGCCGCAACGGCGAAGTCAAACGAGGACCGCTTCGCCGCACCGATCTGATGAATCATCCAATAACACTGATCCCTGTGGTGGCCCATTATAAAGAGGATGGGTTGCACCTCGGCTCACTGTAACTCGCATCTGCCAGCTTGCGCTGTGTGGCGGGTTGGGGGGGACGAGGCGCAGCCGCTGCTAAGTGGAGAATGACTCATGAGAATGTCGGACGGCCGGAGCTACAACATGGGATAACGTCTGAGCTTCACGAGACAGAGCGCGAGAGCCACGAAAGCGTCTAATATTCATCTCTGTGTGATTTAATCTCTGCTGCCGCCGTGGGTCTTAACACAACTGTAGAGATGTGACAATACGTGTGGCGCGTTGAGGCAAATCCTGCTGATGATGTCACAGAGTTTTGTATTATCTTAGTCGTTGTCAGAGCTACACCTCGTAACGCGTTTGACTTCTTAAAAAAAACAAGAAACAAATAAATTAAAATTAAATTAAAAAAAAAAAAAATTGTTACAGATTTGTGTTTGGTCTGTTTAAATAATTACCCAGGCGGCACACAGCATAAGTACAAATATCACCAGGGATGGGTTCAGATGCAGCGGCTTGATATTTATGGTCCACACCCGTTTGGACCGTTTAACAGACTGTGCAGTGGAAAAGCAGCCCCACCCCCCAGCTCGCGCGCTGCCGGGCTCGCATGCAGTGACCCCCGTGCTAAACAAGTTTATCACGACCTCCAAGGCTTGGACAGGTGATAGATCATTGCACGGTGGGGAGGCCAGTGGTGAATCCATCAAAGAGACTTTCATAAAGACGGCTTGATTTGGCCTGCTGGCCCAACAAATGAAATGGTGTTCGGGTCCAGTGAAGCAAACCAGAGTGTGGGTCAAATTGCTTGTCTGCTCATCTTAATCCCAGTTTATTAGGTGGGTGTTTTGTAAGCAAAGACAGCTAACTTCAGATATTTATCATACGCTGATAAAAGCGAGTCACTGTGTGCTAATATGTTCTCTCAACGAATGATTATAATATAAGAGAACTTCTTTGTGTTAAGGGTAGTCGATTACTCAATACAGTAGTACACCAGAAAAAATGTTTAAAATCAGCTCCTGACATTTCGGTCTAAAGATTGTTTTTCAAGAGCTTTCTTAAAAACTTTACAATTTAATGTGTTGGGTTTTTGGGGCTGGCCCAACAAATTAAATTCAACTGGTTTCAACAAACCACTGATATTTCCTATTCTTTCTTTCTACCTGTATGTGTTTATGCACTAAATGTAGAGATATGGACTGACAGTGGCAATCTAAGAAGTCAGGACATATACAGACAAGCTACGAGGCTAGTAAAATCTACTCCATGAAAAACAGAATACATAACAGAGTTGGTAATAGAAGCCAGAGCCATGTCTGGAACAATGAAAACCACTGTAAGAGTTCAACATGGGAGGTGACTGACTAAGTCCTAGGACTTAGGCAATTATGCTGGTCCTGGTCCGGACGGTTTGTGCAGGTGTGCACAAAAAGTACTCAAGCGCACTCTGGTGCAGACCAAACAACCGGACTGAGACTCACTTTTTTAAGTGGTTTCAGTTGGCTTCTGAACAAACAAATCCTGGTGCAGTTTGCTTCTGGTGTGAACACAGATCGGCCTCAATCCAAGCTAACTACAGGAAATATACACATCTTTTTGGACTTCACGAGCCACTGTCCTGGGCGACATGGTAAAAATTAGCCCTTCGGTGTTGCTAGCGCTTTTACTGCCTATACTGACTGAAATGAGATCATACCTAAGCTGCTAAGTTAGATCTACTCTGTAAACAAACACAATATTTATCATTTTAAAACATCTGAAACTATTTAAAACAGTCTCGGAGTGGTTTTATCATGACTTCAACTTGAATATTTTGCAATAAAACAAAATCACTACTTTCTTGGAAATCAATGGCTTTTGTTTATTTTTTATTGTCCTCTATTTTCGCTCTCTCAACTTATTTGCTGGTTTTAACATGACACGTCGCATGTCCGACGTCTGTGAATGAGTTGTGCATATGTGGCGTACATACTCGCCAGTCACTTTATTAAGTACACCTGTTCAGTGGCTTGAGAATTTTCTCATTGTGAATCAACCAATTACAGCTGAAACCAAACATCAGGGCGGGGAAGCAAGCAGATTGAAAGATAAGCCTGTCTGGCTCGAACAAGATTGTCATTTCCAAATTCACTGAAAATCTGTGAAGCTGCTGCTCAACTGGGGTTTTGTCATACTCCTGAGTTTGTGGAAAATACTTTTTAAAAAGCAAGCATCAGGTGGACAAATGTCCCTTGTTGATATCTGAGGAGAATGGGCAGACTGCTGCGATTATAGAAAGGCAACGGCAGCAAAAACAACCACTCATTACAACCATGTGTTGCAGAATACCATCTCTGAAAGCAGAAACACATTGAACCTTGACGTAGACGGGCCGCACACAAGCACGTTAAAATTGGACAACAACAAACTGGAAAAAAATCATTGTCTGCTCTGATGAGTCTCAATTTCAGCCGTGGCATTTGGGCGACTGGGTAAGAGTTTGGCATAAACAAGACAGAATCATGCATCCATCACATCTCATAACAATGGTTCAAGCTGCTGGTGGTACTGTAATGACGAGGGGGTTATTTTCTTGTCCCAATTGGAGGTAAGAGACACTTTGGGTCTCTTACCTCCAATTTAGCATCATTTCAAATCGGCAGCTACTGAAGTTCTGTTGCTGACCATCCCCAACCCTTTCATCAACTCAGCAAGGGTCTATTTGAAATGCTATGCCCATATTCTGGCTACTTCCAGCAGGATAATGTACCAATGTCATAGCAGTAACATGTTTTGTGACAATTATCTCCACAATCAAACATTTCCATCCAACAAAAGCAGGACAATAGTACGACAGAGCTGGACACAACATTGTCACGAAAGTCATGTCACCCGTCATCAGTCTTGCTCTGACGCTTTTATGTTAAACACTTAAAATCTCAGGTAAGACATTACAGATTAGCTAAAACAATACTTGAAAACAATCCGATGTAGCCATCTTAACTGAGTTCTGGATTGCTTGAGCTTTACCCATTAATCATATGATTAATTGCCACACCACGGATGCACCAACTAAATTAAATGCGACTGAGGAATAGAAAAAAAAAAAAAATCTGCGTATGGGTGGGTGGAAAGACAGGATAAAAAGGGTGGACGTCCTCACATACACACACACTATGTTGACCTGTTGTGTATATTAACCTGTATGAGCACCGCAAAACCTGAGCAGGTTCTGCTCCGCTGGTGCATAAAGACTCGCCTGAGGATTTATCATCAGACGCAGCTAAGATAGCTAGATGCAGAAAAGAGGAGGGAGGAAAATGTGTGCTGCAACAGGAGAGAGA
Organism: Poeciliopsis retropinna; assembly: GCA_010277075.1. Taxonomy (NCBI): domain Eukaryota; kingdom Metazoa; phylum Chordata; class Actinopteri; order Cyprinodontiformes; family Poeciliidae; genus Poeciliopsis; species Poeciliopsis retropinna. The sequence goes on from VMRM01000016.1 coordinate 11,090,908, forward strand.
GGGTGAAGGAGAGAATGGGAGGGAGAGCTTGTGCTCATAAGTCCCTGTCTCCCTCTTGTTCTAGGGGTGTCTTTGATTCATAAGGGCTCTGAAGGCTGGCCAGGGTAGGGTCCAGGTACAGCTTTTTGGCAAGAGAAGAAAAAAAGGGAGGGCAAGGGGCCAGTTTTGTAATACTGTCCTTGCATGTGTCAGCATGCAGCACATTTAACAATAGTCATCAAAAAAAGCAATACTGTCCATATTTCAGCGTGTCTCATGCGATACATCAGCTCCAATGTCTTTGAAGTTTTTCTTTATGGAAGGAGAAAAGGCAGAACAGCCGCTGTCGTATCACATTTGAAAGAGGGAAAAGAAAAACACTTTAAAAAACGAATAAATAAAATAGCTGATTCTGGCCACTTGGGGGCACTAGTGGCACAAACAATCTCACTTTCCCCAATCTCACACTTGCACTTGCTGGAGTGTCAAGTGATGTGGATCTGGCTGCTGCTGCTGCTGCTGCTGCTACTGCGGCGGCGGCAGCGGCTTGTTCTTTCTGTCTTTCCCCTCCACCACGGGTCTGGATTATATAACTCTGCATTCATTAACACATCTTCTGCCATGTGCTGCCCTCCCAGCATATGGTTAACTGAAGGCTTCATAGGACATCAGAGAGGAGAGAGAAGAACCCAGGGAGGGGTTGGTGTTCGGGGGAGAACAACCTCAGGAAAATGACATTAGAATCCCTCGTAAGGATGAGCAGCTTAAATCAACTGGTGACTTTGAGAAAGGTGATGATACAAAATCAATGGACGTTTTTCTGACTTTATGCAGTTGTGAAAAGACATTACACATACTCTGATATTAACAAAAATGACATCCTATGATGGCTATGAGAATCACTGCATGGCAGCTGTCATTAGCCGACTCCCGTGTATCCAAAAAGCATTTCTGTCAGTATACTTGCTTGCAAACGTCTTCTGTATTTTTTATTTATTTATTTTTTTTCCCATTCATCTTAAAAAACCACCAATACGCCTCCCTACTTTGCACCTTGGATTTATGCGAACAGCTTGCATTCCTTTACCAAGTCATGTGTAAATAAGACATAATGATGCCAGGAGGAGATGAGTGGCTTGAATGTTGTTCAGCTAAGTGTTGGAGTAGGCATTCGAAATACAGTACAGTCACCAGTGCTGATGTGCTGATTCTACCACGACAATCAGCAATCACAACAAGACATTTCAAGATTTATGATTTTATGGCATCTAGTTGTACCATCTGAGGGAGGGAGAGATGAGTTCATGCCATGTAACAGCTATGAAGATGTTGACTCACATTGTGCAGCAATGGTTTGCCGAAGGACACCTTCAAAGACGCAGTTATAAAAGGTCATTTCTTTTCTTTACTGTATAAAAAAATGGTTTTAGTGTCTATCATCTTGAATTTCCAGCTGTACATTTTCATTTAGTATGTGGTACAACTGCGATACCGGCCCCCCCGACACCTGAAAAAGCTTTAAGGCTATCAGGTGTCATGGCCTAAGCTGAGAGAGAACATTAAGTCTAATGTTACAATCAGAAAACCATTGGACATGTTCTAATACTAACATTAAAACCCACTTTTAATGATTTTTCCTCACTGATGCCTAAATGCTGTCATTCCTCAACTGTCTTGGCGACTAAGCTGTTTATCTCCATGTCAACCTGAGCCAGGAGATTTTACAGAATGTAAGGACAAAGTGCACTCAACTAGTATTTAATACCTTTGGAAATTAGAACAAAAAGTTACAGCGACTCGTGTCGGAAATTGTAGCTAAATTCTCGCCTGCAAATTATTACATAGAAAGATTTGTCCTAAAGTGTAACTTCAGTGTTTCAAAGAAAGACAATGGTAAACACATTTTCTATTCCAATCAGAATCTACTTTCGTGCACGTTTGAAATGTCAGCCATAAGGACGTGAGAAGAAGGCAAGCGTAATTTTCTTGTAAATTAGAGATGTTTCACCTCTCATGCAAAAGACGTCTTCAGTTCTGAACACACGGCTGGAAGTAGCAGCTTCATAAGTTGTAGTTTGACCAATTGCATTACTAAAGACATTAGGGTCACTAGTGGGACAATTAGAACACCTGAGTTCTCGTGATTTCCTTCTCTTGCGCTCAAATGTTTAGATTGGTGGTGTTGGATGATCCAAAAATGTCCGCAATGGTGCCTTATGAGTTATTTTGGTCATGTACCCAAACATCTGAGCTGTTGTAAAACAGCATGGGGTGATGAGTCAAGGCTGCTGAGTACCTGTTAAACACATTAAACCTGAGGCCACCTGTTTAGCTTAGTGTTTATTTTTCACATTTAACTCTTAAGCCACTAGACTTCCACGTCCAAACATTCACAAAACAGCTTTTTGTCAGTGGAATGTTTTAAAGAAACAATAAGTGCATCTTCAACTTTGTCAATACTTTTTTTTTTTTTTTTTTTTTTAGAATTTTAAGATTAATTTAAGAGCAGAGCTTCTTCATTGATATCCCAGAACTTACTATATTTTTCTTTATCCACACAAGAACCCTTCAATACACAGGCACATCCAATTTAGAATATAATTGAAAAGTGAATGTATTTCAGTACTTCAATTTGAAATGTGAAACATGTTTAATAAATAGATTCAAACACACAATGTGGTATATTTCAAGACGTTATTTCAATAAATGTTAATGACCATAGCTTGCAGGTTATAAAAAAAAAAAGCTTCTCTGAAAATAAGAATATTACAATAGACCTTCACCAGTCGGGTAAGCCCCAAAAGCTTAACACTAATGAAACGTTGGATGTTTACAGAGTGCTTCATCCCAGCATAATTATAGAAAACAGTTGGGGGAAAAAAGAAGGGAGAAAAGAAAAAAATTGTGGCAGGAAAAAAAAAAGAACAAGCTACAAGGAGAACTGCAGCCTACAGAGAATTAAAAACTAAAGGCAACTCAAGAGTTTGGTGTGGATTCGCAGTGGACTGCTGCTGAAGGCGTTGCTTCAAGAGCCACCACACACAGACGCATCCAGGACATGGGCTAGAGCTGTTGTGTTTTTGAGTTAACCTCCTTAAAAAGAGACATTGTGGCCAGAAACCGTTTGTTTATTCAATCTTTCTATTGGTCTTTTTGCAGTAAATAAAAATAATAAATGAATCCCTCTAATATGAATTTCATGAGATGGCAATTATGTCTTTTTAATGGATTGCGGGGGAGGGGGTGGGCGGGGGGTCGGGGGAGACACTGCCAGAAATGGCTGGAACTATGACAAAGTGACCTCAGAGCAGCTCTTCATAAACATTAGAGCCAAGCCCCATTTTTCAAATAACTGCTTTTGAGTGAATATCTGTGCTGCGCAGCTACATGTTCAACTTTATGAAAATAGCAAGTTGCCTCTTGGACGCATTCGCGAGTATGTGGGCAGAGAACAGAAAGGTTGCTCTCTGGAGTCATCACAGTTGTGACAGTGAGGAGAGTCACCGCTAAAGGGACACAGCTCAGTGAGAGAAACCCTTGCAGTTTCCCACTCAGCATAAAATGTCACATATTCTGGCAAGATGTTTTTTTTGTTGTTGTTGTTTTTTCCCCCCCACTCTCTGAAATGAGTAAGTTTAGTTCTAGTATGCACTGTGATTCTACATCATTAAGGCAGATTTTTTTATATGGTCATCCTTTGTCTATTTTTTTCTAAGCATGGGCACAAACCTGACATTTGAGGCAGAGCCAGCCCATCAAATACAGATGCGCATCTGCCAAATGGGGTAATGTCTGCCTTTGCCTGCTCAGTGCTTGGCCAAACCCGTCGAAACAGAGCTTTATCTCCTCGTAAGGGCAAATGCCAAGAACTCCACAATTAGTTTTTTAATTGGCTTGAAGAGGCCGTTGGAACTCAGGTTGAATAAAGATCCAAGCACACAATACCAGGGGACTGTGAATTCAAGCAACTCAGTGCCTTCCTTTTGCCATCGCTGGACCTATTTTTATTTTTATTTTTTAAAGTCACACACATTAAATTTATCTGTTTTCATCTTAAAAAATACTTCAATGTTAATAAATAAAAGCATGACATACAGAGCTAAAAAAAACTTACATATTTAATTCAAAATCTAAACTGGTTGTTGCATCATTTCATCTACATAACGGTTTTCTTCTGCTAATATGTCCTGCCACTTGTCCGACTCCATGACGCTACTCAAGACCTCTAATTCTTGTAATTAGAGCCGTTTGTCAACTTCTTGATGGTGGACAGACGCAACAGGTATTTGAGTTTACAAGTGCAAATCACAATTGGCTTGACTCTCGTATTTTCATTATGCACAACAGAGCTGAAGACTTTTCCTTCATCGGATTCTCCACCATCAAAGCCGTGAATATTGCAAATATCGCAGCACATATATTTACATACACCGCATAAGATGCAACATAATTATGTTTTCCTCGCTGTCAAGACACAAAATAAGATTAAAGGTTCTGGTGTTTGCTAAATACCAGAAAAATAATTTGCAAAAGCCCAGATGATGATGATGTAATGGCTTTGCAAGCGTTAACCATACATAAATTTAAGAATTTATGCATGCAAATGCATAGCTATTAATTGTTCAGAAATAAGATCAGTTCTATACCACAGAAATGAAGATGATGGTAACAGAGGGTGAATATTCGCAGTGAAATGAGTCCTGCACTGACGTGACCTGAAAGGAAAGGCCACTCAGAGTGGAAAAAGCTATCATACTACAATAATAATGTAGCCAGATTACAGTTTGCAAGTACACGCAAGAGGCAAATGTCTTAAATTTTGTAGCCATTTCCTGGAAAAGGTTGGAAGCTTAAAAACTTGACAACTCTACCCTAACTTTTAACAAGGTAGGTGGTCGTTTTATGTTTTGTGGGTCTTTTGGTGCAGAAGGGACTGGTGCACTTTTTAAAAAAAGATAGTATCAGGCAGAAAAAGCTTCATAAGGAAATATAGAAGCGACATTTCAGCACATCATCGAGAAACATAAAGCTCAGGTGAAAATTGGTCTTTTAAAGTGACACTGACTTGTAGCAATAAAGCTTAAGTAGTTACAAAGTGGCTTTGGGACAACAAAGTTAATCAAATGATACCAACTTCTTTTATGACAGAAAATGTTGACTGTAACAGCTTCAATGTAAAAAAAAAAAAGTGGAAAAACAATGCTTGACCCTGTATAACCACTGTCTTGATTAGAATGTGCATTCCATCTGGTTTTTCCAAGCCAATGTTTACATCTTGAAGTTCTTGACACAGCTTAATGTTAAATCCCGTTTTAAAACTTCATGATCTTCACCGATCCTGCCTGATCTCATTACCAACTTGGACTGTTTACCCAACCACTCATCAAAGAATTACAGACAAAGAGACCAATCACTTTCCCATGGTGAAATCATACCTTTATAGTGGTGCTCTCTAAGGTTTCCGTCATACAGAGTTCCCTTCTCTGTACGGTTCTGCAGTCTTAACAACGTCCAGCTTACGGACACAGGCTGAACCACACTGCCAAATATGTTTTAGACATGTCCAAAATATCTGTGCATTCAAATCTCACTGCTTGCCTACATAAAAGCATTGCAATGTATTGTCCAACATTAAGCAGTCGCCCTATCTGCAGGAATTCACTCACTTTGGCATGTGGAATGTTTGAAGAGTCTCCAATGCATGGCAGTTTGCCCCACATATTTAATGTCACCATTAAATAAGTGTGAACATACACATAATGAGATGGTGATATCGTGGCAAAACTAACCTAAAATGCTCTAATGACGTAGAGAAGCATCGGTTTCGTATATTTACTGCCAGTAACGATGCACTACGCAAAAGCGGTTGCACATTAGAAGCAGTACACAAACTTTATAGATGTGTCTGAACTTCACATTTTGCAGAAATACATCTGATTTGTTTACATTCAGACACAAGTTAAAAGTGCTACAGAGATGCTAAGATATGTGGCAAGATAAGAAGCTGTGCAAAATCAGATATATCAAAGAATATGCCTCCATCACTTTCCATTATGGCACCAAAAGCTGGCAACGACGAGCTGCTGTGCCCAACAATGTGGCACCGAGCGATTTTCTTTTTTGAACTGTGCTATTTTTAGGCACCTCTGCTTCTGATAAAACTCTCCAGAGCTTAAATCCAACAACTGAGCATGTTGCACAATGTGTTTGACTGCACAGCACAATGTCTAGTGTAATTACAACAGTTTGTTGTGTTCGCCATCACTGTGTTTAACAAGAATAAGAGAAAATATTTTCTTTTCTAACCTCCGTTAAACCAATTACGCACAGTATTGAAACTGTGACAAAAACAAGGCACTTATTGTTTTTTAGGAGAAAGGGATTTTGATAGAAGATTGTGTCTTAGATTTTTGAAAACACGTCCCATTTTTTAACCATCAAATATTTTACCTTCAGAGAGAACATCCAAGAATCTACTTAAAGTCTTGGGAAAAGGTTTGGCTACTTTGAAATAAAACTGAGGCTCCAAAGCATATCAATTTAACATTGTGATTAATCACATTGTGCTTTTAGAGATTTGCTGCCATCAGTGTTGTGTGCTTTAGATCACGTTGTTCTTAATGTAAAAGAACTGCAAAACTACAAAGCCTAGAAAGTACATGAAAGTAGAGAAATTAAGAAGGAAACACAGGAAGTGTAGCTCCCGCATTGCCGAAAATATCTCTCAACTGTGGCTTGCGCTTTTCCTTTCTTCCTTTGCACATTTGCATAACGCCTGCCAAGTGGCTAGTTTGGCACACGTAAAGAAAAACCAGCTGTCTCGCATACTGGCATTTACAACCCATTAGCAGTCCAATCAGGGCAGACCAGACTTCAAAGAGAGTGAGAGTATCGATTAGGGGCCACGATTTAAAGAGAAAGGAACTAAAAGGATTTAGACAATAACAAGATTAGACAAAGGATTGCCAAAGTAGTACGAGTACAATGTAATTTTTCCAAAATAAACAAAAAAGTAAAATCGCCCTGATTTGCATCATCTACTGGGACAAAAATCCTTAACCGATTCTTTTCAGACTCAATAAAGAACACTAGTGATTATGATGTTTCATATATAATTATATATATAATAGTATTCCACGAATCCTATATGATAGATGATTTCTTGTGATGTAGGAACAGCATAAGTTTGACAAAGCCAATGTTATCAAATACTTTTCTGCACAAACCACACAAAATAAAGGCTGATGCAACTCCAAGTCTGCAACAAAACCTTTATATTCTTTCCCAAAGATCCAATGCAATTGGTCTCCTCACATTTCATTTTGGTCTGTGTAGCTGCACAAACATAGACTGTCCTTTCATTTATACATTTATCTTCTCCCTCCTCTGTCTGCTCCTGAGTTTTTATGCTTCTTCTTTTTTTTTCTTTTCTTTGGTTTTTCTACCACACATTAGAAAAATGTGTGTTTGTCTGTGAGAATCACTCACAGACAAACATCGACGCACACCTCCACACGCACGCACACGCCGTGAGTCACAAAGCTTTCACAGTTGCTTTGTAATGGCTTTGATCAATAATTGATCTGGAGAAATTTCTAGCCGTTCAAAGATTGTAGGGAGCATGTGGAGGCAACCATTTTCCACTTTCTCCCAAGATCCACACAAGAAAGAAGCCCAGTAATGCTGAAAGGCCACAGATCGTTCATCTGCCAAACAGAAGATTTGCTGTTCAATCTCGGGTTCATCATTCCACGTTTCTCAGAGTGTGATTGAGTGCACTGCCTAGCAAGAAAGGGGCAATATAAACTGAGGAGTCTTGTATGAATGAACGTAAGTAAATGTGTCTTCCAGTGAAAAAGTGTTTCGGCTAGAACAGCGGACATGCACTGTGAGTTCCAAAGGTTTTCATACCTCTTGACATTTTGTAATCTCACGACTACGGACTTTAATATTTGTTAGAACTTCATGTGATAAGCTGTGATTAAGAAGGGTGGAAATGTAAAATGGAAGTAACATTAACATTGTTCTGGATGTTTTTTTTTTAATTGATTTATTTTTGCAAATAAATGTTTTAATGCATCTCCTTTACTTTTGTTGGTTCAGTGCAATCAACTGCTTACATATAATTAGTCAATATAGATAACCTGCATAAAATTTAATCTCAGGTGAAATAAAGCTGTTCAGTAACTCTGCAGGATCTGCATAGATCCACAGCTCAAGTAGGAGAATTTTTCAACAGAACACATATTGCTAGACATATTCATTCCGTTGCACAGTTGACAAATCTGGCCTTTCAGAGGCTTCAGAGTACTCAAAAATGGGGGGAGAAGTTCACTTTCCAAAAGTGCAATGATCCTAAACACACAGCCAGAGTTACGATGGACCGGTTTAGATCCATGCATTGGTATGGGTTGAAATGGTTCAGTCAAAGTCCAGACCTACAATAAGTGCAAAGTGATTGGGGTACTAAAATGCGCAGCAGAGGATTTTTTTTTTTTTAATTTGGAAAAAAGCTTCAGGATTTGCAAACACTTGAAAAGTCATGCAGCTGTTATTGGGGAAAACAAAGTGTTGACTCAGACAGATACGTTGCAAGATCCAGACTTATTCAAACATTTTTAATAATATTGGTAAAAAAATGGTTGTTTGTTTTTTTTAAAAATCAATGCATAATTTTCCATGTGTGTCATTAAACGCAAGCTATTTTGTGACATGCAATCACCCAAAAGTTCATTGAACGGATGTGAGAAAAAGTGAAAAGTTCAAGGCCTGTGAATGCTTGTGCAAAGCTCTGAGTGTAGTGCATTTAATATTGATTTCCTGCAACTAAGCCAGCCATAAACTGGTTCTGCAACAACAAAGCACAAATCTTGGCGTATCTGTCATTACCTGCAGCTCTGCGACATGCCAAGTCACATACTTCTGATAGAAGACAGTGGGCCAAGGTAACATGTCATCTGTGGGGATCTTAAATGTCTCAGGAACCGGAGATCTAAAATGTCAGTGGCCCCAGGGTTCAACCGCATCCTCAGTCAGTTTGGTTCGAGAAATTCATCCGGATGCAGCGGCTCGCCCGTGTCACTGCCACTTGACAGCTCAATTTTCTGGCCCCTATAAAGGACATGTCAGGTTGTCTTGTCATTGTTTTTTTTTTTTTTTTTTTTTTTCCCTCGTGCATGAGCACGGAAACGTGAGGTGATGGATGACAAAAAATTGAAAACCTTTAAATGTTTACTTCTTATTTCCTCCTCTATCTATGCGTTGCTCAGCATAGAGAGAATTTAATCCAGCAGTTTTGCTGTCCTCTTCAGTTTAAATATTTGTCAGTCCCTGGGGAAAAAAAAAAAACACCTCAGTAGACACAAAGTACTACGCAGGAAAGAGATTTGCAAGTACTAGCGAGGATGGATTGTATGTTTGTTGATGCAGCCCCAACCACATTGCCGTAGTTCCAATGTATGCGATTCCGGAGTGTATTTACCCTCACTATCCTTTGTTGTTTTTTTTTTTTTGTTGTTGGTTTTGTTTTTTTAAACATTACCCCATGGAGAGATTCCTTCTGCATTTCTTTGCCCTCTCTCCCCATGCTCAGCCTCGGAAATCCTGAACAGGTAAGGATGAAGAAAGCAAAAAGATAACAGACAGTTGAATACCAAACGCTGCTGTCCAGAAGCTGTTTACTCCATTGCTGGCTACATGCAGGGTTTGTACAATGGTTGAAAGTTTGTGCCTATGTGTGTGCGTGGGCGTGTGGTGTGTGTGTGTGTGTGTGTGTGTGTTTGTGTAGTACTGAAATTATTTGCTGTGCTTGCACAGGTACCAGGGGTGCTGTTGCAGGATACTTGTGAGTGAAGCAGAAGCAGGAGTAAAAGCGAAGGAGAAAGCACAGGCAAAAGAGAGACAGAGAGAGAAAGGGGAGCGAGAGTTGGCAGAGGGAAATGAATGAAAAATTCATTCGTCTGCACATCCCAAAAGCCCTTCTGTCTTCGGCAGGAGTCCTCGGCTTCAAACTGCAGGGCAGGGGTGGTGGGACTTTGCCAGAGGAGATGAGAGGCGCGCACGCAAACACACATGGAGCGAGTGGAAGATGTCGGATGAGGTGTTATCATGGGATCAGAAGTGAGCTGAAAGCAGAGTCAACAGCACAACAGCAGTATCTATAACAACAACAGGATGCTATCCAGAACATCCTGATAGCCTTCTGGCAACCATTACGGAAACTCAGATTGGAGCCAGTTCCCACTCTCAATGTGTAATGTTACACCACCGTTTGGAGCCGTCGGTGTCAAAGACTGACTCATTGCGTGATAGTTACGTTTTTTTGGTTTTTTTTTAAAGCACCCATTATCAACCTGGGAAGTCACTGATTCCATTAATATAACCTGTGTGTTAGATTAAAGAAAATGTATCATGTGACTTCCAACAACTATGAGAAAATGTCCATTTGTATACTGCATTTACTTCTCTTTATTTCTGCCCCCTCTATTAATCTCTTTCTGTTGATGAGTAAGTTTTAATGAAGTGGGTCAGTGCTATGACAACTATAACAGCCAAAAACTCCAAGCCAAAGATTTAAACTTTAAGAGACACTCATCAGGATGGTCAATACTGCTTGTTTTACTTTGACTATATTCCCATAATCTATTCAAAGATTTCAACATTTATTATTTACTTACTAATTCCCATCTTGAACATAACAAAGATAGAAAGAAAATGTTAAAAAAAAAAAAAACTATCAGTTGTTTGTCATTACCAATTCAGAGGAAAATAAAAGGCTTTTTAAAGTTTTTTAAAGTCAGTCACTTTTAACGCCCTCCATTTTATCATCATCCCTGCTCAAACACTTTGGTTAGTAATCTCCTAATTCCTATTTTCCAAGTGGAAAAAAACCCCAAAAAAACAAACAAAAACTATTATGTTAAAGCAATCCTCATTCATGGAGGCCAATGAAGAAAAAACAGACAAATAGAAAGCCAAATGAGATGAGATTTCACCTTCCACATACCTCTGTTCAGCTTCTGATGACTACCTAGGGAGACAATGACTTTATGTTTCTTGTTCTTCTATTTTATTTATTTATTTTTTCAACATTGAACTTCTTCTTGATTTATCTCACCGTAATGTTGGTTGTGGTCACAAAGAAGTTAATGTTTTGCCAGATATTACAGGCTTTCCAAACACCTTCTCACAAGGCATTGCCTAGAAAAAGTTATAAGGAGTGATAACAGGATCCTCTGGCTGACAAACTTTGTAATTTATGCATGTCTTTATCGTAATACTTCACTGGACCTACATAGAAAGTATTATGAAATCAGTATGATTTACAATTAGCCTTTAGTTACCCCACTGGTAAAGTCTAGAGAAGTGATTTGACACAAATGAGGCTACGACTGAGAGAAATCCCAATTCAAGCTTACTGAAAAGCTCTTAAGATAGCAATCTTTGTAATTATAAAGACAGCATCAAGATGGACACACATGACACAGCCTTGAGCAGGCAAAAGATAGAGAAAGAAATCATAGAAAGAAGGACGGGAGACAGCACAAGAAGGCACATCTTTTTAACTCCCACTACAGCGTTGCCATAGCCACCACTGCATCGGTAGACTGCCAGGGCAGGGAGTTGGAGGAAGGAAGGCAGAAGAACTTTTGCAGCTCTACCTCGCTCACACTGTGTGAAAGTAGGTCAACTCCAAAACACACATTTATGCACGCACTCACTGAATAACAGTCGTCTACCAAACTGCTCAATTTTGCTTGTCTGTGTGCTGGGAACACAGAGCTGGGTAAGGTGGGAGGTAGCGAGAAATTCTGACTTCCCTCCAAGGTGCATGGAACACCTGACAGAAATATTTTAACAGTGATTCCAATTATGATTGTCAGCACATTTTGTTGCACAAGAATGAATATGTTACATGGGTGTTGTGTTTTACACATTGATTTAAAAAAACAAAACAAAAAAACATTGGATGCTATTTTTATTGTTGAAATAGACATTCATAAATTAATGGGAATTGTCGTAAAAAGGCATTGAAAATTTGATCAATATCGATATTTTATTTTCAGTTTTATGTCAACTGAAATGAATTATAGAAACTAATGGTGACAGTAACTCATAGTCCACATTAGAGCTTCTTCAATGGCCTTTCAACCAGAGGGGAAAAAAATCAAAACCCTCTTGATCAAGTCCAGGTGTACTAACCAGAATTAGTTATCTGGTTTATTGTGAGATCTGCAGGTAGGTACCTTCCCTGAAAAAAAAAAAAAAAAAAACACCACAATTGATTTTTCAATATGTCGGGGGGTAAAACGTAACAGAAAATTAGAGATGCACTGATCAGATGTTGCTAAGCTTCAAACCAGTTACTTTAAAATACAGCATGCTACACCAAATTTAGCAGCAAAGCTATTTATTTTACTGTGAATTTAAATCCTACCAGAAGTAAAATAGACTCTTTAGAAGTCTTCCCTTAAAGTAGGTAAGTCTCACTCTCTCTTGCTATCTTGCAGCCTGAATGAAGCGGATATATGCCTCGACATGTCAGGTAAAATCTTTTCCTTTTAACTGGTAATTGTTACTAAAAATACCTTACTTTGAGTCTTGTTTCTTACTTCAAAAAAAGTGTCCCGACTGAAGGGTGAAGTTATTGGAAACACATTGTAGCTGATCAAAATAAATCTCCTAGTGAACAAGAAATTGTTCTCAATGCAGAGCAACAAATTCTTATCTTAAACTAGAGTAAGGGATGAGCCAATGTGGAAAAATACTGAAGAAAGGTACAATGATATTTCTTCACATACTTTTCTGTCCAGTGCTGCATTGAGCCTGGAGGATCTAAAACTTGTGATGTTGGTGTCACGGCAAGAGACATAACCCTACACAGTTCACTCCCCAGTACTCAATTTCAGCGTGGGTTTAGGTGTAGGTCATGAAGACCCTCCATCAAGAAGACCACGGACATCCATCTGTTGAGACTATCGGTTTACCCTCACGGTCACTGTGGTAGTTTCTCTGTCAGAGTGGAATCAGACCCCCGGAGAGCTACTCGGGCTATTTACCAACATTGTAAAGACATATGGCACATAAACAACAAATCCGCTCACATGTGCACACACATACACAAGCAGTCGGGACACTGACCAGCGTGACACTAAGAGAAGAGTGATGAGAAATGGACCTGGGTGTCAAGGAAAGTCACACATAAGGAGTTTTGAAACCAAAGTGCGCATGCACACATGTGTGTTCACCCCTGGCACCCACAGCGTTCCGAGCGACGGGACAAGAACGCGAGCAGAGAAAAAAAAGGACCATTGAACTGAATCATAGCCTCCTGGGGGAATGGGTGGATGATGAAGAGGACCTTTTTAGAGAGCATCTGAAGCTGCTGCTTTGAACAGACTTCCACAAATTCCCTGAGTCATCTCCTCTACTACTCACCTGGCCTCATAAACTTGCAGGCCCAGTCCCTTTGGGAGCTTTCCAGTAACGGACTCCAAAGAATATGAATTGTAATAGACTGCCTAATTTGGCAGCATTGTGATAGAAAACGAATGCTATTTCAGAAAACTGAAACAGCTTTTATCAATTGGATAAAATTGGAGTTTTTATCAATTGTGATAAAAACTTTTGTCACTAATTTTTTCAATAATCGGCGTATTCCCTCAAATCTTATTCTCTCCTTTGTCATTTTCCAATATTCTCATTACACCCGCATGGGCGAACACTGCTGTGCTCCTTCTTCACCCACATAGACCTTTTGCCTTTATTTCCTGCAGGCCTGCTCTGATCTCATCAGTACTGTGGTGGCCACAGTTGAGACCTAAAGCCTCAAGTATTGCTGGAGGGCATTAAGACAGCAGCTGTGCATGACACATGTTCACCAAAGAGTCCTTTCTTTGCTTCATTTCATCCTCACCCTTCATTTCACCTCCTTCCTTCCCCTGCACTCTTTCCCTACTCATTTTGCTTCCATTATTCCATTCAGAACAGGTGATCCCCCAAAGGGTCAGTGTTACACCCTTCACTTATTCACCATAGTGGTTTCTCATTTAGTAGTCCTCAAGAGTGAAACTCTTCTGTGAGGGACTACTGGATAACAGTACAAACACAGCAACAATTCAAAGGTGGATCCCTGTTCTTTAAACGGTAACCAATAGTAATCACATTTCGTCGTGTAAGTGCATCTAAAGAAAGAGCAAAATTATTGAAAAGTTCCTTATTTCTGTTAATTTCAGGGTACATTCACACCAGCCCTGTTTACTCCGTTATAGAACTTTAGCTTGTTTGCCTAGAAAGTCTAATTTATTGGCGGGGGTGTGAATGTACAATCCAGTGCTGACCAAAAACGTGAACTCTGGTTCACCTGAAAAAACTAGGTCTCGGTTCGATTAAAGTGAACTCTTGCGCGGTCGAATGCATATGTGAACGCAAGTGGACTGGAGACCGCTATAAAAACACAAAGAGAACCATAAAGAAAGGCATTCTAGGCCAATAAAGCCGAAACATGCTGCTCCATCTTTGTTTAGATTCGGAGAAGAAAGAAATAGGGCTCATGTCTTCTTCTGGGGTGTTCATTCTTCAGTAGTTCTTGGTGCAGCGCCACCACAGGCAAGGAGTTGAACAGATTCTTTACTTAGTTTGGATAGTTTGATGCAATACAGTGTCAAAGCTGGAAATGTTACAAATATTGCAATTTTGGTCCCCAATCAAACTGAGCCTTCCAGATTACCAGGCATTAGTGATCATTCCATACAGCATTAGTGATCAGCTTGAAAACCTCAACCCCAATCTCTTAATCATGAAATGTAGCAGAAATGTATGTATGCTTTATATGTCTTAGTGTGTCATAAATTTATATGGCACAACATATGACTTACAAATTTTAAATTGAATTTGTGAAATTAATTAACTTTTTAATGATATTCTAATCTACTGATTTGTGGCTGCAGTGGATTTGTGTTATGACTTCAGCCTTACGGATACTTTCCTGCTGTTTTGGTAAATAAGTTTGAAATTTACATCAACTTTCTGATACATTTTGACAAATAAAAAATCTATGATTTTCCACTAAAATTACCCACTCCAACAATTGTTTAATTTGACTATTGACAACCAACATTTCAACCTGCAGAAAATTTTGTTGCAGTGGTTGTATACTTTCCATATGTAAAAATAAAGAGATAAAAGGAAATTGTAGTGCATGTGATTTCAGTTTTAGAAAGCAGTGTGTGGTGATAGATGGCATGGAAGTGGGAAAATAATATTTGGGTCAAAAATGTGCCTATTATTTCAAAGACCATACATTATGAATCGCAACAAATGCGTAGAAGGAGAAAATCCCATTAGGGTTCCATATTAACCATCATTTATGATGGATACTGTACAACATAACTCAATGCGGCAAAATAGAAAGAAAAAAAAAAACAGGAAAACTGGTCGTAATGTAGTATCAGAGTTTCATCACCTGAGGTGCGTATAAATGAAATCCATCAGGTCCAAATTTGCAGTCGATATCTTTCAACGGTGGGCCCTGACTCCAGCGGTTTGTCCCATTACCATTCCAGCAGGTTTATCTAGAATATGCCTTTTCCAGCTCATTATGCCCACTTTAAGCTTCCATAAGGTCATTAATCCCAATCATCGTGTTCATTTTCACACGTGCCAAACCATTATTCCACACTTGGCATATCTTTTTACTGGTCTGTGTTGCTCTCTTGCACACATACTCCCCTCACTTAGTCCTTCTGCTTTTGTCACATTGTCTGTGATCAGATCAAAACGTGAAATACTGTGTAGGGGGGATCATGAGAAGATAATCATTGAAAATCATGCCAGTTTCCAGTATCGTGTGTTAGATTTCTTGAGCTGTTTACTTGTGTATGGATGAGTCATCCTCTTTCAGAATACTTGTTGTGCCAGAGAACCTTCCAGCATACATTATACAGTATATATAAACCAAAAAAAAAAAAAAAAGAATATATATATATATATATATATATACAACTTTATAACACCAAATCAGGTACATAAACTATTTTCCTGCAAATTACTATCTAAGAAGAAAATAAGTAATTATGCTGTAATGTTTTTAGTCCTCCCTCCAGTAATTCTTGCTCTCTTGCTCTTTTTTTTTTGTAGCTAGAGAAAACCATGAACATGTCTTTACACGTACAGATATATACGCATAAATACATACATATAAAATCCACTGGGACCAAAACAACAGCAAATTTTGGCAATTTTTTGCCTCTGACACGCAGCAAACCAGAAGTGCTACCAGCATTTACGGACAGCCAGGCATGCAGGTTAAAAAGAAATCAATGTTAATTCAACATTTCAAAGTGTGGCCAAGATGGAGAAAACAGCTTCGTTCACTTCCTCCGGTGCCGATTCTAAAACTACGGGCAGACTACAATTCTAAAGCAGCACAGAAAATCAATGCCACTGTTCATAACTTTTCTTTGTGTATGCTGATTGGCCCGGTTGAAAGCCTAGACTCTGCTGAGAAGCGATATTAGATCATTCCGCACATTATCTGACAAAAACCCAACAGTAGCATAAATCCAGCTAAAAAAAAACAAAACACAACGAAACAATGATCAATTTGGTTGATTTCATTTTAAACTACTTTTGGAGGTTTTTCTGTCCTTTCAACAACAGTTAAACCAAATGTGGGGAACATAAAATTCCAAAAACTAACATGCAAGCCTGCAGCGCACATTCTTCGCTTTCTGCTTTCACACCCACACACATGCAACCGGTAAGGCTGGCAGCTTAGTATTCATACACGACCACAAAGGTTTGAGGAAATAGCTCTGCAGTGGATGGAGAAAAGGAGCATAATAGAAAAACTCATTTGAGGGGAGCTTTGGAGCCCTGGACCACATTAGGCTCAGCCGCCGGCCTGAATGAAAGATCATGTCATGTTTGTAGTGTGTTCGTGCGTTTGCATGTGGAAAAATAAATGGGGGTAAAACAGGAAAGGAAAAAAAAAAAAAGGCAACATATGTGTTAAACGAGAAGTTGACGAAGATGTCAGAAAAAGATGCCGACTTCACAAAATCCCCCTGACTCAGTAAGCTATCAAATGTTCCGTTTGTTCTTATGCTCAATGCCTTTTAAACCCTCTGAGCTCAAAAAAATAAACTCTGCTTCTGTATTTATTGATTTTCCTTTTAGGCCGTTGCGCTATGATTTAAACAAACAGAACCAGGTGGAAGAAAAACTTTAATTTATTAGACTTACTTTGGCTTAACAGAAGTTCTGAAACCAACATATCGGACCAGCTAAATTCTAGCACACCGTATTTAAAATCTCTGATCCATCCTGACCATGAACCCTGAGTGAACATTTGCTTCTTCTCTTCAGTCAGGTTAGCACTGCCTCTGATTCCACAGAGGAAACCTCATATTTCTCTTTTGCTCTTTACTTTTATGCTCCAAGTTGTGTCTTGGCCATTCAGTTTTATTTCCCCCCCCCCCAAGTCAGATGGCAAAAATATCTCAAGGATCTCTTAAAAGAAATACATCTCTTATTTTTCTCTTCTTTGTCACTCCATTCACTTCACTAAAAGTATAAAAATGCATTTCAGCTCAAAGTAAAGCAATAGAGGTAGTTGTTCATTCTGAACCTCAGAATGAATCCAAGAGAAAGTGCTTTTATTTTGAAGAGCTAAAAGTGTCTTTGAATTGACACTAGCCTAACAGTAAAACAGAATATGTCAGATATATAAAATGGAGCTGTTACTCAAGCCAAATTAGCATTCAGAAATAGAAATTACAGACATGCTCGCAAGGTCCCATTCTGTATTTATGTCACTTTGTGCATCCTCAAGTCTGAACCGTTTCCAAAAGGCAGAACAAGGGGGCTCTGAATAAAACATTTCCCGTCTCTCACTGTGGAAGGATTTACCTCGGAGTGAACTCTTGAAAGTGAAATTCACATGACACATCAGCTTAGAGACCAACTGACCCCTCTACTGACATTTGAAATATATTCCATCAAAGTGGGGAACTACCGTGCCGCAGCAGACTGATGCATTTACAGATCACATACCTCAGGCTGCCTTTTGCTCCTCTCAGCAGTTTGGTGGAGTATATTTTGTACTGAGATGCCTTGTTGCTCTTCTGAGCTCTGTTAAGGATAATAAGCTAAGGACTACTTGGTTGAGATTGTCAATACATAATTCCATTTTGTTCACTTGATCATAAACAACTTCACTATTCCCAAGGAACTCTAACCAGGTCTTCAATAAGATGAAAATAAAAAAAGTAGGTAAATAGAAATCAAATAGAACAGAAATGTTCTGCTTGGCCACCAGCAAGTGAAAGGTAAGTGGAAGCATGCACATTGACAGAAAGGAAAAAAAAACAACAACAACAAAAAAAAAACAACTAAATAGAATAAATAAATAAATATAAATCAGAAAAATAAGACTAAAAGACAGTACAGTAGGGATACATTTACAACATAACCCATTATAACAATGCTCCTTTTGTGTCGGTTGCATCACTCTCTCACTAAAGCATCTCTCCAGTTCTGCAACAGCTTCAAGCAGAACTGTTGTAGAGCTGTTGAACGTAACTCTTTAACAGTTCTATTATTTTTGCCAGACTTGCGAGTCACGTTACGACCATAAAACCACAAAGTATTTTATTTGGGACTTTATCTGATAGAGACTAACTCAATATAGCATATAATTGTGAAGTGGAAGTCTAAAAAGTATGGGGTGCATGTTATTCAGCTTCCTAATGACCCTAAATTTAACTTAGTGTAACCAGCTGCCT
Source organism: Poeciliopsis retropinna (assembly GCA_010277075.1). Taxonomy (NCBI): domain Eukaryota; kingdom Metazoa; phylum Chordata; class Actinopteri; order Cyprinodontiformes; family Poeciliidae; genus Poeciliopsis; species Poeciliopsis retropinna. The sequence goes on from VMRM01000016.1 coordinate 11,109,672, forward strand.
ACAGAAGTCCCCATGGTTATGAAACAGTTTCCACCTGGTTTCATTTTATTTAATATCAGCACAAATACACCTGTTCCTTAAAGGCCTCGGAGATTTGTTTGAGAACATTAGTGGGTGGGACTAAAAAAAAGCTCATGAAAACTAAGGAAGAGACCAAACAGATCAGACTCAAAGTTGTACAAACGTTTAAAGCAATGCTATGTCCCGATTCGTCTTACATCCCAGGAACAGTGAACATTTCACGGAGAAGTTCACTAATCAGCCAATAGTTGCACAGAGTATACCACAAATGCAAACTGACCAAGATATCGCCATTCACCTGAGATGATGTGCCAGGCAAGGAGACCATTAATTAGGACAGCACAGAGCCTTATGGTGTCTCCGGAGGAGCTGGAGACTTTCACAGCTAAAAATCTTTCATCATGGCAGTTATTAGTGATCCACCCCATAAATCTGACATTTATGAAAGACTTGCAAGAAGAAAATCATTGTTGAACAAAAGCCATAAGGTGTCTCATTTGCAGAACCTTTTGTCCAAAAGCCATATAAAGGACACAGCAAATGTTGCGTACAACTTTGTGTTTCTCCATCACATCAATCGATATAGACATATTTGCATGGTACTTTTGCAAATATGTTAGATTGTCCCTGGAGAAAACAGTCAATGAGCTAGGGAATGGTAGCACTGACGGTAGATTGCAGAGCAGAGCGTCTAGTGTGTCCAGTGGGTACACCCTAACTGAAATGTAAAGGAAAAACCTTACTGGAAAACAAGGCTATATAAAAATCAATTAAATACAAGAAACAGAATTAACAATATGAAGCTACAAAGACATTTTGCCAAGAAAAAGACAAAGAGAAAATCCACCACAAAGATTAGGTGAGTTTTCATCAATATGTGAAGCTAATTGTAAGGTTTGGAGTAAATGAACAGAGTTGCATTGTTTAGCCCTATTGATGAAATTACTGTTATTGGAGTCGAAAACAGAACCAAACTAAAACCTACTTACTTAAATAAATTCCGTGTTGTAACTCCAGCATTGTATTACACAGTGATATTTTCTCCTGGCCCAAAGTTTTGGTTGTAGTTTGTTTCCCGAAGCAAAATCTGATTACATTTGGAGAACACCCAGACCATTTCTATCCCCAACGTAGAAACGTATCGTCTGTTGGGAGAGCAAATAGGAAGCTGTCTCACCAGCTGACGCTGAAGCTACAATAAGAGCTCACATGGCTTAACCCACTTTAGTTGAAATTAGATTAACCAATCAATTCCTGTACCGGGTTCCTATCAAGTTCTTATCAAAACTTCTACTTTGTCCCACCTTTTCTCACAGTTGCCTGGCTGAGAGATTTCACAGGTTAAGGAACCATTCAGAAAGCTTTAATTAGCTTTCTCAAGCTAATGAGTTCTCAGACATCATACAAATTGTTCTGTCAAAGCCTGACTTTGAGCCAGTCCTTGCCTCCCTTGATTATTTGGATGTGAGCTCAATAGAATAAAGGACTTTTTAATCATGTTCAAATTCATTACCCTCCAAATGAGTAATATTTCATTCTTCTCATGCTTTCAGTCATTCGGTTACTTCTGCCAAGCTAACCCTGCTACTCAGCACTTGACAGATATCAGCAACCAGTTTAATACCATGTCTATCATCATTACATTGGGTAGATCCATTTCAGGATCCATCTGCAGCTTGAAGTGAAATTGTAACAAGTCGATGGCGATTGGTTGTAAAAGATGCAACCATCTTTTACAACCATAAAACACCTATAAAACGTAATTTTGGGGCTTGCAGACAATTTCCGCTTTTTCTGCGTTTATCAAGTCGTCGGGGCTGCGTGGAAGTGCAGACAAAAATATGAGCTCTCGTTCGAACACGAAACACAGCTAAATGAACCCATTCATTTCATTTTCCCCAGGTCCAATTCAGCTTGGCCTAAATGTGGGGTTTGCGGCGGATGCGTGCAGGCAACAGCGATAACTTACTGGACCTGAAGTATCTTTTCCGAAACCAGTTTCCTGAGAATGGGATCTCAATAGTCAAAGCGGTAAATGAAGGGGAGATTTGTGGCCATGCGTGGGAAAATAGTATAACAAGGCGGCAGTGACAGTCACTTCACACTTTGTCACATTCACAAAGACAGTATTAGGGCTGTGACCCACTTTAAGCAGGGACAGAATAATGCTGCTGGTCTCTAATGCTAGCATAATGGTCCTCATCATCCTTGTCAAATTTAGTCTCACTGTCGTCGCCGTCGTCAGATTTGAGAGTGAAATTTTGCCCCAAGTTTGTTACACTAGCCACTAATCTCATGACTGCCCATGCACGCTTTTAAATCTCATGACATGCTACATTACCGTCATTACTTGCGGTGTTTTGAAAGAGGACTCACAAGAATAGGACGGCCATTATTTACCTCTGTCCTCCTCCTACTCCTCCTCTGTTTTTCTGTCTCTCATCCTCTCTCTAGCCTCTGATGTGGGGCCGATAGAGCTTGGAGCATAGCCACTCGCTGTCAGGGTGGAGGCTAATGGAATCAACATGGTTGAAGGATAAACCCACCAAAAATAAGTTGTCAGGATGCTGCAGGTCCTTCATCAGCCTCTCTGTCATAGAACGGAATGCCTTGACCCCTTCCAGCCCTACGTCAGAAGGGTGTTTTGTCATCACTGTCCACAACCTGTGTTTTCCCAGGTACAAAGTGTTTGTCTTATGCCTAACTGTAGACATTTCATACTTGCTATAACAATTATTTATTTGCTGTAATTTTCCTTATTCTTGTGGTACTGAAGAGCAGGGAAATGCACTGTAGTTATATGCCTATTTATCGATGTGGGAGTTGCACCTGTGGGGGATCTTTTTCTACAATTACACAAGCACATTACTGGAGTCACTCAGTTTCTTTGAACCCGCTGGGTTTTCCTGCCTCCTCTCTTCCCCCTTCCAACACCTTCCTGTCGTTCACTGTAACATGACAGTGAGACCGCTTGAATTTTGGCTACCGCCTCTCTCGCTGCGTTTGTTTATCAGCGAGATGCACGGGCTCTGGTACGTCGACGGTTCAGACAGGTGCCATGTCGAACGAATGACAAATGTCTGGCTCTGCTATTATACTCACCACTGTCTTTTTGAGAGATAGTATCAGTAGAATCTGAAAGAAAAAAAAAAGGGCGGAATAAAATATTGATTTCATTTCAAGATGTAGCCTGTAGGTGAAGTTGAAAGCAGAGAAAGGAATAACGTTGACATGCAATCATAGCTTACTGCAATTAGATATTGTTTATGTTTATGTCACGACGGGGCTTTAATTTAAGCCTACTTCCTTCCCGTTGCATATTGTTTAGGACTGGACGTTCCTGGAGGCAACAGATTGAGAGAGATCACAGGACGGTTCAGAGGAAAGCAATGAATTATATTCTGGAACAAAATGCTAGCATGCAACTCTGTTTAGTGACCTAGTGTGCGTGCGGTCGTATATAACATTCTCAATTTGATTTTTATTGCTTTAATTAGGCTTTATGTGAGGAAATGCCAAGATAGAGAGGGATAGGAATTAAGAGAAAGAAAAAGGCAGACAGCTGGATGGGCGAGTGAGGAAGAGGTCAGAGTTGATAAGAACAAGAATGAATTTGCTCAAGAGGTGTGGGGAAGTTGTAGCACCAAACATTTTCCAAATAAACACAGTTATTTAGCAAAAGCTACATCCCAGAGCAGTGCTAACGTCCCACATGTTGAAGAGCTTGTTATAGCACCGCAAGTCAATTGAACTAAACCAATCAAAACCTAACTAAATTAGAACTGAGTGTACCTTACAGGGTCAGACAGCAAACAAGTTCAATCTTGGGAATTTTTTTTATGACCGCTTATCCCCATAATTCATTAAAATAATCAAGGGTAGTGAAAAACAAATGAATACCCCATTGTTTATATACATCGGTAGAAAATATTGCAGATTCACAATTGAAGCAGGAAGGAACATAAAAGCGATATGAGCCATAAAATGGCCATTCGATTTAGAAATCGACCAAGAACCATTCTTAAGACACCTGGTTTCTAAAGGAGGATGTTATGGAAACATTTTTATCAATAAATACAGAATAAAAAGACTTTATATTTTGTAAACCGCCTTGATTTACAGCCATGATTCCAAAATTGATCAAATATAATGGTAATTTTAACCTCGATCCACCTGGCATCCAATAACTGAGGGTAGAATATGAGACTTGCTCGAAAGGGCTTCAGGGAAATCCCCAGATAACAAAACAGATTTGCAAGGTGAAAATAGTGTCAGCAACGGTGTCACAACTGCTTTTCACACATTGCTTTTTAAGCATGGCCTGATGCTCTTTTTTTAAAATAAAATGCCAAATTAATCCAAAGATTTTTGTTCAGAGCAAAAAACAGGTGTCTTTACAAGTAAAACTGAATTGAGAAAAAAATCTGCTTACAACAATGGTAATGGTCTAGCATATTTTAAGTATGAGCCTACTAAGTATGAGCCAAATCACCACATTTTGATAAATATAAAAGAACATATATTTCTTTTCACATCTGAAATGTAATGTCACCAACACCAGTTCACACAAATGAAAAAAAATAATAATAATAAGAGGTTACTAATCCAATTCATGTTGACCATTCTAGTTAAACCGAAAATGACTAAAATGAAAAGAATACAGAGATAAACACAAATGAAATTTGTGTTTATTGTTTTTTCGTTGTTGTTGGGAGGGAAGGCACATCATATGTATTAGGACGGTTGTCGGAGAGAAAAGAACAAGAGCTTCTTAAAGAGACGGACCCCAATTTCAAGTTTTTTTTTTTTTTTTTCCATAATATGTTTAGAACAACTGAGGTTACTGAATTATGCTATAAAATGACCCTGTGTGTCTCTTACCACTCATATTGGGCTTATTGTATGAGCAATACTCATCCTGCGGGGATCTACACGAGATCAGAGCGCAAGAAAACCTGGAGACTACATTTGCCATTCAACATCTAGCACACCGATTCCCAGAGACATTGCTGTATGATTGAGAAGATAAGAAATCACAAAGGCAACCATGGTCAACGCCACTCATCCCCCTGTTTAACAAGAATTTCTTAATGTGCGACAAGAATCAAAAGCATCCTCTGCATTTTTGAGTTCTCTGCACAGTTCCTACAAGCTCCACCAGGAGCCACTGTAGTTCTTTTTGTACCGCATAAAAGTCAGACAAAAACAAAAAATAAAAAGAAAGAGTGGTGGGGAGAAGGCGGGTGGGTGGTGGGGGGGCATGCAGGGAGGTAAAAAGAGCTCAATGTATTAGATCAGCCACCCCACTGGTTTTGTATACCGACAGCTGTGCTCTGTAACCCACTTGACAAGATTAAAAGTCCAAACATATCAACAAATAGACAATCTGCATCCCGGCTTGCAGAGACTCAGTCATCGAGCGTGGATGCCTTCCGTCTCGTCCTTTCCCGCACCTTGTGAACTGCGGAGGAGACAAGAAAGAGTGTTGGGAGCATAATTTAGGGCTTCTTATGAGATCACAAAATGTGACCTACTTTAGCGCTGCGCTGACTGAAAGACGCAATATTCTAATAACATTTCAGAGGATGCTCCTTCATAAATCTTGAATAGCGTTCCATGTGTGCAGCAGAGAGACGCCTTGCCTAAACTGGCTGCACTTGGCTCATTGGGGCTCCAACATGGCTGTGCCATTGTTTGCTGACTGAAAGAGCAAAAAAAAAAAAAAAAAAAAAAACGAAGGCGAGTCAGAGAGAAATGACTGATGACAGGTCCACAATGTTCAGCAGTACATCTCTCACTACAATGCCATATAGCACTCCTCCTGCAAGCTAAGGCATCCATCCATCCATCCGTCCGTCCATCCATCCGTTCTGGTCCTTTGTGTTGTTTGTTTAGTTTGTTCTGACATGTTAATGGGACAGCTGATGGACCGGTAGCCTGATGCGGCCAGAGGGGCAGAGGCTGTTGGGTTTATTTTATTCTGACAAGAAGGGGGAAGGTCAGAACGCACATAGCTCACCTGCCTTCCTGCCCTTTTCATCCTGCCTCGCACTCCTCTCCTCCCGCATCATTTTCTGTCTGATGTCCTCCTTTGCCTCGTTTTCCTTCCATCTAACGCTGTCCGTTTTTGGCCACATCCGTCTCAGCTCATTTCCCTTCTCATGTTTAGAGAGTTCTGTTGAGACAATCCTCTATGATTGACTGAGAGCTGCAAGTGAGAGATTGGGTCTACAAATTAGAAGAGCAACATGCAACAGGAAATGTGATACTTTGGAAGCAAAAAAAAAAAAAAAAAAAAAAAAAAAAAAAGAACTTCTGCAACTGATTAGAGCCTAAAGGGAAAGAAAAAGCAAACTGTGAATCTCTCAGGACTAATCTTTATACACAGCCTGGAGGAAAACTTATTGGAAGGGTAAGATTTCTGAACAGGCCTACCTCAGAGTGCCTGAGATTTAATGCATTGTCTTGTATGAGGATGAAGTGATTCGTCGTGTAATTCCAGCCCTTTTTTTTGGATGCCGAGAGAGTTGCATCACCTTGACAACATGAGCACTGCAAATCAGAGCAACATCAAATATCACATTGCACATAGCCAGAATAAAGACCCAAACTAAAAATACTGCCAAGTCAAAACACAAGCAAATAAGACAAAAAAAAAAAAAAATGTGTGGTAGTTATTAATGCTTTGTGACGTTAATGACTGGTTTGATATCTAATTGATACCAAGTCATAATTAGATTTCTGAATAGCAAAGTTTATTTGTTGCAAATATTAAAACTCAAATACCTTTCAAGATATTAATTTGAACAAACATGTTTCTGAGGTCCTTTACTGTTGTTGATAATAGAATTTGGTGTTGTTATATATATATATATGTATATATATATATATATATATATGAAATGAAATATCATCTCCAGTGAATTTTGTCACACTTTTCCTCAACATTTATGGGAAGACTCGTGCTGTTAAGAAAAGAATTATGAAGGAATTTTGCTACAACTATGAGCAACTATCATACTGTGAAAACTGAATTTATTTTTCGAGTAACAACTTCAGAGAATGGGATGCAATTTTCCTCTGTTCTGTTACAAAGGATGAGATTTTGCTTCATGTAGTAAAACACTTAAGAGAAGAAGTACGAAAGTGCTTCTTGTAGGATTTAACGGCATCCAAAAGCTCTTATTGTAGTTCTTACCTGTTTTGCCATTCTATTTATTTGAGTTCCTTTGCTGTGAAGGCGCGGTAAAACAAAGTACCTGGTTACACTGGAAAAAAAATACATCAAAGTTAGGTTTATGTTAAATCACTCCGCAACAAAGTCTGTGACCCACAGGTTCAAATATTTCACATTTAAATGGTGTTCATGATTGCAGAGTACAAAAATAATATTCCAACAAACAAAAAGTTCATCCCATTAAATCTTAAAACACATAAATTCTGAATGTTCTTGTTAGAACTTCCAATTTGTTAGTAAAACTTTGGAGTTAGTTTCGATATAAATTATGGAACTTTGGACAAGCGCTATGGTTGTTTCCTCAGTTTCCAAGACAAAATGTTTTCTATCATTTGGTGAAATAATTAAATGATTTTTGAATAGCAGTCAACGTGAAATGTCCTGGTAATCTGTACAGCTGATGACGCATTCAAAGCTTAATTAAGTCACGTGGTTGCAACTGAAGATAAAAAAGCTAACTTTTGTGTAGGTTCATTAACCTGCAGGATTTCAAACTCTATGAGCATTTTACTATTATCATATTTTGAATTGAAGAAAATGAAGAATCAGACAATTGGCAACACAATATCAAGTCTCACTCCTGGACATGAAAGAACAAAAATAATATATAAAATAATATATATGATAATATATTATCAGGGTTTCTATGCAGTCTGAAATGTGTGGAATTCTCTTTCATCATTTTCCTTATCTGCAGTCAATTTGTGAAAAAGTTTAGTTATCCTTTTTATCGTAATCGCAATTTCAAAACGGACGTGTTTTCATTGGGTATTTTATGTTTTTTAACTTACTGAAAAACAGAAAAAAAAATGTCTGACAATCTTTTACAGGTTCAAATTCAGAATGAACTCACCTTTCGTTCTTTGGATCTAAATACATTTTCAAAAGAAGCCCTTATACTTGCCCATGACAGTTTGAGGTGAAAGACTGCCTCAAAAACAACTAGATATTTTTACTGTATGATACTCGATTAGTTATGAGTCAATTAATAATTATCATTATTAACAGTTTGTTGACAAAGCAATCGCACCATTTCATCAAGAGCTACCTCTGTAACACAGAAATGAATTTAGTTTCAGCGTCTCAAATGGAAAACAAAGTAGTACTTGTATTTTTTATCAGATTTATAAAATAATTAGGCTGTATAACACAGAAGTCCCTCTGGGCTAGAAATAATTGTGCCCAACATTTCTATTATAGTAACCATATTGAAATTGTTCTTGTTTTTTTTTTTTTTTTCTCATATCAAGGTAACATTGTTTGTATTGAAAGTCAGCAGTCCCAAATTGCTAACCAACTATTTATAACAGAGATATGCAGGTTCTCAACTCTCAGTCACAGAGAGGAGACACTCTTGTGATGGAGAAAAGTAACATAATGGGTTCTCCAGCACGCTAATAAAGCAAAAATAAATAAATAAATAAATAAATAAAAAACTTAGATGAAAAGACAAAGAGAGAGAAAACAAAGCCAGGAGTTGTTTGGGGCCAATTCCTAATTATCTGTCTCAATTTATTTACTCTCCATCCAACCCTTTAAAGCTGCAGGGCCTTTAGCTCTCTTAATCAACCTCTCTCCCCAGCATGGCCTGTAGCATCTTCACTAGTCTACGTAATTGACGCTTCTTGTTCAAGAGGCAATAAAAGTTTATGACTATTAAGCATAATATCAAGCAAGCCTTTTTTTAATTTTATTTTATTTTCTGTTTTTTTTTTGTTTTGTTTTTTTTTAAACAAAACTATTAGGGGAAAGTAAATAGCAAACTGGTAATTAATTACTTCCGCTGGAAGACTAATTACCAAATGTTGGTGTTATTAGCTGATTAGTGGCTGGATTTGACAGCCCCGAAAGGTTGTGAGCCGACAGAAGAGATAATGGGTCACCTGTTGGTGGTTTGAATTGCTGAAATAATTTGAACCTTGTTTTTTTTTTTTTTTTTAACTTATGCAACTTGTCTCTTGGTGAGGATGAGCAAATATCGATCTTGATGCTCTTTCTTAAATAAGCCAAACCATAAGTCAGTCATTTCTGCAGGAAGAAAAGTCATGTTCATTTTAAATTCTTATATATGAATATGACTCACGCTGATGACTCATGCTGTGGAGAAATACTGTAAAATAACTGACATTTTCTTAAGCTCTTTTCTACTACGCTTCCTCACCCAGCAAAACTTCCAGGACATCAATCTCTGACACAGTCACATCTAATGTAGGTGACACCTTTGGGTGAGACTGTAGAGCCCAACAATAGCTGCTCCTTTCTCCTCTGAATAATTGGGTGTATTTTTAGGAATTGGCTCGGAATTGATATGGGAGACCGAGGCGCTGCTCAGTGATCCATCCAGTGGTGCCAACCTTGGTGGTCGCAGTGACAAATTTAGACATAAGGCGTTCTTTTGCACCAAATTAGATCAAGCCAATGGGCCATGAAAAACTTGTCTTTGTGTCCCTGGGAAGAAGTTAAACCCACACTGCAAGGGAAATTAAGTTCCAAACTTAGAAACGTTATAAAGACCTCTGAACTTGGCCAAATTCTTCAGGTGGGAAAAAAAAAAAAAAAAAAAAAAACATATGATTGACGTTGGAAAAATAAACCAACATGAATGGTTTTGGACCAAAAGACACACAGGTAGCTTTTTAACTGGTCAATGCCAGAGCTAATTATCGTTATAGAATACAGACCACTATAACTTTGTGGCAAAATGTAATAAAATCAATTTTGTTTTCCAAGTTGTTGAATAACGTGCAACTACTGAAAAACATGAAGATTGGCCTGAATTGCTATACTTGTGGCAATATTACACATTCATATACTATTCATACGATTCAATTTTTTTTTTCTTTATAATGTTCCATTTATTGACATAAAAATATACTTCCCACAATCATTGAACATGTCTGTTTCTCTGCAGCGCGACTCAAATGATTTGATACAGGCAGTTGATGGAGCATCCAACTCTCAAACACTGACTAAAGGTCAGCTGGCGCAGAGGAAGCCTCATAAAAACTGCCGACAGTGTTCTCGGCTGTCATCCTTAATCCACTGATATAAATAGCTGATTCTTACCAAGTCTGGAAGACGACGTCTCAGTCCTGGCCTCAAATGTTTGATGGAAAGGCCGGATAACTTCTGAACTCGTTTTGGTCCCGCTTGATTCTAAAATATGGTTTCTCAATCAGCACAACAGCTTAGAAATAATGCAGACATCCAACGTTAGCAGGTACCTTTACATGTTTTACCTTCACTACCAAAGCCCACATCTATCTTCACATTTTTCGAAATGCTGAAACATCTCCTCGTTTGGGTCAGAATTATTGCCAAATATATTGTTTATGAAGGGTATATAACAGCTCTGAGCTATTTTCCCCCTCTCTCTCTCTCAAAAGATGAAAGGCTATATGAGAGAATCACCATTGGAAGTAATATGGACTGCTGTTTTATTTGTGACAGAATAGTGTTGGAGAGAAATCAGCCATGGATTTCAAAATTCAGATATATATTGCCTTTCTTTCGTGCTCTCTTTTATCGCTTCTTTCAATACACCGAAAGCAGGTGCAATTAATAATCATACACAGGGGTGAGACAGTATAGTTTATCTATTGTATATTAAACTGTATTGATTTTGGATGTATTTCCTCTCCTGCTATGATAGATCATGTCAGAATCTTGCAGGAAATAGATGAAATACAGCACAGCAAGTGCAGCTTATCTACAGGATCATTCAAAAATTGTTTTTTTTTTTTAGATTACATCTTAAAGGTTTGCAGTGTAAACCCATCTTGGTTAAGTGAAAGTCCAGCTTCTTTGGCGACGTATGTGCAAAGTCTGACTACGCCTGGGCACAAACACGTGACAACTGAATCTGAACCGAAATCTGTTTCATCATTCCTGATGAGGCAATGATCAAAACATCGGGCCTCGCAAAAGTAATCGTGTTCACATTTTGTCATGGTCCTACGACAAATTTCAACGTATTTTATTGTGACTTCATGTGACTGTCCAACACAAAGTATGAAGTTTAACTTAAAAGCCAGATCTTAACTCCTTTCAGTGTTTGCTATTTTTAGACTGTAGAAAAAAAACGTTGACACTTGTTGAATCGTGGACTAAAAAAAAAAAAAAAACCGATAGTCAAATGGAAATCTAAAAAGCTGAATATTCCCCGTGAGTCACCAGATGTAAAACAGCATTTTCATTGCTTTTGCAGTTCAAGTAGTGGGAGGAATTTTTACGATAAACACATTTCTGAATGCCATAATACCATTTATATGGAGATTTAATGTGGTGAGATGGAGAGCATGGTGATACTTTATACCCGAGGTGCATAGCGGAGATGCAGCAGTACAAGTACGAGCCTCGACAACGAGCAGATGACCTGTGCGCTTGCTGCGCTGCTGATTTACACTGGGGAAGGGCCTAGCTATGGACCACAATTTGAAAATCAATTTCCACTGATTCTTTCCATCCAATCGGGCTCAGTTTGAGATATTTTACTTAAAAAAAAAAAAAAAAAAAAAAAAGCAAAACAAAACAAAAAAAAATGGGCAAAACAAATTTCCCTATAGATGGGCAAAGCTGGGAGAGATTCCAAATCACTCGTAGCTGTAATGGCGGTGGGTTTTCAAAGTACAAAGAGTTTATTCTCATTTATCTTTGGAAGCCATCCTCTTCGCACTCCTTTGTCTTGTTCTATTACATGACAGCTTCACAAAAAATACAATTCATTTAGGTTTGAAGTTTGCTCAAGGGATTTGAATACTTTTAAAAAGCACTGTACTTTTGTCGAGGTAAACACAGCTGTGCTGAGTGGCACCCATACGCAAGAATCTGAAAACTTAGATTTTCTTTTGGCGGGAGGAGTGACTGACTATACTCTTACTTGTTTTCCTAATTATCCCACTGTCATTTTGCACCTTGTCTCATGCACTTCCCGGGATTATTCCAGCTCAGTGCTCGGCAGAAGACAAGTCGGCGCAGAAGCAAAGCGTCTACTGTTTCACCCTCAAACTTGATCAATGCCAGGTGGACCCAGTTGCTCGGCAGATTGCAAGCCTTGTAACTCGATCAATCACCGGAAGGCACTGGGTGTCACCAGTATTTGTCTGGAGGTACTCGAACATGCGAGGAGACAACTGCACGGTTGATTAAACGCCGTGCATTTAGCACAGTCCATTCTGATGTCTTTATCACTATTAGATTCAATTACTTCTGGTAAATGGTCATTGGGCCAGATCTGCATTGTGGGCTCGTATTTCACACTAAGAGGATGCACAAGCTGCCTTTAAATCATTGCACACTTGAGGTCAAATCCAGTCTCTTAATCCACTCACTCCGGCCAACTCCTGTTGTATTTCTTTATTTCACCCACTTCGTTATCGCAAAGAAACTGAACAAGAGACACTTAAAAAATTAGTTTAAAAATTCTTACACGTATGACAAGTGACAAAGTAGTGATATGTGCTTTACTGCTGTCTGAACGTGAAACATCACAAGAACAATGACTGTAAAAGCTAATTTAAAGTTGTGAAGCCTGTGCTGAAAAAAAAAACCTTGAAGTTCTGCTTTGGCTCTGTTGGCAAGAAACTAATGTGTACTGACATGAACAGATTTTAATGGTAAGAAAGAAGGTGTTGAGTCATCCTTTTTTTTTTTTTTATTTACTGAGGACGAGAGCAAGAATTACCTTTGACAGAGGAACTAAGATCTGAATCAAGCCGCCTTTTTATCTGTTCTTCAAATGAGACCAAAACCCATCGTCTTTGCAGCTGGTTTGGTTGGCGTGGTGGCAGCAATTTTTGATCAAAGTGTGGCACAATTCATGGACCATTATGATCATCTCTGCAAAAAAAAAAAAAAAAAGAACACTAACAAATGATTTTTGTACTTGACCAAACTTTTTAAGCAGGTTGTATTTACTAAATATTGTTGCTTTACATAACCAGGCAGATAAACATATCACGTTTAAAAGTAAAGTGAAGGAGAGATTGACATAACTGTCATTAGGCTCTGCAGTAAAGGAACCCAGTCTCATTTTTTAAATTTATTTTTTCCTCCCCGAAGGCCAAAAACCAGTGGGATAGGACTTCCTCTGGGATGTGTGAGGTGAAAACCTAAGGGCCATGTCTCTTCTTAACAACAGAGCACAGTCACGTTCAATTACCGTTAACTTACAATCAATAAGATGACCTACAACACATGAGTGGAACTTGGCTGCCTTCAGTGATGCCTCCATTTTGGAGAAAAAGAAAATCTTCTTCCACTATAGATTTTTGCCTTGTCCTCTGGGTGCTCAATTACATCAATAACCCCAAACAACAACACCGCAAGAAAAAAAAAAAAAAAAAGTGAGGTGAAGAAGCTTCTCTGAGTTCAGCACCCTTTCTTTCTTGACATTCTGCCAGAAGGGCAGTAATTCTTCTCAGTTTTTTTTTTTTGTTGTTGTTTTTTTTTTTCTGGTTGTTCTGCTTTTCCCCTTTCACACTGCAATTTTGTAGCCTCCAGAGCCTGGCAGTGTGGCACTTTTACTGCATTTCCCTGCTGCATATTCTGACAAGATGGAATCACTGCCTAAAGGTTGGCAGCTAGTGAGACACGGCCTGTATGCTAATGGCAGCACGGAAAAGAGGGCACTCCGCCCAGCCTGAGATGGGGCCAAAACCACCGAGCCACTGTGAGGTGCAGAAGCATGAGGTCTTCTTATCACAATATCACACCAGTGTGGTTAAAAAGAAGAATCATTCCATTACATTTTTCTCGAGCTGAGGAGTAATGTACTTTTAGAGGAAGTGAACGGAGTCAGTCATCAGGGAAAAGTGCAACTTTGAAGTTAATTTTACTTTTACTTTTAAAGAGAATTCAATTTGTATTGTTTTGGCTAAAATAAAGTTTTTCTAAGAACTTGTGAATTTGGGCTTATTATTAAGCACCCGGAGAGAGGTCACAAATGAGTTTTGATGGCTGTGTGCCATTAAGCGTTTCTTGTTTTATCCTTTCTCGTGTGAATGTGACGGAAAATCTCAGACAACCATGTTTTCCTGGCCTTTTGCTGTGCTTTCGTAATTATTCCAGCTTGATAAGCTTCCAGAATCAAAGGATAATGCGTACAAAACTTGAGTAAGGTAGAGGTACGCAGCAACTGATTAATAAATAGCACATGAATCCTGTTAGCACAAAGTAAGTTTTTGCACGAGGTCACGAGCCTCAGGTTCCCTCCCAAAAGCTTTTAGAGGTACTGGAATCTTTAAGTGTATCATGGGCACATTCCACATCTTTACACAAGCTTGAAGGACAGTAATAAAACTTTAATCCATGCTGCTTCTCTAAAAATGTTGATTTGGTGGAAAAAGTTTTAATGCTGCTGACTTTAAAAGATATCTGTCGTAGTATTTTCCAGCAAGTAATCAGGATGACTACACTAGTGCACTGTAATCACGTCACGTCAAGACCAATTCAAGATGCAAAAAAGATAATAAATATCTGCCCTAAAGTCCAAAGAATACCACAGGAAAAAACAGAGAACGACATTGAGGAGAACTAGAATACAAACTGAGTTCTGCTGTATGTTTAGGATCACATATTCAGACGTTTTCAACTACTTGACCTGAACCTTTACCCTCGTTTAAAAGTAAATTAGTTAAGGTAGTAAAACATAACTTCAGAGCCAACAAAGTTCAAGTCTGCCACAAACTAAAGGTTGCTGAAGCTCGTGTCCTTACCTACAGTGAACCTAAATTAATGTCTTCATGATCAGAGAGAGGCTGCCGACTAAAAAAAGAAGCATGTTCCAAAATTAGAACTTTCAAGTTCAACTGCAATTTGCAGTAGCACACAAACAAGCCAAAAGTGCCAAAAACAGGTGTTATGGTGAGACATGGCAAAGAATGAGCTGAGGTATTACAATGACAAGACTTATGTGCTTAACAAAGTAAAATCGTGTTGGTCTGGTGAATATTGAGTGCTATCTTTTTCGGCTATTGGCAGATCAAATAGCACTTGGGAGAAGAGTAGCGCCTGTGACTTCTGCTGACATCCAAGCAGCAGAAGAATGAAATTTACATGGACGTAAATGTTGTAATGGCCGAACAACAGCGTTGTTCTTCACCCCATCCATCATCATCTTAGGTCTTAATTAGGATTTGCACCACAAATCCAGGACACACATTAGTTTAAAATGGAGAAGAAAAAAAAAAAAGAACCTTTGCACTAATACAACTGGTTAGCAGTCGTTGCTGCAAGGTCTAATGCCCAGTGATACTCATTTCAGAAGAACACTTATGATGAACGTATCTGTGATTGGAGTCCAAGTTATCTATTCAGTCTTACTGCATTTCAGCCAGACATGTAAATTCCCAAGCTGCACTAAAGCGTGGCCAACGTGCTCTTGCCCAGAAGTGGTCTACAAGCCCCACAAATTCGTTTCCACTGGTACGCCAAGGGCTATATTAATGTTCCAGGAGTGTGTGTGTGATTGAGTATTAATTCAGAGCAACCCTGTTGGGACCTCACGCCATCCATTGCCAACTATGGAGGTTGCAGACACAAGCATTGTTACTTCTTGCTTATTTCCACTCATTTGTCTCTTCCCTCTTCTTCCTCTTTCTATGTTGATCCCACTCATCCTGTTTAGGTTTACAGGAGATAAGTTTACTCAGTTCAGATGCTGTTGCCAGTTGGTGAGTCTGACTGCTTTAACATATCAAAGGTCTTGTGCAGGAAGAAAGCTCCTCATTATTTCAGCAACTCACATCAAGCAACTGTGCATTGGTGAAGCATATGCACAGCCAGAAAGGGTGTTTGGGGGCGGGGGAGGGTAGATTAAGATAAGGAAAGATTTGAAAATGTAATTAATTACTTTTGATCATTGTGCTTCATTTTTAAGTAATTTTAATTGTAAATCTAATGTAGATACATTAGATTTGCTTCCTTGTGCAGCATTAAAACTACAGCAAAATAATAAGAGAACATATTTGACTTTATCCTTTTCATTTCTATTTGCTCGCATTCATCTCTTCGCCCACATATCGAACTGCCTTGAAACAATGCTTGAACTTTCCCCGTGTTCTGTGTCTTTTTATCACAGCCTTGCTGTCCTTTGTAGTGACAGCGTGTGGGATGCAATTCATTAGCTGTGCGGGGTAAGATGCTTGGGACAGAATTTCTTCCCCCTTGTTTTAAGTTCGATAAAGTTGAACAATGCATACAGACACAAGCCGGCGTGTAAAGGTTAAAAACAACTCAAATTTAAATCCGCCGGCCAGTGAATAAAATATTTGGTTTTCGAATGCCTCGTTACTGCAAACCCAGAATAGAAAACCATTGCGAGCTACACTGAACGCTGAAGGCAGTTTTTGACACGTTCTGCAGGTATCTGTGTGTGCATCGGGTAACTATCATCTGCAGCAAAGTCATCAAGTACAACGGCCTTGTCAAGTATAAGTCAAATTTAACCAGTGATGTCAGTAACACGTTAGACACACATTACTGTCATTTAACTGCATATATACAATGTAAACATTGAGCGAAAGTTCACTGGAAAAGGTTCCAATAAAAAGAAAAATAATTGATAATAAATAGATGGAAGGAATTTCAGTTGCAGTATTAACTCCAAACCCGCCATTTTTTCCGTAACGAGTAATCTATCGCATCACTATTTCCAATCTAGTAGTCAGATTAAAAGTTACGTATTCAAGTCAGTACCTGCTGCTGTTTTTGTCGTTGTACTTCTTAAAAAATATATATTGCTGCTTTAATTTTGCGTTTCCGGGAGTGACGTCTGGCCTATGTGAAGATAGAAATTTGACCGAGTCACATAATAATATGCACGAGGGAATTTGTATCATACTATGAGTGACGCAAACGTAACAATGGAGGGAGGAGAGAAATAAACGTTAAAGCTTTATTTTGAGTTTGTGTCAGCTACAGATGGCTAAACTGAGGTTTGTTGTAACCTCTGCGATGGCGACAAATGCTATTCTGACACCCTTGAAAACAGGGGACACAGAAGTTGAGTGATTTCCTGTATTTTCTCTCATCCAGCAGTTCAGATCAGAGGACAGACGCCCTCTAGTGGACGATGGATACATTACGAGTTGTTTCCAAAATAGGTTTAGCAGCTATTAATGTCGTACAAATCACAATTTTCTTGAAATACGCTATATTAACACAACATAAAAAAAAAAAAACTTTTCAACATTTTTTCTCACTGTACTTGAATTGCTTTTACACATATTTCAACTAATATGAATTTATATTTTTGCAAACCTGTTATTTCAATTGTGAATCTATTATTTTTGTAGTATGAAATTAGCTCATGACCACTGCATAGAATATCTTAATATATAATAACAGTCTTCAAACTATCCAGCTTCCACAGTTGAGTTAATGTCAATTAGCGCCACACATCTCCACCTCTATCATCACATCTCATTACTGTTTACTTCAGGAACTTATGGTTAGTATGTTTGAAGAAGAAAGATTAGGACAGATAAACATGAGGATAGAATAACAATGTTCGATACAGCAGCTGTGTTAAATGAGAGGGGAAAGACGGAGAGGAAAAGACAAGCGCTCGGATCACAATTCAGCTGTTTATCATATAAATGAAGGGTCGTGTCCATCTGGGCCAACAGGGAAAAAAATCGGTATTTGGCAAGTTGATGTGTCTCATTTCTCAATCTGTGCCAGTAATCCACATCTTTTCACTCTGTCACCTGCAACTTTGCATGTGTCATTTGGTGTGCTCGTGTTCTCTGTTCATTTAATTACACTCGACATGATAAGTAGCAGGGATGGCATGTTTTACATGCATCAGTGTCCAAACTGCACAATACCGAAACCGATATTGTTTCGGTCAGAATTTAAAGTACACTCATCTGGAGCGTGTACACCAGATAATGTGATATTGTATTATAAAATAATACTTTTTGTTTACTTCAACCATTTATTTATTTTTTTTTTCTGGGGTGGAATAGGTATACAATACAAACTGCTATGAATTAACTTCAAAAACCTCAAATCCAAAGTATTTTTCTATACTTTCTTGTGCAAATATCTTAGTGTACATGAAACAGGCAAACTGGATATAGGAGTTCAGCTCAAGTCAGTAAATTCTTAAATTTGATGAAAACGAGTTCCACAAGTTCCATTTGGGAGGTTTTCTCACATATGATTATTATTATTATTATTATTTTATTTTTTTTTAAGTTTAATTTCCTGAAATAACAAAATCTGTTAACTTGGTCACGATATCCACATTTCTTTAGCGGTACCAGAACATGTGGGCCGTACACAGCAGGCAGAGTGAACGCAAAATAAAAGAAACGGAAAATCAAAAGTTTGAAAATAAATTCCAAAGGCCACAATCCAAACCAGTGAGAACCAGAGGCATTTTGCACAAAAGTAAGTAAGGTGAGTAGTAAGTAAAATAACTGCACCACTAGCACAGGTACCATTAGCTGCTTCTAAAGGAACAGCCAAAGGGCTTCTTTTAAAGGAACTAAAAGCCTATTTCAGCCTATCCTAGGCTGCATTTCCAACAGGGTTAAAGGTATGACATGAATTCGGTAAAATGGGTCTACTGATGTGTGTCCCTGGGAATAGAGTTGCCAGGAGCTGCTATTGGTCAGACAGTAGCTTCGAAGTAAAATTTGGAAATGCAGTTTAGCTGTAGTAAGTCAAAAGAATTTTTTTTTTACACATTTATAACACATAGTGGGTAGCTCTGGTAGAAAATGGCTTTGGTATTTTATATATGCGCCTTCATATCAATGCTGAACTTATCAGACAGAGAAAAGAAAAACAGTGATGAATTTTTAAGCGCTACATAAACTTGTTTGACACACCAAATGTAGAGTCAATTTTCCGACTGCAGAGTGGTTCATCTCTCAGATTGCTTTCCCAGAAATTTCAGATTTGAGAATTTTTCTACTTATTCCTCTGTTCGATCTGTCCTTGAAAACCGTAAGGGCCTTTTTTATTTTTTTTTATAAGCTTCTACGGTTAGCGTGAATAAAATGAAATAGTATGACTCTGCTAACTTGACAAAAGACTGAAATTAAAATCACAAATTGCAAAGAAATCGTGTCCTCAAAGTCACATTCTATGACATTTACTCTCAATAAACTCAATATTTCTACCTAAGACTTTCCAATTCCATTCAAGCCACTGACAAAGCAGCCTTGAGACGCTCATCACTCTTGCCCTCTCTTTGTTTTTCTCCTCTGCCGTGTTGCCTTTCACTGCCTTTCCCACCTTCTTTCACCTTTGTTTTCTAATACTTTGGATGAGGAAATGATGAGGGAGAGGCAACGAATGACAGGAGGGACAGCCACCCATCTGCTGGCCAATGCATTATTGATCTCCAGCTCCCATTAGAGTGAAAAAGTGAAGGTTTCTGACTGAAACCCACTGCTTCTAGTGCACCAAAATAGCTCACATGTATAGGTCTCTCCCACAAACAACCACATATGGTCTGTTTACCTCTTGCCAGCGATTTCGACATATGTGTCTGAAAAAGTTAAGCTTTTATCTCTGATACGATTTTGTTATAAGTCCCTGCCTTATTATGCATTCTCTAAATTAATTTTGCACAAAACAGCACCATTTATCTCTAGGTCCTATGAAAAAAGTCACTCCACAAATTCCCTTTCAACTGTTAGAAATGAAGGAAAAATGGTAAAGCGCTTTTTTTTTGTTTGTTTGTTTCAGACGTGCTGTAAGATGGCTGTACAAATTGACAGCATGCGTGGGGACCACTGCGGGCAAATTAGACACTAGATTAATTATATTGAATATGTTGCCATACTGCAACACAATATAAATGTCCTCATCGCCAGCCTGTCTGCAGAAAACAGATGAGTTCATAAACAGTCAGTGGAGGACGGTCTGTGTCCTGAGGCGAAATGAATCTCAAAGTGAGCTGCATGCGTGTGCTGCTGCGTGTGCGTGTGAGAAAAAGTACCGCATCTATACAATGGTGATGGAAGAGGTGAAGAGTTAAGTGATACGTCTCACAATTTTGGCTGGCGCGTATTTTCCACGCGTGCGCTCTATTCCGTATGTGCTCTCTTTCCTTTTGGTGCGCACTTGATCCAATAATTTTGTCACTCGACTGTTGTGTAACCAGCCTGTTTTGACACTTTAATTATGTCCCCTTGTCCTCTCACGCTCGGGGTCAATGCTCTGACAGCGCAGCTCATAAATAATTTGGAGAGAATGCCATTCCCGTACCATAAAACTAAATGGCAGAATTTGAAGCTAAATTTGACTACAAGTGGATTTATAAAGTCCACCTTCAGGGATTATAATGTGAAGCAATGGAGCATGTCACATTTCCTATACCGTCACCCGAGGGCTCTTAAATACGACGGGGAGAAAGAAAAAAAAGTATTTCCACCAACGGTGGACTGTTCTTGCTTATTTCACCCTGGCTTTCATTACTTTCTTATTAAACTCTTACTTTTATTGATGTGAGCCTCGTTTCCAAGGACCTTTTCATTTAAGATTGGGTTCGTGCTACAACTTTGAACCAGAATGTGGCTGGTATGTACAGGGACTTGGCAAGGTTCTCAGAGGTATGTGAATAATGTTGTTGGTTCTTGATTGACGTACCTTAGTACGTTAATGCTTACATCAGGCCTATAAAGCCAACATGATCCGATCCCATTGGCGTTGTGTCCGCTCCAATTTCACTAATTAACTTCAACCATAGGTCTGACATATTAATGTAAACCAGATATTATTTTAATTAAGATTTTATTGCTTTTGCATTTATACCACCATCTAGATAAGAAGAGTGACTTCTCTCATTTAACCTTTGTTTAGCGTCTTCCGGGTCCATTTGGTTGCTTGTTTTAACGGCAGAGTGAGTCAAGTGCTCGAGCGGAGCCACGTCTGCATGTTACAGTTTGATTCACTTCTGCACCCTATTTACTTTATTTCCTCAACATGTTAAAGTATCTACTCCGTAATAATTAGACTAACAGCTTTACATTGTACATTCTCATTTGGCTTTCTCTGTGCTGCATGTTTTGCAGGCTTATTAAACGCGCCTCAGAAGCCCAAACTCGACTCGACCATCAAGCAAATAATCCTGGCCTGCTCAAGCCACGAATCTAAAGTCTAGTTGTTTTGAGCATCAGACAGAAGTACAATGAGCTGTGCAGCTGCACGTGGGTTAGGACTATATTACCTTGCAGCAAGGCATATCAGGACAATACCACAGAGAGAATCTTGTGCCAACACAATAACCATAGCATTGAATGATCTTGCATGCAGATGAATCACGATGTTGGCTGAGTCATTCTGGACTTACGTGATGATGGAAGTATATGATGGGATCATTTTGGGAATATGCTACTGAATTATACTGGTGATTTCAGATCTTAAATCGAAGCCTTGAAACATACACAACAAGATTTAAATGGTTGGTTTCTTAAAAGGTAAATGGAGGATCCAACAAGGGGGAAATATTTATTTCTTGATTATAATCCTAATATTGCACAGTATGGTTAGTAAACTATTAAGTTTTTTTATTGGTCCGCTTAGAAACTACCAACAGCAATTGGGCGGGGTGGGGGAAGACATCTGGATTTCTTTTCCTGGTTCTTTCAACAACTATGATTTAAATAATATTAGGGAAAGTGCTCTAATAAAGACTGCCACAAGCATTCAGATGGAAAAAAAAAAAAGGTCGTATGAGAAGCGACAAAAAAAGTCACCCCATGCAAATTGTTGAGGATTTCATCGAGTATACTGGCGTGTTAAAGTCAGATAGTAATAAGAGCTTCACTTTCTACCCTGATGTACTTTTGGAGCATTTTGCCTGTGGAAAGTGAAAAATCCACAGGAGAATAGTTAAAAATACATCTCTTACTGAGAGTGTGGGATCTATAGAGACTGCAAGATCTGTAATGATTACCCTGGAGAGGACAAAAAAATATATATATACAATTGAGGATGCAAGTTACTGTAGGGAGATGATGCAGATGAAATATGGATGGCTAGACATACAGACTTGTACTGACTGTAGGAAGAAAACTTTTCAGGTCATTCAATTACAAAGTGTGGACATGATTCTCCATAAATTCTAACAAAACGCAAAAGCAACCCAGTGTCGCACTCTGTGCTCCCATCAGTGGCCCTCCCCTCCCACTGCTCTTCTTTTTTCACTATGGAACCCTGTAAGTAGGGCCATTTTGAGTTGAACAAGCTTCAGGATGAATTACGCTATATAGTCTCTACAAGTCAAGGCAGGAGTGTAATGATTTTCCCAGATTTCATTTTTTTTTTTCTTCTCCCCATGTCTATTCCAGTTTCTGTATCACCACGTGCCATAGGAGGTGGTCGGCTGAGGTATTTGGAATGAAGGATTACATTTTTTCCTCTAAAAGGTCTATTGCTTTGAAGGCTAATAAACTCAGTTTCAGTTGGGAAGAGGAGAGATAACTTTGTCCTTGGCTCGCTCATAACCTCATCAGAATTGCTCAATGAATCACAGAGCGCTATAACTCATTGGAGGGGCCGCCGTGATACAGTTAAGAGCCATCCTTGGAGGAGATGGGGGGGGGAACTAAATATTCTGGAGAACATATAAAAGAAACATGTTAGTTGGCACATAAAATGGAACTGCCCAGAGTGTCTTGCAAATAACTTTATACCCCTTGAACCTTTCCCTATTTTGTCATGTTACGACCACAAACATCATTGTATTTTTTTATGTCACAAACCAGCACAGAGTAGTGTATAACTGTGAGGTGGGGATGAAAATGAACTTGGTGGCAGGCTGTGGAGATGATTCAATTGCCAGGCGTTGTAGTAGAGACATCTAAGAGCATCCCTCAAGGACCACACTTGCCAATATCTGTTGTATGAAGCGCCTTTATCTGCAATTACACCTGCAGGTATTTTGGGATGAACTGCTATGAGTGTGGCACACCTTGAGACAGACATGTCTGCCTATTTCTTTTTTTGAAAAAAAAATAGCTGAAGTTCAGTCAGATTTGGTGACAAGTGTCTGTGAACAGCAATTTTCAAGCCCTGTAGCAAATTTTACATTAGGCTAGTGTGGACTTTAACTGGGCCATTATAACTCACATGCTTTGATCAACGCCATTACATTGCAGCTTCTTTGTTTTACTTGTTGAAAGATATATCTCTGCTTCAAACCTTTTGCAGATTTAGTTTTTTTTTTTTATTATTATTTTAGTGTTATGTATTTAGCTATTGCCATCTTCAAATAATTTCCAACCAACTTTATGTCCCAACTGAAAAGAAAAAAAACAAAACAACTCTTTCAGCATTATACTGCCACCACTATGTAACACTATGGTGATGGTGTGACCATGGTGCTGTACAGTGGTAGTTTTCAGCGTTTACCATGTATGCCAACAAGTTCAGTTTTGTTCTAACTTCTCAGATTGTGGAAAACTGTTAATGAGATGTACGATTTTCTGTGTGTTTTTTTTCTCCCCTGTCTCCCACAAAAGGACAGATTTGGGCACAACAGTGCACAACTAATTGCTGCTGTTCAGTTCAAGTTCTTCCACCGAGGCTATGAACTCGTAGAGAACCAGTGTATTTTTTTGTGAACTCTCATATCTGGGTATCTTTGCTGTCGTGCTATATTTTCATTTTCAGATGACTTGATGGACAGAGTTTGAAGAGACATTCAAAAACTGTTCTTTGATTTAATAAACTAACCCCGGTTTAAACCTCTTTATATTATTCCCGACCTTTTCTGGATTTCTCCTTGGCCTTAATGATTGCATTTTTTCACATATGTCATAGCTTAAAAATCACAGAAGGTTTATTTCACTTCATAGCGATGACTATCACATGTAAATGATTAATGTGTTGTGGTGATATGTACAATAATTTTGCGAGGTACTCCATTTCATTCATCCCTAAGAAGCAAGTAATGTAAGATACATTAGATACCAGAACTGAATTTTGTGCTAACAGCCATGGCCGAAGATAACAACAGTGGAATTAACGTTTCACAGTTTGACTTGGGTCACAATATTACTCAGTTGCTATAAAACAGAAAGCCAACAAAAATTTTTTTTGCCTGTTTAAAAATAATCCTAAAGGTCCCCGGTGCCAGCCCCTGCAGACACACAGACTAATGTAGCTATGTGAAGACTTTCCAGCTTAACTTGTCTCAGACAAACTCAGTGGGGGCTGAGCTCTTACTTGTGGATGAGAACTGTGCTGCAAACAGACTTACACTGTGAATTAACAGGATTAAATGTTTTAAGAGGCTTGTCAGGTAAACCTCAACCTGCCTGCCTAAACACCGAGACTGACTCTGAGCTACTTTCAGCCACTTTCAAGTCTCCAACTATCTCATCCATGACTGGCATATCAGAGAGCCGCCACAGCACACGGCGCAGCGGTACAACACTGCAATTTGGCATGCACGGCTAACCAGCACCTGGCAGCGTACAGCAGGGGAGCCGTGCACCTGCACAGTCACAAACAGACAAGATGAAACAAATGCAAACAGAGGGTTTAGGTGTTAAACTTGTCTAACATTCTCCTGGCTTTTGGTTTTGCAAAGTGTTACCCCCTCAACGATTGCCTCCCCCTCCCCTACTTCCGTTCCTCTACGGCAGAAGACATGTAGAGCACATATTCAGAAGAGGCAGATTAAAGCTCACACTCACACAGAACTGACTTAAATTCACAGAACCAACAAAAAAGAAAAAAAAAAATGCTTTCAATATTTTTTTTTTCTGTTCAAGCAAAAAGACAAAAAAAAAAAAGAAATGTAGAAGAAATGTAAATATACAAGGATAGATATTTTCTTCCTAACCTAGCAAAGCAATACCGTGTTTGCAAAAACGTAAGAAGACTTGTAAGTCAATAAAGTTTGTATTTAGAAATTAAAATGTAATCTTACACAACAAACAGAAAATCAGAAATTTGAGTTGTGTGCTTGTCTGACTCCTAGGCTGGTAGATTAAAATAGCCTAGTTCCTTTTTTGATTTAAAAAAAACAAAAACATTTCTACTCATTAGAATAACTCATTGCTAACAATTAAAATGGGTGTGGTGGAAAATCAAGTAAGGCTACCTAGGGACCTCCTCCACCGTGTCAGTCTTTGATTAATGAGCAAGGACAGATAACGGCACAGAGTGTGGAGTTATGCAGGCAGAAGAAATCCTATGCCACTAATTAATATTCACATTTTCTGAGGCTAGATTCATTCCACTCTCATATCCTGTCATATTATTAAAAAGCTTTGGCAACAATTTTTATTTAATTATATAAGGTTCTTAACAGTTTGTGAATTAGGATCCAGTCATGTTGTGCAATGCATATTAGCCAAAATGTATGTATATTTTGTCCCCTGCTGCTAGTTCTTCTTTGCATTTTATTTAAAAATCAAACGGCTCGAGCTGCATGTCAGTGCAACCACACGCATCAAATTCAATTGCAACTTTTTGGAGTAACTGGTTTTACAAATTAAGCTTGACCTCTAAGCGGTTGTGTACAGTTCACTCCATGAGGAATCACGTCCTGCTAAAATTACGTGACAGTACCTGTGCTGTTATATGTCAGTTGTTGACATTTCACAGGTTTATACTATAGAAGTGCTCAGTTGTTGCCGTCTAGTGGCAGATTATTTGTACTACATTTAAGAGTGCCGTTTTGATGAAGCCATAAAAGCAGACGAAACAGGAGAATACAAAGCATGGTTTTCTCTCAGTAACACGGCAACTTCAATTCAGTTGGTCTTTGAAAGCACTGTTGGTATGTATACAGTTGCAATGGATATTTTGTTGACTTAGAATAATTTAACCATTTGTAAAATCAGTACTTCTTTTGTAAGAACTTTTACAGCCTTAAGCTAAATATTTTCTCTGGAGCAAATTTATTGTACCTTTAAGTGCTGTATTGTTTGCTACTGTGTATTATTTCTGAAAGTTTGTATGTTCATTTCTCAGTTTTACCCTACTCCAACTGCCTTCAGTAAAGAGTCAACGTAAGCCCTCTGGTCTGTGTGGTCATTTTGGAGAGGAGTTTATCTGAATGTCGACTCCAACAAGGCGTTGGAGGTTGAGGACATGACAGTACCTTTAAAAAGTAATCATACTTTATCTTTTTCAGCAGGGTGGTCTGAACTTTTCCTTTAACTCACCGTAGTTTGGCGCTCCACTTGTGTCTAGTCCATAACGCTCTAATATAAACTAGGTAACCCTCCACATGGTAGAGGCTTTTAGGTCAAAATAGGTCGGTTGATTAATCTGCAAACATTATTATGCAAAGACGCATTCAAATTTTCAGATTAGTCACATGTCACGTTGGCAGAGAAAACCAGGCAAATAGCTCATCACCAGGCCAATACCATCCGTCCAGTTAAGCATGGTCGCAGCAGCAGCATCTTCCTCCTCACCTTTCCGTCTATGCTGTACCCCTGTAAAACGATCACTGCTAAGTTTTGTTTTCAAAATTGAACCAAAATGGACAGGGAATCCTAAAACCAAGAGTTTGAAAAAGTGTACAACTTTGAAATGAAAAACGTGGACATCCAGATGATAACGCGAAACTACAAGCAGAGGAAAACAGCCTTAAGAGCCCAGACACCGTCATACAGAGCAGCAGTGAGATGACTGTGCCTGTTAAACAGAGGCAGAGTATGGTTGTGTTACAGTGGGTGGTATAGTCACATATCTCCTCAAAACAGTGACACACTTGTTCTGACAGTGCTTGGATCTACCTCTGGATTATTAATGCCTCACCCAGGGGAGGGAATAGCTCACAGCTAGTATCAAAAGGTCTGTGAAGAGATGGTAGGCCTAGTTCCTCCATTATTAACAATGCAACTTTCACATCAAGACTGCTCATCATGTATAGAGTGCCAAATACATAACCGGGATCAAACAATTTGAAACAGAGGGAAGGTTTCATCCCCACCAAAACTGCATGACTCCAGTTTTTTTTGTTTTTTTTTTCTTCTTTACTTTGCGCCAATATTTCATATCTATTTTGTGCAATTTTATACTTTTCCTGCATTTCTAAAACTGCCTAACAAATCGGTGTATACAGAAGAATGATGCAGCTCATGTAGCAGCTCCCATTTTGATACATTTGGAAACTTTTTAAGAAGAAAATCCTTGGATTGATAACAATCATAGCAGCAGATAATTTATCAAATCACCCCAAGATGACCAAAGAAAGGCCAATGCAGCTAGCGATTCACCGTTAGGCAATTAAAAAAAAAAAAAAAAAGGAATTTTGATGAGTAGAACAATGTACACCGCAAATGCTTACGAAAATGAATAAGTTGGTCTTTATTCCAGGAGTAAGAACAGTTGAAATGCGTGACGGGAGATGAATGCAAATATATTTTGAATAATGGGTTCCACAAATAAAGAAGTCCATGGGTTACTGCAAACGACAGTGAGGTGAACAAACATTTTGGAACTAAGCAGCCGCTTTGCAAATTCACACTATTAGACACAGTATGCAAAAGCGTCCATTAGAGGGTCTGGTGAAACAACTGCTCATCATGGCTTTCTTTGGTGGAGTGTGTTCAGGACCTCTGCAACTTATACATTTCGATCAAGCAAAAAAATAAATTAATTAATAAAAAAAGAAATAAAAAAACTGGCCTTTTGAGGTACAGGGGTCTAATGGATGTGTAGAGTTTCTTTTTTCATATAAGTTAAATGTAGAGACAACTTCTAGGAAACACACAGAAAGAGAAAAAAAACTGCAGCACTGATAAAATATACCTGTAGGCGACCATAACTTTGACTTTGTGTAACAACCCAAAGCTTTTAGAGGTGACATTGGATGGTGGGCCAGTTTTCAGACATTTATTTCTTTTTGTAGCATGTTTTTCGCGGCTGATCTTTGAAATTTGTATTGCCCGGAGAGTCGGGGGGGGGGGTAATGTGAAAGCCAATCTAAGGAATTTGATTTCCCATGGTGATGCTGTCTCAGAGGTGTGTATCTTTTTAAAGGAGGAAAGGTAAAGCATCTTAAGGAAAAAGCAGTAAACCCTTATCCCAAGGGCTTTGCCCAACTTCTGACCCCAGGAAACAAATTGAGAGGGTAAGGTTGAATCTGATACCTGGAGGGACTGAAACACCAGCAGTGAAGCCAAATATAACATAAAAAAAAAATGCATTCATGGTCTGTAACCGTCTTTAGCTTTCAGAGTTCTGTAAATTACTCGATTTTTGCCTGCATCCCTGCAACATTAGTGACGATACAGATGTATGAGTGGGACGCAGCTGCAACACAGTCCCACTGCTGCAGTGTCAGAATGAGTAAAAACCGAATTAGAGCTCGTGTTAAGTGCTAATACGAGGAGTATGACTCAAGACTAAAGCGCAAATGTAGAAAAAGTTCTAAAGGCTGGACATTTCTTTACTTATACAGACTTAAAGTACAGATACTTTTAGTTAGTCCATGACAGATACTCTTACACTGGCAGAAAGGAAAAGAAAAAAACAATGCATGGAAATATATTAAGCAGAATGAAGTCAGCAAATTCAATCATTTTCTCGATACTCAACTTTCCCTTATCCAGACCTTAACAATTACCAAAAATTCCATAAAGGACTTTGAATTGTTCCATTGCTTGCCTTACAAATAAACCCGATGTGACCTACATTTAGTATTTTCTGCAGATTTATCTTGACTGCATAGGAAGTCTGAATTAATCAGAGAAAGTAGCATAGTGTGCCAGCATTTTCATAAGAGCTATTTAAAATGAGCGATGATCAAGCTCCACAACTTCAAACAGTCCAAAATCAAGATTTCAGTTTTCCAAACCTCTGAATAAGTAGTCAGAGGAGGGTTTCTTCTGAACTTCTCTTGCATCACAAATCATCTTGCCGTGATTTTATGATGTATCAAAGCGCAGCGTGAGCATCGGCAGATTTAAGCATTTAAACGCAGTGAACGTCATAATCTCATCCTAAGTGTGTCCTTCACAGCGTGCAAGATCCTTGCAGACTTGTTCACCTGCATCTACATGTTCATATTCATTAATATTTATACATTTAGAACATTTGTTGAAACATACAGGCAGAGCCGTGAGTGGATAATTTAGAGTTTTACCCTACTTATGTTCTGGACTCATCTAAAACTCTCATGTTGAGGATGATTCAATGTTTATTGTTGAAAACAAGCCCCCCTATAAGCAGTCAGCTTATATGCGCCTCTAATCTGGAACAAACTTCCAGAAAACTGCAAAACAGCTGTTAACACTGAATTCATTTAAATCAGGGCTAAAAACCTGCCTGTTTAGAGTTGCCTTTGATTGGTAGCGAATGGAAAATTGATCAACATATTTGTGCATTTGCTTGATGATTTGCATTTGACTAAAAGTGATGTTTACTACCTGTTTCATAATTGGTGACTGAGTGATGTTTCCGTCTTGTAAAGCACTTCCAATTTGAATTTGAAGTGCTTTGAATTTGAATTTGCTGAAAATATGCTATACAAATGAATTCGACTTGACTGCAGTTCACGAGTAAAATATTTTTATGGGATAATATTCATCAAACTTATTTTGTCCGACGTAAAGATAATTTAGCACATAGAAAGAATACTAAATCTTTAAAGATGGATTTGCCTCTTGACTTAGCTGGGAGTCAGATGAAGTCACTGTTTAAGAAAAAGAAGAGAAGAAAGAATAACCCATGCCAGCTTAAGGACAACATTGTTAGTCACAGGAGGACTCGGGGAGTCATGCACCAGTCGGTGTTATTTCTCTCCACCCTATCAGCAGCCTTATCACTCTGTATCTTACTTCCACCCTGTTTCACTCGCTCTTCTATAGGAACTTCTTATCTCCCAGAGAAGAGGTCTTTGGCAACCGCTAGTCCACCGAAAGGATCATTGAGTCCAGTTGCGAGTGTGAGTGTCACACTGGGATGGTGCAATATCATAAAAACACATTACTGAGAAGGCCAGAGTGGAAAGCTTGGCACGGTATGAAATACAATGAGAAGACCGCCTGGGATGAACAAGATGCTTATCGGTCCTCCTTCAAGTCGGTTCCTTTCGAACATATTATCACACTTTCTCCTCCTGGTTTTACTCTTCAGTTGATCAAGCTATTTTTTTTTCTGCCCTGTCCTTCACCTGTCTGCCAAACTGAAATGCAGCGATGCACACTAAAGGAAAAAAATAAAAACTGCACAGTGAATGCCAAAGAAAGCACAAAGAGCCAGGAGATTATATTCCCATTAAAATCTTGGCTGCTCTCACTGTTATTGACATGGCAGAGATCCTCGCCACTGTGAGGGGCAAACAGCAGACCACGTGCGTGAGTATGCACACAGATGCTCCGCGGCATCCCGTGCTTTAATTCAAACATCCGGCCGGTGAGTCGGTCTGGCTTTGCCGGGGTCTCTTGACAGCCCTCGGAATCACCTTGCAACGCTGCGAGGGCATATCAAAGCTTCGAGGCGCCCTGCCTTCCTGCACACAGAGAGCCGAGCCTCGTTGCAGAGGCAGCGGTGTGTACTTACGCTCACTGAGAGTGTGATGTCGGTAAACACGCCCAGCAGGTGCATTCGCAAACGTGCTGAAGGGACAAAAACATAAAACATGAAAGTGTGCATAAAGCGCTTACAATTCCAAATATGCACTCTGCTTTCGCAGCCAGGAGAGTTCCCTGTGAAATGCTGATGTTCCCCACACCCCCATTGACTTAACTGCGTGTGTCGCAGATGTGTCAATACATGTGGGAGTGTGTACGGTCATTTCCATGCGCGTTATTAAAGATGAGGCCTACTCGCGTTTCTTAGGGATAATGTTACAGAAAGAAAACGACCTATCATCAAAAAGATGAGATGAACCATAAAACATGCGTTTTAAAACTGCTTTGCAACATACTGTGCAGTTGTCAAAGCAACCAGAAATATAAGTGGTTTAGTATCTGACATCCCTCAACCCATTTCTTACCAGCAGGGCTTTCAAAAGACATCCAATATGCTTAAAATGCATCTCTGATTTGACAGCGGCACAGCTGCACAGCGGGCTGCAAGATCTATCGCAATGTTTTTTTTCTCATTATCCACAAAATAAAAAGGTCATCTGCTTCCTTTATGTCATTCTAACTTTTATAACCTCAATTAACACGGAATCAACATCTGTTGGTCATTATGGATGTCTCAATTTTCTCAGAAAGTCACATTGGGAGGTTTATCATCCTGATTGCTGTTGAAGATTTGGGAAACAGCTGAGGCCAGAAATGCACTGAGTGCAGTTTATGTGACTAAAACCAATTATAATACATGTTTGAGCTGTTAAATCTGTACTTCTTTTTGATAATATCTATGATTGGTAAAATCATAAATTAAACTGTGTACTCAAAAGGTTGTCGAGGTTTTTTGTTTATTATTATTTTTGAGGAAATATTTATAGACAATGAACATTTTTACATTTTGTCATATTGAAGCAAACAGTTTCACAAAATATGTTTAAAAATTAAAATCTTGAATGAAGGCATGCACTTTTATTGATCCACCTTGTTACCCTTGAGACCCCTAAATAAGATTCTGAAAATGCTTTCAGAATTCAACTGATTAGCAACCAGTCCAAATGTTTAGTTTAATCTCAGTGTAAAACCAACTGTTTTTCTTTTTTTTATTTTTTTTTATGAAGGGCTCCAAGGTTTGTTTGAGAACTTTAATGGTTAATCTGTAAAACAATATACTGCTTAGTCCAATGTAACAATCATGGCCGTCCACCTCAATCATAAGGAGATAATTATCAGAAAAGAAAAAAAAACAAAAAAACATGGTAACTGCAGGAATTTGGTAATCATGGTACAATAAAGAAGACATAAGACATGTAGAAGAAGGTGCTCTGATCAGATGAAACCAAGAGGCTTGCACGATATATCAGCATCAACACCAGTACTGAACAATATTAGTTATTTTTACATATCAGTACCTGTCCGATAGGTAAAACTGGGCCAATATTACCAATCGACGATGGGATTAGCCACATGGTATTTGTTTGGTCACAAGTGATACAGCACAGGATGTAGTGTTAACTGAAGGAGCATCAGATATATATATATATATATATATATATATGATATATAATATATATATATATATATATATATGATCAGCCACAACGAAAGAATTAATATCAGATATTACTGGCCCAAATGTTCATATCAGTGCACCCGCAAAAACCAGAATAAGACTTTTTCACAGACATGAAAAATGCTGTGTGAAAAGTTAACACGTCTCGTAACCCTGAGCATTGCCCGAGCGCCCCCATGGAGGCGTGAGATAAAGTGTTTTTTTTTAATGTGGTTGTTGCTCACTTGTCTTTCTCAGCACCTCTGGAGAGAGGCGTCAGTTGTGTTGGAACAACATTTCATTCATGAGTAATTAATCTGGGGAAATTTGCATCTGTTGAAGCAGGTGCGATGCGAGCCATGCGTCTGGGGAGAGGAGCTTCTCTTTTGCACCGGATCGCGAATGTTTATCTTTTGACTGCGTTTCATGTCCTGTTCGTGTGCAAATCGAGGTACGAGAATAGGAAACTCAAAACAATTTTGGGCGTTTCGAACCAAAAGTTGGCCTTGTTTTCATTATGAAACATAAAACTGTAGATTATTAATGAACATTTATTATAGGATTTTCTCATCTATATCTTACAATTTTGATCTCAATGGTCCTCATATTTATGATTTGTCCCTCTTTCTCACTTGTTTCTAGTGTTTTGACCCTGGCTGTTAAAGTACTACTGTCTCCTGCCGCCTCACTCTCCACTGTCCACTAATAAGTAATCAGTCTGAGAGCAAAAGATATCGATCGGCAAAGTCCCACACCTTGGCACACTGGGAAAAGGGGGAGGGAGGGTGGAGGTCTGGCTACACAGCAAAGGCTGGCAGACGAGGTTTTAGAAAGACAAACACCATCATCTAACGTGGTCTTAAAGGCATTATCAGCTTTGCTTTTTATCTTTGTTTTATCACAACAGTCTTGCCTGGGCTCACTTGTGACGGGTACACCTCACAGTCTGTAACTTCCTCATTTGTCTGGGACGCCTTTAACTCTACTGGGATCAAGAAAACGTTTTCGGCTATTTTAATTGAAAGCTGCAGTTGCGAGTGGAGGAAAATATTTAATTTCCTACATTCGCTCCTTCGAGAATGACAGCTTAGGTTAAACTAAAAGTTAGAGTCTGTATGAGGCAGTAACTAAGCTGTAAGTTCATAAACCCAGGTTCTATTCATCACACTTTCCTTTTGCTTGGTAAAAAAAAATGTGAAGGACTCATTAGTTTCAAGTCTGTTCCCTCCAGACATTTCTCAAAGTCAAACTGACCCAGAAGAACTTTAATAGCTATTCCTCCCTCTTTTTTCTTCTTCTTTTTTTTTTTTTCTAAATTTCACTGAAGGCAAAATTGCAGCTATGGAGTTAACTCAGTATTCAAACTATTAGCCCCCACTGTTTTACCTTGAATTCTCAGTGGGATATGTCCTTCTATTTGAGCACCACATGGCCAGTCACTGGAGATGAAATGAGAACTTTTTTGGATAACAGTTTGTTTGTATTTGTAGCAATTTGTTATAATACAAATTTAGCCTGGTATAATAAAATATTCTGTCTGGAATGTGTTTTGTGTTTTAATCAAGTTATAACTAGGCACAATCATGATTCTGTTTTAAGTTTTATTTTAAAAAGCAGTGGTTCCATAACCTTTAAAACTTCAACAGCAGTTCTACAGTTTGAGAACCTTTTAGTGTGATACTGGTCATCGTGACCAGAGTAATTGTTCTCCTCCTTCCTGTTGCCGCACAAGGTAAAACAGCTGACTGAAGGGAGGAAATTATTCTACACATTTGCCATTATTAACAAGACACGTCAAAACCAAAGTTACTGTGTCCACTGGTTAATTGAACAGCCAATTCATGCTGTTCAATTCAGCAAGGCAGCTGAACTGCCTGAGTCAACAGCAGTTTGCTCCCAATGTTACTTTACAAAAATTAGAACTACAGAACAGAGTAGCTCAGAAACAGCACTGAATTTGCCTGCTTTTTAGAATTTTTGCTGTTCAATCCTTTTGTTTTTGATTGTTTCTTAAATTTAAGAAATTGAAAAGAAAGAAATATTTTGCAATTGTTTGTGCAGCAAAATCAAAATGCCTACAAATGAACTTTTTCAGCTACAATAACAGCAACATGCAGTATTGCTTTGTCAGCAGTGGGTTGTTAAATATTTGTACATTTCCGTTCAAATTGTTTAATAATGGGGCTATGTTACTCAAGGATGCGAATCAGATGGCTGATTTTACACAATATTAAAATTACGTCACATAAATGTTTACACTACAGGGCAGTTTCTCTTGTCTGAGTCTGAAATAGGAATGAGTCACCAACTCATTCCTATTTAATCGCCAACAAAATAAATAGAAAAAAAAGACAAAACAAGACTAACCCTGTAAAATTGTGAAATCTGGTCAAAACAAATGTTTTATAAAACTCTTGAGACTAGTTATTTAAAAGCAGACTCTTGTAACTCTAAATTTGATGTTCTATTAGTAGAGTGAATATGATTGCTGCTCTCCAAGGGCTGATTTTACAAAATATGACTTTGTATCATATGTAGAGAACAGTGATGGAAATGTATACAAATTAAATACGTTTATCATCTAATGTGGAATTCTTGTTATCAGAAGTTATTAAAAAGAGATCGCGATCTAAAATGTGACAGCAGGTCTCACTGGCTATTTCAGTTGGATAAAGAGTCGATAACATAAATTGAACCGACAACATCATCCTCTATCATGAAAAAAATCTGGACAGGATGGTTATCTGCTATCTATAGCTCTACATTAAAAATTCAAAAGGTCAAAAATAAGTTCAATATTGACATGACAGACTAGTTTTAAATAGAGAAATATACATGTATACATTACGCTGGCAGCTGACCTCCAGCCTGGTTTCAATCTATCAATAAGGAGTGGTTCATCTTCGTGGTTGCCACATGCTTATTGCAGAGTCAATGCCTAGATGCAGTATGATCAACTGGCTGACTTTAGTGTACTATAATTATGATAGTAATTATAGTATTGGATAGTTGATGCTTGAATATTAGTGTGACTATATTACTGTATTATGCTGAAGTGAATTTGATTGATCTGAGTTTATATATCTGAGTTAATATTACTCAAATCTGATGTCAATTTCCCCTGTTTGTCATTTTCAGTGGCTTCAGACTATATTTTTTAGTAATCTGGCGTCATGTAAATTAAAGTGAATGAAACAAAATTATTTATGCGACTTAATCTGAATCGGTCAGTACGACTGTTTTGCATTTTTGCACATAAATTGAATCCATTTCACATGTGAAGTGCCTTGACAATAATGCTGACTGTTATGCTGATGTTTTTATATAATTCCCTTCTTAATTATTGTTTAAAAGTTATCAAAATGCTCTTAGTAATAGAGCCAAGGGGTGCAAATCAGAAAGCCCTCAGACACGCCATGCAATCTATACTTTGACAGACTTCAAAGAAGAGAAAGTGCCCTTCTGCATGGTGCAACACTGGCTTCTGGCCTTTAGGTCCCTGCAGAGAGATAACCAGACGTAGCTCTAAACACCCCCAGACAGACCCTTATCCCTCTGGCTTAATGTCCTTGTGGCTGAGGGTAACGCAGAGAGATGGATCGCCCCGACCTGTCCCTCCACACCGGGGTCCATAGCTGTGAGATTGCATGTCTGATACTGTCCTCCATCTCACTGTCTGTGACAACCAAACTCCAACCTCTTCCCTCCCTAAACCGCCCCCACCCCTCAGATCGATGTGACTCAGTGATGCGCCGTCCGTCAAATCCATGGGCTAAGCCATACACCATCTTCCCATAAGGAGTGATGGGCGCGAGACAGTGCATGAAATGGCGCCGAGGCACAGACGTACACACACGCGCACTCCCGTGTGCTCACTAGTTCCTAGAACGGATCACTCAATCTAGTGCCAAATGATGAGCGTTTTTTTCCGGCTGTTGTGCCATCTTTCTCCTCGGCTCTCCTTCCCCGCTTGCTCTCTCCTCTCCCATCCTTGACATGTCATGATCAAATGGGTGCTTTCAGGGTTCAGGAGCTGACCCGGACTCCGGGAGGCCGTTGTTCCATCACATCATCCTTCCAACTTGCTTTTTTTTTTTTTTTTTTTTTCTTTTTTTTTTAATATCACTTGCTCTTTCTGTCATCGTTCCATCACCTTACTACCTCTTCTCCCACGAACAAATACGGCCATTTTTCTTCCGTTGGCATGAGAGGGTTACGAGGGAAATGGAAGTGCGGCCACAAGCACGAGATAAAAACAAGGCTGATGCACAAAATCATTCATGAATCGATGCCAAGATAAAGATAAGCACCTTGATCTGACCATGTAATCCTTACATATTCCTATGTACAAGGCTGAATTACATGGTAATGTAAACAGCCAGCAGAGAGATTACACATAGGTGGACTCTATTCTCTAATTAGAGCACCTTGCATACATTTTTCATAGAGTTTGAACCTCTTGTTATATTACCACCACTACAATCAGAGTTTTATTAGAATTTTATGTGAAACACCAGTGGGCTACATTTGCATGGGCTTCATCAAGTCAGAGGACTCCAAAGCAGTTTTTGCTACAGTCATTCAAACAATCGTTAACTCAGCTGCCAATGGGGTGAACTGGCTGCCTCTCATTCAGTGTCGTAACCATCAGGGTAGGTGGGCGATGGTTCAAAAATACATCTGAAGTGGACAAAACGGAGATTCGAACCCACAACCCCACCAGTTATATTACAAACTCCTACCCCCTGACCCTGCCAAACGATACAGATTTTCCAAATAAAAGAATCAATAAATCAGCACGGCAGTCTTATGACTTGGGTAAAGCACGCAACCCATGTGCGAAAGCCTAAGTCCTTGGTGTGGCTGTCGCAGGTCAGAGTCCCCCTCTCTCATCACTCTCTTTCCTGTCTGACCACTGTTAAATAAAGGTCAATAGAGCTTGAAAAAGCCTTTCAGAAGAAGAATGAAAAAAAAAAAAGATAAATTATTTTTATATTTAACCCTCAGTGAAACTATTGTGTTCAACTCTCCTTTGCTGCAGTTACTGCCGCAAGTGTTTTAGGACATGTTCTTGCTGCTTTGAAGACTCAAATGGCTGGCTTTTCTTTTTTGCACCACACGTGAAGTTAATTTAGATTGAATAGAGTTGGACAATTGTGTACATCAGTTTTCAAGTCTTGCCACAGGTTCTTGCTTAGATTTGGATCTAAACTTTGACTGGGCCATTATTAAAATACTGATATGCCTCAATCTAAGCTCTACCATTGGACACACATGCTCCTATCAACTCTGACCAACTCCATTTGACCTTGTGAACGACTGTACACACAGAAACCCACACACTAAAACAAGCCTTAACTTTTCCATCTGCTTCCTTTGGCAGTACGTCACTTAAAAAAAAATTATAATAATAATAAAAAAATAAAAAAGCCACAACTAAGAGTTGGATTTTATATGTGCAATTTGTGGTTAAAGTTCACTGACTCCTGTGCAGTACAGGTGAGACACTAGGTTTGCAGTACAGCTGTGGGAGGGAAGATGATAGAAATAGCATATACTTTATAAACACAATCACCAAACTATTTAGTACTGTCTTAGATGTTCCTCATTCATAGTCATTTCTCTTGAAGAAACCCGCAACATTTAGATAATTTCTGCTTCTGACATTTCTAAAATTAATTGATAAGACAGCTGATTCGTGAATGAGAACCATTATCTGCCTTGTATGTTATTACTTTAGGAGCAAAATGTCACATATGTGGACATAAATGGTTGGTCAAGATTGGAGACCAATTAAGCTCATAAGTTTCTTTTTGTGTTTTTCTTGGCTTAACCTTTATGAATGGCCTGATTTCAACACAAAAGTCGCGTCATCGTAGTTTGCAAAAAATAATCTTTGCGGTTTTTCTTAACATAGAAAAGATTCGGCACGGATGCCTACAACTCAACCGGAGGAATCGAAACCATGGAGAGACACACAAGAGACTAAGGGCTAAATATTACTGATAATAAAACCTCCTGTGAAGGTATATAAGGAAGGTCATGTCATGTGGCATTAACGCCAAGGCAAATAAGACTGATGGAGAGGGGGCTTGATGAAGGTGAGAGCAGGCCATCTGTGCAGCTCTTGCAATTTCTCACCTCATTGATGCACAACTACTTCACTCTTTTGCTTCTCACTTTCTCCCAGTCTTCTGTTAGATTGGGCACCTTCAATCTGTGCCTCACAAACTAGCTCATATTAAAGTTAAGAAAAAAAAAAAAAAAAACCTCAACAAACACACCCGTGAAATTCCACTGAAGACATACTTGACTATTAACCCTCTCAGGCTCAAATTAAGTTGTAGTTGCAGGAAAAATCTGATATTTTCTGCAACATCTGCCTGGAGAGGGTTAACTATTAATGCTGTAAATTACCTAGTTGTTGCAAAGTTTGCTTGTCATCGAGAGAAGTATATCGGCTATAATCTCCTGTTAGTGGATAAAAAGGAGAAAACTGACAGGGAGGAAGATGACCTTGTAAAGAAATCAGCATCCTAGCATCTCAGATAAACATCCCTAGTGGCAAAGAAAGGGTCAGAATACTAGGGGCACTGAGATTTTATCTGTGGAATAAAAGTGTTTTAGAAAAGCAGTCAACTTTTTTTTTTTTCTTTTTTTTTTTTTTACAAATGCCATAAACAAAAACATGATTGTCTAAACCCTGGAATAAAAAGTGAGAATTTAAAAATGTTATATTTCACAAAGACAGTTTTAGACTTTAGGTTAGAATGACAAGCACTAAGATGGTTCCTCAATTTACTACCAACACCAAGGTAGAAAAATAAAAGTCCCATCACTTATTATTGATGTAAGTTGTCTTAACTGTCACATTTAAACATTTAGATTGTTTCACTTTTTGTGAAAAAAATCTATATGTTTAACCACCAAACCATTTCAGATTTCTACCACCATTTAAAAAAATATAAATAAAAAAGATTCCCTGTCATAGTAGGGGAGAGATTTTTACACTAAGCCTAGTAACTTTCAAATATCGGATGCTGACTGACGCAGAATGGATACAAAGACAGGGAGTAGGAGGGAGGTTCTACAAGAAGTGAAGGAAGAATAAAAATAGAGCAGTAATAGAAGGAAAGTTGGTGAAGACAAGAAAGTGCGTTATGAAGGATAATTATTGGGAGGAAAAGAGCAAAGGATGCAATTAAGGAAAGGAGGACAGAGGAATAAAGGAGATGAAGGTCATAAGGAAGTATATTACCAGTACCATTTATTTATCTATTTTGATATTATTATGAATACAAATCCAAAGCCAAGAGTTGCTAAAATTATTAGTTTTCAAGTCCTTATTGCCCTGCTACATTTTAGCTACTTCTTGTAAGCCTGTGGCAGCTACAGCAAAGTGTTACAGGCACGATCGGCACGATTGGTGTGCGCAGCTTAAACCTAACTTAAAAAAGGAAGAACACCCACGTCAGGTCCAGAGAACCAAATTAAAAGTTTTTACAAGTTTACATTCAACTATAACTTTGTCTCTGAATGCCTTGAAATATTGACAATTGTTATAAAATAAAATGTACCACTTCACAAGTATCTTGAGTTGAAATGGCATTTGTTTATTACCCATCCATACTGACAAATTTCAGGCAGTGTAACATGACATGCATATATAATACAACTTGTTTTATATGGAACTTTTTAAATAGATTTTAAATGTCCATAAATCTGCTCTTAAATAGCTTTTAAGAATGTGTTGTAGTGACGGTTACAAAAGTAGACTCAAAAACCATCATTATGGTTGCATTTACTGTACATCCTATCTTCAAGGTTATTGCTGAGCCATTTGTTGCGGGTTAGATAATTGACTCTTAGATGAGGAATAACCGTGATTTATGATGAAAGAGAATACATATTCCTTCATGTCTCTCCGGTGATTTATGGCGCGATAGCTCCAGAGCGATGGCCATTTTATCTGATTGTGCGTCATGCAAAGGAGTCGATCAAGTTTGCTTGCAATCGGTCACGCCTTGTTCTGGCTGAGTTGACACTGGCCTCTCTTGCATTATGATTGTCTTTGTTGAACTTAAGTATTTTTAGGGCCCATGATTGCATAAGTCAAAGTCTCCCCAAATACAAATTCACCAGGTGGAATTCAAAATGATCCTGACTGACAAACATAGAGCCCTTGTTGATATTTGATACCAAACTGTTTGTATTCATTTAAAAAAAGACAACAAACTAAAGGTTTTCTGTTTTTCAACTTTTGCCATAAATATTGAAAACCCTAAAATAAATCTATAAGACAACATATTATAGTATTAAGTTTAGAAATATAGCATTTATAAAAGAATTGCATTGTGTATTTTGAGTTTTTCAGTGTCCAGGAACTTTAAACATATAATCTTAGACAATTTGGGCAGTACAGTCAGTCTTCAGAATGAAAAAAAAACAGTGGGTATTCAAGCAATGTAGCTGTTTCTCAGGCTTCATAAGTCAAGAAATTGCAACAAGAAAATAGCTATCGATCTAAGTTTGCCCAGATCCTCACTGAGATGAACAATTTAATGTTTGAAACTGGAAAACAAGAATAAGCAAGGAACTAAGTATGAGGATTGAAAGAAAGTTTAAAAAAAAATCTGTTCCAAAACTGCTGACTATTCTTAGAGTGAAACTACGTTGCCAGATACTGAAATGTTGCAGCGCATCTGGATAGTATTCATAATGCTTCACTTTATCCACTGTTTGCTGCACTACAAACTTATTCCAAATTGAGTTCATTTCTTTTTTGAATTTCTCTACAATAATACCCTGTAATGACAGTGCTGAAAACATTCAAAAACTGTGAATGTCTGACAGATTCAAAGGTGAATTTGGACAATACCGTATTTTCCTATATAGATTATGGAGTGTACCTCACTATAAGCTGCACTCACAACATTTAAAAACAAAACAAACTGGAAACGTACATATATACCATCTGGTTGATTTCTATACATCTAATTGTGCTTGTAATGCATGCAGATGCTCATACTCTGTCCCTATAACATTAAATAATGACTTGCAAGTAAAGTAGCGTTATTCCTTACATCAAGTCAACAGAGTGTATGGACACTTGGAATTTATCTTGATAAAATAAAGATTGACAACAACAACAAAAATACATTAAAGAACGGTAAGTATCATGGTGGGTTTCGCCAGCAGTTTCTCAATTATCTAAAATAGGTCTCACCTAACATGAATGACTAAATATGTTAATTAATGCAAATCAAACAACTAGCCAGTCACACTACAAACTTAAAACTCCATTTTTTTTCTTTTATTTTAAATCAAATCAAATTTCAAATTCTCTCACTACAGTTTTAAATGTGTCTCTTAAATATTTGTAATAATGCAGAGATTCCACCATGTTATGCTGGGCTGTCATCTTTTTACAAACAACTTAATTCTTTGCCTCGGTGCGCCTGATATTGAGCCATCTCCCTCTGAGAAGTTCAATATTTAATTTGACCAAAAGTAACTAACAAGCAGAAAACCTTGACTAGCTTGCCACTTTTGGAAAGCAGATCCTTAATACCCAACCAGATCCCCGTGCACGAGTGTTCATGTTGAGCAAGATGGGTGACTGCGAACAACTATAGCGACATCAATTATTAATTCTCCATATCTAATTCAGGACTCTGTCCTCTCATATTCCAGGGAAAGCTCTCCTCACGCAGGGCACAAAATGGAAACATGGATTCGTGTTGGAATCATTTGCTCCATTTGCAAAGTGTTCTCCCAGATTTAAAGGAGAATACTTGCTAACCAGTTGAAAACATTGCATTCCTTTAACTAAGGAACGTTCCACATTCAACACATTTTCACTGCCTGTGTCTTTTGCCAAACCTAGATTTGTATTGCAATATTCTAAATATATAATTGTCCTACACATTTAATATCTGTGATATTGAGTTAAGTGATCACACTCCTACTGGGAAGCTGATTTTGTGTTTGTGGATTTGTTTATTTGTGCACGAGAACCGTATCCGGAAATGTGAACTCTGACTTTCTTGAACTTTCAAATGTGACTTGCATTAAAGGTTAGGTAAGGTCACCGGCAAGAATAACTTGTCAGTTGAATAAGTTTTATCTGGCATTTAAAGAGAAAAGAGGAAAAACCTTTTAATATTTCAGATAAGGTACTCCCTGAGGTTTGGTTGTTGCCTCTGCACAACCGTCATTTACAGCTGAAAAGTGGAAAATGGCGTTTTTTTGGAATTGGCCATTTTCCGTAATGGCAGGGTGTTCTGGAAATTGTGGAGACAAGGATGAGGTAACGAGTTGGGTGGAGTTTGTTTTATACATATAACATTTATCGAAACTCATGTGCTGTTCCTGGTGCTAAAGAAATAAGCTGACAATTTAAGCAATATCTAACATTTATTTTTAGCTTTGTGCTTTCTGTGCAAGAGACTAGCACAATGTTTGAGACATTTTTCTGTGCATGGATCCTGAACAAATGTTTAAAAATGAGTCATTTTGTGCTTAAAAATAAATAAAATAAAACACACCAGTAACATTCAAGTATTGTGGTTGGCATGTTATTTCTTGCATCGGAAAGTTGTGTTCCCGCTGGGATTTATTTTCTTACTTTTTATATGTCACAGTACTGCATCACACTGACTTCTGGAAGTTGGTTTTACGTGGTTTTCATTAAAAGGAAACAAAATGTCCTTCCAGAAATATAAAAGCAACTTACAAAACCCATGAACATTTAATAAGAGTAAAGAATGCTGATGTCTACTAACCAGTGCGAATACAAGGTGCGAAAACAAATTCTGCATTGATTTTGCAATTACATACGCAGGCAAAAGTAATTGCTAAATGTGATATACTCAACTCTTAGAATTTTAAAAGGAGCTTATTTACTCAATAACCAGTAAGGGAAGAAATCTGAAACAAGAATGTTGCTTTAGGCTTTTGCTCAAGCAAAATGGGCTAAAGAAAACCTGAGTCAGACACTTAAGCTCAAATCACTCGAGAAGAGTCAATAACTCCACATTTAACCATGAAATAGTAGCTAGAAAGGAAGCAATAGGTTGTCAGTGTGAGTCGCTGTGTTTGCCTCTCCTCTCCAGTATTCTAATCATGAAGTATCATGCATTTTTTCACAAGTTACACATTAATCAATGTAAAAATTGGTTCTCTTTCCTCTGGTTTGATGTCAGGATGCTTCCCTTTATCCCCAAGGGTAAATGCCAAACAACGCCACAACAACGCTAAGGCTACACGCTAATGCCACAACATTGACGTTTGAAAGCAACTTTAAAAAGTTCAGTAAAACATCTGTCTCTACAACAGTGAAGTAGTAAACTCCCCGGATAACAGCCAACAATTTAAATATTCGCTTCTCAAACGTGGACAGTCCAGTGACGGTGTCCTGTCGGTCTGAGCGATCGGTAAGAGGCTAATGTGGCTAATAATAAAACAGATTTGACAATTTAGGGTATGTATAAAGGGTATGAATCTACCCTGCTGCTCCAGTTGAGCTGAAAATTATTTTTAAGAGGCGGGTTTTCCTCTCTTAGTTCATTATTGTAAGTTAATCAGCCAAAATGCCCTCACTGTGACTAATGTCCCTGAACGTGTTGGCTAGCAGGTTCTTGGCTTCTAACAGACTCACTATATCTCTAATGGAAGCACATAGGCAAAGCTTGAATGACAATTGGTTGTTTCAAGAGCTGGAGACATTGTCTTTATGTCACGGCCATGTTGTGTATGATAGCCCTGTGTATGGCTAGCAACAGAGCAGAAAGAAATCTGATAGGATGAAACTTTGCTGCTTTTCAAATATTACCTTCAGAAATTCAAAAGACTTGTCAAGGAGTTGGCATATTTATTTTACAAAATAAGATTATTAATTGAAATAAACTGAGAGGCCCCTATACTTCTATTTCATGTCCAGTTGGCCTAATTGTTTTAAAAATATATATATATATATTTTTTTTTAAACACAACGTAAGGAACGTAAAAGCAGATTTTTATTCTAGATAGATCAGCTGTGACACAAAATGAAATATTTAATCTGTCATGTATAATTAATACAGCTTTCTGCTAAATACTTTCTTGCCTTGCAAAATCCCATAACGCCTCAGGAGTTTTGTAAAGACAGACCTTGCCCTAGATTTGACTTTGCTCTGGTCTGAACATTTGGCATCCTTCCATTCAAGAAAAACGTGATGGCACACTTTGCAAGTCATCTTTTCCCTCAGCTGTCAGAAAACTGATGCCTCGCGGCTACGGCTCTTATCCTGTTAAAAGTTCTGCTTTAGTTGATGATGGTTGCTTTGGAAAAAAAAAAGAATTAGGGAAGAAGAGTTATGCTGCTTTACCAATTTCTGCCAAAAATGCTATTCCTCCCAGACT
Organism: Poeciliopsis retropinna; assembly: GCA_010277075.1. NCBI lineage: Eukaryota > Metazoa > Chordata > Actinopteri > Cyprinodontiformes > Poeciliidae > Poeciliopsis > Poeciliopsis retropinna. Next base: position 11,154,394 of record VMRM01000016.1, read on the forward strand.
TGTTCTGTCACTTTCAGACAAAGTATGGTCCTCAAGAATAATCTCTTTCCCATTTTTTTCTTATTTGTACTTCTCAACTACTTCTTATTTCTTATGTCAGCAATCTGCGCCTCTGGAAGCCTATCTCGAGGCCCTCGGCACCGGCTAAGCTGTTTCTGTGTAATGAGACTTGTTTTTCATACCAAGTCGTGCAGTAAACAAAATCAAACATTTATGAGAGCTTTATGCAAGGCTTATCATGGGTACAATTTGCTTCTCGTTACAAGATTAGGCCTGCTCCTCCTCTGGTCCGGACACTCAGTTATAAGTGATGTTACCTGTCACGCCGGGAAAGTGCAGGCCTTTGAACTACAGCCTCTTCAAGCTTCTTCCTTTTTTACTCTAATCTCCTCTCTCCCTGCATACAGCTCCATCGTGTCTTTATTTTTACATGATGTCTTTTCTTCGTGCATGTCCTGTATGACTTGTCTGTTCCTCAAGACATCTGTAATGTAAACTTAAATTCGACTTATATACATATATATTGTTTTTCCAGAGGTGAAAAGCATACGGCTGAAAAAATGTAACTAAAATCTCATATCAGCAGCTTCTCTACAACTGAGCTGGTTGCTTTTTTTTTTCATGTTTATTTTTTTGGCCCAGCTCCTCAGACTCAAGCCGACTGCAATCTACATCCCTCTGCTAGGCTAAAGTTGATACAGAGCCATCAATTCCATTAAGCACTGGCCTGATACACGAGACTAAAGCTCCCCCCCCCCTTCAGAACAGGTCTCTGAACCCGATAAGGCTTGGCAAGGAAAAAGACTGACTTGTAATTCATGATATGTCATCGTCTGAAAGTTTGCCTGCCTATGGCCTCTCGACAGATAGCTCCAGACAGTTCCACTTTGTGACTTAATTACTCTCTGAGGTAAGTCTGAGATAAAGTCGTCTTTTACAGGGGGATTTAGATTGTCCTAGGCTTAAAGCACAAAAATATGAGGTGTGAGCAAATATTGAATGTGCCTATTGATTTCCTTAAACTGCCATGAGAAATACACGCAAACATAAACATTTTCTTCCATTTTCTGTAATGATTAATTGATTTTTCTTTTTTTTCCCAAACCTTTTAAAGAGTTTTCTTTATTTTTTACCTGCTTTTCAACGCCAACTCGCTGTCCCAAGCACGTGTTTTCTCTGGTGTTTTTTGCCTTGTGTACCCGTACGCTGACATGTATAGTAGCATTAATCTTCAACAGAATAGAATTCAAGGAAAGTTTTTTCCACAGGAGCAACTGTGAGACAAGGTTACACCCTGAAATCAAATGAAAAAAAGTTGGCAGCAGAGACACATAAAGTAAATGTTCCAGTGTCAGTAGGACCTGGATTTGAGGGGACTTTCTGTAAAGATCAGAGTCATAGGGCCATCGCATGCTCTCCTGTAGATGAGTCAGAATTTAGCTATTGTCACTGATCCTACAAATCCAAGGAAATCTGGAGTTGGCATTCAAGATGATCCAGTCATGTTTTTTTTTTCTTTCAGATACAGACAAACGGTCCATAGACATATGTGAAAATAGTAGTTGCACTCATTTCTCACTGCTGTCTCTGGTCTGATGATGAAAAAGATGGATATGTAAGGATGTCGTGGGATTCTTAAATGCCAGCCCAACAGTTAAATGATTCTGCTGTTTGGTGATTTGTGACATGTAAGAGTGCCCCCATGTGGTTACTGGTTATATTTATGTCCTGCATAATGAGTAATACCAGGATACTACACTCTGCGTCTGATATCTCAGTCTTTGGAAATGTGTTCAGGGAAAAGAACCTAAAGTTAAAACTGTAGTGTTTTGCCAACACGACCATTGTCACATTTTGAAGAAAGAAACTTCTAAGTGTGAGAATCCTATCTAAACTGTAAAGTATAGAGGTTTGAAGGTCAAGTGCACTTTATGCACTATATGGAATCGTGAAGAAAATTCGGAAAAAATATTGAAGCGACATATCAAAACACCAATTAGGAAATTATTGCTTGGGAACAAATGGGTCTTCTGAATCGACACAGTCTATATGCATGCTTCATCACAAGATGACAACAAAGCAATATTTTGGAGTGGCCATAAGTAAGGCTTGATCTCAGTTCTACAAAAAAAAAAAAAAAAATGTCAGCAGAGATGTTAAAGTGTGTGCAAGCATGGCAGTCGAAGAACCAGACTTTGTTGGACTGGTTTCAAGTAAGTGTAAATAAACTTGTGCATATGAAGAAAAACAAAACTGTGTCCCAGCGTAGTTTCCTCTCTTATCATCTTATTGTTTGTCAGTAGAAATCCATTTGGTAATCCTTATTGACAAGAATAGTCTAATTTAATGTCAGATATGAAGAAAAACATGTCGGACAAAAATATGTTTTAAAACAGCGAACATTTAAAAATACAGGACGTTCATCTATTACGGTAATTACCATTATGACAAAAAAATACCAATAATTTGAAATCAGTGACTGTGCTGTGAATCGGGAGATGTTTTCTAAGAATCTTCGATGAAAGCTTAGACCTGTACCTACATCAAAGATGAGCAAATTAAAACCAAAACAACTCTGTGACAATTCCTCCAACGGGAACAAAGCTAGTAAACAAATTCATGCTGGGATGAAAGTAGGGAGCAATTTATCAGTGTTCAAGTTCCAGCTATTGTTCCTACTGAGCATCATCTAGCTGTTTGTGTTTTGGGTCAGACATACTTCCCAGGCCCCTCTTTGCAGATGGTGATTAAATCTTTAATTGTCAAGGGGAGGAGGGGCTGCAGAGGAGGGAGAGGAAAAACCTGGCAAACAGACTTTTAATTATGGCTCACTAAATTAAGACACCTAGATTCACTCCCCTATCTCCAGCTGATCTATCCCTCCCTCTCCCCTACTTAAACGCCTCTCGGCTCTGATTGTATTACTCATTCAGAAAGACCATCAGTCATCTGCAGTCACCATACTGCACAGCCGCATACCATAACAACTTGGAGATCAAAGAGGGGCATCACAGAGGGTTGGAGATTCAGAAAAAAAAAAAAAAAATTGGCAATGAAGCAAAGCAGCCCAAATAAAATACATATTTGACACTTTCTGTAAATTTTATCACTGGGACACAGAAGAGCTCTCCAAGATGTTAATAATTTATCATGTTTCTCTAAAATAAAACGCTGATTGAAAACACAGTTCAGAAACGTGAATCGACATACAGAGATTTATTTAAATGCCACTAATAAAATGTAAGACTTGCGTCTCTGTGTGTGTCCTTTTTGTGTGTGGCTGCTTCACAATATATGAACAGAAAAGCGGCACGGATGCAACGCTGATGAAACAAGGAACATATGCTTTTTGCTAAATAGTGCACGACCAGAGCTCCAGTCTCAATCACAATTCACATCACATCGCTGTCAGAAATGTGGCATGACCATAAATGTTGCATACTTAGATTAAAGCGTCACATTTTTTTATACTTACCCAACAATGAGAAAAAAAAAAAAAGGATTTTGTTTTCAGAAATATTTTGTAACACACTGTGTAAGAACGAGAGAAGATTCTAGATTTGATGCATGCACGATGGAACAAAACAAACAAACAAACAAAAAAAAACTGTGCGAAGAGTTATTTCGCAAACGCCATACCTGTGGGACAGTTTTGCAAGACAACATTATATGCTTTCGTTTTCCCCCCCTCTGTGTGAAATATGCAAGAGTTAGCTCGCCAGCATGTTGCAATTTTACCTGGCACAAACATAAAAACCAAATTTCACTTCATGCCAGTACACTCACATGGTCGAGAGAGGTTTTATGCAACAAGCATACCGTGGTGCCGAAAGTGATCTGGCATGTGAGGGTGGGTGTGTGTGTGTGTGTGGGTGGTGTGGGTGTGTGGGTGTGTGTGTGTGTGTGTGTGTGGGTGTGTGTGTGTGTGTGTGTTGGGAGGAGTTCATCACCACAAATCACAAATCAGGTCAACACAAAACAGGTCAGTTCTTTTACTTTAATCACCGAAGCAAGCAAGCGGATGTTGATATCTGGGGTATCTGTAGCAGGGAGTGAAAGTGACATGCTGCTTACAGTTGTAAACAACCTTTTATGAAGCAGGAGGAATGTGCACATCTGTGCTAATCTCTTTCACAGAGGCATGAAAGAATCCTCTCCGAGTTCAAGTCATTATAATGCATGCAAGTCAGAAATGACATCTGGAGGAGGTTGGGGTAAATAACATCCTACATGACACAGAAGCTGCTGCACCAATCAAATGTCCTTGAAAAGATGAGGCGTTTCAATCTAAAAAATAAAATAAAATATGTATTTACATAGGGCTGCACAGTAGAGCAGATTGTAACACTGTTGCAAGGCAACTAAAATTATGGAGCAAGAAGATACTGGGTTGAAATCCTGGCCTGGGGTCGATCTGCAGGGAGTTTGCATATTCTCCCTGTGTAAGCTTAGGTTCTCTAACTTACTCCCACAGTCCAAAAACATAACTCTATTACTCTAAAATGCATTTAAATTAAATAAACATTAAAGATCGCTTGGCCTATAAACTGTCGAATAAGTGTAACTTTTACCATAAAGTCACCGATGACCATTTGATGTTTTGGATACAAGCAAAACACGACCATACAATTGTCATCATATCCTATAACACAGCTTACTAGCAAAATGCTCAGCTGTTTTAGTATTTACCAAACAATGGTTATAAAGGTGAGTATACTATTTTGTATTCAGGTGTCGGCGAGTGTGAACCTTTGCTAGGGGAGAGAAATGTTGTTTTAAACAGGGAGAGTGTGGACAGCCTGCCATTGAGGTTGGGCCATCAGTGTGGTCATTAACGCAACTGTAATGGGCCATGAGAGAGACTGTTCTGCTCCGGTGCCAGGCTGGCTGACCTGAGGATCACACAGTCATTATCAGGCAATGGATAGCACCATTACACCTGTGTCAGAGAAATCTGGAAGTCTGGATGTGTCTAGATATGGCCTAAAAAGCCATGGTTTATACAACACAAAGATGCTACTATTATGGAGCAAACTTATATCATTGAAAAACATCTGGTTAGATTCCATGCTGCAGCATTAAATACCAAAGGTGAAATCCATGCGCAAATGTTTAGGACACAAATGCCTTGCAGAAGTATTCATACCACAAACGTCGATGTAATTTATTGGAGTTTTGTGGGACAAATCAACACAAAGCAGCACAACACGCTGGAGTGAAAGGGGGATGATGAATGGTTTTTCTTTTTTTTTGTCTTACATATACAAATCTAAAGAAAAAAATGCTCAATAGAATTTTTTATACAACAGCAAATACTTTTTAAGGTAAAGATTTCTTTCCAGTTACAGTTAAAATATATGATTAAATACAACATAATATTTTATAACTTTGTTAATTAGGGTAAAGCTAAAATCTGGAAAAAAAAAAAAATACACCATCCTTTTCAGAAATATATAGTGCTTAGCAAAATATTAAGATAACATTCCAACTATTAATATCCCTCATGAAAGTGTAGAGCTACCATTCAGTCATGCATTGTGTTATTTTACTGTATTGCACATTTTTAGTTTGCCACCTTTTGCTTCAGGAAGGGGTTAACAGAAACGACACACTCACCTCAACTTGTTTCCTTTTTGTGATAATGTGCTCCGGTTGACAATTTAGCCCAGAACATGTTCTCTGTGCAGTTCCAGTTAATTGCATATGGACAAAACTTAAAGCGGTTTTTCCTGCTTCACAGACAAAGCACTTTGCTTTGCAAGTCATAGTTATTAATGAACAGTGTTCTGCTGCAGTCAGGACTTTTTCAGATGCCTCTCGGTTTGAGGGCGAGCTCGGTTTTCAGTCAAAAAACAGACAGGCGGCGAGATAGCAGCAGACAACCGTGATCTGCTCTTTTACTGTGTAAGGGGTCAATTATGAGAAACAGATGTTTGGAGGTTTATTACATAAAACGCACAAATTACCTCGTTTTATGACATTAAGCATTTTTACATTTTGCATGAAACAACTTGGCCCGCATCTTCCGCACCATGAAATGGGTGCAAACTTCTTCACTCTTGATCCGGACTGCAGTTTGGACTTCGAAGAAGGCTATAAAGCAAACTCATAGGTTGGGATGAACCAGACAAACAAGAAAAATAAATAAATAAAAAATGGCCCTAAGTCAAATCAAACATTTTTGGCAGGGCTTGAGAAATTGTTGATTGAAGACATCCTCTATCCAAACTGATAGAATATAGAATCTGAATCCATACATGTACGGAAGTAAATACTGGTAATAGCAAAGGCGACAACTTACAGTGACTGTATCACAAAAGACTTACAACTAGGTGTAGTTCCATATAGTAATAACTCTTGTGAGGTTGAATACATAAGGCATAGAATAGCATAGGAATATATTTTATTGCCCCACCATTGGGAAATTTCAATGCAACAGCATTAAAGTGTCAGAATAAAGAATAAAAATGTTGTACGCAAAGATTTTTGTTGAAATTTTGCCCTAAGTATAAACAAAGTCCACAACACACTCTTAAAAGTCTTATATTTAAAAGAAATTGCAAACCATATTTGCCCCCCCCCCCCCCTTCTCTCTGTTGGTTTATCACATTTAATCCTTTAATCCAAATTTAAAAAAAAAAACAGTAGGTTACATCTGTGGCTGTAATATGACAAAATGTAAAAATCACGGGCTGTGAATACATTTTGCAAGGCACTCTGTGCATTTTACATATGGTCTGTTAATAATGCCATTTGGAATCGGTTGGTCTCCCCAGCTGCTCATTGAAATCTCCATTTTTCTATTATTGCACTTCATACAGGAAAGATAAAGGTCATGGGCATTTGCATTCCGCAGAGAGAGCTGGATGCAAGAGATTGCTCCAGAAAAAAAATGACACAAGGATCATGGGTTGGAGAATGACAGGAATGCTTTCACTTCTACAAACGCTAATCACAGTAACTGTCAGCCCAGTCACTTGCTTCTGCCACTCCTGTCTTATTTATTTTTCGTGCCACAGGCTTGTCTTCCTGGGTGACTTTGTGACAAAATGAAATGGGTTTCTTCTGTCTGGATGCCTAATGAGGCGGCTTTCATAAGAAGCCTGGGAATGAAATAACAAATCTGAGGACACAAGCTTGCCTTGAGAATAGACAGAAGCCCTCAACTCTGATCTGTGGAAGTGTTGTGTTCTTGCTTTCTTCATCTGATCACTTTGTGTCTACTGTACTCCCTGCAGCCTGCATTAACAGCTGCTATCTTTGCCAGAACAGCATGCGTGAGTTTTATATTTGGAATGAATCATTTCAGCAGAACTTGTAACAGTTCAGAGGGCTATTTGTGTAAAATAAATAAATAAATAAATAAAATGCATTTTTAAAATACCATACGCACCCTCTATCCAAAAACGTTCAATCATACCTCCCCACATTCCCAATCTTACGCAGCTTCGCATTCGTGATAGCCGAGCATGTAGCCAGCAGACATTGAAAACATTCATTAATCTTAGAGTGGCTTTCCTGGTGGGAGTTGGGGAATATCAGCCTGTTATTTCTCTCTCCACATCCAGTAGGTTTTCTGTCCCAGTGCCAGCAGTGGCCCAAAGACGAGTGGAAAAGGAGGCTTGATCTCGACAGAGAGAGATGTGTGCTGCACATGCCCGCAGCAGCCATAGGACAACATGCAGTGCAGCAGTTGGCCAGACAAACTGTGCACAGAGTAAAACTCTCTCAGTTCACCGGTGGAGTTCATTGATTTTTTAGAGAGACTCCCAACGCGCCAGGAAGATGGAACGGAGAAGCTGGGGCTCTGAATTCAAGGTGTCAAAAGATGTTTTTTCGAGGTATCATCTCTCCTCATTTTAGCCTGTCCTCCCATTTGCAACCTGCTCCATATTTTCCCCGCACTTCTTTCTCCTTTAATAGGCTTTATTAAAGACTGCACAAAATCTTTTTTCTTTTTTTTTTTTTCATTTTCCAGCCAAGCGATTCAGACAGGAGGTCTGGACATGGCAGTATGTACTGGCATTTGGTCAACTATTCAGCAGCATGCCAACAGAAATTGAGTTGGAATGCAATATTCTCCCCACCACAAGAAACACCTCCAGCTTGGAACTTTAAAAAAATCACAACACGGGGAAAATCAGAAACGTTTGCGATCCCTCTAATGCCATCCAATAAATGTTGTTTAAGTTCTGTTGTAAAAGAAGAATGTCTCCCCTTTGGTAAGTCTGGACCGGTCACAGAAAAACACAACTGGTTTCCAGATTAGCAACAGAGCGCATGTTGGAAGTCACTCAGTCTCCTCATAACGGAATCGATGGGATTAACTTCTAAGCTAAAGTACTAAAGAAATTTGACCTAATAGACCAACACAGAGCAGAGCATTTGTGCAGTTTTAAAGTGTAAGGAAAACATGTGGTTTCATACTTCCAGTAAAACTCTGAAAACTGTATTATACCTTTACATTTACCCTTTGAGCCCACTTTTTGCTACAACTGTACATCATCATAAGATTTAGAAATAAACCTTTGACCACTCTTGGTTGCAATATAGCTCAAGCTCAATCTGACCGAATAAACATCCATCTGCAAGTCTAACTTTACCTTCTTGTTCAGCATTAAACAACTTGTGTGAGCAAATATACATATTGCAGTTGTAAAGAGTTGCAATGCAAAACAATTCAATAATTAAAATTCATGCAGTAAATGCAAATGTTCACAATTTGTATATTCTATACACTGTTACAATTAATAACACTAAATTTACAATGTTATGCAACCCGAGAACACTGCATTTTGTACATAGGCCAAAATGTTACAGTTTGTTTCATGTGTCCAGAGAGCTTCCTTCAACATTTTTTTTTTTTTTGCCGTGTCCTCTACGTGGCTTGTAGTAAACTTTGAGCAGGACTTCTCCTCTTGGCTGCTTCTCTGATTAATGCTCGTCTTGCCAAGCCTGGCAGTTTAGGTGGACAGCCATGCCTTGGTAAGTTTGCCATATGATGGATTGAAATCAATGTTCAAAACTGGGGATGCCGTTTATAACCCACTCAGCTTAAAACGTCTTCACAACTCCTAACCCACAGTATGTGTTCTTGGGTCTTTATGATGCTGCATGTTCATTAACGCGTTCTAAAAAGAACCTGTGAGGTTTTAGCTGCACAGATGTATTTATGCTGAATTAAAATTACACTCAAGTGGACTCCCAGTAGATTATGTGAATCCTGATCATTAATTTATCGCGTTGGATTTATCACATTGCGGTAAGGCATCATAATGTGTGCACTTTAATGCTTATAAGACCAAAATTCATCATGCTGCATGTTTTCTCAGTGGTCCATCACAAACATCGATTCGTCCGTCACCAGCAGACATTCGGAGGTGAAGCCGTCTTTTTCCCAGTGTGGTCCCATCTTGCCCTTGTACACTGACCCATTATACAGTCCATCAGTTACCGCACAGTTTTTAAGATCATTCATACAGAAAACAGAACCGGGGAATAGAGAGAAGATATACTGCAGTAAACACACAGCTGCAGGAGGAACAAATGCGCACCCGGTTCCCCCTGAAACAACATGATTAACGATCGAGCCAGTTCACTCTGTGCTCCTGTTCAGCCTAGGACTTATTTCCCCAATGTGATTGGTTCAGTTTTACGCACGTTCACACGTTCCAGGAAAAGGCTCAGCTCACCCCAGTGTTGAACATGAAAGAGCAAACTAGATTTAAAGTAGTAACAAGATTAAATGGATTATCTGATAAATTAGGAATGTATGACAGAAAAGATAAGCTTTGCTTTGAGGGCTAAAATTTGGAGGGCTAAAACATTTTGCTACATATTTAAGTATTCGACACTAAACTCATAACCCCCACCCCAAAACCTTTCTTTTCCAAAAAAAGAAAAAAAAAGCATGTTTAAAATTTTGCTGAATCTTTGTTATATCTACAGGGGTTTCTTGCAGGTTTCAGTAAGTTAAACAAAAACCTTTTAAAACCATTACGAACAAAATTCAAGACCAACATGACACATTACCAGAGACATTCAAATCAACATTTAAATGGCTTAGAGCCCACCTGTTTAGGGTTTCCTTTGATTAGTAGTAACTTGAACATTGTTTAACACATTTGATGTGTATTTGCTTGATGATTTTATGACAAAAGTAGTGTTTCATTCGTGATGACTGTACAATGCTTTTACGATGCGAAGCGCTTTGGACTGCCTTCTCACTTAAATGTGCTCTGCAAATAAACTTTACTAATCATTTTAACAAAGAAAATCTAATATTCTACTCACTCTCAACATTAAGCAAATGCAGATGTGAGACTCCAAGAAAATATCCCAACAAGAGGACCTTAATATTTTTTGGCTTAATTGTGGTCTTGGCCCAGCCAAAGATTTAAACAAAGATCAATGCAAATAGGGTGTACTAAAAATATTGGAGATGGATTAAGCATTACAAATACATGCTTTATTACAGAAACTGAAATGGACCTTAGAAATACAACTTAACTCATCCATTTTTGTTGTTTTCAATCATTTGATTTAATGGTCCTGGTCGTTCATGTCAGAGTCTAATTTTTCTTGTGATGTAGCCCCATACTCCTTTCTAAGGTTACAAAATGCCAGCTGATCTCCGCATCATTGGCGTTAAGGGAACTGATTTGCATGTGGAAACCATAAATGAGATGTTACAAATTAAGTGATGAAAATGCCAAGACATCAACAGGTATGTAAGGGACACTGTGTCAGATCTGTCTTGCATATAAAGTGAAGCAAGTGACTCACAGTCATTTTCACTGAGTGCTGTTGAGTTTAAGCGGTTGAAGTGTTGCTTTCACCTTTTCAGGATAGTATAGATTCAAGTTTATGGAGGCTTCAGCTAAAAACCGACATTCAAATATAGTTTGTTAAAATTGAAATTATTAAGAGTGAATGGACAAAGAAAGATGTCAACACAAGTTGTCAAGACATGCCAACGCTGTACGAGAAAACCTTCAGAAAGTCACGGTGGGAGGGACATCACCGAAGATATGACGCTTGTCACCCTTCGTCTGATCAATGCATGGATTTTAAAAGCCCTTCAAGAATGTCAGATCTACTTAATATCACACTATTCGTCACAGATTATAGCTCTATAGGGTTTTTGTGACTTCAGAAGCAGTTGAGAGTTTTTTTTTTTTTTATTTATTTTCTTCTTCCCTTGTGAAATGAAGTGGGCAAATATCACCTGAAATATAATTCGCAATACAGTTTGCATACAGAGCACACCGTATGCAAATTAAGCAGTAATTGAATCAAAGATGAATGTTTATTTGCCTAAAATTACACCGACAGTTTTCAGTGAAGGCATGGTATGTTTAAAAGAAAAACGGTCAAACATACGATACTAGAAATGAAGGACTGAAAACAGCATTAAGACATTTGTAATGTGTGCTGTGCATTATTTTTACAGTTGTAGCATTAAAACGTGTGAAATCGTTTTGCTATAGGGTACGAATACTTTTTTTGGAAATGGAGCTGACTTAACATCAGGGGGCTCGCCTGTATTTTCAGAGTGGAACCACCTTTTATGTCAACATGGCAAATGAGGAAGGTCACACAGGTCACCGGCCACTGTATTATTGATTCTGCAGTATTGTGCTGAAACATCCTTTTCCCAAACTGTGGTGTGAGCCATCTGCATAATCAGCACTGCATCATGCCTCGAGACTTTGAAGTGCAAACTGAAGACACTTAAAACCCCTCATTTTGAGGAAATGTAAATCTTTTACTGGGAATTTTTGGTCATGTTAATGGGCATAAGAGATTTAGAGAAAGGTAAAATACTTTATGATAGCCACATGTGTGTGTTTTCATTTGTGTTGCTCTTGATGTCCAAATCATGCAAGGACTGTGTTTTCACAAGCACGCTCTATCACGCCGCCAAGTTAATTCTGCAGGGAGAAAATGCATGTGCAAGCTTTCGCAAACTGAGCAGCTGGTCTCCCCTGTGGGAGTCATTAGCAGTGAAGCTCATCCTTTTGTCACACACTCCAGTGTCTGTCCCTCACCTCTCAGTCCAACCTCAGGGCCCATCATGTTCTTTCTGCACACCTGGCTTTAGTACCTTCTTCAATCTGACTTCAAGGCTTTTGCCGGCTGCCTGCTCCCATAGAAACTGAGCTAGATAACAAAAAAGAAAGGCGGAGGAGAACAAGAGAGATAGGGTGAAAATGGGAATTAAGATAGCGGAGGAATGGCGTACGAGAATACGGCCTCGTTTCTCAACAACCTATTATCCTGGGTTCTTTCAGCATTCCACATCCAATACGTGGCGGTCTATTTAAAGTTTAAGACAAAAACAGGCACAAGTCTCCAAACTGCATCTGTTTTTCTCCATTTATTCATTCATCCATCCATCCAAGCATTTGTTTATCTCTTCTGTGTGCTGCCCGACACCACGGGAGCCACTTCCTTTCTAATCTTGGCGTTACAGAGCAGGGGTAACTTCAGATATACAGACCCCCTTCTATTTGTGTATGCCCACAAAAATCTAGTTATATTTACTACGGATGGCATGACAACAAATGCTCCACCTTACCCCAGGAAGTCCCGGTGCTAGTCTCCAAAAAAGCCCAACTCTAATCCAACTCAACCTTGTGTGCTTTTAAGATGGAAATATAAATTGTTTCTCTACCTGTACTTGTTCTTGGAAATCGATCAAGAAGAGTGGATATCAGACTGGTTACAAAGGTGGCTCGAATTGGGTGTGAGTGCTCTTGCAGAAACGGCAGCAATATCTTCCCATTGCAGAAGCTATTTGTCTGATTTACAATGGACAAACAAGGAATCTAAATGATCCTGAGCAGAAGTAACAAAACTAGTGGGCTTCACAGTGGCAAGACCTTCTTGACTCCCTGAAGGGCAAGAGTTGCTGGGTTCGATTCCCAGTCCGGGGTTTTTCTGCATGGAGTTTGCATGATCTCCATGTGCGTGTGTGGGTTCTCTCCTGGTACTCCGGCTTCCAGCCTGTCAGGTTAATTGGTCTCTCTCAGATTTTCCTTAAGGTGTGGGTTTGTGTGTGCATGCATGGTCGTTTGTCCTGTTTGTCTCTGTGATGGACTGGCGACCTGTCCAGTGTGTGCGCCGCCTCTCAATTACTCAAAAATGAATAACTGTTAACAGCTAGTTATAGTCAAAACTAGACTCCTACTGGCACAAATACAAATGACTATGACAACAATAAACCATTTCTCTCCACTTAATTTCTATGTTCTCCATCATGTGGGTCTGCAGCTAAACATCCACCGAAATATATTGACTATTGTGATTGTGAATATTCTTTCAAAGCACTGTCTCAGAGTTATGGTCTCTCATATAGCCGCTATACTCATTTGAGATAGCATAGGATTATTCCCAAAAGGCCACACCTCAGAGGATCTGAAGAGAGTCAGCATTGATGGCGAATGAACTCCGCTTATGGATTTCCAGTCTGAAAAAAGTTTCTCATTCCATTCAAATGGCTGTGACCCTAACACAATTAACCTGGCAATCTGTCATTTTCTAAGGCATTGACTGGGGAGTTTGGGAAAATTGGCTAACCTGTCATCATTGTTCAATATCTGATGGGTCGTGGAGGGGAATACAAAAGATCGGCGAGCCGTTTCACCTATGCTAATTATTTGTCATTCTTAATTTTCAAACATTTCACTGCAGCAATTGGCTTTTATCAAACAACAGCTTTTACTGGCTATCTTCCCCGATTACTACTCCGATGTTTGACCTACAAAAGCAATATCTACCAAAGAATCAGGGTCCTCTACAAGAATGCTAATCACAACTGCAACTACTGCTTGAGGAAGCAAAGCAATGCAGAACCTCCCAACTGGATGAATGGAAATACTATTGATTTCCTGTGGAGGCACAGTGCCAGACCCAATGCACAAGCACACAGGGTAGATCAGGTGTTAATGAATATCAATGTTAATCTAATAGCAGTGCAAAAGGGAGAGTGCAGGAATGCTGAGGTTAAAGCAAAAGGAGGAGGGCGATGAGCATTTGAAAGTCAAAAGAGTTCATGCATCAAAAATATCTTGGTAAAAATGAGCACACTTTCTGACACCAAACAACCCATGTGTTCGTTAGCAGAAAAACAGATCCTACTGCCCATTGGGAGTGAGATTTCTCCTCTTTTTACTGAGACAGGTGGAAGCTTTGCTGTTATCACAGCCCTTCTTGTTCGACCTTATCCCCCTCAAGTGCAGCAATTACCGGGGTGACAGGGTAAAACTTGTCATCTGAACACATACCAGGTCAAAACAGTGTCCTCGCTTTGCTCTGCACCCTTTGTTAATTCGCTCTTATTTTACACCATTGATCTCCTGCCTCCCAGCCCAAGAATCGCGGTCTTTGTGGAGTTGTTAAGCTGCCCGGCAACTAGACTTTCCGCCCTCTTGTTGAAAACTCGGAAATCAATTCTGGCCTCCCACGGTCTGCCAACAGGCTGAAAAGACACACATTTATTATAAGGACCAAAGGTGAAGTACCTGGTACAATAAATAACGGATTTCACAAAGGACAATGGCATGCACAGGTATGGTACATTTATATTACGGCATCTGATATTTTACTTAAGCTTTTACAAAGATATTCTCATCAAAACTCGAACACCGAGATGGGTAGGGTTAGTTTAAGCCAGGGCTTAAATTCTACAGATGCACCTAAATATCTCAAAAATACAATAGAAAACTGGAATTGGGTTTTACATTGGGCCCAGTAATCAACAGCTCTCTTTTACAAATTTACATTGAATTCACACTCGATGCAGGTGATGCTTCATTTTATTTGTACGTAATGTCTTGAAGCTGTTCTCTGTCTTGTAATGAGTTATTTGGCAGTTCTGTCCTTGTTTAAGGCTCACAAAAAAAAAAAAAAATGTCAGTTTACTTCCAAAATAGAATCTTTAACTTGTTAAATGAACTAAAAGGAGATAGCATTTATCTGTGCAATGGCTGTAAACGTGCAGTAAAAATAAATAACTTTACAGAGTTTGTTCGAGCCAGAGAGCGACAGATTGTGACAGAATGAAGTTATGTCGTTCTGCTGGGCCTATAAGTTTAAAGAAGTGGCGCCCCAACTTTTTCCTGTTTCTTTTGCTTTTCCATCATTTAAGAAAAGTTAAATTCAGCTGTTTGAAAATACTCAATTTCAAGCTGGAAATCAAAGTAACCATGTGTCAATAAGCCTTCTGTTCACAAACTACAGTTCACCATCTATGAGCAGCACATTTGTAAGCAGCTGACTGAAGGCCAGCTAACCCAGCAGACAGCCTGACTAATTTGCTAAAATCGGCTTATTGTGTCTGAGAGCAGAACCCCAAAAAACGTATCCGCTTCTAAATTTAACATTTCAGTAACTCATTTGTCTGATAACCGCAACAACCTAATTAAATAATATAACTTTGAAAGTGTTCAAATAAACGGATAGGCTAGAAACTAAATTGCTTTTAAAGTATCACTTTAAATTACAAGAAAGCTAAAAACTAAGTGTAATGGTGTCAGACTTGAATCTGTCCATTCCTTTAAGATGTTATACATGGTTACCTTGGCAACTGGGTAAGCAGATGAACCATCACATCCTCCAGGTCCTCCTGGGGGACAGCCAGGAACTTCCAGGTCAGCTGTTGTCATCCTATCTCCAGCATGTTTAGGGCTTCCCTCTCACCTTCAGCACCGCCAAAGGAAAACTGTGTCAGAAACAGTAATTTGGGTTCTTTCAGCTTCAGTGCAAAGGCCAACGGCAAGTTATATATGCTGTGCATTTGGTAGTTAAAACTGCAACTGTGACAGCTGTTTCCTTATCTATCAAACGTTTGACAAACCTCTTTTGCCGGGATGCTCAGGCTTAGAAAGGCAGAAGGGTTACACAACAAAATAATGTCGCGACTTTGTCCACATATGTGGACAGACTCAGTCATCTGACTACACAGATGGTACACAGATGCTAAGGAGAGGAACACATCTCCGCTGCAGCTGCACCACCACACAGAAACTGCCAGTAGAGTCTTGCAAGCAAACAGGGCACAGCTAAGTTTGTGAAGGATAACAAACAGAGCACGGCACACGATTCCCGCCTGGTTCATCAGACAGGAAAAAGTCTGGACAGAATTCTTTCAACTATTTGACGCCACACTTCACATGAATGGGATTTTGCACGCGAACTAAAAGTCCTCTTCTCGTAGCCAGGCGCCGCTGAACAGCACAGGTCAAACAGAGTTTTCAACTTCTAATTAGACAAAAAAAAAAAAAAAAAGAAAAGAAAACAGAGAAATTTAAGAAACCCACTTTTAAATGAGCGTGATGAAGAATGAGAACATGAGCTCGTGCAGACAAATCAATAATAATAAAAAAAAAAATTCTTCCATGTCAACCCTGCATTGCAGCTACACTTGAGGTCCGTTTCCTAGTATTTCCTTTTAATAATTCTTTTAAACAAATTGCTGTCAACAGATAAAGAGGTTAATACCGATAAAATCCTTCACGCATTATTGGCTGGTTTTAGATAGTTGGTTCTATAGTCTGACTGGACGATTAAACTCATCGCAACGGACCTGTGCACGCAGGAGAGGTGTCGCTGCCAAACCCAACAAACCAAAATGACTGCTATACACCTGCTAATTTTATAAAATACAAACATGTTAAGTCAATATACATTTAATTAAAAGATACATTACCATTGCAAACAGAAAATCAAAAATCAAGAAAATTATTTATCACGTAAACACCTAAAATGCGTTTAATGGCACCTTCCTCTTAATTCAAAATGAATAGGGTTTTGTATGTCAAATCTAAGCAGAGAACAGCCCAATAAAATGGGCTTGAAAGTACAGACAATAAGTGCTTTTCCTTTCAGTGATTTAACAAATGAGAAAAAACAGACAACACTGACTTGCCAACTCTGAATAACATTTTAACAAAAAAGGCACAAACTGACAGAAGCTTAGCTCTATTTGATGACACAAGAAATAAAAGAAATACTTTGAATACCTTAGATGTTTGACTAATAGTTGAGGGTTTCATAATGAAGCAGCTGGATTCACTGATGTCATAATAAACAATGTTTGATTCAATGTGTAGTTTGATGTGATAAGAACAACAGAAATTAAACTATGCAACTATCTAATTATTAGACACTTTTAAAAGATTGGCCTTACTAGTAAACTTTTAAAATACTGACGTTCAGCTAAAAGAAACAAGTTACCTTTATGTGATATAAAAAAAAAAAAAAAAAAGAAAACTGTAATGACAGTGAGGCAGATCAGCTGCGCTGGCAATTTTCTATCTTGGCTCCAAGACATGCCCTGCACTCAGTAACCTTGTAAGGATGCATAGCTGCAAAGATGTTTGAGGCATCTGTACTGGTAATAAAATAAGCAGAGCTGGTAGAAAGAAAGGAAAAAAAAAAAAAGTGTTTCTCAGCTTTTGGAGCTCCTTGCCTGACATATATCCTGAGGCAGGTAAGGCTGAGACACCAGCAGACCTCCACGTTAGCAACATGGAGGTATTTTAACACCTCCATCCCCCCCCTCAGGACTGTCATAGGTTAGCCTTGCTAATTTGTAGTTAGCTTGCGTGTATTTTTAACACCTTCACCATCCTTAAGCCATGCTCCAAACTCCCTAAAGGCAACTTTGCTCAGCTTTTCACAAAGAGTATGGGTTAACTAAAGGAATAACTCTCCACATTAAAGATTCAAGAGAATTTTTTATTTTTTTTTTTTTTTTTTGATAAAAAAGTACAAAAGCTTTCTCGTTACTGAAGCAATTAAATTTAATTCACAAAAAGTGATGCAGCTTGATTAAATCCTGAAAAACCGCATCTTTTCATCGCTGCTCCATCAATGCATTTCTAGTCTGCACATGTATTGATGGAAATGGAGTCATCTCAACATCTCTTTCCTTTCAAATACCATCCAAATAACTGGCAGCTTATCTGATCTGTTATATTACAAAGTGTGAATATGTTTCTATGTCTTTCCAAGGTCATTCATGTAAAAACACATATGATGTAACATAGCTTTAAACAGATTTTTTTTAAGCTATGTTCTCCACTGACAGTGAGAGAAAAACATTTATAAAACATGTTCCGTCTTAAATTGGATTTCTCCAAACAAAACCATTTCCAAGTGTATAAATGTGTATCCATGGTAATCAAATTACAAACGCTGTTGAAAAAAGGTTGCTCTTCAGAGGCTTCACGCTCAAGTGCTGTAAAAGCAGAAAGGACTGCTATAGAAGTACTTCTTAATCGCATTAAAGTATCTAATTCAATTTGAATATATTTTATTTTATTTATTTTTTATTTGGGGAGAAAAATCACCAGCTTAAAATTCTGCCCAGATGGTGCCTCAGCTAAGAGGTCAGACCTAAGCATGTTGATTAAGGAGCAGAGTTAACAGGAAGATCTGTTACTCCCAAGAGCTCCAGGGTTGGTTAAGTAGATAAAAGATGAGGAAAAAATATATACCGATGCTCTTGAATAGTTGGGGCTCCCTTTCACTTTATAACCTCCGCGATGTCAAGGAATATTCAAAAGCAAAAGAAAAGAAAAATCGGCTCTTTAATATCTACAGCTGGAGTGGTGCTAAAAAAAAAAAAAAAAAAAAAAAAAATACACGTGTTCTTATATTTCAACCATCCATTCCCCCATCATTACCCAACTGAATTAGCCATCCAGCTTTACCTTACCAATCAATCTAAAACAATATAACTTATTTGAATATGCAGAAATTTCCAAATGTTGTTTCTTTACGCAACTTTCAAACGTCAACCACAAAGGCACACCAACAAAACCATTATAGTGAGACAAAGAGACTGAAGTGGGTAACATAATTCTCTACAGTGCGCCCATATGTCGTAAAGACATTAAAACCAGTAAAATGTTTTTAATATTTGAAGCCATAAGTTAATATACAGAGAATAAAAGAGGAAAGATTTCCCACTGCCTAAGTTACATCAGACCAAACTTTTCTTGTTTTAGGTCAAGTATATTAAAATTAACAAAATTATTTATATTTGCTTAACGCAATGCAGCCAGAGGTGTGCCTCAACTTAACCCAAACGTGTTAATTTGTTCCCAAAGGACATTACCACAAAGACTTTCCTTTACTAAAGAGACAGTAAATATTTATGTATATAAATTTCTGATTTTGGAAACATTAATAAATAAATCTCTTGTAGCACTTAGCAAATAGAAATAAATTTGTTAAATTTCTTTTTTAAAAATGACCTAAAACAAGACAAGTCTGGACTGATTTAACTTCAGGTAATTAGATATAAGGTATATGTGTCTTGTTATTTGGTGCCAGTAAACTTCTGGTTTCAACTGTATGTGGCGAGATAGCCTGGCATTAAGAGAGGTGTCCACAACAAGCAGCCAGCATAGCACTGTTCGCTGTATTCCTAAACACAGGTATTTGAGAAAAGCACAGAAGGAACTCTCTAGACTCAACTGCAGGCTTTGCTTCATAAATGCACAGTCAAAATTAATCTTACATGGTTTATACAGCCACAAAAACAAACCGAGGTGAATCCGTGGGTCATAACAAAAGGATAAAATGGCGACAACCTGAAATGGCTGTGACACGAAAAGCCAACGGCACCGAGCTGCAATGGAAATCCATCTAATTCCCTCTATTCAACTGAATTCATCCCAACGCAATCCAATTACAACTTCGTCCAATACAGTCAGGTTCAGGTTAAAATCCAATTTCAGCTTAAATCCAATTTCATATCCTCCAAATATACCACAACACAAGACAATGGAATCAGATGGAATAAATTTAACCAATGGCCTTAAAAAAAATCTTGTTCATGTACCAAAGCCGATTTGCATCACATTTTCACTTTGATTTAGTCCTTAGGGAATACTCAAAGAAATGCTCACCTGCGAAATAAATGCCTTGCATTTAGAAAGTTGTACGGACTAATAAGAATGATAAATTACTTTTCATACTTTGTACTCCCAAAGGACTTCAGTCTTTTCTTTTCCAACACACTGAAACAGCATTCTGTAACAATTTAAAGCTGATGTCACACCATGTAGCCATGTTAGCTACCATATTCAGAGTTCCAATTCATGTTTTATAGTGATGGGTCCGGCAACACCGATGCGTCGGTGCATGCGTCGAGCCCATAGACCAAACCCCGAGTCGGTGCGCGTATTGCTTTCAACAAGTCACGTGACCAATACAAGAACTGTTTCGAAATGACACTGGCACACCAAACTGTGTTTATAAGAAAGCAAATCTCTCAACGGGATGCATTTGCCTAAAGAATTCTTGATCTTTTATGGTACAGCGTCAACTATGGAGCCTCAAGGCAAACAAAAGGTTTCGTAGTTTGGGACCATTTTGATCTTACATCAGAAAATAAGGTATTGTGGTTATTTATCACTTTGTTGTTGTTTCATCCGGCTCTTTTCAGTTTCTACTTGATCTATCTGAATCCAAATTCAGCTGAAATTGATTCTTAGTTTACTTTCATATTATGTTCTGCAGGTTAGGTGTTGCATATGTTTTACAAGAACTGTCTTATTTAAGTAAATCCACCTCCTTGATGCTGAGGCACCATAGGGCCAGGCGTCAGAATGAAGTCCCAGATATACCTAGGATAAACTCAGGTATATAGCCATTCTACAAATTTTATTTGCTTTTTATACATTATTTCATATTGTTTACTTCATTTTTTCTACAACAGGAGAAGTTGAGTCAAAAAAGCGTAACAGACCAAATTTCAAAAATGTTGAAAAAATGTATTTTTTTGAATGAAAATTTGTGGAAAAAAAAAATCGCAATCCACAAGCATCATCATTCCAAACAGGGTCAAAACGCCTCATTTACCTGTCACTAATGTTTTATGTAAAGATTCCATCCTTTTGCAGATTTAACTTGCCACAGTCCAGACTCTTACATTCAGCATAAAAAATAAGATACTATGAATGATTGGCAGCTCTTTCTGCGGTGTACAAGCTTTAAATATAGATGGAAGGACGGAAAGATGCAAACACTGAAAGCAAATGACATGGAAACCCAACAAATTCAATTTAAACAAACACAATCAATTTGCGCAAAAAAGGAAACATAAACAACGATTTATGTTGTTTGTAAAAAGTGCCTCTGTGGCAATTTGGAGCTTTAAAGCTCCAAATTGTTTCCAGTTGTGTTGTATTTATCCCTCTTTAGCCTTTGGTTTTATTTACTAATGATCTCAAGCTATTTTGTTATTGCTATAAAAAATATTGTGCTAGTGTTTGTGCTCTCACATTATGCCTCTACTGGTGAGGACTCCTACCTCTTCTAAGCAAGTCGTGTTTGGTGCTATGGAAAAACCAAACCTACAACCTGCTTGAATACAAAGATTCTGAAAATGTACTTAATTCAGGATATAACATGAAACTCTATAGCTACTCAATATAGAAAGTGTTAAGCTTGACATATCATTCTATACCACAAAATCTTATGTGAGTATTTGATCTTTTATTTAGTTCTTTTAAAAATATTGATAGAAATAGTTGTGTTTTTCAAACTTTTCAGTTAAAATAATTTGATTATTTTGTATGTTTATTTAAAATGTTACTAATGTGGGGTTATATAGTAAGCATCTCACACCCACCATTCCTGTAAGAGTTCATAGAAAAGTGAAAAACAAGTTTGCCTTCAGATATCAGACAATGGAAACGAAGACATTTTTCTGTCTCCCTGTAGACTGAGCCTTGTTTTGTATAAACCCAAAACTTTGCTACTTGCTTAAATAATCATCTTCTATGTGAGTAGAAATTTGCACCCAGGCAAATTTCTCCATGTCCTGGTTTTTATATAGTGATGCTACATCGTGTCATTAAAAAAAAGTTAAACCTCTGAGGGAGACCTCTTCCTCTGTGTGTACACAAAGCTAGAGCACAGCATGGTGTGTTTGTACTGCTGTTTTTATTCATGTTTAAAGAATATCCTGCTGAGAAGAGCGCACACACATCCAGGCTAATTGCGGCTTCTGATGTCATGCTAATTGTCGGGGCTGCAGCTTTAGCGCATGTGTAACCTGAGGTTACATAGATCTTGTTTGAGAGAAAATGTGAACTAGAGGGAAAATGTAGCAATGTTACATTTTAGGGGAATGTTTTTCTGCTTCCCTTTCGAATACCCTTCTCACATCCTCGTAAATAAAAGGCATCATGAGGCAGATGAGCATACACACATGTTCCCTCCTAATACCAGTTCAGAATAAAAAAAAACAAACCCAATATGCATGTCCTTTGACTGTGGAATGAAGCCCAAGTATCTGGAGAAAACCCACGCAAAGACACAGTCAACATACAAACTCAGCATTGATAACATTGAATACAAATACAACAGCTTCATTGTGTTTGTTGTTGTTAAAAATATTTAATTCAATTTGTTGCCAAGTGGTGTTTTATAAAACCCCTGATAAGACTGCTGGGTCACGAAACATTCCCATCAAACTATTAAGATATAGGACATTCAATTTTTTGAAATTTCAAACAGCATCACATGCACAGCTCTGCTAAAAAAAATCAACCAAACTGCATCTCAAAAAACTGCAAAGACTCAGTCATATTGCTTAATCTAATGCTATATAAGGCAGAAAATTTACCTTACCTCAACATGCTATGTGTTTGAACGTGAAACTGATATTTAAAATGTCTGTCAAAGATATTTTGTGTATATTTTTTAAATATATGGTCAAAATAGAATTTTTTAAACATTCACTTAACGCTTACTTTAAATGATTAATTTTAGCATGTTTTAAATTACTTCTCAGTATAAACTTTAGGCTACAATTTGGGCTTTAAAGTGTGACTTTTTAGGTGCCTTATAATGCTCAAACTATTTTTGTTAAATGGCAAAGAATAAAAAATAATAATAATCCTTATATTGGAACTTGATGAAATGTTGTTTAACAAAGTAACTAATGAGTTCACACCTAAAAATATCAACTATTGACACTAACAATACATGTCCTTAACACTAAATGTGGGAATGTTCTGTCGTTGATCCTCACTGTTCTTAGGAAGGAGAAATGTCAGTTTGTCTGCAGTGATACTGGAATACTGTGACATTGTATTAAAACAACAATTTTCAAATTTCCTCCAAAGTGTACCTGTTGTTTTATTTTGCTAATTTTCATAATTTTCATTGTCTGTAAACCTTGAATGTATTGACAATTTGTTCATTTCTGTTATAGTAGACTTTATTTGACGTGGTGTGCATAATACTGACATGATACTGTCGTAAACATGGCGTAACACCTGTTAGGTACATACCAACAGGTGTCATGAAATGTCATTCGGTAAATAATGGCACTTTTAATGAGAAGTTGCTTTATCAGTTGGCTAACAGGTGTTATGTTTATGACAGTGTTATGTCAGTCTTATGCACACCCCATCAAGATGTCGTAAGATTACTACCAAATCTTTTAGGAAAAAAAAACAAAACAACTCTGTTTTAATGAGATATGTTTTATCACTGGGATGTTTTTTTTTTGTTTGTTTGTTTTTGTTTTTTTTTTTCTTATCTTTCATCTGTTTACCTCTTGTCCAAATAAGTGCTAAAAAGAAGTCTTACCACTAATTCAACAAACGAACATGATCTAAAGCTCCAGCTGTGGAAAGTAAGGAAAAACATTAAGCGAAGACCTGACACCAGACACAAGATATGCATAATCCGAATCATGGATTTTATGCCAAGTCTTTGCCTTGAGGCTCATTGGAGATGAGATTACTTTGAAAAATACTGTTTTTGTTTATGAAACTTTATATCTTTGGCTGTTTCATAAATACAAATGGGAAAATAAGAAGAAGTTTCCACTCGGTGCAATTTCAGAATAGTTTGTTTCTTGTGCTGAAGTTTCTGTATACGGAATAATATGTCTGCCCCCTGGAGTGTTTCTTTCCTTGGCTGGATGCTGTGAAGTGGCATCTCTATATATGAAACAAATCAACATCCCCTGATGTATTTTTATCTTGGCCATCTCACTCTTTTCTGTCAAAACTTTACATTTGGACACTTTAGCTGCAGTTTTTGCTTTCTGAAGCCAAAGTTTGTCCTTTTTTTTTTTTTTAACCATTTCCTCACCTGCATGTTTTGAGCTCGAAGCAAATTCCAATTTGACATCCACTGATCATAGAGTTTAGTGACAATTTTTGGTCGCTAATTTTGTCAAGATCTGAGAAATATTTCTTTTCTACATTTTGAATTCATTTGATATGAAACAATTTTTACAAAATATAATTTAAAAAAATGATACAATCACTGAGAAAAAGTAAAGGAGAGGGAGGAGAACATGCTACAGATGTTTTTCTGTCAGCATGTCTCAAAATCTAAAAAATATTGTCTCTGATCAATCCTTTATAATTTATGTTAGGACCGGAGGTAACATAACGCTGTGGAGAATAAAGCTTTACAAACAGACACAACATAGAAAACAAGGTGACATTTACTACCATCTTTAGCAGCATATGTTAGCAATCAGCTCAGTTAGCTATGTGATGTTGATGTCAATGTAACCTCTTAGCTTTAGTTAACAGACTAACATCCTGGTAGTTTCCGACCAGCCAATTTCAAATTAAAGCTTTTGAAGCTTAACATGTGTCTTCTTGGTGAATCTTTACTTACAGTTCTACACGGAAAATGGTAAAATCTCAGAAATACTGCAGTGAATTCTTATTTCTTAATTGAATCTCAAAAAGCAGCAGGCGGCTAAATTGAAGAAACATAGCAGTATCCAAATATTTCAAGACCTACTTACATCCGCTATTTTCTGCAGCTCTCTTGTTATCATAAAAATTTCACATTGATCCAACTCTTTCATTGTCTTTTTTTCCAAGTTTGGAAAGGCCACACTTTGCTGTACAATTCTTATGTGGTTCTGTACTACTATTCATTAACAGAGGGGGGAGTAAACAAAAGTACTGCTCTCCATAGCTGATCAAAATTACTCAGTTCGAATTGGCACAGAGCACACTACAAGACAAAAACATCTGACGCAACTAATATTTTTCAGTTTCTCAAAATCGCTTCTAACCCTCCACAATGTGGATTACTGCTTCACCAAATTGGATACCAAGTCATTGCCTGCACCTCATTCAAACTGGGATATGGATGGAAGAAGATTACTGCAGATACAGTCACCCAGCCTGCCCCACTGATTCAGGATTTCATCCCTCAGCGTGATTAAATGGGAGACTTTCACACCCGATTTGTTAATTCATCAAAGCGCCTTCTTGCGCAATATAGAACTTGAATTCATCACATTTTGCTCGGCTTCGTGTTGGCTTGCATAAAACTCAAATGGACACACATTGCATATTGGTCTCTTTTAGTGAAGGTGCCTTGCCAGAGGACCAGTGCATAAATATATATTACGCAAGTCAAGAGATCTGCAGTTAGAAAGAATGAGACAAGGAGAGACTATGTGTCTGCTGAGGTGCTGACAAGCAGATGGTAGAAAGGTAGAAAAAAAAAAAAATCTCTGCTTAAAAGAGAATTTATGAAGTACCAATCACATATGTGGCATTTAAAACTGTCAAAAAGATTGTGAATTAAGAGGAACGCTATCAAAAGGCATTCAGCTGTAATTCAAGCAATTGTAATCAGTCCATGTTAAAAAGAAAACGTCAAGTTCAGACTTGGCTATAGCATCTGTCCTTGGCTATCTGTTAACACCAGGATAAGTGCTATATACAGGTGTGAACACACTTGAGACTGATTAATGACAGGCTCGTTCAGACCTCTGTCCTTGGACACATTTAAAGATCATTCACCGAAGAAGCATGGCTCCCCTCAAGCATCACAGCATTTACAGGTTCAAGCCTTTAGTGTGCCTGTTCTGGCCGTGAGGTCACAAACAGTTTATGCTCCTTTATATCCTGATCATATCACGTGCGTTAAAAAAAAAAAAACAGACCTAGAGTTTTGTGGCCTAACATAAATCTGCAGAAATACAACCTAGAAGGACCGGGCAATATGGACAGAGAGAGCTTGGGATTTTGATGTTCATGGCAAAAGGAAAAAGTATAAATACATTTTAAGAAACTATTACTAAAAAGCGAGGGTAACACTTTTATTTGAAGGATTGTGCATAAGACTGACATGAAACTGTCATAAACCTGACAAAACACCTGTCATGAACATGAAGGAGTCTTCATGATTGTTTACAACTGTTGTCATGAAGTGTCATTTGGTAAAAAAAAAAAAAAAAAAAGAAAACAGACACTTCCAATGCAAAGCTGCACTGAAAGTTGCTTTAAAAGTCCTTTAAAACTGTAAACTTTGCATTGTTTGGTCAATAATGACCCTATTAATGCAAAATTCTATTAAGCTTTGCGTTAAAAGTTCACTGAAAGTGTCAACTTTGCATTAAATGTGTCCTTATTTCCCAAATGACAGTTCATGACAACAGTCATAAGTATTCATGAGGAGTCCTTCCTGTTCATGACCGTTGTTATGTCATGTTTATGACAGTGTCACGT
The DNA here is from genome assembly GCA_010277075.1 of Poeciliopsis retropinna. Classification (NCBI taxonomy): domain Eukaryota; kingdom Metazoa; phylum Chordata; class Actinopteri; order Cyprinodontiformes; family Poeciliidae; genus Poeciliopsis; species Poeciliopsis retropinna. The sequence continues at coordinate 11,180,919 of VMRM01000016.1, forward strand.
CAGTCTTATGCACACCCCTTCTAATAAAGTGTTACCAAAACTAGTTGTGCCAAAATGCCCATTTAATACTTCTTCATGAAACCAATTAGTGGTTTTAACATTTTACCTAAATGTCAGCTGCTTTAAATATAATGCATCCTTAGTGTGAGGATAAAATACAGTCGTAGTGAAAAGAAAATACACAACGAAATTTTCATCTTGAACATAAGTGTGGGTTTCGAGTTGTACATTTTTGAAAGCCTATCCATTACAATATTTACTGTCATTCTGTGTGAATCTGGTCATGATTACATTCATTTCTTCATTTGCTATTAGACAACAATTACACATGATGCATATATCAGCGTGTGTTCTGCCACGGTGTGTTGTAATCGGCCATGTCGATTCCTTAACCTCTCTGTCTAAATAATCATTGAGTTCAAGTGACTTGGTGTATTATTAATTTCACACAAAAAACACCAGTAGACCCTGGTGATGTCTTCTTCATTCATACAGGTCAGATTTTGGTGAAACATGCGAACCCTCACGCTGAAAGGTGTCCACCAGTACCTGAATCAACCAGGTTGTGTCTTTGCGCTCGCAGAAATATCATTTAAGGAGTATTCAGTGTGCAAAATACATGGTGAGGTAGGTATTGTTGGTTATCTTGTTTCTCTTTCATTTGCCGTCTAATTTGACTCGTAACAAGGTTTTATAATAGCCATTAGAAAGTAAATTTTCTTGGTTAAGCTTGACACATTAATGCCAAGCCATTCAGTCATTGATAAATGGACACTCAATTCTGGTTATTATGATGAATGGGAATTTCAGACAAGCAACAGTGCCAAGTATGAAAAGGAATAAAATACACCCGAGAGAAATTCTTTCTGAAAGTACCAGCAATGGCAAATTGGACAAGGATGCCTGTACGGTCAGTTGACATTCACAGTATTGGTTTCTATTGGATTGCTGGACGTGCTTGTTAGTGAGGGCCAAGGTGTTGTAGGGGACTTTGACAAAACAGGAACTGGAGAGAGAGAAAAGAAAGAAAAAAAAAAAAAAAAAAAAACGCAGCCAGTAAATAGGCCAGCTGTTACCATGGCAAAAGCGAGAATCCCTGACCTTTTAGCCATCAGAACAGGCAGTTGGGTGTGTGCTGAAAATGTGACAACAGCCATCAAATACATCACAGTAAGCATATTATCACAATATAGATAATTGTAAGAGGAGGAGTGTGCTCTGTGGATGGAGGTTGCAGTTGCTCAGACCCGATCAGTGGGTTATGATAAGTAGCTGAGAAAAAAAGAAAGTTGATGAGCCAAAAGGAGCAGAGAGGTACAGAGGCAGGGAAAGTACAGAGGAGGAAAGTTAATCACAACCATCTCGACTGCATAATAAGAGAAGGGCACAGGAATAAAAATAGAGAACACGGAAGACTAATGGAATTTATTTTAGAGTATTTAACCTATTTCACAGAGAATCCAGGCAGGGTAATCAATTAAAAGTGCTTTTAGCCCAGACCTCAACTTCAATTACTCTGCAGCTGTGATTATTCTCTGACATGATACCTTCCCAGATATAGATATCTTATTAACTACGTTAAAATGTCGGCCCTTTACTTATACTTATGCAATAAACCGCAGTAGTTGCTAACATACACTGAATCATTACCACAATGTCTGTCTAATAGGTTATGTGCCTTCGAGGTACTCTAAGACCCATTTGCAGCTTAAACATTCCAGGTATATACTTTGTAGCAGATCTGTATCGAGACGAACCTTACCATGCATTGGAATGACAACAAACCATGCACCATGTGAGGACATCCCCAAATAAATCTTTGTCAATGTTCTGATCAGCTTTTGGGTTAATAAAGAGTTATTTAACATCATCCCAAACTCTAAAAATAAGTACTCCTAAGATAAAAATGTCTCAACAGACAAGTAAAGTAAATACTGTGAGTGCCCGGCCTGGTGTGAAACCTGACCTGTGCGTGTCGTGACAGTCTAAAATCCTCTTCTCTCAGACTCTGTGTCAATGGCCAGTTAAATCCTTGACCAAGGTGTTTAGTCAATATGTACAAACAATCCCCCAGACATTAAAGGAGGTCTGCTAGAGCCACAGTGCCTGTCTCCCAGTACTTCTGTTTGTTTGACAGTCTACCCAACACTAATCCTCGGCTCTACAACACACCTGGAAGGGCAGAGGGATCGAAACAGCAGCTCAGAAAAAAAAAAAAAAAATGCAACTCTGCATTCCTGTGTACACTCCCGCTGAGACCATGTGTGTGGGTGAAACATGTGTACCCGCATTACTCGGCAACAGCACTCTGGACGGATGAAAGTGGACAGCAGAGCAGGAGATTTGATTTGGATCTGGTGGCTTTGTAAAGTTCCTTGTCATCTGTCACATCTGATGAATGCAAGCTTAACAAATTCGACTGCCGGCCAGATCTTCTTGCATTTTTAATCGTTCGTGCAAATCCAGCAAGGCCCCTATTAGATTCTGTCACAGAGGACACGGAATGGACTGCAGGGGCATCCACTAAATCTCTGTCACTCAGCGGAAGACGCGAAACTTTGCAGCGCACACATACGCACATGCGTCTTCCCCCCTGAGAACTAATTCACATGATGAAAAACATATTCAACTGACAGAAATATGGCTTGTTTATTACATTTACATATCATAAAAGGGGATCCGTCAAACAAGTCTGTAATACATGTAATAAAGTGTGTATTTGTCAGAGAAAAAAAAACAAAACAAAACTTGTTTGCTTATTTGCACCTTTCAGTTTGAGCGGGTAAAGTCGTAGCGTCTTCCTTTTCCGAATATTTCACATTGTTTATTTTCATCTGGGAATTCTTAAACTCATGCTGACATTTTGAACAGCACCAGCAAGGGTTTGCCAGATTATTAATTAAAACAGCTGTGACATTTTATTGCCGCATTGCACATTCAGCAGCAAAAGGCTTGCAGGAACAAAATGACGGAGACTGGAGGTAAAAAAAAAAACAAGAAAAAAACACACAGAGCAACAAGGAGGATCATATTTGATAGTATTCAAATGTGTCATTTCATTATGTTACCAGCTGTTGTAAATTGAAATTATTCCACACACACATTTACATGAAACATGTTGGTGGTAGCATCGTGGTTTGGGGATCAGAGATGGTGAGAATATGGATTGGGCTAAATACAGGAAATACAGAAAGAAAAACATGTCAGAGGTTCTCTGAAGGTTTCAGCTTCCAGCAGGACAGCGTCAAAAATGGCCCTTAGCCACAAAGGAATGGTTTAAGTCAAAGCATGCTCATGTGTTAGCATGGACTAGTGACCTAAATCGCCTCAATGGTATTTTGCATAACAAGAAATGGAACATCATTACATGCTTTCTATTCCTGGTGACCATCTCCAACGGTCATTGAGTGACCGTTGGAGATGGAGATGCAACACACATGACATGTAATGAAACCTAAGACAAGTTGGATTAACGAGTTAACGTTTTTGGAAGGAAGGAAGAAAACAAACATTGTCAGAAACTCTTATTTGATGAATGCAACCTAAGATACAAAACAACTATAGTGATTGAATATTATCAGCCTTACTGAGTTGGAGCCTCCAGCAATTCTCACTCAAAATTGCACTCAGAGAAACAACTGCTGCTGATCTGACAGCGGTCTGCAACCTGCGGCTCTGCAACCACATGTGGCTCTTCATAATGTTGGCCAAAAGTGATGGAAATCAGAGAAACGTGTATACATGGTAACATGGAAGTAAAATGCTAGTTTAGAATTTTGTCTGTTTTTATGCTAAATTTACATTGAATTTCCCCCAACAGAATGGCACTAATTATGCAAGGAATTATTATTTTTTGTTTGTTTAATCCTTTTATGTGCCGCAAACTACGTCATTTCTTCATTTTCTGTTAATTTGAAGCATTTCTTTCAAAAAATTGGTTTTGTTGTCTTCTCATAAAAGTTTGACATCTTTGTTCTAAAACCAAAAATTAGACAAATAGAAACACTGATGCTCTGAAATAACAATACATTCCCTTTAACTGTAAAACATAAACAATGTTTTCAGTAGGTGTTTATAAATTTGATAAGCTTGTCTTCCACCAAAGCTCACATTGGTTTTGTGATTCACTACTACACTCCATCAGTCTACAGTCAAAAAGATTAACAGGCAGAAACGTGATTAGGTTAATGGATTATTTTAACTTAGTTGAAGCCATCAACCAACTTCAATGGCCCATTTAGTTCAAACACTCTTAAAAGAATCACCTTACATTCAAGGCAGGTATTGCGCTTGTTAGATTAACATGGCTGACCTACAGATATGACCATAATCAGCTAATTATTGTTTTCCTTGCATGTCTAAGAAGCAAGCACGATGTAAAATGAGGCCATCTAATTATGTTCAATGTTTCCACCAGTATAATTTTCAAACCAAACCCTCACTGAATGTAAAAGTAGTTAATCACAAGGTTTGATTGGGGGACGGCAATTTATTTTAGATTATTTTGAGACTAGGTTTAAAAATATATATAAAGAATCAGTATAATGAATGCAGCTGTTTATTGATAAAAGTTTCAGCTAGAATCACGAATCCATAAATTTATCTGCTCTTGTTTTCATTTTGTTGCTATGTTTGCACTAAATGTATTCAGTTGATGGGTAACCTTGGATGGCTTGAAAATCATCAACTTGCATTTTTATATGTATTGATATTTCCAGCATGTATCATATTCATTGGTAATCGTATAGATATAGAAACAGCCTTAAAGTAAATTCATCATTTATTTTGGGAGGAAAATCTCACAGTAAAATATGAAAAAAAAAAAAAAACAACCTTCAACTTGGTTATTCAGAAAGTGGGACAGCCCTGTGTTAAAAACGAATATCAACACTGGTATCATAGTTATCAGCACTGAACAATCACAATAAGGAAGGTAACTAAAGCATTTTTTTAATGAATATTTTATGTTGTGCCTTTGGATTTTTGATATGTAATTTATCACTTGTTCGCTTTGGGTAAAAACAAGACCTGCAATACATGCAGATTTCAGTTTACCGCTCTCCAAAATTGATAAGACAAGAGAACATGACATTCAAAATCGGCAAGTGCTGCTGATGTTCATAAATAAGGAAACGCCTACAAACATCAGAACTTTAAAAGTTTTGTTTTACCTACCTACAAATAAACAAATTTAGCAATATTTCTACACACATTTTTATAGTGTTCACAATCTTTTAGAATGTTACGGTAATGCAAATGTTGCTAATAATCACTCAACTCCTTTCTCAGTCACACATGGACAAAATTCAAATGAACATCCAAAGCACCTGGATCACAGCTGTCCATCCATCCTGCTAGATGAGGTCTCGTCGAGTCTTTGGCCCCACAGATGGATTATATCCCAGTTGTCAGTGCACCGCTGGCAGTGATGAGGCTGAAGTGTTTGATAAGTGCATGTCAAAACAGTTGTCCAGCTCATGATTTACAAAGTGTACAGTCGGTAGCGTATGACTCTGCAGCGTCTTGGGCGTTGTATAGGTTTTAATGTGCTGAGGGAATTTTCATTTATGGACTCCTAAACATAATGCCATTAGTTCCTAAGCAACCTTTGAGAAACATGCTGACTAATTGTTCTCTGGAGACCTGCAAAGAGTTGAACTTGAACCCTGCATCTAGTTTAAGTGCATGTGTGTGCGTGCGTGCGTGCGTGTGTGTGTGTGTTTGTGAAAATGTTGATAATAAATACTGGTTGGGGATTCTGTAGTTGCAGAGCAGTTTAAGTTTAATTGCTTGTGGTGGCAGTCAAAGTCAATATACTGGTCAATGGCCCGTGCATCCTCCAGGTTCATTTCCCCATAATTACTCTACATGTGCCTGGTCAATGCATAAGTCTGTCATCATTAAAATAATAAGAATGGGTTGGGCAAGGAATATGGTAGGAAAAATGGAGGACCGAATGCAATAGGAATGAATGAATCAATATTTTAGACAGGAGCAGTGGATGACTTGGCCCAGCACAGGCACAGAATTAAATGTTGGGCCTCTAGCTATAGTAAACCTCAGACGGACACCGACTTCATTTTTCTGAAAACACTTTCCATCAAACCTAGCATAAGATGAGAGAAAATACAACACAAACTAATGGACTTGACTAAAGGAGTGCATTCCTCCATTACCTGACTAAACACATCATTTTCTAGCATTGCAACCGTAATGTAGTTCATTTGAATATTATGCGACAGAGCACACTTAAGTGGAAACAGAAAAAGTAGTTTTCAATATTTAATTGAAATGAACATTTCAAAATTGTGTCTTTGCAAAGTATCTCAAACCCAGACAGATGAAGAGATAGACTCTGTAAGCTGTTCAAATATTAATAAGTATTTGAAAAGCTTAAAGAGCTTGATTGATCCTATATAAGATTAATCAATCCTATGTAGCTCTTACTCTATATTTTCAGTAATCCAGAATTTCAGCCTGCTGAAGGTTTTCCTTCTATATTTGCCCCGTATTTGGGCAAATACAGGGCCAACTTCCTGTCTTTGCACCTACATGTCACCTTCTTCCACATTTTTGCCTTTTCTTTCCTGTGAATGCGACTTCTTACAGCTTTACTCCAATATTGCTTTTATTCGGAAAACTCTTCAATAAAACATTCATTCTTGACACTTTTCCAAAAAGACCTGATTAAAGGAGTGCAAGTGACCTTTGTACCATCCAGATTCTACCATCCGAGCCGTGAGTCTCTGTTGCTCCTCCAAGCACAATAGGCCTCTTACCAGCTCTTTTGATTAATTCTCTCTCTGTCCAGGCTCCCTAATTGCCTTGGTAGACTTTAAAATGTGCCACATTTTCATTTATTTTGGGTTTTTTTATGAATTAGACTATGCTCAATAATCTTCACCTCACAGCTTTATCCCTGACCCGTCAAGTTTGTTCATTCCTAATTATCTTGCTTTTTCCTTCTTCTAATGCCTTGTTTCCACTGAGTGCTGCAGTTCGGTAAGATATTTTTTGGTCTGGCGTGTTCAAGAGAGTGTTTCCACCACAAGTCGGACTCTCACTGTTTAGGTGAGGTGAAACCCAAACACCAATGTGGCGCCATTAAACGTGATTCTCCCAATCAATGGACTGCATGGTGTGAAGGCAGTAGCTCTGCTCTCGCCTTACCGAATCATTCATCTATGGACCTGCAACTGAAGCCACCCCCCCCCGCATGGGTCTCCTTCAAAAATAGTATCTAGAAATGCACAGGAAATTTGATTAATGGAAATGACATAACAAAGCTGAGAAAACTTGTGCTAATTCTCAACGGACTTTCTTGGTCTTTAAAAATAAATTGAAAACCATGTGTCCTTTTCTTCTGCTTCACAGTCTTGCACTACTTGGTGCTGGTCTCTCTCACAAAATAATAAAATGCTATGAGATTGTAATATGAGAAAATGAGGGGAAAAAAAAAAAAAAATCATGAATACTTTCTCAAAGTTCTGCCCGTAAATATCCCAATCTGGATGCTTTCTGTATGTGACTGTAATAGCTTCAAAGACAAACAGCAAACTCATAACCTTTTTCAGCCCACTCGTGATTCTTTTCAAGCTTTGTATGAAAAGACTGCCGATGGAAGGCTCTTCACCGACAGAATCGTAACAAGCATTCCTCAAGAAGCAGCTCTGCTCATTACAGCTCCCTTGAACATGATGGACTGCGGCGCAAGCAGATAAAAGGTAGCTGACCCGTCAGCTGTTGCTGCGCACATCTGTTGTGTGCGAGGCGGCGCGCATTCTCTCTGTGGCAACCATGTGTTACTGATGTTTAGTATAATCCTTGGCCTTTACCAGCTGCCCACGGGTCTTTGAAAAATGTCTCGCTTGAATTAAAAGCAGGTGGACACAATGTGATTAGCTTGTTAAAGCACACCTGCTTGTAAAAGGTGAGGCATGAAACACAGCCGCAAAAAGTACACGGAACACACCAGGCACCCTTTTTACTGCACAGACGAGACCCTAGAAACTTTATTCTCAGAAGTTGATGTCCTTAAAGTAGTAGGTGAGCATTTAAGTTTTAATAAGTCAAATTTAATTTCTCTGACATGTCTGATAACAAGCATGCAAAGAAATTTACAAAGACTGACGACTGTTTCAAACTACTAATTAATAATAATAATAATAATAATAATAATAATAATAATAACGTAAATAATACTTATTAGTTTTTATTTTAAAATGTATGGTTTTCAAGAGGTTCTACAGAAACCTTACAGGCAGTAAAAACAACCATTTTAGTTACTTTATATTGTATAAACACAGATGAGTTACTCCAAGAAGCAACTAGCTAATTGCTAGATTTAGCTTGGCCAAAACAAATGTGCGCAGTGTATATAAAATATTCAAATGAAAATGCAGCTTAGGAAGCCGAAATAGGCTCAATGCTACATACTAACTGTTGTTGCAAAGCAGATAATCCAGGAGCGCCATTTATTTTCTTTGGCTGTGGTCGTACCTCAAGCGTATGGACAATGAAGTCTGTGGATGTTAGCTTCAGTGGTAATGCTAAGACTGTTTTCCGCTGTGCATAGTAATGCATATAAAGGTATTTTTGAACTTATAAAATAGGCTGTCAACCTTAACTATTTGCGGATTTTTTTAGCTATTTGAGGACGACCATATTCACCGCCCACCTGATTTAGCCTTACCCTCTACAAACAGCTAATCTGTAGTTTATCTTTCAAAAATACTGCTGGGGGTCATAATAAACTACCCCCAAGAGGGTTATTCAAAAGCCCCCAACGGAACTTCACACAAAAGATTGTGCCCTAAAACCATACTAACTTTTCAGCTGTGTTTCTCGGCATCATAAAACAAGAATAGAGGATTATCTGTGCCCTCCTCTCCCCTCCTGACTCAAACTTGGCACTTTGTAATGGTCCTCGTGCTAGTGTCGGAACAACACTGCCCTTCTGTTTACCTGTCAGAATTCTGGAGAGGAAAGTTTTTTCATCTTAAAAGAACCTTCTTTGATGTATCTTTGGACTCCCCATTCTCTATCTCTCTGCTCCCTTTGGAATTGTTGTCGTCGATCAAATCCTGCCTCCACCTCTTCTCCCCCTCCGTTTGGCCCTCTGTGCCATCTCAGTTCCATTTGTACATTTTGAAAACATTTGGATGTTTTTCTCCGAGTCTGGATTAGTTAGATTAGTTCTAATGCTGGGTGTTTAGGTGTTACATCACAAAGTCTCAAACGACATATTGGAATTTTTTTTTTTTAAATTAGCACCTAAAATGTTTTCAGGCATTAATGCAGAAACAAACAGCTGATCTAGATTGAAACAACATGCCTCCTCGCAGCAGGGCTTGACTGTTGTATAAATAGTTTATAAAGCCTGTTTGTAACTGATTTAAGGCTTTATTCCTTAATTTATTATATTTATTCTTTCTGCTATTGCCCGAGGCAGTTTTGTATATTTATCCCATTGGGAAATTCCACCCACTCTCTGCTGTTGGATTGTACTTCAGGGTTTCCTTGTAGTCTCAATAGGAAGCTCTGTTATTTATCATCTGTCAGAAGAGGTGAATGCACAAATGCTTCCTACTTGTCGTGACGAAACACAATCTGCAGTGCAAACACCAGCCCTCTCACAGGCATTACAATACCATTATAAAACTAGTAGATCACCTTCATTTAGCACGCACCTCACAGTGTAATTCTTTTCCATCGAAGCCATAAGTGTCATCCTCGACGGCGGCCATGTCTGAAAGACCTGCAGGTTAACAGCCATTTTAAAGCCAGAGATTCAATTTTAAGCTTAAATGTTTCCACACATGAACTGCTTAATCTTCAGGTCCATATTTATTTCAGAGGCTTGAGTGTGTGAGTGCATGTTGGGGGACAGTTGAGCTTGTACAGTGCAGCAGGGTAATTCCCTGCCATCGCCGACAGGATAAGGGCATTTGAACCCTGACACTCTGTGTTTAAATGCTCATTTGTGCATCAAATGCACTTTTGGAAGATAATAAGGTGCCGTAATAGAATTTTATGAAAATGCATTATGAGGGAGAGAAGCGCATGCTAGTCCCCTCTCATCTTCCGCGTCCCACCCTCTACAAATCCCTTTTACAAGAGCCGCTGTATTTGTGGGGTCCATAAAACTTTATCTATGTGAATATTTAATGTTTGATTCATGTAATGCAAATTCCACTTTGTTTTATTCCCGCCCCCCACACCCTTTGCCCAGTCCATTATTTCGCAAAGTGCAGTGACAGATCTCTGTGCTGCTGACAGTCAAAGAATTTGCACAGACACACTGCAGAGGTAACACAGGCATTTCCTGTGTCTGGGGTTCGGCATGATTAACAATTTTGCGAACAGTTTAATGTATATCAAGGCCACATGAAGTAAACATTGTATAAATAATCAATGAGTAATGATTTTTCAGATGTGGGATATAAGATAAGGCGTTCAGGTCAGGGGTTATCTGCAAACAAAGATCAAAGGCAGACTTTTTTCCCCCCTCTGAAAGATGCTTAGTCATTCCTCTGTGCCATGCTTCTTTGGACTAAGTGATTGGGCTCAAATATTAAAGCAGGGAGAAAAAAAAAAAAAAAAAAAAAAAGCCCATTAATGCACCATGTTGATTGTTAAGGTCACATTAATTAAAACAAAACTTTGACATTTTGAAACATGAAGTTTCTATAAGATCAATAGCACTCGTATGTCGGCTTGTTAACTGTTTGGCCAGGGCCAGGAAACTTAGAAGGTCACAAGATCCATTACAAAAACTGCCATCTCTAATGCTAACTAATTATATTGTCGGTTTATTATTTACTCTATATAAAAAAATTTTTTAAAAAAAAGCAAATTAATAATATGGCAAGCTGTTACTTTTAGTAAGATGGACTGTGCTGGACTGCTGATTTTTCCCCTTTGGATAGTTCACAGAATGCAGAAAAACATAAACTTTTGCCTAAATAAAACCGAAACTGAACATGTTATTAAAACGAGACGATTTTTATTGTTGCAAAGTGATGCATTTCAACTGCTTATGATAATCGGAGGTTATTGGAACTGAACCCTGCTGATGCAGCTCTAGCCTGTCTTGACAAGTCTTTCTATTCCTGTTCTGCACTGGTTTCTGCTGCAGAGAACAGGATCGAGGTGAAATGTATCTCAGAAAACAACCTTGGAAGAGAGGTGACACTTTTTAGATTTACACTGTTGTTTTTTTTTTACTTTAAGTCATACAAAAGTTGTACTTTTCATGTACCCATCATTTAAACCAATTTATGTGGAATTTCACTGTGTTTGAATTGAAGTCAACAACTAATTTCAGTGGAAATAGTGCATCATTAATTCAATAAAACATAAACTTCCACTATAATCCGGGGTAAATTGCTTTAAATTATACTTAAAGCAATTTAGAGAGTGTGCTACTGAAGGATAAGTAAAGTCAAGATTTGAGAGTTGCATTTGCAAAAGATATTTCTTCAGTCCAACTAAAATGCCGAAATGCAGGAAAATAAATGCACATGATGTTCTCCTCCCGTAGGGTGATGTAGTCCTTTCAAAGGACTGCTAATCTTTTGAACATCGTTAGAAAAGTTCTTCTTTAAATCTTCTCACATTAACTTCTAACCAAAAGTCATGGGGGAAAATTAGAGGCCTCTTACTTACCCCTTTCCTGGCCACAGAGGGTGCACACCTGAACTCAGGTGTTGCACAGTCTAGCCCTTCAGAGAGGCAGTTGTAGCCGTAAGCGTGTGCTTATCATCCCTGCAGCAACTCATTTCTGGATCTCAAAATCAAGTCCAGTGGGCTCTAAAACTTTCAACACAAGCAGTTGAAAACAAAACTTCCCCAATCTGCTACTGCTTCTCTTGTGAGTGCATAAATCTCTTCTTGTACTTGTGACTTTTGAAGCACTTCTTGCACTTGTGTGCATCAAAACCCAGCTGTGTATGGAAAGGTCAGAGCAGAGCAGAGGAGGGAGAGCGGGCCGGGGGACTGGAGGTGGAGGGAAGGGAGGAAAATAATGATGCATATTATGCATTTTCTTGACACCGTTAGCTGACAGCACAATTACAGCATAATGCAAAATTGAACTGATAGTGTATCACAAAAAAACATACCCAGCTTATTTATAATTCCTGTTGGAAAAAAATAAATAAATAAAAAAAAATAAGCACAAGGTCAAAAATGTAAATATTCAATTCATACAAATGCAATAATTCAAACCCTTGCAAATTAATTTTCAAGTTCATCAATTTTGAAACATGTTGACTTTCATGCTATGTATGCTAACAGTGAGCATAACATGTCTTTAAGCCAGCGCTTCTCAATTCCAGTCCTCAGGCCCCCCTTCTCTGCATCTTTTAGATGTACCTCTACTCCAGAACAGCTGATTCAAATGATTGCATGACCATCAAGTGCTACAGAAGCCTGTTAATCACCCGCATATTCAATCCAGGTGTGTGGCATCAGGGAAACACCTAAAACATGTAGGGCAGGGGGGCATGAGGACCGGAATTGAGAAACACTGCTTTAAGCTAAACGCTGGCATTAGCATGCTAACATTTCCATGCTTCATTGCTTCTGTTTTCTAGGTTGTTTGGGATCATCTTGATTTCTTCCACACATCTACTTTGAATTGCTCATTTACAACATTGGACCTTTTTATTAATATTTTACAAGAAAAAAATTTACATTTACCAGATTCATCCTCCTGATATATTTTTCATAAAGTATCAAAAGTCAGGTCAGTATGGTTAAATTTTTATTTTTTTTTAAATGATATGTCAAACATTTTCAATGCATTTGTTGCAGGAAGCCACCTCATACGCTCTGTTTCCTTTTTTATCCCATGACCACTTTCTGACCTGGCGCTCGCTGCATGGCTCATTACTGTTAAATAATGTAAGACATCCCCTGAGGCTACAGCCTTGGCCATGACTTTGCAGAAACATTTACCTGGATATTAGCATGCATGTGTCAGTGGCCCCGTTTTCTCCTCTCTGCTGGCATTAAGAAGCAAGCCAGGTAGTCATGGAGTGTGCCTTTCAAAAGTATTCACAACCCCCTCCCCGCCCAACTTTTTCACATTTCTATCAATGTTCCAGCTACAAATATCAATGTATTTCACTGTTATTTTAGGGGATTAACTAAATGAAACAAGCAAAGATAACCTAAAAAGTGTGACTTTTGTTTTTCATCAACTCTTTACAGTCGCAGTCCATTTGTGTTTCAAAATTCACATAAATCTGGCATTTTTTTTTTTTTTTTTTTTTTTTGTGACGACATCAGACCTCCGTTAGAGAATACATTCAACAAACAAGACAATAAAGTTCAAGAAACTTGCCAAATTGTTAGGTTAGCTGTGAAGAACAATCACAATGTCATGCTTAGCAAATCTCAGAACATTGTTTTCATATTATATGACATAATGTGATGTAATATAACATCATACAAGATGGGAGGCTTGTCAGAGTCAGCAAAAGACTTGGCACTCAGATGGAGTTTCATCTTCCAGCAGGATAATAAGATTTCAACCAGAGCAGTCAAACGTCAGCCTTAAGTCCAGTTGGGAATTTTTGGCAATACTTGGAAAAAAAAAATACTGAAAACCATAAATTTTGTCCATTCCATTTCGAAAATACACTCTAATCAGCTACATCACTTCCTGGTAAAAGACATTAAAATGTCAACTTGCCATGAGATAAAACAGAAAAAATGCAATGAGCAGAAATGTTGTTTTCTTTTTTGTAATGATGCACTGTGATCCTGTATCTTTTCTAGAGCTGTGAGAAAGCTGTGAAGTACATTCACCAAAAGATAAATAATACAGTGCTGGAATGGATGCATTTGAAAAAAAAAAGTAGTTTTCTTCCAATTTGCCAGTTCTCTTCCCATGATAATCATCATCTTTTGTTGTTTTAAAGGATATGTTTTGATGTTGGCAGATATTTAGCAACTCTCTTAAAATTTGCCCCAGGCTGCCCTAAAAACTGGTGAGAAAAGAAAAGAAAAGAAAAAGAGAAACGGCATAAAAATGCAATTGGACTCTATTCCAATTATTCTTAAAGCAAGAACAAAAAAAGAATGCTATTTGAAGTATTTGAAGTCATTAGAGTAAAGATTTAATTATTTATGAGTGCCTAAGCATATCTTAGTATGGGAAAAGCTTTCAAGATATTATTGAAATGAAATGCAAATGATTTTTTTTTTTCTTTCTCTCTGTACATGAAGAGCCCAAAAATAGTTCATCAGTCAGCTCTTTTTTGTCTCTGATTGGGAAGGAATCTAAGCTTTGTGTACATCTCCCACTGTCCTATTTTCATTTCGTCAGTTTCATCATACTCAGTCCTGTCAGCACTTTTTTTTTTTTTTCTTTCCACTTTCTTCCCTCCCGGTACAATGTCGCCGCAGTTTGAGTCTAAACTGTACTCACAAGATCTTGCCAGAGAAAGGCAAATGCGATAAAACAAAGCAGGTCGGACAGACGTGAACTTCAGCACTGTGTCAACATGCAGACGAATACATGTTCAAGCTCAAAGAGATGCAGTGACTCCGTCACGTCATCTTGATTCCCCTTCTAACTATTGAAGCGTCATCACTTGGACAGGTTCTCTGTGGTGGGTCATCTCTGTGAGATCCTTTTTTTTTTTTGTGCTGCAGCGAGGTGATTTTATTCCCATGACAATAGTGAGCAGTCAGCTTGTACGCGCGCTGATTCCTCGGTTTCCTGCTTGTGCACGATCGAAAATGCCACTTACTCTTGTCTGTTTTGCTGCTCCTCAGCTCGATAATCTGGATTGACGGAATTATAGAGGAACAAGGCTGAATAAAGTGGTCGCAAGTAAAAGGCAGCAGTCCTGCAATGTGACCCGGAGCCTCCATGCCAGCCTTAACATAGGATTGTTTTAAAAAAGTAATGTTTCTAGATGTTTTTGTTTAAGCAGTTAGCCCAGTATTTAGATACTCATAGCTGTTGTTTTATTTTTTTATTTTTTTGTTGGATTTATATTACTTAAGTAAATAAGTACTTTCACTAAGTAGGGGAAGTTCATTCACGCAAAATTACAAACCGCTGTAAAATATAATACATATGTAAGGTACATATTGCAAAAACAAGGGCTTTTTCTTTCCTTTCCTCCATGTTTAATTATTTTCTTAATATGTTATGATTTTTAACACTCATCAGATTTTAGAATCCAAGCTTCTTAAATTTTGTAACAAAGCATTTCATCGATTCAAACCAGTCTCCACTATTTCTGTGCAGTTATTAGATGTTCTCTTTCATGCTTTTTAAACTTTTATCCCACCTACAGTAACTTTTGTTGCCATTTACTTGCATGTAAAAGTTGCCATAAATAAAAAAAAAACATGGCTGTAATTTCTATCTTGAATGTATTGAACTCGATCAAAGGCATATTGTAAACTTTACTGTCATTAACTTTAACACAAAACAGAGCAACGCTTCTCTGTCTAAAATCTCATGCAAATTTTACACAAGAAAATAGCCAGAAAAATCCCACGTCACCACGTCGATTTAATAATGCCTGAAATTAATCGTGACCATCAGCCATCAGGCTCCTTATCTTTACATAACCTGGACTAGTGATGAAGAAATGCTGACATGAACCCCGCCGATCATTTCTGAACTTAGTCATTGTTTTTACTTTTGTTTGTCGTGAGCTTGTCTTACAGTGACAGCACAATAACAGCACATAATTTAAATGAGCATGTATGTTTTGAAGTTTTTGAATCTCAATTTGTGCCTCCAATGAAGTTCAATTTTAGGACATTATAATTAAAAAAAGAGTCAATTTTGTGAGGTACAAAAGGATTTCAATGTTTGTTTCTAAAACACAAGGTGTAACCAATTGAATGGGAGAACAGTCAATGACGGCTTCTTCTCATTGTTTGTGCTGATTGCGGGCCTTCATTGATCTGGTTTTCCCAGATGGTGCTTTGTACCTGAACAATGTGGCTTGCCAAGCAGCTCTTACACAAATTGGTACTTCATTGTAGCACAATAAATAGGTCAATGCAATTTATGAGAAACATTAATCACAGAGATTTTCGTCAATAATTGTCAACTGCAGTTCAAAAATATAACCTTAGAATGCAGGAGGTGTTAAAAAGAGAAAGGGTCAAGCACTAAGCGTGCACTTGTACCTGTTCTTTGTTTCTGTAACCACATTTTCTTACCTGATAGGGTAAAACACCTTTGAATAAAATAGTACAACTACTCCATATGGGGTGTTGCTCTGTGAAGAAGTTAGTAGTAGAGCAGGAACTGTGTACGTCTAAAAATCTACAAAAACGCCACGTCAGATTTGTTTCAGAACTTACGACCTTTGTTGAATATCCATTGCTTTTCTCTGTCCATATCGTGTCTGATTACTGTCAATAAAAGCAACTCAGTTTATAGTTTATGTTTTGTGCCCTATTTCAGAGGAGCTTGGATTTTTAACATAGAACACAGATTTGCCTCATCTTGGCATGGACATTTATGTACAGTGATATTAAATTAAATATATATTTAAAAACCTATATAGTTGTAATAACTCGATTACATATGTTCTATATGAATAGAGTTAAGGTTCGTTACTGTATAAACATCTGTGTGCTCTAGTTCTATCCTGCAGGGGTTGAAAACGGACAGAATTATTGGGATGCCCGTATATGTGTACCTGACATAAAATATGTCATAAATGTTCTCAGGAGCTGTTTTGTCCAACATATTTTTTTGTGTGTGTGCTTATACATCATTACTCAGTCTATATGGAAAGTTATTTCTATTTTTATTTAAGAACATACATATTTGTGCAGGATGTTTGTTTCCACTCAAATATCTTTTTTATATACTTATATATATATGTAGTTCTTCAAAAATATGCAGGATTTAAATAATAGCAATTGTTAAATTTATGCGTACGAAGTTTATTTGTACCCATAACCCAGTGGGTTACATTTCCTAAAACCTTTGTATTTCTACCTTATAGCGTTTTGATTTTCAAACGTTTGCCACTAGAAGGCGCTGTGGGTTGACTGTCACCCACTTTTAATAACAAATAAGACTCGCATTGAACAAGGGTGTTGAAGATGTACGGCAACTTCTACTTTGAAACTTGTTTATCTCACACTTGTGAGATAACCGCTGATGAATAATTCACTAAACCGAAGCGCGCAACAGATGAGTGTAAAAATGTACAATTCAGGTTGCAATGCCGCACCTTCTTTCATCCAATAGGAGCGCCTTTCCCATGCACAGTTCCTCCTGCGTGAGACCTTTGTGCAAAGCTTCAATGGAAAAGTTTCAGTACCTTGGTTAGAACTTAGGTAGAAGTTCCTGCAGAACATCAGAAAATTTCTCTGAGAGACACAAAAACAACCTCGTATTCAGGAAGGATTGGGGTTACAGCTCCCTGGTCTGTTTCTGCATGTACGACATCCACAAATTAATCATAGGACTGCACCAGGAACACTTGATTATAAAGTGGAGTAAAAGGTCACGCCATTCATCACCCGCATACCTGCTCATTACACCAACACCAGCAGAAGCTGTGACAAATGGAGTCTTCTCAGTTTAATGGACTTGGCATTCTGGGTTTTAGAAAACACACTTCAATGCAGTCAGTGAAGTCAACAAGCCGCGGTCGTTCACAGAAAAGCTGGGATTCGTGCCGTCTCTTCAGCCAACAAGCGCCTGGTTTACAGAGGAGGCCTGGAATAGCAGATCAAGAAAACAAAACAAAGCATTGTATAACTAAGCAAACTTCTGTGAAATGTGTTGAATAGAGTAGATGAGGAGAATATCTAAATTGGTGTAATTCTCAAACTCCCTTCACACTACTGTGTATCTACCTTTTGTTTAAATAAGAAAAGGAAGCTGCTCTGCTCTGAGGGGAATGATCCTCCAACATCACCCTTCTCTACATCAGACACTGATGTAGCTAAAGCATGTAATATTTGAACACCAGCTAAGTCATGTTGTCACAGACTTTTTTTGGTAATGTCAAAAATAAGACAATAAGACTGTTCTGACATGAAATATTTATGCACAGATAATGCTGTGGTATGCAGAAGGTCTCAGAGCACGTGTGGAACAGCATAGCACGACTGTGTGGGAATGAGCTAACATGGGATTCGGACCCAGAACCTCCAGGTCTATGGCCATCTGCTATACCACCCAAATCCTCGACCTCCCCTGACAGCAGTTTTGTTTGTACTGATTAAGATTCACTCGCCTCAGCATGTCAAATGCTCCGAGCAACTCCAGCGGTTGTCATGCTTTTTGATTAATAAGGCTCACACTATTTGATCCCCTAGGGCAATTATATAGACTTGATCTTTGCTCACCAGCTGATCATTAACTATGAAAAATATCCAAAATGAGACGGTGACATCACACCCATTTTGACACAGTAGAACACAACACCCTTAATTTCAATATACATGACATATACAGTACAAAATAATGCATAAAGTCTACATACACAATTTGTAGACTGATATATTTTTGCTTAGAACCACTAAAATTGTGTTTTTTAAGACACCAACATAAATAGAAAGACAGGAAGCAGCATCATAGCAGACTAAGCCACGTTCCATATGATAAATCAGTTTGAGTCTCTGGATTATGTTGCATTACATTTGATTCGGAAATCAGAGCAAAGTTGAGCTCGTTCTTGTTAGATGTAGGAAAACCTTGGGGATATGGCTTATATTTTTGTAGATGGATGTTTTTTTTCTTCTGTTCTGTGTTTTTAGACTCAGAAGAAACACAGTTGCAAAAACAGATTACAAGGTATGAAGTGTGCAACGTCAGAAGAGAAAAGCAGCTGCTTAGCCCTGAAACGTTCTCCTTTTATGAGGCAGTTAAATCCAATCTGAAGCTGGAACCATATTTAGCTTTCCAGGTACAATTAGACGAGCATGTCCAAAGCCGTTAAATCATAAAAACAAAGACCTCCACTCAGCAGTTCCCCACGCTTAAGGAAAACTTCACGTTGAGCGCACAAAGTGATGTGGTATCTCTGCTTTTTTTTTTTTCCCCAAACTGCTTTCCTGTTGACAACACGCCGTGATTTCCCAAAAACAAGAATGAGCCCCCAGTGGCACTAATTGCCGCTGCACTCATGCAAAATGACAAATGAAAAAAAAATGTTCCAATACCGCAGTGTTCTCGCCACCTTCTTGCTCCATTAACTTTACACAAGCTCTACTGCCAGCACTCTGACGTCCTCCTCGCCGACTTTTACCTCTCACACACATACCGAAAACAGGGCGGCAGCGCAGAGAGCCAGTGGAAGACATTATGTAAAGACAATGGCTGCTGTTGCAGTTGCCTTTTAAGAAGCGAGGTCACACGCTGAGCACTAATTACATTGATGAATGCCAGGGGCTGCGTGTCCTGCTAGCGGCGTTTTACACCTTTGTGACCCTCAGTAGCATAATACGTAAAGGACAGAGCCGGCAGGGTGCAACAAAAAAAAAAAAAAAAACGAGACGAGGAGAAGAGGAAATTTATTTGAAGAAAAAAAAAAAAGAAGAGACAGATTTGATGCCAGTTGACATTACCCGCCTGCATTATCACCATTTCATGGCTCCCACAGAGCTAATTGAATCTGTGCCTCCACCCTGCACTGAATCCTCTTTACTGCTGGCAGAACCACCTTCATTACATTTTTTTTTTTTTTGTAACAGCACATATTTGACACATGACTCATCAAGCAACAGACACACATTAACAGACACACAAGAGATGAGCGAATATTTGCAAATTTCTGCTGTGTCTCAAAATGACAGAAGCCACAAGATGCTGGAGCGCGTTTGAGCATACGTGCGGGTTTGTTTCCCCACAGGAGATTAATTCAAGCTTTTCACAAACATCATGTAAGTGCTAAATAATGAGGATTAGTTTGAGTATGATAACACGTGTGAGGGTGAAACAGAGTAAGAGAAGAATGACACGATTTTGAAAACCAGCGAAGCTGAGCTCATGTTTGTGCGTTTCACATCATCCTTTTGTCTGAGATGGTGGGATCAGGGCTGTCCCATGATTGATTCTCCCTCTGTTCCCCAACACACACACACACACACACACCCACACACGCACACACATCGTCAGTGGGAGACATGTTTATCTTGAAAACAATTAAGAGGGCTCAGTGCTACTGTAATCAAACAGACCGGGGGGAGAAGAAATGAGAGCGTCACTGCCTGGGTGCTGCATCTGCACTTCCATCTATTGCTCTTTTCCCACATCCTTTCATTTTTTTCCCCCACTCCTCCACTTCAGTGTGAGGGATGCATGTACAGAATGTGCCGGATAAAAGGTTTACCTTATCAGTTCTGAGTCATCTGGTGTCTTTTCTGTGCAGTACTTCAAGGAATTTGGGGTTAAAAGACGGAAGCCGGATTGTTTGATGGCCCATATATAATGTAGGCAATGGTTTTGGAGACTTGAACGTTTTTGACAGGAGTTTATGCTGTGCGTTGAAGGTCACCAATGATGACATGTCCTTTCTGTACAGAAACATTAAGCTGGACTTTTCTTTTTTGACTTCAAAGTCTCAGAAATTGTCCATTTTAATCAACTGCAGGACAGATCACAATGCTTAAAACTCAATTAAATGCAGATAATGACTACTGCTACTATGCAATTTCAAGTATCGCAGGCTAGTCTGCTCCTTTAAGTCCTAAATGTCTGGGCTTACTGTCATTTGAACATCTCTCTAAACAGCATATTAAGAATTTCTTTTTTTTTTTTCATTTAAGAAATATTTTTATGCACAGCTTGTGTCAAAGACACAACTAGATAGGATTAGGTGTACTTTTGTTTCAATCAGTGATAGCATAGTTTGAAAAAGTAACTAACCGGATTGCTGATTACTCCTTGAAAAAGGAGTAATCAGCTTAGATTACTGATTACTTGATTTGGAAAGTAACAAAGTTATAGTAAAGGTAACTTTTTTAGTTACTCTCAGCAGCTGCTAACAATAGTTTTTTTGGTTTGCCTTTGGTTTGCCTTGAGTCTTTCTCCACAGTACCGAATTACTCTGCTTTAGGTTCTTGACAAATTTATAAATGATTCATTTGGAGGGCATCTTACTAGCAGCAATTATCTTGCCTATTAAGTCTTTTTGATGTAAAGTGAAGATTTCAGCATGGGCTTCCTTGGTGGTAGCAACGGTTGACAGAAAATGAATGATATAAATTACAATTACAATCATTCATCCATATTGCTTTCCGCACCCCCTCTGCAATGGCAAAGTGCCCTTCCTGGGCGACATGCCCCACACTTTGGAAACCACTGCATTCGAGGATTCAAAAAACCTTTCCACAATAGGTCATTTCCAGCTTCGCACTATAATAGTTGAATAATAGTTGTCATTAATTTTTTACACATTGCCTCTGCTCTATACCATATATTCAAATTATTGCTCCCAGGAACATCTGAGTGCGCCGCTCCATCAAACTAAGATGGCATGTGACCACATGTTGTCTGGGAGTCACAGTTTTGATCACTACTTAAAAAAAAAAAAAAAAAAAAAGTTAATACATGGGAAGGACCTTAAACGGACAGAGTGACCAACAGGTTAAATGGAATTATCATGTATGATTTTAACGTTTTAAAAATCCAATTAAATAGTGGCTGTGCACATTCAATAAGAACCGCCTCACAGATTTAGCATATTAATGATTGACCAAGTAGTTAGCAATATTTAGCAAGTGAGTGTCGCCGCATTTTCCTTCCTTTGCTAATATATTCTAAGGATGTACTCGACTTAGAAAAAAAAAATTTTTTTTGATTAAGTCAAGATGATAAATCATTTGTGTACATACTTGAAAATAAAAAAAAATAACTTTGCCTCAAACAGCTGCTTAGCATCACAAAACTCTTTGGGAAAACGGAGAAGCTCTGCACATACGGGCTGAACTGTTTGAAAATCTGGTCACATAGGGCCAAATAAAACACACAGGCCTGTATGTAAATATATACATACAGTACAGCCACTAAAAATTGGTGAACTAACCTTTGGTGAGTTGCAAAAAAAAATCATGCACCTTCTGCTGTTATCAGCAAGGTTCTATGAACAACGTGTCTCCAAAATTCCGAGCAAGAAATTTGTGAATATTTGCAGAAAATGAGAAATGGTCATCATAGCAAATAAGATGCAGTGCTTTCAGATCTCAAAGAAAACAAGTTCATATTCATTTTGAAACAACAATACTAATATTTTACCTCAGCAACAGTTCAGACATTAATATTTAGTGGAATAAACATGAGGTTCTCAATGGGGTTCAGTGCTGTTTTTTTTTTTCAGACCTGTATATTAGAATAATGGAGTGGACTTGGTCGACTTGTTCTGATGAAGAACTCCAAATAATTGTTTTGATTAATGTTTTGTATAATTTCTCTATTTCGACATGCATTTTTGTCCAAGTTTTAAACTACTCAGCTGTTGACTTTGGAAAATACTATAATCAGCATGGGACCAGTACCGCTGGCAGTGAAACAAACCCTCTACAAGATTTAGTTACTTTACAGTTCTTACAGTTGTTGATAAATCTGTAGTTGTCTGCGAGATGTGGATTTATCATTGTGACTAAATAGCTCAGTGTTTGTCTTGTCTGACCATAAGACATAAAACCTGCCCTAGGAGACATTTTTAAATTTCAAGTGAGCTTGTTTGGAGGTTATTTTGTGACAAGGGATTGTCAAACCTCAAAGTCGGTGATTCTGTTCACCAAATTGTGGATATTAATTATGGTTTCCCAGTATTTTCCACTTTATACACGTTAAACAGCTGGTTTCCTTTCACGTGCTCATTAAATTTACAGTGTCATGAAGTTTATGGGTGCTACGAGGCAAAGCTCTAACATTTCACATAAGAAATTAGACTGACAGGCAGTCAGAAATATACTGGGACCTTGTTGGTAGTCAAGAAACGCAATTTGCTGGGGTGCAACTTGCTAAGGGACACATGCCAAATAATAATGTAGTTGTATGTTTATGCTTTGTTCTGCATGTTTAATTTTTATCTGGTGTAGATTAAAGAAGATCCAAAATTTCAAGATTTATTTATTTATTCTTTTTGTTTTGTTTTACCGTAAACAACAAAAAAAAGGCTTAAATGCATTAGTAAAAGTCCAACATTTATGGGTAATCACATAAATCACCCATAAATGTTGGACTTTTATGCAAACTTCTGACCTGATCTGGATACTGATGAGA
Organism: Poeciliopsis retropinna; assembly: GCA_010277075.1. Lineage (NCBI taxonomy): Eukaryota > Metazoa > Chordata > Actinopteri > Cyprinodontiformes > Poeciliidae > Poeciliopsis > Poeciliopsis retropinna. The sequence goes on from VMRM01000016.1 coordinate 11,204,155, forward strand.
AACAGATGCACAAAATAAATCATTCAAAACCATTATAAAGATACTCCGTAGTGAGGAGCAAAAGTGACTCACTATTTTATTAAAAGCAGCAAGCTGCAAAATACCTCGCTCAGAATCTGCCTCATCTCATTGCGGAGGGAAATCCTGCGGCAGGAGAAGTGGCTGTTATCCTGATCCACTGACCAAGCAAGAAATGAAGTTACTGCCTTGAAATCCTCTCAAAGATGATGCCTTCGCATGCTCTCTTCCCCAGCTGTTGTTCCAGTCATGGCCCGAGTGGTAATGATTAATGAGGCAGCTGCTCCACTTTGGCAAAGAGTAAGACACATATAATAACAAGTAATTAATGCACTTAATTAAAGCCACAAATAGCTCCAGATAAATTATGTACAGTAAATCTCAGCGTAACGTTTGACGGAACTGACATTATTTGTGGTTTCAAAGACGGATGAAGGAGACGCTTAGCCAGACTGCGCAAGTGTGTGTTCGCACGCGGCACAGTTAACTGCTTACCTTACCACTTATATAGACAGAAAGAAATCTGTTCAGCAGTGTGTTGCCGGGACCGCGCATATTAATGTGGCTTGTGCTGCTGCTTTGCATATTTAGAGCTCAGCTCTTAAAGGTGAAGTGATGACTGTGGACATGTCCTTTCTTCCACAGCTAAAGAAATAAAATAAAATTTAAAAATCTGTAATTTCTTGTGGAGTCAAACAAATGTGCAATTCTTGAGGAACAGAAAATAATACAAAGAAGAAAAAAAAAACGGTGAAAAAAAAAAAAAAGCATTTCTCAGAATTGTTGTTTTATTTGAATTGAATATCTTGTGATTGTTTGCCCTCTTCAATATTTAATTGCGCCCCGTTCCGTTAGGCATGTCACAGTGCTCAGTTCGATCTCTCCATCACCTCCACAGAGCATTTGGCTCATCTTCCTCTCATCTTTCCTCCTTCTCAGCCAACAGACAAGCTCAGTGAAAGGAGGGCCTGTTGCCAGGCAACAGCACAGAGTATATGATTAAAACTTTTCCAATCTATCACCTGAGATACTAACGAGGCTAACTCTCTTTGCTACTCTGTAACACAGATGAGTCGTACATACAGAGATGTAGTAGGACAACATTTACTGTTTGGGAAATTCAAATTTAAAACAGTGTATTGAATGCACTGACATGCATGACATGCCATTTTCATACATGTTATCTAAGTGTAGATTTCCAGAAAAGTGCTACTGCTGTACCTAACAGACTCTGCACACCAAGAACACTGTCATACAGTGTAAACAATTGCTGGTGGAAAGTCATCATACATATTGTGTGTAGATGAGTAATTATAATTGATTATGTAAATGTAATAGATAAAGGATGAAATCACCCACTCAGCCAAGCCTTATGGCGTCAAGATATGTGGGGATAGGGGACTAATTCTTAGAACAGATGATCACAAAGTAAGAGTCTAGAGAGCATTGAGGCTGAAGTTTTAATACCTGAGCTCACTAGTAACCGTTCTAGCAGGTGAAATGAACTGGGTTTTTCATTTTTCGATGGGAATCAAAGCTTGTTCCCATCCTGATGTCATATTTGATTCTCTACAAATCTGAGACATGGACCATTCTCAAAGCAAGACTTTGATTAAAGTCTACAAGGTGGTGACCTTGACCTTGTAGGCTTCTAGAGTATGGAAAAATATCATGTCCAATGTTCAGCAGAATTTACAATGCAATACTGGTTGCAAGGATGAACTCCTCACCCAATCACAGATTAGGAAACAAGCACTGGTACTCTTCTTGTAACCCAATTGCTAGTGGCTAACTTTGTTGCTATGCTAACTCTACCCCTGTGGAGTTTTGGTTTTAACTGTGTCATTTTTATTTCCATTTTACTCTATGAAAGAGATGACACAAAAAAAAAAAAACGTTTTTTTGTTAGCTTGTGTAAAAATGGGACTTTCTTGACTCCTGGCAGTATATGGCCTTTAGCCTACAGAGAGTTATAGCTACTGTGCTTAAAAAAGCTCCTCACATGCTGCTCCATACATTTGGGCTGTCATATACGCCACAGGCAACCAAAATAATGTTATCTAATGATTGACAAAATATGTCAACTTAACTGAATTTACTTTAAGAATCTGCGAAGACGTGAATTTCAGCTCCAGACAAATGCTGCGTTGCCTGATACGTTGGTGGGCTGTTGTCCATCGCTCCTTAACACCAGAAAAGAAAGTGATGTCAGTGAGGGTACAAGACAAGATGAAAGGATGTACAAAATTCATATTCATGCCCGCTTTGTTCAATGACACGAGTCACAATGATGGAGATGTTACAGCCGGGTTTCATCATTATGATTGATTCTAATGTGTGAGATAGGGGAAAAATACGCTCTCCAGGTCTGCTTCAATATTAGAGACAAATGAACAATAAGGGACGAGGGGAGGGGGTCAGCAGCCTATTTTTCAGGAATGCAGCCAAAGTTTTAAAGGCTGCTCAAGAAGTTTTAGTTTGGTGAAAGTGTTAAAAGTTGTCAGGATGTTGAAATATTTTACACCTGCAGATCACCTGCAAAGACATTAGGTGTTCCTGTGTATGGGAGTGTGTGTGTGTGTGTTTGCATAAAAAAAAAAAAAAAAAAGAAAGAAAAGAGTAGTGTCAAGTAACCTCAACAATTTGGTCAAAGGCAATATGGTTTAATAAGAACATGATTGACAACTCCGACACGGGATACCAGCACCAACAAAAAAAAAGTGCATGTATGAATCCTTTACATGCATGAGTGATTTATAAAGAGTGTGTGCATTCGTGTGTACCAGTGATGCACAATTCATCTAAATGCTACCATCTGACATTCATGGCATTCCAGTAGGTAGGAAATCTAATCTGTGGGCCACCGATGATTTAGATGGTGGGACACGGGAGGAGGATGAGATGTGACCTCAGATGAGATGTTGAGCTAAGAGGATGGAAGAGAAAGAATAGCGAATAAATGAGAGACATTTTCTGGCTTTTGGCGACAAGAAAAAAATATATATAGTAAGCTCAGATTTGAGTGAAAGAGGAGACACAAAGTGGGCTTGAGGGTGGTCACCACAATAAAGGATGGAAGCGGAGGAGAAAAGTCACAATGCTGCCGAAGAAAAAAATAAATGAAACGAACTTCGTATTTTTTTGCCTTCGAGTTGAATAAATTCTGTTTGTGTCGACCAAACCGATGACAGCACAAAAGGCTGGAAACAGGTAAGGCAAACTGCTGCTGTCATGTTCAACATTAACAAAAGAAAGAACTTTTGTTAAAGTCAAAACTACTGGATACGAAAGTGAGACTTTCTGACATTAGCATCTGCAATAAATCCATAGAGGGAAATTAAAAGAAGACTTAATCCTTACGATAGGATTAAATTGAACAGATGCAGTTAATGCTTTCAATAGGATTCACTTTGCAGTGTTACGTTTTATCTATATCTTATTTAGTCTGCTTGATTATCCCTTTTCCTGGAAGTAGCACTCTTCTAATTTCATTCCCATCTGTTCCAATTTTCCACCTGCTTCATCACCTGTCCTTTGCAGGCCCTTCGACTGCTTCTCCTTTGCTCATTATCCCTTCACTAAATACACCAATTGACCAGCAGAAACACTCCATCAGGCTGTCTTTGTGCTTCGGTCGTTTATTCTGTTCTCATTGAGCCACGTGTGTTTTCGCCATTTCCTCCCCATGTTTAATGGCTGTTTCTAGTTGTTCTTTGCTTGTTCAACAAAGCGACATCTTTTGATCAAGTAAGAACAGAAAGACTAAGGAGGTCTTAAAGCAACCGCTGCAAATTGTGCTTTGACATTTTTGAAACATGAAGCCGAGGCATAAGTTCAAACTGGAGGACTCTATTCATCTCACCTGCTCAGCAAAACGTCATCATGCGATTTGATTCCAACATGGCGGTGACTGTCTCCTCCTCCAATCATCGAGCGTCGCTCCCTTGATGAGGTCCAGCTGTTCGTCTGCTTACGCTCTGCGGCCGAACTCCAAGCCTGCTCCGCCTTCAGCTCGTTACTTCTTCAATATCTGTTCAGTCAGCTCCATCCTCTCCCCCACCAGTGTCCGGGCTCAAGGGGGGAAGATGCTTTAATCTTTATATCCACCGGCTCATTCTGTCGGACAGCGGTTACCAGCGTCCGTCTTCCTCCTTCCATTTGTCAGTTAAACTTTCTACTACCTCTCTTTCCTTCTCCCCTTGTGAGTCTTTCCAGGTTGCATTGACAAATGTTAGAATTCCTTCATTTCAAGGGGACATTATATAAAAATCTTTTAAAGTAAGAGTGATTATTTATGTTTCTCGCATCACAACCACAAAGTTCAATGGGTTTAGCACTTCTCACCTTGTAAGGCTCATTTTCCCAACAAATAACTACGTTGTGAGGACCCACTGCACCTTGTGGGGCCCAAAGTCAAGGTACAGTAAGAAGTCATTCGGTGTTTGGGTTGTTGAGTAAGGGTTGCAGCATAGCAGCTTGCTGCGACTGTACTGAGGCACTTCGGATCTAACGAGAACAAGCTTGGATCTAAGCAGTTTTAGCCGCTTCTCTGAATAATGCCAAATGTAAACCCCTGGTTAATTGTGCAGTGAATTTTGTTTGAGGCGCAGCAAGCTAAAAATCCCAATTTCTGAAATCAATATTAAAGACTAAGTTCAGCTTGAAGAATCGTTTTGAGTCGTAATGACATTGCTGTCATTCTGATCATAATGTCGTCATGTTTCATTCTCAGGCTTTTCTACGCTGCAGGCTCCATTTTGTTTTTCATCCCAAAAAGTCAGATTTCTGTTCCAGGCAGATGTACGACTTGTATTCATCCAGTTGGCTTCATCTTTTAGACTGATGCACAGTGAACGACGGAGACAGAGGACAACAGGGACGACACAAGCCCAAGGCTTGTCTGCGGTTTTTCATTCAGCAAGGTCTCTCTAAGGAGCAGGAGAGGGAAATCCCCACAGCAGCTCAGGAAGCCAGAGGGTGAGAAAAGAGGAGTGAACAGAGGCAGAGCAATACCTGCAAATCAATGTTTTATTGTGTTTTTTTGGGGTTTTTTTTCAGATGTGCTTTCTGCCTGGGTCCTGCTGGGAGCAAATACATGGATCAACATCCAGAAATACCTTGAAGACAAACATGAAAGGCGAGCACATGCTTGGATTGATACAGGTATGTAATGTTATCTCAGAAGTTAAAGTTTCCCTTTGCTGTTATTATACTTTGGACTACAGGGTTTCTTAGAGGGAAAAAAAAAAAAGCAGCATATGTGTTTCAGCGGGCTCTCTTCATCTGTGAATCTTTGTTGGATTACAAAAAATACCTTTTGAAACTCAAACTTTTATTTGTTGCACCAATTAAGCCAATTTTACTGTTTATTCCGTGTCACTGAAACATAAATTTTGATTTTGGTCTGTATGTGTAAACACAAAATCTCGAACTTACTAATGAAAATTTAAATTAAAATGATGTATATTATGAAGTGTTTGATGTTCTCTCAAATGTGAAACCACAGATTCGCACACTCGTGTGCACATCCATGAGTGACAGCCTGCAAAATGTTTTGGGGCGTAGCTTTTGTTTTCTCGTTGGTGCAAAAAGGCTGGAAACAACTTCACTCTGTATTGAAGCAGAAGAGCCACATTGCTCTGACACAGTGTGAACAGTGAGGCCGATACTCATCCACAATGATGCTGGTTGAAAGTTCGTAAAGTCACAGTCTGAGAGCTAAGTAAATGTATCTTAATATTTCCATTTCGTTTTAAACTGAATTATTCAACTTGAGCAAAGAAAAAAGAAAATGAATATAAACATTTTTCTCGACAGACAGAAAATGGGAAAGATTTGAAATATTTCATTGCAATAAAATGTGATGCAAGACTTTTGTGTCTGCACTTTTGAAAATGAACTACATAAATTTACCTAAGCAAAAAAAAAAAAAATTCTTTTTTCTTTTCTTCTTCTTTTTTTTTTTTTTTTAGAAAAAAAGACAGCCAAAGCATTTCAGGCTCATATTGATGACAACTGCCTCTCTGAAGCCAGTGTGTGATTTTTCCCATATAAGGACACAATGATGGACTTAACTGTGTGATTCATTTATTACATGAAACTATTAAAAGCATTGATTGGAAAACTGCTGGCTCATCAAATTACTTCAGGTTCTGCGAAGTGGAGAGACTGAACACTTGTGTCCTTTTAATGAGTTCATGAGAACCATAAAATCGTAAGTGAATTAAAACCTTTATATTGCCACATTAAACCATGGTTCTTACTAGTAACAAGATCATTTCTTTACATTATATGTTATATGCAGTTACATTTTACTGCTTAGATATTGGCTGTTTTGAATTAAAAAAATAAAATAAAATAAAAATAAAAGAGCATAGCTGCTCATAGAATATCATCTACAGGAGGCTGCACTTGTTGTCAGGGCCCAAATAAAAATCAAAAGTATAAGATATACACTTATACTAGTTTTTTGGATACAACAGATGTTTACCTAATATTACCAGTGCTTATGTGATTGTTTTATAAGCACTAAAAGTGTTGACTTTTAGACATTTACTAACCATTAAAAGTTTAATGAGCTCATTTTTCAGAATATCCCAGCCCAACACAGCTCTTATTGCCTCTGCTGGGTCTGGAGTGGCGACATTATCCCATTTTAGAGTCATAAAACCAAAACAAAAAACACAAGTATGAAACATAAATAAATTGAGTTGCTGTAATTGCTTTTACAACAACCCTGGCAGGAACAACCGTGCTAAAAACAGGAAGAGATGCCCATATAAGGATGATGACTTGTCTTACTTACATACTTACACAGTTGTCAGTAACTGTCTCTTACTTGTGTCCTTTCCACTTGCGCTGTTGAAGAAAGGACACAGACTGTTTTCTTGATAAAGAAAATACTTTTTAAATCAGAATTTGATTCAAATTCAATTGAAAAATAGTTTATTAATCCTAAAGGGAAATTAAATAATATGAATGTCAAATGGAAGTATGGGCACTTGTTAACAATGTGGAAAGCCATTTTTCTACAGAAATGTGCATTTACTTGGAAGTAAACAATCAGGTAGTTTTTTTTTATTAATTACAAATATTTTCTTTACCACATGGACATGAAAAAATTTGGAAACAATGAGTGTGAAAGACTAGAACAGGGCAAATTAATGGCATGTTGTCTTAAATTAGCTATCATGATCATTAGTGAAGAAAAAGTTTTCTTTTACAAGGGTTTTAACTTTTTATGTGCACTCTTCACACATTTTCACACTGGGCTTGAAGTCAACAACGGCAAATTCGAAATGATTATTCTACATGCCTATGCACGCTCTGCCGCAAGAATTAGCTTTAGCTTTGACTCCTATTTATTTTTTATTTTTTAAACTGCAGCTGCTTTAATTTTCTTGCACATTCATGTAGCATGATTCGCGTGGTGTTCCGAGACCAAAACATCCAGAGGTGCACGAGCTGCTGCTACACGCTGCGCATGCGTGTTTCTCCGTGTCCGCTTCAACGCCGGCTGCTGCATGCTCGGTTCAACAAGTCAACAATAAACCTAGCTTCTGCAGTTGCAAGCTGCTCCAGGCTCTGAGTTGAAATTGATAAAGTGTCAAAATGATCCGGTTCTGAACTGCTTTGAATTTGTGTTGTTCTATCATTAGTGACCAAGTAAGCTGATGTTTCTGTTCTCGTGGTTTGTTGTACTTCGTGTCAGATGGATTTCAGAATGACACAGTGGCTCTCTGTGGTGGCGAAACTTGCAAGTGTTGTGGTTATGTTGTAAAAGTGAAATTATCATGAACTTCATTATTTGGGTACAAAAGGCCCGGTCATTAGTCCCGCCCGCCGGCCCAACACCTGACTTGTTCCGCTAGTGAGTAGAAGAGTTCATAACTATGCCAATTTATGACGGAAACTGAGTCGGAGGGAGAAAAGGGCCAAATGTCGATGCACATGTGAAAAGAAAAACTTTAGGGTGAGGGGGAGTTGTCACTTAACCTTATAAGGGGTTTGAGTGGGTGTGCTGAAACTTTCTTCACTCTGGGGGATACCTACTGGCAGAGTATGATTGAAGCAAGAATGACTGATAGCTTGATTTGACAAATACCTGAGAAGCTTTAAAAACAAACAAACAAAAAAAAAAGGATCCAACATCCAGCACCTTTTGGGATTGATGTTGCATGTTGATTCGACCAGCCTCCCACAAAAGCAGCTGGCTGGGAGATTTTTCATTACACTGAGTGTAGTTGATTGCATTTCCTCCACCACTTTCTGAAGTGTATAAATGGAGCCACTATACAGTATTCATCACCTTGCGGCTATTGCTCTGTGTCCCAATATAAGTCAACATAAAGCCTGTCAATTTAGTTAATAAAAAAAAAAAACACTGAAAACAATACTTTGCAAAATTTTGTTCAAATAACTTTTTTTCTTCTTCTTCTTTTACACAATTAAGTTTCAGCTGTTTCTTTCCTAAAATCCTGTGCAATTGCAATAGAAACTGACGTCTCTTTAATCTCTGCTCTCTGCGCTGTATTCATCTGTCATCAACATTTAGACCGCGGCGCCAGAAGAGAAAAGAAAGAGACGCGTAATCACGATTTAAAGGCTGTGGGGAAATAAAAAGCCGAGCACTGCTCATATACGTTCAGAGACACGTGATATAGATGTAAACACATTAAGTCTAGTCTTTCAGTTACTAGAGTTAATGGAAAAGTGTTTTATCACTTACAATGTGTCAGAGAGCAAACACAGACTGAAAAAGACATCGGGAAGGTAGAGGTTGTGGTACTCTTTTAAATTAGAAGAAGAATTCAAGTTCATAGTTTTGGTTTATTATGAAGACTTTTTTTTTTTATCTTTAATCAGTCGTAAGTCAAGTCTCATGAAAGAGTACAGTGCTGACTTAAAGTCACACAGTGAATAAAATCCTTGTATCAATCTGCAAAACGTACGTTAACAGCAAATTGGTGAAAACAAACCAACCAAAGAAGACCAACCAACAGAGAACCCTCCACAATTGTGACCCTTTGTAAAGTATTGAAAAAAGGGCAGAAAATTGTATTTTATTGCTGAATGTAACTTTTATTGCAGCAGCATCATGTACGTCATAAGTTTTTGGAAGAGAACTTTCAAGTCAAACTCACTGAGCTACATGCATCTGGTTGATCTCTATTCCAAAGCTACAAAGCAGCAGAAATCTCCTCACCTCTTATCCTGGTCTTTTTTATTATTATTATTTTTGTCCGTGACATGTTCTCTCACCATAAGGTGCTTTATGTCTGTGACCTGACCATGCCTGACTCTCATACTCGATGTATTGGTGCTAGTCTGCCGGGCTGCTTCTCCAGTCAGGCTCACTGTATGGGGTCTGATTGCAACAGTGGTTGCCTCTGCCCGTCTGAATTGTCTCACATTCTACTGTGACCTTTCACTGTCACACTCTTCATCATGGGCCTTCGTCACCTTCAACCTTAGCAAGACAGGACTGGGGCCTGTCAAGGTGCGGAATGTACCGCCTGGGCCTGAAGGAGAAGCGAACCTGACAATCTGACCTTGTTTGGTGGTCAGAGACGGTCCTTCATTGGCCACCGTCTTCCCCAGAAGACACGTACTTCTTCTGATCTCTGGCCCGTTACTGTACTATTTCGGTGGCCATTTGTGAAGAAGGTGTTTCCTGGAGTCCTGAGCTGGGATTGGTCCAAGCGGTTTCAGTTCTTTTGAAAGTGGACAGTCTCACACACCTTTTCTGTAAAAAAATAAAATAAAAAAGTGATAAAGAACTGTGGAGAACAAAAAGATAATTACATTAATGCTGGCTGCAGTTGAGCAGTTTTTAGTTGTCAAAATAGATGGTGTTCCAGATAAGAGTGAGGATTAGCATACCTGCTGGACAGCAGAGAAGATGGCAATACCTGCCTTCAGTGGTCATTTCACATCAGAATAATGTTATTTCTCAATGGCTGCCACCACCATACATTGCCAAAAAATACACTTTGAAGTCTCTTAGGACAATACTAAGGCCTTGTTTACACAGAGCCACTGTTCAGTGGATGTGGGATGACTTTTATCCTACTGAGCTGATTTGAAGAGAATTTATACAACATGCTCTATGAAACCATGTTCAATGATTATAAGGTTGCATTGACAACATTTTAATTTCATTCTGACAAACTATTAAAATAAAATTTGTTTAACACATTATCCAAATTTGAAATTATTATTTTTAGTTGTTTCAGAGACCACACTGGGAAAAAAAAAAAAAAAAATCAGAATTGAATTTTTAGTGATGAGTTTAAGTCCAATATTATTTAGATTGATAAAGTTTGGGACCAGAATAAAATTTTGATCAATTTGAGAATACTTTCTGTATTTATGTATTTAATAAAATCTGTATTTATGTACAAGTATTTTTTTTTATTTATTTATTTTTTTGGAAATATTGCAGATTTAAAGATTGAACTCATTTTAAACTACACTTAATTTCTGCCTAAATTCTCTCGTTGTCCTTAAACAACAATGCAATGTGTTTTTGTTGCAAAACACATTGCATAGATTCTAATGTGGGGTTAAATTTACACGATGGCCAAGATTTTTGAAGCACTAAAAAAACTAAGTTTTTACAAGTTTACAATATATACAGTAGTTAAATTTTTCTTAAGATGTAGCTTTTCTTACAACTCGAGTCTCTGTTGTTTAGTACAAGCAGCATAGGAAATAAGTATCTGTTTCACTTCAGTGTGAAATAATTGAAATAATGTCTCAATCAGCTCCCTCATCAATAGCCCTCTTAGTCTCTGATTTAAAATTTATTACCCTGGTAATTAGACAAATGTGCTAATGAATCAATTAGACAGTCACACATGGGAAGCCGACTGGTTTCACGTTGACCGAAAAGGCAAAAAAAGAAAGCGAGAGATTTAGAGAAGGAATAAAATCAAGATAGGCTTCCAATTTGGTGTGTATCATCCTGATGAGCTCCGGGTATTTATTATCCCATCACACCACAGCATGATGACAGCTCCCCATTAGTTATTGCCCCATTGTTAGGAGCCTTACACGGTGCTAATTAGAAATTCACTGTTGACTTCCATCACAAAGACGGGATTGTCTGTTTTCGCTCTTTCATTATTCCTCATAATGAAAAGTTTTCTCCGAGTTTGAGGCTCACAACAACATTACGAGTCTCTTTGTGACTAAGACCTTAATTCATTGAGTCCCGTGTGTTTTCATTAGTTCTGTAATCAACTTTCATCAGCGCAACCTTTCATCTGAAGCAGAATAGGAACAGAACAAATAGAGCTGTTTAGAATATGTTTATACCAAAATTTGGCGAGTGGACTCAAATAATGGAATTTTTAAAAAGTGTTTTTATTTGTTGTAAAGTGGCCTGTGACAGGTGCATGAGAGCCTGATTTGAAAATGTAGTCTATGCTCGAGCTACATGATGTTTACTGGCAATTACTGTGAATTAACCGCCGCATTCAGGAACTAAGCCAGCCCCCCTGCTGACACAGTCAACCGACAGATGAAATATTCACTATGTGTTTGCAGACAATCTCCTCATCCTTGTCTTCCAGGACAGCAAAGTGTGGGCTGTGCCTGATCTCAGAGAAGACCCAGGCCAGCTTGCTCTGATGATTTGTAAAGTTAATGCCATTTTCTGTGATGTCTCTTTAAACGTCCCGGCTTGACATCGCGGAAATAATGGGTAGCAGGAAACCGGGAGGACAGAACTTACTAAAGATGTCCCTTTTGATTGTGGTATTAACAAAAAACTGATGAGCTGAAGGTGACAGCAGTATAAAAGCATTAAAAGTCTTCACCGTACACGTTTCACACACACGGGGTTATAGATTTGACAGTAACCGATATATATGGTTTTCTCTATTTACTATTCGAGCCTAAGGCTGGAGTAATTTACTCCATAATTTCTCAGATGCTACAAACAGTCTCTTGGAGATGAAATCAAGTTATCCATTAACATATACTAAATTGAGCTGGGGCCATGCTTAGTCCCAAATGTTCTTTACACTGGTTTTTCAGCGCAATATAATAATCCCTATGTTTTTTTGGTTAAAAAAGACTAAATGGAAGCATCATGGCTATCAGATTATTGGATAATTAGAAAACTGTCTTCACACAGAGAATTGTAATTCAGATAAATTATGGCAAATTGCTAAAAAGAAAATCCAAAAACAGAATTTTTGAGACGGCAAATCCTGTTAAAAACGTAAACTTTTTCTGAGTTAACATATTTTAAATGCCACAATGACTAGTGTAATGTTAAATGTATCATATTTAGCATCACTGTGGTATTTCATCATAACAAAAACAAAAATGTTGCAGTTAATTATCATTATAAGCAATAGTGTGCAATTTGATGCATAGCAGTTTAGAAAGTATACAAAATAGTGTTTTATTCTCAGTTCAAATGCATAATGAAACATTTTCAGATGTTTTACTGAAAATGCCTTTAATCCATATTGAAATATGGGGATAAAAAAATTTTTTTTTAATATTTTGAAACCAAACAAATTTTTTTTGTCAAACATTTTAGTCAATGGCTATCCCTTTGAGCTCTTTCAGGGGTTCTACAGTTATGCTTAGCTTTTAAACAGAATCCTATTATAGTCAGTCAAGAAAAGGCACCATAGTGGTCAAACTCATGGCTTCTTTTGACCTGCAGGGTCAGAAGGTTAAAAAGAAATCGAGCAGTTATAAGGTGAACGCAACTCACCGACTCGGGACAAAAACAAAGAGGCAATGGATGTTTACTAAAGTCCATTTGTGTGGACGTAGCGCAAACTGCCCCACTCACAAGTCGGTGCAACTTGACAAGGTTTGATTAATCACTGTGTGAAACCTGATCGAGAACAGGCAGTGACTAATGACCGGTGTGTGGCTGCTGATTTAATCAATCAACAAAAAAAAAAAAAAAAACAAAAACAGGCTTTGACCTTGCCAATACTAGGGTGAAACAGAACACACACACAGACACACACACACACACACGCATACGCTTCAATCCTCCTGACAAGACGGTGAAATTTTGTGTTTCTCTACAAGCTGCTTGGACAGATTCATATGACATTCCTACAAGGTGGACAAAGAGCAGAAACCATCTGTGAAAGCAGGAGAGGGAGAGAGAGAAAAAAAAGATTAAATGCAATACAAAAGTGTAGGCAAGTAATCCACTTTTCTCACCACTTCAAGCTTTTATTTCATAAGGAATGATTTACCACACAATTTGTTACACTCCTCCATATGTATAAAAGAGAAGACCAGAACATTGTTTTTTGCTCTTCCACAGTAGTCCATTAGCACTTATACAATAACACCTAGAAAGAGATGGGAGCCATGTTGCTGCAGCTAATGAGGAAAAATGTGAGCAGAAAGCAAATCTGCTGGAATACTTAACTGTCACTATTTACATTTTTTATATTTGAATAGTTTCAAGTTTGATACAAAGTAACAGCAAAAGCCTGAGCATCCTACTTTCCCCCTGCCCCTTTTCTGTATTCATACTGAAAATAAAGTACAAATTAGTGATCACACTAGCCAACAGCAGATAGGGAAATGGATGTTATGAAAACCAAAATTCGTACACATCTTCAAACGCAGCTGGTTTCAGCCATAAAGAGAGTAGTTTTAGTTCTAAAACTGGTCTGCTCGTCTTTAAAGAAGCGCCCAAAAGCTTTCCGCTTGACGCGGAAGAAGGTCACTGATGAGATTATGGGATGAGCCATAATGGGAACACAGCAAACATGTAGACAATAAAGCTCTAGTCAAATTAAACTAATACCATTTCACCCAACATCACACATCGCCCTGAATTACAACAGAATAAATTGGATAAAAAAAATATTCATGTAAATCCAGGTCTAAATTTGTGGCAAAATTTAGAAAAAAATATTCACAGATGGTCTTCATTACATTCGACTGAGTTAAAACTGTTTAATAAAATAAAGTGGGCACAATTTCAAGTATCTATGTCTGAAAAGCTAAGCTGAGTGTTGTGATAAGAGTTGCAGCTGTAACTGCAGTGAAAGGCAGTCTTGCTAAGCATTTTCTCAAAGGGCCTGAACACAAATACACATTTTTCATAATTTTATTGAGAAACATTTTGAACTTCACTTTCACACTCCTTACAGATATTTGCTACTTTGAGTTGTGTCATCATAAAGCCATGAAATACATTGAAGATTTGTTTATAAAACAACATTTAAAAGCAAATCTCATGGATACTTATGCAACACACTGCAATGCATTCCACTAATTAAGCAGCAAGGGTTTATCCATGTCAGAATAAGGCTTTAGGGTTTGCATTTTAAAACCACTGATTATTACACTGCAAAACTGAATTATATACATTTAAAGCTAAAACAATTGTTTAAAGCTAAGAATGCCATTAGGGGGATTTGGTAATCAGCTCTTCCACTGCTTGGTTAGTAGTTTATCTAATTTTAAAGGACAGCTTCATTGTTTATGTAGCAAGTTTAGGAAATTGTTTAGTGCACCCTCCCAAATTCTGACTGGATCTGAGAAGCAAGCTTGCAAGTTTTTGTGGCCCTAAAAGTTTATCAAATTTATTGTGGCGAGGTCACTCAGGCTTAGGCTGTTGGGGGAACCATAACTTATGTTTACATTAAAGTTTCATAATTAAAGTCTCTAGAATATTCCTGGTCTTCATGCTACAGAACCTGTAAGACACTGATATCTGTTTATAAGGCCATAAAACAAAACTACCTCTTAAAGAAGCCACAAAGATTCAGTGCTACTTACTTTAGTTATTGGTCCACTGCAATAAACAGATGCAGGGAAATGTGTTTGGAAGCTGGAAAGTACACAGATTGACCACCAAATACTTGTTGTAAATGTTGCTCATGAGGAGAACTGGTGAGAATATTTCGCACTAAGTGAATCCTAAGTTATTATCCGGATACAGAGGAGCGTTATCAGTAACTAGTTGTGTACAGTTACATAATTAACAGACATTCAAAAACACACTGGTGGAGGGTCGGTTTTATATTTTATTCCAAAAACTTTCAAAATAAGCTTCAAGTTCAAGAAAGTAGAATAAGCTTAGACACAATGCAAAGCATCATATACAGACGGATAAAATACATTTTATATATTGCAGACGAGCCATGGTGGGTCTTACATATGTACAGTATGTATGTAAACTTTTATATACACTTTTTTACAAATACAAAAAGCCTTGTTTCTATTTTTCTTTGTATATATTTATATATTTTATATATATATATTTATGTATAGATTTTTTTATATATTTCCCACTAGCATTTGTACTACAATAATGAAAAAGAAAATCATTTACACATATGTAAATCCATTTTCTCTTTTTATATTACAAATGTATTTCCATAAAAATATATCTCTGTACAAAAAAAGTTATATATATATATTTTTTTTAATTATTTGTTAACATATTTTTCTTAGAGACACTTTCCCTCTGCAGTTGCTCCGTTGATACACAGTCTGCTTAAGTTCATGTTTGTCGGGTTCTTTACAAGTTTCCCTTTTGGTGTGCAGCAAGACGGATTTCTTTGCCCTTCACTTTTTTTGTTGTTGTTTTAGTTGAGGCATTCAAGAGCCACGTTGATCCCACTTAGGTGCTATGAGTTTACAAGTTTCAGAAAGAAGCCGGATGAAGAGGGCAACTTGTAAACAAAGCGAAATAAAAATAAAATTGATAAAAAGACAACAAAAAAAAAGGAACAAAAAAAGAAGGGACCTCTCATTTCTTTGAAGAACAAACAGGAATGTTAGGTTTGTGGTTACAAAACAATTTTTTTTTTTTTCATTTTTTTAGTATTTTGCTTAAGAATTCAGTTCCTACATCTTTCTTCTTCAAAGACTGAAACATTCTGTCAATAAAATTGATTTCAAACATTAAACACAGCATACAGTACAAATCGGACACACTCTGATAAAAATGAAATACATTCATCAGTGGATGAGTGGGAACTCAAGAGGTCAAAGAAATAATCCAACTCCACTTTTTTTCAAAATTAAACTCAATGTCAGTCTTATCCACAACCCATTCTTTACTGCTACTTACAAGTACAACTCAAGAAATTATGATCTAGTCAAAAATATATTTCTTTCAGTAATTGATAAAAGAAAAAAAAAAAAATCAGATTCATTACAGACATTGTAATGAATTGCATTTACCTCCAATAATTGTGATGATTTAGACTTGCAGCAAAAACAATCGCTTTCTCCAAAACACAATTTTAAAAGTGGACATTTTGACCTACACAATTGTGGGAAATGCTGCTAACTTGACAAATGTCCAGCAGAAACTCAGTGGCACTCACCACAAGAATGCAAAGATGGCATTTTAGAGTGCTGTGTCCATGCATTTTATCAAAAAGTTAAGTGGATGGAAAACGTCTGGCAGAAAAGGGTGCACGCGTAGCAGGGAAAACAGCCTTAAGAGGATTGTGGACTCTTGAAGTTCATTCAATAGTTTGCGGGAGATTCGCAAGCGTTGGACATTACACCTCCGCAGCATTTATTCCAGTAATTTACACACAGAAGCCCAGGTTAATTTTTAAATAAATTCATGTTTAAGTAGGTCAACGTTTCGGATTATATTTGAATGTCCTAAAAAAAAAAAAAAAAAACATTTTGGGTTTTAATTTACTGTAAGCCATAATCATCACTATTAAATAAATGCTTGACATACATGACTAAGTGCAAAGAATCTATGTATGAATTTTAGCTTTTGAACCGAATTAAGAAAATAAGCGAACATTTCAAAGATATTTTATTTCACGGAAATGAACGTGGGTTTTTACTGAAGGGTAAAGGCAAGCTGCCGAGCTTTAGGATTCATCAATATGGGGTGACAGTGAAAGATGGGAGATTATAAATGATAGCTACTGTAGAAAGTGTCACTCAGCATAACTGATGGATTTTTTTTTTTTTTTTTTTTTCCACTGCATGCAGTGTGGCATGTGCTGGAAAGTCAGTGCTCTCGCTGCAGAGAGAGAAGTGGGAGGCTTTTGGTCTGGTCCCTGACTGAGAGGAAACTCAGCGAACTCAAAAGACCATTGCTGTGGCGCGTTACATTATAGAGGAGATGGTGAGCAGGACGGGTGGAGGGGGCACAGAGCTGTGTGGTGCTGATAACAAAAAATGAGCCCGAATGAACAGAGTTAGTGATTTGAAATATGCAAAAAAAAAGAAGAAGAAAAAGAATACGAAGCACAAATTCACCAGCTGCTATCAAGGAAGGCTCAGTTCTAACTGTTGCAGCACCGCTCAATCCAACACTCACTGATCTCCATTTTCATAGTACTGCGATGCAGTGAGCAGGTTTTGGGCTAAGCAGCATGGGTGGGAAGGAAAACACCTCCACAGATTTGAATATTAAGTGAAAATGAAGATTTGTCCATATTTACCCGTATATTGTTTCAAGAAATTTTAGTTTTCAATAACAAACTAAATGTTTTTTTTTTAATTATTATTATTATTTGATGACTTTGGATTTTTTTTCTTCCTTTGATTAATAACGTAGCCTTTAAACCATTTACAGAAAAAGTGGCTTTAAAAATTGACCAATTATTTAGCCAAGCAGACAGACTTTTGGATAATAATCCTCGCACACCAAAGTACAGAGATAATAAAGCAAAATGAATCTCTACTCTGACATCTTCAGAAGTTTTTTTTTTTTTTTTTTTTTCCTCTCAGTAAGATCAAAAACTACAGCTCACAATCTCTTCGGTGCTTCAGGAGTTTTTCTGTATCAGTCGGGGCCACTCAGCCAGAGAGATAATCGGGGAGTGACTGAAGGACTCCAGTTTCCAATATCTGAAGAAGATAAGTTGACCCCAAAACTGTAGTAAGAATGGTTAAAATTTGTTGACCAAAAAGAACTGCCTAAGCTGAAGAGTCATCTTATGAGTTATGACAAGGCACTATAATGAACATAAAGTGCTTATTGAAGACTGGAGCAGATGAAAATCATGAAAAGAGTAAAAATTTGGCCATTTTCACGACCATTTTCCTAATTTCCTTAGAATAAGCCCCTCTTAGTACAATTGTTCGTATGAGGTCCTCTTCGGGTCGTATTTGTTGAATCATACGCCTAAACAGATTCAACTTCATGTAGGGAAATTAGCAGTGACAATACTGTTACCTAAATATGTTCAGCCATTTTAAAGAAGTGTGTAAAAAGTTCACCATTGTAGAGTAAATTGAGGGGAAAGGCTCTCCCCTAAAGTGCCCCAAACTGATATGTAATAAAGCCATAATTTCAGCTGAGATGTTCGAGAGCAGCTTCGGAGCCAAAATAAACGTAATGCACCATGCAACTGCTGCACAAAACTATGAGAATTCAGCACAGGGAGTCTTCGGGATTATATGAGTGTAACTGCTCGTCTCTCCGTGAAATCTCCAGGGTAATTCAATCATTTCCTTTTCTATCGCTCAAACTCCAGAGGAGGAAAATGGCCAAATATTCCACTGGAACGGTCGAGATAAACAAGAGTCTTAAAAGTAATAAAATTGTCAAAGCAATTACTGAAGCACAGTGAAAATGACTGAGGGAACAATGCAGTAATTGGTTTCAAGAGACTTGATTTCTAGGTGTAAAAAAAAAAAAAGAAAAAAAAGCGGTCTGGGTGATTTTTTTTTTTTTTTGTTCGTTTGTTTAATTTTCCTTTTTTGTAATAATAATCAGAAAAAAATATGAAAAAAGAATTGGTGGTAATGTTTCATTCTGCTTTTTAAGTGCTTCGATACTCTTTTCTGAAAATAAATACGTAGTCAAGAATATTACCAGTTTAATTGGTTTCTGAGTTGGAAAGCAAAATTAAAAGGAAGCAACAAGTAAAAAGCTCGTCTTCCTTGAAGGAAATTCAACCAATATTCACTCCACTGATCATCGTCAGGACTAACAGGTCTAATAAAACTCCTCTCATCAGACCGGAACACACAAAGCAGATTCCCACAGATATATTTGATGACATTTCTGCTGTGTGTTGCACTCTAAAAAAATATGTATATATTTTCTCTGTAATTTTCTCCCCCAGCAGTGCCAGATAAGGAGTATTAGCATTAAAGGCATAAACAATTTTTTCCTATATCACATTTATCATTTCCAATTTAATGCACAGCAGCAATCAGTATGCCAGTGACTCCCTCGCTGTCACAGCCTCCAGGCACGCAGCCTTCAACATTTTTATGATGAGCAGAAAACAAAACAATTGAAACACTCTTCTTCTTTAAAAGGACGGGGCTGTCAGAAGTTAACTTGGAGGGAAAAGACCCGAGCGTAATCCACAGGGAACGCGACAATGACTCATCCGCTCTTCAAACTCTGACGCCTTCATTGGAACATTTCACATTTTGCTCTTGCTTTTCCAAAGGCCAGGTGTAAAGAGCTGCTATTGGATGTTAAAGGGACAGCGGAGGTTCTGTGAAGTGTTTTTCACAATTAGTTTGATCATCTCTAGTGGAAGATTAAATGTTGCAACAAAATTGTAGAAACAGGTGGAACCCCTCCGTAAGCAATTTGTTACATCTGCTAGATAAAACACCATATGAGTGCATATAACCCAGCTAAACTTTTGTAAGAGCTTAGAGAGTTTTCACTACTGATAGTCTGAGAGACTTGGTTCTGGTGCGGTTTGCTTTCACACTGAACTGTGTTAAACGATCCAAAAAAAAACCCGTCCACCCCCTCGCCTGTAGTGGCGCTATACCTTGAGCCACTGAAAAAAATAAAACAACACTGTAACTTCCTCCTTCACGAAATGTAAACACAAATGGAGTAGCTTCAGATGTTAGCGGTTGTAGGATTTCTCTTTCGTCTTTGGCAAAAGACGATGAGCCATTTCTACCTCTAGAATCAACATGTTTGCTTTGGTTGTATTTACCCAGAATGCCCTGCAATATAGTCCACTTTCTGTTTTTGGAGCGGTCTCCAGTCCACTTGTGTCCACATATGCATTCACACCGTTACAGAGTTTACTTCAACCAAACAAACCAAGACCTAGGATCTTAGGCGAACCAGAGTTTGCTTTCTTAGACTGCATTAGAGTTCGATTGCGCATTCACACCTCTCCAAACGAAGGTCATTTCCAAACAGAGCATTTGAGCATAACACCTTCATGCCTTTGGAGAAACGACAGCCTGTTGAACAATCCAAAGGTTTACTGCCTCCATACAGCAGTATGACCAATCGTAGCTGATGAAATGGATTAATACAGCCGCCAGCATGTAGCAATACAACTTTAGTTCAGCATAAAGGAAGTTCTTCAACTCCCAATGCTCTTGTGCAGTGACTCTTGTGAAAGTGTAGCTTTTTAACATTTGCTAATAATTATGGTGCTAATAATGTGCTATATCCAATGGATACAAAAATGTTTCAAATGGCCAAAATCAGCCAAATATGGGGTCTCTTTTTACTAGCTCTTAGCCATTTACTGTGCTAATAATTTACTCACTTCTGTACAAACTTAGTACAGATAAATGAGCTAATAACCGTAACACAATTTCCCCAGAATTTTGCCTAAAAATACAAACTATCTCTTTATTCATAAACACAAATAGTGCCAAATTTAAGACAGAAAATAATCTGAATCTGATCTTGGCTTTAAAGAAAAAAGGTGGGAGTATTTTTTTGTATTTCTGCAATGCACTATTCATAGCAGAATGAGCCATGAGTTGGTGCTGCAGCTTCGCCCTGAGATGTGGATATGAATGAAAAATGAAAGATGTAATGTCCCTAAAAGACTTATGTCCATGGAAACGCAGCCCACATTCTGTCCCCATTTGAGAGAGGGATCATCTTTGACTTCTCAAGATAACTCCGGCTTGTTTGACACCTAATTGGTCTTCAAACATAAAATTGTAATATAAACGTGTTTGAACCAGGAACAAACTAAAAATAGAAAAGTAAATGTTGCTGCTGACTAAACATTAGATTCTCAAGTTCTTTTGTGTCGTTTTACCTTCACTTGATGGGTTAGATTTATGCACATATTAGCCTTCCTAAAATCAAATGAAATGCTATCAAAACAACAAAAATCATCAGATTTTTGGTTAAAATGTGTACACATCTACGCACACAGGCAGTCTGTCCTCCTATAGCAGTCACACAGGCGCTCTCGCTACTTTTTTTCAAACACCTAGCAACCTTTTAGCCTTTTCTTCAGCCGCAGGAAAAGAAAAATAGGAAGAGCACACAAAGTAATGATAAGAGTATGTTTTCGACATGGCCTTGAAAACTACATCTTTAAACCCGCAGCCTTCCATGGAACCTTTTGACAACCTCAAATAGCAGAGATCTGACCGATAACAGTGTTCCCAATTACTCATCCGAGAAAGCTGGCAGCATAAAACACAAAAAAGAAAAAAAAAAAAAAAAACAGTAAAAACAAACAAAATACAAATAGGGAACGGTACGGATGAATTTCAACAGTTCAGACAGTTTCTCTTAGCCTCACACACACCGACCGACACGTGGCTGCCCACCACACAGTGCACAGAGTTCTTTGTAAGCTACAGGTACATTTTATGACTTACACAAACTTCCCTTTGGGTTTAGGTGAAGGACGGTGAGAAAAGTCATCACAGCTTTGCCTCCAGCAGTACTCCTGCCGGCTGCAGGTTCAGACAGAAGCTTTTTTCCTCAGAATATGGAACATGATCAAGAAACCATGTAAAGTTACAGAGGGCTGTTTCTCGTTGACCTTTTTTGATAAAAAAAAAAAAAAAAAAAGTTGTTGCTCTCGTATAGTCTCTTTCTCTTGTTTCCTGCAGGTACGAGGCTCCTCCACTGGAGATGTTACTTGTAGGTATTTCAGCAAATAAAATAATCTTTTTCTAGCCATCTGCACAAGGAATTATAGGTGTCCTCAGCCGGCAGCCAGCGGAGGTTGAGGCGCATCTTTCCTTCCTCAACTGATCGGATGTTGCAGCAAACAAGATGAGAGTGTAAGAAAATGTTGAAAATACGGATGAGTGATCAGATAAAATTTAAAGAAAAAAAAAGAAAGAATCCACACAAAATAAAAAGAGAGAAAAGGAAACATAACCAGAATGATGGAAGACAATGAAAATGGATGTAACAGAAAACATATAAGATTAATGTGAAAGCATAGACTACATGCACGGAATATAAACTAACCTCATAATTAGAGTCAACCAAAGTGAAGTCTTCCAGATTCTTACCTCTGAAGGATGGTGTTGCTATACAGCGGTGCACACTGTGCTGACTGTGAACTCTGTCTCATTAGCCATGATGTCAGTGGGTTGGATGTTGCGGTCGTACATGGGGTTCTCGAACGTAGCCCGACCGTTTGTGTTCTCGTGGCCCACGTAACCGTTGAAGGGAACTTTGGGTCTTCTTCTAAAATACATACAAACAAACACGAGCCGTCAGGAGCGTTGTATTCCTTATGAAGCATTAAAACATTGACATGTTGCAGATTTTGCTGTTGTGACTGGCATGTTTTTAAAATGTGTTTGTATTGGTGCATCCAGAGTGGGAGAGTTGCAATTTAACTCTCATTACGTCTTCCCTCTTTCTCACCGTAAAGATCATGTTGATTTACTAATGTGCCTTATTCTAGTGATTATAATGTCATTACGTTAATGTATTGTGAAATAAACACTTGCCATGAAAACACACATGTGCCGCCTCAGCTAGCATAATAGAAAATGGGACATAAAATAACTATTGGCTTTGAAAATTGTTCACAAATAAAATGGCATGCATTTTTATTTGGACCCCTGGAATCAATACTTTGTGGGACAACCTTCCACTGTAATTACATCTTCAAATCTTTCGCAATACCATGCTTTTCACATCTGGAGGTTTTTTTTTTATTTTATTTTTATTTTGCCAATTAATTTTTAGAAAATTGCTAAAAAAAAAAAAAATTCTGACTAGATCGAATCCAATCTAGTCAGTTGGGCTAGATCGATGGAACCTTAATTTTCAGGTCTTGACACAAAGATCTTAAATCCACAATTGGATTCCATCCATGTGTTTGCTTTTTTTCCCCAAGACTTCTTTACTTTTCAACGGAGAGAAAAAAAAAGGATTTGTTGTACAGTTGTTTAGTTGACAGATACTCCCAGCTGTGCTGCAGATTTCTGCAGCTCCTCCAGATTTACTATGGGCCTCTTGGCAGCTTCTTTGATTAATGCACTAGTTGTCTGGCCAGAAATTCTACTTCCCCCCCCCATTATTTTATCCCTGATCCATCTCCTTGTGTTCCTTGGTGTTTTCAATGCTGTTTGTTCACTATTGTTCTCTAACCCACCTTTTGAGGCCTCAACAGAACAGCTGGATTTTTAATGAGATAATGTTCAACACAGGATAACTTTATTTTTTAACTAGTTGACTTTTGTAGTCAATTAGTTCCAATGGATTTTAGTTATAGGTATCAGAGAAAAAGGGGTAAATACAAATACAAGCCAAGCCAAACTTTTTATTCATAAAACATTTTGAAATCTGCTGTACATAGCCTTTTCTTTTCACTTAATCAAGATCCACTTTACAGTTTAAATTTATGGCTGGCGATGTGCGGTTTCAGAGCTTTGGGGTCTCCTGGACTTGATAGCAGTAAAAATACAAGCCATACACCACTTAGCAGTTTAGATGTAAAGCAGGATAAACTCTCTAAATATATCCTAAATTAAATTGGAATTACAGATAGAATTAGAACAAGAAAAAAGAACAAAAAAGTATACCAGTCTTACCTGTGTTTATAGAGATAAAGAGCGAAGCCTGCAATGATCATTGCTATAAAAGGCACTAGAATGGCAGCTGCCACTGAACTGCTGTTGGAGGCAAAGTTGTAGCCAGGGTTGGCTCGACTGGGATCTAAGCTCTCTGCAGAAAAAGAATAAAACAACAATAAGAAGTTTTTACCAAATCAATCCTTTAATAGTACTTACTGAACAATTTCTCTCATCTTCTACCAAGACTGACTGGTGATATAACAAGCACTTATACATGAAAATAAATTAAAATAACTTTTAGCGGCTGAAGAGTGTTACCAGGAGCACTCCATTTACACGCAATAAACTATGGCAGTAAACCTGATTTATGTACTTTTCTTCATGTTCACTTCTATGTGTTAATTTCATTTCACCCCCCCGGGGAAAGTCAAATTCCATTATCCCAACAATGACTTTTAATTACTGGCATCAAAGGCCGGCAGCTATTAACTCATTTCAGATATGTCATCTAATTTCTAAAGTCGTGTGTCTGCAAAAGCAACAGTGGACGAGTGACAAGCCCACCTGTTCGCCACGGTGTGCCAAAAAGCTCCAATAAAGGGCGGGTGACAAACAAGAAGGAATTGAATTAAGGGGGTTTTGTGGTGTTTGCCAATCAACCCCCGCTGCATAAGCGCAAGGCACACACAAACAGATGCACAAGCACACTTAAGCAGAGAAATTGCTTTCACTGTTACGCCGCCACCGAGTTAAAAGAAAGCACAAAGTGTCGTCAAATTAAGCAGGATTACTTCCAAGATGTCTAACCCACCTTCCAGACACACATCTGGTGTTTTTCGTGTACACACCATGCTCATACAGATGAATACCCTGGCATCAGCCCCGGCCGCCTGTAATAATACGGGGCTGTTTGCTTAATAAGTGTGCTGCAACAGGGGGCGGGAGGAAGCACCTGCTGCTCAGGCAACTTCCTTATTACAGGAGATTTTCACAGCAACTTTCCAAAGAGCATACAAACACTCCATCTGTGTTAGCGCCACATACAACAATGCTATGTACCAATGTACCGCTCGTCTCTGCCTACACACATGCAAACACTCAATGGGGGTGGACTAGGAATGCATTCTCAGTATAACTTGAATCCTTCTATAATGGTATACATAAAAGTCAAATGCGTGGATGCCTATCTAATGTAGAAAGTGTGATGTATGCAGTTTTGAACAAACTTTGGGCTTTTTGGAACAAACATCATAACTAAAAGCCTTCTTTGCCTTAAAGTTCACTGTGTTTTCCCTCATCAGCAAGAAATGTTTTGAAGCATTTAAATGCCAACTGAACTGCAATTCCCTCCAATAACCAACATACACCCCTAAGGACAAGCCTCTGGGGCAAATCTGACTGAAAACTTCACCACTCTTCTTGGTGTTATTGGTAAAGCCCATTCAAACTGATTGGTTTCTTGGAGTAGACTTGATTGTTTACATAATTGTACATATTCAATAGACTTGAAGTAAGTGATGTTCCAGAAGCATATGCTTGCCTGGTTTGTTTTGCAGGAACACCAAATGTAAACATAAGTCCCAGAAACAGAAACATTGGTCAGGATGTTAGAAAACGCCCAGGAATCACCACAATGCTAAAGCCTGTCATGAACCTGGATTTGTTAGAAACTATGTGTCCACAGTGAAGCATGTTTTACATCGCCCAACCAACAAAGTAGCACTTAAATTTTAGCAAATTTTAAACATTAACTTAAATCCCCAACTCCCCACAGGGACCATGCAATGGCTTTCTAGAGAAACAATTAAACAAGACAAAAACTCTATGATGTAACTATGACAAGAGTTACATCATAGATAAGATAAGAAACATATTTGGAGTGGTCAAGGTGTGGCTTCAAACCTAAAAACTCTGCACAAACTGTAAAATGTGGTGCTGGTAGACTCATGTTGAGGTGTTGCTAGTGCATATGGGTTGCTGGATGGATCCCTGAAGAAGGAGGACAACCTCAGAAAGCATGAGGTACAGTGTGAATATTAAAACATACATTAGTACTTATGTAAAAATATATATATTTAGCCCTATATGTTTTGACAATGGATGGAACAGGGACATATTTGAAAAACGTATGCTATAAAAATGCCCTATCTAAAAAGAAAAGGTCAACATAAAAGACACAACATTCAAAACATTTCTGGTCATGGTGAGTGTACGGTATGTAAACTTTACACAAACATTGTATGAATGGATTTTATTTGCTGCTGATCAAGCGACAGATACAGAAGTCGTCTTCTCTAGCCAAGGGGAAAGTTCACTCACCCAATCTTTGGAGACCAAATTGGCCAAAGCCTTTTCCTCTGACAAATCCCTGGTACACAAAAGCATTGGATGAGGAGATGTAGGACACCTAGCGAGAGAGGAATGGAGAAGAGACATTTTATGTGTCACATCGTAGCTGTACAAAGGGGGGCATCATCAAAGTGTCAGCAGTTGGTGCATGCAGAAAATGAAATATTGTGTCAAAAAGAGCTGAGAGGTAGTCTTATGGGTGGCACTTCATGTGCCTGCTCAAGATCACAAACAAACACACTCCTTCACATGGCACACAAACAAGAGGTCCACTTAAGAGAAACAGTCTGAATTAGAAAAAAAAACAAACCCTTAAAACACTTCTGTGCACATCTTGTAAAAGAGCACATAAAGGCACTCGGATTCATGTGTACCGTGACCTGTTTTTTTTTTTTTTTTTTATAAATTAAATCAGAAGTATGTGTGTGTGTGTGTCGAGGTGCCTGGGGTTGGGGGGGTAATACGGGAGAGATGAGTGAGGGGGTTTGTCAAGTTCTGATTACCAAGCAATGATTTAACTGACATTTTAATTAAAGAGAAAACTCTCAGTGGGCCCTTCATCTCCCTAGAGTGACAAGGTTAGTGTGGATGTATGCTTTGTGCGTGGCTCACTATGAAGATGTGTGTTTAAGTGTGAGATGTAACATCTTTACAGAGACAAAGGAAGACGTTGTAATAAAGCCGACTTTGGGCTTGCACTTACATGTCCGTCCAGGGCCCAGTTGTCTATTTTAAACTTGTTCACAAAGATCTCCACAGGACCTCTGATCTGGTGAACTTGTAGAAGCAGTTGGGCTTCCTCCCTCTTATATGTTCCTGCAGGGAAAAAAAAAAAAAAACAACAACAAAAAACTGATGGAGAAGACAGTTATTTAAGAAAAAGGATCTGCCTTTACAATAAGAAAAGATTGGCTATTTGGTTAAAACTGCAACAGTGATTTTACAGAGAACCTCTTTGTAATGCTTCTTTAGAAATTAGAGGGTACTTACCTGCTAATTTAAGCTCAACCCCGCTGTGGTCGATCAGTGTCCCATTAACTCGGTTGCTAAAAGGTTCAAAGGCAGTGATGCTAAGCATGGCTGGCTGCTTCTTTCCCAGGTACTCATAGGAACCCCTCCAGAGGGAGTTTTTAGCAAACACACCACCGGGGACTGAATGAAACATGCCAGTAAACAACAAGAGTTAGCTAACAGTTTTGGTGTCTTAAATGGAGAGAACTGAGCATATTATAAGCCTGATATATATATATATATATATATATATATATAATATATATATATATATATATATATATAATCTTAATGAAGTAAACAATTGACTACCTTTAATTGTCTCACCTGGCAGTTTAGATGGAGGCTCTTGTACAGTGCCCACTGGGATTCTACCACTTGGCCGATTATCAGCTAAAAAATAAAAGCACACACACAAAAGACAAAACTTTAAATGAGCCAAATCTCATGGTGTACCGTGTAATTTGGAGTAAGTAAAACTGAAAACAGTTTTGACAGTGATCCAAGGTAAATTCAGTCTTAGCCAAGTGTCTCCTGGTGCTCTATGTATACATACTTTTTATGCTGTTCCAAGAAAACTTGACTTATTAGATCATAGCTCAGAAAAACCCCAACCCAGTTGATGAACATGTATAGGTATGGCCGTCTGAGTTGGATGCTATATCTTTAGGTTTCAACACATGATGGACACCAGGAAATGTGCTCCGTGCAAACCATCCATGTTCTGTTACATCAAACTTGCTCATCCATCTCCTTGTGGACAAGGATGAGCAAGTGCACTGATGGACCGTCTTGTCTGAAATGTTTCTCTCTATTGTTCTCAAGCCTTTTGGCAGCATGCTTTAGACCAGTGCATCCAACAGCTTAAAATCAAAGACTGGGATGTAGCTGCTTGGCAGTGGTAGCCCATTCCCTGAAGCTCTGTACAAGCTTTCTATGCCTTTTTTGCATTTAACTTTCTTCAGTGTTTAATACTTGTTCCATCTATCTTAGGCCTTAGGTCTTTACTGCACTTGTTGCTTTTATTGTTAGAAGGCATAATGTGTTACTGCTGCAAAACAGATAATGTACAGATATTTGATGCAAATACTGTTTTCCAGCACTTTTCACTAATCACTGCCTCATCACTTGGTGATTATTGTTTGTTCACTGCTTTTGATATTTATTTCGTAATTGCATCTGAATTAATGTTCTGAAGCTATTGTGCATATGTTTGGACTGCTTCCTTGTGCCTTTGAGTAACCCCTAGGTGATAATTGAATAAGTTATTGACTAACTTTTCTTTTTTTCCCCCTTGTCAACAGAAATATTAGTAATGTATTTACTGAGAAAAACTCTGACATGAACAGCACTAATTATAGATTCTGCACAGCCTGAAAATCTGAGCTTATGAGGACAAACTGGTGGATTTCAGGGATTTGTTTCGGTTAAAAAGGTTCAAGTAAAGTTGATATTTTTATAAACTTTATGTGAAATATAGAGCTAAAAGACAATAATACCTGCATCTCCAGCTTACAAGTAATAATACCTTTGGTGGCCAGAGTGAAGGCTGCTTCTGATCGGGCTTGTCTCATGTCAAAAAGAAACTCAAGTACCCCCCGCAGGGTTTCGGCTAAATCAGATAGACAGTTTCACAGCTTCAATGGAGGCACTTTAATAATGCCTTAAAGCTCACAAGGGACCACAAGACCACATCACTGTAGAAAACATACACCGCACTGATAAACAGAAAGAAAAGGCTTTTACTCACAACCGCAACCAAAGGCAGCTACTCCGGTGACATTTTACATCTGTAAACAGCCACTGAGATGCACATAAATATAAATATAAAACATGGCCCCACGCTTTAACTTTATTAGCTGCCAGTCTTTTGAGATGGCTTTCCATCGTTGTGCCCACGGGCTGTGCTTATGTCCTATATTTCGAATGGCCAGTTCTCTTCCTTGCCTTTACTCTTAATGGTCTAGTCTTAAAATGATAATAAAAAAAAAACAAAAAAAAAAAAACACTTGTGTATTTCTCTAACAACTTGACAAGTAATGCCTCTCATAGTTATCTACCTCCATTATATCATTCTTCTTCAACCATTAGCATTCTGCTACCCTAGATAATTGTGTGTTGATTACTCTTTTTTTTTTTCTCCTCTCATATGTATTTAGCTTGATGCTTTGGAGAGTCCTGATAGCAGTCTATTAGCCCGCTAGAACTTGTTCGGGAAGCCGTGCCATTTGTAAGACGTACATCTACTCAACCAGATCGATAGGAAGCATTGGCTTAATCAGGTTTTGCACCTTTGCTAATCTTTCAAAGCTTGTAGATTCGTTTATCCTTGTAAGGGTGTTGGGCTTCAAGCAATCTAACAGCATGATGGATGGATCATCCTACTCTGACATGTGTCTCGGGATACAAATTGAGCAACGGTGCTATTCATTCACATTAGACTTCCCCGGTTTTGTCATTGTGGAAAGTCTGAACTCTGACACAGCATAAGCATAACTGGATATAAAAAAAGAAAGGAAAGAAAGAAAGAAAGAAAAAAAACATTTGGTGAATCTCCCAAGTGTACAAAAACTAAAAACAAGCCATCAGTCAAATAAGTATTACAAATGTAGATATTTGGACATTTTATTCATTTTAGCAGGATTATTTCTACATCATACAGCGTCATAATCAATTTTGTGCAGGTTCGCCCTTCATAAAAAACTGATTATAAATCCAGCTCACACAGCTTAAAGCTATCAATTCATGTTTATGGGTCACTATTTATAAATGTTTAAATTCCCAATTCTAACATGAACTCATTAAAGCTTGCCGGTTCCGTTTTTTTTTTTTTTTTTTATGAGATAGACTCAAAAAGAGCTGTTAAAGGATTTTCTGCATCAATAAATAAAATCTTTCAATCATTGCACAACATTTGCAATATAGTCTGTCAGATTTGTTGGCATGAGTTTGCGCCTCTCATTTCTTTAAGGCTGACTATAAAAAAAAATATACATATATATTGCATTTACTTGAGAAGCCATACCGATTTATGAGGTTCCAAGTTTATGGAAAATATTAACACTTGTCAGTGTGCTCATTTCAAACATATTAGTACACAGAGCCACAACCTTGCATTAGTCAGAACCCATTAGGCCACATGGACATCAGAGGCAGAAGGATGCTGTGAAATGTTGGTTCAGAGTGGCACCACTTTAATTAGGATACTGTGAAACATTAGCTTTGATGAGGAATGCGCTTTCTTCATAACTTCATTAAAAATGCAAGGATTTTGATTCGCCTATTTGGTGCGGAGGAATGCATGGCAGCTGGGATAAAAGTTGACTATTTACAGAGGGCTAACAGTATACAAAATATATTGTTCAGTATAGTTCAATCAAGAAAAGATAAAAAAAATCACTTTGCTCACCAGTAAACATTTTTTTTATATTTTTGAAACTAGATTGGTCAGTTGTACACTTTCAATTTTTCAAAAGCATCAGAACATTATATAGAGATTTGTTTAAATCGTTTTTTTTCCCCAGTAAATGAACTAATATAAAGAGACAAATGATGTATTATACGACTTAAAAATTGATTATGTCGATATTTAGAAATCTTTGATAAAGACTGTCCATTTTTAAAGAAAAAAAAAAAACATGTTTAAATCACTGCAACAATTTTGATACTTTGTCAACAGAGTTTACCAGCTTTACCTTAAAGCATTTCCCCCACAGTTGTGAGGAAAATGCTTAAATAAAAGTAAAATAAATGTGGCAAGCATGTGTAAATTTTGTCCAGGGAATGAACTACCAACTAAGATCTTATAGGCATTTTTAGGTTCCCTGACAACATGTGCCGGTAGGAACTATAATACTCCCTGTCAGATGGTGGCACCAAACGCAGCCAATAAAAGACAAGAACAGTTCAAATCACAAGCAGGAGGGAAACAATGACAGTTGCTTTTAAAACAAAATACAGGGAGCAGACATCTGCTGTTTTCCTCAACAGCTTCAAATGCCTCTTCTTCTCTCAGTAAACAGCCTATACACCAGAACCAGCACCATGTTTTCAATTATTCAATCAAGTATGTCTCCATACTGTCTTACAGATGTAATACAACCACGTCCGTACCTGCACACAGTGGCGGTTTCCCTGACCAGCTACCATCGGACCTGCAGGTTCTGTGTTCTGAACCCCCAGCCAAATAGAAGCCAGGCTGACACGTATAGATCAGTGTGTAGCCAAGGGATGGCAGTTCAATGGCTCGGACATCAGACTGAGCAGGTAGCTCTGGCTGGCTGCAGTGGTGAGCTGGTAAGGGAGAGAGAGGAATCCAATTTCAAAGGGAACAAAAAGAAAGCGCTAAATATAGCACTAACGCAACATGTCGGCAGCAGGTTGTGAGTGATGCTTGAATGGAGGGCATATTAATTGACGGTTAAATCATGTGTTTTGCGTTTCATTTTCAGAGTAAGAAGTTGTGTGCTTACAAATGCACTCGGGCTGAAATCCACTCCAGGTCAGGTTGGGCAGACATGTGCGCGAGATAGAGCCTTGCAGCAAGTAGCCCTTCCTGCAGTTAAAGAACACAGTGCTGCCAATCTGTAGCAGAAAAAAATAGGAAAAGGGATTACATGAAATTGGTGTGCAAATAGAGCAATTAGGAAAATTTGCATACTTTTCTGCAATCGGCTGAACCGGATTTTATTTTGTGATTTCACAGTAAAGAACACTGAATACAAAAGCACACAGTGGACTTTTTAGAATATTTCTATAGACAAATCTGAAAACGTATTATGTAAATTATTAAGAGCCCACGACAGTCTGGTTACTTCACCAGACTGTCTGGCATAGAGTTTTGTTGAGGACCATTTTACCTCTTGGCAGATTAAAATTAGCATCCCTTTAACAGTTTCTGTCATGTTTCTAAATTGTCAGAAAGCCCCTTGTGCAAAAATATTCCGGGCTCCTGATGGCGTCTAAGGTAGGCCTGGAGGGTCAATGTGTTTCCTTACACCATCAAATGCATTAATCATTGACTCTTCACACTTGCAGTCCAAGTTAACAATAACAGCTTACATTACAAAATAAAGGGGAAGCGTAGACTGTAGTACAAAGGGAGTGGGGGGAGGAGGAGAAATGACCTTTTAAAATTTAATTGGATTTTTTTGTTCAATATATAAACTCAATTTCCAGTGTGACAACATTTTCACACCTGGTAGCCTTGGCTGTTGTTCTGATTTCCAAAGAGTGGAATGCCAGGGTCACCACAGGTCGTGTGACTTGGATCTGAAACAAAAAAAAAAAACAAAAAAAACAATAAACTGCAGTGAGTTCACCCATTTGATCTATCTGTCTGTCTGTCATCTATAGATAGATGGACGCAAGGTCATGGGGGGCTTGAGTGGACAGTACTTTTTTTTTAAATGTTTTTTAAATTTTTTTAATATGACAGTGTAAAATTTGAAGGGTATACCCTAAATGGTAAGCCCCACAAATTTATTGCAATATTTAAATTTATGCAGAAAAGGATCCATTTTTTGCACATTTGAGAAAAAACTCTGAATACTTTACTATTTCATACATTATGTATGGAAGTAAAACATTAACTCAACATAAGCTAACGTAAAAGGACACAACTTCATTTGACTTGATGGAGTTATAATCTAGAAGTTTTGCAGCAAGCTATTTTTTTTCCTGCTGAGTTTTCAAAATATGTCACATTAAAACTGTCGTGTCGCAAATTTAATGTTGGTTGTAAAATTTAGGTGACTTATGTTATAATATCCAAACTGTTGGGATAAGCACTATTGCATGATTAAAGGAGGCAAAATTCATTGAATTTCATCTTCAACTTGATTGTTACCATTAGGCAGTGCTTCTTAAGTGTTTTTTTTTTTACATACAGTAAGCATTATTTGTCCCTGTTAAAAGGTGCTTATGCATGTTTTATGGCATCATAATTGCAGACATCTTTTATGGTACAGCTCTAATAACACCATGTTGTTGAGTAATATTTCAGCTCCATTTTTCAACCACTCCATATATGTGCAGGTAAAAGCAATGGCATTCAATTCCATCCAGTGCTTGCTAGGGCCAGCGCTTTACAGCAATTGTGTTTTAAAGCTGATCGATTTTGAGTTTGAGAATAGAGAAAAAATTCCTCCCTGAAGTTTCAAGTAGAGCGCTGTAAAAAGAACTAGTCTCCTTTTAATATATATATATATATATATATATATATATATATATATATATAATATATATATATATATATATATAATATATAAAAACAGTTATTGCTGCTACAAAAATACATAGCACCCAAGATCTTTAACATCTTTAACTACTAGTTGATGTGGGCAAAATATTCACCCTGGGATGGAGATTTTGAAAATACTTTTGAAGGACTAAAAAGCAGATTTTTATATATAAATCAATACAACCGCATAATTCTTTTTTTAAGGTGCTGAACTAACTGTTCAGAAGTTACAACTGTGTTGTAGGTCCAAATGAAAGAAAAGTAGTGTTGTAAAATTTCATTTTGTGGATTTATCCAATCAAAAATCAAAAATTTAAAATGATGACATGATTCTTTCCATAAATGCATGAAGAAATGAATAGTTTACCTATGCAGGAGGGCTGTGTGCCGCTCCAAGTGCCATCATACTGGCAGTACCTCCTGGCCGAGCCAACCAAGATGAGAGGAGCGTTGCAAGAGAACGAAACAGATGAAAGATAAGTGAAACCGCGGTCCTCCCTTCTGCCTTGATCTGGCATTCCTGGGTCTCCACAGAAAACAGCTGTAACAAAGCATGGGGGAGATGGAGGAGAGAGAGAGAGAGAGAGAGACGAAACATTAGGTGACCTGCAACACATATTGGGTTTTAGTTAGATTCTCAAGAGGGTAAGACACATCCTGCAGGATATGAACATGCATACATTGGGATGACAGTCTCAGAAGCTAATCATAATATGTAAAGTATTTCAGTGGGGTGCCACTTACGGAAACACTGCGGTTTCTCTCCACTCCAGTTGCCGTTGCCCTGGCATGTTAACACAGTGGGCAGGGACAGCTGATAGCCTTGGTTGCAGGAGTAACTTATGCTCGAGCCCCAGGTTAGGTCTGAACCCACAACCTGTCCATTTGGGATGAGCGGTGGTGGACCACAAACAATTGCTACAAGAAGATAAAGATGTTTTTAAATGGATATATTTTTTGAATTTAGTCTATCTAGTAGGGTAAAGTGGTGGAAAAAAAGGAAAATCTAAACAAAATGGAAACAAGAAAGAAACCAGCACATTTTGTTCATGTCATCCAACACTAATCTACCTTTACAGAGCGGCTTGGTGCCATTCCAGGTCCGATCCTTGGTGCAGATGAGAGAAGAGGCTCTGTCAGCATCCATGGTATATCCAGGAGAACACTGGAAAGCGACGGTTCGGTTGTAGGTGAAATCATTCCCAAATCTAACTCCATTGGCTGGCACTCCGGGATCGCCACAGTTGATTACTGCAGCGACAGAACAACAGAAAAACGAACAGGTAAAAACTTAAAAGCAAAATATAACATGTCTTTTTCTACATCTTCCAATCTCACTGAATCTCAGACACATTATGCTGACCACATATATTATTGCTTCATTTACAGCAAGTAATTTTTTACTGTTCACTCATCAAATAGGAAAACAAGGAAGGACAGGAGGAAGGGCTGAAGGAAGGACAAACTGTAGGGAGGGAAAAGATTTGTAGAAAGAAAAAGTAGCTGCAAGGACGGAAGGAAAGCAGGAGTTTGATGTATGGATTTCTTTTAAACAAAAAAAAGTACACAAAAAAATCTGTTTGGATGAACTTATTTTCAGAGTTTCTGTTATCAATAGAGGATGATTCACAAATATGTCTGTGCTTATCTTATTATGTAATTGATTATGCCAAATACCTCTACGAATAATTATGAAATACCGGAGTTGCAAAGTTAAATAATTACTTAATAAAATTTCCCCAAGT
This sequence comes from Poeciliopsis retropinna, assembly GCA_010277075.1. NCBI lineage: Eukaryota > Metazoa > Chordata > Actinopteri > Cyprinodontiformes > Poeciliidae > Poeciliopsis > Poeciliopsis retropinna. The sequence goes on from VMRM01000016.1 coordinate 11,239,243, forward strand.
TCAACTATAGAAGCTAACACCAAACAATGACTGTGTGTCTCAATTAACAGTTAGCATTTATTTTAGGAAATGCCTGTTCTATCATGTATTATTCATACTATCTACTACATAAGCAGCATGTTCTACTAAATCTTGTGAATGTATAACTTTACATTTGCTCCATGGAGCTACTGCAAAGAAACACAGTTTGTACTTGACTGTGCATAATGTACAGTCAAGCAGTCAAGTAGTGAAATGAGGGCAACTCAGCTTTATTGGTAAATGTCTGCCAAGAAAAAAAAAACAAAAAACACAGGGGACTTGACATCTAGCAGACGGATGCCTTGGGACAATAGCGAATTGTTAATGTGCACATCCCACATGTTCAAGAAAAACTTGTAAGTAGGACAAGGAAACTAAGCGTCTTTGAAGTATTGTACTTTCCCTTGAACCAGAAAGCACTTATTGTCTATCAAGCTGTTGGGATGCTTTTAGAACAAGCACAAAGCCTTTCTAAGGTTGTCTACGCAGTAACAATAAAGTGCAAAAGACTGCACAGGCATGCTTTGTCCTGGCTTAACAATACGCTCCGATTATGGTGACAAGTCCACCAACTGCAAAATTAAGTTGCATTACGTTGGCATCGTCAAAACAGAGGAGAGTATGGACCCGTCACCACTTCACGGTTGCCTTGCTTTACAAAACGCTTTCAGATCCACAGACATCATTTAATCACAGAAAAATATTTTGTCACAGTGTTGTAACAAGGAACTGCACAATCACAAAACTCTGAGCTTTGAAATCCATTGTGGTTCTGCTTAAGGTTTAATCCTCTCCACTGAGAAGATTGGCTGACCTCTATTTACAAGGGTCTCTTGGCTACGTACAGCAGATCTGTGCCTTTTCAGAGATGTATCGATAATGAACTGTCACGTCACGCCTATTGAAAGGATCATGATGCGTTTCCTGTCAGAGAACCACATACTCTTAAAACTGTCACCTTTGCCAGAAATTTCCATAACCATCATCTTTTTTTGTTTTAGTTTTTTTTTCTTTTTTTTTTATGCATTGAAACAAATGCTCCCTTTTCCTATAACTGCAATTTCTTTTAGACATACTGAATCTGCAATTCAGTGTGTCATTCATGTTTTTAACATATACAAGTCTGGAAAATATGTCTCGGATTGGTATTCAGCAAGCTTTAGACTCACACCCTATAGTCAAAAAATGTGTAACCAATTACCTTTCAAAGTCCTATAGTTAGAAACAAAGTTAACCTGTATGTAATTCAATATCACTATAAATACTGGTGTTCTATGAATACCTTAAAGGTTCCCTAGACAACTTTAGGGAATAATAGCTGTAATAAATACCAAGGAACACACCAGAAAGGTCAGAGGAAGTGTAAAAAAAAAAACATGAGAGGCTAAGTTCACAATTTCTCAAGCTTTGCACGTCTCAGAGAACTGCCTAATCCGTCTTTTGAAAAATGGGAAAAAGGATGGCAACGGCAAACCTACCAAGACAAGGCCTTCCACCTAAAGTGACAAGCCAGGCAAGAAGAACATAAATATGAGAAGCAGTCAGGGAGACTTGTCATAGCTGATTGGAAGACAGGGAAGGGGTGAATACAAGGGAACCCTGGAATAACACCTGTTGGATGCTTTTCCATGTAGGTGAGTGGTCCAATCACAGAACACATTGAAATCTAAATGCAGCAATACTTGAATATTGCTGTTCACTGGAATTTTTAACGCAGTCTATGTTTGAGCTATTTGACAAAGAAATCTCAAAAATGTGCAAAGCTGATAGAGACACATCTCAACATCTTGAAACCATGATTACAGTGCACAAAATAGTTCTGCAAAGTATTGACATAGTGCTCGATACATAATGATTCCAACACTTTTCAGTTTTTCTTTAAAAATGAAAAGCATGCAATCTTTGCTTTTACTTCAATTACTTCTTATTGTGTTTTGGCCTTGCACAAAATAGCCATTAAAATACTCTAAGGTTTGTGGTTGTGACTTCACAAAGGGGTTCTGAAGAGTTTTACAACTCACTGTCACTTAAAATTATGAACATAAATATTCTAACAAAATATTTAGGAATTTTCAATGCATTAAAACAAGAGATGCCTGTGCGTTCAGGCTTTCACATATTTGATGAAACGTGTCTCTTAAAAAGTTCCCGACAATATAAAATAATACAAATATACAAATGACTTCCTTGGTTGGGTGGGTCCATTTTCTAGGCTTGTTTTTCAGAGCTGTAACATCTTAAGACAACTCAAAATACTACTTTTAACAAGATTTTCTCCACAAGAGGGATTTTTCAGTGGTTGAAATGCTGATGACAGAAATCTTAATGGTAGAAACCGTTTTTGGGAGAGGGGCTTTTCCTACAGATTGGTTCTGGTGCTAGTTTAAATATGCTGCTAACTTGATAAGTTAGCATTTGAACAGAGAGCAAAGCAGCAATGTTATTATGCAAAACAGGGCATAACTCTTTCAGTCTGTATGTATAAGCACAAAGACGGAGTCACTGTGATTGTGCATCTTTGGGCTGTTAATTACCCGAGCACTCTGGCATGTTGCCTGTCCAGGTCCCATTTACAGTGCAGTGTCGGGTAAGCAGTCCAGTGGAGTAGTACCCTTCTCTGCAGCTGTAAGTGATGGATCTGGAAAACGTCAGTCCATCGTGAACAAGGATCTGGGCATTTCGTGGAGTTCCTGGGTTTCCACAGGAAATTACTGTTAAGAAAAATAGAAGACCAGAAGACAGGATCAACAAAGATGAAGGAACAAATTATGTAAAGATAAATGTTACATGGACTCGTATTTAAAAGAAACTGACTTTTTTATTATCTCTCTGCTTAGTCAAACCTTCACTCAAGTTAAAGGCCTAAATCCATTAACATTATTGTGACAAAAGTTGACTGAATTTGTTGTATATAATGTCTTTATTAATCAACAATGCCATTTATTCTCAATTAGCTCCAAATTTAGTCTGACAAGCTTCCTGATATGGTTTGTTTTTTCTTATTTTTTTTCTTGTATGTTTTGAATCTGTCCACTCCTGCCGCAATCGCATTTTTGTGCATCCTGCTTTGTAAGTAACTCTGCTTTGACGGACACGTTCTTCTACACAGAAAATCCCTTGGTGTCTGTCCAGCCGCGAGCGACAGTTCTGTTCATTACAGTCTCCAGTTTGCCCCAGGCCATCAGAGCCCTGGGGGCATCGCCCTCCCATAATGACCAGATGTAGTCTGGCCCTTGAAGTCCCTGCCAACTGAGAACAGGTGGGCAACCTAGACTATTGAGCATAACACAGAGAGAGAAGCAAGGGGCAGTAGTGCTCTAAGAGGGGGGTAGGAGTGGGGCTGAAGGAGTACAGAGAGTTTTTGAAAGTTTCACTGGACACGGTCTATGAAGTAGCAGATGATTGTGGGAAGGCCCCACATCAGACAAATATTTTTCTTGTGTCTTCATAAAAAAAATATGCAAAGCTGTACAAAAGGTTTTAATAAACTTTTTGATATTGCACGGTATCAACTGCTATGTAGTTCATTAATTTGTAAAGAAAGGTTCGTTTATCCACTGAATTTCCTTTAAATTGTTCAGACATATGCACAGAAATCACCATGGAACTTTAATTTGAGATATTCCCTTACACTACACATGACATCACCTGGACATGTAAAAATTTAACAGAGGGATTAAAGGAAAACTTAATATTATAGCAATAAGTTTTGAGAGTAATACTTTATTTGACGGGTTGTGAATAAGACTGTCATGACACTGTCATAAACATGACATAACGCCTGTCATGAACATGAATACGTCTTCAGAAATATTTGTGACTGCTGTCATAAAGTGTCATTGGGTAAATCATGACACTTTTAATACAAGGCTGACATTATTAAAAATGTCTTTCTTATGACAACTTTACATTAATCAATAAATCATGATCTGATATAAACTTGATATTAAAGTACTCCTGATTAAACTTTTTTAAAAATATGTCGCCTTATGTTATTTAAGCTAAAGTTTAATTTTTGAATTTAAACAAATGTGCATGTTAAATTATTCCTAAACCAAACAAATGCCTTTTTATACATCCTTATATAATTTACCAGCATTTTTAAAGCAACATTGAAATGCTGGTTTACCCCCAAATCATTAATCATTGTTGATGCCCTTGATCCTCTAACAGTAAATCCTAAGGCAGAATATTTATTGCTTCTGCAGATTGTGGGTCTTCACATGTGTTTTCCTGTGGATGTTTCCAGAATATCACCTCACGATCAAAGCTCCTGGGCATAGAAAAGAACTGGAAGTTCAAGTTGCTGCACAGTGAAAAACCTTGACAAATACAATACAAATGACTTACCATGACACTCCGGCTGTGTTCCCATCCATGTACCGTTGGAAAAACATGTTCTCTCTGGTGACCCCTTTAGGACGTAACCAGGTTCGCAGCTGAAACGTACAACACTGCTCACAGTAAATTCATCTCCTAGACGAATGCCGTGGACAGGTACGCCTGGATCTCCACATAGACCATTCGACTCCCCTGCAAGGACAGAGCAAAAATCACATACATATGACATTTGTTAATGAGCATGCATCAGAAATTAATTCTGCTGACTGGGGCATAATTGTCCAATAAGGACAATTACTAGTGTCTGATCCCGTAAAGATCCAATGAGACAATGATGTCTTTCTACAACCTAACAAATTTTTACTTTGCTATTTAAGGTTATTTATGTTATAACTCAGGGTTTGGTTATTGTATAAGATTCCAGACTTTACAGTGAATCGAGAACATATTCACAACATTTTCATTTTTCTATGCAATTCCCTTGATTATTTCTGCAGATTTCATGTTTAATATTTGTGCTGTGAGCTGCACTGTAAACTGTGGCACCTTATATGGACAGATATTGTCCATATAATGCATGATATTGTCTACAGATGCATGCCAGAATGTGATTTTTTGTATTTTTTTGAATTTTTACAAAATTCAAAAAAATCTCAAACGTTTGTGTAGAATTTGGTGGATATAGACTAGCTTAATACAATATGGAGTATCCCTGTAACATAAAACCTGGATAAAGGTAAGAAGTGTGAATACTTTGGGGATGCACTTTAAGCATCTCACACAGCAGTGCTCAATCCATCACCTTAAAATGTAAAAAAAAAAAAAAAAAGGATGGCAAATGTGCAAACCTCCAAAATACAAATTCCATAAGTTGTGAGGTTCAGTGTTGCTTAGTGAATTCAAGTACATGCAATACTTTTCAGATTTTAGATTTAGAAAGCACATGCCAATTTTCTTCTGTTTCATAATTATCCATTACTTTGTGTTTGGTAACTCCCTTAAAACTTCAATAAAATAAATGTTTTACAAGTTTGCTGGCAACATACTAAACTATGGAAAAGTTCAAAGTGCGTGAAAAGTTTCACAGGGGACTGTAGTGAAAATATGAACACAATACCTGTCCATTGAGAGAACAGCTGAGAACATCACATAATGACAATGAACTTTACTGTCACACTTTACTGTCACAGCTTGTGTGCCTAGGCGAACGACTTTATAGCTCTTTGACACTGTCTGTGTTTGTTCACTTTTCTGTCCCATCTGTGTGACTATGCATTTGCACATATGGGGGATGTGTGGGCCGTTTAACGTGTGACTCACTGGAGCCCTGAAGTAATTGTTGTTGAGGTATAGGAGTACGGGGGCCTGCGTTTTTATACAGCTTCATAACCCGGCATTGATGTTCCTCAGTCTAATGAGAGCAAATTAAAACAAGTTTATAGAGGGGACTCAGTTTGCCCTTGAGGCCTGCGGAGCAGACGGGTAATTCCATCTTTGGTCCAACTGTTTCGTAAATATCCCACCACCAGATGCCACTCAAAGTCTTCATTCATTGGTCATGCTCTGTGAAGGTATCTATATAAACGGAGCTGATATTCCAACTGAATTAATAAAGCGTTAAATCAAGAATTGAAGAGGATGATGGCTCAGTCATGACACGGTAATAGTTCTGCTTGTTCCAGACTCTTATTTGAGAAGATCTCGAATGTTAAGTTTTAGTCCTTCATAAAATGACATTTGGTTGAACACGGACAGACACGGATTGACTGGTAACCGGTTCCCCGTACCGGAGCAGTGCGGTGGCGAGCCGCTCCACTGCCCGTCCAGCTGACACATTCTTGTGGTGTTTCCGATGATGCTACGCTGGCCCATGCAGCTGTAGCGGATGACTGAGCCCACTGTTCGACGGTCACCTGAGATCTGTGCGTAGGGAGGCATGCTGGGACGGTCGCAAAGAACCACTGCCCAAACAAAGTGGAGAAGAAAGCAAACAAGATAGATAGGTTGCTGCTACAGACACACATTTTAAACCCCGTTAAGTACCGTTAATAAATGGAAAAACACAAGAAATCTGTGCATCTCTAGTATGATATATATATATATATATATATATATATATATATATATATATATATATATATATATATATATATATATATATATATATATATATATATTATATATATATATATATATATATATATATATTTTTTTTTTTTTTTCTATTAAACCACATTTTACAAAGTACTTAAAAAAAAACAAAAAAAACAACTGTTTCCATTACTCACACAGGCATTTGGGTAAGGAGCGGTCCCAGGTGCCGTCCCCTTGGCAGGAGACGGAGCTGGTTCCCAGCAAATAATAGCCAGGGTTACAGCGGTATGTCACCGTAGTCTGGAAGCTGTACCGATGCGGCCCGCTGGACAATACTTGTCTAATGCTGTACTCTACATGGCCGGGCTCTGTGCAGTTTACAACTGCGGGCATTAATGGGGCAGAGGAAATATAGACGAAGAGAGAAAAATGACATTTCTTTAGGACCAAGACTTTGTTTAAAAAACCACATTTATATCTTTATTTAACAAAGTTTTCAGGGACAACTATAAAAACATTATTCCTGTTAAATAAACTAAGGAATTATATGTGGAATTCCCTCATAATCAGTAGCCTCTTTGGCTGAGAGACAGCAATGGAGATGGATGGAGACCTCACAAGTAGTTGAGGGAGGAAATGTGAATCAAATTATAAGGAATGCAAGAAGCTAATGTTCTAACAAAGTGATAACCAGTAACAATCATAACCAAGTCATGTATACATTTTGTGAGCCATTATCTCAGTAAAGTCAGCAAAATCAGAGTTGCTATTTAGCCCATACCTACACAAATAGAGTGTTGCTAACACACTAATGGCTTCCAAAACACACTCAGAGTTTGCCTGCAGCTATTCTAGCTCAGCTTGCCTTGCCAACCTCACTCCGTTAAATGTGTTTTTTGCTCCAGCCAAAATGAACCTACTGTATTCTAATGTGTGTAAAAGCTTGCTCATTTTCATCCTCCCAAGCTGTCCAGCTATGCTAAATAACCCCCCAAATATCTTTTATAATGTATTCCTCCCAGAAGAGTGCTGACCTGTGGTGCCATCATTTACAACTTACTGCATAATAATTCTACAAAGTGTCTTTGAAGCCACAGAGCGGCTTTATCGAGGGGCATTCCGAGCTTGGAACTCGGCTTTCATCAAATGTGCTTGTGCACGGTGTGTTGAAAAGGGTTCCAACGGCTGTCTAAACTGACTGACCTCCTGGTAAATGTCTGTGTGGTCCAGTGTGTGAGGGAGAAGGAAAGGTGCAAAAGAAAAACAAAGAAGGAAGGTGAGAAGGGAAGTAGAAGAGAGGTAATTTATTTCAGGTCAAATCAAAGGTGGGAAACCCTCGTCAACCTCTCTCCCCTCGGTAGGTGATGCATCCGAAGCGTAACATTATTTCCTCTCAGCAATCTTGCTCACACTGAACCACAAGTACGCGTATACAAAAGCCTATAGACTTTGTAGTTTATAGCTAAAATGTAGAATTCATTACATCCGCGGTTCTTTTGGGGTATATCTCTACAAAAATTTGGGCTGATGTTAATAACCTATCAACAAAAGGTTACAAAATATTGCCCAATACTGTTAGTGCCAAGAAACAGATGCATCCCTGGCCTCTACCAGTTTTGCATATTAATTTGTTCCTTTCAAATTTGCACCATTAAATTGTTTGGTAACGTCTAAGATTAGCTTGGAAAGAGCTAATCTGAGACAGTGAAGAGGAGTTTTCAACTCTTGCCAAAGATTTTCCATAGGATTTTGGTGTAGACTTTCAATGAGCTGTTGCAACACAGAGATACTTTGATCTACATCATCCTAATGCAATTCTGGGCTTTTTCCTGTAACCCTAGCTTTTAAATTTCTTCCGGGATAGCTTTATATTGAGTTCCTTCTTTTTTACCCTTTAACTATTATCAACTCCTCTATGCTTTAATAAGACAAGCACTGTCATAGCATCATGCCCCAACAAAACACTGTGGTGGCAGTATGAGCAGGTGTGAAAAGGTGAAGTGTTAGTTCTTCTTCACAAACTTGTTAACTTTGGTCTCATTTAACCCTCTTTCAATTTTTTTGAACGATGAACTGAGTACAGTTCTGTGAAATGCCTAAAACATTTTGTTTTATTGTTTAGCAATGTACTACCATTTTAAACTTCTCCACAACTTTATTGCTGACATATCTGCTTTGTTCCTCGGTCTTCATGACAGCGTTTGTTTACTAATGTTTTCTGCTTCCCATTTGTTTTTCTCCCACTCAAATCTGAGACTAAAAGTGAGATGGATGAAGCGGATGCCAGCACAGTTTTGCTGCTCAGGAAGAAAAAAAGCGAGGGCCACACTTTACCAAATGTGTCACTATAGCTGTAATTAATGTAATAAATCTGACTGACAAAAAAGACTTGTAAGCTGCTTATGTCTTCACATCAAAAGTGAGGATAATAGACATCAAAAATGCCGTTCCCATCCATCCATCCATCTATCCACACACACGCACCCCGAGAGGAAGACACACAATTTTCACATAAAATGTGCCTGAGAATAAGCATCTGGGCTGAAACAAGGCTGATGCTAATATGATGTCACTGCTAAAGTGAAGAGATTCTAAGACATATGTCTGGAAGGAAATGTATGCAGCAGAAAAATGAACTCTCTTGTTAAAAAAAAAAAAAAGGAAGAAAAAACAGGAAGAAAACGGACGCCTGCAAGACGTGCAACCTTCCCATCTCTCCAGCAAAGTATTAAAAGAACACTAAATCCCTTTTTTGTCTCATTTAAAACAAGCTCAGGAAGTCAATCAGACACGTTTTCTGTCACCGCTTGTCACATTTAGGGCCCGACTTTGCAAGCAGCCCCTGTCTGTTCCTGTCACAAAGCCTTCAGATAGAAACGACTTATCCACAGACACGGGAGCAGAGATATATTACTTGTTGCAAAAACACTGCCAAATTAAGAGTCTTTGCCCTACTCATGCGAAGCAGAACTGAATAATTGTAATTCTGAGCAAAATCCAAAATGCAGGTCTCCACAGACTGCCGTCTTTTATGCAACCTCAAGAATCTGGTGATTGTCTTTGGATTTGTCTCTGCATGGCTATTAGCTAACATTGTTTCCCTAACACGCATGTGTGCCTTTGGGGATAAAGAGGTAGTGAGGCTGAGAGAAAAAAATTTTTAAAAAGTCAACTGGAAATATTATGTGGAACCTCCACGGACCATTTGAGTGAGGCCGATGTAATTAAATAAACTTCTTTAATTTTTCATTTGAGCTTCCCCTAAACGTTAAGTCCGTTAAATTCCTTCTCCCCAGGGTGCGCCCTTGCTTCATCTCCACACTCTCTATGATTAAGGTCACTCGTGGTCAAAGAAGATATGGCTTTATACATTATGTTAGGTAATTTAGCACTTTCCCACACAAATGTGTGAAAATATAAAAAGATAATGTTAAGTCCACGAGCAACTCTGTGTAATTTAGACATTTCCCTTCATCTGATTCCCCCTTCAGATGAACATTAAACTTAGGTGTATAAGAAGCTGTTTCTCTAATGACATGATGCAATGCAAAGGTATTTATATGATTTTATTATTATTATTTTTTTTACATTTTCTAAAACAACAACTGCATACTAAAATGTGGTTGTAATTGTACTTTTTGGTCCAATACAGAAACACAAAATAAAATGGAGGAAAATATTCCAATAATTTCAAAACATGCACTTGTAGTTAGTCCCAGGAAAATAAACGTGGCTCAACAGCCTTTCAATACTGTTGGAGCTGCACATTTTTAGGGGTGTGTTTCGTAAGATGTTTTTGTTGACACAACAGCTCAAACTCAGTCAGATTGAACGAAGAGCCTCCGAAATGCAACTTTCAAGTTTTGTGACAGACTTAAGTTGCCTTGTATTTACGTCCATCCATTTTCTCATTGATTTGTGTCTTTTTTGTTTGTTTGTTTGTTTGTCTGAACAGTTTTTTGTACTGTTCTTGTGCAATACGTGTGTTTGTATATCAAGGACTGCAGATGGAAATTAGCTCTGAGAGCTAACATGTGGTACCAGGCATATTTTCCTTTGAGATTAATGCTCCTCTACATGGTCCTATTCAATAAATAAACAAACAAGCTCCTCTGTCCTTGTTGGAAAAAACATCCTAACAAAATGATGCTACCACTGCCATGTTTCATCATGGTGTTACTGCATTGCGGGTGACACAATCCATGAGATGCTGAAAGCTTGGGATACTGTTGCATTATCTAACCCTATTTTAAGCTTCTCCAGAACTTTATCCCTGCTGTGTTCCTTTTTTGTTTATGATGTTGTTTCACTAATGTTCTTTAACAACAGTAGCTGCAATTACACTCATTTGGAATATCACTCTTCTGGTCTATAGTCATTAGATAAGTGACTTCTGGCATGAGAGTGGGGGAATTAAAACAAATACACCCTCCATTTTCACATTACTGACAAAATTTGGCAATGTTCAAGCGATGTGAATATTTTTCAAACATGCTGTACATAGAAAAAACTCATCTCCATGAGCATACATTTTTAAAGGAATGAAAAAGCAATGTTTTCTAACATACTGAACAACCGTTTATCAGAAGCAAAATAGGAGCCTCGTCAACCTTTTGTAAATATTTCTTATCTATATAATTCTGTTGAAATAGGTAAATAAACGCACTGACAATCTTCTTGCCACTTACTTTTACACCTTGGTAGAGCATTGTTCCATTGTCCATTGGCCTGGCACGTAGATTTAACAGCCCCATGCAGAACATATCCAGTATTGCAGACAAAATGCACAACATCATTTAAGTTGAACTGGGTTCCTTGGGTTGTGCCAAATGTAGGGTTTCCAGGGTGGCCACATGTGATGGCTGAGAGAGTCAAACGACAAGAGAAGTCATTGAATAAAAAGTCAAATTCTTGAAAAAAAACATGACACACACTGCTTTATACTTTGAACAACACAGTAAATACTGATAAAAAAAAACCCAAAAAACAAAACGATTATTTAAAGAACAAATTCAACAAAAGTCTCAATTCAATACCACCCAGAGGTTTATGAACAAATACAAATAGCTGTTTGGAGAGGCAACTTACGAACGCAAACGGGGGTGTTTCCTGACCACGGTGATCTTGCTCGCATATTCGCACTGACACGCCGATAAGACGAAACCCTGGGTTACATTGGTACACAACGCTGCCTCGAAAGTTGAAATTCTCCCCAATTATTTGCCCATTAACTATTGGGTCTGGAGTGCCACAATGGCCAGCTAAAAACAAAACAATAAATATAAGATGGTTAAATATGGTTGGCTCTGACTTTTTTTTAGTGTTGTCATTTTTTTGGACTGAAGATCTCACCTAGACATTGAACTTGTGTTCCGCTCCAAAGCCCGTTGGACATGCACTCTCGTACCCGAGAGCCCACTAGGGTATATCCTGTGTTGCAGGAGAAAATGGCTGTGGCCCCATAAACAGTCAAAGTTCCTATTTTATGACCATTCGGAGGAGTGCCAAGATCTCCACAGGAAATAACTGAAATAAAAGATCAAAATATAACCCAATTAGGACAATACGATTCAAAATCATTTTTTGCATGTTACAGGACTTGGATATGAAAGTAAATGAATTTGGTTGCATTACATTTTAATGGAAATCTTTAGTAAAATCTTTATAATATACAGTAATTAACTTACTGTCACAGACTGGGCGAGGGTCAGGGTAATTCCAGGTGCCATTTGCTTGGCAGCGAATGATCCTTTGACCCCTGTAGTAATATCCCGGGTCACATATGAGCATCATTATAGCATCATATTGGTTTTGAGTGCCATAGATTAGTCTCCATCTTCCATGCTCCACAGCAGAGTGGCTGATGTCGGCGCAGGTGACCGCTACGAGGTAAGAGAAAATTTTTTTTATCCGTATTTAACAGTCAGTAGTTTGTCTTCTGAAGGCTGAACTGTGTTGGGCATCTATTTGGAGTGGAATGATGCATCCAGCTCACAGCGAAAGACTGAGAATCCCCACTTTCTTCTCAAGAATAAAAGTAAAAGCTTCATTAATCACAAACTGTATTCAGGAGGTAATATCAAGATAATATAAGTCAGTTCAGGTTTGACAAGTTTATAAATCGCAATTTTTAATTCTTTAATACTATGGTAGTCCCATTGCCAAAAAGTCTTTTTGGTGTGTCTTCACAAAACAGTTGAGGTTTCATGAACATCAAATGAAGTTTTAAAGAGACAATCAAATTTAGGGAATAAAAATAAATTCCATTTTGTTTAGCGCCAGTGTCAAAATGTGGTACAAATACCAGTGATAGCACTTGACCTGTTCTTAATGGTACTCAAAAGACATTTTTGTATGAACTGTTGACAAGGTAAAATGCAAATGTCATTAGCTCTCACTTGGTCCAATAAGCAGAACCATCCATAAGTAATGATCTGCTCAAGAGCAATGACTTAAAAAAGATAAGATTCTACAAACAAATGGAGGATAATGTTTCAAGAACTCCCAGTATAAACTCATGTGGACAAAAGAGAACGAAAAACAGTTGCTTGTTGTTACTTAAACCTTATTTAATTTATCTCTGAAATCCAACCGTAGGATTTTGATAACGCGCATAAAAAAACATCTTCACTGTGTTCTTGTTAGAAGCTGTAACTTCTACTGGATTTTCTAATGTACTGTGTACAGTGACAAAATTACATATGTGGCTTTAGCAAATCAAGTTAAGTTGCTTCTGACCATTTTATATATTTAAAACAACTAAACAAAAAACATATTCGATAACAGAGGTGGCTAATTGTATGAAGGATTTAATGAGCTATACGTACTGTCACCGCACATTTTATTACCTGAGCTATAAAAAGACACCGTAGATTCATAGCAATCACATTGAATTTTCTTCATGGAAAACTCATCCAATTATAGTCTGGATCCTCTCAAACTATTGCCTGAGATATATTAGTGCTATTGATACTTGTTACAAAAGCGACATTCATTTCTCTTTCTATTATTTATTGACAAGGGAATGTTGGATTTCTCTACATCTATCTTTTTGCTTCACTGTGATGCTGGATGTTAAGTTGGCTTCACATGGCAAAAGGAGTTTCCATAGCAGTGAAATGTTTACCATTATCATAAGTGTTGGCCTTGAAGACACTTGGACTGTTTTCTCAAAATGTCTATGCTAAGCACGTTTTAAGGGTTAAAAAATGCACAAAATAGTGGGTGAACTCATTTTTACCTCCTTTCCATTTGAGCTGATGAAAAACTAATTCACAGTAGGATTCTAATGAGATTGTGGTAAATTATAAAATGAACCTATATTAGCGTCAAAATTCACCTGCCGTTCCCATGTTTCTGAAGATTTTGTGACTTTTTTTTTTTTTTTCTTTTTGTCTGAGTCTCAGAATCTAACCAGACAGCAGAAGAAATACTCACGAACGCATCTTGGAGGGGCCTCAATGGGGCTCCACCGCCCAGACTCTTGACAGACCACTGAGGTGGTGAGAGGACCAGCAAGCCGAAACCCTGGATTACATTGGTAAGTGACCCTGGCCCCAAGAGAGAAGTCTTGGCCGACAATGCTGCCGTTGACAGGGGCAACAGGCATCCCACAGGACATGACTACGAAATAAAACATTGATAGGTAGTTGAGTAAGATTTAATACAATATGAAAAATAGTAAGAGGAAATAAAACGCAGGCAAACAAACTTGTCATCTTTGTATGCAAAGTGCTGAGTTCTCAAAAACATTCAGAGAAGGCACGGACATGCAGCACACATTAGCATGGAACACAATTCACACAACAGTAAACAATCGAAGTTGGCAGAGGATAAATGTAATGTTTATGGATGAATACACCTGTTATGGAACTGTATGCATGCTCAATATTTGCTCTAATTGTGTGTGCTAATTTGAAAACAAATAGTGGAAATACATTTTTAGATTACATGCTTTAATATTCGATTTAAAAGCAAACATTTAAAGTACTTCTAAGCAATGAAAATAACACAGTAGCATCATTTTTAAAAATTAAATTTAACAACAAATGCTATTATCTGATAACTAGTAATTATTATTTTGAGATATTTTTCACCAAAAGTTTAAATCTTCACTACAACCAACTCAATAATAAATAAAAAATCTCTAGACCCCCATAAATTATTATTTCTAAAAAGTATATATGTGAAGTATGATAAGAGGACTAAAATCCAGTAATTGAAATGTCACTAAGTTTCCACTGAGTCTTTAAAAAGGGACAAGAAAGTGGTGACGTAAACTTCCTGGAGGTATGCCTTAGGCTGAGGAGCTGCTAGTGATGCCACGCTGTCAACCGCAATCACCCTTTGATCCGAAGCAAAAGGATTCTGTAAGACTTTTTCCCCTTAATCAGTTTAAACCTGACAGATGCTGCTCACAAAGTGGATTTGCAGTGATATTCCATCCGGTATGCCAGACAGGATACAAGTGACATAATCCACTTGAGGTCATCAGTTATAAGACATTTCATAATACATCGATCAGATCCTGAAATTATGTGTATTCAAATGATAAAATATCCTACTCTGATGAATCCCTGCAAAGAGATTTGACTGACATGATGAGAAAAAAAGAAAGAAAGAAAAAAACAAAAAACATCCAGTCTCTGATCTATCTCTAGTGCTGACAGAGTATGGTAGAGGTCTTTACCTTGACAAAGAGGGACTGGGGCATTCCACTGATGGATCCCCTGCGCTGTCCGGGTGCACGTGGCGCTGGTCTGACCAATAAGTCGAAAGCCCTGGTCGCAGTTGAAGCGTAAAGTACTGCCCAACTTGGACCCAGTCAGGCTGTGCACTGTGCCATTTACTGGGCTATTAGGGGGGCTGCAGTACGGTGCTATGGATGAAGAAGTAAATACACATTATATAATCACAAAAAAGTGACATGTTAAAAAAAAACTAAAAAAAAAAAAACAGTGATGCAAGGTGATGTAAGAAGTTGTTGAGAGGATGAATAATGAATACCCATTTAACGACAGAGTCAAAGATCTCTGTTGCATCTTGCTCTTGCGCTGAGGGAAAGGTTACAGCAAACACTGCTGCCTCGAGATGAGGAAAATTGATTATTGAAAACTAATGTACTGCAAAGCAAAATGAGTGTTTGTCAGCAGCTGTGGATGAGGATCATAAAAGTGATGGATACATAATAATGGGAACAAAGTATCTGACTTTGGTTAAACTGGTAACGGCAATAATCGTTTGTCATCGCAAATGGTGCCAAAATGGATCGAGAAGATTCACGAGCCCAAGTGGAATTTAGCAGATTTGCCAATAAGGGGCAGCGCGACACGTCGGCTGCAGAAAGACGGTAACAGAACACAGACTCTGCAAACACTGTATAATGAGAAGAGAAGGCTGTGTTCAGTATGGGCGGAAAATTATTATGAGAACATCAACTTTCAATAAAAATGCAAATTTGCCATTTTTACAGCTCTCATGTTGCAGCGATAATTTAAAATATTGTGTTTTTTTGGGGGGGGTTTTTTAACATCAAGTATATAACCAGACAAAATCCCCAATAGCGTAAAAATACTAAGCCAATATAGATGATCAGTTATGGACATAAAACATATTTTAACAGTACATGATGTTTTTCAAAGAGGCAAATATTTTAACACTCTTTAAGGGAACAGAGAGTCTGTCAAACATACTGAAGAATCTGTTAGTTGTGCTTATTATACAAACTTTTTTTTTCTCTGAAAAGATCAACAGCAAGGATAAAATGCTTTGGTAGCAATTTTACAAATGATTTAACGGTGTTCGGGAAATGCCTACTGCAAATTCTCAATGCCCCCAAAGATGCCCATGTGGAAAAAAGCAAGCAACATTTTCAGTTTTAATTATTACACAACCAAAAACATCCGCAAGACCACTACATGGTAAAGAAGTTTTTTCTTTATCATTTGTTGGTAAACAAGTTTGCCAACTTCCACTATAACTTAGACTGGAACAATTTACTCTGGTCAGATCGATTGACCCCTTTTGACAACAAAACAAAACATAAGAAGAACATGTGAAAAAAGCACTGAAAGGGAGGCGATTTATAATACTGTAGCAATTTTTTAAAAATGTTCCGGAAACTTTAGAGTACACAGAATAATGAATAAACTAACAGTAAGTTGCCGTTGGGTCTTTCGATAAGATTATTATCAAAACATAGACAATGAACACAGTAATGGTTCTCCATATTTAAAACTTACATGACCATAGGTAAAGATTAAATTCTCCCCAAACATGGCCAAACATGGTTGTAAAAAAAAAAAAAAAGCATTAGCAGCATAGGTACCAATAACTAGTGCTTCTCTCAACATTTGTACGGCTTTTTTTTAACATCTACACCTGAGGTACCAATAAATGCCAGCAGGTGTCTCAATCATTGGCCCATCTGTGTTGTTTTTTTTTTTTTCCCTTTCCTTTCTCTTGCATGAGACAGAACAGCAGTTGCCTTTTCTGCAATCAGCCCTGCAACTTTGAATAACTTTGACTGCAGAGGGTGGCGACTAAATTGAAATAGATAAACAACAGGAGAAAGAAAGATTGAGCGGACAAGGTCAGGCTGACTCAAAGTTGATTGAAGTGATGGAGAAAATGAATGGACGTAAACGGAGAGATAGAAACAGTGATAGATGAAATTGACAGAAAATAACCGTAGAAAACCGAGCGCGCGAGTTGCAACAAGACACTGCCGCAAGTCGTTAATGGAAGACTTGCCCTTGGAGAGGAAATGCGGATTGATGAGTAGCATAGCTGAATTTATTGAATGTATCAGTGCCATCTGTTTTTTTTTGTTGTTGTTGTTTTTTTTCTTCTTCTTCCCACAAAGGTACACCAGAAGGCAATTCCATATTGACCATGGTAACTTCTGGGTTCTCAGGGATCACTTAGTTTGTCATTTAATCTGTCATGATGAAAACCGTCAGTGTTAGAAACAAACAATTAAAAAGTGAAAGAGGCAGGAGAAAAAGCAGAAGAGAGACATGACAGAACATCCGGCTGGGGAGACTGAAAGCTCCACCAAAGGGAGGAGAGAGACAATTAGTCAATCTGGCTGAGTGGTGTTGATACAGAACAGGGGGAGCCTTTTAAATATTTACACAGTCATAATTCACAGCAAGTTATGCAGGTGTCGTATACCAACAAATCCTTCATGGGAGCAGGACAAAACGGAGGAGTAATAAGCAACAAGCAACGCATGAAACCGCGCTTGATAATTCCGAGGTCTTGGCACACAGCAAGACGTCGGTGTAGATGCCTGCTGCCCCCATTAGGCTCTCACAGAGCTGGGTCATATTTTTGGCTGTCTACGGCACAGTTGGCAGCCCAGATGCCGGTCTTAAAGGAAAAGTACATTAAACGCGCGACAAATGAGATCAAACTGGCAACAAGGCCCTAACAATGACGAGTCCGAGATAGCTTCCACGTGGCGAATCGATCATGGCGTGATGAAGCAGTGTTCGGGAATTTCCGGCCCTTACCTGAATAACGGATGCGGAAGCCTTTGTGGCTGGTGGTGTGATCGAAAGACCAGTGCAGGTAGACTTTGTTACTGGAGCTCGTGATGCTCAGCGGGCTGGAATAATTACCACTGAGGGTAATAAGAAGCGGGCTCTGTCTGGATGGACCTGGATGAAGATATGACGACGAACGACAATTAAAGTTTCAGAAAGCTGAAAGAAGAAAAGAGGAACTTCAAAAGTAAATCAAATGTCTGGATCTATCATTCAGTAAATCCAGACTTTTCATACAGTAAAAATCTTGAAATACTTAATTTATTATGAATTGTGTCAAGTTGCGAATGAAAAGTTTGTTGAACTCCTGTGGAAAAAAAAAACAGAGACAGAGAGAGAGACGACTGCAGACCATAATTGGCTTAGCAGCCTCAAGGTTAACAATTGCCTGCTCCTCTCCAGTCGGCAAAAGATAAAAAGTACTAATCAGCATCGCCGCTGTGTATCCCGCCACCATTTTCTCAGAGCTGCCGGGCAGAGTTGCTGACTTTGCCTCTAATCAAATTCAAATGTACAAGGCAGATGCAGATGTTCTGCCACCATGAAAGGGGAACTGTGTGTGATTTTCTGTTAGTGGTGGCAGATAGCTTTGTTAGAGACAGTTTATTTAGCTGCCTGCTTTATTTAGCCATTAACTGTGGCTTTCTGAGGGAAAAGTAGTATTTATGCAACACTGTGGACATTAAGAAAGTTTTTTGCAGAGAACGATACAGATCATAAACGGCAATGAGATTAAATTGTAGACAAAGCGACGAGACCCACCGTCAAAGACTTCAAGCTCATCAAACTGACGGCTGGTTTGAAAGTGTTCGATAGTGAAGGTGATGTTGTAGCCGGGCTCCACTTTTACAACCCAGGAGCAAGACTCGAAATGAGGGAAGCCGGTGCCTGGTGACTGGCTCATAATGACGCCTGTGGAAGCCGTCAGCACCTCATTCATTGGACACGTCACTGGGGAGAGGAAAGAGAGCGTGAGACAAAAGGAGCTATTATTTTGAAGCATCGAGATAATGATCCTGTTTATGTTTTGCCGGCATTGTTTTATAATTGCAGATCACGTTGAGCGATTGTTCGTTCATTTTAGCGAATTCAATTTACCTTGAAGCATAAATTGGCCTGTTTAGGTTCACATTGCGGCTGCAGAGAAATTCAATGTAACTAA
Organism: Poeciliopsis retropinna; assembly: GCA_010277075.1. Taxonomy (NCBI): domain Eukaryota; kingdom Metazoa; phylum Chordata; class Actinopteri; order Cyprinodontiformes; family Poeciliidae; genus Poeciliopsis; species Poeciliopsis retropinna. Next base: position 11,258,410 of record VMRM01000016.1, read on the forward strand.
AAGCATGGCTAAGGCTAATTGTCATTCACGTCTGGGTGCTGTCACAGGAAAACAAACTCAACGCATGCCAACTCAGACTACTAAACAGCTTATGTTTAATATCATTGACTCGCCACGAGTATATTCACTTCTTTGCCCATTGTCGGCGTGACGGATGTGGAGCTAACTTGGCGGGGTAAGTCTCACGTCAGCCTCGAAGCGCTATTGCCGTGGCATGTCTGGGCAAACTAGATCGTTCCCCTCATCACATTTCCTTCCTGTCGCCAGAATTCATCTCCTCAAAATCCTTTGACATTTTCTAGACTTTTCAGTCGTGTTTCGGCCATGTTGCTATCTGCTCTGTTTCTGTTGCAGTGCTGTAAGGAAACAATGGCATTATCTGCCAGAAGGTTGGTGCTACTCAAAACAAGCTATAGCATCAAAGAATGTGTCTCACTGTTATAGTGACACAATGTGATACTCAACTATTGTTGAGTTCTTCTTTTTTTTTTTTTTTTTTTTTACTGTATCCACCTGGCACTGGCAGCGATAGACTGTGAAATATTCCACAATGAACAGAAGAAATTAGTATGCATTTCTCATAAAGAAGCAATTAGTATGCATTTCTCATGAAGCATAGTGATTCTTGCATTGGGATTTGTTTCAGATAATTGTTATGTCTTCTCATTTTACACACAAACTTAAAATTTCATACTGTTTATGAATTAGGTCAAAGTACAGTTGTGCATAAATATAAAATGCAAATACATATAATATGAAACGTGTATATCTGTGGGCACATTTTGCCCACCAAGAGCTCAAAGATAAAATTTTAGTTCAAATTTTAGCACAATTTTCTATCCTGGCTGCTTGTCTGGTCAGTGTTCCTCTTGCCATTATTGTCTGTTTCAGTGGACAACCTTATCTTGCAGGTATGCCAAATAATTTTCATTTTAGGAGGAGTGAAGTGATCTGAAACATGCTCAAATCTTGGGATATTGTTTAACAGCCCATCTGGTGTTTTTTCTTGGTCTCAAAGATGGTATTTGCCCACTGAGGTTCTTTTACACACACCTGAGGTCATCAAAAAAACTTCTGCAGTAATCCAGACATTAAATAAAACATAAGGCAGTCCTATTTACCAATTAGGCAACTTATGAAAGCAATTTCACTTAATTTTGTCAGAGTAAATCAGCCCTTAACATACAAACACCACCATTTTCAGATACTTATTTGGTAAAATTTGTGATATATTCTGAAAAACCTGCCGCTGTACTGATAGTACAATACTCAGAGCATAGAAAAATGAAGCAACATAATTATAAGCTACTTTGTGTGTGTCTAGTACATCACATCCCAGTGGCATATAATTAAGCTCACGGCTGATTTGTGGAACGGTAAACTTATCTTTTAAAAGACCAAAAGTGGCAATAACAAATAAAATCAAAGGAAAAAAAAAAATACATAAAGTTTTAGAAAGAGAGTAAGACTACTTCAAAGTTAATGTAACAAGACGTGGATTAAAGTGTTTATCAAACAAGGCTGGAGAAAATCTATTGGGGGATGTAAATGTCCCCGCTGTGAGGCAATGTTTGAATACCTAAGCCTCTTCTGCCTGAAGGTAAAGAAGCTCTCAGCACTTACCAGTTTTATTAAAGTGAGAAAAACCGAATGTTCTTGTTCAAGAACCAACCTCTTAGATACAAAATCTAATGTCAGCTAATGCTATCCAAATATTCACCCAAAGGAAAGACAAAAAATTTTAACGCAATTAACAGTTATTACCTAAAAAGAGTGTGATAACCAACCTTAAGTATAACACTTGTCAATGCAGATACTGAAATTAGATTTTTTTTTACTTTTATTCAGTGAACTGCTCAGATTGAAAATACTTACCAAGTCAGGTATGACTTATAACTTTAAAAAAAAAAATAACAGAAAACCTAGATATGTCTTTGAAAAGGTTTTATCAATATTAGTAAAACCTCTTGGACATGGAGATAGAACATAAAATAAAGAAGTAAAGTTCATTAAACAATTAACTCACTGGGGAGAAATGTGTGGACAGTGACCTTTCAGGAAGCACCAGTGAGTTTAAGGCTACATTTGCTTTGTCTTGGAGCTGACAAAAGATGTAGCTGAGAGTGCAAATCTCGGGTTACGTTTTAATACTTAGCAATTTTGAAACAAAACACTGTGGATAATAGATGCACATTCTGTTAATGGATACGCACAAATGCTGATTTTTATCTCCATTCAGCTGAATTTTACCCGGCACGGCATTTAATCAGGGGCAACTGAGGACAACATAAACATTAGACTGGGTCGAGACTGAAAACAACTCGGAGTCGGGGATAGGACATAAGACTCATAAAGTGTCAGAAGGAATACATTTAGATGAAGGCTAAAACAGTGGGGAGAAGGAAGTTTGAAAAATAAAGTTGAATGTTGCAATAACATTGTAAAACAATTATTGTGGAGAAAGCAGGTTTTTACCAAAAATATCAAAAATGGAAAACTGTGCTGTTTTCAACAACAACAACAAAAGTTGACCTTATATTACAGTTCTGTTTACTGTGAGGTCTAGCTCACACTAGAGAATAAATGTAATGGGCAGTGGATCTTATACAAGGCAGCAAACTCAAAAAAGTGCAAATAAAAATCACTAAAAATACTTATTTATGATAGCCGATTCAAAACATGGCTCATATATTTTATGGAATCACCATACACAAAGAAATATGTTGAAAGCAAGTATTTCAGTTCATTTTAATAGTTATACTGCATGTTCAAAATTAAGTCTGTGAAATCACTACTTGATTGGTGTTCATTTAGAGTGAATCACTGCATAAATGCAGCATGCCGTGGAGAACACCAGTGTGTTTTGAGTTCTTAAAGAAGCAGTGATAAAATGCTTTTCCTCTTGCGTGTTTCAGGACTGGCTGAACACACATCATGCAACTGTTACAGCCCAAACTATTTCTGTGTGGGATAGGTTTTGAACCAATGGGGTTCACACTTTCTGAATCTTTATTCTGTCATAAATTCATGAAGAAGTTTTGGTTCGCACTCCTTTTACTACCACACATTTTACCTTCACTTGACTTTCAATTAACAGGCTTACATGCAGCACTCCACTCGACTATCTTCTTTGGCAATGACCTTTTATGGTCTCAACCCTCCTGCTAAAGACACCAATGGCTGTCTGATGGACAACTGTCAAGTCAGAAGTTTTTCCCATGATTGGTGGGAACCAAACATTTTCTTATTTGTTTACAGCTGGTTTTAAGTCTACTTCCTTTAGGCTTTCTTTAGTTCTTAGACATCAGAATGGATAAAAATAAATAGCCTAAATGTATCGCCCTTACTGTAATGAATACATGGGTTGCTACTGTTATGTAGTTGAATTACTGAAATAATAACTTTTTTAAATTGATGGTATGATTCAAATCAAAATAAAGGCCTGCTAGTATTTTTTTTAAACTTACATGTTAAAAGTACTGCTTTTTATGTGGATTTATGTGTCTGCATACCACTATTTTGGGGAACAGAAAAGTCAGGGACAGAAAAAGACAGTATGCATGACATTGTTACAATTTATAAAGGGTACATGTGTTATGCAAGAACAGATGTCTGATGCTCGTGAGTCAGGATGAGTGGGTATACCAGTGCTAAGAATACAGAACTGGCTGGTTATCTGAAAGACTATCACTAAATGATAACATGCACTGTGTCGGCCGGCAGTATATAGTGTGTAAAATCCGTGAGGTGGTGTTTGTGGGGGTGGAGTAGCTGGATGCCCCTAAATGGGCAGAAATGGTTGTGCCTGTCAGAGCTAGAAGTGGTGATTTGATAGGTGCAGCTGCAGCCAGCATGTCCCCTGCATTTCAATGAGCCGTGCATGTCGTCTCTTCACTGCCCTCCAACTAAGTGTCTGACGGCCCTCTTTCTGACCTACCTTTAAACTTCAGTCCTATTCTTTCCTTATGCACTACATTTCTGGCGACTTCTCCACCTTTTCTAGAAAAGACCAACCTTTTACTTTATGAGGGCCACCTCATCCAGGGCTGACTCATACTGTTCTGATACTTTTTTAAACCTCTTTCTCTTCTTGTTTTCTGCTTCCAAAAACCTTAACCTTATGATGCTACCATTTATCACTCAAAGGACTAATAATAATAATAATAATAATAGTAATAATAATTGTTGTTTGGGAAATGACAGGGAATTTGCAAGGTAATACATGATGCTCAGGGTTACAACAAGCTTGAACTTTAGCAGGTACAAATATCCAAGGATAAGGTACAAAAAGAACTTGGTGGAAATTGGAAAATTGCATAAACTCCAGTTTTCATGTCAAGATAGATCTGATACTTCACTTTTGTTCACTGGGTTTTTTCTGTATCCTTTTCACTTCATGTTATTTTTTTGTCTGTTGTACTCCAAATGAGTAGGATTTAAATGGTAAATGCCCTTTACTTGCAAGCTATAGCTGTTACTCTTCTACTACTACCTAGCAGGGAAAGACAAGAAGCATTTAGCTTGTGAAAATCACCACTAGAACAGAAAATATGTATGTGATTGTGATCTTGTGAAGTTAAAAAAAACAAAACCCTCGACGCTCCCAAAGATGCATTTTATACAACAGACGGTATTAATCTAAGGCTGTGCATAGGGTGCAGGGGAACCCTTTGGGACCACCATATTTGTAGCATTCTCTAAAGGAGCCATCCCTAACCTCCTGGGAGTCAAGCAAAAGCCAAAGAAGTGGTATCTAGAAAAAAATGTGGTTGCTGTGCTGCTTCATGACAACAGACCCCCCTTGGAGGGCAGAAAAATGGCAAAACACAGCTTAATGCTCCAGTCTGTAAATAATTGGACCGATAAGACAAAGCACTACTGAAAATAGATACACAAAAAACCTCTATCAGCACATGATGGCCGTCTTAACATGTGTAGCAACATTCCAATTAAGAGTTTTTACATCAATGTCAAGTTTTTCCTTTCAAAACAGACCTGTTAACTTTTAAACCAGCCTTCAAGAAATGTCTCACCCAATAAAACCAATATATTCTTCAAGACTGCAGTTTCTCTGGCATTTATTGATTATATTCCAATCTTTTGAAATTGAATATAGATTGGGGTGCCCTAAAGTGATTCTGAGAGTTTGCAAGCTTTTTTATTCAATAATCACTATCAGAGTTCCAGACTAAACTCAGTTGTTTTTTTTTTTGTTTTTTTTTTTACCATGTTGGTGGTGAACTATTAGAACTCACCCTTTCTCTAGTGAAACTCCAAGAGTTTACAATAACATTCAGTGTGAGAGTCTGCATTAACACTCATTGTGTCAAGTGTGAATGTGTTGTTTGTTCTTCTGGGATGACTTGACAATACACAACCAACTGGGAAAGCACTGAGTCTAATCATCAACAAGTCATATTGAAAATGAGAAGAAAGATGCTATTGCTAGCCTAGCACAACAACTAAATGATGGTGATAAATAATTGGCAAGACATAAGCTTACTAATGACTGTAACTGTTTGTGTAAAGTCAGATACAGAATTTAACTGGATTCAAACAATGAATAGTAAATGCATTTTATATTTTGTGCTGCCTTTCAATAAATTGTCTTACCTTGAAGATTACAAGACCAAAGCTCCAGATTATGTTACAAGTGGGTTGCAAATGATCATCCACACAGATTTAAAGGCAGTGTTGTTGCACATTTCAGAGTTGCACACCATCACTTACCATCACATGACGGTGGGGGGCCTTCAAACTCTAAGTGTGTTCCGAGTCGACATGTCAGGATGCTATTTCCACTTAACTGGTAGCCTGGGAGACATCTGTAGCGAACTATATCACCTGATCAGAGAGGTGGAAAGGAAGGAGGTAAATTCAGAGATGTGTGGGCGGTGGCTGCAACAAAATCCAATCCTAGCATAGTGCAATTCCTGGGTCTCCCGCAGAACGAAGGAAAATTACCATTTGCAGAAACTAATTACCATAATAATAAACTCCCAATGTATGGGGTGTATGTAGTTCAGAATAATAAGTGATCATACAGGCATGAAAATAAAGCGATAATCAAACATCATCTCTATTTTAACAGAAGATAACAGAAATATGTTATGAGCAATGGTCCCACATCCCCCATTCTGATTATTTTCTCCCATTCTTCTCCATGTAATGTAAATTATAGGAAGTTTCACTCAACCTAAAGCAATTTAAATGGTTAATGCCAGGATGTTATTTCCCTCTGGGATTAATGGTTCAGAATGCAACACTTTCCCAAATCGCAATGACACTAAATCTAATCTGAAATGGCAGCTGAGTCGAGATATCAGTGATTATGTGTCTGCCTCTGTACATGTATTCTATGAAATTTGGGTGACAGTATTTACCACCTACCAATTTTGAATTCTTTGCTTGCCATCAGGATCTCTGCATTAGGAATGATGGGTGGAGGCAGGCAGTACTGAAGTCTGTACGCTTTATGCAATGTAGCAGATATGAGAGGAGTGAAAGCACAGATTATTCAGAATTATTATTCAGAAATTCTTGAATATAATAAGATCATCTCCATACCTTGATAGCTAATACGGAATAACCCGCCCTTCTCCGTGTTGCTACGGAATCGAATCAGCACCTGATTGGATGTGCTACTGGGCGGGTCGTTAGGCTCTCCGTCCGTGAAGACACCCAGTTTTCGAGTTGTCTCCTGCGGACCGTCCCTAAAGAGAAGAAACATCACAGGTAGACCCTCAAACACCTGAAACAGCAGCACACAAAAGAGTACCTTAAAAATGTTCAAAGGTTCCAACAAAGAAGCCAGAGTTCACCGCATGACAGATTATAGTTATTAAGCTTTCATCTGTCTCATAAAGCCTGTCTCTTCTTAAAATGCAAACACATTTTGCTGGCTTGCTTCAGCTTAATAGGACAGAATAAGGTAAATATTACAGATACTAGTGGAACGACAGGTCGGGATTGCGTTGCTCCTGTTAACAGACATCCAAAGGGAGTGCCTCTGGAAGCGGTGGCCCTGCCTTGGCAGTCCCCTGGTGTGGGCATGGCCAATTACGCCAGCTCCCAGATTCCAGCCGCAACCATTCAGCTTAGAAACCATCTGTCTTTGGCTGTCAGACTGGGCATGGGAGATTACAAGCAGCTCTGGAAACGGCTGGCTAGGGAATGCTGCCTGACAGCAGTCTAGCCAAGCCACCATTATGGGGCCCATTTCCTTGGCTCAGTGGTTCGGTGAATAGATACACAGCAACGTTAACTGGAAGTGGGGAATGTGATAGTCTGCATCGCGACTCTCCTGGAACTTTTTTGAAAAGATTACAACTGGTGCCACTGACAGGGAAAAAGACAACAGTGAGAATGGTCATTCTGTTGGGTCTTTGGAGTTTGACCTGAAACCCTCCATGATCAAAAAAAATTAATAAACATAAAACACAGATGGCAGCCCACACATTGTGAGCAATTTGTGTGGTCGTTCAGCTTCCTGGATCACTGGCAGTAACATCTCTGGTCTCCATGAGAACTGGGAGTTTTGGATGCTTTCTCGGAGGGAGTGGGGATGAATCAAGACTGGAAACCATCATGCGTGTAAAATCCCGTCTCTGGTGTTAAATATGGCAGGTCAAGCCTTTTGCAAACAATGAAAGGAAGAATTATCTGTCTGAACATCAGCCAGGCATGAAGACAAAAATCAGTCATCCAAAATTCCTGACAAATGAGCACACTTTTTCATACCCAAATAGCCACGCACCACTCATTTATCTGATTATTCATCCAGGGATTATAAATGTCATATCACAGTTAGCTAATCAAGAAACAAAGTGCAACACCAAAACCTCTTGGACATTTATCTCCCGCAAAGAAACTGCATGTAGAAAACAACATTAAATGTAAATGAAAAGAGAAACTACAAGGTTGAACTGACCAATTTTCAGCTTTACTTGTTCTGATTAATGATTGTACAGGAAGCAGTTGGACATATCCAATCTTTTTCCGGTCACCAAGAGGATCAAGCATTAGCAATCCCAGGTTGACATCATCACAACACTCTTCAGTGTGGATCTTGTTGGTACAAGACTCAGTTAGCTATTTTTAGTATTAGTTAGTAATGAATTCAGAGAACTCAGAAAAGTGGCGAGATATTTCATTTGCTACTAGTATAAATATGTTTTGACCACTTGTGATAAGAACTATATAGTTCACCAAAAAAAGAAATGGCTTAAAACCACCTTTACAGCTCAAAGCAGATTAAAAAAATCAGAAATTGAGCAAATGTTTGGCATCTTTAGCTATTATCACCACAATATACCAAGTACGTCATCCCTGAAATGTCTCTATACTTCTGTCATTTCTTACCAGACAGTTATGAAGTCATGCGGCCCATGAACCTGAAGCAGAGTGAAATTGAGTTTGATTCCAAAGCTCGGAGCCACTGAAATGAGCCAGGTGCAGTCAGCTGAGTTTGGGTACTCCTCCGGGTATCCCGGGGAGAAGATGGTCCCGTTGTCTGATGTGATGTTGCCACCACAAGGCACTGAGAGAATATGGAGGAGGGGAAGAGAGGAAAGATAAAATTTACATAATGCAGCGGGTAGGGAATACTGTACAACTACGCAGGCACATAAACAGAAAATGGCGATTTTTCACTCTCCACCTCCTTTGCTTCCCTTCTCGGTGTCTCTTCCTCTCTCGACCTCACTCTTCGTCTATTGCCCAGGCACTTGTATGAGCTAAAGATTAGCCAGTAAAGCCTTTTAGTAAGAGAGGGAGTTGGATGGAGTGTTTCGCAAAGATAAGGGCTCAACCCTTTTCCATTGAGGCTGTAGTGAAGGAGCGCAGGATGAGGGAAGGGGGTGTTAGCAAGCACCAAGTTCCTTGTGTGCAGCTCAAGTATATATATATATATATATATATATATATATATATATATATATATATATATATTATATATATATATATATATATATATATAAATATAAGGACTAGATGTATATGGATGTTTTAACCTAGACTGCAAGAAAGGCTGTAACAGAATGAGAATGTCAAGACTGACAACACTTGAACCTCCAGGTACACACAGGACTGATATCTTGGGGCAAAAAAAAAAGGTAAAAAAAGAAAAGAAACGAACTGACACAGCCACAGAGAGACACACTAGTTGAAATCACTGCACACAGCCTCTAAACAACATAGAGAGGAATTGGGCGTTTTTTTAAATATTCCTTTGAAACTCGGGAGGTTCTAACTAAGTGAATGGTTTAAAGTTGCATGACATTCCCGCTGGTGTCCCTCATATCCACGGTGGGGGAGGAGAGAAAATTCAGGCGGAATAGTAATCGCAGCAGTGCAGGCACTTCCAGGAAGCCAGCCAGGGTATTGAGCTTAACGGCACACTCTTGGATTGCTGCATGTATAAACTCAAAGATATTCTGTGTTTTATCCCCCGCTGTTTCATGTGTGTGTTCTAGTTACACTGTTGGGCGCTTTTAGTCCTATGGGCTAGTAGGCACCTGTGTGTCACCTTTTAAATGACTTATTGATCAGATCCAATTGATTAGAATCTCAACACTTTGAGTAACCCCTCTGGTCAATGCATTGAGTATACAGACACTTAAGCCTAATGTAAAAACAAGGGTATGAATGGGTGAAAACTGGAAATGTTAAAGTTTTGGAAGCGTAAAAAAGTACAAAATCAATGCAGCACATCAAAATATGATAGAATCAGATATGCTTGCATGATTAACGTTTCATTTTCTTAATTGTCTTTATGATCCACCTTCTTTCTGCTTTTCCATTTTTAAGTTTTGACAGAGAAAAATAAAGCAAATCGAAATTTTATGTAGTGAACTAGCTCTGTTCAAGCATGTCCCGTTCAAACTTATACATCCATATATAAAAATGAAAGAGCAAAAAAAGAGCCAGTGTGAGAGAGGAGGAGATTAGATGTCAAAGGTCGGCTGGGTGAACACAGCAAACATGCTGTCATAATAATGCAACAACAAGCAGGTTAGTGCAGTAGAGATGGCAAAATCAATGCACTTGTGTCCTGTTAAAGGAAATCTATTCAAGTACAGCACAGATGGGGACTAAAGATCTGGTTTTGCTCTTATAGGGTCAAGTGGGGCTCTTAACACTGCAATGCCTTTACTTTTAAAAGAAGCACAGAACAGAACATAAAACTACATTGCATATAGACAGAGCAACTATATATATGTGCTTCTATTTATCTCCCGGCTCCCTTATTTGAAGTCCCGCTTTCATGGCCAGGCCTTCACCTCCCTCTGTAATTTTGCCTGGCTTATTGAATAATCGACAGCTGGAGCGTGAGAATGGGTGTCAAGGACATAGCAAAAGAAAGAGCACCGATTACTTTTCCTTTTCAATTTAGACCCTCTTTTATTCATCTTTTATTTGTCTCCACTCCTCTTTAGCACAGTATTGATTTTCATTAAAGACTACTTTGCCTCATTAATAGGGGATAATAACTCACTGTAATTACATTATTCATAATAGATAATCATTATCTCCATGGCTGCATTTTACACTAATGATGTAAGAGCTCAATAAATTCCTAACAGGAAGTTATCATGTAATGAGGTTAGTCTTGCATTCATGCATGTCTGGAATTATTTCACCATTTCATTTATAAATAAAACATAGTTCGATGTTACACAGGCGGCGTCGGAGGACTTTTTTTTTTTCTTTTTTTTTTTTTTGTGACCTACCTTCGCAGCGAGGAAATGGGTGGTCCCAGTTGCGGGTGGTGCCATGCTCACAGGTGAGGATGGAATGTCCCATCAGTTGATATCCAGGAAGACACTCAAAGGAAATGGACTGGCCCACATTATAGCCTGCGCCGACCACCACTCCGTAACGGAACGGTTCTGGATCGGGGCATTCCTGCAGCTCATATGCTGTAGCAAAAACAAGGAAAAATGGTATGATTTATTTAAACAAAAATATATATATATATTATTTAAAATAAATACATTATTTTAAGGTTAAGTTTTGTGATAATAATTGCAATTTATTTTGATGTGAACACTTTTCATCAGTGGTAGAAATCCCTCTCAGTGTCAGAATGAGGCAGGATGTTCGAGCAACATCTCAGCGGCAAATCCAAATCTGGTCGTTACACTTTTTAGCTAAAAATGTATTGTTATTATTATTATTTTTTTTTCTGAAGTCTTATGCAACAGTTTTCCATCAAGCAACAATGTAAAACTGCAGGGCTAAAGGGCTTTTTCTTGTTCTCTGAGAAAGAAACATTTTCAGTTCAGCTCTATTCCAAGATCTAAAACAAGACTTTATCCATTAAGTAAATATATTCATTTAAAAAGTAGTTCCTGAATTATATTTGTAAAAGTGGAAAGAGTACCAGTGGTAATGCTGTGTTCGGCACATGAACAAATGAGTTCAATGGCCATCCATTTAAGTTTTGAACAAAACTGCAGTGCTCTACACTAATACGGAGTTGGAAAGTGATTAACGTAAACCCCTATATCTTTCAAGTATAGTATATCACCAAGGGTCTTTGAGATTTCACAGAATGGTTTTCTTTTTTTTTTTTTTTCCACATTTCCCCACTTTCCTTTTTTAGCCTACTTGCTAGCCAGGTGAACTCATCACATGTTTTTCTTCTCTTTGACTTCGTACTCCAATCTACTGGGAAGTGGCCAATGATTTTGCAATGATCCTTCTTTTTTTTTTTTTTTTTTTTCAGTTTGGTTGCTGTAAGCATTAAAAAGAGGACGGTATTGACTTAGTAGTTTTGGAGTTTGTTCAAAGCGGTGGGTTTGTTCAAAGCGGTGGGTTGCTTTGGAGTCCTCTGACTTGATAAAACATAGAATTGCAGACCATTTGCCATATAAACAAGTTTCTCAAAATCTCAAAGATTTTGTCAGTTTTAATCCCAAACACAGCCTAACCAGGGTTGAAAATGTATTATTTTCCCTCAAGACACCAGTGTGGAAACATAAACACTTGATAGGCACCAGTTCCACAATCTTTGATCACTTAAAAAATTATGTATTATTGTTCTTCTCACATAGTTAAGCGCAAATGTTTTCAAAGTACAGCAAAGATAAAACATTTTTAAAAAATAGCTCTTTAGTTACAATCATTTTAGAGAGAACTATATCCCAATTCATATCAAGTAGATGACACAGCTTCCTCAACTGCTGTGGGTTTAGAAGTGGCTAGAGTTCACACTCCAGCATCCAGGCTGTTTGTTTTTGTTTTTTATACAATGCACCCTACCTGTATTTTACATTTCCAATTCCCCATCAATATATCATTGTTGTTCCAATCTCTTTTCCTTCACTCTTCCCCTCAGCCAGGGGAGCTTACGGGGGGAAAAAAAACCCCACAAGAGGCACATTTGAATTGTGCTGCAGGAGTATGATGCAGTTACTGGAGGTACTGAAGGTAAATAATTGTCACTTTTCCCACTTCAGGATACGCGACTAGAGCAGGCAGTGAGCCTTGATGGCAGGGATATAAAAATGACTAAAGGATTTGATTTCTATGGATCGTAGCTTCCCTTTTATGGAAGATAACTCATGCAAATACTGCAGAAAGAGGGAATGTGCAAACACAAAGCTTGATTTATATGCTAATTTACACATAATTATGTAAATGAACAATGCTACCTTTCGATTTGCTGGCACGCTTGTTGAATCATTAAAATACAAACTTTGGTAGCCTGTTGCATGTTTAGATAAGGGCAATTTGCCTAATGGAGATAAGAATGGAAAGCTTTTAATTTACACATAGCAACACCTTTGCTCATCGGATCAACAGTGTTTTCTTCCAATATATATATATATATATATATATATATATATGTTTATCTGAATGACTATAAATAAATTAGTAATGTAGTCTTGGGAAATGATGCAACTTCTCCAAAGTTTTCCATGATTTTAATCACAAATTACAATGTATATGGACATCAATGTGACAGACCAACATAACCTCTCCTTACTCTGATATCCCTAAATAAAATCCATGGCAAATAGTTCCTTTTAAAAGTCAATCAACTATTAGGGTTCAGTGCTCTTCTTCCTGCAAAGCTATGAAAGCACTACAGAATCTAAACAAAAATGAAATGTTTGGAAAACTAGAATTTTCCATCCACTTTACAATCACGCTCTTCTTTGTGTTAGTCTATTCCATAAACTCAATAGTACAGCCAAGTTTGCGTTTGCAACATCTCAAAACGTGAATAGCTTTAAGAGAGATGAATCCTTTGGCATTGGTTGGGAAAAAAAACAATGCCAAAGGTTTGTCATCAATCATTGATGACAGAGTGAACGTCATTATGGCTATTTTGGATTAATCATTAATCCACTAGCCCCTTAGAAAGAAACACTTTGTGCATTTTGTCAAGAAAAATCCAAAGGTAAATTGTAAGCCCCCCGACCACATAATTTTCTTCTTGCTTGGGTTCTTACCTTGATACTCGAACATGAAACCTGGTTTGTTCTGCGAGTGGTCACTGTGGAAATAAACTGTGGTCTCGTGGGAGGTAGTGAGAAGAGGTGGCGGGACGTCCTGGCCACTGAATCGACCAATCACAGCACTGGTCTCAAGAGGCCCGTTCCGTATCTCCAGGAAGTCGTGGTTGGCCTCTGTTGAAAAGTTGAGGAACTGTATGTGGGCTCCTGGGACAAACAGGGTGGGAAAATAGTTTTGAGAACAAAACAATTGCAATTAGAAACTGAAACCCAGTTCTATTGCACATGATCTTTAATGTGAATGACTTGTAGAACATGACCACATTTGTCTTCTGCGGGTACATAAAAAGTCAACTTGATATGCTCTGAAAGTCTCTGATGATGCTCACCGTAACCGACTGGCAGGTATATTCTCCAGGTGCAATCACTGTTGCTAGGGTAGTTGCCAGGGAAACCAGGACTGAGAATCATTCCCTCCATCTCCTCCCGGATTCCACCACATTGTGCTGGGGGAGTCCAGACAACACATTTAATTAGCAAAATGCAAAAAAATACACCAATTAAATAAATAATTTTCCACATTAGTACATGAATGCATACATATGCATTCCTGTGTAACAAAGTGAATTGTTTGGCAGTATAGGTTATAATCTGTTGTGTTTTGATAGTTAATTGAATTGAATGCCTTTCTCTTCATTGCATAGATTACACACAGACAAATTGTTCTCTTACCCACCAGGAGAGCACCAAACACTCACAATATCAACTATTTAAAACAACGAAGCACACTTGAGGCAAAATTACACAAATATTAAAGCCAATCATCCTTCTTTAATCTGAGATTAGGTTGAAGCTGCAACAGGTATCACCAAGATATTTGAATTTCTTTTTGTTTGACCCCTTTGCTAAGACCAATATGCGTTAGGGTTTTCAGGATTCAGGGGAGGGAACTCAAATCCCTCCACTTTGTCTGGAGGGCAGATCTATGGAGACCACTGAAACACAGTCGCATAAAAACAACAACAACAAAAAAAAGAATGGTAAATAAAAAAAGCAAAATAAATAAACAAAAGCTTTATGTCAGATTAAATAAAATAATGTCTTATTTTTAATTAAAACAGAACACCGCCCTTATGAATGAACCGACTTTTCATTAACGAGAACATCTGTGAAAATTAATTACTTTGCGGATTCCCAAGCAGGAATATCTTCTGCTCTCAGATCCTGCCCCGAAATTAATACGTTGATTTTGAAAAAAAAAAAAAACGCATGAGAAGTGGAAGTAACAGTAAAACATCCGACCATCTCCATGGAAATGAGAGACAAGCTGCTGCGGAAAAAAAAAACGCAAATAGAATAATGTAGGTTAATAATTAAATAGGACAAAAAGTGTACAGACGTCAGAGGGGGAAGAAAGAAGCAGGAAAATTGGGTGCTTGTGGCAGAGTTTCTCAGATAGAGAATAAGTGCAGGGTTAAACACTATCCTGTAGGAGCCAGTTGTAATCAGAAAACTGCTGATGCCTGTAAACACGATGAATCTTCCTCCCGTTTCATCCAATCAGTGTTGAGATGGAACTAATTAGGCAATAGTAGGTTGTTCCAATAAGCACAGCTCATTTGTCAAGGCTATTTCACAGGCAGAGACACTTTACAAAAAGAGAGTGGGAACCTAATACATTTTCTTTCATTGAATTCGCTCAATTTTGCAAGGTTAAATGCTACATTCATTTGAAGGTACAAATGCAAAAAACAAAACAAAAACCAATCTCTATACTTTTTGATTGCTTTGAAAAGAGTAGGTGTGTGTGTGGGCGTGTGTGTGGGTGGGGGTGGGGGTGGGGTGTGTGTGTGTGAGGAAGGCCATCTCTGACATGTGTATGTTTTTTTGGAGAACATGGTGAAAGAAAGGCATAAAATAAAATTAAAAAAACACATTAAGACAAATATCAAAATCTGCCTTTTAAAGGCTGACAAACCTATACCCTTAATCTTGATTAAGCAGATAATCAAAAGCACCAAAAGAAACGTGGAAAGGAAGTAAAAAAACAATGATACAAGAGCTACATTTTAACGATTGTTGTTTGGCTGAACACTGAATATTTGCCCCCGTTTTAAGTGTTTTGTAGCCTCTAAAAGATTTTCTTGTAAAGTTGCTCTGTATTTAGCTCCATACATCTTCCCAACAATCCTAACAATCTTCCCTATTTCCACAGGAGAAGCGAAAAATGATTGCAGGTCACACTTTTCAGATTTTTATTCGAAATACATGCATGATTTTTCTTCCACCTAAAAAGTAGGTGATACTTTTGAGTTGAGTTTGTATTTGGAAAGTTAAAAAAAAAATGGAAAAAGTTAAAGGGGTTTCAATATTTTTTGCAAACCGCTCTGACTCAAAATAACACAGTTGAGTTTTACAATGTTATTTATTTCATGCCACAACGAGCGAGGAATAGGTGAAACCTGACTATAGAGTGACAAAAGAGCTTTACCAATACAGAGAGGAGGAGGATAGTTCCATCGTCTGACGGTTCCAGGCATACAGGTGATGTGAGAATTCCCCTGCAAGGACAAGTCCGCGTTAATACACGGAAAAACAGATAAGTAAAACTGTCACTCATTGGCGGCCGTAATTATTTGAGCCAGCTTATCTTCTCCAGATGACCATCGAAGGAGGCTACGTGACTATATCAACCAAAAGTGTTACAAAATATCGCAGGTTCAGCTGTATTTTTGAGATGCTCACATATGAAAAATGTATAGACCCAATAAAAACTGAGTACGTAGAATGGGCTTAACAATTTTCCCTGAAATTTGCCTTTCAAAGTTCTGCAACAAAGATATACACTGCCACACCTTCAACAGGAGATGAACCTTGGACTCTGCAGACATTTCTGAAAATGTGTGTATAGTCATACTAAAATCAAGTGCTTGTTACAACAAACCGAAAGGTTGAGACTTAAAACTGATTTCGGTGTCAAGTCTTTGAACTTCTGGAACATGCTCGTTCCCACATCTCTTTTAACGGGTTACTGCTGCTGGAAGGGCTCACAAGATGTTCGGAAAATCTTTAGCTTGAGGAATAATACCTTCATTTTGTCTCTCTGTGCTATTTATACCTTCTTCCTGATTTAAAGTCGGATTTAATGATTTGTAATCAAAGCCAAGAAGAACATTTATTACAACAGAACTTCCTAATTTATGATACTTGAAGTAAAAAAATAATATATATATAAAGGAGCTCAGCAAAGTAGAAAAGACGACAACGATCCTAAAGAAGCAGCATAGATGAAAATATGAGGCAATAGATCTGCAGCCAATGAAACTCCGAGCAGTAACTCATCATTTTTAAAACAGGATTTTGTTAACATGTAAGGTGCTTTGGAAAAACTTCCTTTTGATGCTGCACGTCGTGGATGAGGTACACAATTTCACAGCTTGGTGAATCTCAGCTCATTGATGTTATCCCTGACGGAGCTGGTGGTAAAACACCAAAATCCTGTTTTTGCTCAATATCCCAGAAAAAAAAAAAAAAAAAAAGGGTTTTAAAAGGCTTGGCTTTGATGTTGGGATAATTATTTATTCACATGTTTACCATTTATTCAGTTAAATTATTCAGTTTAGTTAAAAGTTATCCTTTCGCTTGGTTTTCAGCATTGGATGTTTTTTTTTTTTTTATTTTTTGCTCCAAAAAGCTGTTTGAGGCTTCATGCCCAGCAGTTGTTGCTATAGTAATGCAATCTACCACAACCTTCTTCTTTGCCGTTTCATTGCAAACAACTTGTGTGCATTGCCGCCTTGTGATACTGTCAGCACTTTGCCTGTAGTCATATACGCAGGTTGCAAACAGCTTGGTAACGTGGCAGCAATCAGGCATTAAAAACCAGGTGGATGGTTAAAACCATGCTGGTTTAGGAAAACAAAATGAATTGCACAATGCTCAGATATGAAGCAAAGGTGACTACTGAATCTAACTTGAAGAAAAGACAAAAAACAATGAAAACGCTTCAAAGTTAGGTCGAACAAACTAAAGTTAAAACTTTTATTTTCAGAACCACAGCTAAAGGGACCTAATCCCGGCCCTTTGTGTTTCCCAGAACCCAGAATTTAGCCATTAAAACCTTGCTAATGACCCCTCTGTGCTATTAAAAGAAAAGCTCAGATGTACAACAAAATGGTGTAATAAACTGTTTGAAAAGCATGAAGCCGAAATGCTGAAACAGCGTTTAAAAGACAAACTTTTCAGCTGGACTTTGATGAGGTAATTCCAAAGACATTCTCTCTTCAGGCTTTTGCTTATGGATTAAAATGTATGTTCGGAGTCACTGAGATGCATAAGACAATATCAGCCTGATCTCAGCTGTAAAAAATGAATCTTCTGGCAAACAGTGTAGCTCCTGGTTGAATTAATGACTGTATGGGACCCATAAAGGTTTTCTTGAAGTTTTTGATTTGTTTGTGTCAAGGACATTATTCCAGAAGCTATACAGGTTTTTCACATTGATGGTATTAAATTTTACCAAAGTTTTACAAAGTTGTTTGTTTCAAACATTTTCTGTCATACATTTTCTAAAGTAAAAGAAATAATTTTGCTGCACCAGCCCTACTTTTTCAAACAGGCAGTGTTTCAAATCTGTAGTTGCAAAAGACGACATTGATTTAACTTCTGTCACCAAATTAACATATTTTAGCGAGAGTTTTATTATAATAATTGTTGCAGATAAAAACGATTAGGTAACTTTGTAAAGCTTTCCTTCACATTTGTGTGCGAATACAGAAATAAAGACAGTGGCATTTCTACTGAAGGTTATCACACCATTCCAATCACATTTGGCACAGCTTTAGAACTACCATCATAACATTGTAAAATTCTGCTATAGGAATCTATAGGAAATCCATCACAAAAACCCTTATGTTGTAAAACAAAATATAAAGATGGAAACGGGTTATAGATTTTGAGATCTAACAAGTGTGTTTTTTTCACTTTTTTTCTTGGCACTGCATGATCTAGCCTAAAGGTGAGCCTCCTGAGGCATTGCTCAACTTGTTCTCAACCATTTTGCTTTAAAATAATAGACTCGTCACAGATTATACTCAGTGTTCACACTTGAATTAATTGAGTTGATAGACAACCTTTTTTCTATAAAATTAGGTATTTACTTGAGGAATATAATAAATGTCAGGTTTTTTATTATTATTATTATTGTTGTAAGACATCAAATAGAAAATCTTTTACCATAACTAAATGTAAATTCAGTTAGTACCTTTAAATGGGTCAAAATGGATAGGTAAAGAGAACAAAACCTGAAATGTATGAGACTCTCGACCAGTTCTTTTGTTTCATTCCTTGGACTTTTTTTTTTTATTTATACACTACTGTAAAGATGTCAAACAACTCAAAAGCAAACCTGACAGCGATGACACTGAAAACGCCAGTTTTGAGGGTCACTCACGACCGAACTCCGCATGAAAGCAGAAGAGTTTACCTGGAGAGTATAGCCAGGTTCACAGTGAAAAGACACCACGTTATTCATCTGAAGACGCTCTCCAATCTTGATGCCATTCATGGGAACTACAGGTTCTGGGCAGCTGGTCAGAGAGACAGCTGAAGAGACCAAGAAGAAGAAGAAGAAAAAAAAAAAACAGAACGAAGAAATAAAATATATGTCAGACAAGTACGATTCATATAAGAGGTTTAAAAAGAAAAATGTGGCATCCTGAGAAAATACGTGCAGGTATTCTTCAACACTAACTCACGCTTGATCGAAGTGGAATGGAACTTGTGTTTCGACTTACTTTTGTATTCCAGCCTGAAACCGGCAGCGGATACGCTAATATCTGAGAAGAAGTGAAGGTAGAGTTGGTTTGAGGTGCTATTGAGGAGCGCGGGGACCGTTGTACCTAGGAGAGAAGATTAATAGTGGAATTCAGCAATGCAATCTCCACAGGCTGGCCATGACTTACTGCATGCGTCACTGGTAAACAGCTGGAGACTTTTTCACTTCAGTTAGTGGGATTATTTTTGTAGAGAATTTATATGCATAACCGACTCCAAATAAAGCACAGATTGCCTTGTAACAGTATGTAAATCTCAAACTTTGTCTCGTGTATTCAGGTTGCAAGCAAACTTTTATGCATTTTCCTGGGATTGTGAAAGACAACATGAAGTAGAGTAAGTAAACGTGATTAGAGTATGATCTTGCCTGTCACATAAATGGGTTTTAACCAAGCTAAAGACAAAATTAGCTTTACCTGAGAAGCTGCCGAGGAGCGTGTCGGTGTTGTCGCCTCCATCAAAGACCTCCAGCGAGTCCCAGTTCTGCTCCGTGACAAAGCTGATCACTTGGATCTATGAGACGAAAGTAAACACTAGTTTAATACTGAAAAGAGTGAATGGATTCAGGGAGTAGATTCAGAAATGGTACCCTCAAAAATATAAATAAATAAAAAGGAAGCAACTAGCAAAAGCTACAGATAAAGAATAATGAGGTTGAGACTCAATAAAAAATGGATGTGAAAAGGTTTTGGAAGTGATTTAACTGAAAACTTTTCTAACTTTCAGACTGGGACACACGTAGCTTCTACAACAATTTTACCGTAAAACAGCAACAAACAAAAAAAAATCCCACAATAGGAAATGAATTCATCTTTTTCCATTTCCTCTTTACCATAGCAATGGCGAGCAAAATCACTGTGTATAAGTGCTTTAAACACACAAGTCTTTAAGTAATTATCATACGGATAATTAGACCTGTGGAAGAAATTGAATAAAT
Organism: Poeciliopsis retropinna; assembly: GCA_010277075.1. Taxonomy (NCBI): domain Eukaryota; kingdom Metazoa; phylum Chordata; class Actinopteri; order Cyprinodontiformes; family Poeciliidae; genus Poeciliopsis; species Poeciliopsis retropinna. The sequence continues at coordinate 11,278,645 of VMRM01000016.1, forward strand.
CTAACAAGGGAGTGTATGTAGTTACTCGTTTTTTAAGAACTACATTGATGAGCTGTGTTAAAGTTTTAAGCATTCAATTTTGAATAAGAATCACTAGGGGTTCATTAAGTGCAACACAGGTATATGAAACAAAGGCACAATGAGCATAAAGGTAGTAAAAACTGTCTTGGATGATGAAAAGTACCCACTCTGAGGGAAACTTCAGGCTCGCGGTTCACAATAATTGTCCCCAGAAGGAGGATTTAAACTTATATTTGATGGGTTCTGACTGAATTTCATGCCCACCAAAAATTTGTGAAACTGCCCGAGCAATAGATTAAAATGGATGTTTGACATCAGCCATGCTGTGTCAGCTGCCGCAAATTTACCCTTGGACATTGGTTTAAAATGTATATTCGCTCATGCAGTGTTCTCTGTGTCATCCCTCATTTTTACACTTCCTCCATGCCTTCCTTTCAGTTCGTCTCACGCACTCATTCCTCTGCCTTCCTCAGCTGCCCGTGATGGTTATAGATCGGATATGAGCCAATTAAAGGGGCTGCAGGGGCTCTGGTGCACTGGGTTCCTGGGGAGACGAGGCAGATCACAGATTGATCTTTCATTAGGGGGCCGCAGCAAATGTGCCAACAAGGCACCTCGCTCCTCTAAGTTCTCTTTTGGCTCGAGACACTCCAATCTAATGTGTTTCTGGTTGCTGGTAGAAGAGTGCAACGGTGAGAAAGGCCAGCACAAGGAAAGTGAAAAAGGAACAAGCAGGGAACAGGGCGCCATCTGCTACTGTGTGTATGAAAACAGGGTAAAACCCTATGTGTTTAACTGGACAGAGCACGCAGTCATGAGCATTTTTATCCGTGTTGCAATTTGTGCAAAGTGTCACCATAGTAACTCGTCTGCTCGGACTTTTGCTCTATTTCAAATCTGAGCTCTGGCGAGGTTCGTGAATAAAACAGAATGCTAAGTGGACCTGTGGCCCGTCTCGTGTGTTTGACCTGCAAGGACACCGAGCTGTGGACGGGGGAGCTAATAGCTGAGGGACGCCACTGAGGTCATTAAGCACAAAGGCTGGAACACGGGGCGAAAAAAACTTTCCGGCAGGCGCCTCCGCCGGGACCTGGCCCGAGTTCTAGCAAGGTTTCATCACAAACGTATCAAAAAGAATAACAATATGCAAACCGAGTAAACTCCCAGGAAGGAGAGGCGAGGTAATTGAGGAAGCAGTGACATATAAATTCATTTCGAGTTGAAGGATCTCAAGTTTCTAGAAAATTGATCTTCAGAATTACATTTGGAGCCTGAGTAAGGTCAGTTTGTAGCCACTGTCTTATACCCAGAGAAGCTAAAATGGTATCCTTAATATCATGGAATATGGATTCATTAGTAACGCTTTGGAATACAAAAAAAAAACAAATCACATCAAAGGCTTGTGTCACATGATACAGAAGTATTTCTAAAATGTTATAAAAAAAAACATTTTTGTTCCTCTTACATTTGATCAGTGTTGCTTAATTATTTTCTGTCATCGCCCCCTAGTGATCAGGTTTTTTTAAATTCATGATCCCCCCACCCCCAAAACACAATCATTAGATGCAGTTTTACCAGCATGTGAAGCAAAAAAATGTCTGCAACCAATGGGCATTCTCCGCCCTCATCTAATGATACTCCACAATTACAGGGTTGTTTCACTCACAAACAAAATGCAAAAAGGCCAGTACCAGTTGCACACTAAGGCAATTTTGGTTATTGCTCAAGATATCAAGCCATATAATCTCACTACAAAAAATGCTGCAAAGATTTGACAACCAGTACACATAAGCAAATTTACTTTTTTTTTTTTTTTCCACAGAAGTCCTAACTATTGCCTGTTTTCTCTGTCTGACTCTAATTAATATATTTTGAAGGGCAGGTTTGTTTACAAAGACTTCATAATCCATTTTATTTGTTTTTAGTTTATTTATGTTGGATAATTAAATGTCTTTCAGTTCCAAGGTTAAATGTTCTTTGGAAATTAGTATTGATCTTTGAGAGGATGTACTTTTATTTTTCTGACATTATCATTATGTCAGTTAACAAAAACGACAATTTTATCATTTATCGCAATCATTTCTAGGACGATTTCCAGCAAAATCTGTTGTTGTGACAGGTTTACGTGTGACTTTATAACACAGATTCACAAAAGTGTACATTCTTATGAGTAAGCCTCAAAAATGTGCATTCAATTCTCTGTCGAAAATATGAAGGGCTTACTTCAAAGAGCTTATTTTCTGTAACATACGTAAAGGTCAACAAATGCAGATTTGCATGCACCGCTACGTATTTTGTGCTGCCAGAAATCATCACATTCCATCCATGTGTGACTATAACATCATCCAGGAGAGGTGTGAGAACACTGAGAAAATAAATCAACAAACAAACCTGGATCCCTGATCCTTCAGGAACAGTAATCTTCCACACACAGTTCAGACTGTTGAGGTAAGGTTCAGGGTAGCCTGGAGATAAGATGGTGCCAGTTCGATGGGTCAGATTACCTCCACATGGAACTGTAGCAAGAAAAGGAGCATTTTTGATTAGCTTAAAAGATGGAAGCAGCATCATAGCTGAAAATTGATATCATATTATTTTTCAGCTATCACTGTGCTAAAAACACTGTGTTTAATCGGCCTTTCACTCTGTGTTTTGAACATATAAATTACGATGCACGTCTCATATCGATGACGTAAAAGTCGGATAAAATGCGCCACGGCCGATCAGACAGCAGACACTGTGAAAGGTACCACATATGTTTTTTAATGCCTCATATTGTAGTGGCTTTAAAGATCAGACTTTTTGGGGGTCTAGAAAGATAAGAATCGTGTCGTTCAGATTGCAGTCAAACACTCCGATGTAGGTCACATTTGGGCAAAGATAAAAACTATGTTCCGTTTATTCCATTTCACAGCAATACCAACTGTGTGGGCTTTAGCGTGGAAATTTGTGAATGTAATATGCAATGTTCAAGTGCTAAGGGGGATTTTTCAGTGCACTATATTTTTGAGACCTATGCTTCAAACTTTTTTGATAAAGTTTATAATGAACAAGCCTTGCTGGGTACATCCTTTAATTCCCTAATCATAACTACAAGAAAACGTTGGACCAAGCACGTCTCCTGCTGACTGTCATCTATATTCATCAGATGAGTCTTTTTGTGCCAATTCCACATCTGGTGACAGCATCTGCTTGTGTCGTACCCTGTGTGTGAAGACCATGTGTTATTGTCAATACTGTCCATGTTGTCATGTCTGTTTCTATCGGTGTGTATTTTTGACCCCGAACATGGCTTGCACCTGTGTGCCTCCTGGCTAAATCTCTGCATCAGTGCAGGTGATGGCCTGCAGCTGACATCTGTGAGGAGACGGGGTTTTAACTCTTAGGGTGTCACAGGAGACACAGAGCAAACAAGAGAGAGCTGGTTAGCAAACAACCTAATTAGTGAAAAAGAAAGGAAGCAAAAAAAAAAAAAAAAACAGATACTGCTAAAAATAGCTTAACTGTAAGCTGTAAGTGTTTGATTTTAGCATTGATTCTCCTACCAATGCAGCTGGGTATGGAGCTGTTCCATTGTGCCAGGGCGTTGGGGACTGTTAAGCATTCGATGGCACTCGATCCCTCCAGGACGTAGCCAGGGCTGCACTCAAAGCGGACCACTGCACCAACGGCAAAGTTGTTGCCCATGCGCCGACCGTTCCGTGGCTCCGGGACTGAACTGCATTGGGTGGCGCTTGTCCTTGGCACCGCTATGAATGGGGAAAAAAATTAATAAATAAAGAGTTTGCATGGGTTTTAGTAAGTTACTTTGGATACACAAGATCACACTGCTTATAAAGCAAGTTAATACTTAGTATGATATATAAAAACAGTTTCACCTTGTCTTGGCAGTCCATCATTTCACTTACAATATAAATGCAATACTGAATTATTTATTCATTAAACTTTCTCAAGCGCCAACTTTGCCTTTGGATAGCTGTGGTAAATGTCACTACTGCTACAGTACATTGTTTAAGGAAAACAATAACAGAAAATAGAAATCCCTCTACACCACAACCTTTTTCCCCCACCACCACAAGTAACTAAAACAATGGCAGAAGTTAATTAATTCAGTCAATAATTCACAAGTCTCTCAATACAGGAAAAGGACTGTGTGCCACTGGGCTCTACACTTACCCTGGTAGGCCAGATGGAATCCTCTGGAGCTGGATTGGCCTTTGGCTGTAAAGCGGATCAGGATTTGATTGGAGGTCGCCAACGGCAACGACTCACCTGAGAGAGAAGGCAGGTTTTAAGCAAAGGGCAACCTTGAGGGCTGTGTTTCAATGGGTGCATATCGTCAAAAGATTTCTAGGTAATACTTTGTCTCGTTTGCCGCTATGTGTTGATGCTAATGGCCCCTTTAGAAACTATGAGTCATACAAGTAGAAAGAAAGACATATTGTTTCATGTACCGACTTTGAGACTGCAGTTTTTGTAACCTCAGTAAAAGTGAGTAATTTAAGCATAAGATTGTTGTATCCATGCTCAGTGAATGTCTCAGACAATGGGGAACAGAAGTTGAGGTGCTGGAGGTACCATCATGGGAGGACAAACCCCTACATGGGATGTACCACCGGCAAATAACTGAAGTGGCTGATATCAGAAAGTCCTACCAATGGCTGGAAAAAGCTGAACTCAAGGACAGCACAGAGGCCCTCATCCTGGCCGCCCAGGAACAGGCCATAAACACCAGAGCAACAGAGGCCCAGATCTACCACACCAGACAAGACCCAAGGTGTAGGTTGTGCAAGGAGGCCCCTGAGACAGTCCAGCACATAACAACAGGGTGCAAGATACTGGCAGGGAAAGAGTACATGGAACGACATAACCAAGTGGCAGGCATAGTGTACAGAAACATCTGTGCAGAATATGGACTGGAAGCCCTGAGATCAAAGTGGGGAACCCCCCCAAAGGTGGTGGAGAATGGCCGAGCTAAGATCCTGTGGGACTTCCAGATCCAGACAGACAAAATGGTAAGGTCGAACCAACTTGACATTGTCGTAGTGGATAAACAACAGAGGAAAGCCGTTGTGCTGGATGTAGCAATACCGAGTGACTGCAACATCAGGAAAAAGGAGCACAAGAAACTGGAGAAATACCAGGGCCTCAGGGAGGAACTGGAGAGGGCCTGGAAGGTGAAGACCACAGTGGTGCCTGTGTCATCGGGGCCCTCGGGGCAGTCACCCCCAAACTGGAGCAGTGGCTACAACAGATCCCAGGAACAACATTAGACATCTCAGTCCAGAAATGTGCAGTTCTAGGCACAGCAAAGATACTGCGCAGAACCCTCAAGCTCCCAGGCCTCTGGTAGAGGACCCGAGCTCAGAGGATAAGAACCACCCGCGGTGGGTGAGAAGGGATTTTTTTTTAATTTATTTTATATATGTATAATTGATAAAATAATGAAACTATTGTTAGAGTATTTAAAAAAAATAATTCAGCTGAACCCATGCTCAGCTGAATTATTCTTGTGAAGCCCATATTTTAAATTGCCTCATGTTATTAGCTTTATGTATTACTACACATTCTACAAGGTGAAGCAGCTACATCGTATTTTTCTGCCGAACAAATTATTTATAAGAGGGAATCATTAATAGACACACAGGAATGAAGCTCACAGTTTCAGCTATCAGACGTAACGGCCTGCAGGGCACTACTGAATACAACAAAGAAGTTTCAAACATCAATATAATGACTTGTTTTTAATGTTCGGTCCATTTCAGAGTACTTTCCTTTTTTTTCCCCCAGTAAAGCAGCTTGAGGTTCCTCATATGTGAATAGGGCTTCACAAGTATGCTTGGCTGGGACATACTTGCATTGCCTAATATCAGGATATTACTTAGACTTACAGTGGAGTTTACAACTAATCATGGCTTGGAGCTAGGAAGCTGGGAAGTCGTAGCCTAAACCTCACTCTGTGTCCTCCTCTTGTAAGGTCAAACTATTTCTGATATTGGCTTATTTTCTATGTCTTTGTTGACAATATCTCCTAATGAGCAGATCATTACTGACATATCTGCATTGATTAGGAACAGTGTGGCAGGTGCTCACGATGTGGCTGGAAGGACTACATCCCTTGTTGGCAGTAATTCACTGCCATGTAATCAAGATCAAGGTTGATTTTCTCTTTTTTTTTTTTTTTTTTTTTTTTTAACCCACTGCCTGTGGCCCTTCACAATCAAGCACCTTCTTATGTTAACTGCAGATTGCAGAGGCAAAAATCAAGGGCCCCCTGACCAGGACTGATGAGATTTTTAAGGATGTAAAAAGTCAAATAAATAACTTTGAATAAATTTATTTTACAAAACACCACAATTTAGTGTGCAATTGTAAAAATCCGAGCAATTAGCTCATTTCTACTCAATGAGCATTTAGATGAAGCTCTTGTTTGCACACAGTTTACCAAAAAACCTCACGTATGCAAATGCAGAATTTAAATTCAGCCCTCATTATATTCATTTCAGCCAAAACATGTGACTTGAAACAATCAAATACTACACATAAGCCACATACAGCTCAAACCAGTGGAAGCATTAATCAGAGAAACGGCCGGGGTTGTGGTAAATCTAGACTGCAGACATCCAGACCTCAAGAGGTGGAATCTGACATAACTGTTTGAAGCAAACTCCTCACCATAGGTCTCCATGAATGAGTTTTGTTGAAAGAAATCTGTGAAAGTGCTATTTGTATGTTGCTACAGAGCAAACGTGCGAAAAATGTTCTACATGAAATGTAGAACACTATTTGTAGAGATCAATTATGCTGCATCTCTCCTTGAACACACCATCCCCATGGTGAAATGTAATCACGACAGCATCATGCTGAGGGGCAGCTTGTCCTTGGCGGAATCAGGCAAACTGCTCTCATCTGATGGGAATAAAGGCAAAGGCAGCACAATTCTGGAAGAAAGTGTGTTAAAGGCCAAGGGGAAAAGAAAAAAAAACAACAAAAAAAACAAGACTGAACCACAGGTTCACAATCCAGGAGAAATGCATCCATAAAGACAATAGTGTAATAGTGCAATTCTTTAGATCAAAGTATGGCTGTGGCAATATGGTGTAAAAATAAAATTATATGTTTTTTCATACCGAGTTCCCTTTCTTTTCATTCAAACAAAAAATGTATTTTCAAAAACCTACTTTTATTTCAATTATTCCCTCAGGGAGTTGATCTGAATTCAAAGTCCAGCCGTGAAACATGCTTGTAAGGCAACCATGTTTTACAAGCATGCTTGTTGGGTGGACCAACATCATACTGAGCTACGGGAGCCTGGAAAGCATATTGGTGGAAAAATAAAAACAAGGAAAAAACAACAACTTGATTTTCAAAAAGGTGAATAGTCTTAACAGCAACTTTATTTATTATTTATATTTAGATCAAAGCATATTCATATGCAAAGTCCAGACCTAAGTCTGGTTGAGTATTTGCCAAGATTTGAAAATTGCTGTTCACCAGATACTCGCTATCCAATGCAGCAGCTCTGGTGATACTTTGGAACTAAGAATTGGTAGAAATGTGCAATGTTAAGAGATCTACCTCAAAAGAAATCAACTTCTTACAACCGCAAAATATTTTTTCTGAGTTTTAAAGCCCTGTGTATCCGTCCTTTCCAGGGATGGACTATTTTCTGTTGTCGTGAATAGATTAAAAAGTGCTTGGCATATTAATACTTTCATAAGACACCGTATGAGTGCATGACAACATAAAAGATTTCTCACTGTAAACAATAACATAGGAAGAAAATATGTTTTTTAATGTATACGTTGAAGTGACTTTGTGGATCCTCATTAGCTTCCCCTGTAATTACACATAGAAAATCGCCTCATTGTTGTCAGTCAACACATTTTTTTTCTTTTTTTTTCCAAACATGATATGAAGTGTGGGCACCTCGGTCTCTGCTTCTCTTTCTTACTCTGTTTGAGCTGCCAACTGGCTCTCTGCAGTGAATCTCATTACTCTATGTCTGCTTGCTGTCACACTCTAGTGGGAGGTAGACGTGGTTAACCCCAGAGGCAGCATCTGTGTGTGAACTAGTGAGTCTATATTTTGTGCAAAAGTTTTTTTTTTTTTTTTTTTTTTGTTTTGTTTCTGCAAATTCAAATGCAGTGAGTCCGGATTTCAAATGGCGAATAATAAATCATCATTGCTACTGCAATGCTTTCACTACAGGACTGCTGAGGCATGCTGGGAGGTTTATTAGAAGAAGTACTTCAGACAAGGCTGTACTTGGGTTGGTGTTTCGTAATTTGCACTGAAAGGCGGGTATTCATCCACGCGCACCAAAGGCATGTCGGCATGAAACCGATCTAACCGACGGCAACTTTCCAGATGTGAACTGAGTTTGCGCTGAAACGATTTTCTGCTCTGGTATATGGAAGGACTGACAAGGACAGATTTGACTTTCGCTGGAAGTCGGTGATCAGAATTCAGAGGCAGTTGATTCAGATATAAGATATAATGAAAAATAATGTGAAAAATTACTGCTGCAGATGTTGCATCAATTGAATCAGCTTTAGAGTGAGAAGAAGAAGAAGAAGAAGGGAAAAAAAGACGAAGCCCTGTGGGAGCTACAGCAAGCAGATTTTACATTTCCTGGAAGCAAAGTTCTGAATTTATTTAGCAGCATGCTACCAGTAAAACAGAGGCAGAAAATGCACATTGGCAATATAACTGGTCAAACTTTAATAGACTCCTCAGTCCCTCGTGTTAGATGACCAAGAGGGTGGAAATTGCCTTTTTTTTCCCAATGAGTTTGAAAATTTGCATTTAGATAAGTCTTCTTGATTTCTTTATTCAGTCCTTTCATCCAATCTTGCCTACATGCTGTCACCTTCTTCTAATTCCCACCTTTTATTGTTCATTTATTTTTCTTTCCCTTTTCTTCTTTTATTCTGTTTGTGCCCAATAATTCACAATCATTGGCTTTTCTTCTCAAAGATTGGCTTTCCTAGGCATCTGAGAGAGAATAACATATTGCTGAATGCATTAGTCTGACTAATTTCATGTAGTGTGCTTCCCAAGGTTAACTAATAACAGTGAATTGGCTTATGTTTTGATTACAGTAATTTTCTCAGCCTGACAAATAACACATAACCATTCAGTAAAAAAATAAAATAAAAAATGAAGTGAAATATTAACTGTGCTCAATTACACATTTTAGAAATTGACAGAAAGTGGGGCTGGATTTGGAAGATTGTAGATCTGTGCAATTCTATGTCTTGCTATCTGCACACCTATTTCCATATACCAGTTAGTGAACATCGGTTTATAGAGAACTTAATGACAGTTACACAGCAGTATAGCGCAACACAGATGTTTCTCTTTCTTAAGTACATCAGATCTGCCATGTTTGGTTGGATAACTCAGTGAACCTGTCACCCAAAGTACTTAGTTATTACTAAGTATTTTGTTTACTGAGCTGCAAATTGACTTTTCTGAGACTGTGTTAGACTCAAACCAAAATATTTTCATCCCTAAGGCTAGCGAAGCGAACAAGAACAATTTCTCAAGCCAAGTAAAAATTGGAATCAAATGGATTTGAAATATTGTAAATTTGAATGACGGTTAATGTATATTTATACACACTTTAATAAGCCCAGATAAAACATAAGTTCTTGGTTACAAAGCTATTATTAAATTATAGTATGTACTTTATTGATTATTGTCTTGTCAATACAGGAAGGAAGCATGGATGTGCCAATGCTTTATGTTCAACAAAGTGTCTACACCTATCCATCCATCCACTTTCTAACACCCTTGTCCCTAGTGGGGTTGCGAGGGGTACTGGTGTCTATCTCCAGCAAACGTTTGGGGCGAGAGGCAGGGCATCTACATAGAGCATCTACTTCTCGATATTTTCCACATGTAGGTGTGTTCTGATGTAAAAATCCAATGCATTTTTTGTGATAGCCCAACCCAAAATTGTGAAGTTGAAGGAAAAGGATGCACGTTTCTTTCATCTGAGATAAAACTCAAGAAGTTTTAAGGCAAGGTTATATTGATAAACAATATCACAGGCTTTAAACATTTCATGGAGGATGATTCCATCCATCTATTGACCCAGCCATCCCTGCCTGTCTGTGAAGGGTAAAGTCTGTCTCCTTAGCTAATGACAGGCTGGGCGGCATTCTGGAGGAGATGCATAGATGCACGGCTCAGGTGGGTGAATTAGGTATTAGCGATGCACTCCAAAAATATAGCTTAAAAAAAAGCCATTTCTGAAATAAATCCATAAAAGTCACGTTTGCATAATAAATGCGGAAGAAGCTAATCTGCTCAGATAAGACCAAAATGTAACTTTCTGGCACACACAAAAACCTGGCTGTGCTTGGAAACCTAACACTAGTCATGACCCAAATCACATAAACTCCATGCTAAAACATGTTGGAACATTCTATACATTGTTTTTTGTCTTAAGCAAAGAAAAGTAAGATGGTCATAGTTGAGGTTAAATGTCACCAAAAACAGGACAGGATGAGCAAAACTTGTTCAACTATGAGCATAAAATGACTCAAAGCAAACATTCAGAAATACATATTCATGTATTAAAACCCTGACAAAATCCAAATTTAAATTCAACTGAAAATTTCTGGGAAAACTGAAATAAAAATGCCACAGTTAACTATTCACCCAATGAAACCACTTGAACTAGCAAAAATATTCCATCTCTCAATAAACTAATGTTAACAAACCTCACAAGATTTGACAACAAAATGTACAAATCACGAAAGCTGAATGGAAAGGCATTGCATTTTCAGATTTTTGTTTTGAATAAAAGACATGAATGATTTTCCTTCACATTACACAATTCCTCACCACTTTGAAGAAGTGGAGGAGATGGATAGATATATGGCTCAGGTGGGTGAACCCGTTGGCCTTCTTCAGAGAAGTCTGGAAGAAGGCAAACTGGCTCTCAACACTTCTCTTTGGGAGCTTCGTCTTATAAAGCTCCCAACAATAAACCTGACAAAAAGTAGAAACAACATTTTGGAAGGCCCTGGATTGCCTTGCATGTGCAACGATGCACATGATGTCCTGCTTTTCAGAAAGCAGCGCACTTAGCCATGACAAATGTCAAAGCTACATATTTTCAACTTTAACTTTAATAGTAAAGATACTCTTGAATAAGCAGAAATTATGGTTATATTAGCAAAAACGACTTAGGATAACAATCGCAGTTGCTTCGTTCAATTCTGCCAAACCTCAAATGTCCAGCGTCATTCATGCACCTCAATGTGCATGAATGATGTAGTTTCTATGGTTCAATACAGATCACTATAAAAATGCATGTACAATACCTGTGTGCGCTCCAGAAAGTGAGCTCAGAACCCGGGAATGTTGTGTTGGTCCATCATAAACCTCCACTATGTCATTCAGAGCAGTCTGGAAGAAGGCGAACTGGCTGAACACCACTGGGTAAGAGACACAGACAGAGCAAGAAACAAAAGATAAAAAATTAACTGAAAGTGATGCCTGCAAAAGTCACAGAAAATGCTCTTCAGTTCATTTAAAATGACTGAAGACTCATAAAAATAGTGCTCTGCTTTATCCAGATTTAAAAAAAAAGAGGGTTATCAACAGCAATTTCAATCAAGTTGCCCTCCTTAAAGCAGGGCAGATTATGCTGGCAGTTATGATAACAAAACCAAAAACTGACATTACAAGGTGGATCAGGAAACCTGTCTGGGCTTGATGGCCTGTCAGTTCGCAGGGATTTACAGAGACAGCCAATCTGTCGTATGATGTGCGGCTAAAACTCCGCTGCAGAGCTTTCATCGTCTCAAGCAAGACATAATACTGTACTGGTTTTCCTTTAACGAAATCAGGCTTTTTATAGTCAATCATCCAGTTTTTAACTTGTGATAAATGGAGCTGGTTAAAGTGAAGGACGAACGGTGAGAGATACGCAACAGAGGGAGTATGGAAAATGATGAGCTACTTTTTTGTGGATCCACTAGTGGAACCCTACAGCCTTCTATTTTATACAGGACCTAGCCTTGGGAATGTTCTCCCAATTTTAAATATGTTCTTGCACATTTCTATCATCATTGTCAATAAGGTAAAACCATTGGTCACAGTGACACCCACCCAGTCATCCGCACTGAGTAAAATACCCTATTATTAGCCTGGCGCATGAGCCTAATGAGAAACTGGAAGAATGAGGGGAAAAAAAAGCTTTTGCTTTTCTGCACGACAAAGTGAGCTGCCTTGGGCTTTGCCGTCATTATCCAGGAAAATGCAAATGTGAATTTTAATCATTTCATTTTTTTTTTTTTTTTCCTCACTGTGACCTCAGTGAGTGAAATACGCAGATGATTGGGTTCAAGAGAGGTGCATAAAGACTTCGACAGTCAGAAGACTGGGGTGAAATAAACCCAAAAGTCAAACACAAGCTGATGTTTTTTTGTTGTTTTTTTTTCGTGGGGGTAATTTAACCATGACAGGAGCTTTTCCCAGAAGAGACCTGATGCTGATAACTCATTAAAAAAGCCTGTGGTTGGGAGAAGAAAAAAGTAGAGATAAAAACCGAGCAAGAGCAATCAGTCGACTTGAGAATGTGATGCAGAGAGACATCCTGGGCAAGCAAGTGAAGGACATTTTGAATTGATTCATTTGAGCTGTATTCAGCATTGTTTTGCCTTCCGAATAATTTGATGCTTGCATTGTATCCGATAAGACATTGGAGGGAAAGGATGACTTTAAGACAAAGTGCCAAAAAAGGAGTATAACTCAAGAAAGTATGAAGCTTCCAGGTGGCAATTTTTTTTTTTTTTTTTTTGTCTGTGTTTGTGTGTAGGTGTGTTTTTGATAACACACCTACACACGCACACAGTGAATAAGTAGTGTGCTTCATGATGATTAAATAGCTCTACCGAAGTACTGTGAAGAAAAAGTAAAGAAAAGAAAATGTGTCCATCACTGTGTGATTTTACTAACGAGTAGAATAAAGTGGGATACATGCGTTCAACAAACCTCTCGGGAGTAGCAGCATGAGTAGAGGTGAAAAAGCAGCGACTGTGTGAGCTTTTAACAGGTTAACACCAGATTGCCTTTCCTTTCACTGAGAATATTCAGATACCAAAAAAATAAATAAAAAATGTTTCCCTCTGTTTTTTTTTCCAGTAGAAAGAAAATAACAGAGTTCAGTAAGGCAGATGAATATAGTTTCTGTTTGATCACGGCTTCTTGGGGGATTGCAGAATGATTCTATCATAAACAAACACAAATAACCCACTTTACAGACTTGCGCACACAAAAAAAACAAAACAAAACAAAAAAAAAAAAAAAAAAGGAAACATGGCTTACCGTAATCCTTGGGCACGACTACAGAGTACAGACAGGTTCGAGAACTGGTATAGTTGCCAGGGAAACCAGGGGACAAGACTACTCCCTCTAATCCAGAGTACTGTCCACCACATGGCGCTGCGGAGAAACGGGGATCAAACATGAAGAGAGACCATGAAGTGGGACCAGGCAGACATAAAGGGAGGTCTAACGGTAACAGGGGAAGGTTCCATTTCTTCTCCTCCTCTCCATCCTCTCTGTTCCATCATTCCTAAATTACTTTTCTTGTGTGATTGGAGTTTGGATGGAAGATGTTCCCGGTGGTTGCCACAGTGAAATTGCCATGTTTTCCAAGTGTCCATCTGGGTTAGCCTGGGTGTGATGAGGCCAGAGCCTCCTCTCCAAGTTAAAGCCCCTGAAAATGCTTTGTACCAGCGTGGACATTTGTAGGGATGCTGTCCAGAGGCATCTAAATAAATGTGAATATCACTTAAAGGTCAATTTGCTTCCGCTATAACACTCGTATGATAAATAGAATTTTCCTCCAAGTGCAAACGTCTAGGGTGTCGCTAGAAATCGTGAAAGCCAGACCGCGACACACTTCTAACGAGTTTGGCTTTGTTGTGTTGGTAAACTCCATGCTCTGTGTGCTGCTGCTACTGTTACCATTGTTTTTACTGTGTTGTTTTCCTGCTGCTTCTTAAAATGTGAAAGCAGTTTTTGAGAAAATGCTATGCTTCTGTGCACGGCATCACCCAAAACATAGATCTCTACTAAAACAGTGATGTTGATTTTGTTTTTTTTTTTGTTTTTTCTTTTAATTTCGGAGTGTGAGCCAAAACGCCTATCAACTATTCTGTTTTCAACTGCAAACCCAGAAAGATTGATATGAGTTCTTCCACTTAGTCTAGGCAGCTTATATGGGATGCCAGTAATGACCAAGTGTTTTTTGTGGTTTTATAGAATTTTGGGCTTAATGCAGAATCCTTATGGACGAACAAAACAGCAAGTTTACTCCACATTTGTAATAATGGAGTTTCTTTGTCTGTATAGTGGCTAAAATATGCTTTAACCTACTAAATTCAATTCAGTTAAAAAAAGTACTGCGTTAATCCCAGAAGGAAATTAATCACGTCCATATTTTTCTCAGCTCACATTTTTCTAAAGAGGACATTTAAAGCAGATATTGGTAGAAAAATAAAAACAATTGTCTCCATAAAACACTCTTACCATTTTTTTTTTTTTTAAACATCGAATTAATGACTATTATGCTGAAAATAACTGGTTATGGGTGCTGCTCATGCTTTGCTGGGTAACGATATTCAATTAGGAATTGTGTTTTCAAATATGTATTTTCAACATTCAAACTGCCTCATCGAATTACATAAATTTGTATTCATGGATTCAACTTTTTAATGTAATATTCAAATTTTACGACAAAATGAATTCACGTCTTCCATTAACTGTAAGCCACAGCCATTAAAGCTAACAGAGATAAATAGACAGATAAAGATGTCTCACTTTGTGGAAAAGGCCAATGCAAGTCATTTTAGCTTTAAGCCTTAGGATTTTTTTAGTAACCGTTTCTCAATTACAAACAGGATGTAGTAATTTCTGAGTTGAATTATAGCCATCCAGTCATATTTGGATGTATCTGAATGTCCCTGTGTGTCAGTGGATTTGTGTGACTGAACTGGATTGCGCAGCCAGTACAAGTGTGTAGCAAGTGTTCCACCTGACACGCCGAGTCTGAAGCGGGTTCTGTGCTGTCAAGGTATCTTTTACCGGCTTTCCATGGGTTCATGCATTGCGTGCGCTGGCTGTGTCAAAGGAATATCAGAGAGTGACGCAGTTCCCTCTGAGTGTAAGGGGAAGATATGCAAAACAGGCTGCTCTTCTGAAACTTCAGAATAAATCAAAACTACACTTGCATATTTTCACAAAACCCACACAGCTCGGCAAATATGTACCTGCGGGACATATCTCAGTGGAAACGCAGCACATGATGATTCAACCATACGAATGTTTATGTGCGATAAATCTATAAGCGCAAGGCATGGTTTGTGCTCTGAACAATCAACTCCAGATGTCAGTGTTTACCCATGCAGATGGGTTTGGGCTTGTTCCAGCTCGGCTTGCCATCTCCCCCCATGATGCAAGTGAGCGTCGGGTCTCCCTCCAGCGTGTAGCCGCTGTCGCAGTGGTAGGTGACAGTGGAGCCCAGCTTGAGATCGGTGCCCACCCGTGTCCCGTTACGAACGAGGCCGGGTTCGAAGCAAGATTCCCTGGGGTTTTCTGTGGCGAGAAGAAACAGAGAGGAAATTCTGTGACAGATGGAAGCACGTGGTTTTCAATAATGATTTTTTTTTTTTTCTTCTTTTTTTTTCTGCACCAGATATGCTGAAATAGAAAATGTTATGCGCCCGAGGGTATTTATACACTTGGTTTTCCAACTTCTTTGCTTTATGGCTGCTTTTTTTTCTCTCTCTCTCGCCCCTGTTCTCCAGTTTTCTACAACTCTGTGCTGTCGCGTTTTCAGTAAATATAGCTCAATGACTGCCACTTTTTTTCTCCAGCCCTTGACACTAGCCTCTCATCTGTGGCTACCGGGGTATGTATGGTTGTGAAAACAGACAGGCAGCTGATTGAAAGTGGCATGGCTCTGGCCCAAGGTCTGCTGACTGTACACAACCGCTTCTCAAACAACATTTCTCTGTGCTCTTAACTTGAGAAGACAACGCGCATACGCAAGCTTTCATTATCAAACACATACACGCCTACCCTGCCAAAGCTCCCTCTCACACGCTCTGCATTTAACCACATATCAATCACCAACCCTAAGGTCGTAAGATAGATGTCTTGCTTAATTTAGCAGCACATCGTTCTAGGTGCAAAATGTGCATGTGAGATGCAGCCTGTCAATTTGGCACACTTCACACCCTTTCAGCTAAGATAAACATAGGAAAGATGCCTGAAGCCATTTAGTTCACTCCTAAGCACAGCAGATTTGGTTCTCAGAGCAAACTTTAATATTTGATAACTTGACACACAAAAGAGAAGGTGGGTCAAAAGTTTTTCAATTGTCAGGGGAAAAAAAAAATCACCTAAATCTCAACACAAGACAAAAGTATGTAAAACAGTCTGTCAATAATTTGATGAATGCAAGCTCCGAATAGAAAAAAATAAAATAAATAAATAAAAGAAGTGAGGGATCACTTCTTTTCAGTATAGTTTTCAGTAAAGTTGAAACTAATTTTTACAAAAGTTAACAGATTATGTGTCTCATGTCTAACATTTTTAAATAGACGTGACGTTTACATAACCTTTGTGTATTGTCACCAATTGTTACTCAAATATCCTATTTTTTCACATTTTATCATGTTGCAACCAAGGAAGTCAATGTATTTTATGTAAATTTTGTGTCACAGCCTAAAACAAAATGACATAGACTCAAATATTTTACAAATAAAGAGCCTGAAATTGGGGAGGCAGTATTATGCTATCAGATGCTTTTATTGGCCAGAGGTAGGGAAGTTGGTTTGGAGTTGATGGAAAATGGTTGAAGGTAAATATGGAGCAATTCTGGATGAAAACCTGTTAGAGCCCGTAAAATACTTGAAACTAATAGCAAAACTAAATATTTTCTTCTCCTCCTCACTGAAATATAACCACAAACATACAGCCAGAGCTGCAATGAACTGGTTCAGATAAAAAAATATATACTCCTGTATTTGCCCAGTCAAAAACTTACAAAACTATATCCAGTTAGGAATCTGTTGCTAAACGGATTGCCACAGATCCCAATGGAAGCTAAGAATCTAAGCTTGAGCTATTCTGGGAAAAGAATGTCTACAGATTTTAGTGTGAATCCTTGGCACAACACTTCCTGTGTTGTGTATATAATTTTCCTTTCACTTCAATTCCGAACTATTTTTGCTGGTCAATCGCAAAGTCGTAGTAACATAGTCTGAAAAAGTCTGAGATAGAAATATTTTTTGCAGAGCACTATTATTCAAAGGATTTTAATTCCAACTTAATAGCAAAATTAAATATTTTATTCATCCCAGGACTTTCTTCAGTCGCAAACCAACTACAATACAGTGCAACGTAGTCAGTTTAATAGAGATATTTGCTGCAACTTTCAGATGCTAAAAGTGAGTATCACACGTTTTATGATGAATCACATTTCTAATTCAGCTTTATAGGTGAGGACATGTTACTGTGGGTAAATGTCTGTTATTTAAACACCTGCCCGGGGAGCTGACCAGGCACAATCCAATAATTTAGACTTACAGGGTAATAAAACTGAATGCGGTCTGTAACTACGGGCACCTGTTGCAGATTTTAACAGATTTACACCCTGAACGATCCGTGGTGGATGGTATAAAAATAAAAATAAAAAATAAAAATCTCTGCATTTACGTGGGTTTCATTCAACCTCGTCTTAGAGATGGAAAAATATCTCAGTCATACCGTTCCCTTGGCGACAGTGAAAGGCCTCCGAACGCAGAAACAAAAAGCTGTAAAAACTGTGTGGTCCAGTGGCTGACAGAACAGCATGGATCTATGATAATTACGTTGTAGCGGTGGCCTGACCAATAACTATCTGGGCCAAAGCACCAACTTGCTGATCTCTTTCCAAAACTGACCCAAAAATCTGAGCTAAATGTGTCTTTGTTGCCATGTTGCTTCTCTGAAACCGAGGAGGTAATTTATGGATTATTTGGTTATGGTTCATTAGTGTGGAGAATTGGAAGTGGGGTGAAGGAGTTTTTTTTTGTTTTTTTTCCTGTGCAACACACTGGGTCCATCTGCTCTTCCAGATTGGCCATACAATAATCACACTCGGTATCACACACCGCAGTGAATGTTGCTGGGAGTGAGTTAAAAAGCAGGCTCTGTAACACAGTTTTCTGTTTTTTCGGGGTTTCTTTTTTTTCCTTTGGGGGGCATTGGGGTGGCAAATGATTTGCTGTACTGTTTTGCACAAACATATACAGATATAAAATCCCCCAATTTTCTTATTTAGACCAAAACCCAGTCCATAAGCAGAGAACTCAGGGTTGATTTGGAATCGGTTAAATGTCTGATACCTTAAACTATTCTAATTGAGATTCGGGAAGTTTTAATACTGCTCCCTCAAGCAAGAAGACCTAAACAAAGATGCCCTGTCTAATTTAAAGCTTGGTCAGCATCTGTATATTTGTAAGGAAATGGTTTTTCACACTCAGTCACTAAGGTCTTCCCTTCAATAAGGATGAGAAACGAATGCAAAGCACATGATGTGCTATGCTAGACTAACACTGGCTCTCTTTCAAGGACTTCTGTTATAATTTTGCAATAGATAAGCAGTACAGCATGCCTTACATGAGCACATAAATCTAAAGCTCCCCAAACAATGTGCTGCAGTCAGCCAAGCTCTGACACGAGACAACAAAATGCTGCTCGCTTTAATTTATTAGAAGCCTTTTGTGCAGCTGCACTGATCAAAAACAGCTTAACCATGCAGATCGTCAGCTTTTAATTTTCATAATTATATGCGTTAGCAGGCTACGACAGGTGCATTGATACCGCCACCACTGAGCAGACCAGGAACGTTGCATGTTTTTAAAATTGTAACATACTTTTCCATCTCCAAATTTTAAGAGATTTCAAAATGAGTTTAGCCCATTTTCAAAAGGCAAATACATGCTTTCCCATAGGTTTACAGTAGAGGATTTCTGATGAGGGTTTAAATAAAGAATCTGCAAAGAGAGAGAGAAAAAAAAGGCTCAATTCTCACTCTGCTAGAAGGACTTAGTGCCTGTTCAAGCACTACAGGCACCAGTCCAATTCAAAATTCACAGCTTAGTTAAGACACTAGAGAGGAAAAACTTCATGATGAGAATTTATAGCCATGTTTGAATAACCCAGTGGTCAGCAACCTCTTCCATTTAAAGAGCCACTTTTTCTACTGCTACTAGAAAATAAAACATGCCTAGAGCAGCAAAAAACAATGTGTTACTGTAACTATGTACAACATAACATGTTTTATCATGAAACATGAAATATGAAACAAGCTAATAAATTTCAATCGAAATTTATTTCTAACTTCAGTTTTTGGAACAGTAAAAATCCTCTCTTAGGAAAGAACAATGTAGAATGACGTGAGTCTTTTTAAAACTTGGGGGGGGGGAAAGCAAAATAAGTTGCATAGTTCAAAGCTAGTTTCTTTTAAAAACCTGTTGTAGATATTACAAGCAGATTTTGCATAAGAACCTCCAGAAAAACTCCTAAAATTACAATTTCTTGTTGCATTTCCTTTCTGGTTTGGTAAAAGCCAAAGAGCCAAATGTTGCACTGGAGCTGCAGGTTGTAGAATCCTGGTCTAACCAAATGTCTGTACCTGTATACTGCAGTACAAATCCGTTACTACTGAGGGAGGCATCGCTGCGGAATGCCATGAAGAGCGTGTTGGAGCTGCTCTCGATGCGATCTGGAACATCGGTGCCATAGAAACTACCCAACAAGGGGCTCAGGGAGTCTGGCCCATCGTAGATATGCAAGAAGTCATAACTGGGCTCCAGGCTGAAGCTGGTTAGAGACAAGTCACATTAAAAAGGAATCAGGACATTTGCTGCATGAATAAGTAGTGCATAATTCTCACATCCAACTTATATCATTAGAGGACAAGTAGCCTAGAAACGTAATCATTTATCAAGTCCTGCAGTTGCAACAACTGTTGTGGGAATTCAGTACTGCATGTTATGTAATATTTTCTTATGCTGTCAAAGCTTACTGGTTAAAGCTGAGCGAAATGACATAGTCCTGTGTGACGGTAACTCTCCAGTCACACTCTCTTCCATGTGGGTAAGGTTCTGGATAGTCTGGAGACAGAATCAGCCCACTTGGACCTGTTAGGTTCCCACCACACGGAGCTATGGAAAGAGAAAAACAAATATTTATATTTACAAAATGCTGAAAATAACTTGTTTGACATAAACTCTAAAATGTTATTATAATTTGTGTTATGTGTTGCAATTAGCAAGCTAGGAAGAGCAAATATAACACAGTTAGGCATCGCTACTCAGCTTTAACAAGTGTGTCATAACATTCAGATAAGTTCTGGTGTCAATCCAGAGAGGTTAAGCATAATTAATTACTGCATGCTGTGTTTACAGAGCACCTGTGCATGTTGGGGGGTCTGGCTGCCAGAAGAAGCGACCATTGATCTCTGTGCATGTGATTCTGGTGGCCCCCTGCAGGACGTAGCCAGGATCACACTGGAACACCACATGGTCCCCGGGCTCCCTGCTGTCGCCGCCACGGGTACCGTTAGTGGGCATGCCCGGGTCATTGCAGGAGGTCGCCGTGGAGACTGAAAGAGCAAGCAGGGACTAGATCACTGGAACAATATGAAAAAAAGCTAATGTGATAGCTTAACTATCACATGGAAGATAAACCTCCAATCCGCTTGCTGAACTTTCATTGCTCACCAGAAAACTGCAAAGCAAAGCCTTGCTTGCTGGTAAAAAAGTCGGTGGTGAACTGCAAAGTGATCGTGTTAAAGGTGCTGTGAGCGTCCGGGGGCAACGCCGACCCACTCAGCTCCCTCAGCAGGACTCCCCCATCCTGCGGACCATCCCAGATCCGTAGCACATCGTGGACCTCCTCCGTGTGGAAGACCAGAAAGTGCAGACTGAAAAAGAGGGATAAACAAGATACAGCAGGTGTCAAGTATGGCACAAAATTGGACGGTAATTTTCCAATTTCACTAATGACAATGTGCAATCCATGTGTGCATTTGTATGAATTTATATTAAATTGTACTCTCAAACAGGCAGAATTTCTAAACGTCAATTGAGAGCCTGTGGAGTCACTTGAAAATTGATGTTTGCAGGTGCTTCTCATACAGTCTATCTGAGTTTGAGATGCTTAGCAATGAAGACAGTGAAAATACTTCACTTTTAAATGGCCAAAGTTGGTACAAACATACCTCAAAAGACTTGGAGATGGAACAACCATGACAGATGCTTCTACAGAGTAACTTGTACAATATTTTTCGCACATGACTGTGACAAAAACTGTCGATGAAATACATTGAAGTTTGTGGGTTTTAGCCCCACGAAACACAAAAATGTTCAAAACCCGTAAAACATTTGAAGGACACTGTGAAGTTACTGTAAAAGTAACACTGCGATTAAAAAAAAATTGAAGACAGGAAACCAGTCTACGCCTAGTACAAATGAGGGAACCAAATGCTATTAAAAGGAGGATCACAGGAACCAGATTAGGGACATTCAACAGTGATTCCACGGTGTCAGTCAAAGCAGTAAGTCTGCAGAAGCATTTTAAAGTCAGTCGAGATGCCAAAAAGATGATTCTGTCAAAATATCTCCCATTCAATTTGGCCCAGACAGCTGTCAGCCAGCTGGTGGTCCGACGGATCTGAAATGCTCTGTGCCGGTTTGTGTACGTGCACTGGCATAACCGCAGTGCATTCGTAATAATATGCTGCTTAAGTATTTGTGCTGGAACATTTCAAAGGATGCTGTGGACAGCCTCAGCTGGGCAAAAAAAAAAAAAAAGAAAAAACTTTATCTGGTGCTCTTTCTTTGGGCCCTTATTGAAAACAGCATTCACAGCAGAAGTCTGCGATTCCTGCAACTAATTATAAAAGTGGGTTTGCTCATGTCAGCTTCTATGAGATGTACCTTTTGTTTGTCTATTTTTTTTTCTCTGAGAACAGAACAAAGTCTGATCTAACAAGTGAAGACCAACACTGGGAAGAGAAATAAATCATTAGGTTGCAACTGTGGTGAGCTGGATGTGATGCAAAAGGCAAAAACATTCAACAAATGCTTTGCAGTGACTTGAACAGTCCTTGTATGCCAATTTTTATTAATTTTAGTGGTGTTTTGTATGATTGAGGTAGCCTTTAACAGTGAAGAAAAATTAAAGGGACACATGGTTTTCGAAATTCTTAAAAAGAAATAATGATGTATTTAGCAACATTGTGAATAATATTCCACAAAAACTATTATTCACAAAAAAACATTGTTGAAACATTGTTTCAATGATTCAGTGAATAGTTGATAATCATCAAGTTA
The DNA here is from genome assembly GCA_010277075.1 of Poeciliopsis retropinna. Classification (NCBI taxonomy): domain Eukaryota; kingdom Metazoa; phylum Chordata; class Actinopteri; order Cyprinodontiformes; family Poeciliidae; genus Poeciliopsis; species Poeciliopsis retropinna. Next base: position 11,301,081 of record VMRM01000016.1, read on the forward strand.
ATCACAACTAGGGAACCACTTTTGAAAAAAGAAGATGCACTGAAATGCAGTGTGTATTTCAGTAATTTTTCTTCGGTCTTTTTTTTTTTTGCTTTTACAAATATGCCCAAAGATATTTTCCTTCCAGAGAGTCTCATTGATTGAGTGATTTAAATTAAAATGGAAAACATGTCAGGGTATTTGAGATAAACTCATTACAATCCTTTGCAACTTCAGTTTAACTTTTTACACAAATCGGACTGGACAGATGGACTTATTTGACCGTTTTTGCCCTGAGGCTTAAGATAGACAATCGTAAATCTGTCCAGGGCGCAGGACTTAAAGTCAGAGAGCTGAATGCTTATCTCTGCCCAAGTCACAGAGGAGAAATCCTGGTCCCTTTAGTATCCACATCATCTTACCCATATGCACTCACAAAGCCTTGAGCAATAGATGATACAGAGGAGAAACAGCAACCCACTGATATGTTGGCTTTTAGCAACAAGTTCCCACCATTTCTGCATAATTGGTGTCAGACCCTGACTCCCTTACTGTCTGATGTATTAGCAGTAGCCTTTGGCACAGAGAGAGTCAACAATAGACTCTCTGTGTGACTAGTGTAACCCTGGAGAAAAGTCCTGTCACGATGCTTGTGAATGAAGTGCTCGGAGAGCAAACCGATGCAGATAGACACACTGGAAAATATTCGCATAAATGTGCAGCGAAAGGTATTTTTGAAGTTGTAATGCATTATATGGGCTGACACAACCACTCATGTGTTGGAAGCAGATAGAGCAAAAGAGAAGTCCATATGGCGACTTCGAAAAGCGGCGCTTTTACTACTTTCATCGCTTAGGAGAAGCCACAAAATCATCTTGACGGTTCTGATGATTTTGAAGAATTAAACACGGAGTTCAAAGGTCTTCACTGTTAATCCTGTTATGAAGCCTTTAGGGACCAGAAGTCCTTCATGCTCCACCTCCCAATGCTTCCAACAAGATTTACAGAATTAAACAAAAATCAAAAATGTTTTCCGGTGACGGTGTACGACTACATTTTTTTTTTTTTTAGTCCAATATTGACGTGCATGTGTACAGTACGTGTGAGCAAGAACAATTGGCGATGTTTTCGTGAGCACAGTCAGCATCAAGGACAAGTGCTGCTTCCGTGTTTGTGTGCTGATGAGTCCTGTGCTCTGGTTCAACTCTCGGCTTCGAAAGGCATCAAATTCTGAAAGCTGATTTATATGTGTGAAGGAGGATGAAAGGGTGGGTGGGATGGCAGAAGTGCGTTGAATAAAACCTGAAGGTGAGGAAGGCAATGAAAAAGCGACCAGTGTTGATCACTGCAAGGCTGCTGACGGCATCGGGTGATCGAAGGAGGATAAGAGGTTGACGGTGAGCAGAAGAAACACAATGCGAGAGTAAAGGCTGAGGGGATGGACGGGTTGAACCAATGTGGATTGCACGTTGGGATAAATGGTTCTTTTTATATGCCATTTAAATAGCACTATATCCCTGCCTCTCTCAAAATGATGAAAAAGGGTAAAAGTGTTGCAGGTGAATTAGTGAGGAAGGATGATAACACTGGCACAAAACTGAATTCTCATTCTGCAACTTAAAGATTTCAATAGCACATATTTAAGGCCAACAGATTATCTTTTCCCTTTTCAGTACACACTTTGGTTGGCTGACATTTTCTTCTTCTTTTTTTTTTTTTTTTCCTTTTTAAAACATTTATAGCATTTAGGATAATAAAAATGAAAAATGTGAGTTACCAGCAGGAACTCAGGGACTATTAGCTATAGATGCATTTCAATGGCGAGATATTGCTTCTTGCAGCAGCAAGAAGCAATATCTTTTTTTTTTTTTTCTTCCATCTTTTAGGACTACCACTGAGCAAATTAAAATATTGAAGTTTATAATTTTTTTACCAAACATTTCTGTCTGGGTGTTGAAAACGCATTCGATTGCAGATTAAGCTGCTTTTATTTGTTCCGAGTATTTGTGTATTTCAATGTAACAAGTAGAATCTGTTATTACAGCAGTCGATATTTTGTTCCCGTGATTACTGTTGTGTCAGCTGAGCTCGAATATCGCAACAGTTGAGGAGAGCTGCTGATAGAAAGAAGTCTCTGAGAGAACCTTGCTCAGTGGGAGCAGTCATCTGCCACGACCAACCGGGGATTGGACAACATAGAGCACAAGCGCACTGAAGCATTGATTCAGGAGTGCTTCTTAAGTGTAAAGAATCAGTAAAGAGTTCATTTTTTTGGAGAGAGAAACAGCTTAGCTGTGAAATAACTGTACTGTATCTAAAGGATAAAAACAGTACACACAGTTAGTGGCAGCAGCAATTCCTTTTTTGATTGCTGTGTCTCTTCCAGCAGCCTAATAATGACCATGTTTTGGTGGGTTTGAATGTCATCCGTTTCTGTTTGGACAAGGGACTGAGCACACGTAGCTCTTTGAGATGTTTGAAGCTTGGCATACTGCTTCAGAACTTTACTGCTTTTAACTTAACCGCAACTTTGCCCCTGACGTATCTTGTATTCGTTTGTCTCTATAACGCTGTTTGGTCACTAATGTTCCTTTACAAATCTCTGAGACCTGCACAGAACAGCTGTATTTATTTACACTGAGATTAAAATACACACAGACGACATACTTGTCGGATGGGCTAAATACAATTGCGTATACCAAGCATTCATTTGCATTATTTGTTTCCTAGCGTCAGATTTTAACAATACAAAGAAATCCCAAAAAAGTACATTAAAGTTTATGGCAGTGATGTGACAAAATGTCAAAAAGTTTAAGGGCGGCATCATTACAGTGTTCCTGTAAGACACTGTGGCTCTCTTCCAAGAGATGAGATTTCCTTGTCTTCAGACTAAAGACAGGGAAATCTTGACCTCTTCACGCAGTTAACATTCTGAGGATTCACAGGAAACCATGTTTTGGAGTTTACAGCCGAGGGCTCTCCTTTTGCACTTGGTTGCCTCTTAACAAGATAAAATAGTTCAATCAAGTGTCAAAGAAATCGCCGTAAGGAGATGAGATGCAGAAGAGAGAGATGAAACAGATCTTAAGGATCTCTTTTGATTCCGCCTTAACTATTTTGTATTCATATGAGAGAAATGGAGAGAGGAATAGGGACCGCTGAGGCTCTCTCATATGAATACAAAGCAGTATTGCTGCAATCAGGAGTCCTGTGAGGAGTCTCGGAGTAGGTATGTGTGTGCCTGGAGATGATAAATAATTAAGGATGTGGGATTGTGCACGGATGTGTGTGGTAAGCGAGAGATACGATACGTAAAGCAAACGCAGTCTTGCAGCTGCCAGAATTCTTAAAACTAATTGAGATAGTGTGACATCTCACAGTGGGAGCAGACTGCATCAGTATGTGTGGCTGTGGCCCAGCGGATCATCAGGATGCAGACACGTCCATGCAGAAAGCTTTGAAAGACACAATGGCCGACACATCTGAGCTGATTTGACACCTGACCAAGCCCAAACAGTGGTCAAAGCAATCTTTTTCCAGTCCATTTACTGTGACGTCAATGATGCAATAACAAAGCAAGCTGTGCAATTCTTCAATTGTTCTAAAAGCAAGATACAGTGTGAAACAGTTGCTCCATAAGATGAAAGCAGTGCTTAAGGGACGCAGCTATAAGTCTAGAAAGCATCATTGGTAGACCTGGTACATGTCATCACTCCCAACTTTAAATCATACTGATCAACATCTCTGATTAAACTGATCCTATTGTCCAAAGATGTTCAATGGACCTACAACTGCAAGCAGATGCACACTTGCATCAACATCTGAGACTCATGGAAGAAAAAAAAAAGACTTACTGATGATAAAAGACGGTTTCGCAACTGAATCATCCTGAATGAAATGTATTTTCACAATCTAATATATTTGTGACACTGCTCAGTGAAAAAAGTTGGGAAATAAGATCACCTGTGTTTTGCAGGTTTTGTCAGTTAGGTTTATCGGTCACAGAATATTTTTTTTTAAAAATGGGCAGATCAGTAGTCTGGTGCGAAACGGTAGTTTCATTTGCTGGTGGGAGAGTTACCACTCTATTATTCAATGAATCATATCCTGAAAGGCAGTTGTATCGCCCCTGTAATTAGAGTAGCGGTATCCAATCCTGTTCCTCGATTTCTACAGTATTGCAGGTTTTAGATGCATTGCTGATCCAACACAGCTGAATCAAGTGACTGAATTACCTTCTCAGCATGCCATCGGGTTGTCTGGGAATGACCCACTCAATAAATGAAGGTGTTCCATAAGAAACCTGCCAGTAGCTCTTGCTGGAGGCCCCTGATTTTGAGATGAGGCATGTATTATTTGTGCTAAACAATAGAATGACAGATAAATATCTATGTCAGAAAGGAAACAAACTAATGATAATGGCTGATTTTCTACTTTTAACAGGTCATTAGTCAGGACCTAAATTGGAAACTCAAAAAAATATATACAGTATATATATATTTTTTCTAATCAGTGAGCACTAACGTATATGTTATGAAGCCAAATTGACATCATTGATCTGTGGAGAAGCTGTTACTGAGAGAGGGAAACTAAAAGTTATGCATTTCCTCCTTTAGTCAGGTGTTTAAACTGACATCAGAGGAAATGCAAGATGTAAGAAACTTATTTAAAAGGAAGTACTTTCTTGCCTGTTGGCTGTTCATTCTGATTGCTGCTATGGATAGCTAATCCGTTTTGTCTTTACATTGAATTGGCAAAGGAGCAAATTGACCCAGAGCCAGCCTCAGATAACAGCAAGTCGGAACATATTTTAGCACGGTGGCCCTGTTTAACCCTCAATTTTTCAACCTTTGCCTGTCAAGAAACCATGGGATTTGTAAATGTTGGCAGCCTTTTAGAAATCTAAATTAAGGCAAGGATCTTAATTCTCTAGGGAATTCACAGAGAGACGGATGGTTATGTATAATAATGTTCATCAAGCTAGTCACCGATATAGGATTCCAAATACAGCTTAAAATGTGAATGTATAATCACTTGATTTGAATTAGTAAAAAAAAACTGTTTTACAGCAAGCAGTGTGCCGTCAACTCTTCTCTTAATTATATGTAATGACCACTCACAGCAGAAACGCTGGGAAGATGTATTCTGAATGTTGTATAATAATAGTTCTTAAAGAGATATACATGTCTGTTAAAAAAAACCCCGGTGCAGGCAGGTTAAAACTTTATAAAGTTAAGAGATCGGATATCAGTCGCAATTCTCTGATCAGTTCATATCTTTTTGTTTTTATAAGTATGTTATTACTTTAAAAGAAAGGACAACTATTTTAAAAAGAAAACCAAAACAAATATCAGTTTTTATGTGAGCACTTAATACCTGATTGTTCTGTGTGATATAATATACATTCCGGGTCTCTAATTTGTGCAGGCAGTGGATTTTAGATCAGTAAAATGGCTCATTACCTCCCTCATCAGCACTATTTTATTATGTTTGTATTATCTCTGTCTGCAAGTCTTCCACACTCCTGTCTTTCTCTATTCTCCCATCAATACGTCTTGACAAATATGCCATTAGGGTTTTCGGTTGCCTGCAGTCACAAAACCGATGTCTTCACATAACTGCCGCTGTTTTACGTGAAAGCAGTGTTTTTTTTTCAGAACTGTGAGCCACGCCTGCAATCATGAGCTGCAGCCCTTAATACATAAGGAATCCCAGTGCTGATGCATTGCAGATTATTTTCAATTATAAAAAGGCATGCGTAAGATCAAAGAACGAAGCATATGAAGAATGCTTAGAAAAACGAAACAGACCCAGCTGCAGTGAATGCACGACTCAATCTAAATTGGAGAGAACAGGAACCTGAATAGAAATGAAATAAAATAAATGCGCTTAACAAGAGACTGTACGGTAGGAGTTTTTGATGTTTCTGACTATATTAACTCAACTTTAAATGCGAAAAAAAGAATGCTGTAGAATGAAAGCAAATAAGCTAAACATTAACAATTGCATAAAGATCATAAAGCAATGTGCAACAGTGGCACATTGCTTTTGCAAAAAACAAAGTCTTATAGAATTTAATATGCATATTTATGGTAAAATGTAAGTATGTTCTGTTTCAAATGCAAGTTTTTACATATCAGAATAAATTCTCATACTCTCTTGATCGTGTAATAAATTCAGGTGTTGACAACTTTGGGTTACCTGGACCATATCACACTGTACAAGACTCAGTTGGGATGTACAATGTTAATGCCTCAGAGACCTCCGTAAGAAAAAAAAGGACTGAGGAAGCTTTTTTGTAAGGACTGTCGAGGGAAAGTCTCTTTTGAAGGAACAAAAGGGTTTCCAGGGTTTCCAGAGCCCTCTTAAAAATGAGACCAAAGTGGAGAGCTTAAGTTATAGTACAAAAAAGTACATACAACAAGCAAAGCATCATCACAACAACCTTTGAGTTTGTATTGCATTTTAACTCACTTATAGGAGTTGAGAAGACAGAAGTAACTTAGTCCGCGCAATGCAGACGTATTCGAGTAGAAGAGTTAGTACATTTCTTCTTTCTCGTTGTCAGTCTTACAGGCTAAAAATTCAAAATACACCCAATGAAGACAAAGGAAAAGACAGTCAAAGTCCCAGGTTTGGTCACACTGAAATGCTTTTGACTGTCTTAAGGAAACATTCAACAATTGGGATCACTGTTGAGCACAAAATATGTTTCCACCGTCTCATAGGTGAGAGAACATTCAGCTAAAAGAAATGATCTTACAACTATTTATGTGGCACTAATTGGTCCAAAAAAAAAAAAAAAAAAAAATTGGGGGAATGTGTATTTGTGTAGAGCAGCTATAATTAGATGCACTTGTAAGGCATCCCTGTTTTACGTTTGCAGCAAGCGATTCCAGTCCGCTCAAAAACAGTATGGATGTTACATTTATTGAAGTTGCATAGGGCTCTTCATCTGCTTTCAGTCCTGTCTGTAAAACAACTTATTTAGCAAGTAGCACCTCCTATTGTTTTTTGAGAGTACTGCAGCAGTTTAATTCACTAACTACATAGTTAAATATTCCTTAAGAAAGCTCATGGTATACCATGTACGGTTACGGTAACAACCAGTATCCCATTTTATGTGTAGTATTCTGAAGTCCCACAACAGCTCTTAAACCAACAGCTGTAGTAATGGTCATATTATTTATTTATTTATTTATGGTTTTGCACTAAAGCTTTTCCTTTTTTAGACAAATAATACAGTAAAACTATATGGTCCCATTTTTTCTGAAATGGAAGATTTTTTTACCACAAACATATTATGGAACGTATAAACTGGTTGTAGAACAACCCAGATGATGCTCTTTTACATGTTATGAAACCTGGAGGTGATATTTTCTCTCACTCGTTTCTGACTTGGATATGGGCCAACAGAAACTCACTGCAGATTGATTACACAGCAGTGTGTGAGAGAGATGAACACCACTGCAAAACGGGATGGGGAGACTAAACAAAGCTAAAGATATATGGAGAAGCAGTATAATTGAAAGGGGGAACAATGTAATCAGAAAACAGAAGTCAACAAAGAGAAAACCAAGGCTATTGTTCAGACCTGATGGTGCTTCCGGGAGCAGCTTCGATGGTCCAAACACAATGCAGGTTGTGCTCATACGGAGCTGGGTATCCTGGAGACAGAATGCGACCGGAAGGCTCCTCCTTGATGGTGCCCCCACACTCCGCTAAAGGCAGAAACACGGTAAGATGAGAAAAAAAAAAAAAAAAGAAATCAACGAGTTAAAAAGAGATGAATAAATGTTGCCGAAATATCAGTTAAAATGAAACAAACTCCAGCTCCCACTTGGAGGAAATTACACACAATCCGTTTCTTTCTTATTGACACAGTAGTTCGCAATACAAATGTGACACTCTCTATATGCTTGTCTGCGGTTTGAGTGATGGGGTGCCAAGCAATCAGTTCAATAAACACTGTGGGATTCCAGTACAAAGAAAGCAAACCGCTGTTACAAGCTCGGCCCCGGACCGTTGCATTCGAAGGCTAAAGGACAGAGGGGACAGCATGTTTATTTTTCCCAAGCTTAAAATTGTAATTTTAATCAGAAACTCAGTGACAGACGAGAAATTTTCAGAGTACCAAGCAAAAGCTGACCTCCTCACATAAGTTCATTTAAAACAATTGATGAAATGTTAATCTAAACTACCCCCTGCTCAGGTTCAGCTCCTTTTAGAGCAGCTGAAGCACTTTCAGTTGACGTTTTGTCACCTATTTTAAGGAAAACCACAATGTGGGTAACTCATATCTGGCACTGATTCATTTTTTGGAAGATTAATGGGAAGGAGATAAAGTACTTACAGTGAGAAAATACAACAAATTACCCCAATTCAACAATTCTTACACTGGCTCCCTGTATCTCAGAGAACAGACTTTAAAATACTTTTTCTGTTGTCGCTGCATCAACCTCCCAGGTTACTCGAGTTTACTTGCGTCTACTACTGTTTGACAAAATGGAGTATTTATTGCTTCTTTCACAGTTGGTTACTGTATCACATTTTAATGGTGTAAATTACTTTAAACTGTCTTGTTGCTGACATGTGCTATGCAAATAAACTTGACTTAAAACTTCACTTATCTTTAGCTTTCCCTTTTGATACCATAGCAAATTGAATCTCTCTGATCAGCTTTCTAGAATAAGCGGATGTGATTTTTCATAATTTCCCCTTGAAGTGGTTTGTTCCCTTTCGGGTACACAGCCGTGCCAAGACTGGGTCATCGCTAAACCTAGAATATTGTGCAACATTTTGAAATGTCATTATTTGTACTTTGCAAAGTACACATTATTTACATGGCTTTACAGGAAGTAAGAAAGACATAAAAGTGCCGATTTCAACACAGACTTTAGGTCACAGAGGTTCGCTTTCCAGAAGCACAACAAGCCTAAAAATATGTCCAGAACTAAAACAAGGGACCAAACTAGAGTTCCTGTTGCTTTCCACATTGCTCAATCTCATTCTCTGAGCTTGAGCAATGTGGAAAAATAAACTAAACTGGAAGAGACGTATTACACAAGACTCACAGCAGTAATTGCAGTCAAAGGTGATTCTGCAAATTATTGACCTAGAGGGGACTTAATATGAAGATATACCACACTTCAAATTGTAGTGACAAACATTTTTAAAGCAGTCTACATTCATGCTTCCACTTTACAATTATTTTTCATTTTGTGTTGATTTATCACCTACAATTTCCAAATAATGTTATTTGAAGTTAAGGCATAGTTCATTGGGTATAATTGAACTATGCACATATCATGCTCTCATTAATCGCTGCCTAATAAACTTTATAAATCACATATTTCAGGTGTCAAAACTCTGACGTTTCTATTTCCAACTCTTTCCAACTCCTATTTCTATTTGTCTTAGTCGCTATCCTCACTTGCCTTACAGTTGCTTACTGTTTTGTGTTTGTGTCATGGCTGCTGCTAAAAAAAAAAATCCTGCCGATAAAAATAGTCTCTAATCTGCCCTAGAATTCACCCGAGCTGTTAAAATATCACCTCCACTGAAGTCATGCCAAGGAGAAATGTTTTCAGGGATACACAGTTTGCTGAATGTTGTTTACACCCAGACATGAAATTACCTGTCAGTATAGGTTGAAAAGGGAGCTGAGCAATACTATTCTAATCACACTGGTCGATGTGTCAAGGAACACCTGTCTAGCTGTTTTTTATTCCTCTCGTCTGGCTGGTTTCTGAACGACTGCCAGCATGTTCCTTTGGCTGTGCTCGCATTATCATACCACTAGCTGAACACCATAGAAATAAATATGACTACAAATGTATCTATTGTCCTCTTGTTCAAATGGAGTTTGAAGGAATTTATGACCCTCAAATCAATGGCAGAGTTATAATCGTTCTATGGTCAGGAATAATTTTAAATGGTAATGATTGATTTAGTAAAAGAAAAACACGGCAATTTTTAATCAAGATACGACAGAAAAAGTAAAAAGTTAAACGGTGAATATATTTTAGTGAGATCATGTGCTGAGTAAGCTGGGAAAGCTGTACAAATAAATATGACTTCCTTTTGAAATGGAAGATTTAAAACAAACACTTAAAAAAAAAAGAAAAGAAAAATCTGCAATATTCATGTTAAGACGAGGAACTGGGTCAGTTAAAAAAAAAAAAAGAAGCTTGCTTGGATTACCAGCAAATCTAACAGTAAAGATAAGACACTAAATACTATAAAAAATTATGATACAACATAATGCAACATAGTATGTTATTCTTGTAAAACATAAATAGCACTGATGTAAGAAAAGGTAATAATGTACTTGCCCAACCAAGCTATCTTATACATTTTTGTAACTTCAAAATTTTACCACATCTACTGTTTGACAAAGAGTTTTAGAAACTTGTTACCTCGGGGAAAAAAAGCACAATTTAATTTCTGGTCTGTTAACATTTGATGTACTATATTTATTCAAGTCTGCAGTCAGTTCCAGCATCCTGATTTCAAAAGATGCAGATTTGTATACAAAGAGGATTTGACCTAATTAAACTAATTTATTCTGAATAAATGTACGCAAAAGTAAATACTCCTTCAAACAGAAAAGGTGCATTTTTATTAAAACCAAAATGACCGTAACTCACCAACACAGAGTGGAAGTGGGCTGTCCCACGCTCTCCTCTCTCCCCTGAGGCAGGTGAGGCTCTCCGGGCCTTTCAGAGTGTAGCCTGGGTCGCAGCTGTATGACACGGTGCTCCCTGCAAAATGACCTTTGTCCTCCCGCTTGTAACCAAACTGGGGAACGCCTGGATCCTCACATTTAACCAGCTCAAAACCTTAAATGCACAAAAACAGAAGACAGGACAAGAATGTACAAACCAATAAAGAGAAAAGAATTAGAAAATTTACAGTGCTTTGGAAAAGTATTTATACCCCTTGAATTGTGTCATATTGTCACATTTTTGCTTATTTATGTAACAGAAATCAAGCTCAGTGGGTTTGAATGAATAGTATAGATAAATATCAATGTTCAAGTCTTGCTACAGATTCTCAACTTGGCTTCATTTGTACATTTTAAGGCAGAAATAACCTAAAATATAAACGATTTTATTAATCCTGCCATCAGCATGTTTCACTATCAAAATGATGTGCTCAATGTGTTATGCAGTGTTGGTTATAACTCTGTTGGGCTCCATGGGTCAACAACTTGAGGCTCCAGAGCCAAAAATTGATACTAATGAATTTAAATGTAAATATAATTACATATGCAGATTTTTATGAGGTAAATTAATTTAATTTTCACAACAGAATTGAACTAAAAGTGCCAGGATTACATTTTTAGATGCATTTATCATCTTATTTTTCTTTAAAGCCTTTTTTTTTCTCCACAAATATATCCATCCACATCCAAAGGTTTTGCTCCATGTAAAATGTGAAAGTAGAAGTAAAATTTGAGGTCTTCAAAAGTGACAAATTTACCAATTCAAAAATTGTAGGTTGTACTTTTTCGAAAGGTCCTGCGACATTTGCAGCTCTAAATAGGTTTACTGAGCTGGACTGAGAGTAAAAATTGCTTTTTGGAAGGAAATGGTTGCAGAGCCCTTATCGGTCTATCCAACAAACTCACAGCAAAATACGAGTGTAGGTGGTTGTAACAAAAAATGTGAAAAAGGTCACGTGATATTTGTACTTTGGTAAAGCAAAGTATGTGGACAAAAGAGTCAAGGAAAACATTAAAAATCAAAATCCTTGTCTCAGGCAGGTTGTTCCTTACTAGTGAAGTGCAACTCAAAGCCTTGACTGGTGTTTTCAGCATTGCTGATGAACTCCAGCCACATGGAGCTGGAGGTGGAGTTCAAGGTTACGTCTAGTAGCTCGTTTCCTGTAAACACCCCCAGGAGACGAGCCTTATTACTGCTGCCATCAAAAACCTAGAGGAAAGGCAAAAAAAAAACAAAAAAAAAAACTGCATATGAGTAAAAGGAAGCATCAGGTGTGCAAACTCAGATATGCAAACAAGGCTGTGTCTGAAGTTGTGGAAGATGCTACTCCCACCACCCCCTCACTTTGACAACGTCGTCATCCTCCAGCCGAAAGTCCCGTGCTCTCAGCTGAATGCCTTTGCCAGGCTGGGTCTGGATAGAGTAGATGCATTCGTGGTTGTTGCCGTAGTAACCAGGGTAGTTGGGAGAGAGGAGCACCCCTTGCATGCCAGTCACGGATGAGCCGCATTCAGCTAGAAAAAAGGAGACGGAGCAGAGATCCAGGCAGAGACGGAGGGGAAGTGGTGTTTGAGAGAGCAGAGGACATGTCAATCGCTATATGCTTGAAACTCTCGGGGTGTTTTAGTCACGTTGTCATGCACGGGGGGGGGAGGGGGGGGCAAGGGGGGACGGGCGAGTTGACGGCGAGAGGAATATGGTCACTGAGTGTACCTGAATGTTGAGTGGCATATCATCATAATCACCCTGCAATCTGAATATGATTAACTGTAATTTCAGCTCTATCTGAAAATTGCTATTCATGGCTCACATCGGGGGAAGAGTCAAAAAAGGACAACATTTTCTATAGCAAAATTGCTTGCAGGAATCGAAAAGGCCCACAAAATGCACCCCGGCTTTAAACTCAGGGAATTCAGCAAGGTATAATAAGGTAAAAGGATTAGACGGCGTTGATAGGAAAGTGGGAAGTTTCGAAAATAGGGCAGACAGTGACAGAAGTATGAAAATATCAAAATGTCTCTTTACTGTCAGTCTTCAGAGACTTGGATTCATACAGAGGTAAAAAACAGCAAGAAATCTAAAAACTAGACAACTAAACAACAGCACAAAAGGAAGCTATGGCCATGAGGTTTTGTCTGCAAGGTAAAATATAAAAATTAGTTTACTAAGTGGGTAAATAACCTGCAATTAAGAGAAAGTACAGATGCTCCAATAAAGTATTTTATAGCTTCCTCATGTTGTTCATAAGCAATGAGAGAAGTTCAGCAACTACAGGAAAGGACAAACACAAGGAGGTCAATGGTGGCCATGATGTGTGATTCACTGCTAATTATGGTCATTGGGATCAAGTTCAATTTCATTTTAACAAATAAATGTAGCAGTAAATGTCTGTTGTGTCATAAAGACAAACAAACTGACCTATATCTCGGCCTGTCATTTCCCAGGCATTAAAAGAAGAAAAAAAAAGAAAGAAAAAAAAACACAAGCCACATCAATAATTAACACATTTCAGCTTTTTGATGCCATCCCCCATTAAAACTGCTGCCCTATATAATTTGGACAAAGTCACACAAGCTGTGTCTGGGAAGCCGTCCAACGCAGAGACAAAACGTGGGGGTAGAGAGTGCTGTAAATGGGGAGAATACTAAAAGAAAATGCCTCATTTCCTGACATAATTGATAGTTTGGTAAATTTCCTAATTTGCAGTACTGTGTGAGAGGGCTAGCTTGCTGGGGTGGCGAAGGGACTGGGAGTTGTGACGAAAGCAAAAAAAAAATAAAGCATGTGACCACCTACCAACACACCTTGGCAGAGGGGAGCTCCACACCCGCCTTCTGCCCCCTAAGCACACCACCCTCGCCGGACCCTCTAACCGGTAACCGGGGAAACAGGAAAAGATGAGGGCATCGCCAACTCCATACTGGAGACCTTTTCTGGTGCTGTATGGAGGGATTCCAGGATCCTCACAGGGCTCCAAATCATACTCTGAAACAGAGACGCAGATGTACCGTCAGCCAATTTTACTGCAAGGCTATAAAGGAGATGACACTCATGCAGTGCTGTTTGTCATCTTTATTCTCATGTTTTACTAACATTTTTTTTTTTCCCCTTCAAAAGTACTGTATTCTGTATAGCTGCAGCAGATCTTTTCAGCTCCGTGAGAAACACGAGGCAGCCTTCAGGAAAACTTGTCAACAATAAGCCACATGGAAGCAACTTGGGAAGAAGACCAGATCATTAAAGATCTGTAAATATCATTCTGAGCCAAGCTCTTATCAAAGCCACATAAACAGGGGACTAGCATGGCTTTTAAGTCACAACACTATTTCCTGCTTAAATGCAACTAAATGTTCTCTTCTAAAACCCATCCAGAGAAGGTTGCCACCGCCAGCCACCATTATCAGTCAACACCAGAATGAGAAGGAAAGAACAAAGCAGAAAGACAGAAGTTGTTTGGATATGCTGGAATAGTCTTGAGTTCAGAGTGAACCCGGTGCACCTACACTGACAAATCGTGTCACTGCTTAGGGTAATGCAAGCAGAATATTATATTTACTCAATTTTTTGGGACACAAATATGAAAATAAATCAGGCAGTTGTAAAAATTTAAACTGGAAATTACTACAGTGTTCCTGATTGTCGTCATTGTTACTACTTATCTCAGCTTTGCAAATACCTGCGTAAAGCCATTCACTTGAATGCCTCCAAATCTACCACATCAACAGTCACTTGTTTATAATTTTCTTGAAATAATGCTCCCTTATTAGCTTGATTCGTGTGTCCTTTTTAATGTGATCAATCCAAATACTGACAGAAATTGCTATTTTTTGTTCTTCAGTGCTCTTTTCGCAACGTTGGAAATTTTGAAATTGTGCCAAAGAAATCCACATTTGTGAGTTTTTGTCAGGATGTGGTACAAAACACATTGCTGGTTAACATCCTCCATATTCGTTGGTTGAAAAAGATTCAACCTCAGTAACAGCGAGACGCTCTATATTCTTCCCAAGCTTATCTGTTGACATTATGTAAGTTCTCTTTGTATTAAGCAACATTCTAGTTCAAGTTCTTCAATCTCCCTTCTCTGTGTGACTCTCTTCTACATAATAAGAGAGTCACATAGTGGCCCAGCTTTCCTCTGCCAGTGTGGTTAAGAGATAAAATTGACATTATTCTCACCTGAGAACGTGATGTTAAATCCCTCGTACGAAACGGAGAAGTCGGAGAGAAAGCGGATCTGCGCGGTGTAGTTCCCGAATAAGCCGGCGCTCAAAGGAGGAGGCAAGGTGGACCCGGTCAGCCTCCAGAGGGGCTGAGAGAAACTGCCGTTCTCGGTCACAAGCAAATGGTCGTGGGGACTCTCGAGGTGAAAGGTGTGGAAGGTGAACTGTACACCTGATTTACAGAAGAAGAACAAGAAGAAGAAAACATTAGAAAAATGTGTTTTCTACATTTTCTCTGGGTTGAAGAAAAGTAAAATGCTAACTGAAAATGTATTTTGGAATGAAACGCTCCTGTATCTTCTTTGCCTGTTATTTATCAAACACATCTGCACAGAGCGAGCATCTGCAAATGAGGCTGTGTCAAATTGATGTGAGAGCTCGGCCGAAGGGGACATGACTGGAGAGTCGTCCCATGGCACCGTCGCCTCGGGCCAGCCTCTCAGCACTCCACTCTTACAAAGACAGCTTGTTCGGCAAAATAAAAAGGCCACTCGGCGGGGGGAAATGACACCGTAAAGGAAGTTCAGTTTGACTGCTGCATGTTTTGACACGGATTTCCTCTGCTAACCTTTTCCGTGGGAGGTCTCGATTGTCCACGTGCAGTTCAAGTTGTGCGGGTAGAAGTCGGGGAAGCCGGGAGAAAGGATGGTCCCGGTGTTGCCATGGATGTAACCGCCGCACAACGCTGACGACAGAGGCAGGGAGGAGGGGGAGGGGGGCACATGAAGATGAGTTTCCTGAAAGCACTCCCAAACTGCTGTTATTTACCCTCACGTAAAAATGCATTTAAAAAGGACATTCTCTTCAGGACAGAATAAAAGCAAAGAGAGTGGTATTTACAACATTAATAGAAGGCACAAACATCAATATCGTTCTCAAGAGGCCAAAATAAAAAGAAATTTAAAAAAAGTGTACATACGCAGGAAAAATACAATTCTTAAAGGGGATAGCGGCTGGGGAGGGGCGTGTTACTGCTGCAGCATCTAAAGCATTTCTCAGTAGATTAGTCCTTCCAAGTGTAAAACAACAGTCATTCAAAGAAACTTTCTCATCTTTTATAGATTCTCTAATGAATTGGTAATATTTAATAATATCAATCTGATGCAATATGAAGCAAACTCTGAAATCATGTTTCATTCATAAAAAGCTCAGTGCAATGAATTCTGTTTTAATCTCCCCCCCATCAACATTTGTGACTTGGGGGGGGGAGAGAAATCTGCCAGGCGACTCTTCCTTTCTAGGTCAATATTAAGGAGCGTACCATCACAGCTCGGCAGGGGGCGACTCCACTGGAAATTAGGTTCGCACTCTAAAGGCTCGGCGTCGCTCAGCGTGTAGCCGGCGTCGCAGCTGAATGTCACCAAACCTCCCACGTAGAAGTCGTTGCCGTGCCGCTGCCCGTTCACGGGATGCCGGGATCCACGCAGTGGTCCGACTGCAGCTGCAGGGCTAGAAAAGGAGGGAGAGCACAGATCAGACGATCAAAAAATAAAAGCGGCATCATATAAATTTAAATAGGCAGTTGCAAATATTCTAATGAGGCTTAAAGCATTTTGCTTAAGATACGTCACAAGATGCTCAAATCCTTCCAAATAAATTATTCACATATAGACCCATTATTCCCCTCAGCAGACGTGAACCAGTGAGCTCTCTCGCAAAGCTATTTTCCCCCCCTCTATCATCTATATTCTTTAGTATGGCAAGGCTCATAGTAAATAATTGAAGCTGAAGAGAGATTTACCCAAAGTGAAAGTTGAAAAGGTTACCTTGTGTGCCATACATGGAGGAACGAAAGCAAGATTGCCCAGAGGACTAAATTATATGATTAGTGAAGGCTGGAGTAAGGGTAAAAGGTGTAATTGCAGGAACGGGGTACAGCCTGTAACACACTCTTTAGTAATACTTTGGCAGCGGGCGTGTGTGTATGTGTGTGTGTGTCACAGTAGAAATTCCTGACAAAATCTTTGAAAGCCATTTACATCTAAATTAGAGGTGTTTTGTTAAGAAGGTGACAAAGTGAACAGAGAATTATTCTTGCACCCAAGACTAAGTAACATTAAAAATGCAAAAATGCCTCTAATTTGGGCTTCCTGTGGGTATTTGATTCACTCAGGCTACGAAAGGAAAGAAAATGAAAATGAATCACAT
This sequence comes from Poeciliopsis retropinna, assembly GCA_010277075.1. Lineage (NCBI taxonomy): Eukaryota > Metazoa > Chordata > Actinopteri > Cyprinodontiformes > Poeciliidae > Poeciliopsis > Poeciliopsis retropinna. The sequence goes on from VMRM01000016.1 coordinate 11,318,155, forward strand.
CCTGTTTTATCTGGATGTACATTGGACTCTGTAGCGTCACTTGCGTTGGCCCTTACTCTCGTAACGTATGCGGAAGCCGATGTCAGAGTGACTCTTGTCGGTGGTAAAGAGGAGGTACAGGAAGTTCGAGGTGCTGATGAGGAACTGTGGAACCTGCGTGCCCTGGTAACTTCCAATTAGAGGCGAGGAGGGAAAGCGGCCGTCCCGCACCTCGAGAACATCGTAGTTGACCTCAGTTCGAAACCTACAGGAAATAAAAGGAAGGCAAAGGACTGTCGGTGTAAAAGAATCAGGCCAACAGAAGAGCGGAAATGTGACTATGTTTTTGAGAATCTTCCTGCTGAAATGAGGACTCAGTCCACAACATTTATTTGTATTTATGATGTAATACAGTTCAGGTGTTTCGAAAAGGATCAGGCTCACAACATCACAAATCGTCCATAATGCTTAGCATAGATCACCGGGTGTTTCTCTTCTGTCATGTTTGTGGTTAAAAAAAAGAACAAAGTACACAGTTCCAGTTAAAGTCCTGAAAGAAAAAAAAGCTTGTCTTTAGGTCATAATAAAAAAAATAATAACTCAATTTTTCTAAAAAGCACTTAAGATGGATGTTTGCAATTTACTTTCCGTTTAACTCTTCCCTGTGCGTGCGAGCGCGTGCGCGATTTCTGTTTTTGTTGCCGCAGCCACTTCATCTTCAAAGCCATGAATAAATAGCCTAGTTACAGAGCCGTGTCATCTAAATGAAATGGTTTGTGATATTTTATTGATGCTACATAAAAATTAAAGCGCAACAAACATTTATGGAACATTCGTTATGAATAGGATTCAATCGCAGCAGGAGCCTGGATACGATGGCTTCGCAAGGACGAGTCTTACTTAAAACATTTAATGCTGCGTTTCATCCTACAACTGTCAGTCTGTGTGTCCTTTTACTTCAGAACAAATTGCCTCCTCTTCCACCTCTGTGGCCGCCGTGTGGGGATGACTGGATTTTATATGACTGAGTGCAGATGGCTGGGGTTGGGAGGTCAGATTTATGGTCAAGAAAGCATTTCTTCAAAGCATTTTTGAAACAGCTTTAGCATGCAGCCGTATGCTAAAGTTTGCCCCAAACAATGCAGATTACTAGCAACTACAATGCACTGTGTTGTTTAGAATACTTTACAGTCTGTTTTCCTATGCTGAATTTTTAATGACATCTATTTGTTTGCTTATTCGCTCATTGAAAACATAATGCGTACGTTTGCCTAGTAGGTATTTAGTAATTCCTTTGAAGTTGAATGTTGTTCACAAAAATATATATTTATTCAAGTTAGAGATCCTTCAGTCAGGAGGAGTATATGTTTTTTTCACCTGACAAAAATGTATTGTACGTCCTGCCTGATCCAGCTGAAATAACTGTGACGACATCCATGCTTGACAGTTATTTAGAGCCTGAGCTCACTCTCTAGGCGTAGTTTCTTTATTAAGTCTGTTTTTGTGTGCGAAGAAAGGTGCTTTTAATTGCTGAGGCATAAAAAGTAATTAAGTTAATCAAGTTAAGCTTTCCTATGAAATTAGAGTACTCATTACCTTTAACAGTGACAAATTAACACAAGGTGGGGTAAGAAAAGCTGAGGCAATAAAGTGCAATTTCCTCTTTAAGCTAATTTAATAACAGGAAATTGTACATCCCACTTTCTAGGCCTTTGGTCTCATCTAGAAGCCAGATTTGGACCGGCGTTGAAATTGAAATACATACGGTTTTGGTAGCAGACAGTGTAGAATAACAGATGTTCCTTGTTCACCTTCCTAGTGTTCAGGTCTGTTTTTGTGGGGAAAAAAAAAAGAACCTGCTAAATATTAGGTAATTGTTTATAATCAGTGTTTGTGTGCGTGTGTCTGATTTGTCACTTAAAAGACCACCAAGAGCCATAAAAAGGAAAGATTCGATAAAGAGACAAACACAAAGGCAAGCTGCCGAAACCGAGAGGCTGAAAACAGAAACATCCCGGGCTGTTTAGAGTGGATGAAACGTCAGGGAATAAAGCGGTTGCTTTCTCGGTGACTCACTTGTCGAAGATGATCTTGATGGGATAGCCTGGAGGAGCCTCAATGATCCATTCACAGTTAAGGGCCTCCTTGTACAGTTCTGGCCAGCCAGGGGAGAGAATGATCCCACTGGGAGCCTTCAGATCTCCTCCACATGGGGCTAACAGCAGGAGAAGAAGAAATGAAGAGAGAGAGGGAAAAAAAAAAGAAGAAAAAAGACAGAGGCTGAATTATGCATGTCCGTCCCAGGTGATGAACGGCAAAGTCTATTGATGATTTCTTGCATTAGCCGGGGCTCCGCCCATTTCCTTTACTGCCAGTCTATATTTGATATGAACTGGTGATGGCTCATTTCAAGGTTAACCACGTCTCTTGCGCAAAATGTTCGCCACTCTCCATGTGTCTGTGTTTAAAAGCAAACGCTGGCTGTTCATGTTCACTCAAACTGCTCTCTTGATTTAAATGCCTTGTAAAAATGCTTCATGCACGCTGATCTTTACCAGGAATAAAACCAGCTTTCTTGACGTGCAGAAAATAAAAAAAAAAGCACTTAAGCAACACAAGCCTCTTCATATTTCTCATCTTTGTTACGGCTCACTTTACCAGGCACCGCCGGTACAGCCTGTCCTTAACTGGAACTCGCAGAAACGGTGGAGTTCCTCTCACAGTGCCAGCTCCCTGATCCCTCTCTAAAGTGGAATGATTTAATCAGTCGGCTCAACATACTGAAGGACATCTATGAAACGCGTTATGCTACAAAAGCAGGGGCGAGATAGGCGGCCTCAAAGGAATATCAAGCTGCCGAGAAATGCAGAGGAGAGGGTGTGCTTTAATACTTGATTTTCGTTTTGAATATTGCAGATAGTGAACTTGATTAGCTCTCTTAGAATTTCTGTCATGTCTGCAATCACATTGATTTGTTGCAGATGTCCAAGAAACCTTCGTAAATGCTAAGCTTTATCTAATCTTTGCCAGCTATGCCGGTCTTTTCTGGTTTACTGGAAATAGTTTATTGATTATGAAGCCACGGAGGGGTAAATTGAAAGCTCAGCAATCTGCATGTAAGCACAGCATGTCCGCTGATTCAGATGATTGGAAGGAGAAAAAAAAAAAAAAAAAGCCTTGGGATGAAGTTAAGTTTCACTATCACATGACTTGAGATGTGCAGTTGCACCCTTTTTTTTTTTTGATCAACAAATTACTAAAGCTATTAAACATTTAAGCGATGTTAAAGAGACTTTAATATTTTAGCCAGCAGACTAATTTACCATTTTGTTTGCGATGCTGCATCCAAAAACATCCAGATCATGGAACAAAAGATCGCTTTGTGCCAGGAGGAGTTAAATTTGATGGCTCCTGCTGATTAGCTCATAAAACATGTAGTTATTTCTTAGCTCTCATCTCCTCCAAGTAGCATCAATTCAGAGGCTTATGCAAATTTTCCATTTCAAACTTCACACTTTTTCGCACTAAAATTTCTAGATTTTAACCCCTAAACTGTGTGTGCTAATGAATCCACCGACTTAGATGCAAACATCGTGAGGGTGACAGATAACGGGTTAATGACACTCTGGGTATTGTGACTACATAATATTTACCATGTTGCAAATGTATAGTACATGATATCTAAACACAACCCAATGGTAACTGCATTTATGTAGTGTGGTAACAACAACTTTGTTGTTTTTTTCTGGACAGAGTTCATCAATTGTGTTCCAACGTCTGCTACACATAGACTTACCAATTCTGGAATGGATTTTCCAACAATTAAAAACGATTCCCAAACTTCTCAGGTTCTGACACAGAAAAAAAACAAGAAGCAATACCCCAAACATTCACTGAGTACTGAGAAAGGAAAATGTGATGCAGGGAATGTCATTTATACTATGTCGTTTTTGCACCAAGTCCTTTGGGAGTATGAAAAAAATTGCCTTCAGAATAAAGGTTAAACCAAAGATAATTATTACAGTAACAGCTATTTTGAAATGGCATTTAAACTCCCACCAAATTGCTAATTTATGTTGGCGGAATTTATTTTCTTTCTTCACTTTGTGATCGAAGCGCACGTAATCCGACGCTGGTTTCGCCTCGCTCACCTTCGCATCGGGGGACGGCGTTGTCCCATACCACGTTGCCATCCTTCAGAATACAGGAGATAGTCTGAGAGCCGTGGGTCTTAACAAAGCCCTCTTCGCAAAGGAATGAGATGGAGCTGCCCAGCTGAAGACTCTCGCCAAAACGCTTTCCGTTAACTGGCACCCCTGGATCTGGGCACTCGTTGTGGCGGAAAGCTTTGGAAAATGCAAACAAGGAGGTGGTTAGTTTGGAGAATCAACAAAGGTGTGAGGAGAGTGTTATTGCCTTCCACTGAATAAAGCATTTCAGCTCACAGCATCGAAATAATTTCCTTAAAAAAGAATGATAAGAATTATTCAGATGAATGGTTTTGTCCATACACATGGAGGTTTTGACTGAAGGACTTAAATTTTGTGTTATTGTTTCCAGATGTCTTTGTTTGTATTCATTTTATTAAAAACTCACCTGAAAAATATAGGGTCCAAGATAACACACAAAACAGTCATTTCTTGATATTCACAATCAACTTGTTCATCATAATTTAAAATATAATGTACAGTGCACATCTTAATTTATGCTTACTTTACTGTATCATGCAAAAAACTAGGTGATTGCAGTAATGTTTCTATATCTAATTATTTTTGTAAAGATGCAATTACAGATCTTCCCCACTGGCTAATAAAAATAAACATAAAATAAAAACAGGCAAAAACGGACTCCTTCACCTATTTATTTTTTTCGATTATTATTATTTATTCGCGACATGTTCGATGGTCTATTTTTTTCTGTGGGAGATCACAAGCTACTGATGAAAGATCCTTGGCAAAACCTTTTCTCTTTTCAATTCACTATAAGCATTTTGCAATGTGAGCTTCGTTTTTTTCTTTGTCACAAAGATTCACTGTGGTGCAGCGATTCGAGGGGACGCGCAACCACATCGCCATGCAGATTCCTTGCACCAGATGACACTGCTGAGATATTTGTAAAGTAAACAAAAGGGGACATTGTTGTCACCCCTTTAGCACCCTTTAAATCAGGCTTTTCAATAAAATTCAAGTGGGGACAAGATAGAAAGACCACGGCCCTCGAGGAAGACTCATAGCCCCAGGAAAAAAGGAACGTAAACAAATGCATTACCTGTCCTGCTATCTCTCTCACTCAGTCTTGTATACACAGCAATTGGTGACACGTGTAGGTGTTGATGAATCCCTTTTTGCTGGCCAATGGACCCAAACAGAGTGCCAGCTCTCTCTTCATCAATCTCAAATATCTTATTTATTAGGGTGCCAGAAATTGCCTCAATACAGTTTGGCATGTCCTTAATTAACAAGAATGATGGAAGCTGTGTGCTCAGCCCAATGACCTCCTGAAAGCTCTCTTGGAGTCAGATGACACTGTTCACAGGAATAGAGTGTCATCTTCAATTAACATCTCCTGACATTTTTCCACTATGCTGCACTGACTCTTTATTTTTATGACTCGATAAACCATTCATTAGCCACCATGTGTTGTCATCATCATGTCTTTACAGGAATACCTGGATTTGGTTCAATCACAGAGCATGTCGGAGTCAGAGTTCAAAAGCATTCTTTCACACCGCAGTGCCTTAAAAAGAGTTGACCTGAAAATGTTCTTATTTTTTGTCATGATTTCACTTGAAAATCGAAAAGTTCTGACGTGTATTTGTATCCAGCTCCATTATTAATACTTTATGGAACCACCTTTTGCTGCTATTACGGCTGCAAGTTTTTTGGTATTTTATTTTTTATATATATATATATATATATATATATACTTTTGCCAGCTTTTCACAGCTAGAGAGGAAAATTTTTCCACTTTTCTTTCCAAAATAGCTCAAGCTCCATTATAATGGAAGTAGAGTGTCTCTGAAATTTAATTTTCAAGTCTGGCTACAGATTCTGACACGCGGATATGCACTAATTTAAATTATTCTGTTGTAGGTTAACCTCCATCACCCCGCCTCACATGCTCTGAAGCGTCTAACAGCTTGCCTTGGAAGATTGTCCTATATTTTGAGATTTCTGTCCCTAGAACATACAGCTCCCTATCAACTAACACCAGCTTTCGTACTGATACTAAATAAAGGCTTGCCCACAGCGTGATACTGGCATCACTACGTTTCAGAATGGGATGCTGTGTTCGCAATAAGATATAGAGTTTGTTTTCAACCGCATATAGTATTTTGCTTGGAGGTCAAAGTATTCTAGTGCCGTCTCATTTTAGTAGAGGATCTTCTTCCATGTTTTTTGCTGTGTCCCCTACATGGCTTGTATTAACCTGCTAATAGGGCATACGATGGCTTTCTTCCTCTTTCATAAACACGAATAACTAACAGTTGTACTGAGGTGCAGAGCTCTGCAGCTCCTCCATAGTAACCATAGGTCTGTTTGCTGCCTCTCTGATTTAGGCTCTAATTTTCCGTCCTGTCCAAAAACATGGATGACCTTAACCGAGTCGGACTGTGGCTGTGACGTTCTCAGTTCATTTTCAGATGAAAGATTAATCCGTCTGCTGTGAGATGTCCAAAGCTAAAGCTATACATGGGTTTAAGTTTCTTTGAAACTTTATACCTGATAGAGTTTGTTCCTTTGCTGTACTGACAGTATCTATTGATGTGCAACTTTATCTTCCTGTGCTTCAACTTGACTATAGTCCACACAATTTATTGAGTCAGGGCTCAAAATGTACGAGTGGATTGGTTAGAACTCATTGCAGGAACAAAACGCAAAAGAGCAAGGTTAGAGACTGGCCCTCATTTAGTCTTAATGATGGGGAAAAAAGCAGAACATGTAAAAAACCTAAATGTTATCATGGGCTTAGATTAAAAAAAGAAAAACACATCAAATCTTCAAATCATAGTACTACACCCTAAAACATTGCCAGAACAAATGATTTTCTATCAAAACAGCACAAAAAACCCATTTTATTTTCAGTAGGTTAGAGAAATGTGATCCAAGTCTGTGTGTCCATACAGGTCTGTGTAAATAAATCAATCAGACAGCTGCAGCTCATCTAAAATAAACCTGCCAGAGTCCCAAACAACACCAGGAAAATAGATCACGCCGTACCAGTCCCTAAATACCTCCATTGGCTCCCTGTGTGAAAGCGTGGATTTTCAAATTGCCTTGATTGTTTATGACATGGAACCGTCTTGGCCTGAATTCATTTCGGAGACGGTGGTCAGGTGCGATACATCTGGACTCCTGAGGTCATCAGAGACCGCTTTACTCTGCTTTCCCAGGGTAAAGACTAAGCAAGCACAGGCAACAATTTGTCTCACTGGAAGAAGTAAAAAAAAAAGACACAAAATCTCTCAGGCAGTCAAAGAACTACTGTCTTTTCAGCATTACTTACATGAAACCCTATTTACTCATTTCTAAAGACTCGTGGTTTTATTAGGATGCAATAGAAAAAAGAGGATGAATACTAAAGCATACTGCTTTTTTCATTTTATTTGTTGTACAAAATTTTTAAACCTGTATTTTTTTCCTACAACTACAGTGCTCTTCTTATTTGTTTTGGTGAGTGACATATAATCTGTACATGTAACATTCCAAAATGTTTCAAAGTTTAAAGGCTTTATAAGGTGCCGCATTAAACAAGCGCTACCTTGAATACAGCCAAGAATCACTAGTTTACAAAGTAGAGTTGTCTGCTTGATTGATATTTATTTGAGATGTTGGCAAATTCAAATTTCAGGCTCACTGCACGATAGTGCATAGACAACAAACATGATAATCCTCCTGGCAAAATCCTCACGGTGAAGTATATCCATGAAATGGGTTTACCAGCATGCACCCAGTGTTTACTGTGTCTGACTATAAAAAGCATGTTGAATTACCTCCGAAGTTGGCAGTTAACAAAAATGGGTTATTACAAGCACTGCCACAATGTGTCAGGTAACAATATTATTATTTTTAATGTTTTGTGTTTTCTGAGGTGTGCTTTTGTCGTATTGTGGGACTTTAACAAAGAGCGCGCTTTTGATGCGGAAACAGATTATTCCGTCTGCGAGAAACAGGGCACGGCTATATGTGGGATGATTTATAATACCAATTACAGGCTCGGGCACAAATACAGACGCGCAAATGTACACCATCCCTTGTCAAACGTCGAGACTTATTTTTTCTCCTCTGTTATTAAAGACTTACTTGTAAAAGTGATATTGAAGCCTCTGTCCGTGTATGTATGGTCTGTCAGGAATTCAAGTCGGGCCACGTGACCACTCGTTGTTAAGGGGGGAGGCAGAGCGTCTCCAGAGAAGGTGCCCAGAATGGGAGATTCAGCCTGGAAAAGAAAAGACTTTCTGATGAGACCAAAGATTTCCAGTTAGTTGAGAGGAGGAGAAAAAAAAAAAAAAGACAGAAAATATTACACAAGTTTAAACATTCAGTCAAAACAGCAGGCTTGTAGTTATAATTGCACAGTGTGATTTTCCTAAAGACACTGACGGATCTACAGATCAACACGAGAAGTGAAGCCGAGAGCTATTAAAAGAAAGCGAGGAAATTAAGACGTAATTGAGCAGAACCTTTCCGCCGTCCTTAATGGAAAGGAAGTCAAACTGTTTCTCCATGCTAAGGTCGTTGAAGGCCAGGTTGATTCTGCTCTCGGGGTTGGTGATGATGAGCCACACGCAGTGCATGTTGTTCCCATATTCCTGAGGGTAGTTGGGAGACAGCAGGACTCCGGATGGAGTAGTAAAGTTGAAGAAGCAGGAAACTGGAAGAAGTAAAAAGAGACACAAACAAAAGAAGACATGAGGAAGACATGAAACACAATAACCAAGGAGATGGGAGAAATATATCGGATGTGTTCAAATTACTTTCTTCGATTATATGACAATATAAAATGAACAAGTTGAATGAATTTGTAGAAATGTATCTGATAAAGAAATAAACATCCTTAAGGCACCTAATAATTTAGAGAGGAAAATTAATTTTAAGCCCTGTGACAATTATTAAAGATTTCTCACTCACACACACAGTGAGAGCAACATTAATCCAATACATCTTTCGAGTATAAAAAACAAAAAAAAAAATATATAGCAATTTTTCATCTTGCCAGCTAAGGTATTTTAGACAGAGCTGGTATGGATTGTGTGCACTTATGGGAAAGGCTTTATGTAACCCAACAATAAGTGGAATCCTCCCTGTCTACCAAATGGGAAGATTATTACTTGAGCCCAGCAAAGTCCAGACAATGCCCTTTAATGGCAACAGCTCAATATTATGTTGTATGTCCGGGGCCTGAGTGAGACAGTCTGAACAGAGCACTGACATGTCCGCGCAGCATCTACACCTGCGGGAGGTTGAGAAGATTGCTGGTATCTTTTAAAGGTAATTTTTAAACCACAGTGGCTATAAAGCATTTCCACCTCTCACAAACTGTATTACCATTTTATTGAAATTGCCCAACTTATTATTCTATGTCAATAGTGATAGATCAGCAATTATTTTAAGCCATTTAATTTCCACTTTGAATTTGTCTCACATTACATGTCAACAATATATATTGTTTATAGAAATGAATTCCACGAACTTGACAATCTGTTAGTTAAATATTAACTAAATAATCCCTGTATTGAGCCAAATTAAATTTGCGCCAAAAATTTTAAAAAGTTATTCAGCTCATTAATATTTATCACAGTTTTTGCCCATCTTATTGCTGTTTGAAAAAAATAAAACGGGGAACATTATCTACATGGTCAGCTCTCTCTTCCTCCACCCTTATCATTTACCTCTCATTTTCTGTGTTTGTTGTTTATTGACTTAATTAGCTAATAATCCCTCCCCATTGTTTCTAAATCCACAGTCTCTGCAAGACAAACTGTGAGGATAATCTCATTCTTTATTATGCAGCCGTACTTATCTGCACTGGTATTTACTCACCCACATCAGTAGTTTAGAAATTCACAAATAAGGACCGTCAAATCTGACGCAAAAATAACTTACAAACGCAGCTCGGTTTCTTGGCGGACCACTGATTGTTCTTCTGACAGGTGATGTTCTTCTTTCCCACAAGCTCGAAGGCAGGCAGGCACTCAAAGTACAACCTGTCCCCGTGACGAAAACCTGTCCCTTCCCGTTTGCCGTAAGCTGGAATCCCAGGATCCCCGCAACTTCCTTGGTCGATCTCTGTAGAGGGAGGTGCACACAAGTTAAAGAAAAGTTAAAGCAAAGGTCAAGTAAATATTGTTATATAGAAATGAAAGCTCTCTTCAAGTTATTTGAATTTTATTGTCAATGTCTAAGCATCTCTCTGTCTCAACTGTCTGCAACTGTATCCATTCGATTACTGAGTGATGAATGTTCTCGCCTCTGTTGGGAAGTTGACGTGTGCACTTTTTGACTCGCGCACCAACACATCCGCGCCTTTCTGCACACACCTCTTTGCAAATTGCATTATCACAATAACGCATCGACCCTTCTTTCACTCGCTAGCTCCTCTCGACTCTCCCGAAGTTGAAGATTGCAAAAAGAATTGCTGAGGCATCCTATTTAGGCGTCTGAACAGAGAGCGGATAAGCTCATCCATCCAGGTAAAAAAAAAAGATGGCAGGGCATAACATGACTTTGAGTGGCACCAGGGGTAATTCTTATCATAGATCCATACTCAGCCCTAATGGTGATCATAGTTTAGAGCACGTGGTGTTTGGTGCTGTTTGCAGGCATTGCTGTCCTTAGATGGCCTCATGTCAGGGACAACACAACGGTCTTTACATGGATCGAGGATAAGGGTGAATTTTGGGTGATCCTCAGGGAAGATGTAAGGTCTGACAAGAAAATACACCTCAAACTACAAGTATATGATATATTATTTCACGCAGATAGAAAAAAGTCACACACAGAGGCACTCTAGCACAAAGATGATGTATATTTATCATATGGGCCCCCTATAAATGAAACCCCAGGCAAGGTCAAGCTAATAAACATGAGCCTTTTGAAGCCATTTACCATGACCTATGGTGCTTTAGTGTGTGTGTGTTGTATATGACAACATAGAGAATTAAACAGCACTCAAAAGTTATGAAAATTATATATATATATATATATATATATATATATATATATATATATATATATATATATATATATATCATTCTTATCTGTCGAATTAGCCTTCCATCAGCTACTACACTGCAATCTCCAAAGGCCATACGGAACAATGGAACTCTGCTAGTCAAGGTTTACGGTATGGCTCAGAAACACATGCAATAACTTAAAACGCTTTAAACACCTCAACCTTCTTTGAGTAAGAGTTGCAGACCTTAGAACAGCTTCCCACTTTAAATAAAAAGCTGCTCAGGAGTCAGGATCACACTCCTGCTCTACAAATTAACGAGCCCTTAAAGTAGATTTCTTTCTACTCCAATAAAGTGTGTTTTGTTTTTTTCTATTTTTACATTTTCTATTTTCCACTACTTATTGGATTTAAAAAAGGCCTTTTCCTCTATTAGCGTCTGATGTTTTATTGTTGGCATTTCCCTTTTAAATGCATTCTGCTAGATTTATTTGTAATTTGTTTGTGAACATACTTTAGTTTGAGGTGGTTTTTAAATGTAGCTCTACTAATGAATAAATTAAGTGAAAAATTAGCACATAATCAAGCCCATGAAAAATATTAGGACTAAATCCTTCAGCCAACAGATCATTTTAAAGCCTACTTCTGTTTCAATCAGCTGTAACAAATATAAAGTCAACACGCACTATTTAAGAGGCTGTCAGCAGTCTAAATGCTAATACAGGAGCTAGTGTTATGAATAAAATATTTGACCAGATGTATAACATAATATAAGTATAGATGGTGTTTAGCTAAAAACGTATAAAGGACAAAATGATTTTTTCTGCAGTGCATGAATTGGCTTTCAGGTATAAATACATGCCGCCGATTCAAGTCACTCCATCATAAACTTTCGAAGTGGCTGACTCACCTAGAGACCTGCTTAGATGCATTAACACCTAATCATGTTTGTACGCATTACATTCTCAGAAGGAAGGCCGGCGCTGAAGGTTTGTGACCTACACTAAAATATGTGCACCGATTTGACTGTATTTGCAACGAAACCTGATGATCAGGCTCAAAAATACAAGTAATTGAAAATGCTAATTAGATTTTGGTTGCTCCTATCGAGGAGGTGAAGTGTTCCAGAGTGCTTCTTCCCCCTTCATTAGGTAGAACTCATTGTTTTAATTACACTTTTGTTCAGTATGCTGCTCCACTTTCCCTGTTGTTTTTACTGGCAATATACAAACATTTGGAGCGGAGGAAAAGGCTCGATGTACGACGGACGTACGCAAAAACAAACACTGGTTATGAAAGCAGACATAAGCTTATACACATCTGCTTATATGTTAAATTCTATTATATTATGCAGCCAAGACACATAATAGAAAATATGATTGAAAACAATGGAATTAAGCATTGGGGCAAAAAAAAAAAAAAATCACTGCTAATGAATTAAAGGCAATCTGATTGTGTTTGAGCTCATTAAGGTTCAATGCATGAAACTTGATGCTAGCAATGAATAAAAATCAGTTTATAACTTATTACTGCCAAAGAGTGTTAAACCCAACAGAGATTTTCTGTCAGGTTTAAAGAGATCACTTGGACCTGTGTTACGTTTGAAGTCCTCGTAAGCCATCATTATATTCTATGAATGTGGCAAATGGAGATCAAAGGCCTTTAATTACCACAATCTTTTGTTATTATGCTAAAAGGCTTCAAAAGCCAATGTCTCTTTCTGTTCAATAAGTTTTGGGACCTAAACTCAATCAAGCTTGTTAAATTGAAAGAAAGACAAAAAACAGGCTTTAGTTATGCAGATTAACTCAGCTTTCTCTCTCCATGAAAAACAGCCAATATATGAGAAAGAAGAGTAGGTGTGGACAATAACCTCTTTCAGAAAACACAGTTCCTTCAAAAAGCTGCAAAGTCGAGCCCTATTTAAACTACTTCTCAGTATTTGCAGATCTCCAGCAGAGCTGGTTAGGTATCCCACAGATGGTTTCTTAAATTAGCATAAGAACTCAAACTAAGTCCGTACACAGCATATTTATACATTCATTATGTGTAAAAAGTATGGCAGATATTCTCTTTTCTGAGAGTTACTGAACATTGGATGGTGTGTCTGATGTCTGTCGAAACACATTCTCTATTTTTTCCGTATCACAAAACCCAACACCAATAGTATTTGGCCTTTTATGTCTGTCATGTGGCACCCTCTGTAGTTTTGTTCTCCTTTGAAGCATCACAGTTGCTGAATAAACCCTCAGCTGAAGTTTTCCAATCTTTCCGTTAACACCGGGCTGTTCTAGGTATCGACGAGAACTGAAGTGTCAGTTGATGCTCCACACATTGGTCTTGTTTTTTTCAACAGTAGCAGTTTTCATTTGCCTTCATCACTCACTCAAGACTTCAGCAAGAACTTTAGACAACTACACATAGTTATTCACAAAGAGCTTTCTCGACGGCCCACAGCAGCACCTTATCGGAAATTTTTGATCAAGTTGCTGAAGATTCCATTTTTAACGCTCATGTATACATTTTATTTATAACATTTAAAAAAAGCTGTTCTGAAGAATTACTGACACATCGGATAAGTCTTAAAATTACTCTGAACCCATTTTTATTATTTAGTGTTGCTAATCAATCTCACTGATATCCATTCTTACCCTCAAAAGTGACTTTAAATCCAAGGGAGCCACTGGTGTCATCTGTTTTGAAGTTCAGCCACATCTGGTGACTGGTGCTCACCACCAGGTCCGGCGTTGTCGTACCAGACAAGCTGCAAAATGATTAGCACAAATTTTGTTTGGTTAGGTCAAATGCACAGTTTTAGATGGAATAATGCATCAGACGCGTCTTTCTTTAGTGAAAGTTATCCATCCATTAATCGTCTATACCTGTTCATCATCACAAGAGCAGGATAACTTTGCACATATACATTCATATCCAAAAAAACTATTTGGAGAGACCAATTAATCTAACAAGTTATTATACTTTTTCTTTTGAGAAAACTGACTCATGCAAATTGGGGAACACGCAAACTCCAATTAGAAGGGCCCCGGGCTGGGATTTGAACCCACGACTCTCTTACTTCAAAGCAACAGTGCTATCGACCGCTCCACCGTTCAAGCTGCAGACTGCAAGGAGGGATGGTTATTTTATGACCAAATTGTTGCCACGTTAATAGCTCAAGGTCTTAGTGTTTCTGTATCCTTTCAACTCCCAAAGGGGAATATTAAAGCCCGGGTTACATGCAAAACTACTGAACTCTAAAGCTCCTATGAGAAACTCCAACCTGAGAAATTTCAAAGCCTTCATGCAAAACAGCTGGGGACCAGTGGAAAATGAAGGCAAGATCAGTCAATGTCACAGTAGTAATTTAATCCTATTTGAATAGTAATTTCACCCAACACTAATTAGAAAGCGTATAGCTGCAGAGTAAGTGATTAACGGCTCTAATTTTAATGGTGGAATAAAGAGAATAGAGAAATGGGCAATGTGTCTGGCAAAGTTGTTTTTATGTGTCATTTGTATCCTTTGAAAACATTATATTTTTGGAGGGGTGTGGGGGGGATGGCAGCATTGTTTGTGGAGCTGGGATAAAATATTTAGTTGCTCCTTTTGCTTTTTAAATTTCATATTTCAGGAACTAAAAGATGAATGGAATATCCGTTCATGTTGCATGACTTGATCCATAAAACTGCACAGAGATTAAAAAATAAATAAATCTAATATATATAATATATAATATATAATAATAAAGGAATAATACTGCTTCCTTTACTACTTTCATAAATTTAAAACTGCCTGAACTAATTTTATTCAATACAGTCCATCATTCTTAATTCTGATCTATTTAAAGGAACAGTTTGGATTTTCTAAGGTGAGCTTCTGAGACTGTGTGTAAAAATCTCATATCCACAATGAGTTTGCAAAAAAGAAATTGAAGAAATCTTAAAATAATTTACTCTTACTTACATTTTACTCGTGTGCAAAGATGACTAACCTGCTGAATAGGGCGTCATGCCGAGAAAAGGTTGTTTGAATGAGCAAAAATCTTCACAAAAACTGATTTCTAGCCTTGCTTTTTTTTTTTTTTTTTGTTTAACTGTTTGCCAGCCTGGAGAAAAATATTAAACTGCAGAAGCCATTCACACATCTGCAACATTTATCGACTTTCCTGCTCACTTCTAACAGTCAGGCAGCCTCAAATATAAACTGATCTATAAAAAATTTATTAAGGTGGTAAATTTCCACACAATTAATAATAACATCCTGTGAACAGAGCATCTGCTCGTGCCAGTGCCACACCACTTTACTGTTACACTGTTTTTCGGTACTGGAAAGAGTCCTGATTGACAATGTTGTGCAGCATCTATTTTTAATACCCTACTGCACCAGGTGCTGATGAAATAAAGCAGAAACTGTGCCAATGAGAGACAAGTGCTAGGGGCAAAGGAAGAAAGTGGGCTCTTGCTGGGCATGAGGAGGCAGAGAGGAAAACTAATAGCAAGTGCTACGGCACAGAACAAAGATGAGGAGAGGAGAGCATGAACAGCGTCGAAAGACACCTGGCAGAACAGAAATGACTCGTGTCCCAAAGAGCAAAAATGAAAACAAAGGAAAAAATTCAAGGCAAGAAAGATGAAGGTCAAAGAAGGAGGCACTCACACGTGGAAAATGGTCTTCTGGTCCCCCACGAGCTCGCCGTCTCCCACCGTCAAGGTGTCATAACCTCTCTCCAGGTCAAAATCCTCAAATGTCAGCTTGATCACCTAGACAACAGCAGAGATATCGCCCAGAGAGGCATAACTGACAGATGCTTGAATGATCTCGAGATCAGGCGCAGAGAAGAGACCTCCTTCCATCTGTGATTCCCGATGCCCCCGTCCATCAATCCATCATTCAGGAGTCTCATTTGAATATTTTTCAGACACATTTCAGTGGACACCTATGATGCAGCTGCGCAACCTGCATATAAAGTTCTACTTTGCCTTACGCATTTTCCTTCTTTTTTGGACAATTTCCATCAACTTTCTTCGAACGTATGGCCCTTGTTTGGTTTGTACAGATTAACATTTTTGCATTAAAACTACACATAATTCCTCAGGTATGCTTTTCTATATCTCATTTTCTATGTTTCCCTCATTAATCCTCACCTACTAATCAAACATCTGATGTTTCATCCAAATTCTGCTTCCAAATTTAAAGCAGGAAGAAGTCGATCAGTTTTTGAGCCCACTTTACCAGACGTAAAATGACTTACAGCACCATTTACTGATTGAATACACACTTTGTAGAATATTTCCTACATATAAAGTAGACATAACCAATGGATATCTCTTCAAAAACTTCACTTTTTTGTTTGTTTGTTTGTTTATCACATAAAATCTCTATAAAATACAGACATGACATGCACTGGGTGTGAATCTTTTGCAAGGCACTGAACATTTTATAACAAGATACAAAAACAGAAATATTTTCATATTATGCAGTCAATATTGAAGCATAAAAAAAGACAACTTAGTCCTAAAATGCATCTCTGATAAGCGCGGATGAACACGTTAATTAACCAACAAAGAACACCAGTGATGACAGACAGAAGAGCAGAGCTAATAGGTATGATATCACCAAAAAACAGAACAATATTTTGTCTCTTAGCCTAAATTGGGTGCCACTGATTTCTGACAAACTCCTAATATTTTCAGAAGGCTGAGAGAGCAAGGTCTAATGAAAAAGCTTATATAAATGCAAATTGCATTCTGTACTATGTTAAACCTTGTGCCTAATGAAAATTGCCAAGGTGGAGAGAAAAGATTGATGATGTGTTCCAAAATAGGTCAGATCGCTCGATAAATAGAGTTTTATACTACAAACTCTTCTCCAATCTGTCAGCCAACAAGGTGAGTTAAGGGGAGAGAAAATAGCAACGAGAGAGGGGGGGGGAACAAACAACAACAACAACAACAAAAATCTTTGCAAACACACCATGAGTCTATTATGGGAAACACCTCTATGCAGTTGAAATTGATCAATAAGAAGCTTAAATTTGAAATACGGTTTACTGGTGTGTGTTTTTCTTCCGTGAACCTCCACACTGTCAAGACAAATCCTTGAGAGTATTACTCAATGAAAACACCAAATATTACAAAAATTCAGTCTCTTTTAAAAGTATTCATATCCCTTCAACATTTACACATTTCGCCACTTTAAAACTACAAGCTCTAGTGTGTTTTCATGGGATTTAATGTTACAGTTCAGCATAACGTAGAGAAAACGTTGCAAGTGATATCCTGCCACAGATTCTTAAAAAGATTTAGGTCTGACAAATGAATGTGATTTAAAAGTGGAATCTATAAAGGGTGAGTAAAATACTGTACATGTATGCTTGTCAGATTTGTGGGTGTACAGTATTTTGAAAAAAAACCCAACAACATTTCCTTCAAAACTTGAAGGAAATTTTTAACACATACAATTTCAATGAATATGCCCTAACATGATAAACGTTACGGGGTATGAATAATTTTGGTAGGTTCTGTAAAGTCCAAAGATGACAGTGTTGATGCAGCTACAAGCTGTTCAAAAGCCCTAACAAAATATTCTTGGAGTTTAATTGTTTGAACCCAAACACCTTTGACAGCTTTACTGTAAACTTAGCTTCATACTGGATTAATGCTTTGTTACCAATACAATAACTTCATGTTAGTGGTTTGTCAAAGAACAAGTCTGTGAAACGTTGTTTTCTTTCCTAAAAGTAGTGTACTTTACACTGCAGAAAATCTTCAATGGTACACCTGTCATTTAATTTGTTTTGGAATAGAAAACCAAAGTCCTTGATATTGATGCTTTAATACTTGAAAGCCTTCAAAAATAAACTTTCTGCACCTTCAATAAAACTGACCACAACCCGGATTTGTCACGGTGTCTTGAAACTGAATTTAGGCCTAGAGGAATCATTGTCATGTCCTATTCTGCTCCCTCTGCAGAACCTCAGCTAACACCTCCTCTGGCTGGGTCTGTGGAGATGGACAGAAATAGAAGCTCATTACATCCGTAAACAGAAAGAACAGCCTCGTTCCATCTTCATCTGAACCAAACAAAGCAAGATGTTGCTTAAAATACCAGGTTGTGTTTCCGGGTGCAGCCTTTTGGGTATACAGAGTGCGTTTCCATGGTTGCAAACAACGGTTAGGCATCGGTGGACGTATATTGTTTTTGACTTGCATTCTTGTTTTATCTCTGTTCACAAAGCCGCTTTCACTCGTTGCAGTGCAAAAGAAGAAAGGGGGAAAAAAAGCGATTTGTACAACTACGTTGCTCGGTTTTAGATAGGGGTATTTGGCAGAAGAATAGCTGAATGGCCTTGAACACAACTCCAAAGTCAATGGTGTAGACAGAGGGACTGCGAGACTTTCATGTTCTCCTCTAAGCATGCTCTTAAAACCATTATTCTGCTGTCCAATTCACCCTCTTTGTGCCACCACAGGTAATTCTAACAACCTGCTTATGGCTTTTGTTGGGGCACATCCAGTCATTTTCTCTCCTTTAATTCCTTTCGTGTCTTACGTTTCAGTCTATCACTTGTGTCCTGTAGCGATTGTCAAAGCCCCGCAAGGAGCCTAACGTGACAGAACGCTGCGTCCCCTTCTCAAACAGGTGAGCTGAATTTCACAGCTTCACACACACATTAACATTTTCACAGAAAACAACCAAAAGTCAATTGAAAATCCAAACCGGCTTCAACTCGGATCTCATGTTAAGTGAGAAGTACCTTAGACGTGTCAGTTGCTGTGATGATCCAAGTGCAGTTGGCATTGTTGTCGTACTGAACGGGATAATTAGGCGATGTGATGACACCACTGGGTCCTTTTAGCTGACCGCCGCACATTGGCGCTACAAGACAGCAGACACAAAGAGGCAAATGTTTTGTTAAAGACCAATTCAGACACACAGTATAATCACAGAAATGGTAGTGTTTCATATTGTCACTGCCCAAACTGACAAAAACGTCAGGCATTCTTCTATAGACAGACTGTGTATCTGCACATCTGAGTAGGATTGGGTTGCATGTTTATCTTTAAGACATTACTGATTGCATTTTCTAGAGGATCTACTTTCAACGCTGTATTAAAAAAACTAATTAATCACCAAAGTTGCTCTGGCTCTTACACTGTGTAACTGATTTTGCCTATTTACATGCACATTCAATAAATTGGAATATGCATTCCAATGAGACTTGTCAGTTTAAAAAACCTATTGAAGGTAACCTTGAACCAGGTGCTCGGACATACTTCTATTAAGCCCACATTTCTGTATTGAAAGTCATGTTTTTGCTGGACTAATTTTATTTTATCTGTAAATGTACTGATGTTAAGTTGCTTGAAGATTAATTATCTAATCTATGTAATTGGTTTCATTGAATGAATTGAGTTACTTCAATAAATAAACTTTTCAATAATATTCTAATTAAAAACAATGCTTTTCTCAGTAATAAAATTATCTATTTCAAATGTCATTCAGTTTCAAAGATGTGGAATCTGACTAGTGCTAGTCAGAGTAGTCAGCACTAACCATTCACCGGTTAGTGCTGTAACCAATGAATGTTTGACCTTTACTGCACCGGCTTCATTTTTATTTTCTTTCCCCATTTTCAAAGTAACAATGGGTTAAGTTTATTTGTACAGCAACAAAGCAGGAAGAAGTGCTTTATGCCAACAAAAACACAAAAGTACAAAGTCATAAAATACACCAACTATGAAAAGCAGAAACAAACATTACAATAAACGAGAAAACTCCCTTAACTTGCTGTCCAATTGTTGACGTCTGTCGGATCTGTCTAATGTATTTCTGCTGCAGCATCAAGTCAAACATAGTGCGCAGTTTGATAGAAGTCATCATCAATTTCAGCTTTCACATTCCTCCTGTAAGGTTTTTGAGACAAGATTGTCTGTCGACCTTTGGCTTTATAATTTTACTGTGGTTAGGGTTAAGGGTTAGGATAAACGATAGAAAGTCGCTGAAGTGCGAAGTGGAAGTCGTTTTTGAAGTTATAATTAAGAAAATCTAAAATGTGTGCCTTAATCAGATAAGCCCGTGCCACATGGCTGCTCTTGTCTGACCTCTTGTCTGGCTTTAATGAAAAAGTGACAAGAAAAAAACTTATTGTTAAGAAAATTATAAGAACTTCTACTTGGAGTTTGCCACAAGTCATTTAGGTGACAGAGCAAACCCATGACAAAACCTTTTAGCCAACATGCAAAATGTCTGGCACAAGATTAACACTGAACATCACTTTTATACAACGGGGTAGCTACTATGCACTAAACATATTTCTTTTTGAACATTACAGAATCCTGATTATAACAAAGAAAGTAGATTGCTGGGAAATCAAGATCCACTCAACTCATTGAAAATCAGTTCAATTTTTTAAATGATCTAATTCCACCTGTCTGTATTTAAATTTGAACCTAATCAACAGGGAAAGGAAACGGAATAAATCTCCCTTTAAATATTCGCAATGACAGAGTAGGTGAGGAATTAGCAAAACAGGCTTAAAAAGGCACAAGGTGACTTTTCTTAGGGAGACCCGAGGGCATCAGCATGGTGGAACAGTTAAAAAAAATACATTTAATTAAAAACAAGACTTTAGGAAGTCCTCTGCCTGGGCGTATGTGAAGACACATGTCACATACGCATTATTTGGAAATAACTGAGCTTTAAAACACAAGTTTGATAAATTGTGTAAAAGAGGTCTTCAGGGTGTTAAAGAACCACACATTACTTGAAGGCTAAATCCTTATATCACCAACGTGAACCTGTTTACATCTAAATCTGCCTGGCAAATTTAGGAGCAAATCATGTAACTGCAAATACTGTTGATAATTAGAATTGGCTTAAAAATGTACAGCAAGAAAGTTAAGGTTTTTTTTTTTTTTTTTTACCACTTGTCCTATACACCTTTTGCAGGGGTCTGTTGGCAGGGAAGAAAATAAGATTAAAGAGCTAAATCACATATAATTGAAATTGGAAATATGGATCTTATGCCAAGAAATCAATTTGTAAATACTTTATCCCAAAGTGTTAATGATAGCCCAATTAAATGTAATGATGACTGATGCTAATTTAAGATACTCTAATTGCTCCCTGAGAATGTTTTATCTTTATCAAAGCATTGTGAGTCTGATTAAAGGCGCAGCATGAAAGGGTTCATAATGGATTGCTGATTGCTGAAAGAAGACATTCGTCAGGACAAATCTGACTCGCATTATGGATGTTGTTGGTAGAAAACTGTCAGTACAAGACGTTATGCTTCACTATATCACAAACACATTGTATAAAATGCAGGTGACAAGACTGTAGAGGGAACCAAGCCTAATTAGCACCGCATTTCCAACAGTCCTTCTAAAAAGTCAAATTGGTTTAGTGGATACTCCAGTGTCGACCGGTTGCACCAATCTTAGAAAATCGGTGACAGCTCTAGCAGTCAAAGCAAAAACCATTGCTATCGCTGACAAAAATATAGAAATAAAAAACTTTTGCTAAATTATTGCAATCGCCATAAAATGCTTTTTGGTTTTATGGAATCTTTTTTTTTTTTTTTTTTTGATTTTTGGGACATCATAAGTGTCCTAATAATTTTGCTTCTAAGCGTTTAAAATCAAATGCATTTAGTGAATAAGTAACTTATTCATTCAATTCTCTTTCTCCATTAAATCTGTTTGCCTGCTCAGCAGAAAAGTGACGCACTTGCACATCTACACAGCAATGTAGAACTGTTTGAACATCCTAATATAGTGAACTGTTGTATTTAATTTAATTTTATGTTTAGTTTTTTATTAAACTAGCTGTTTACGCTTTATTAGAGTTCTCAAACCCTTAAGGTAGAGGACAGAAATCTCTACCTCAAGTTAGAGAAATAATGAAATATGAAATATGGAATATGTATATATATATATATATATTTTTTTTTTTAAATCAAATACCATCTTTTTCCCCGACTGTGCAGGAACGCTCCGGAATTTCTTTTGAGCTACCAAGTTTACCGTTACGGTAAAGCACTCTATTGATAAATCCGTAATACTGTTTCAGAAAGAACGCACTCAAGACCAAGATACTCAAAAACGGCACAGACGTCAAATATCTCAAACTTTCAATAAATCATCTATTACCAAAAGGTCACAAGAAGAAACGACATGATTGATGGGCACAGAGCATGCACACATGGCTAAACAACAGAAGCAGAATTACGTTGAGTAAAGGTCAAAGTCAGGCCACTCATAAACTTGTGGGAACTGCATATAAAGAAGAAAAGGAAATGCACTGCACTCCCACACAAAATAACAGCAGCCTTACAAGCAAACATGGACTGAGCACCTCAGTGCAGAAGAATGAATAGAGGTCGAATTCAGCCTGCTTTACGTCACATACGTGCATAGACACGACATGTCAAAGCTTACCTCTGCAGATGGGCCGGTCATCACTCCAGCCCACATAGCTGTCTGTCACTCGGAGGCAGCTGATGCTCTTTGAGCCTTGCAGTTCGTAACCCTCATCGCAGGAAAAGTGCACTGTTGCTCCTCGCCTGCAGTCAGAGAAAGCACACAAAATAAATTAGCTGAAATGTTGGAGAACCAGGAAAACATATTTACTGATAATAACAACAACAACAACAAAAAAAGCATATGTATTTTCTCAGCCCTACTGGCTTTGATTTAAAAACAAAATGACACAAATGCCGGATACAGATGACACCCATTTGTCTCCGTTACAGGTGACCACTGATACAGACAGTTACTTCAGCAGAAAACAAGGCTTCATTGCCCCTATAGCAATACCACTGTCTCCCAGAGGCAGGCTATAGCTGTGCTGCAGCTAAAATAGGAGGGGACCTGTACCTGCTTACGCATTTGACTCATTTGGTTTGCTTCGCATCAGAAAATGACTTGCACTGGAGCACATTTTAAAATAAACACCAGGAGGTTGCAAAGCCAGATAAGCTATCAAAAGAAATGTTGTTTCTTTGTTGTTTTCAGCCATATTAATCTAAACGAAAGGCAAAACTAAATTATCTGATGTTGTTCCTCTTGTTTACCTGAAGTCAGAGCCTTTTCTTTTTCCCCGATCCGGAATCCCAGGATCTGGACACATGTTGTGTCCTTGAGCTACACCCATTTGAGACACTATTGACAGAGAACAAACAAAAAAAGTATAGATTGTTAATCGGGTCAAGGACAAAGTAATTATTGTCTGGAAATCCTGTGCCAAATGTTACAAAAATAACACACTGCAGAATGCATGGTTAGCTTTTACACTCAAAGCTTAACCACTAAAAAACTATTCTCAATAGAATAGAGTAAATAAAATTTAAAAAATGTCAGTTTTTTGCCACTGCTTGATATATTATGATTTACAAGTCTTTATACACGCATCCTCTGTTTTATTTGTCCAGTTTTCTGTTTTTCTTTTGTCAGTTTAGGTTCACTTTTTTGTGATTAAAATGTAGAAGTTTTATTTATTTATTTTCAAAGAAATGGGAAAGAAATCAAATCAAACATCTCGATAATTGCTTATCTATCTACAGACAAGTTGTGTTCACGATCCTATTTTTGAGCAAAAGAAAGAAAAAAAATGTTATTTCAACCACACAATCTCCGTAAATCTCTGTTTAATCATGTCATTGAGGGCAAAACAGTGAAGTTTCAGTGTCAAGAGGGGTCAGGTAAACTTGGCAAAGTGGGTAAGCCCTGACTGACTGCCAGGGGTCAGAGTTCTGCAGGGTCCAATCAATGGGACACCTGCTCTCTGGCCCGAGTCGCAGACTAATGCGAGACTGCTATAAATTCAAAACAAGGCTCAGCAGTGTCAGCAGAGCTTCCTAGAGCTAAAATATGGAATAAATTCTGAATAAATAAAACTGGAAGAAAGCTGCTTATTCAATTTACCTCAAGCCTTACTGGGGTAAAAAAAAAAAGAAAAAGCAAACACATTTTGAGCAATTTTTAAAAGAACATAATTGCGAACAATTAAAGCTTGAAGGCTGGATTGAAGGCTGGATCTTGGTAGATCTAGCTGCGGATTCACAAAGGTGTTGTGCCATTGGTAATGTCCCTTTTGGTGCAATTATGTGACTGCTGTTGTTTAATTTTTCACACAATAGCAGCACTAAATTACTGAATCTTGTCCGTGCTTTTGTTGAATTAGTGTCAATGATTTATAAAGAAGAGGTTTGTTTTTTTAAATGAATCATAGACGGCCACTAAACTTTGTGCTGCACAATTTACAGCCAAAAGCAGCATTATTTAGCAATAAAAAAAAAATCAATGCAAAATGCAAAAGTGCTCCCAGGAGCAGTAATATTTGTTCACCTGTCTTCACAGACTCACACACACAAACTTGAGTGACATCCCAGTTTTAATCCAAAGGCTTTAATATGACTTCAGCCTACCCCTTTGCTGCTATACCAGCTTCAGCGTTTCCTGGAAGGCTTTTCATAAGGTTTAGGATTATGTTTATTGGATTTTTTTTCCACCCCCCACACCCTCCCGTTTTTTCAGGAGCAGATTTTTGAGGTCACACACTGATGTCAAACGAGAAGGCTTGGCTTCCAGGCTCTGCTTCAACTCATCCCAAACGTTTGGTCCATCTGGCTGAGGTCAGTCGTGTTCCTCCACAACAAACTTGTTCATCCTCGCCTTCATGGACCTCGCTTTGTGAACTGCTGTGCAGTCATGTTGAAACAGGAGGGCTCCATCCTCGAGACGTTTATACAATGTTGGGGTCATGAAAGCGACAGATATCTGCAGAAGCAGTCTCCACGCTTTAGGGTTTGACTGTACATGCCTGTCGCCATGGATATGACTGAAACCCCTGAATTTAATAATTTTGGCGAGTCCCAATGCATTTGGAAGTATAGCATGGGTGTGTGAAAAAAACTCAAATGACTATCGTTGCAACTTTTAAGTGACATTATTACTTACAGAAGGAAGCACACATTAATGCTACCTGAAACAAAACTACCACTTCTTCACGTTATCGTCATATTCTTCACTGAGAGTACTACTGTACTGATTCACTCAGTTTATCCATTAAAGAACTTGCTCACAATTTAAAGAGACTGCTTTGATTATCAAAGTGGAGTCTTCTATTTGATATAAAGACATACTCTTTTTTTTTTTTTTTATCTGAGCCAATGAGGATATCTGGAATACCTCATCAGGTAATTGAGTTTATATGAGGGGAAGCGAAGTGTCATTAAATCACACACTGGTTGTTTGGGATCTGCTCTGATTTGGCCTGTTCCTTCTCCACCTCTCGGCCCATTATTGTAATGAGCCGCTCGCACCTGTGTTTGAAGATTAGCACAGATTTGGGGTTTCACCTGTACTGCTGGATGCTCCCACAGGCACTAATTATGATTCGCAAACAGTCACAAATTTACATGTCTGCAAATTTATCCCGTAAAAAAAAAAAAAAGTGTAATTTATTGACAAAAAATACCTCATGCATTGTAAATTGGTATATATAATAATAAAATATACAAACAGTATAAATAAAACAAACAAAAAAACTAATTGAATTTTACATTAGCAACTGGAGAGAATAAAAAGCAACACAACCAAAGGAGCTTCCTAGACAGAAGTGTAAATAGAGAAGTCTTCAGCTCACAACTTTGTGAAGTTGTGGATGACCTAGTCCTCTCAGTCTGTTATTGTTTACATGTTTAGATATTGCTGAATGGAATTAATGCTAAGCTGAGAGGACATGGAAGGTTTAAAAATAGCAACGGAGGCAATTACTGCTGTCTTTTCACGGGTACAAGTGTGTGTTTAAACACCATCACTGTTCTTAACGAGCTTTAATGCTTAATGGGTACTTTGAAAGAATAAGGAGCAGAGACAAGAACCTTTGACTTGGTAGTGTTCAAAATCCAGAAACTTGGATCTATTTTAAGAGCAATAAAATATTTTGTGGCGACATTTCCCCATTTTAATACTTCCTTATCAACTTATATTCAACATATGAACTGAATCCAACATTTGACACAGTTTTGAATCCAACATTGCAAATAGCAACCAACCTATAAAAAGATCAAACATGAGCTGGTCACCCGCATTACATTTTAACAAGAGTCTGTACAGCCACAGTTTTCAATCTACTAACATGTTGTATCAGATCCATGCTACGGGTTAAGCTTTTGCTATTGAGAGGCCAGAAAAAGCACCAAAGTGAAAGGCATCCACAGCGTCTTATTACCCTGTTCTTCTATTGCTGCGCACCGCCTGTCAGCTGGGTGAATGAAAGCTGCCACACTTTTTTTTCTTGCTCAAACGGAAGCAAAATTTGGCTTTTGGAAATATTTCTGGCTGTGAAAAAACACACACAGTCATGGTGTAGAAAATAAGGGAGCACCAGCTATTGCTCTCATTACAATCATGTTATTCGAAAACTAAGCTTTCATGCAGATTTGTTACGAAGCAGGTGGTAAAGTGGCAATAAGCTGGTTACTCAAGCAGATAGCTCCACTAATTAGTTTAAAATATGCAAACACTCAGGTGACGTTACGATCCATCCTAAGACTGAAATAGTGTGATATATATATATATATATATATTTTATTTAAGATCATCACATCATGTGAATCATATACTTGGTCCATGATTAAAAACTTACTAATTTACTAATAAACACCCTGGTATGTATGGTGCCAAACATGAAAAGAGAGGACGGATGTCCAAATAGTTTCTATTTTTCAGCCTTTTAAAACTTTTAGCTTTATTTCGCTCATCTAAAGCAATGTCAATGCTGCTATACTGCTCCATGTGTTGGGCGAGGCAAAAACTCTGAAATTAAAAGTTAACTTCCATTAATCAAGAACTGTCAAAGTTACAGAATAAGTGCTGAGAATAAAACAGTATTGCCATGGCAATCCTATTTATTGAGAACAGCTGACAAATACGTACGTGAGTACGTTTTGTTCGGGTAGGCGCAAATGTGCTGTGAAACTCTGGTACAGATCTGAGAAGCAAACTATGATCGGTCTAAAACCATAGGTTTCGATTCATTTTGAGGAAGTGGACAACGACGCTGGGCACCATGGGTAAAAAAACAGAAAAAACAACCAAAGATCTGGGTAGAAAGATTGGCTTGAGAAAGAGCTCACATCCACATGGATGGAGGACAACTGTGATAGAAATACAGTCAGATGAAATGATTTCAAACCTGCCGATATTTCAGTAATATAAAAAGAGTTGTAACTTACACACTGATATCTTATGGTGGTTGTCTTTGCTTGGCAACATCTTCACACCTCTAGATTTGAGTTCAGTCATCTTCTTCACTGTTGACAAAACAAAGCACAGACACAAAAGCACAAAGAAAAAAAAAAAAGAAAAAGAAGAGTTTATAATGACACCAGTATAGTCAACTAGGAGCTTAATGACTGCAGCACATAACTTCCATGCTGCTGATTATAGCACTACCCACTGAGTTATGTTTACATCGATTTGGGGAGAGTAATTTATTAAGCGGCTAAGCAGCTGGATAATTGTCAAAATGTGCAAAATAGTAAAAAGGTTTATGCTTAGAATGATGGCGTTGTTTATTTTGACTTATAAAAATAAAGATTTTACACTGAGGAAGAAAGCTCAACAATCTGAAACGTCTTCATTCCCATGGAGTCCTTGGGGAAAACATTTTTATTCAGATAATATGATTAATGAAGGAACTATACAAACAACAGATGTGGTTCAAGTAGTAGCAGCAGTGAGAATGAAAGCTAAGTCATGATGGTATAAAAAGCTAATATTTATTCCTCAGTTAAAAAAAAATATATATATATATATGTATAAATATTCAGCATTATCAAGGACCTAAATAAACTGTTTTGTCTCTGTCTGACTGTGGAATTAAGGATATCTTTTGAAATTGCAACCTTTGCTCTGTTTTTGTGTTTGGTGTTTTCTTTTTTCAAAGATATCTGAGCCACATATCAAAAAATCTTTTTAAGACAGTTGTGATAAAAGAAAAACAATTAAAACGATGTGCTCCCTTAGCTAAACAAAAAATGAAAACAGCTCGTTCCTGGTATTTGTGTCTAAACTGACAACAATTTCGGGTTCTAAAGCAATGTGCCAGCTTTCTGACATCATTTTTGACACATAAAAATGAATCTTGTGATCAAGCTGATTTTGATGAATGATGAAAGAAAGGATTTTAAGAACAAGGTAGTTCGAAACACGTTTGATGATATAAATACAACCACTTATAAATCATTGAATGGTTAAATCCTGTTTGTTTTTCTTCTTCTTCTTCTTCTTTCTAAGCACACCATGGGTAAATTAAAAGGATCCTATCCTAACCCTATCCTATCAGTTCTCTGTTAGAATCTGATCTTGTTCATATCTTGGTCAACATTTATCAAACACTGAACCTGCAATTGAATAAGGTTGTATTTTACATTCTGGGCATTTCTCCTTTTTTATTTTGTAATTTTCACAGTACTCCCCCCGCTTCCAATTATCTCGCCAGTGGATGGCTGGAGGTAAAATCCTCACATATGACCATTTTTGTAGAAGATCTAATCCTTTTTCAGAGCTCATCCCCTCTTAGAGGTGCCCCCTGTACTGCTAACAGTTACGAGGAAGAAAATGGATGCCCGTTGCAAAAGAAAGGTTTAGTGGGTGTGTGTGTGTGTGGGTGTGCGTGTGTTTTGTGCGTGTCGTTTCTGCATGCGAGTGTGTTTGCGTGCGTGTGCACGAAAGTAATTGGCTCAGAAGTAAGGATCTTGCCATCTTTTCAGAGCAACGCTGAGTCCTCTGCTAATACAGAAAACACACAGTGCTTCTTTTTCTACCTGAAAATGTTCAGAATTGGTGAAACGGCAACAGTTTAACGTGAACGAGAAAACCATTTTACAGAAATTACCCAACAAAGTTGTCACTAACCTTAGTTATGCTATTTGCAGATTTACTCAATAAATGTATACATTTTTGTTTTTTTTTAATTACTAATCAAAATGTGAAATATTTTTACTCTTTACCCTTTGATAAACATGTTCTAAACCAGAAATAAGGTTAACGATCATAACTAAAATTCTGACAACTTGAGTCAGAATTTGTATTTTTGGGTTTAACAAAATTTGGAAATCAGAGCCTGCCAAGAAAGCTACATTTTGTGCATCTATGTATGATATTAAAAAAAAAAAAAAATTGTTACGAAGGTGAACACACTACGCACAGTTAGCAATATGTCTATAATACCTTTTGAAGTTCTATTAATTCTTCTCTTGATCTTACCCTGGTACTGGGCGCTGAAGCCTCTCAACCTGTAGTTGCCATCTGACGTAAAGTGAAGCCGAAGCCAGTTCTTGCTGCTGATGATAGGCGAGGGAAGGTTGGGACCACTAAACCTGCAAAAAGAAAAACAGGGACGCAGAAAATCATCAAGAAGTCTGTAAAACAACATTTATCAGGTTACAGCGACACCGTTATCCTCTTCCTGCATAAATTAAATGGTAAATTGAAGATATGAATCAAAGTCCCGCGTGTGTCCATCAATACATCCTACCTGAGCTCAGACACTCAGACAAACCTAGTAAGCTTCTCTTGCTCAATATTTTATGTCTTATTTTCTATTCAATCCTCTACTACTTGACACTGGGGATGCTTGTGCTTTGCTTTAGTGGCATATGGCATTTATGTAATCCATTATGTTTTGCATAAAATCAAGCCTAATGACACCCAATATCTCATAGCACTTGGCAGAAAGTTTTCCCTCGTGATTGCCTTGTTTGTTTTTCTTAATTACACAAAAACTTGAAAATGAATGCGTCCACAACTTAAGAGGTGGTAATGGGGTACTCCTAGAAGAGCTATCAAAGTGAATGTTTTGGTGCTTAAGAGGAAACGTAACATTAGCAACTTTTAATCAAGTTATGATCCCAACATTAAAAAGAACTAAGGCAAACTAGTACCGACGTTTGAAGAAAAAAAAAACAATTTATTTCATTGCTTTGGAGAAGCAATGGTGAATTATGCACTTAAACTGCCTCTTCATCTGTATTTTAATGAGGCATGTTGCTCATCATGCCCTTGTTCTGTTGTTAGAGCCAAAGTCATTTGGAGACACATCATGTTTTATCTTGAGATGCACAAAAACAAGCATGCAACCACAGTCAAACACATATTTTTGTATTCACAGAAAAACAGTGAGGCATGCATTTGAATGTGATTGTGAAATCCCCAGGTGCAAATTACATTTTCCTTGACCTTATTGAACTATTTATGTATACAATTAGAGAGGACATCTTGTAAGAAACATTCTTTTGACTGTATTATTTGCTCACACTAGTAAATGCCCGTGTTATTTGACATTGTAACCAAGGTTACATTGAATGCGTACAGTATAAGAAGTTTGATTTCTCATTGATGCCAGAATGGTAACCATGGGAGGAATATATACTGCTCAAAAAAATAAAGGGAACACTTAAACCACACAATATAACTCAAAGTAAATCTGTGAAATCAAACTGTCCATCTAGGATGTGTTATTTGAGTGTTCCCTTTATTTTTTTGAGCAGTGTATTACACTTAAGCTTGTTGAAATAACTCACTCTTTGTGTACATGTGCTCAGTTTGTTAAACAGAAATGTAACAACACACTTTTCTCAAAACAGAGTTTACTTCAAAAAGTTACAGATGGCCCCAGGTGAAAACAAATAAAAAAAACACAAAGAAAACCACACAGGTTGGATTCATCTTATTCTACTCATATGACATTAAATATTTTTATACTAGGAGTGCTTTATGTTTCAAATAAATTGTGCCATCATTTAAAAAAAAAAAAAAAAAAAAAAAAAAAAAAAAAATATATATATATATATATATATATATATATATATATATATATATTACTATTATTAGTAATTTCAAGGTGAAAAAGGGTTAAGGACAACCGAGAGTGTCCTCAAAGCTACAGGCATGTCTGCTCTTGAGAAGTGAGCTATCGGACTGTACAGCTTATTAAATATTGGCAGCAGGTGGGTCTGAGTGTATCTGCTCACACTGAAGACTTCTAAATGAAGGCCTTGTTACAAAAAAGTGCAAAAACACAGCTTCTGTTCAATAAAGACATCAAGGACGAACCGTACTTCTTCAGTGCGTACGCAACTTTTATCAACTTTACCTCAGGATGTGTCGTCTTTCTGATTGTTTGGGACTTCTACAATAGATACAATTTTCAAAATAAAAGGCCAGTGCTTTTTGTTCTTATTCTTATGTAAAGCATAACCATGCCCACAATGTGGCTTGAGATGAAAAACGTTTTGGTTCATACTAAATGTTCAAATAAGAAGTAGTCTTTTACGTTCATGTCAGCACACACCAAACAAAATGTTAAGGAAACAACAGTGTAAAACATGAATTGAGCCTTCGGTTGCAAATGCAGAAGTGTGACTTTAAGAGTCAAGACAAGGAGAGAGAAAATATGAACCGGGTGATCCACCCATATTTCTATGAACAAATGCCTGGGTCACGACGCCCTGGAGTCACAAAGCAGTAAAGTTAGTAATGTGAAATTACTTGTTGGCAGAGAAGATGTAGATAAATGCTGATTCCTAAGGCAAACTCTAGATGATAAAGGAGTTAAGGATGAAGCAAACAGTGATACATCTCAGACGAAGAGAGCTCAATGTTTATTTTCCTGCTTCATTTCTTGCTTTCTTTATGTTAAATTTCAAGCTCATTGTTAAGGCGAACTTAAGGTACAAACACAAAAATCCTCGAGTACCGCAGTAAAGATCTCATGAAGTGCAATGTAAAGTGCAATGTGGCGAGTCCAACAAGTTATTTTCTGCCTGACTATATAAGATTCAGTGCTGGAACTGCCTCAAAGGAGCAGAGCCAAATAAGTTTCCATGTCCAGGTCCGTAAGGTCCTCAGTCTGACTCCTGGCGACTGCGGAAGAAAATGTATGTTGAGCAACACAAGGTGATCCAAAAGTGTGTAGGTTATGTGGCGCACTTAAGCTTTGGGACCCAAGTATTACACTTGTCCGTGAGCGAGAGAAGGAAATTCCTCTGATGTAGTTTGTTTGTCATGCGTCTTATGAACTATAAAAACTCACCAAAAAGATTTAAGAAGTCAGTTTAATTCTTTGCTCAGGGTCATACGCCAATTAGATTCAGTCTCCATGGTAATTGACTGCTGCACTGTTCGATTGGAGGTAGTAGAAAAAAAACAAAAAACAAAAAAAAACAAGCAGAGCAGTTGTTTACTTCAAGGCAGGTCTAAGATGTGTATATAGCTCTACCCACACGACATGCATCTTCACTCTGCCAACTGTGATGTCCTTCAAAAGTTGCTAATGGACTTTTCTCCTCCACACCAAACTGTCTGCTATCCTACATTATTGAAGGATATCCTCATCTCAATCGGAAAAAAACACAAAAAAAAACACCCGCTGTCATTCGTGCCCAAAATAAGCAAGAGAAGCGGATGCAAATGCATAGGCAGCCATTAAACTGGATGATTAAAACCGCACAAGCACCAAAACATTTTCCATTTAATTTGACATAAATTAACTTCCAACTCATTGGAAGGATTTTAGACAAACCACCCTCATCCTATTTAACAAACTTTGTAGATGTAAGTGTCCATTTCCTAGTTTATATTATGCGTTCCATGTCTTCTATTCTCCATTCAAAGGCTAGGAGGTCAAATTATTCTATGCATAATCAGCAAAGGGCAGAGTTGAAGAGCCAAAGATCACCAGCTCCAAATCAAGATCAAAGTCTTTCAAAGTTTTCTTCTTTTTTTTTATTTTTTTTTTTTTTATATAGTTTCATTTTAATATACCATGTGATGAAGAAGCATAGATTTGTGTGTGGGTGTTTTGCAAGGGCTTAAAAGAAAGGCAGGCAGTTTCTTTGTAAAGAACATTCCCAATAATTGCTCTCACTTAGGGAGATCAATCAGAGATCTGTTCAGTATGCAGAAACTGATGCTTGCAGCAGACCTCAGGGTCACGGCGACTTTAAAGCCAAAACTTTCAGCATTTTAATGAGATTATGTGAATTACCGTAAACGAAAACGTTCAAACCGCCACACCTATGGCAACCGTTAGCGTAATAAAAGACACTCCGCTTTTTACTCTTCCTTTAAACTATCTTGCCCTGAGAGAACATTGCTTCCTTATGAGGCAAAGTGCATCACGGTGGGAGACTTGAAAGCCCAGAATGGCAATATTAAGGAAATGGACAAGTTGCTGTGACCTTCAGATCTAACCGTAGCCACAAAAAGCACAAAGGAGTTTAAATAAACCACTTCTGCGACAAACGTAAAACCCAAATCATTATTACTTTAAAAAATATATATCTATATTTATATGATCCAAGTGATCAATGAAAGCCTTCATGCACTCAAGAGGACGAGGCCAAAATATAACAAGAGGCCTTGAGGGCAATTATGTCTCATGAGTTGCTTTTTTTTTTTTTTTTTCCTGAAGTGAAGTGCAGAGTAAAAAAAAAAAAGTTACAGACCCATCAGAGCCAACATGTCTGCTCCAACCATACACTCCCTGGTTCGACAGAGCCAATATGTCTCTTCTTCCTCCTCTTTCACGTCTCATGTGTTATTCATGGGCAGACCTTTGGCCTCATCAGAAGAAGTTGTTAAATCTTCTGAGAGACTCCTTTCTTCCTCTTCCCACAAAAACATATCCTGGCCTCAAAGAACATATAATAGGACACTGATTAAAGGATATTTCCTTTTGGGAAGAACACGATTTTAGGGAGAACACTCTTCATCTTTTCTCCCACTCTTGTACTCCATTTTAAAAGTTCTTGCTTGTCTGTTATCATTTTTCATCACTCTCAAAAAGGCTCCCTGCGGTCACAAAAATTTATCGGTGAAAAGCAGCGATCTAAAAACCGCAAGCTTTGTTCCTGGGGCTTGAAATAACCTCGAATGTAAAAAGCCTGATTGATCAAGCATCCTTAAGTCCACAACCAGTTGCTTCATATTCAGCACTTGGGCTACATATTCAAAGACAGCAACAACATGAGGGTAAAAGAGCTCTGATCAAGCATTTACTCTGTCAAATTGCTTGGAGCACATATGTGGAAAGAAAAAAGTAAGCTTGAAAGCTACTGTGGATGTTTTATTTTCTAGGTTAATTCATAGTTAGTGGTATGGATATTAGGACTCCAAGACTGATTTCTATTTCAGATATTTTAGGATGAAAATTCACTTTTTCCATTTAATTCATTTTCTTTCCCCTTCATTGAATAGGAAAAAAAAAACACATTTTCTGTTAAGTGGTAAAGTATGTTAAAAACTCAAGATCAGTCAAGGCTGACTGCACCAGAATTACACAAAGTTACTGTCCAAAAAGCTATTTTAGTCTTCACTTCTACTATATAAATTTTACCTTATGCAGAAAACATACATGATCCCTTGTATGTGGGAAAGAAATACCTACTCAAGTAAAATAATATTTTTTGGGCTTATTTGTTTTTTTCAGGTTTCAGAAAAAAAATTAATCAAGACTGTATAAGGGAAAAAAATAAAATTACTAAGGGTCTATTTAGTTCTTTCAATACTTGGAAAAAGAAAAATTTTAACTAAATTAATAAATACATTTATTATAACTACATAAATAAATGAGTCGGTTTGCTGTGTGAATTCAATGCGGATATTGCAGGAAAAAAGAAGCTTATAAAAATTTATCTTTTACAATCAATCATTTTCTACAATCACTTTTCATTTAGGTCTGACTTGCCAGTTTAGATATTGGACAAATCCAATTTTAATTGTTTTAAACCTTCACTATTGAATTGGGAATACATTGAGCAGAAAATAATACAAATGCACTTCAGATTCCTAAGAAAAAAAAAAGCTAAAATCTTATTTTCCAAGCTGTTATGATTTGACTAAACTCAAAACAAAATGCAATGAATAGCAACGTGTTAATTCATTTGCAGACAAAAAAAAAAAAAAAAAAAGTTTTAGTTTTGTTTATTTATTCAAAAAACTGAAAAAAATGAGTTGTTTGATACATAAACTGCCAATCACAAGTCATTGCTTATAAAGGACTGGTGTGGCACTAAATGACAAAAAAAGATCAAGAAAGAAATTGAGTCAATTTCTTAGAATATTAAATTTGTAAAGGAATTTAGTTAAACTGTTTCATTCTAACCAAAAAGTGGCATGATCAAGGACTTAATCAGAATAAAGTTATTCAGTAAAGAAAAGAAACATGCAACAAACCAAGGTAAAGACCGTCACAAATACAAATTTGCTGATGAAGAAATTATACACTCCTAATAATGTGGATCACCTTCGCCATAATGACTCACAGAGGTACAAATTACGCGTTTGACATCTGCAGTCAAATAAAAATATGGACGTTGTCGATGTGCACACTATGTCCTCAGCCCCATTCTTTTTTTTTTTTTGTTAATTTCCGTCAAGCCCATCGTACACCCTGCATCATTGACCGTTATTACATCCCAAGCTGATAAACACGGATAAATCCACCAATAATCGGGTGATGTTATAAAAACAATGTACGTGTCTCTCTGTAATCACAGGCAGGATTAAATATGTGGTTAACGGATAAAAAAAACAAAAAAAACAAAAAAAACAAATGAGTTTCCAAGGTCATACTTAAAAGCAGCTGTGATAAGCGAGTGCTGTAGATCTATCAAACACAATAAACAAACTCCAATAATATCCTGGGGCTGATTACAGGGACATTACAATTCTCTGCTTCAGGAGGCATAATATATAAAGAGACAGAAAAGGGCTCCAAAGGAACCATCAATGTGTGGCTAGGGAAGGCAGCTAACACAAATGACAATGAAATGGAAGAAATACCATCATTCTCAGCAACTACTTTTGAATTATTTAGTTGGATTTAGGATTTGGCATTAAACAAAGCCATCTCCCCACAAGTGTCAATGAATAAATCCGACAACAGCTCCAGCATTTAACCATGTCACTGTTACTCCTCATCTCGCGAGTCATGTTCGGCGAAGCATGCAAAACAACGTGCAAGAAGAAAAAAGTAAAACAAATGAAATGCTGAAACTTCTCGAAATGGGAATTCACATAGTTGTTTTGGTGACATTAATAATTGCAGAATCTGCCAGTTTACGTTTGGTATTCACACAGTGTCGGGAATTTCGCATCCTTGTCTTCTCTGTGTTTCTATTTGTGTGGCTCTGTGACTGGTGTTCATGAGCAGGGGCTTTCTCAAAGTGACTCTCAGATGATGCAGTATGCGAGGAGACAGGTGAAACCATGCTAATGATATTGAACCTGGCAAAACTGTCACATTCTCCCAAACACACGCGCGGCTCGTTGTATTCCCCCGACGTCTCGGCATCCCTAAATAAGTACATCGGTATGTTTGGCGCGAAGCTTTTGAAGTATCTGTGTGCAAGCTTGTTTTGATTTATTTTTGCATGATTTTGATTAAATCTTTTAAACGACATATAAGATACTTGGCATTTTGTGTTTATTAAAACAGAAACGTAGCGCTTCGCTCATTCGAGCATATAGGTGTTAGGATTTTCTTTCGAATTGCCCTCGACTTCAGTCGGCCCTCCCACATTAAGACACTTTAATTGAAACAGTATCGATTCAGACTACCTGCTTTGAACTCACTGCTAATGTTTCAATTTTTCATTTGCCCATGTTACCTTTCATCTATGTCAGTGTCATTACGTGGTGTTTATTCATAACCACTTCATTCCTATCGCTTTGAATAACAGAGTAAAAAGCCAAGTTGTTAACTCTGCAGGCATCCATAAATTGTTCCCACCAAGGGCAGGGTTTACTCAGACGTTGTTGTGGAGAGGTCATGGGCGTGCCCCCCTGTCTGTTTTCCTGCGTTCTGCCAAAGCTGTAAGTGATCCTTATCTCTGTCATATCAAGCTTCTCCTTGACACCTTAAAAGCTTGCATTGCCTTAGAGTGCTGGGTTCATCAAGGAATTTCTATGGTGATGTTTTTTTTTTTTTTTTGTTATCCAAGTAAAGGTATTGATAAAGTGCATGGAATGACGGGACACTTTCTTAAAAACTCTTTTTATATTGCAGTTTTTTCATTTGTTCTATGATTCCATGTTGCAAAACTGAGAATAGAAAAAGTCAACTTTGTGGCCAAAGGCATCTAATTCTCTCTCTGCTACCATGGGATGTGACTCAAATTCACATCACACGGTAGCATTTGTTTTTTTTTTTTTTTTTATTTTATGAATTACAAATATTAACATTTTCTTATACCGTCTGCTACATTTATCATGTACAACAATTGCTTTCTTAGAACCGAACTGAAATTGCAGACCTCTCTCGGCATCACAGAAAATCTACGAATTACTTCTTTACAATACACATTAAATAACTCCTCAATTTAGCCATTCATGCATTTATTCTAACTATAGAGGGATCTTAATAAGCCTTTCAGGGGCTGATCATTAATAATTTGTATTAGGACGAGTGGATGACTCACAGCATACAAGAGAGTCACTTTTGTGAAATATGTTCAGATTCCCGATACCTGCTCAAACACATGAGTTTGTTAAAAAAGCAACAGCCAAAAGAAGAGATGACGTACTTTTGTAGAAAGTAAAGTTTTTTGTTTTTTTTTCTCAAAACTTCTAGCAACTTTTGTACTTCTCTCAGTAAAACAGAAAAAAAAAAAGAGCTGAGTCATCTTCTCGCAGTGCCACCTGCCAGTCCAAGCAGTGTTGCACAGTATGTTGCAAAAATATTCACTTCAAATATCTTTGATCCGTGTTTTCAATATTTTAAGTGCTTCTCCTTGGTAGACAGGACTGAACTGAAGTGAACCAAATAGGTGCAGTCGAAATGAAAAGATCACATTTAGAGAGAGACAACAGGATGTCAACCAAACGTCACTGTATTTCATTACTTCCTCTTAAAGAATTATGCTTAAATTAAGTAATTAGTACAACATTCCATATGTTTATCGCTGGATACGGTACCAATACCAGTAGAGCCTAGGTACTATATGGCTGGATACAGTACAAAGGTAAGATAATTGTGTTTGCAGCAACAAAATGCAACAACTATAAAATTTATGTAGCGTACTTTGATTTCATCATTAAAAGCCTCCTATTTTCTCACAGACTTTTTTTAGGTCATTGTGGTCATTTAATGTATGATTGATTTGCCAGCAGCAACTGCAGCTTACTGGAAATCATAAAACCTAATGGCATGCAAACCTATGTGGCTTTAAAAAGTGTATGCTTTTTATATCAAAAGTGCTCAATAGTGCATACTTAAGAGTGCTAGCACTGGAAAGTGTAAACCCAAAGGCTCTACTGTTTTAAAGCGTACAGCCCTTAATATATAACATAGAAGCAAGAGCATGAAGCTGTTTAATGAAAATGCAAAACAGAAATGCGTTTAAATGATGTAATAGAGTCTGTCTATGTTTAATATGTCAGACTATTTGTTCAGTAGTTTTTACAAGAGGCTGCTTTAATTAGAGGAAGATGAACATTTGAGAGCATAAAGGGGAAAGCCCAACTGAGTCTGGAAGGAAGGGAGGAAACGGAAAACAGTAACATTCAAAAGATCAGACACTTCTATTGATTCGACATTAGTGGGTAAGATTGTGTAAACCCGCAAACTGTGGATTTAGTAGCTTCTAACTAAACACTTACGTTTTAACCGTAATGGCCAACTCCACCATCTATTTGCTACATTTACTCCTAGATTTCCCTAAGTAGTCTTATCTTTCCTGGTAGTTGCCATTGATTCCTTCCTCATTACCCACTGCACAACTTCCTGGCAGCTTTCCATGTGGAGAAGGAACATCGGATTAAAGCAAAGTCACACAAACATCTACAAGGTAAGACGCTTGGGGAAAACGACAGAAAATTACTTCAGGTGTAACTTGAAAAGCTAATAAGAACATCTCAACCTGACCAATAAGTATTATCAAACTGGAGTAAAATAACTGGCCATTTCCCCAGGAGTGTAATGGCATGAAATGCCATTTAGGAACACGACAAGCATTTAAATAATAAACTTTCTATTACTCTGACTTGTTTTCAGCTGTATTTCCCACTGTGTGCATCACTTCTATCATGACATTTTGAAGAGTCACATACAGGCATGAAAAAGTCCACTATTCATATCTTTATCTAAGAGCCAGTGGTCATGCACTTGTAGGCAGTCGAGCAAAACGAATTTGAAATGGCTCAAAAGCCTGACGGAAGAAAGCAGCAAAACAGTTTAGTACCTAGTGAGTGGATGAGCAACAGGAAGCAAACTGACTGTTTTTATCTTTTAGGTTAGCCGTAGAACAACTGAAGTGACAAGCTGGTGTAAATCTAAAACGGGCAAAAGAGTACAATTGACTGAAATGTAGCAGGGCGAGTTCATGAAGGGATCCAAACTACCTGTGACTTTTGTTGATGATTATAATCTGCAGCAGGGGTCTGGGGTGGCAAAGTGAGATCAAATCCATTTAGGAGCTGAAACCGTTTTATGCTTTATTGTTATTCCCAGTTAGTTTTTCTCTTTTAGTATTGTCTTTGTTATAGCAACATGTGCAGACTTTGCTACATAAAAAAAAAAAAAAAAAAACATACCAGTTTGACAGTATTTTGAAAGCTTAGAACAAGAAATGTATCAATTTCCTATACTGCTGATATTGTGATACGTTCTTCGGCTACATGGCCCCAACCCTAGTTTGCAGATGTTTATTTTCAAACCATGAATTGAATAGAGCTTTATAATACTTTTTTTTAAATCTTTTGATACCTTTTCTTAGTCTGTTAACCAGCTCTAAACACCTCATAACTTTATCCCTGACCTGTCTGTGTTCCGTGACCTCAAACTGTTCTCTGACAAGCCTCTGAAAGCAAATATGATATACTCATCATATTTACAACGAGTAAGTTACAACAAGACAGAAACATTACTAAACTGGTGACCTCTGAAAGCAATTTGCTGCACTGAATATTACGCTACCATGTCACACTTTGTAGACCTTCTAGTCGTTTTCTTTTGGTTCATCTTTATGTTCCGTGTTGTGTTTGGTTTATCACATAAAATCTTAATGATGTACATTAATGAGACAAAATGTTATTCGCTGTGATTCACAGAATAGGTCAAATCAAAAATGTTTCTCAATAAGAGAAGTGTGTTTGAAACAATATGTTACTAATCTGCCTATTTTCAGCAACAAACAAAGTTTGCCTTCAAATTAGCAACAGTATTTTAATGAAACTCAAGGAATGTTGGCAAAGAAAAAAATAAACATTTCCTGAAAGTGTAGAAAGTGCAATCGTGGGTCAAACGGCTTTCTTCACCAACAGCTGTTGCATCCATGTTAGAGTGCAACATTTTCTTTTTTACAAAAAGTAGAACATTTTTAAGATGCTAATTCTGTCAAACTCATCAAAATAAATCATTTCAACAACCCTGACCAGTCCTCGCAAAATATATAGTGGAGAAAAGTTGCTTCACAGTTGAGAGGAAATACACAAGTGACTAACTGCTGTGAGAAAAACGAGTGACTCACTCATGCACCAACAACCTCCGAATCAAGGCCACATCAAATGTGTTCACTGCTTCTCCGTCTCCATTGTTCTCGCTGTCTCTCCGAGTTCGTTTGAATGGGTCTCCAAGCATTTGTCTCTTAATTAGTTGGAAAGTCACAAACATAGCGATTCTATTGTGAGCTCAAAGATTTCCCCTAATTTGGGAGAGAAAGGACGACTTTATTCAGTGGAAGTGTTCACAGACACCTTTGATTTTCACTGCCTTCTTTTTGAAGAGATTAGGGATTCATCGCCCTCTATTGCTAAGCCTCCTTGTAATCCTTCCCTCTCTGTCGGTACAGTTCTCCATGGCTTTGTTTAGGGTATGGCTTGCAAATAATTGCAGCACTTGGTACAGAGTCACTCTTTTCACTATTTGTCCAACAAAAAATAAGTAATGCATGTCCAACTGAGCGATGATATGCTGGTTAAAAAGGTGCCCAAAATCAAGTCATCTCAAAAGCCGCCGCTGTGCTTGTTCTCATAAATATACAAGTCCTTGACGCCTTGACGAAACATGTCTTTCTGGCTGGTTGTGAATATAGTCAAAATACCATAACTAGCTAACAACTAGCAGCTAACAGCTAACATTTATGTCTAGTATGGAGTTTCCATTAGGTGGTAGGCTAAAGGGTGATTTGTTTTTAATCAGTCTGACAGCTTTTGAACAATCTGACAATTGAGAGGCAAGCGAACCTATTTCGCACGAGCGTACTTATTTATGCTTGAATGACAAACAAACCTCCGGTCACTAGGTGGCAGAAGCGCTCAAAATAGAAATGGCAACCTTCACAGGTGCAAAGCTGCCAGTAAAAAAGACAAAGCCAACACTGACCTTGGGGTTATTGTGAATGCAAAAAGTTATTGTATTTTCATGTCTTCTGATAACTCAAAATATCAGCATTACTGTTGCTAATTATGCATAAAAAAACAAACATACTTTTTTGAAAAGGAATAAGCTGAAAAGTAACCAATAGGGACAGTTTGAAAACATTCTTAACGTTTCCGTGTTCAGTTGCATACTTTTAATGTGTATTGTTACTGTGTTCATCTGTGTGATTTCTTGAGAATCACACAGACTAATTTAATTCATCTGTTTTGAAAATCAGGTGATTGTATAAAGTATACTGGAATAGTTATTTTCTATGTAGTTTTTCAATTTGGGTTATTGAGGTAGCTTAATTTGGGGGATTGTTTTACATTTATTACAGAATATTTCAGAATATTCCATAATAATTTTACAGAATATTAGGACAATATTTAGGGAAATTATATCAAAATTTAAAAGAATCATTAGTTTTCTCCAAAATCGTATCTTGTTGTTTTTTTATAAACCAAATAGCATGTATTAAATCATCTTATAAGCCATAATAATGATAGAGGTCTATCATTAACCCTCTACTTAATACAGAACTGTGGAAAAAAGGTTCTGCACAGTCACAGGAGTCCCTATAGTTTACAAAAGAGCTTGTAAAGAACATATAATAGCTGGACGAAATACCAGCTTTAGTAATTATTGGTATTTATTTTTTTTAACAATAGCTGCCATCTTCACAGAAAGTAAAACATAAAGAAATTATTGTTCTAACATTTTTGAAAGATTTAATGTAAAAGCCAGTAGTAGTTTATTCTATGTTACATGACTTTGTGTTTTTATGTTTGTTATGCTGTAAAGCACTTTGAAATGCCTTGCTGCTGAAATGTGCTATACAAATAAAATTGGATTGATTGATTGATTGATTGATAGTTTATAAAACACAGTTCTGTGACCATATACAGAACATCAAAACTTTATGATGTTGGTACATAAATACCAACATCATAAATGTTTGTGTGGTACATAAATACCACACAAACATCTACAAAGCAAAAAGACAGTGCTAAAAGGTAAGTACACACTAACTGCTTCTGGTCGAATTAAGAAGTCGACAGGCAACTGGGGGGAAATCAGACGGGTTTGATGAGCCAATCATTAGCGAGTTTAAGCACCTCTATACGAAAATAACCTCTAACAATTCTCCTTTCTGGAGCCTTCAGGCCGCTGCAGCACGGTTCCAGGGAGGAAAGACGTCAGCCATAATCTCAGAAAAGCAATTGTTGCTGCCCATCATTCCACAAAGCATTACAATGCAATTTCCAAACAATTTGGAAGCTGTCATGCTACAGTGACTGTGATTATGCACTAGTGAAAACTGTCCAGAAAGTTGCCAATCCTCTCAGGAGTGGATATCCGATTAAATTCACTCCTCGGTCACACAGTTTTATGCTGACAGAAAATAGAAAGAACTCTAGAGAAACATGTAAACACTTAACAACATAATGAGATTTCACAACAAAACAACAACAAAAAAAAGAGTCCATATTCATACTAGAGCCATACATTACAAAGTCTTAATCGTTATTACAACATCAGTGTTTAAATGCCATGAGCAGACTATTAATATTCAAGTCCTGAAATTTATGCTGTGCATACCAATTATATATTTGACTAAATTTGAATAGATGGATTAGATTAACACTATTTGAAGCCCAAATTGATAAATACTGCTCAAAAAAATAAAGGGAACACTCAAATAACACAATATAACTCCAAGTAAATCAAACTTCTGTGAAATCAAACTGTCCATCTAGGATGTGTTATTTGAGTGTTCCCTTTATTTTTTTGAGCAGTGTATATGTAAGTGACTAAGATGCTAAAGCAAGTGCCATCGAATAACATTTTTTAAGGAAAGCTGTGGATAATCAATGGCAGCGCACATGTACACTAACAAGTAAATACCATACTAACGTGTGCAAATGTAGTAGCATGGAATTAGACGTCTTTTTTTTTTTTTTTTTTTTTTTTTAAGGACTATACTCCATAAAAGAGAAAACTCTGATACAGCTCTGTTGCATTAAGCGAAACAGTCAAAATTGCTGGTTGATATTTTGCAGAAAGAAA
The DNA here is from genome assembly GCA_010277075.1 of Poeciliopsis retropinna. Lineage (NCBI taxonomy): Eukaryota > Metazoa > Chordata > Actinopteri > Cyprinodontiformes > Poeciliidae > Poeciliopsis > Poeciliopsis retropinna. Next base: position 11,361,811 of record VMRM01000016.1, read on the forward strand.
ATGGTGGGAATTATTAAATTCATGCAGTTAATAAATCAGGTTACGTAATGTTCTCCATTATTCCATTATTTGATGCTAACCAGTTAATCAAGTGAAAATTGATTGATTTACTCAATGAATTGATCCATCTTAAATAAGTAATTTTAATATAACCTAATCAGCAGTGCAAAATAAAATGCACTCTACTAATATTAATTGCCTCAGGAAACAAAGGCAGACCCTCTCAGCCCCTGAAGTTAGCATCTCATTTTTGACACAACAGTTTCATGGGAGTTTCCAGGTGCCAACTCAAGAAGTCCAACAAGCCTGCAAAGCTACTGCACCAAAAGGTGAATCTGAGTAATGTTTTCTATCCACCTCCACAGAAAAGCTTCCTACCTAAACTGTCTCCTCTTTGGTATTGTTTATTCTTTAAAAGTAGTTGTCAAGTTAAGCAGTTGTCCATCAACCATGATAAGCAGCAGGTGCAGCCATTGCAGCAACCCAATCCCTGCGCTAGTTCAGAGGAACTGTGACGCCATGGACTTTTATTTGACTTCCAAATTTCTGATCTCGTTTCATGTTAAAGTCTAGGTTGAAAGAAGTGTTTTATCTTAAAACTGCTAAAGCACTGTTTGATCTTCACTCACATGTCCAACAATAGATGCTGTGCAAAGCAGCATCTATACTTCAAAGTTATCTGAGCAAAGTGGAAGTGGGCCAAGTTCTCCTCCATTAGACGGCACAGAGTGGAGATATTAACTCTCGCTGATACAGCTTGATGTCTCTTCCCATTAGTTTTTATTCGTCTTCCAGTCAAAAAAAAAAAAAAACATTTAACCAGGATAGCTCATATGCTTTTTCTTTTTTTATTGCTGTATATTTTATTCAACTTTAAACAGGTATTAACCTATTTTCAGTGTTTCCGCTTTAGACTTTTTTTTTTTTTATCAGCCTCTGCACTGTTGAGCGGATACTGCAGGTAAATATTAACGTCATCCATCAACTGAAGTGGCAGCAGCAAGGATGGAAAACACCTCAAGGTAGAAGAGATGAGCTTTCATTTATACATCTCACATAACTATGATAGATTTGTCATAAAACCACCATCTAATTAAAATGACTCAATCTGCTTCCTCCTGAGTCAACAGTGACCCTTCACCCCCACCTGTCACCTGATCTGTGGAGCATCCATCACTTCTGCTTTCACATGTTACGGTGAGAAGCAGCCATGAGAAAGTTATCAAATAGAAGTTTATAAATTTAGTAAAAACTGTCTTAAAAACAGATGTGCAGTTAAGAAATGCAACCTTTAACAAGTCCTTGTTGAGCTCCATTTCAGATGCCCTGGTGTTACATTCTAATTATATGTAGTTTTTTTTTTTTTTTTTAAACAAGCTGCACATCTCTGCCAGAACACAGAAGGAAAAAAAATGTGCCTCTCAGCATCATTTCCCAATCCCTGTCATTGTCTTGTTTGCATTCGCATTTATCTTTGCTATTCCCAAGACAAAAACAAAACTGTTTTGCAAAAAGCATATATAGTGCAACTGTGGTTCAGCTGAGGACTGTTGCATACTCTTCAAGCTTGTATTTTGTTTTAATAAGAAATTGCTATGTGGGAAATTTTGTTTCTAACTTAGATGAATGCCACCACTTATTTAACGAGCAATTATTCAGATTATGAGGACCGCACATGAGGGCAGTGCCATGCAGCTCATTAAAAGGGATATATGTAAATGATTTGAATACAGGCTTGAACTATGAAAAAAAAAAGTTCTGTGCAACAGTATTAAAATACATGATTTTTTTTTTCAGATTAGTCTAGTTACATCCAAAATGTTCAATAATTTCTTTTCAAAAATGAAAATTTGAGAGATATGTGTGTGTGTGTGTGTGTTCATGCATACTACATGTACAACATCATTATAGACATTTTCTCCAACAAAACAAGGTAATATCGTTACCCTGGTCCTCACTTTTTTCAATTAGAATGGGCTCCACTACATACGTTTACAGGTAGGCTATAGCGTGAAATCAGTTTTGGATAAACGTTAGGAATACAATAGTAATGGTAAGAGCTACAGGTCCAAGTTAAATATATGAATATGTTGGTGACTTGTTTTCCTTAATTCATTAAATGCTAGTGAAATGGAGGCAAACAGTAGTCTGAAGCTGAGCTAATTATGCTAAAAGGTTGATAATATCACACAGTCCACCCACCTCTCTTGGAGAAAAAATGGGTTAGAAATTGATTCTCTCTCAATTTCTTGCAGAACCAGGGGGGTTCAGGGCAAAAATATTATATATATATATAATATATATATATAAAGATGCTTTTGGTCTGGGAGCGGCAACATTAGATTTGTACTGCTAAAAACAATTTTCGAAAACACAATATTATAAATTTTGTAATTGACAGGGCCCTAATAATAATAAATTGTGGAGGGCCCCCTGTTGGTCAGGGACCTTAGAAAATGTCATAACTTTCCCTCCTATACGGTGCACTTGAGTCTAAGCAATATATATACCGTATTTTTCTGACTATATTTCCCACACTTTGAACCATGCAGCTTATAGCCTGACACTGCTTTTCTGTGGATTTTTCTTCAACAACTAGGGGGCTCTTTAGCAGGAAGTGAATCATTGGAAGTCAAAATTGGAAATCAAAGAAGAAAGTACCAATTTTCATTTAGAACAAGCACATGCTATCAGCCGGCACAACGGAGAAATTTCTTCAAACTCATACCCCCTCATCATGCAAACCACACAAAGAAAAAGATGCCGCTTTTAAGTTGAGGAGCATCGATCAAGTAGTACAGATCGATGGCCGCTGCACGTAAGCTCGGCGTGAATGAATCCATGGTTCGGAGACGTCTCCAATGACACATTGAATCAATTATAAATCTGATCCAATTAATAAATCTGCTTAGTAGCAGATTTATTAAGTACGCAGTCCTCTGCTGCGTCCTTGTGAAAAACCGAGAACGGCTGAGATACCAGCGGCTTATAGCCCGGTGTGGCCTATATATGTACGTTTCCGGAGTTTTGGGGGGTTTTTTTATTTGTAGGTGCGTCTCTATAGTCGGAAAAATACGGTATGTGAAGGCAGAGTGAAAAAGCATTGCATTGGTTGCAGTATGTGGGCAGACTTTATCTCCATCCCCATTCTCTCACTTTGGATTAATGAAGCCTTAATAGCCCATGCCATTAAGTTGGGTGGTCACTGAGTGGACTGCAAAGCCCTGGAGATTCTGTCATTAATATATAATGCAGGCCATTTTGTAGACATAAACCAGGGAGTGAGTACAGGATGGTGATAGATAAAAATGATTTTCTGTTCTCAAAAAATGTAAAATTCAGAGACAATGTCTTACTAATTCAAGTAGAAACATGCATATCACACATTTCAGTTCTATATGCAATTAAAATGACAGAATACATAGCAGTCAGTCAAATTTGTGTTAACATTTCCATTTCAGTGAACACCATTGAGTCATAAACTACAAATGCATTAGTCAATTGGCATCGACATGAAGTTCAAAATTGCACCTCAATTTCTGCAAGCTTCCAAGAGCCAACCCTTTCAGAAACTAAAAGCAGCTGCATCTTTAGCCATGCTAGTTTTCTTTAAGTAATCATGGTATTCAGTTTTGCAGAAATAAAATGGATTCATTGGGTTTCTTATTTCCCTAGTTACGAAACTATTTTCTGACCATTCCTCATCTCACAGCAGAAAAAAAATCTTCCTAAACTCTAAAAACTGAAACAATAATGCTTCTGTTTGAGTAGCAGCTGTTTTCACTTCACTGGATGTGTAGAGTTATTCAGTTTTGCATGATTTTGGAACAGAAATACATAAGTGATGCCAACTCTGACAAATCCCACTGACTGGGAATCGTTTCAAGTCTGCAATTTCAAGCATCAGAATGCAGTTTATATTGCATTTCTGTGCACACACACACACATACCCTGAGTGAATAAGTTCTGCATTTACATAGCTTACATTACAAACATTTACATTCATTTATATGTACAGCTGAAAAAGCTTGCACTGGCACTTAGTGACAGCCATCTTCCTCGTGCACAATATGTCACTTGACATCAATTTCTCATCTTGCTTCATGTTTTAACCAGCTTTAAAAACTGACAGCGCTCATCAATTAAACAGACGCATTTTTATGCCTCCCTAAAATGGACAGAAACTGAAATTTATTTCATCAACACACAATTGGTGAGAAACCATAATGGGACTGACAGCAGTAACTTCAGATAATTGGGACAGGAGTAGGCTAATGGCAGCACAATAGCAGCACTGCCATTAATTTCCTTCCCATTAATAGTGAGCCCCCAGCAGTAGGTTCTTAAGAGAAATCAAATAGGTTGTGGGGGTGGAAGTGCGGATGGAGTCACTTTGACAAGAACTAACGCTGTATTATAAGCGCAGTTCAGCAAGCTAAGAAAAAGGCGAATCAGGGCCCAACAGAACTAGACGAGCAACAACGCATAGCATCACTGTACGTGTTAAACAATTTTAGACATTTATTTTGGCTCAGATTATGAAAAAAATATGCAAAAACCGCTTTCTGTATTATTTACAAGTAAAATGTCTTGACAAGGGAGAATCTTTGTACAGTCATATTACGCCCACCTCAAGTGTCTTGATGGGAAACTTTAGGAAAACACAGATACGTCTCAAAAACACTAGAAGCATACAAAGTGCACACAACCTTAGTTAAAGCAGGTGTGCTTTTTAGTATGACCGCAGCCTAATGGAAGCAATTTAATTCTCAACACGACAGAGAAGAATTGGCAGATTTATGCCTGGTGCATAGCTCTGCATATGTTTTGGATTTGCTATATTTAACTACATAATGATAAAAAAATAAATAAAAGAAATGTTCAGATGCAATTGACAATCTGATGCTGTCGGGGCATCAAAACGTGCGTCTGCCTCATCTTTTCCAGGGTGGCTGTGATTACAGTGGCTTTGACAGACACCTTGTGTTAGCTGTCATTCAGCATCAGTCAGACTTATGCTGAACCTGAGGTGACACAGTTAGGTAAAGTAATGCATGTTACTATACTATACAAGAGGGACGAAGACTTTCTTAGCATAGCACTTAAAAATATTATATATATATATATATATATATATATATATATATACGTGAACCACCAGAGCTGTGAATTTTATTCTGTTTTTTATATATATATAAAAAATATATATATATATATATATTATATATATATATATATATATATATATGAAAAAGAACTATGTCTTCCAAATTTCTGGCCTTCTTAGTTCAGTGTTAAAATCTCTCATCTGCCGATGTCTAGCCTCGGGTTAAAAATAAAGCAAGTGCCTGTCGTTAGACTAAAAATATATGTATAGAGACAGCAGGCAGAGAGAGGAGGCTAACTTTGACGCATGACATATTTCATGTAAAGTAAAACAAACACGATACAATAAAGGTATGCAAATTATACAGCTTGCTAATTCTAAGTAGACATGACAACCGAGCTGCAGGTACAATAGTGCCTTGACTTAAATAAACTCCCCACGAACAACCAAAAGTAGCCCCCACAACAAATATTGCATATTGCCTCTTTGTGTCTTTGTGTGTGAGAGCACCCTTCTCAACACTTTGTTTGTCTGGTGCTCTACCACAAACTACCTTGAGTAATTGTGAGTTCTTCGTAATTGGCCTCAAATTTGTCACTACGGTTAACGAAAGTCTGACCGGCAATAAGAAAACTGCCTCAGGCAAGAAAAAAAATTATTGAAGTAACTTAATTTACACAGACTAAAATAATGGTAAAAAAAAAAAAAAAAGTTGTATGTTGTTCCCATTTTTAAAAATTCATTATGTGCCTATGATGTGATCAAACTATGAAGCCTAACATTCGAAGTTGGTAAAAAAGATTGTTTTGTTACATTATTACTTTGTTTTCCTCCAAATAATTAATTCATTTTGAAGATCTTCCAAAACTATTTTTATTGTATTGTGTTTCCACAAAATCATGTTTATTTGTCATGTATTTTCTTCCCAAGGTTTTACTCTGGACTTGTGTCGCTTTTTTTTTTGTTGCTCATTTTCAGTTCAACCTTTGAGGCTGACCCTCTTTTAAAAAATCTCTTATTACAAAACAAAGCAACTTAGCAATGAGCTTTTTTATTATATATACAATTTGTTCAATCTCTAAAACTGAAGATAAAAGGGGATTTTTAAATAACAGTTCTACTCCAAGGACAAATAAAGTAGTTAGAAAAATCACTTGAACAAAAATTAGGTTTTATGAAAGCATTACATGCTTCAGAAAAAAATTTAAATAATCTTGCACAATCATGTGAAAGAGAAAGCATTCACTTTTTAAAGTCTAGAGTTTTATATACTTTGATTTTTCGCACGCAATTTTAGAAACAGATTTAAGCAAAAATGAAAAAAGCACTTTGCTAATTTTTATCTCTACACTGAGCCAGACATACTGCTGGTGTGAGCTGGATAGTTTAGCAGTATGTCAACAACTGTGATGAGCTAAAGCCATTTTGCCCTTCAAAGGTTTACATCTTATTTACTGAGATATAATTAAAAGAGTCGCGCCATATGCCATGAGAATGGAGAACAGCAAATGCATTTGCTTGGCCTGATAAGTATTTCATGACTTTGTGCTTCAGCAACACATTCATTAGATTAATGGGCACTCGGCATAACACACAGCTGTGAACGGGCATGCCTAGTGATGTGATGGTGTATCACAGGACTCCGGCGCTGAATGCCATCAGTCTTCCAACAGTGGCTGTTATGGAAAAATAAGAAGCATGATTTCCCCAAGTCTCAGTTCATCATGTTTATGTGTAAGCAAAAAAATAAATAAAATAAAAGAGGGGGAGAAAAAAAAACTAGTAGCAAGCATGTTTTCACATTTGCAATGAAATTTCTACATAATGTTTATAGATGACAAATAAAAGTTTCACTAGGCACCTGTAGAGAAATTAAAGATTAAAGATGCTCAAGGAAATCAGTTCTTTTCCAGAGTCAAAGTATTTTCAGCCTGATGGACCCTGATCACTGACCGGCTGGTTTGGAAACTGAAAAACCTCGTCTTTTCCAATCAGTGAATACACTGTAGCTAAGAATGAGTACGAATACTCTTTGATTCTGCTTTTGTTACTGAATAAGGAAAACTATGTTAGTTTTTTTTTTTTTTCTCTCTCTTTCTCCTAGCATCGTTTTTAGTGAGGTGTTGAAGCCAAAGAAAGCACAGAAAGCCATTTCAGAGAAAACAGCATTTTCCACAGCATGCATCTGAGGTTAATTCAGATGGTGAGCCAGGAAGAGAGGCCAAGTCAAAGCCCATAACAGGAAGACTGGACACATCTTGCAGGATTTGTAACATAGAAAATTGGGAAATATCACAGAATTTGGCAATTTGTGCTTTTGATATTACAGATCTCCAAATTGCAGTGTTAAGTGGAAGTCACGCTGACATCCACATTGAAAGGTGAGTAACAGAGAGCGTATCCTATCAGCTGCTATCTCTCAGCCTGTCTGTTTAGTGACCTGCTCAGCCGAAGCACAGCTCTGCCTCAGACAGACAGCCGCCTTCGCAGAGCTCTTACTGCACCATAACGCTGTTATTACGATGACTTGCAAAGCAAAGTGCTTTGTTCATGAAGCAGGAAGACCTGTCCTCACCCAATTCATTGGAACAGCAAAGACAACGTGCCCCGATCCGAAATATCAACCGCATCGTGTCATCAACGAGAGGAAAAAAAGCTAGCGTTAGCCTTGGCACTTCTTCAAACGTCTTTCTCAGCAGAGATCCTGTGCAGAGGCAAAAATTCACTTTTAAATACTTTGTGCTGTGTTCAGTTGGGAAACATTTTCATTTTTGGTATGCATCTTTTTCCAACTATCAGCTGCCTGAATTTGAATAAATAAATAAATACATAAACACATAAACAGGATCTGTTTTACAATACTTGTTTGTTTGGTTTTTTTAACTTCTGCATGCTTTATATCTGCTGCGAACAGGCCAAAGACAATGTCTAGCCCTGTGAAGTTTCTTGGTCAGGATATCTAGCCAATCTGCTCTGGGGAATGAATCCAGAGAGGTGTTTGAAACCGCATATAAAATTACTGCTGCATATAAAATGATTAAATGAAGTTTAAATTATAAACGACTTTGTTTTAAAACCATAAAAATTATGCTACATAGATTTCTCACAAAAACCATTTCTACTCCCAATATATATAATCAGTGCCTACTATTGGCAGAAAGGATGGGAAAAACATGCATTTAATGCTGTTCTTTCATCATTTTAAACCAACAAGCCAATGCAACAGGTCAAAGCCAAAACATTCTGATTGGTGCACCTTCAATAATGATCACACAACCCCCCCCCCCAGTTTCGTTTATGCAGCTCTTCATCTTTCACATCTCCATGCTCAACCTCATTTCATGTTCTTCCCTCCGCCCTGCCCGTCCCCTCTGCACCGATGCCAGCGTTTGCTGTCCTGTGTCTCTGCTCCTCTGCTGTTCCCCTGCCCTCTCCCAGCACCTTTGATGTCAGAACCACAGCTAAAGCTAGAGCTTATCTGCTGTGGGGTTTTCTGAGCCCAAACCAAGCCAGAAGCTGGAAGCAAGAACATGGCATGGGGCGAACGGAGAAAAAAAAAAGAATAAGAAGAAAGGGGACATATTCAAAGTGAGCAAATAATGCTGCAATATTTTCAACTACAGCTTGGCTCAGACATTTTGGGTTTGCAATTCTCAGTAAATCACAATTAGAAAGTAAAAAAAATAAAATAAAATAAAAAATGTATTTAAAAAAATACAACAGAAAGCAAAAGATGTTCATATGAGAATTTGATGTGTTTAAGCTTAAAGATAAAAATCTAATCATTTGGAACCGCAGGCAAGCAGAGAGCAGACACTATTGAGTAAAATGATAAAAAATATATCATCTTACAGCAGGTCAGTGTGGGATTCTGATATATGACCACAGCATCAACCAAACATTGAACAATAAAACACATACAAAAGCTGGATAGTGGCTGCAATGAAGAAGAAAAACAAGATAAGAGAGGGACTAGCCGCAGAAAACCGCATCAACAACATGACAGAATGTGTGAAATTGACTTTATTACAGCTTGCTGCCATTTTGTAGTTTATCCTTATAGCTTACACACAAAGACGTTCAGGCAGAGACAATCAGCAGCTACACGATCGGCCAGGATGCAAGGGAGCTGCAGCATTTCCACCTCATTAAATAGGTGAAAAGGCTCTCCGTCATCTCTGACACCAAACCTAAAAATTCAATAAAAGTTACTCCTAACAGAATCAGAGATTCTACGTAGATGAAAAATTGGGAAGAAAATCCCAGAAAAATCGCTTCAAGAAGAAAAATATTCATTTTCGCATCACATTGAAGATCAGATGTCATTTTGCAATTGACAAAACTGGACACTATTTTAAAACAATCACAACTTTTTATCCAATGTTAGAAAAAAATAAATAAATAAATACCACAATGCAGAGTTTCTCGTTGCAACAGTATCGTTGGAGTTAATGGGAGAGCAACAACACCAATTTATTCTAAGAGATTTAACAGCATCTTCATGACTCCAGAAATTAGAGAGCAATTTCTCTCATATTGTTCACTGATGTATATGCAATAAATACTGTACCCACAGGAGTGGAAAGAGCACAGCATGATAAAGGTTGCCTTATGAAACAATAAATCATTTCATGCAATATTAAGTGAGATTCAAGATAAGTCCCGAAAATTGTTGGAGCACTGAAGATATAGGGGGACAAAAATGGTGGCCTCAATATGCAGGCTTTGGCTTGTGAAATCAAAGATCATTTAGAAATAGTTGTAAAAAGAAAAAAAAAAAAAAAAAAAGTGAAATAACTTCAAGGCACTGCATATCAAACGTCTTTCTCCTACAGCACATAGCGCTAAATGAATCTAAACAATTAGACCACAGTGGTGATTGTTAACCATATTACACAGTTGTTTTGTCTCTTGACAACTCTATTTTCTTATCAACAAATAAACGGCATGCTGTATTTGTGTACATGATACACAACAAAGCAGTGTGTCATACACAACTATTTTGTAGCGAGCTACAAAAAAGCCTCCATGCTGGCCCTCTGTCAACGAATTGGCTTTAAACCCGATTCATATCACTCATGCAAACATTGCATTAATTAGCAATGCTGCGGCAAAACGCCGTTTTCCCTGGTTCAGCAGCCCCGGCACCTTCAATAATCCTTGGTTATCACACAGCTGGGGAGAATAGTGCAGCTATAATAATGCTTTGATATTACCAACACTGATCTGCAAAAGATAGAGCTTGGTTGCACAAACTGTTAATTCTGTTTGCCCGGGTCCCAGACTGGACTAATCCCCAGTTGTTGTTTTTTTGTTTGTTTTTCTTTTCCTTTTTTTTCTCTTAACACCCAATAAAACCCTTGCCAATGGTTTCTAATCAGGTCATCTAATTAAAAGACCACAGAGAGTAGAAAGCAGGGAGGCATTAAAAAGAATGTGAGCAAAAATGTCAGTGGTAAAGAAAATGTTTTTGTGACTTTAGTGAAACACAGCTGAAGTCTTGACTATAAGGCAGATTTAAATAAAATCCATATTTAAATTTAATCTCAGACGTCTTTGGACACGGAGGAAGGTGGCAAAAAAAAAAAAAACTTAACTGAATCCATTGAACATTTTTATCTGTGTTTATAAAAGGACAAATTTGCAAAACATTTTTCCGTGTTTTGTCAAATGCACACAATTGGTAGAAGAAATAAATAACACTGTAACCTGTACCTAGCTGGGCATCACGTAAAATCATATCACCGCATACTTTTCTTTGGGGACATGCCTAAACAAATCCAACAGGGAGCAGAAGAAATTCTGAGCAGACACATTTCTGACCTATGCAGAGGCAGTGACTCTTCTCTGTCTTTACTGGAACGACAACATCCCGGGATGACTTGAGGACGATTATTATAAGTTGTCGAGTTTGCAGTTTCACAGTTTTTCTACAAAACCCGACGTCTTCTCAAAATAACTGCTATATCAGTAGCTTTTTTCTTCGAGCTCCTTTTCTTGTTTGTTTTCAATAGAGAACACTGAGTCGATATAATTGAAGAAGGTGTTCCAACAAGCTAACTAGTCCTCCACATCGTTCCACCTACACTTGCTAAAAAAACAAACAAAAAACAAAAAGAAAAACTCCCACACAGTGTTTGAGGTGCCAATTCCCACCTTGGCTGCAAGATTTCTATCCGACTAAATCTCACAAAGGAATAGATTTAGAAAGTAACACAATTTAAATGCGATAAGAAACGCAGTCAAAATGCTCAAAATTGGAAGGGATTTGTGTTTGTTTGTTGTTGTTGTTTTTTTTTTTTGTAGATGTTAATGAGCAGAAAAAAACAAAAAACAAATGAGGAACATTTAACAGCCATTAATGTTAATAGTAACAAACTCTACCTTCATAAATACCCATTCTTGTGCAACGCGTAATAATTATTAAAATAAATAAATGGCCTTCGTTAGACATTTTTGGGTTCAATAATTACAATTTGACTATTCAAAATAAGACAAGAATCTTTTTTTGTGTGTGGCTTCACTGCAGTGACATTGCTCCTCACCCCTGTTTTCTCAAGTTTATGATGCTGTTAGGGAGCATTGTCATAGAGGCACTCTGCAGTGCAGCCCGTAATGGTCAGTCATGGTGCATTTATCAGAGTTCAGAAGGTTCCTTTATAAATATATTCAGGTTGGCCCGGTGTCACACTGTGTACAACGACAGCCGACGTCTGAAAAAGTGACAGGTGAGTAGTATTTCATTGCTGTGCACAAAGAAAGCAGGACATGAGAAGGGAACAGCTGCTACTTGTGTCAACTAACACATGCGTACAACATCAATCGGTGTCCCTCTGAGCATTTAGATACGCAAACCTTGTTTTTCCTTCATTCTTTGCAAGCACAAAATGTGTGGATGCTTGATGGATGTCTGCATTTATTTACAAAGTCACAGTTTTTGTCTATCCTACGCTAAGTTTTGTTTCATGGCTTATTTATGAAAGTCAGAGCAGAGTCTTGATTTTCAACTGTTTCCAAATATACATCTCTGAATTTTAGTCAAAATCAATAAAACTTAAAAAGACCAGCTGGTTTTGGGGAAAAAAAACATATTTTTATTTCCATCTCTTCTTATCGGTACAGGGGGACTTGAATCAATAAGGGGAAGCTGATTTGCAATGAATATATGTGGCAATGCACTTGTTCTGTTGTCGAGAAGACGAGGTTTTCAACACGGAAGCTTTGCATTGGGGTGCCTGCGTGTTTGTGCTCCGTGTTGATTTATTTCCATTTGAGAGAAGGGGCTGTTGGAAATTGCGCAGATTAGTGGTGTGGTTGAGCAGTGACCCAGCTGAGGCACCGACATCGCCGTTCGCTCTGGGGAAACCCAGCAACAACATTTTTCTGCCATTCCTGCAGAGTGTGGCACACGGTCACTCACTTTAACTATTCAGCAAGATGGAACTGCATACATTCGGGGAATGAGATAAGACCACAGAATACTATATTTTAACATCTATTCTGTTTTCTGGTTTTCACAAACCAAGTACGTGTTTCACAAATAACAGACCGACTTAAGAGAATCTGTGGTCGGTGTCGAATAGTTCACCTGAAGACTAAACTGTCTACATGTAGTGTTCATTATGCAAACTGAAAGCAAAAAAATTCTTTGTCTTTTCACAAACAAGAGTAAATGCATTTACTGTTGGGTCATTAATGCCAGAGTTAGCCAGCGTTCAAAACTCCCAGATGACACTTTTATTAGCAATATCATAGGAAATAACTGGATTATATTTTTGTTACTCATGGACCAGAGTTTTAGTGTTTATTGTGTCTACTCTGTCTTCCTAAACAAACAGAAGACGTCATGATGAAGTCGGTCATGGCTGTTGGCTGGTCAGTCTGAACTAGGTTTCTCTAGAGGTTACGTCATGTTAAAATTTGAGTTTTTCTTAAAACTGCTGCATATTCCTTCTTAGTATGAGAGATTCGTGCAAAGACTGGGACTGCATGCAATCAACTGGGTTACCTTAGATTTTTTAAATTATTTTTCTTTCTGTCTAATACCGACTGGAGGGTTGTAGCAAATGGAATTTGAATAATAATAAAAACGAAGAACACTTGACCATTTCTAAGCACATACAACCAAACATGAAAAAGAAATCCATGTCTAACTTGCAGGGTGTCCATCGCCACTGGTTATAGGAGGAGAGGCAGCATACACTCTAGACGCTGGTCCATCACAGAGCAACACAGACTTACAGGGTAGACGGCAAAGGACACACACACACACACACACACGCACACACACAAACACACCTAAGGGCAAATTCGAGGAACCAATTAATCTAACAGTCATGTTGTTGGGCTGTGGGAGGAGGAAGCCTGAAGACAGCCTACGCATTCACATGCAGAACATGCAAATAGCGTGCAGAAAAACCCCAGGCCAGAATTCAGAATTCAATGCAAAGCATTGGTCCCCAATGTAGCTCTAAAACGGATCTAAACACAGCAAACTGGAAGGTGTGATAAATTACTGGTAACTTGTTCTCCATCAAAGATTGACTTAGGATTTTTCTTTCAATATTCTTTGACATATTGGACTCTGATATGTGTCGTGACATCAGTACAATCCCCCACATGAGTCTTTAGGCTTCTCTTAGTTCATTGTTAAGTAGCAGTGAGGTTTCTTTATATTTTCATTTTCACTTTTAGACCTTAGAAGCTGCCAGACTGTCAACTCAACATTTCTCCTTATGCCATAATGACATGGTGATACAGATTGTGTGACTCAGGACATCTAAGGGAAAAGGAAATATCACAGACACATGATCAACTTAATGTTTTTATGATTTATATGTATGGCTATTTAGCAAAATACTTTCTTCATCCCTGCAGACTGTATAGAAAGCAAACCGTGAGATTATATCCAGCATTTATTCCATGAATAATGCATGTCTGACCACCTCAATGTAGCTGTTTAAAACACATTTATGTAAAATATCTCCGTCATACACTATTAAAAGATTATTTGCATGGTAATATCACTTTCTAGGCATAAAAATGTACACTGCAGCACTTTTTAGGCAAGAATGTATGGTAATCACATGTGCAGTTTTCTATACTTTTGCTCCCAGGCAAGCAGTCTATGGACATACTGCATAATCACTCACTTCCAAACACTCTCAGTGCGACCATACAACAATAGGAAGAGAAAGTATATCAGGCAGCCAGCAGCTTGACATGACAAGCACTACTGTGGAGTCCCACTGCAGAGCAGAGGGTGAAGGATGATCATCTTTTCAGCAATCAAGGTTTGCCACACATCTACATGGATAAAATGACTTAGATTTTCAGACCAGGGAAATGAAAAAATCCAAATGTCTAGCGAAATAATAATAATAATAATAAAAAAACTTCCAGAATTTCTTTAGAAACGTAACAGTTGTGTCTACTCATGTGCCCATTGTTGGCTCTCTTGGAGGTTGATAGGGGTCAGCAGGGGCACTCTGACTGGACTGTATGAAACCCCAAACACAACAACTCGAGAGGCACTGTTATGCTGCCAGCTTTGTACCAGAAACGGCAATAACGTCTTCAGTAATTTGAGTTACATTAGCTCCTCTGCCGGGCCAGACCTCACTCTTTTTATTTCTTTGGACCTCTCTTGATGGACATTGAACCTTGTAGACCAAGAATAACCTTTGTCAAACTTGCTCAAATCCTTACACTTGCCTATTTTCCCAGCTCCAAAAACATCTGACTTTGAGGCCAAAATGTTCACTTGCTGCTTAATACATCCCACCCACTGACAGATGCCATGAGGAAGAGAGTCCTTTCAGTTGCTGAATGTGCAGCACATCGTACATCGCCACTGCTGTTTTCTTCATCCTGAGGTTTCAAGAGTAACAAGTACAACTGATATTTGCTGGTTGATTATTTGGGCTACATTTAAGGATAATAAGCCTACAGTAGATTCTTGACAGACATAATGCTTCTATTTTGCACAATGTGGCTTTAAAAAAAAAACCTTACCTGGGTGTAGTTTTCTACACTCCTCGATTTTCTAGGCAGAAACATTACCAAACATCTTAGCTTTCTTTCTTTTAACCCTGGAAGAAGTGTAGAAGACCAGAGATGTGGGAATTGGGCAGCACATCCATTATTCCACAATTTTTGGATAAACTCCCGTTGCCAAGACATCATTTCTGCATCTCAGTAAAAGTCGCTTTAAACCATAGGCCTGGTCTGACAAATATGTCTGTGCGGTTTTTAAACCTTAGAGTTTTACAGCCTTGGTCTGTCTTTCCACATGTATTCAGGTCATACCGAGTATAGGAATCAATCTTCAGAAATACGAAATGCTACTTGTATTGCAACAGCGCTCTTTGAAAGCGAAGGTAAATAGCAAAAACTGCTGCTCCACAGACTATTCACGGTCAGGTGAGTAAACCTAACAGCCAATCGATATACATCCACTGTTCTGTGCTCCCAATACAAATCTTTATCTCTCACTACCTCTCTTGTACACACACAACCATAGTCTTCCCCCCCCCCCCCCCACACACACACACACACTGGGACAAGATGACGCATATCTGCAGGGATAATCTATATGCTGACTAAATGTCAGTGTCTTAAGTCTGTACGGCATAGTGTTAAAAGGAAGGGGGAGGATTGGAAACTACCTAGAGAGATCAAAACTCATTGGGCTCTAAGATCTACTGGTAAAGAGAAATAAGCTGCATTGACCCCGGGAGCTTTGTGTTGTCAGAGAAAAGAGCATCAAAAACAGGAAGTAAAAAAAAGAAAAAAAAAACACTTTTGGGGAAATGAAGTTTGTAAAAGTTAGCAGAATGGAAACGAGAACATATAAAAGTTTTGTTGTCGAACACTTTTTGTAAAGTGGTATTGCTGATAGTTAGTTTTTTTGGGGTTTTTTTATTCCCCTTTTGTGGAACCAAAGAAATACTGCCAATATTCAGAATGCTTTCAAGTAGAGAATCGGGCACTTGATGTTCTCCATTTACAGTATCAAAGGTGCTTTGGGAGCTGCGTTTCAAATCTTAAGGGAACGCTGCTGGAAGATGAAAACGCATTATACTCCCTTGGAAAACAAGTGATCATCCAAGGAAATTGCAAGTCAAATAGCTATGATTTTCACTTAGTGGCAAGTGGGCAAATGAGGATTTGGCAATTGATGTGCATAAGTGTTATTTACAAAGCCTTAAACTGAATGAGGAAAGAAATAAATGTGGATACAGATGGTATAATGGCTCAAGAATGTGTTCTCTCGTGTAGCAAACACTGTACATCCCATCCCATTAGGATGTTACTAAATGGAGGAAGATTTTTTTTAATTTTTTTTCCCCCCCTAATTCTTACCAGGCACTTCCATTGGTAAACTCAGTTTTTGAAATTATTAAGCCTTCTTCTGATTATACTCTTATATTCCATTTTACAGTCTGCCTTGAGCTTATGGTTTCTTTTATTGCTGTTTTTATTTTAGAGTAATTTTAAGACTGCCTGCCACATTTTTAAATTAATTTTCTGAGACCGGAGATCCAATTCACAGTTCATCTTCTACCTGTTGTCATATCACAAAGCACAAAGTTTACATGCAAAATAGACATTGGATCTACTTTGCACTTATGTTCCTGAGTGAACTTGGGCTATCAGTGCGTTTACAAGATTAGATGTGAGGAGGCTACGCAGACTACAAACTTGTTACCTAAAAACCCAGTATGAAATCATGTGTGACGTGCACACAGAGGAAATGGGTGTAATATTTCCATCGAACCTGCCTTAGTTTGTTTTTTTTCCCACCAAGTTTCCCACACTGTTCAGTTGGACATTTACTTTTTGTGGAGGTTTTGTTTTAGCTTAGCTCCCTTATTCAGCCTCCAATGGTTGTTGTACCATTCTAAAAAAAATAAAAATAAAAATAAAAAATAAGTATAACTTTTTGAGCTCTGTCTCATGTACTTATAAGTTATTCATACACCTCAAAATGCACCAGCTCCCTTTAGAGTATAAGTAAAAGATAATGCATGACACAACTGCCTCCAGACAGTGTAAAGAAAGTTGCAGGAAGTACACATTTCATAAACAAACAAAGCTTACAATCATGGAGCCAGCAATGTATTCATAGCAGACTAGCAGCTAATATTCAGATCAGAGTATAGTGTTCAGAAAAAAAACTACTCCGCGGCTTATTTAGGGACCAATATGCTAAGATATGACTGTAGTTTGTTCAGGCTATGAAAGAGCAAAACTTTTGCAAAGTAGCAGAAAGGCAGAACAAATTACAGCACAGGTGTCAAACTCCAGTCCTCAAAGGCCGCTGTCCTGCAGTTTTTAGATGTGCCACAGGTACAAAACGCTGGAATGAAATGGCTTAATTACTTCCCTAAGTTCCCCAGAGCCTTGCTAGTGACACCACACCGGCCTCCGGGCCCTTGAGGACTGGAGTTTGACACCCAGCTGTATGACAGCATAACTGCCCTGTTGTATGCTATGTAACTTTTATAAGATATAAACATGTCAGTCTTTCCTATCTTCAATTTAAAATACAGTTAAGAGTCTGCGAAATTTTCTAAATTTCTGAAGAATGTTCACTCTGAGGCGGCTATTTTGTAACGATAGCCACTCTGGCATAGCTAGCCGTGCTAATCGTGACTATGAGGTGTTAAAGCAAGTTTGAACACCACCTTCACTTCTTAATCATGTCTTTTGAAGTTTTACTAAAACCCAGCTTTACAACAACCTAGTTTTCCACTCAGAGCCGTTATGCAACCTCTGCTTTGAATATAAATATTTAATGTTGCCTCCAGGCACAAACACTAGAAAATTAAATCCTATATCCTCTCACGTTGTAGTTTCTGAAATTGTTCAATCTTTTGATGACTCACTGTCATGAAAAGCCACCACAGACTTCACTGCCAGCATCCCAACAGTGAAGATTCTCACATTTTAAATTAAAAGAAGAAAACTTGATAACATTTTCTATATTACTTTACCCCCAATTTAGGATGTAATTCAAGATGACTAACTCAAATTTATTTAATCATATTTCCTGGGTAAACAGGATAGATAAATAAGCAAATTAATCTTACCTTGGCTTCAGATTACTTTGTTATAGTAACGTTGATTTTAAATTGCATGGGCATATACGAAGATAAAACATTGTTTTGAACTTGTCAAAAAAAAGTCAATGTAATTTTGCCCATTATAACTTAAGGCAGTCAAGTTTAGCTGTTTTTTTGTTGTTTTTTTTTGTATTATTAGGCCGTGGAGAATTTAGGGCCGCACATTATCTGCTCCAGCAGCTACACAAGCAAAACCACAAGATTTCTCACGGTTATGGACATATATTCAGATATTCCCGATATGCCAGCATTCATGAGCCCTGAAAGCTTTCACCACATCTCTGCTGACGTTATGTCAACCCCTGTCATAGTGCAGAGATAGCTTTCATTCCTCTGCACGTCGGGGGGGCAAAGCTGCAGAGACAGCCGACCGCTGCTCTAGGAACCGTTCCAGCATCTCCAACTGCTCATCTTTTTTTCTACCAAAACATAAATCACCGCCACGTAGATAGGCCAATTTATGAGGTTCTTCTCAGCTTATGACTCACCAAGGTATTACAGTGAGAAACAAATAAAGACGCTCGGACTTTAAGAGCTGCGCTGGATGTTACATTCTCTGTGTGAGCAAAAGGGTCACTTCCAAATACCCAGTGAATCCAACGTGTTGGCCGTGTTCATAGCGTCGAGTTTACAAACATTCGTGTCATATGACAAAAAAGAACAATAATAAATCAGGTGGCACGGTGAAAAGAAGCTCAAGATAGTGATGTCCCACTCTGCCCTGGAAACATGGCTTTAGCAGAAAGCACATTTGAGCTTGTGGTTCGTTTGCTTCAGTGTTGCATGAATTGCTTAGCAATTAGAATCATCCAGCCCCTCATTTTTCATTCATAAAGCAAACTTTTTTCAAGAAATTTGTCCTTTCAAGTTAATGGGAACATTAGCGGTTCATTTAGATGCAGTTTCTCATGAACAAAACTCTCCTATTGAACCAATCAACATGATCATAAATCAGTTACTTTTCATGGTTGTGGATCCTTTCAGAAGGTACTGTATGTGCAGGTCTTTTGTAAACAGTTATCTTTGCTTCCCCTTTGTCTTTGTGTTTAACAGCTCAGTTTGTGGTATTGGGAGTATTGTTCTGCGAACTGCTGCCTGTGGCTGCGACTTCAAAGTCTCTTTCACTGTCTCTTTATCTCAACTGCTCGCCTTATACGAGTCTTTAAACAGATTATGCCAAAGTAAAAGTTGGGACACACATACACATACTATGTCCATCAGAAGGGAGTCATACACCAATATTTCACCAGGGTGTTTTTTAGAGTTACAGGCAGTAGTGTAGAGTTATTACTCTGCACATTCCCATATTAACTATAGTGTTTTACTGTGAGAGCGAAGAGTAGTGTGTATAAAACACCACTGTAAGGCTGCTGGTGGTAATTGAGCTCACTAATTACTTCCTGAGCTGAGAGAGTTGTCAGAAAGAGGAGGAGCTGTCACAGATGGTGAGAGACCCAGACTGACGCCAGGATACCCGGCCTCTTCATCACTGGAGTTGAGCATGTGTGTTTGTGCGAGACTCGGTAATCGAGGGAATGAGTGTGCGACCAAGATGGAGTGTTCAAATTACACATCAGAAACACCAAACATACGATACGCCACAGAGGAGTTTGAAAGCTCGGAAGTGCCTATCAAATAAATTGCTGTTATCTGTCGATTTCGTTTTGAAGACAACTCACAACACTTGGCACTGGGACGATCCAGCTTAGCAGAACCTACTTAACACCCACCCACCTCCAAGCATTGCTCATGCTCACACAGGGTGCCCATGTGCAAGCAGATGCTATGGGATTGTTTATTCTTTTTTTTTTTTTTTTTTACACTATTCAGCTCCTTTCGTGATTAAAACACTGTTGGCAGAACACTCACCACTGCGAAGGTCCGTCTGTACCGCTGACCTCCAGCAGGTCGTAGTCGTCCTCCAACTGAAAGTCAGAGAAAACCAAGGCGATGGTGTCTCCGGGCTCGGCCAGCACAGTCCAGGTGCAGTCAGCATTGTTGTTGTACTCGACTGGATAATTGGGGGTGGTGATCACCCCGCTCTGGCCCCGCAGTGTCCCTCCGCATCCATCATCAGCTGTAAGGAAAAGAAAGTTAGGAAAGTCCCGACACGCCACTGTTCTAGCACAACGATGAACCAACGATGAACTGCAGCGATAACTGCTGATGTTCAGAAAAAAGAGAGCGTCAGAGCAGGGAAAGTAAAAAGGTCAATAAACGCAGGCTGCAGCTTTCATGCGGCTAAAAGTTCACCTTTAGTTAGGACTCTGCAATGCCTAAATGAGCTGGCTATTGCAGAGCGGGAAAATTACCGTTTTAACATGAGACTAAATGGGACTAGCTTTTCAGATAGTGTCAACCCACAAGTCTTTACACCTCTACATAAGACCGTTAACATTTAGAGAACAACAAATATTTTATGTTTAAAACTTTTTGGGGGAGGCAAAGTTGACAGAGTGTTGCATTTCCACTTGCAGTGTAATTCATTGGTCCGCAGTATCTTTTTCAGAGCCTGCACTCAAACTCTCCTTTGCATCTTGTTGTTCTGGCAGATTGGGTGGTAGAACAACTTTCCTTCAGAGATCCGCAACAAGTGGCCGACAACATGCGAGGAAGGATGTTAGCTTCAAACACCACCGGTGTATCCAGTCAGTGATTCCGATGTAGACAGTTAAAGAAGAAAAACAGAGCAGACTCTTTCTTGCAGCTGTAAATAATCCATATTGTTATTCAAGAGAGAACACATTAGGAGCTGTGGTTGTCTTGTTTGATGTGGTTCAGCTCTAGGCCATGCCATGCAAGCTGCTCTGCTGCCCATCCACAGTCTCCCAGCACATTGTATTCCTAAGCCTTATTCAACCAGACTGTAACGCTTGCTTCTGGACGTTTTTAAGTAACATTGCGTGGATTTAAAAAAATTTTAAAAAATCAAAACAATCTTTGTGTTCTCTGAATACACAGCGATCTGCTGAAACCCAAACAGCATTGTTTTATTCACCACTAAAAAAAAAAATACTGCACTGAATTACACAATATCTTTCTATTGTCCACAAGTCTGCCAGAGGGCAAAACGCAGCAGTCTTACAGTTTCAAAATGCCTTACACTGGTTTTACAGCCAGCAAAAAGAAAGGTTTAGGGCATGATGCAAAGTAACCCAACAGGGAGGGACAGGATTCAATTCAGACTAATGCAGGATTTAGTTAATCAAAACGACTCGGCTTAAAGCATATAGTTAAATAATAAGTCGTTCATATAATGTGATGCTGAGACAATGCTCATAATATCTTACACATTGGAACAATACTGAATTCTTCAAAGCTGATGTATTGAAAGCTGAATAAAATTGCAACTTTTGAAAACTAATACTGCATCAGAGCACCTCCGAAACTGCATCACCTGTGGAGTGAGCAGTGGTCAAAATCTACTAAAATAAAAAGAAAAACACTGTTCCAGATCATGTACTCCCTTTCATGCCTGTTTTCATTGACTGCTGTGGCCAAAAATGTACAAGGAGTGAGTTTGAGATGTTGATTTTATTCCCCAATTCCCCAGATCTCAGTTCAAGTGGGTGGACACAAAGAAGGAATTGAACTTTGGTTGTTAAAAATAAATAAATAAAAATAATAATAATAATAAGCCTTTTCTTAATCTATGCTTGTACACAAAATTTCTTCGAAAAGAGGGCAAGAAAAAGGTGAATTTGAACCAACATTTAAATTGTTTGAAAAAGAGTAGGAAATCCCAGACCAACTAGTCTCCTCCTTGGAGGGCCCACCTAATATTTGAAGTATATCTTGGGCGCAGGCTCTGACTATTTTTGCAGCAAAAGCTTCACCAATACACTGCCAGACAGTTGGTCATATTGTGCCGAGAATGTTCACTGTAACTAAAATATGTGAAGATTAGTACTGTTGTGCTTAAAAGGAAAGAGACAGGGGACATCAGTTGTATTTTTTAACACTTTTACCACGGTTATGTCCGGTGTAAGAATGCGTGTCAGTGGGAGATATTATAGTGGCCGAGCATCCGAGTGGGTGTGATGTTTTAAAGAGGTGACGAGGACCTCAGAAGCCCGTCCATCATCCGTTCAACCTGTCACCGTGGCAAAACCCCTAAGGGAGGGCGAGCACGGACGAGCTGGAACCTGGGGGTGTGATTTTCAACAGGAGGAAAATCCCGACAGCGGAAAGAGAACAGGGGATGAAGAGAATGACAGGTGACATGAGAGGATGGGCCGAAAAAAGAAAAGAGAAAAAAAAAAAACACAGTGGAGAGAAGGTGGATAATAAAGAAAGAGAAAGCTGGCATGAGGAATGACAGGTGATCGTTGCAGAGGGAGAGACAGGAAGTAGAATGTAGAAAGAGAAGCGCATAAAAATATATATTGACATTCTACACCAGGATGTTTCTTCACACTTGAAAGGAGCTTTTTTTTTTTTTTTTTGGCTCTAAACTCTCCCCTTTGCCTCGACTCTTCAACTCTCTCAGCTCTCTCCAGAGGCAATTGGCCACCATATGTAAGAGGAACAAAATACAGCAATAAATCCCAACTAGGACCCATTGAATATACATTTTTCAATATGTGTAAAAATGTGTAAAAAAAAAAAAAAAGGGGAAGAGATTTTTCTTTTTTATTTTACAAGACGTGTATGTGAAACTGTAACTGTAACCCATGACTGAACAGCAGCATGCACATATTAGCGCTGTCACTCTCATTGTTTTCCGTCATGTTTAGGGGGTTGATTTATTTCTGTGAGCACCATCGTAAACCAGATATTGCAAGGGGAGAAAAGCAATGCATGCAAGCTAAAAACCAGAAGTATTTAAAAGGGATTAAATGAGAAATGGTTGTTCAGACGCACCATCGACCTACAAAGCAGAAACACAGAGAACTAAATTTAAGAATCAACAACATGTGACAACTTACAAAAATGTGCAGGCAAGACTATTTACAATCTGCAATAAGTACCACCTCTTTCAGTACTACGTATTCCAAATAGTAGCGTGAGAGGAGCTGGACTTTTTCGGTTTATGTTGCGTCAGTAGGAAAAACATGAGAAAAGTCTGCTGACAGACCAAGTGAACTTTAAATGGGCCTAAAGTTTTATTTCTCTGACACACTTGCCTCTCGAGGCATCTGTGATTTGTGCTTTTTAGCTGGACAATTTTCTTAGTAATCACCTTTCACGTATTTCATAGAAACGATCTTTCTGGGGGTTTAATTAAAAACAGCGCAGCTAAAAGGGAAAAATAAAACTCAGAGGAAAAAACAAAAAAACACATTCAAAGTCTCCTTTAAAAGAGATTGTGGCTGAACTGTGTCTATATCTTAATTGGCAAATACAGATAAAACAACTTGATGAGCATAGAGCAGGGCTTATAAAAGATTATCTGTGCAATCATTGGCTGTATTCAATGTTTGGCTCAACACTGCAGGCTCTCTGAGTCCAAAGTGGTGACCATGCCAAAATGTCCTGCCTGCTGAAAACTAAAGTGGGAGCTTTACACCTCCACATATGGGCAGGCACTATAATTGGAGTGACATTAACAATACACTTGCGCATTATGAAAGTGCACTCAGGTGTACAAGTTGACTTTTATGTGGCCTCGAAGGGACCTCAATTAATCACAGCAAAATTGCTAGTTCCTTAAAACTTGTTGGCGTGTAATTTCAGCTGAAAAGGTGGCCTAATCACATCAGCGAGGGTTTGTGAATTTTCTTTCCAAAGGAGGAGATTTTCTATGCCTGATGGGAAATAAGTAGCAAAACTATTTGTTTTGGTTAATTGTTACTCATTTTAAGAAGGACATCATTGTTCCATTCGTCATTGTACTAAAAGATTTTGACACATTCTCAATTCTGGAAATCCGCGGTCTCTTGTAGTCTAATTACATGAATGCATTTCGAGATATTTTAATTTGGACATAAGGTTTTACAACTTCTTGTCAGTTGTAAAACCCACAACTGACAAGAAGACATGGGGGAGGATGGATAGAAGAATAGCAAATAGGACGGCTTAAAAAAAATAGTCCGGAAACGCAAGCACAGTTTGGTTTTACGTGGTCTACTCCCACACAACTAAAAATACAAATTCCAAACTTTTCCAGACTGTGTATGGACCCTGTTTTTAGCAACACTTTTTTTTTTTCCAATACGAGCTTAAAAAAATTACAGTGACAAAAACACCAACAATAGTCTCTTCTGAGACGCATTGTCCAGTCATGTGCATGTGCCTGCATGTGATGGGTGGGTGGGGACTGTTCTGGCGCACAGTGCCCAGCCATGTGTGCTCCTTTGTGGGCTTCCTGACTCCCGGCCTGGCTACAGATGGTATAGTGTCTCAGTGCTCTGCTCAGCAGGCACACCGACATAAACCATTGGCCACATGGATACAAGAGAACTCACACATGCACACGCGAGCACAAATGGAAATTCATGAACATGCACGCTCACATGTCTTTAGCATGTGCATCTGGTGCAGTTCTGAAATTTATTTTAGTCCAAATATGAATGATGCAAAAAATTTTGACAATCAGTGTTGCTATTGGTTTTTTTTTTAGTTCTTTTTCAAATCTGAAAACTGTCAGTCTGGGCCAGACAGCGCACACTGGCAGGTGTCACTGCAGCAGGGTTGCTTGCTAACTGAGGGAATGACGGTTGGCACGAGTACCTGACTGGGAGCAAACACAAGAGGTCCCGCCATCGTAAATAAGATATTGGTATGAACACAGCAAACATTGTGAATGCACACAAATGTGCGTGGGGTGGGACGATTAACTCCATCAGCTAAAAAGAAAAGCTGGGCTGATTGTGTGTGTGTTTATATGTGGACTAAAGTATTTTGCTTGCAGAGTTAAGAAATAATCAGGTATAAAAAAATAAATATTTCAAGACTTTTTTTGTATTATGACTAGATGTTTTTTGAATAATGGTTTTGATAAACAAAAATTAAAACATAATAAAATTGTGTTCAGTGTTATGAAACTGTAAAAAAAAAAAAAAAAAAAAAAAAGAATAAATAAATAAATAATAAAAAAAAGAAGCAGCAATATTTACAAAGTTAAGTTTTAGTTGTAGGCCTGCATGTATTTCTTGCTACTTACCTCTGCAGTAAGGAAGGGGGAAATCCCAGGCAGCCGTCCCGGTTGAAGTGGCGAGGCAGGAGAGTGTGGTGTGACCCTCCAGCACATAGCCAGGGCTGCAGCTGTAGCGGATTTTATCCCCAATATTGAAAGTGGACCCCTGTTGGTAGCCATTCAGTAGCTGGCCAGGATTACCACAAGTGTAACTGGGCAGAGCTGGAGAGAAAGGAAAGAACACAAAATTACTGAGTACAAAAAATATATATACCTTAAGGTTTGTGACACAGTGAAAACAAGAAGAAAGTAAGAAAAGAGTAAGCAGAAAAACAACACGATCGAGTTGTCGGATTTGTGACCCACGTAGCAGTCTCCCACACAGAGAAAATTCTGATGAACTGTTGTGTTGCAAAAGACAAAGTGCTACACTTCAATATGGAAGTCTCTTGAAATGGATTTTTTTTTGCAAATGCGATGCGGGAGTTAATGCTCCAGCAATCAGTTATCCCTGCAAATGAGGAAGTTCAACAGAACCTCATTTAATTCTGGTACTTAAGTACTATCTAAAGACGTGATTAATTACAGTTCCCTTCAAACCCCACATTTAAAAGAAATCCCATCAAAGCTAAATTGTTTTGTTCCTGATGAAATTCAGATAATAACTAATGACCAACCAGAAATAACATGTGACATAACCGTATACTCAGAGTACGTAACCTTGGCCAGAAAAGGTTACATTGACAAGGAACCTAAGAAATACTTCATTTCTTCCATTTCTTCATATTTAATGGGAAGTAGAAAACATCATAATTAGCAATGCACTTCAGGATGTTCTGATCAGGTCTTTCTGTCCCTGAGCTATTTGAGTTTGAGTATTTTGTCATGTTAGGTCTTACTGCCCTTCCTCTGCAAATTGGTTTCCACACCCCCGAAAAAATGCATCTATTTTTGTTCAAGTAATCAAATTGTATGACTGTATTATATATAACCTATAAAATGACAGACAAAAGTGTCCGTCCCAAACGTATTCCTGAACAAGAAAGGACAAAGTAAAGCAACCTTACTCCATGTTACTTCTATTCACTGCAGGGCTTTTGTGGTTATACAATAACTCCAACTGCAAACTGGTCTAGTTACAGTGTTAATCTTCTACATTCCTATTTTCAGAAAATTTGCCATTTAATGTATGTAAGCGTTTTTCAGTTTTGAAAGACATTCCTTATAAGCCTGTGTGGCAAGCATGGATGCAAATCAGTGACATCACCTTACTCTGATGAGATTTTTAGAGGGCAAAAATCACAGGCAACTCACAAGGGGTGGAGGACTCCAGCTGCAAGCCATACCATTAGTGAATTCATAGCAGGTGTTTTCCATCATCTGTTGAAGACAGAACACCTGCTCACACACCAAGGATGCCCTAAATTACTCAGCACTGATTTGCCTTTTAAAGTACCTGGTTAGTACTTGGGTTCTTTCCCTCTGGTCTAATCAGATTTCTAATGATAGAGTAACTTGTCATTTTCAAGCTCCACTGTGCTGTAGCCTTTATTTTGATCTGCCAAGGCTACCTTATTACGGCCTGTGTTCCATCACTAACAGATTAGCACATGCACAAGGACTCAAATTAGCATATTAGCTGCTGGGACAAATGCTACAGCTTGGCAAGTGGGAGGCTTCTGGCACACAGGTTGCATTCCCCTTGAGATTTTGCTGCGTAGTTATGTAGAAATGAAAAATTATAAGGAAAAAAAAAAAAAAGCACTTTTACATCTCAGTTTGGAAATTAAAATTCTGAATATGAACACTTGTGGCGTTCTATTTGTGTTCCATCATATCTCCGGCTTGAGATCATACAGTTGAGGTTTCTTTCGTTGGGACCGCGCAAACGAGAGGCTTGTGTGATGCAAATTTTTCCGTCCATGAAGATCTACCAGGATAACAACACGCAGAGTTTATTTTTTGGACTAGACTGACTGTTCCTACTAACAGAATTTCTGACTGTCTGAAGAAAAAGCTCCAAATGAAAACGAAGCCCAACAAAACCAAGCAAGAAGGAACAATTAAACAACGAGAAGTTTAAGAACACAGAAAAGGCTTGTCACGAGGAGCAGCAGGCATTTTTGTTGCCGCAAATGAGGAACGGGCCGGTGTAAGATTTTCACGGTATGAGCTTAAGTAAAAAAAACACTTTTGATGGCGTCTACGTAAAGTAAAAAAAGTTACAACATGGTCTAATAAGCCAAAGTCTGAAAAAACAGAACTGATACATTTTAACAGTGGCTTTTAAATAAATGTGCTAACAGTGCAGGACAATATTCTCACACAGAAGGTTTAAAAATAGACATATTGACGGACACTTAAATGGTCTTGCACATGTATAATTTTGCAAACCAGTTTCTACGTCCTAGCTTGAACAATGAATTAGCCTGAAGGCTCATTCTTTCCGGGGACAGTGTCCTCTGTCATCCGACTGGTCCCCAACTCCTCATGTCTAACCCAACAACAGCAACCTTGAGGCGCTCTTTACAGCAGGCTCATATTTCACAGCAATGGGGGACTTGGCCTGTCCCTGGGGTCTGAATCCTATAACCAATGCTACTGCTGAAGTAGCAAATGATGCTCTTGTACATCATTGCAACTCGCTCTACCTCACCTAGGCCAAAGGCAGAGGCATACAGATGCACACAAGAGCTTGCGAGCTGTTTCTGTAAGAAATGAGTTGCTGTGCCATCCATCATGTCGTCCGTCAGTTACCTTCTCAGGCTATATTTCATTCTTTCTTGTGTCATCCTCATTGCCTCCCATTTATGGTGCTTAAAACAGAGCAGAGGAAGGAGGGAGCTTTTCTCCCGTGGGAAGGCTTCTTGACCTCCGTGAGCCTCATATTGTCTTCCCAGGTATTTCCAAGTCTGTCCCTCTATTTATCAATGCTTTTCCCAGAAAAAGGGGTGAAGGTTGTAGACCTTTGTAGAAACTTTTTCATTGTCCAAACGATAATACATATGTTTAAAAAGCCGATGCTGCAAAATAAAGATGGTAAATATCCAATTTATTGACATTACTAAGAAAAGTCATCAAACGGGGTTTTAATGTGCTGCTCTCAAACTTGAAAGTTCTAGAAGTTCATTGCTGTAATTAAATTTTAACAGGACATTTCCTGCCACAGGGCTGCACAGTGGCGCAGTTGCTAGCATTGTTGTCTTGCAGCAAGAAGGTCCTGGGTTCGATTCCCAGACCGGGGTCTTTGTGCACGGAGTTTGCATGTTCTCCCTGTGCATGCGTGGGATCTCTCCGGGTCCCTCCCACAGTCCAAAAACATGACTGTTAGGTCAATTGGTCTTTCCAAAAATTCTCCCCAGGTGTGTGTGTGCATGGTTGTTTGTCCTGTTTGTTTCTGTGTTGCCCTGTGACAGACTGGCGACCTGTCCAGGGTGTACCCCGCCTCCCATAGGCGGGGTACACCCTGGACAGGTGTGTACCCCTGGACAGGTCGCCTCCCATAGGCGGGGTACACCCTGGACAGGTACAGGGTGTACCTGTACCCTGGACAGGTACACCCTGTCCAGGGGTACACACCCTGGACAGGTGTGTACCCTTGGACAGGTCGCCTCCCATAGGCGGGTACACCCCGCCTATGGGAGGCGACCCCCGACCCCATTAGGGATAAGGGTGAACAGATAATGGAAAGAAAGAAAGGAAGAAAGAGAAAAAAATAAGTACAACTTGCTTCAACTTTGAGCCTTATCTAGTCAATACAACAACAGAATTTAAAACTCGGTTCCAATACCAAAACAAAAAAAAAGTAAAATAAAAGAAAAACTCCTTTACATAATAAGCATCACATCAGCTAGAAAAAAACAGTTTCAAAATTTTGTTATTTTGAAAAGAAAATACGGCTCACAAAAAGAACTCTGAGGCTACATTAGTGGGACGAAATGTAGCGTCAAATTATTTCTGTTTTTCCATTAGCGACATAAATCTTTTATATTCAGGATTTTTTTATATATTTTTTTTCTCTTTACAAAAAAATACATACTGATAACATACACAAATACAAGCCATAAAATATAAATATAAACATCATCATTGAATATCAGTGCGTCTGAAAATATAATTAAATGGATATACTGTGAGCAGTTACGTGATATAAATTACACTTTTTTTAACTATAGTGTCCTGAAGAAGCCCATTTCAGATGAGACTGTTTTTCAATAACAATATTTGAATAACAATACTTATTGTATTTGAGGCATTATGGATACTGTGCAGTACCACCGTCCTTTGTTTTTGATTGCAGTCTTTATCACAATAGCACCACAAAATATTGCAATAAATTCCCAAGTCCATATCGGCCAGCCCTACCTATGGAAGCTTTCCATGCAAATGTTACATTGGACTTTTTTGTTGTCTGTCATTTTGACAGCCGGTTTACAAAAATAAAAAATAAAAAAATCTATCCTAATCTGTTCTACTTCTACTACTTTTTAAATATGTTATGACGTATTAAATTGCATTTTACCTGTTTTTGGTTTAATATTCAGCAAGCTGAACAGAGAATCCACGTTATATCGTACATCAAGCAAATGTATCAGCACATGTATCTTATTCAAAGAAAAAACTGACTGTGACCCGAATAACTACATATTAACAATGAAATGAAACAATCGTTCTTGAATTATCAACATGTTAGCTCCCCAATAGAGAAACGCGTTTAATTTAATTTTGTTTCCATCAAAAATAAAGAAGAATGACCAAAGCTCAGTGTATGTAGATGTTTAGGTCAGAGTTAATACTAAGTTAGAGACTGTTTATAGTTAGAAATGTTTGTGCATCTGCAGCAAGTGGTAAATTGTGGAAAAAGCCACCAATGCAGATCTGTATCATTGTTTAAGACGGTGTTCAAAGAATGTGAAAAAATGAAATGGCTTATAGTCTAGACATTACTGTAATATAAAAAATAAAATCTTTCTAAAATTTTGAATTTCATAAAGAACTCTTCTTGAGAGTAAAAAAACAACTTCAGTCATAGTTTGGAATTGTGTTTATCAACATGAGTATGAGTGATAATAGAAATACTGTTATTTCTATTTGAAATACTGTTACTTACTGTTACTACAGTCACATAGGAAAATGAGCACAATGTCCAAAGTGTTTGTACTCCTTAACCAGCAGCTTGTGCACAATAAAGGTGTGTGGCGCATCTGACTGTTAGGGAGAAACAGATGTTTTACTGCAGTTTTAAACTCTTCAGTTTATTTAGCTTTATTTCTCATTCAAAGCACAAAGGCCATAAATAACTAAAGTTGATGATCTGGTCTAATTAAAGCTTATAACATTTTGTATTTTCACCTTTTAGTAACTTACTAATGTTTCCTTAGCTCTTACACATTGAGTCCTCAATCTATTCCCTACTGTTTTGAGTTGCTCTACTTCTTCCTGCCATGTCTTTGGACGTGACATTGCAAGATCGATCCCAACACACAGGTGCATTAGCTCAATAAGCAGTTTCTGCTTTGTCAAGCAGCAGTTCAATCAATGCCTTCTGTTCACTACGTATGGACTGGACAAAGCTGGCAACTCTGATCGCTTCTGATTAGTGAGACTGCAGAATGCCAAAAACTGACTTTTTGTTACAAGAATTGTGTCTTTTTGACATTAATTAAAAGAAGCAACAATCCATTTTATAAAGTATAAATGTGTTATTTACACAGGTTTGTGGAGAATGTTAACAACCAGCTACATTCCCTTATAAGTCATAACGCAACATCTACCTCCCTAATGGGGAGTTGAACCCCTTATTAAAAACAGCCCTAATCCATCACAGCATGGACTCCCTGAAGGTATGCTGTGGTATCTGGCACAAAGATGTTTGCAGTAGATCCCTTAAGCCTGGTAAATTGTGA
Organism: Poeciliopsis retropinna; assembly: GCA_010277075.1. Taxonomy (NCBI): domain Eukaryota; kingdom Metazoa; phylum Chordata; class Actinopteri; order Cyprinodontiformes; family Poeciliidae; genus Poeciliopsis; species Poeciliopsis retropinna. The sequence goes on from VMRM01000016.1 coordinate 11,393,029, forward strand.
GGTGGGCCTTCCATTGATTGGATCCGTTTCTTCATCACACCCCGGGGATGTTTGATTGGACTGAGACCCAGGGAATTTGGAGGTCAAGTCAAAACCTCAAACCTGCCGCTGTGCTCCATAAACTAACCTCGAACTAGCTTTGTTTCATGACGGGGTGCATTACCCTTTCACATAGAGGCCACGGCCTATTAGGGAATGTTCTTTCCTTGAAAGTGTGTTTGCAGCCAGCAAAAAGACATTTATGGAAATCAGGGCTGGTCAGAATATTGTCCAAAGTATCACATCTTCTCTTCCAGCTTCATTCTTCTCATGGTGTCTCTTGGTTGCTTACCATGTATTCCCAGGCAAGTGACACAGGTTTACACAGGTAAACCATGACAATTGAATTCAGCATTTACAGCCCACAGATTCACAACAAACGTTTTCTCAAGGGACTGTACAAAAAAAAGACACCTTACATTTCACTATGGTCCAGTTTTGTGAACAACATGCTCATTGTTGCGGTGTTAGACAAAAGATGGGAGTCTGCATGTGTACCATAGAGTGGACAGCTTTGCAGTCTAATATGTAACAAACTAATGCACAGTGTATTCTCGTGCCTTCTAATCAGAACCAGTAATAACTTCTGCATCATCTCCAGTAGGTAGGCCTGTTGCAATAAGCAATAAATCAATTAATCACATGATAAAGGAAAGTTATCGACCTCATTTTCATTTATCGTTCATTTTATCGTTTCTTCCTGCCTTTTTCTCTTTCTTTTAATGACACTGGATGGTAAAAAGACTCGGCTCCGATGCTCTGCACTGACCCCTCCCTTCCTCATTTCCTTAATGTAAGGGAGGAGTGAACAATTGCATCAGGTAGTCAAATGTGCCCATCTTCTCTGTTTAAATCTAATGACTACTGAAGGGCAATATAGTATACAGACTTCATAATCTGTACTCTTTTGGTTGAATGTAGGTCTTTTTTTCCACTTTGGTTTTAAGATGCGTTTAGTTTTTATTCAAGTGCATCTTTTGTTAACGGAGACTGAGAGTCCATTTCTTTTTTTGTTTTTGGTTGTTTTATTTTGTTTACTCGTTCCAGTGTTAAGTGTTCTCTTGAAAATAATGTGTATTTATTTTTGGCAGGATGTGCTTGTATTATTATGTCATTGCCATTACATCAGCTTAAAATAGTCTTCAAACAATATCATCGTTTATCGCAATAATTTTTGGAGAATTAATGGCTCAGCAATGTTTGATATCGTGACAGGCCTACCAGTCGGTACTCTTTTGGATCCAGTCATAAAAGCCAGCCAGCCTTTGCCCTCCATTGACATCAGCAAGACTTGGGTGCCCAGTATCTTCTTGCTGCTTCAACTGTGTTCCTTTGATAGATAGCCACCACTGTGGCTTGGAAACACCCCACAAGGGCTGACATTTGGGAAAGGCTCTGATTCAGTCATCCAGCAGTCACAATGTGGCCCTTGTTAATCTAGCACAAATCTCTTCACGTGTCTGTTATTCTACATTGTTAAACATAAACTTTGATGACAGACTATAGCCCAAAAACTACAACGTGCCATAATGAAGAAATTGTCAGTATTATTCTCTTCATCTGTCACAGGTAATATTGCTGTGGCTGACTGGTAAAATCATTCTATGATCACATGTTCTTGACACTTTCGGATTCACTAAACGGTCCCAACACAGGTCAAAGGTCAACGTGGATCCTGACTTGGATCCACGTTGAGAGGACGTTAAAACATGTACAAACTACTAGTGGTAACAAATTGTTGCGGAACGAGTGTGACGAAGCAAAGTGTTTCAAAGTGGAGATAGGTGGGGACGTAGCAGGAATCAGCCGCGCTCAGCGAGAGTTGATCCACCTCATAATCTTTCAGGCTACATCTGAACTGAGGAATACATTCCTTATTGAAGCTGATGCAGATATTAACATGCCTGGATGATGATCATATGGAGTCGGCCTTTTTAGAAATTCGTAAGCGAAATCCCTCACAAGTATTGCTCCAGTGGACGATACAAGAAATAAACTACGCTGCTTTGTAGTTAATTACAATCCTTAGAGCAGATTGTGAACGGATGGCCTGCAATGTTGACTGATTGACCTGTAAGATCTGAATGGACAGATCAAATCCTCCCGATCAGTATAGGGGAGTTTGTGGTCACATGTTTAAAAGGGACTTATGAAATGTTACATCAAAGTATGTATTCGTTAAAGTAGGACATTTCCTACATTTCCCGTTGGTAAAATTAGATTTAAGGAAGTTTAAAAAAAAAAAAATCTAATGTAGAGATGCATTTAAATAGTACATTAAAATTTACCTTAAAATGTGCCGGTGTCCGTTTGGTGCAAGTAAATGGGCTGTTAATATTTTCCTTATTTAAGTTCTAACCTGAATGAGATAATGCTTATCTTTTCCTACTCAGACACAGCACAGGGCCAATTGCTGTGTGGAAGCCGTTGAAGTGTGAAGGGAAACTCATACAGAACTGATGGCACTCCACATTGTCTGTAAAATGGAATAATGTGCCATTCAGTACCCATTCGCTCTAAACTAGGAGGGATCGGAGAGTATCAGACACTTCAAGGAAAGCCGGGAGACGGATGACAGACGTGGCTAGGGGAAGTCTGGAGGTGAGACGGGTGCATCTGTGTACAGCTTGGACTCTGCATTTTCCCACCTAAATCCATATGGCTTTTCAGGCTTATCGCTCTACTGACAGAGAAAACACATAACCCCGGAAATCCCACTGTACAAATGTTCAAAGTCAGGTACAAGGGCTGTTACTATAATTTTAAATATGGACTTGAGCAGATTTATAGCGAGATGCAATAAAGTGTTTAGGGTTCTGCTAACTTTTTACTACTTCAACAGCAAACTTATGAGTTAATGAGAGCGACATAATTGTGTATGTAATTATATACAACTTAAGAAAAAGAAAAGCTAATCAGCCACATGGAGCTAAATTTCAAAGCTGTAATTGCTAATTAGGGTGAAAATTGATTAAAACAAATATATTTTTAAACACAATCAAAAATTGCTGCATTATAGTTTAAAACTACATTAAAGTTTTTTTGTTTGTTTGCTGTTTTTTGTTTTTTTTTTAAATATGGATAACAAAAAACAAAAGAGCACCCACATAAATTCTGAGCAAGTACCTGTAACCCGTTCAAAATCTTGGGACAGAAGTGTAACTTTATAAAGGAAAGTAACAGCTGGGTAATTTTACCACTATAAAAATTCATGTTTAGTTTCACCATTTTCACAAACTCTATAAGAAAAAACCCTGGCCAAAAATTATTATTATTATTATTATTTTTTTTTTGCTACAATGCAAAAGTGGAATATATATGTATTTTTAGTATTTTAATAATAAATAAATACATGTCTCCATAGCGCTCCCTATAATATTTTAAATTATCAGCCTCAAGCTATGCTTTAACCTAGATTTATGAAACTTGATACACATGTGTACCTTGTCAAAAAAAAGTATTTTAGAGTCATGGTCTAAAGCCAACAGGAAGTCGGCCATTTTGGATCAAAGCATTAATTTTCTCTTTTTTTATAGACGTATCTGATCGAACTCGTCCCACAGTTTTTCAGATACACACTTCAGAATAACTCGGCACAGTCTTGAGGCATCGAAGGTCAAAAGTTATCAAAATATTTCTCGCTTCGCTGCAAGGGCCTCCAACGGCGCTTGTGGCTTTAATTTTTTATTGCAATCTAACCATTATGGGTAAACACATAAACCCTTAATGCAAACAGCGTTGGACAAATATCGAAGTGGGCCAGTTGAAAAGGTGAAGCCAAACATAAAAAGTCCTCCACCTGGCCTCTTGAATTTGTCTTGATTTGCCATTTTCCAAGCCAATCCTCTTTTCTGCACTTTCAGGTTGCCTTGGAAACTGTAAAGGCTCACCAGAGAGGACGTTATGGTAGATAAAGTGTTGGTGTGTGAAAGTGCAGTTAGAAAGGTTTGTGCATCTCTTTTTCTTAGAGGGTCCTGCATTCTCAGACAAAAAGAAAAAAAAAAAAAACATCTGACTGAAGGGCATGAAATAACTCTAGACACATTCAAATCGACATGATCTTTTGTGCATAGATTTTACTTTAATATTCATAAATCTGACAGGATCAAAAGGGGAAAAGTAACAGTAAAATTCAAGTCACTTCCTTTTTTTGGTATTATTAGCCTTGAGCGCTGAACTTCTACTAAAGCTTCCCATTTCTTCACCTTATTCTTAAGAAGTTGAGATAAAATATAATTTTAGAATATTATTTAATTTAAAAAAAAATCACCATTATGTCAAACAGGTGGTTGTTCCTAGAGAAACCTTGTTCCTGACATTATTTGTCATTGTTACACGCTGCAATATTACCAGAAATGTTACAATATAGGTTTCATGTAGAAAATACGTATGATTTAAGAGCTTAGAATGTGTTGTTGGACTTTGTGTGGGAGGCTGGGACAAATCATTATAATTTCACTTATTATAAATAGCAAAAGTCATTTCCAAATACTAATTTTCAAAATGCAAAATGCCAGTTTGGGCAAATTAAGCAGGTATTGAGAGGTTTGCATGTTTGTTCACTCTAAATGACGTGGTGTCAGGTGTTCTGGTATAACTAAATAATATCCTCCATGAGACGGCTGTAAATTAAACTGTTTATTTAAGACGTTTAGGAAGCCTACAGGGCACAGTTGCTACAGTATTGCCATCCAAAAAACTACTGTTGACTGTTATAGATAACGCCATTGTTATTTATAACAATACCTTGAACCGTGAGACCCTCTACCACATCCTCCATGTATATCCATATTTAACCTTAGTTGAGCATTTGTTGATGTTAAAGATTCAACACAAATCCAAAACCATGCCGCAGTTATTCTATGCAAATTCAATTCAGGTTCGCTTCAGTTCCTCTCGCAACAAGATGTCATCTCAAGGTACCTGACTTGTAAAAATATTTCTTAGTTGCAATCAGCCAATGAAAAATAAATGTCTGTTTTTACACAACACCTCGTCTCTTATCTCTTTTCTCTCCAAATCATACTTTTTTTCCCCCAATAAATCATTCAAAGGCCGGGTCTCTGCTGTCAATTCACAAACATTGGAAATGCAGCTGAGCATTTCCAATGTTCAGCTTCAAACATTGTCAATGAAGAGGAAAGCCAGCACCATAGGTCATACGTTTCTGAAGAGGGGGTGATTTTGTGAATGGCTTTGGTATGTTTGTATGCATATTTGCATTACGATCGCCATTTGTAAAGATTCAGCTCTGTTCTATCGCAACACAGAACTCCAAGTCCTTCAGCAGTTCAACAAAGAACAATCATCACTTTGACATGGCTTTTGACGACGTATCTGTTTAATGAAAGCAACGGGTTAGTTCATTAAATTCACCGACTGAAAAAAAAAAATCAAAGAAAATAATTTCGTAGAAAAACTGCCACAGACGATTTGACAAAAAATTACAACTTGCCTGAACAAAAGACGTTGATTATGACCATAGCATTTACGTAGTCAGCAAGTGAATAATGAACTGTCAATAAAGTATGAAAGGATTTGTGGGGAAAATTGGCCATGGCTCATCAATGAATGTGCCTGATGAATAGTTGCGGATCAAAGCAATCTAGTGAACACAGAAAAGATTGAACACATCAGTGAAGGAGGAGGCACTTGGTTAGCATCAATTATTTTAATGAGTCAATGCACCAGTTGCTGTATAGCCGTCACTGAGTATTTCATCATGGATGGTAACATGAAACCAGCGCAATCCTAATGAAATACGAGATTCAACAGCTGTTTAATAATAAAAAGTAGCACATTCAATTCATCTTACACTTGACTTCAGTCCCAGCGAAAAACAAAACATCAACAACAGCATAGGCTCCATGAAATACAACAAATAAGACATCCATAAAATAAACAGCAAATAAAAATTGATTACGTTGATATATTATATTTTTAGAAATGAGCCGGTGAACAGTGCACCAGTGATGGAAAAAGATAATCACAAAATTGATTTTGACACGAATAATTAAGCTGTGCCGTGTCACACATACATCACAGCACGATTGCACTCACATCTCCTATCAGTACTTCAGTTGATGGCAGGAATGCATCGTTTACTTGACTTAGCCAGATTCAATTAAACTAAGAAAAAAACCTTAACAGCAGAAATGTATCTCTCCAGTTGCGCACTAACTTGAAAAACAGATTTTCTTTTTGCCACTTTTTATGACCTTTCTAGCTCATAAAAAGGGATTCCACCCTGAACTCCAGCAACATGTCCAGAGTTTGCTCAGCCTACTCTGCAGCGCAGGGTAAGAGAAGCCAGCAGAATCTTCTTTTACTTTATTTTTCTCAAATTACCTTGGAGAAGTAGGAACAAAAACTGCAAAATTTGAGAGGAAAAAGAAAAAAGAAAACATACAATGAGAAACTAGGGTTTCCTGATTCATGGGAATTATGGAAATGGGAAAGTTTGGGAAGTACAATTAACAAAACCTGCACACACACAAAATATGCAAAACCCAAAAATTCAAATATGCACCCTCTGTTACTGTGCATATTTGCACTGTGACTGTGTTAAGTCCTTCTGAGAATTCAAAATATTTAATGTCATAAGAATCATGTTAGAAACTCCTCTTGTGTTCAATTAATGTTGACAGTGTCACCAGCAGAATTTGTAAGTATACTTTTTATATGAAAATGAAATTTCTCTTAGTGTACTTTAGTATTTTTGTCGATTCCAAAAATAAAATAACATGTCACATCTGACTTTTTTTTTCTTTATTTTTTTAAAATAGACTTTTTTTAAAGTCTTTATGTAGTATACCTTGCAAATCTGGTTCTTTTCCAAAAGTCATGTAAAGAGCAGTAATCATGTCTATGATGTTTTTTTAGCAAGAGAATACAAAAAAAATATCATGTGATGACATGCTGAGGAGGTAATTCAGCAATTTAATTAAATTGTGTCCAAGTAGGAATGAGTTCATAGGTTGCAGGACGGTAGCTCTAGAGTATTAGCTAGTGTCAATAGCTTTTTGTTGCAAAAACTGTGTCACCCCTTCATCTTGAAATTTTACTTTCTCTTGGTTTATCAAACAAAATCCCCCCAAAGTAAGTAAAAGTTTTATTGTTAAAAAAAAATAAAAAAATCTAAAATAAATTAATAAATCAAAGGGTGCAAATTATGTTTGCACGGCACTACATTTTTAAAAGAATGAATAATAAAAGAGCCCCAAGCTACAAGCAAGAATTATAGTGACAAATATGTGGGATCTTATCAGCCACTAAAATGTTATTAATAAAGAGCAGCACAAGGAACAAATTATAAATTTTCTCAGGCAATGTAATACATCTGCACAAGTTTCTCCGCAGCTTTGGAGTAAAAATAGGACATTTTAACCTTCATAGTGAGAAATGTAGGAACTTGAAACATACCTGTTGTAATTAGAAAGTGCTGTACTTGTGCATGAATATTTAGGTGTTTAAAACACAAAGGTAATAGAGACGTCTTAATATGATGGCTCAAGTTTTTATGGGAAAACGTGATTGCGGATAGCATTAACTCAGCTCCCTGTCAAACTGGGATTACGTTTTGCTTTCAAAAACGCTCAGAATTTTTCTAGGCTAGCATTTCAAGTCCCAAAGCATAAATGGACACAATTGCACTGCAAGTCCTAACCTTTTCTGCCCATAGTGATTACACCTTTGCCGGAACTCTTCAGTTCAACATGAAAAGGGCAAAAAAAATCACAATACTTTCCGTCAATGTCAATGTCAATGTCAAATTTATTTATGTAGCACTTCAGAAACAGGTGTAAAACGGCACCAAAGTGCTGTACAAAAACAATAATAAAGAAAGTTGATAAAAAGAAAAGGAGAAATAATACAAGAAAAGAAAATCTATATATAAATAAAATAATAACAGAAGAGCTACTGTGTCAGGCCTCAATTGAATGCCAAAAGAATAAAAATTAGTTTTAAGAAGCGATTTAAAATGAATCAAGTTGTGGGCAGATCTAATCTGGAAAGGTAGATTATCCCAGATTACTCCGGTTTTTCTGTTAAGCAACAGAGAAAACCCGATCTCCTTTTCTCTTGAGTCGAGTCCCGAAGGACTTTCAGTGGCAGCTGATTATTTGATCTGAAAGTTCTTGACGCGGAATGAAATTTCAAAAGACCTTGAAGATAAGGAGGAGCTAACCCATTTAAAACGTTGTAAGTCGTTTAAAGAATCTTAAAATCTATTCGATATGAAACAGGCAGCCAGTGTAAGGAGGCCTAATATGGTCACCCTTCCGGGTGCCTGTAAGAAGCACAACAAAGCCAATAACATCAGTCCTAAACGCACATACATACTTGAATGTGCACCCAAAAAATAGATATGACCTAAGAAAAATCAAAAAAAAAAAAAAACAAACAAACAAAGCCATCTCACTCCATAGAAAATGCATGGGTCACTGACCTTAAAGATAAAGTTTTCAAACATAGGTCAACCATGGCAAATTGCCCTCAAATTGTACACAATTATCACACCTATACGGCATGTTTAACCTTCTCAGGGTTCAACAATCGCTTTTCATAACCTGGCAGCACAAACACTTTATACAGCATGTGTTATTGCGCAGGTGTATTCTGTACGTAGAACAACATTTCTGTTTCAATGCATACTAGTTAACATATTGAGAACTGTATTCACCTAGTTAACAGCGGAGCAGAAAACAAGTCAGCATTTCATATGTGCTCCATCAACTGGAAAAAAACAGACTAACTGAAGTTCCTATTTGCAATATAGCATGCACTGGTTTTAAATGTTATTTAACCAATTGTGATCCCTTAACAAAAAGAGAACTTTCCCCTCATCTGTCGGGGGAAAAAAAAGAAACAAAACACTAATTAAGGTTATCTAAGGATGATCTAGAAAAATTACATTACCAAGCAGCAAATCCACAAGCCTCTTTAAACAAAGGAACACAATACTGTGCTCGGGTTGTGCAGGACAAACATACCGATAACTTTTTGGGCGAGTTTAAATAAAGCAGGTAACCACTTTACTGGCAAAGTGGTTTTGAGGTTACATTTGATCCCTTCATCCCAAAAGGAAGAAAAGAGAGCAGTTTGGCTTTGTGGAGCTTTCTGGGGAGATGAGCTAACCCTCTAAAAGATGCATGGCACTGGAAGAGACAGAGCTGTGCATGAGTAACAGCACAGCAAATCTGCCATGTGGCGTTGCTTGTGTTTCTCTGATACGGTTGTTAGGGTGACCTCGATCGGCGTGGTGCAAAAAGGCTCCCTATAGCTTCATCTACGACCCGAGACGTTGTTGTCATCGTTGCAGCTTTGTAGCGACAAAAGCATGTCGTGATTATTTTACACTTACCATCACAATGTGTCCCACATTAGAAGAAGAAAAAAAGAAACATAACACACTCTCGGTTCATTTTGAGAGCACATTTAACCACATCTTGTTCATTTTGTAGGATGCTGACGCATCAGACTCAAATAACATTTAAAACATTATGCTACACTTAAGAGATGGTGCGATTCAAAATGTTTAATTTGAAAACAAAACAGAAGCGCAGAGCTAAAGTTCACTCTTACTGCCTGAACAGATAAGAGTAAGAAATTTTTAATTATGAATAGTGTGTGCAAATTCTTTATAGTCACTTGAAGTGCTATCATTACTATAACTAGCAGTAGATGTTCTGATTTTTTTTTTTTTTTTCACTGTTTCATCAAACAGTCGTTAGCTTAGTTTCACTGAACCGAAAGCAAGTAAGACTTCCTTTTTCGACAGCTGACCCAAAAAAAAAAAAAAAAAAAGAAGCAGCTTGAAACATCCCTTTTATTATGGCTGTGTTGAATTTATTCTGAGCTTACACATGCTTTCAAATTGCCTAGTGAAATATGTATAAAATATAACACCAGGCAGATGTAATAGAGCAGAATGATTTATTAGAAAGGGACATTTGCACAGCTCCCGAAACCCTGGAAACCTTCCCAAAGTAACCGCGTCACAAGGAATAATGACCATTTTGTGCACGCTCTGCCGAGCAGCAGATGTGAAGTCTAAACGAGAATTGTGTGTCCATTTGTGCAAATGGATGTGATTGTGTGTAGTGTGTGTGAAGTATTTGTGACAGTGCAGTGCAGGAATGTTTTTTTTTTTTTTTTTTTAACCACCTCCTATCTGTCCTAACCACAGGCCGGACCATGTCTTGCAACCAAATCACCCAGTGGGTAAACGGGGGGGGGTAAGAAGCTCTGCAAGGGAAAGAAGATCATAATAAAAACTGTGCCCTGTTTAGCCTGTCATAGAAATGACAAGCTGGCATACGGCTTGTGCAGAAACCGCAACTGTTAAATATGGTCTTCGCTTGTGAGGTCTAAATAAAAAAAAATAGCAACAAAAGTGAAGGCATTCAAAATCACCAGAAACACTTCAATCTTTTGCAAAGCTTAGCATAAATGAGCATCACAAGATGAATGTAAACTACTCTGTGAAGTTTCTATCTCAACTGATGGAATCAAAAACCTCCATATTGTATGACCACACTCAAGTAATTCAAGTATGTTTTATTTATATGCATATCCAAAATCACAAAGTGGCTCACAAAGACAGGAAGTTAAAAAAAAAAAAAAAGAAAAGAAAACAGAATAATTACATCAAACTTACAAAAACAATGACATATTTTCTTTTATCAAATACTGTGATAAAAATCAGGAAAATTAAGTTTGAAAAATTTAGCAGGAAATGGTATGTGTGAGAGTATCTTGGCTTTTTTTTTTGGAAACTTTGGAAGCAACATGTTTTTCAGGCTGGAAAAGGAAATGCAGCACAATAATCAAACGTGACGTCTTAGACGCCCGAGAAGTTGACTTCGACTCCAGAAACTAAAAATAACCACAACCTACCGAACGGGGATCTGCTTACTCACAGTCAAACACTGTATTTTTCAAATAGCAACAAATGTGGGCACACAGTACTGCAGCTCAGTTCAGGCTTTCTTTAAAGTGAGCGCTTCTCTTTTTCCTAATAGACTTCTTTTTGTGATTATCTCCTCAGAGCTGTCACAGACTAATTCTATTTCAGGCTTCAGAATTTCAGAATTTGATGCAAAACGCTAGAGGAGCAAGAAGGTTAGCTTCAATTAAAAAAAAAAAAAAAAAAATATATATATATATATATATATATATATATATATATATATATATATATATATATATATATGTATCTTTTCCAGAATTATTTCGCCTCTTGATGTCTCTGTGCCACAGACAAACATACTTCAGACAATTTAGACAAATGTCCAAAAAAATAGATTGTACTCCGAGGTTGTTTATTTAAAACAATGTAGAGGACAGGCATCTGAATGTTAACTAATAATGAAGTAACTTCCGACTGCAAAGGAATTGAACATATACGCATAAGTCCAATGAAATTCAAAGAAATGAATTTCAGTTCTCGCTTGGGTTCTGAGAAATGTGACTGGGTGTTTTCTGTTCATCAGAGAGCAGAGCTTCAAAAACACCTCTGGGATTACCGATTCTTATCAGCGAACACGGTGAGTATCACTTGTTGAATAAACACTTGTACTCATACAGATGCAGCACAAAATGTGCCACATTTACTTTGGTACCGGCATCTGAAGCTAAAGTCTTATCTTCAAATACCAGTGCCAAGCTTTCATAGTTCACACTGCCTTCAAAATGCAGATCATTACTCTGGTTTCAAACCTATCTCAGGAGATTCTCTACATTCTTTATGCAGATATACAGTTTTTGCTGTAGACCAGCTAACGCATGATAAAGTGCATCTATGCAAATTGCAAAACACAGAAAATGTGCGTGGTATGCATCTACATAATTTCATAAAAACAAGAATAACGTAGCTGTACTTAGTCACTAAGTATTACCAACAGCACTCTACTTTGGGGGTTTAGTAAATGAGAAACATTGTTTATTCCTGTTCCAAGAGAGTTTAATTGGATTGTACTCAAAATTAGCTTTTAGATAATGTAATTTTACAACCTATCTGAATTAAAGTAAGATATCAAAGCCAGTCACATATGTATTGTGGTGTTTTCATAATCAAATACACTTCAAATTTGACAAACTCTGGTTCCGATCAGTTTGAGGCCACGTAAAAAAATTAAAGCCGTTTTTTTTTTTTTTTTTTAGTTTTTAACATATAGCCGGAGCAAAACTGCATATTTAATCCTCATTAGCTTACTTGGAATGAATCCTACACGGGTTTATTAGTAAACAGCATAACGGTTCTCTAGTTTAATTGGTTGTGAGATGTAGAACAGTATACAAATTAAATAATGATAAATGATTAGGAAACAGTTATTCGTCTTGACTCGGTTTATTACTCACAAAAAAATCCAATAATACCAACACGACCATAATGATGATAACGTGTGAGCTAGGTATTTGCAAAATCTCCTGTGACAAATAAAGCTGTCCGCATAAAGTTAATAATAGACATGAATGTGTTTGGAATTACCTCAATTACTTTTGCACGTTCGGCCTAACCGAATCAATTTCAACAAAGCAACCAGTAACAATATGCAAAGAAACCTTTTTTTTTTTTTTTTTTTGTGAAACAGAAATGCACAATCGCAGCCATAATTACTACCTTTCACTAAATATTTCGTATTCCTTGCGTTTCCAAAAAAAAAAAAAAAAAAAAAGGCAAGATTGGAGAATCGGTGCCGAGTATATTTATCTCTATCTTAACCTCCGTCATTACTTTCATTTGGAGAAAACATCACTACAGGGACAAGGCTCAGTTATCAATCAGACACTCAAGTCTCTTGACGCTCTGCTGCTCTCCCATCACCTTTATTTAGTCAGCCCCCACTTTCCTTTCTCTCAAACACAGAGCGCGGTGGAGGAGAAGTGCCAAGACTGGTTGAGTTAGAAAATGGTCAGTAATCTGGATCAGCTTTAATGGATGCATAAGAAGCAATACAGCTGCACAGTAACTCCCTTGAGCCTTTTTTTTTTTTACATGAAAAAAAAAAGTAACTTATCAGAAGAAACCTGCTTTAACAGGCTTAAAATTTTAATCTAAGAGAAATATATTTACTTGACTGCTTATAAATATTGACCTTTTTTTTTCTCCCCCCTCTTTATACAAACACCTACAAAGATTAGCTCGATAGGGGGTGAGAAAGCATTAAACATGCAGAAGAGTTGGCCGAGGTTTTGCTTCACATGACCCAGTTGGGAAGCACATTGATTATGCAACAGAGACAGACATGACTTGATGATGATCACAGCACGTTACTAAAGAAAGGGGCAGAACAGGGAAGACGGCACGTATACCAGGGAATACTAGGAATCAGAAAGAAGGTGCAGAGTGCATAGAGGAGAAAGAATAAGAGATAAGTAAGGGGGGGGGGGGATGCAGTGGTTATGCACAAGGACTGCAGCAACACATGAGAAGATAAGAGTGCTTTAACACTCCCAGCAGACATTTTCTGAGGCTTAGCAAATGTTCCCAATTCCCTGTGCCTCCCTTAGCTACTTCTCCATTGCTACAGATTAAACATGAGTAAAGAGTTTGGAAAGAGACAGAGGAGAGGGGAAGGAAGAATATGGGGTGGGAAAAAAAAAAAAAAAAAAAAGAAAGGAGTTTTGTGGTTGCCATGGTGACAAGAGGGGAGAGATTCCAGAGTGGTCTCGGCCATTACGCAGTGTGTTCGGGAGATGGACTGTGCAGCACTTAGGCTTATTGCAGTGTGGGCTGAAAAAGAACATGTCTAATATGGACGAGATGAGCTCACACCAAAATGGTGGTTGGTTAGCATAGTCTAGTCCTAATATAAAAAAGGAGGCTGGTGTGCTGAGGCCTCACTGCCAAAAGCTCCACTTTTAGAAGCCAATTAGCCTGAAACAGATTCTATGACATTTGCATCCAAACATAGCGAAGGGGGAAAAAAAATCCAACTAAAACCACTCATCATTAACCTCTTTAAAACAGGAAATGTGTTTTGTTTTCCACCCTCCTGTCCAAATTGATCCCTTCCCCAATAAAGCAGAGCATTACTTTTTGTAATTTGTGTCTCCAAAGGAAAGCTAAGACATGTGATTACTATAAAAGTGCAAGTTAGAAGATGTATGTTACTGTTACAGCGTAACAAACAACCCATATTTTCACATTGTGGAAATGTTATATTTTTTATCTCTGCCTAGAAAAATAAAATTCTTAAACCCACCTTTGAAACATGTTGTACACACAGAGTAATGTCAAATAATGTTATTACAACTTTAGATGCTAAAAGAGTGAGCCTAAACAGACCAACAGAAATTTTAACACAGCTTTGGAAGGCAGAATGTCCAATTTGCCTTTTGGGTACGTCTTGTCAACATGTCTGCCATTTGATCTTGCTCACACACCGACAAGAAAAATTAATTACTGATAGTGCCGTTTCTCCCGCTATTCATATCAAATTGCTTTTGACTCACTCTGACACTTCACTCAGACATCTAAACATTTTCCAGTTTGCATAAGCTTGTCCCCAAGCAAAAGGCAGAATCTCATTACAGCCACTAACTGGTCAATTTTGATGAGTCAACCAGCCAGAGTCGAGAGAATTTTCTTTGTGCGAGTTATCAAAATTTATTTCAAATCAGCACAGGGTCAGAGGAGTACACGTTACCAGCAGTATTGCTAAGTTTTTGTCAGACAGGGGATGGGATGCCAACTCTCTGTAAAGAGCAATATCTTTGCTTTCAAATGTGTGAGGTTTGCTAACAGTGGTGATGCGAGTCCTAGCAGAGCAGCGAACAGGAGCTGTTTTCATGTTTGTGTTAAATGCCCAAATAATTGCTTGGGCCTGGAGTCTGTGTTTAGTTTCTGTGGCGTTGCTTGACGAGGCGTTCGGCTGAGTCGTTCCTCGGTGTTTCGGTATCCTTCATGGTTGGACTGGTGCTTTTTTAACTATGACATCTGTACTGCACACATGTTACGCAGCTCCCTGGAAGGGGGACTATATTTATTCTAAAGAGTAAAGACATGAAATAAAGGATTCAGAAGTAGCTTCATTAAGTTTCTTTTTAAGTTTCTCATCAGCTGAGAACTGTAATTTTAAGATAAACTGAAATAACTTGGTGATTATTTTTGGACACTTCAGAAGAAGGCAAAAGAAGTTTGTTGAAGTGTGAAAACATCTTTGGTTTCCAAAGACGCTGTCTGGAAGCAGTCCTTTAACCTAAAATATACTGGAACTTTTTACTGAAATTTCTTTTAGAACATTTGCAGGAACATAGTAAAAGGCAATGTGTAAACTACTGCAAAATAAAAATTCAGACAGCAGAGCAGAATTTTGGTGCAATGAGCAGTGTTATCATGCCAACATGCAAGTGACAAGTATAAGCATATAAGATACTGAGGGCGATCCGTACAACCCAATGAATGATAAAAAACATTTAGACCTACACATAACCGCAGGCAATGTCCATGCATCATATTTGACAGTGAATTGATATCACATTTCCAATCTTGTAAAATAAGTGGACCAAGCAAATCCCTCCGTCACACACGCACCCACACTTTTCACTTTGGACGAACGCACGAGGGTTCAAACTCCAGGTCAGTTGTTTCTTTATTCACCTAAAGCTGCAGGTGAATAAAGTAATTCTACAAAACCTAATAATGTGCATATGCTTGGAATGAACACGCTACGCAGTTTTGCTACTTTCATAAATGAGAGATTATGTGCATAAATGAGATTATGTGCAAATCCTGCATGCAAACAGGCTTGTGGTTGTCCATCATACTTTAGTGCGATTAAATGACCTGCAAAATTAAACCATCAGTCATCTCGACAAAGTATCATGTTTACATCATGGAGGCTGCATAAACATTTTTGTGTCACTAACTTGCTCACTGTTGACCATTCTGCACTGTTGCTGACTGAAAACTAAATTCAATCAAAGCGTAGCAGCAGGTACTGATAGTGGCTTCCAGTCAAACAGCCTTTGCACTGATCAGCTAAAAGCAACATGATATGATCCTGGGGTTTCTCAGCTTCCAGCCAATATTAATTAACCACAATTTACAAAGACCTTATTGTGTTCCTTTGTGGCAAGACATAAATGAAATGCTCCCTTTAGCTTTATGTCTTTGCCAAATGCTTCAGATAGAGCATGCAGCACCAGTGCATAAATTGTGTCCTATGCACAGCTAAAGAGAGCCAGTTCTTATTTGCATATCACTTCTATTTTTCACAATCCAATTAACATTCACTGGAACTTAGAGGGCAGCACCACATGTCAGCACAGCAGAGCACTTATCTGTCCCCCTATGGCATAGGTTGTTCTAGTGGGGCTTGCCAGTGTCGTGTGAGGAAGGAGGCAGGCAGGTAATTATGACTTTGTACAAATTCCTCTCCTCCTGTTGCAGAATGCACTGAAATTATCACAGGAGTAAAGAGCTCTATTATTTCACAAAAAGCATTGTGTGGGCAAATTGTTGACTTCATGTATGATCAAAACTAAATAGCTTAAAAAAAAATATATATATATATATATATATATAAACCATTGAGGTTAGCTCTCAGAACTCTAGAAGCTTAGTTTAAAGCTTAGTTTGCTTTAGAATGGAGTAAATTGTTCTTTTGCCATCTTGCCTTTGTCTATTTTTAGCCATTGCTCATGGTCTGTAACCTCGTCAATCGTTGCTACTGAGAATTTATAAATACATCCATAACACTTGTTACTACTTCCACAACGGGTCATAAATTTGGAACAAATAACATCAGCCTTCCCAAGATTATAAAGTGTTCTATCATCGTGGTAAAGACGCTCAGCCAGGCCAAGCAGAATGTTAGATTTCTGAGACACATTTTATATGACCTAAAGTATCTATAGTCCTTAAGGATGTAAAATATCCATAGTCCATAATGATACTTTTTTTTAAGTAGCCACACAAGTCAACCAACACATTTTTGGCATGTCAGTAGAGGTCAACTAAATGCCTGGAGTGTCAGATAAGCAAGGAGAGGTATACAATAAATTATTTCTCTTTCCTAATGCTTTTATCTCCTATGATAAAATGACATTTGACTTTGTAAAGGAATCTCAAACGCTGAGTTAACGATTAGAATTCTGTACATAAAAATAATAGAACTCAATGGCAGCTTGCACGGCTTTTTTCAAGATCCTATCAGTTCAATTCTTTTGCTAAAAAAAAATTATTCTGCAGCAGCAATTAGAAAAAAAAAAAAAAAAAAAAAAAACCTTCGGTATTCATGAAACATTTAACCAGTCTTACCTTCATAAACTGCTTTAAATCCCTGCCCGCTGACAGCATAATCAGATAGCAGCCACAAGGTGAGTCTGGAGCCTGTACTCACAATTGGTGAAGGCAGCTGGAACCCAGTTAACCTGAGGGGGAAACATTTTTAAAAGAGTCAGTCCTGTGATCGAAGCCACAATGCCATTGATTGCAAAAGTATTTAAAAAAAAAAAAAAAAAAAAAAAGTCTGAAGTAAGCTTGTTTTGTATTTTTCACCTAAATGCAAACTTACCGATGGAACTGCAAAGAAAACTTGGCGAGCTTTGAATTCATGCATACACTGTCAAAAAATCCTAAATAAAACATGACAACTTGACATATTAAGCATTTCTTTCGCAAATGGTGTGACTGCAGTCACTGCAGACATAAACCTGCAGTGGAGTCAGTGTGGGAAGAAACACAAACAGAGACAGATACCAAAAAAAATTTAAGACTGAGTTAGTCTTAAATTTACCAATGTGTCATATTTAGATGGGATTTTTCAATGGTCAACAGTCTTTGAGGTGTTTAAAGACTTCTTAAATTCTCAATTAAACAAAAATAAAGATCTAATTACAAAGCTAAACCGACTGATTTGACTGTGTCAATTTTCTAGTTCTATAACAAATTTCAGCCCCAATCCCACAAGTGTGGTGGAAAAATTACAATAAGGTCACATCTGCTAGTCGTATTGTTATATGTTTTTTTTTTTATTATTATTTCTTGTGTGGTCCCACCAAGATAATGCTATTTGGGTTACATGTACAAGGTTGGAAGTTTGTTTCTCACAGCTGCATGGGAACCAGTCTGTTTCCCATGCTTTGGATCCTTTATCTTTGTATAAAAAGTACGAGCAGGGTCTGCCTGGCAGAGCTTTTCATCCAGACTTGCTTCATTATTGATTTTCCTACGAGCTCTCTGAGTTGTGCACAATTGATGAATAGACCCGATTGAGTGATTTTACCTGAACACTGATTGGAAATAGTGTTCTTTTTTTTTTTTTTTTTCCCACGACACAAGTAATTGGTATTTTGGTAAACATTACTGTCTTATAATTTTAGGGGTTCTTAAAGTTTGGTGTTAGAGAAAAAAAACGACATGTACATTTCTCGTTTGATTAATTTAGTAAGTTTCAAATGACCGGCCTGCACGTTTAAAAATGGAACAAAACAGTTTCAGCACTAACTGGCAGCTAATAACAACTGCGCTCATCACACCTCTGAGATCCAACAACACATCAAAGATCCAAAAACACCTCCATTTAGGAATGGAAAACGTGCTATTTTTATCTTTGTAATTCACACTGAGAACATGCAGTAGAAATTCTCTATTAACTTTTGTGCCATCTTTGATTTGCAAGTTCCAAATGTTCTAAAGAAACATCAAATGAGGATTCTGTTCCAAGTACAGGCCAAAGCATCAAATAAAACCATACCACAAGTCAGTAGATATTATGATGCAAACTAGAACTTTGAAGCTGAAACCACGTCACTCAGATGTATATCATACATAGACGCTACAGAATCAGCTAGTGACAATGTATACATTATTGTAGTCAAATTGAATACACTGGATGTAGAAAGTAATAATAATAATAATAATAATAATAATAACTGTGTAATTTCTTGCCTCCTTGAATGCATGTATTTTAATCAATTGCATGGCCCAGTGAATGGTACTAAGCTGAAAGAAGGTTTTATTATAACTAAATTTTCTGGTTCCTGTGACATCACCATCTCACATTTTCCTTATTACTTCTCTAGCATTCACGAAGGGAGCTATATGAAACATCAACAGTATAGCAAGAGACTGAGCAATTGCATTTTTAGGGCTTTGCTGGAATTTTTGATTCACCGTCATATTAGCTGTCTTGTAATATCGCATGTGTGTTTTATACATAGTGCATTAGAGTTGCAGCGTCATGCATTGGGCACTTCCAACACGTTCAGCTTGTGGCAGCCAAACTGAGTGAGCTGCAGTTCCAAATGCGCAGAAAGCAATGCCAGATTGTTGGAGGTTTTATTCCCTCTACATTGGCATTGCATCACTCTACTGAAAAGAAGACATATGTAAAATACAGTGATATTGAGGACCGCCAAACAATATAATTAAGGTAACACCATGACCTAATAAGCTTGTCTGGTCATGTTTCGTTCAGCCTGAAATTATTCACTTAACACAAAGCTTATTGAACAACTAATGTCAACTTTTTAGACTTGTTCCACTCTATAAAGTCTATTTTCCATGAGAAACACTTAAAAACTACTGCAAAATGTTATATATATTTTTTGCTGATGTCGAATGTCTCAAAATATGTCTAATAAATATTAGTCCTAATCCTTATCGAGAATCCCTTGTGAAAAAGTGATTTTTATTTTACTTTATTTTGCTCGATGATTACATAAAATGTTTCAAATCGAGGAAAAAGGACAAACCTCAAGGGCATTTTTTTGTTGAGAAACAGTAGTAAAAGAATTTGGATACCTAAAGGTGTTGTCACTGGAAATCAGAGCTAATGTGTGATGGTATTAGATTTGCCACTCTGCAGACACCATACGTCATAAAATCAGTGGGTTTCTAGTACATCTGTACTCAAAGTTTGCACACGTTTTAGATATGCTCAAATACATGCATGTTTATGTACCTTTCCCGATGGGTTTCAGTTTTGTCCACCTCACCTAATTTAAGCTGAATTTAGTTACATCTAAATAAAAAAAAGTAAAAAAGTGACAACGGTGCTCTTTCTCAGAGAGCTTTCCTCCAAACACTGTATCTTAGCCGTTATTGTTTGAGTCAATGAATAATTTGATAGCTGGGGAACTAACTTGTATCTATCAAATGTTGTTGTCTCGGCAGGTGATCTTGTAGCTTTTTCTTGGATTTGTATCCCCCATTTCCAAAACTCTGCCCCCACCTGAACTGAAACAACCTGTGTGGCTCATCTTTACTGTTCCTACAATTTTCACCAAAAATATTCAGACCCCTTTAACGTCGCTGTCCTACAGTCAAAACTTGAAATACATCTTATATTAAGTGTAAAACTAATAAAATCTGTTATCTTTCATTATAATGTTGCTAATTCCACAACAGCCCAATTAGACCAGTCCATTATTCAAAATCTTATTATTATCACAGCCACTTGATCTAATTCATAACCAGTAAAACACTATGTCATAAACACTTTCATATTATTTAAAAGTGGGCCAATAAAATAACGTTTGTCAGTTTAATTGTGGTTTTGAAAAGGAAGACTTAAAAGAGCCGCATAAGTATCATCGCAAATTTTTTTAAAAGGTTCTAGGATTAATCAGCATATCTTACGTCACGAGGCAAAGTAATTATACAGTTTTGGCAAAGAGCCTCTTTTGGGAACAGCATTCCACTGCAGCTTTGCCATTTTTTGGCAATCAAAACAATCTACCACCCACAGAGCAGCAGAGATCAGTCACAAACCCAGACATACACAGGCAAATTGAAACGCAGGTGTCCTCCGCTCATTTGTCCTCCCATCCCCACAAACTGATCCGCCTGTGCATGTGGATTGCCATGAAGAATCAAAATCCCTGTGCACATATTCGAACAGAGGACAGTGTTGCTTTTCAAACTCGGCTAATCGTTGAAAAGTCGCTTTTATTTTATTTTTTTCCCCCCATTTGCAACATGTGCCATCCCTCCCTCATTCCATTTTATACAATTTATTACATCCCGCTTTTTTATTTCTAAATATTAAAATGTGTTTAAGTGTCACAATGCAGGGGGAAAATCCCCCAGAACACCGCCTATGGATGATAAACTAAAAAGAAGAAGAGATGCAAATGCGCAGCCTGAGGGAATCCAAGAAAGATTGCCACATGTTAAACGGCAGGACACATGTTCACGCAAATAGCCCTTTTACTTGACCACAAATTGAGTTGGAAGGCAGCCATCTTGATCCAGCAGCAGCAGCAGCAGCAGCGACACTGCGGGAAAGTGTGGAATTAGATAGAGGGTGTAATGCAGAGCCCGAGGAGAAGGGGCGGTCAACAAACTGGGAGGGATTCTCGCAGCGTCCAAATCGTGATCGCCAGGCGTTTGCAAGATACGGCCCTGAATCTCATGCCAAGCGCAGATAAAATTGGAGACACACAGACGCCGGTTTAACGTGTGAAAGCTGGAAAGATGACATTTTGCTATGCAATATGGGCAACGGCAATCTGTGAATTTGTGAAAATGGAGAGGGAAAAAAAAACTGCTACAGAAGTCTGCTGTTGTCGAGGGAAAGCGGCAAGAAAATGTTGATATTGCAACAGACATGGTAAAGAAAAGATTTTCTGCACAGGTGTCTCAAGTGAGCGCCAGGTTGATGAAGAGAAGGCGAAAAGAAGAGGCACAGAGAGATTTAGAAAGAAATTCTTTTTTCTGCTATAAAAACAAAAGGAACAATGACATTCTCCAGAGAGAAGGATAAGCATATGTGTTTATATGTTCAACCACAAAGGAATATATGCACTATATATATATACATACATATATATATATATATATATACATACATATATATATATATATATATACATACATATATATAATATATATATATATATATATATATATATATATATATATATATATATATGTATGTATATATATATAGGTCTTAGCATTAAGGCATTCCTGCTGTGTGTGGGGAGACCAGAGGTCCATTAAGAAGAGTTTTCACCTGACTGGCTTCAGAGTCATCTCAATGAAGAACCTCTGCTTCCAATTAGTCCAGCCTTACCCCATGGGGACCGGAGGAGGGGATGAACGGACGGGGGAGATGAAGTCGGACAGTAAATGTGTAGCTGTGAGAGAGGAAAGAAAAGGCCGGAGGTGGTGCCAACACCGTCGGGTGAATACAGCCTCTCCAGAGTTGTCGTGGGATTGTTGTCTCTCTCAGTGGAAAACGTTGTCCTCACCAGGCCTGTCAGTTCATTTTTGACCATGTTTTGGTAGAGCTGAGAGCGTGTAATACTTGCCGTTATTGATTAAACAGTCTTCCAGGAGATATTCGAAGTAGATTGTAAGTCCTGATTAGGTGGATTCCGAAGGCATTTCCTCATACTGGATTTGATTAGGGCTACCAGAAAGAGCTGAGTTTGTGTTGGTTTATTACATAAAATCCCAATAAATCAACAGTTTTTCAACTTGACAAAATGTTAAAAATTTCAACATTTACAAGCCGATGTTTTTGGAAACGTACAAACCTCACAGAAGAGAGTGACTAAGGTTTATTTACTCTGGAAAACCTCCCATACTTTGCTTTTAGGGACTCGCTCAGCCACACAAATGCAGCTTTACTTATTTAAACATTTGTGTATGTTTTGTGCTCTCTGCTTGAAAATATATGCATGCCTACAACAGCATGGACCAAATCAGGCCATTCATCCTTTAATCTTATTCACTCAATGTGTGTGTGTAGAGTGTATTCTCAGGGTAGAAGGTAAGCACAGTGCTGATGCAGCTGATTTTTTTTCCCCCCCTAAAGGAGGGAGGAGGGAGGATAAAAAAAAAAAAAAAAATAGATACAGCAGCAAGATTTTGATGGCTGAGTCGAGGAGAGACATTAGCCAATAAATGATGGGTGGTTAGAGAGAAGGGAGGAAAGTGCATGGAGAAGAACAAGGGTATATTTTTTGTTGTGAGGGCGTGCGTGCGTGTGTGTGTGTGTGTGTTCGTGAGCTTATGTGTGACACATCCTTCCCTTCCAGAACCCCGTGCGCCTCGTCAGTGGTCAAGGCCAGAGGCTGATGTTCAGCTGCTCTCTGGAGCTCTAGCTCTCCTCTGACTGCCTGTCACACAAGCAGCAATGTTGTGAGCTAACCTCATCCTGCCCAGAATGGCGCCTCTGCAGCACACGCACACGCATGAAGCCCGACAAATTCTCAGTCCCCGCTCTTTCGAGCGTGCTTCGAGAGTCATTGCTGTTGTATCCAAATTTTAAAACCGTTGCTGTCAAAATCTATGACTACGACTTATCACTTTCTCCATCTAAACAAAAGAAATATATATATATATATATATATCGCCAAGTAGAGGTTAACGTGGTGCTTCACTTCCACACACACACACAATTAGATTTATCCAGTTAGCAAGAACAGTTTCACACACAATTACAAGTATATGTCTATATTTTTTACCCCCATCAGCCCTCTCTTCTTTCCCTGGCCTAAACATAATGCTCCACATCATTTTGCCCGAGGCAGGATCTGGCCTTGATAGAGGTGCCTTCAGGGTTTTCAGTTTCATTTAAAACTCCTGGTGTCTAAAGCACTAATTATGCTGCTTAATGGCTTTGCAGAGGCAATATACCCCCGCCCCAAAAAAAAAACTGCTAATGACAATGACAGTGGTCGATGTAGACTGTTTGGCACCTGTTGATTTTAAGCATGTCATTTTAAATGGCTTAAGAAATAAATATATACGAGCTAGCTCTTAAAAAAAAAAAGAAGAAGAAGGTCAAATACAAACCTCATCAACACTACAGGGGGCATATTTTTAAACTGGGGATTTTTTTCTATCGTTTCTTAAAAATTCAGGTTTTTATATATCCTGTGCCATGACAGGAGATAAAATCGACTTCGTCAGAACCAAAAGAAGACAATGCTAATCCCGCAAAACACCGGTTTACACATTCTTGAACAAAAAATGATACAGGAGTTGTGTGAAAATGACTTTTACTTATCTGATTTCATAATTTCTCTGTCATACATTATTCCTTTCATTACAAAATGCAGCAAAGCACCACATGATGGGCCCTTTGCCGGGTTTTACTGCAGTGCTCTTTCACTTCATCCCATCCCCAAAACCGCATTTCCACTGAGCTTTGTGTTCCTTTCTTATACTTTCCCTGAAAAGAGAGAGACTGCTGAATAACTATGAGAGCAGAGATCTTCTTTTGCATGCAGCATTCGGTATGCTCTGCCCACTCCAAATGGCTTCAAACCAATTTGAAGCTCTTTAGATCTTTTAAAAGGTGTGTTTTTTTTTTTCCATGATCCACTCTGATCTTCCCAGTTGTCTCTAACAAGCTTTTTTTTCTTTAGATCTCGTCCTGGAAGAGTATGAGAACTTCACAGCTATGTCATGATCCACCTAAATGGAATTTTAAAATCTTTGAGGGGGTTCTTTTTTTTATATATATATATATATATATATATTTTTTTTTTTTTTTTTTTTTTTTGAAGATCACAGAGTTGCATCACTTCTTCTGACTTTTAGAGAACCACTTTTTTCTAAAGACTAGTTCAGGTAACTTAACATAGATTTTCTTTTTTTTTTTGCTGGGCTCACTAGGTGTTTCCAGTATGTCAGTAGACAAGTTTTCAGATGAGCAGGTTGCACCACTTGGGCATTTTGCTTTTTCCCGACATCACTATCTTTCAGCCTGATCCTTCTTAAAGTTTCCCCGACATCCTCCATATACCGCCATGCAACTTGGGCCAGTGATAACCAGCGTTGCAGACCCAGCAACACAACGCTTGGTGGTGTAGCTGGTTTGCCCACAAACTGTCAGCAAACCAGCTACACTATCGTAACTCTTGCTTTACACTCGATTTTGTCTGCGTCGCCCCTCGCTTTAGGGTGCTTCATCTGACCTTCATTCCCAAGATACATTTGACTACACAAGAACACTGTTTTTTGGAGCTCACACACAAAAAAAGAACAAAAATGCAGGATGATGTCTTAAAGTGGACTTGGGAATTTTCAGAGGTATTCATAGTGCTGGGGAGATGCTGGAATTTTCAGCTGCTCATCAACTGGCACCATTCAGCCTTGAACTGTACTGACTAATCCCTACTTGATTCCTTTGATTTAATCCAAGAACGTCATTCCCTTCTTGATAAATACAATTATCTTGCAATAACTGTTCTGGTTGATGACCGACAGTATCTGAAGAGATAAAGCTCCTTGAACAATGCCAGATTTCCTAATCTGATCTCTCTCACATATTTCCATCTCATCTTAGGGTTGATTCAAAACTGAGACTTGCACGTTTTGATTCAACAATGTAAACTACCTTGAAAGCACATATTCAATGTAACCTGTCTGTATACATGTATATTTTTCAGTGGCATCGGTGTCACCTTTCTGAAAAGCTCTCAGTTTGGTAAAGGTGGATCTTGGTAGAAGCCACAACAGTTTGAAAAACAAAACAGATTTCCCCCACATCCCTCAGTCCGGTCCATATTTAACACACCACAGACATGCTTTGACTCAAAAAAGGCAGTTTCCTTTGGTCTGTCTTGTGAAGAAAGTCAAGCCTCAATGAGCGGAGCCACATTCCTACATGACATCGCAAGAAATCAGCACTGCATGGACTACCTGTGAGGAGAGGAGAGCTTCTCAGATCTCTCCAACGCTAAACGTAGATGGTGAGTGAGTTCAAGCAGAAAGTCAAACCACAGCGAAGTCATTAAGAAACCAGCGCCTCTCTAGAAAGGAGGGTGCGGGGAGACACGGAGGAAGATAGGCTGAGGGGAAGGCTCGCGTTGGAAGAAGATATGAGAAGAGAAGAGAACACATATTTGCACAAACTGGATGAGATTTTAAACAGATGAGGCACACTCGACAAAATCAGAGCAACTAAATAACAGCATGTTATGATGCTGGAAAGTGAAAAACAAACTGCATGTGAGAATGGAAAAATAATGGAATCGGAGCTGCTGAGCACAAAACACAAAACCAACGCACTGAAGAAAACTGGAGAGCAATTTATAGTGTCTAAACAATCATGGAATGCCTTGGGTTTTGGGTCTTTAAGAAGACAAGAGCAGCAGCTAAGGGCCAATTAGTAATCATTTGCTTTGTGGAATGACAAAAGTAATCACCATCCACATTAAAAGATGAGTGTAAATAAGTGGGATATTGTACCAACGCATTACTGGAGATAGTCGGGCCGTCATTTTAGAGCGGATCTGTCTCTTAAATCTAATTCCACCCAGGATTTGCAGTAAGTGGAGCATAGTGGCTTCCACACATTTTCATAGATGTGGTTCTTCTTCTGCGCCCAACAGCCAGCAAGTTAACATGACTGGTTTATCTGTGAACCATCTAAAATCCATTAAACAGCATATTAGATTGTGCCAGTGTTATCTGCATCTCCCCAGCACTATAAATACCTCTGCAGCAACTCAGTACGCCTAGTACATGTGCAGAAGATGAATAGTCTATCCATAACTTCAGCTTGAATGTCAGATTTAAAAAAGTACATATATGTGTTCGTATTGAATTTTTATGGCATATTTCCAAACGCAAACCATGCAGGACATGAACTGAAAAAACTACAAGGTCTATAAATAATTAGAATAGTCTAGTGCAGTGCACCCTAAACTTTACTGCACGCAAAATTACATTGAAATGTTCTTTACAATTTATGAGAAAAAGTTTCACAAGTTAAAATCTGAAACGTGTGGTCTGCTTTTGTATCAATTACACTGGAATCAAAACTGTCTCTGTGAATTGTCAACAGTAATTATAGTTGCATTTTTTTTTTTTTTTTTTTTGCTTATTAGTCTTCTGAGATTAGCTCACACTCAGTCAAACTGAATCCAGAGGAAGTCTGTGGACAAGTCTTGCCACAAATCCTCAGAGGTATTTCAACTCATGAATAGGCTTCAGTCTAAACCATTTTAATGTAGCTATGCCTATTTATTTAGGCTTTTCATTACACTGCAAGGACATCAACTCTTGCTGAAGAGAAACATCCCCATAGAGTGATGCATGGTACCATGTTACTGTGCACCGGGGATGTAGTTTAGGGTGAGGTGCAGCATCAGTTTTGTGCGTGACGTTTGTATGTTTAGTCTTCGTCCGGTTTACTTTTAACAGTGATTGTCTTTGTCACTCTTCCGTTACGGCCAAATTTGTCGAGCGCACAGCTCAAAGTTGTCTGAATGCTCCTAGGTCTTCATGATGGTGTTTGCTCACTAATGCTCTCTAACAAAGAACAAACTGTGAAGGCAAACAAACTCTCATACTTCCCAGCGGTATTTATTCTGCGATAACAACAAACACAGGTGGACTGTTTACACTGTTGAAAGCATCTTGTTTTAATTGATTTTATTTCAGCAAAAAATAGCTCAATACTTCTGCGTCTGTGATATACATTGCTGCGTTTTTGCTCGATCGAATAAAACCCTTGTAAAATATTGAAATTTATTGTTGTGATGAAAAAGAAACGTGAACTTGCTGAAGTGAAATGAATGCAATGCATAGTGATTTTATTCCTTAAAATAGTGCACCCTTCAGTCCAACTTGAGAAAAGTTCAACAACCAAACCGGAATTAAATTCTTTGTTTACTTGCGCCTCCTCTGTACCGACATAAGTCAATTATGCCCACAGCAAACAAATCAAAGCTGACAAATGGAACAAGGTGACGTCCGCACTCCCTCCCCGGTGTTTCCACTGCTCTGCACAAATCGCTTTGCAATAATCCTCAGGCAGAAAATAATTAGGGATAAAAAAAATAATAATAATAATTCAATGTTATGCCCCTCTTGTCCCCAGCAAAGTGACGACTCTAAGCAGTAGCTATGAGATATGCCGTTGTTTACTTCCTTGTGAAAACATATGTGTACGCGGGGCATGTGTGTGCATGTGTGTGTGTGTGTGTGTGTAAGTGAACAGAGCAATTATGACACAGAAGGCTGTGGAAAATGATCAAGGAGAGACTAAGGGCAGACATGAGAGATCACATTGACATCAAACAGGAGGCAAGATGAAAGAAATGCCGCATGACTGACAAATAAGCTAAGGGAGTGGATAGTATTTAATGCATGCTTCGTTTTAGGTGGTTGAAATAAGTAGTAATATTTTCTGCATTTAGATGTGTTCTTTTCTTTTCGACTCAACCGAGTAGTCATTTCGAACCGAGCTGAAACAGATTTTGACACCGACTGCACTACACAGAAAACCTTTCCTAACCTAAAAAGTCTAAGATGGCCGTTATTAGAACATTTCTATGTAGGATGTCAAAAGCCGCTGGAAAAATTCCAGCATTTAACCATACAGCGCAAAGTACTTATGTGTTATAAAAACAATTTCACTCTTGCTTTTAAATAAATGTTTTTGTTTAGTTCCATCATATAACTTCTGCCTTCAATAATTGTATGTATTGAAGTAACAACAAAGTGTGAAAAAAAAGTGTCGCGTTAAGTTAAGATGTCCAGAAGATAATCAAAGTGGTCCCCGCAATTTCATACAATTGGTAGAAATGAAGTTTGTGAAAAAGCGCTTCACTTTTAATATACAAGATGCTGAATATATTCAAGGTGGTAGCAAGTTTTTATACTGTGCTTTGATGTCGTTTAAGAGGCGTGAACGTCTGTAAAACATGGAAATATAATACTCAGGTTTGAGTTTATAAAACATTAGTATGGAAAATTAATCAGTCATTGGATGACTCTACCGCAGAGATGCAGAAAACAGCCAAGTATTAAATGCATCTTGGCTGGTTTTATTTTTAATGAAGGGTTGTGCCAGTGCCAGACATTCTTCCATTTGAATGACAAATGCACAAAGACCAAAAAATAGATCAAATCTAAATCTATCAGCATTTTACTCCTGTTCCCGAGTGAAATGAAAACACAGACTAACATGAATAAAACTTGTTGTTTTCCCAGAAATACCATGCACATTCCTAGCTACAATTTGCTTTTGTATTTTCTATACGTACAGTTCTTTGCGTGTGATTTGTTCCCGCTCGATATTTTTTTCTTGTAAGAGTAGATCTATGCCCGTGTTCAAAAGCTAATAGGAGAGAAGAATGGTGAAGACGCCGCCAGTCCGCCTGGACTCTCTAAAATCTGCTAACAGCAGCTTCACTGTGCATTATTACATTGAATTCTGTCCTATCATGCAGTATTATCACACGTAAATATCCAACCTCTTATCCATGTCCCGGGGCAGTCGTTAGAAAGATCAGTATATTCTCAGGCTTTAATTCTAAAAATAATTTTAAAAAAGTCAGCCTGTTTTATTCATGTGATAAACTGGGGCACACACAAAACAAATATACGCATACAAAATGTGTTCAACAAAAATAATAATACACTAAGACATAAAATAAAACTGCAGGAGAAACAGGCAGTACTGTGATAAAGTGTTCTCCTTTCTACCTACTGCTACTGTTTTTTTTTGCTTGTTTGTCATCCTTTGGTTGTTTTAAAACATTATGTACATACACAAATAGACAAGGATAACCTAATGCATACAAAATGCAGTTTTCCACAGATTATTTCATTTATTAAGGAAAGAACTGTCTAAACCAAGCTGCTCCTGTGAGGAAAAAATTGACTCCCTCACATACATAATAAATGGTTGTGCCACCTAAAAATGGCCATTAATTAATCTTTCACATCGCTGTGAAGGAATTTTGGAACGCTCTTCATTTTGGTTGTTTTGAGTCATTCAGAGGTGAACTTGCTGGCTTGCTTCTAGATCACTGTCTTGCCGCATAACCTGAGTGTGCTGGAGGTTAATGTCACAAACTGATGGGAGGGATTTCTCCTTTAGAAACAGCTAAACAGAACCAGATCACTGTACTAACTTATATGTCGACATCATGTCCCACTCTCAAAATACAGTGACTTTTATGCCAGATATGAGCTGCATCATGTACACCTTACCAAAAGTTCAACTTTGCAGCTGAAGGATTTTTTGCTGAGGCTCTTTTACTTTCGAGCATTTTTGTTTTCATGCATAACCATAGCAACAAGAGCATGACTGATGGCGCTAAGACCTTCCTCCTGGCTCTGATTGGTTGTTTCTGCATTAATGAAGTGTTTTGGAATTAAATTGAATTCAAATCGAACTTAGTTTCTTAACTTGTCTTCTCTCAGCTCAAATGATCAAATATTTTATTGCATCGGTAAATAAAGTAGTTACACAAAACACCGCGAAGAGATAAAATCCTATCATCCTGGCAAGCATCAATTTTTTTTCATGCGTCAGGCACACAAGGTTGACAAAGTACTAGTGTGCATATGACATGACGGACATGTCTGTAAATGGATGAAATAAACAAATCCCAAAATATAGTCTACACTTGGGCGACAGCCGAGAGTGCAAGTTCTATGAAATGCTGTCAGTTTTGCCTCTTCCTGGAGAAAAGACCAAATCCTTTATTCACAAGTTGATGCTTTTGCTTTTGCTCCATCTCTGACTAATCCTCCCTCCTGCCCCTTCTTTATAGAGCAGCAGCAGGGCAATTTATATTGACGGAGTTAACACTCCCACAAAACAACGTTTTATGTTAGACGGAGGCAAAGGCAAATATCGCTACGGGAGTGGATACCATTTAAAGAGCAGAAAAAAAATCTCTGCTCTTAATTTGCAAAATGACTTGTATTAAAATCTCCTATAACACTATCCTTCACAAGTCAGCTTTTTGTGTGTGCAGATTCATATTGTCATTTCTATTTCCTGTGTTAACTATCTACAAACGTGTGTTCGAACACAAATATATATTTCACTTGTACTGTACTAAAAGTAATATACACCCACTTTATGTTTAAAGATTAGAGCTGAAATATAATGAACCGATCATTTACCCATCCTGAAGATCAAAAGGTCTGACATTTAATGTATTTTGTTTCATTCAACGTTCATTTCAAGGAAGCAGTTTGGACAGAAAGCTTATCTGAAGCAATAAGGTAAACCATGGCTCACAAATAAGTTATTTGATTTGAGTGGAAAACCTAAATGTCTGCAGCGTCAGCCAAATATGATGATGCTACATCTTGTCAGTCTCTGACGTTTTGTGGTTGAATAAAAGCAAACATTTGCAGCCAGGTTTCTGAATCCATCAGAAGTATGCACAGACAAAAGGTGTTAATATTCCTTAATAGATCTTCAAAAAGCATTAGTCGCAGCGTTAGTTGCTCATGAATGATTCAGTAAATAAGGAATGTGGGTGTCTGCAGAAGCCATGATGGATTATTCCAACATAAATTATAAAATTTAAGCGGCGGTAGCTTATTATAAATACCTTATGAATCTTTATTCGAAATGACATCGTACGCACTTGTTTCTCCATTGTTGTGATCCTCTGTGTTTCCCACTGCAAAGGAACGCAACTAATAAAGCCCAAAACAAGATTGCGTGGAAGATCTGATTAGCCAGCAGGGCTAAAAGGGACACAGTGACCGGTGGAGCTCCCTACCAATTCCATTGACTTTCTACCCATCACTCTTCTTTTACTCCGCTGGGAAGGATGATCAAAGAGCAGCAGAAGGAAGAAGATGGAGAGGGAAGAGAGAGTAGGAGGAGGAGGGTGTTAGTCTTGCATGCAAATATAGATATTCATGCATGTGTGTGCGTGTGTGTACATGAGTATCCCGAATAACACCCTGGATCTGGAATTAGTAACAGTAGCACACAGATACTCGTGCAAATTTCTGCTTTGGTTGCTCTCTGTCTGCAGGTCTTAATATTAATGCCCGTCTCCTAATTATGTGCTTTTCTGGTTTGAAGTCCTGAACAATGTGTTCTAATTAAGTCTTCAGCATCCCTTCCCTGCACCGTATGTATATTCATCTCACTTATTACCATCATTAATGACAGAATCAATGACGGAATGTTTAGGACGGGAACGGCACAGTTAACCTTTGATTTCCCAACAGCTAAATAAGCACAAGCGCAAATGGTCACGTGCAGTAAGTGTTTAATTACAAGCTAGAAAAATCCGTTTGGCACAGGGCAGCTATCGCGCATGTGTGTGTGTGCTAAATGTAATGTGTTGTGTCCATGATCAGATTTGCAAGGTGTTTGAGTGAGTAATTAGACCGCCATGCTCTGTGTCTCCCAGGGATGAAGAAGAGAAAGGAGGGGAAGAAAATGATGAATGATCAACACACAACTGTAGAAGCACAAACATGCATGCCTGCACACATCAAAGATAACACAAGGTGCAAGAAATCACCACAAGATCATCTGAAGATATGGAAACAAACTGTGCAAATCTGTCTCTGAATTTACAAGATTACAGTATTTGTATTCATGCCCTGAATAAAAACATCTCAGAATCAGCAACCACCGCATTACGCATTTTAAAAGCCATATATTTTCCTTCAGCTGCTCAATTGTTCAATGCATTTTATTCATCTGTCAAGTAATTCTTTAAAAGTATAAAACAACATTCGCGGTTGTAATGTGGCAAAATTATAAAAAAAAACTTCAAGGTGTCTGAATGCAAACAGACAGCCTCCGGTGACTACCCTTTGTTAAACAGGACTATTGATGCTATAGATGGAATAATTGTGCAGCTTAGAAATAAATTGTACAAGTCAGTAACCTAAAGTAAAAGTTAACCTTTTACTTTAGGTTAAAGCTAAAAATCGACATAAAAGAAATTCTTGAAAAAATATGCCAGTGGACCTGGACAAAGTGAAACATATAATTATGTTCTTTTTTTCTTTTTTTTTTAGAGCTCAGAAAGGATCAAATTTGAACAGCGAGTTCTAAAGGAGGATAATTACACCTGTGTTTTAAATGGTTACATTTTCATCAGTAAAAGCCTAAATGGCTTAAGTGGCTACCCTCCAAAATTTGCTGTAATTGATCTAAGTGAATATGAACCCAAACCTGGGGGGGGGGAGGAGTCAAAATGGCTCGTCATTCTATGGGGTGCACTCCTTGGTTTGATTTTGTCTTTTGACAGAAACAAATAGTGCATTCTCAGTTGTGTGTTCCTAATAAGTATATTGATAGGCCCTGACATGGGAGAAAGTCGATAGCGATGCCACACAAAGAGTAATACAAAGAAGGCTGTGTATAAATTTACGGGCTTCTATTTGATTATTTCTCTAATCTTGGGTTGCTGGGCCTAATAATTCTGCCTTACAGGTGAGTGGACGTTATAAATCTCGGCATCGTTTTACTTTTTCTCCTGTGGGAAGATGATGAAAAACAAACTATCACTCTCCGTCCTGTTTTTAGCAGTCTGTCGTTAAAGCTGGCATTGATAAGTGGCAGTCTTCCCATTAACAGCCCAGACTCAAAGGAGCCATAAATTCAAAATTGTGCGCGTCGGCGGGCGCGCGCGTCGGCGTGTGTCCGTGCATTAATGAATGTGCTTACACACGCCGCGGGATGTGCGAATGCATCTCTCCACACGTCTGTCTGGATAGCCTGAATAATCATGAGCGCCGCAAACTAATAAAACTGCGCAACCTTCAGGTGATACATCTCTGACACTGGGAATCAAGGACCCCACCTCTTGATTTAGCCATATTTTCCTGACGCAGTCCTCTCGCAGCAGCACAATGAACAGACAAAGTGGGGGACGAATATGCAAGCGCGCATTCAATAAATAAGAGTGCTCACATGCTCCTATCATATTCCAGAGTTTACGTATTGAGAGATTGATGCCAGAGGCCTTCACAGCAGAAGAATTATTGCTACAGGCAAGTCTTCAAAAAGGGAGGTGCCACTGCACGTCACCCATTTTCACCCTGACCCGCGAACTGTGGCTCTTTACAAGCATGACTCACTGACCAAGTCATTCACACACTCAGCATGAACCACAGATAGACTCTAGCTCTCCAAATGCCAGCAGAGACAAAAGATGAAGCAGCGGATGCTCCGTGCTAACAGTAACTACTATGGAGAACCCCCCCGAGAGATGACTAGCTTTAACTCAGATGTGATAAAATAATACTGTAGCGCTGATCTTAAGTAAAATGTAAGGGCCATAAAATATTAAACAACCACATATTTTTATGCGAGCAGCTGGGATAATGTGGGAAAAATGCTGTGCTGAGAGCAGAAAAATGTTTGAGTGTCTAAAAAAGTACAGCGGTAACACACTTCCAGCCCAATGCCATGTATTTAGTCCTTAAAAGCGTGAGTGTGCCGTTGAGTGTTGGGTTCGTTTTATCTGAATCGCAACAAACCTTGACTTAGCTGAGAATCAACTGGCTTCGTGTAATGGGCTGTTAACTGAAACCCTCCCTCCTCATCGCTTTTCGGTAAGAACCCACCAAGAAATCACACTGCAATTCCGTCCCTGCACACACATTTGCACAAATACACAGAAAACACTGGAATAAATATGTGCGCTGAAATTCCTTCCCTCGCAGCCCCGTAGGCTAGCTGTTGTGTTAGCACCGCTCCCACCACTAGGCACTGGTGTTCCTTATTTAGGTCCAATCCTGCCTGCAGGCCGAAAATCTGTCCCCCTTCACGCCTCCGCCTCTCCCCAACTAACCCCACGTGTCTCAGACCACCGGGCTGTAAGCCCCTCTGAACCGTCACTCCATCAGTGAGAGGAAGGCATGTGGAGAGAGACGACTTTGCACACCCCAGCAGCTTTTCTCCCGCACTGAGATGTACTTAGTGTACCCTGACTGGCAGCTACAAGGTGAAATGTGACACAAAAAGTGAGAAAAAAAAAAATAAATCTTGCTTTTTTTTTTGTCATGCTAAAAAACATGTACTCTCTCCCACAGTGGCAAGTTAAAGTTACGCTCCGAAAGTCAAGTTTAATTTGTCTTTAGCCGTCACATGTCCTCTTTGACCACTGTCAATTTTACAAGCTCTGTTAAATACTTGGTTAGACGTGTTACATGTCATTTTAATAGGGGGAGAAACTACTTGTGATTTTGCATGCCTTACCATATCCACAATGCATGTGGTCCATGTAATTTTTGCATTATTTTTCTCAAATAAAATTTATTTTATTTTTTTTTTAATATATTTAAAGCAATCTTTAGAAAATAGCTGAGTATGCAGGCTGGCAATCCAACCCAATAATATTTTCCCATAGAAAAACTGCACTACAATCATAAGGTGGAAAAAATACAAGGTCACCTTACAGAGCCGTTGCTCTGTAAGGTATATGATGGCTGAAGGAGGTGAGTTTCCTGACTTGAAAAAGAACCCCTGTTTGCACAATAATCTCCAGATAGTCCAGATTACTCCCCAGAACAGAAGCAACTTTCTTTATCAGCTGGTTTAGCCTCTTTAAGTTCCTGGCTCTGGTGCCGCTGTCCCAGTAGACGAAAGCAGAAGACCGTGCACTCGCCACAGATTTATCTCACTGCAAACAATGAAGGACCAAAACGTCCTCAAGAAGCCTGCTCTGTCCTTTCTTGTAGACAACTTTATTATTGCAACTCCGGTCGAGCTCGTTGTCCAGGTAAACACTGAGGTGTTTACACACCTCCACCACCTCCATTTCTTCCCCCACGATGAAATTAGTGTTTCTGTCACGGGGGAACACACTTCTCTTGAAATCAACAATAATCTCCTTGGATTTGTTCACATTCAAGATGAGATGGTTGGGCCCACCAGCTCTCTATCCTCAGCGTCCTGACGGACTAATTCTACAAATGGCTGGAGTCTGTTTTTTACTCAGAGTTAGAGATGCACAAAGTGAAAAGGGATAGTGAGAGAACGGTTCCATGTGGTGCTCCTGACTACCAGCTCAGGTGTATTACACAACATGACTGGAATAATACAAAAAAAGCCTCAGGAGGACCTCTAAATAGTTCTGTCACCTTCCCATTTTTTTTTTCTTTGAGTTGTATGATTTTATCCCACCCTGGGAAAGAAAATGTTTATACAAGTTACTCAAATTTTAAATGCCACTCCTTCCAAAATGAGTGGATATAAGTGTTCAACCAGAACTGTATGTCTAATGTATACAATAAGTGACACAATAAGTGTCTAATGTTCATTATTAAGAACATGTAGACCTTACATGTTCTTAATAATATAGTAAGACAAATAAGCTCATTTAAGAAAACATTTTCCAGAAAGAGTTTAGAAAGAAATTTTATACAGAGTTCTCCTCCCTAATTCCAGCTATCACATCAGGCCAAATATATCTATTTTTATTCTAATCTTTTTTCAAACATTGTCTTCAAGCTTTGCAGACTCCTTTGCTTTTGGCTTTTGTTCTGCTTGTGCTTCTGCGCCACCGTGTGCAGAGCCGCCTCAAAGGGCCCCAACCTGCACCGAATCACCGCGCCATCTCTGGAGATAAACGCTGTCTTTAATTATCAACGATCAAAGAGCCGGGCGGCGGCGGCGGCTTGTGCAGCGCAGTCTAGGATTCCCATCAACAAGTTTGTTTTTTTTGCCCTCGTCTATTCAGAGAAGCTGCCATCGTATTTTCTGCCTTCTTTCCAGGCGTCGGTTTTGATCAACAGTGTAATGAAGTGCTGCACCATCAGACTGACTCACATATGCTTATCTAAAGTGGAGACTATGACTCATAAAGCATCTGCACCCACAAACACACCCTGAGGTGTATACATGTAGAGAAACACACGTTTGGCTAATGTCTTCTAAGCAGTTATTATCCAGATAATATTTTGGTAGATTTTTGGGGGGGACAGTAAAGAATGCATGAGCGGATTGGATAAACCAATCTACAGGAATGTGACTGCTATGAATAAAGTTCCACAATTTGAAGTTTTTTTTTTTTTTTGGTTTTTTTTTTAAAAGCATACATTATTGATGACTGCTCAAGATTAAAGAAAAATTTCCAAGCTCTACAACCTACCACGTAGTGCACATAAAAGGAATGGAAAAAAAACGGCATGCAAAGGCATAAATTGGAAAATACTAAAAGAAGATGAGATACTGTGGAAAAAAAAAAAAAAAAACTGAACATAAATGAAATGTGAAAAAGAAATTGAAAGAAGAGCAGCAAGAAAGATGGAAGTAAAATTACTTCTGACATCTGGGAGATGAGAGGGAAAAGATGGATGAATTATCAGTTTTACATCTTTGTGTGTGAGTGTGTTTTTGGAGGTCGGTGAGGTTTCAGCTGGGGTGCTTGCTAGTGAAAATGCCCCTGCAAGTTCAGTCAGACTGCTGGCACCACAAGAGAGAGACATCCTAGCAGATTTTCAGACTGTCAAAGCTCAAGCAGAGATGAAGTTGGACGTTTTTCTTTTAAAAAAGAAACTTGCCAAAGAAAGCTGGTAAAATCTAAAAACCAATCTGTGATCTCTTTGCTGTGTTTTTACGTCTATTTCCTTTTGGTCTTTTTTTTTTTTTTCTCCTTTCTTCTATGAACCCCCTTTTCCTTTGGCTTTCAAGTCCACTCTTCATTTCTTCTTCTCCCTTTTATCCAAAGCGCAGAGTTTCCCTAAGTCCCGCTGGAGCATACTAAACAAGGCCCAGGGGTCCAAACAAGAAAACGGCAGAGGAGGACAAACCAGAAGCAATCCATAATGGATTTTCTTCTCACTTTCATTTCTTTTCTATGGGGAGGTACAGTGAAGGCATCACTGGCTTAAAATGAGAGACTCAGGATGTGGAAGGGGATGAGAAGAGGTGACAGGGATGCGAAGCAAGCAGAGACAGGAAAAGGTCAACAGGGAATCGGTGCAATGAATATTGTTCCTTTTTGTCTCAGAAAAGCCTGAGTTTCATATGACCAAGTCTGCTGACACTAATGCAGATGGTGTTAAAACTTATCACATGTTACAGATAGGTAGCAGTTTCCCTTCAACCCTGCTCAGATAAGTGGGTACAGATGATGGGTGAATAGTTTGGTACATTTCCTGAATAATTCCAGTCTACTCTGAGTGGTCGAGATGTCAATGCATCCCTGACAGGGGGCCCTGTGAAATAGAGAATTATTTTCAGATATCTTTCCAAATTCTCTTTTCCATTTTTCAGTACAGCACCTGGTCCTGCACCTCCAAATTGTTGTCACTATGCAGATCGTGTGTGCCACCTTTGATTTAAAATGGCATTTATGTGATTGCTCAATAAACACTATCTTTTTGGAAAATGCTGCACCAACGTATGGATCAAGTACAGAAGCCTCGTCGCTTGCTAAACTCTTACACGCTCACATGAACCTCTAAAAGTGTGACGACGAAGGCTGAGTTTTAGTTTGCATGGAGACAGATTGGTGTGAGCGCATACATCTTTGTTAACAAAGAACAAAGGATGGTAAATTTCACACACATGCTTGTTTTGGCAAACGCTTGGCTCTGTGTCTGATTTTGAAACTTGATAGATTTTATGCACATGAATCACACCACCAGCCAATCACAGACAAGTCTTATCCCTCCACTAAGAGCATTCCTTGCCAACACTGCATTTGCTTGAATGAATAATATCTTATCACAGCCAGCAAAATCCATCAAATGGCAGACAATACCAAACAAAACTATAGGATATAGCAAAAAAAAAAGTTATTTACACAACAACCACTTGATTCTGTGCGCTAATATTTAGTTACGGATACAAATACGTTTTTCTTTTTTTTTTTTTTTTTTTGCTTTTAAACATTACCAGCATTAATTGGCTTGTTTTAAGATACACTGGGAGAATACTTGATAAGGATTTAACTAGTGTAGAATATGTATATTATTTAGTTGTATAATTTTATATTTAATTTTTTTTAAGACTTATTGTTGGTGTTTAGGTATTGTCAAAAATGTCTGCCAACAACACATAATTATCTAATATATTTAAGTTTCCAGTCAACTTTTAACACAGTGGACCACTGCTGTAGTTCATACCACCAGTAGTGGTAGAGACCTTGTCATAGTATATGGTATCACACATATAATAATAGCAATACCAGCCTCATATTTTGGTATAATCTCTCTGGGTTGGAAATTTGATACTGGTAGCTGAGTGTGTGAATGTTGGCTCACAAAATTATTTTTTTTTGTGTTTACACCCAAGTGCCTACAGCTCTGAAGGGCAAATCCAGTGAATCGCCTTGAATATGTCACAGAGTCAGTGTGGGATTAGTCACTAAACATTTTGCTCCCAAAGCACCTGGAGCAGTTTTAGTTGCATCCATTTTTATGATGCATCTACAGTTTTGACTAAAGGTGACAGCAAAGGACGCCGTCGAGTTGACACAGCGTCAACGTAATCATAAGATCATCATTTGTCAAAGCTTGCACGAAACACGGGCACATGTAATAAACTTTGACGGCATGTTTACCTTGTTCGCAGGTTCCCTGGGCTTGGGGGCCCATCATACACGGACAGGATGTCAAAATCCTCCTCCAGGGCGAAGCCTTGAAACACCAGCTGTATCCGGTTATGATCCGCTCCCACAATGACCCACGTACAGTTGGCATAGTTTGGATAACCGTAAGGATATCCAGGACTCTCTATCGTCCCGTTGGGACTGTGTAGAGTATAACTGCAGTTCTGAGCTGCAGAGAGAAGAAAAAATAACAAAAGAAGACTGTTAAAAAAAAAAAAAAGACCAGAGGGCATGGAAGAACAGGTACAGTGTAGATGATATTCTTTCCTTATGCTATTGCCTACACCAACATACTTTGAAGAAAGAAAATTAGAGAGACGCACACCCACAGTCAAACTGTTTGGACCAAGTGCTGCAACATCCATTATCACCCACAGCTTGCAGCATGAGCTATTAATATTGTTGTGCTAAATGGCTCACCGTCTCCACTGCTTTCCTTACCTCTTTACCACTTCTACCGTCACACACATGTTCAGTCGCCGGGCCTGGCACCACATTAATAACC
Source organism: Poeciliopsis retropinna (assembly GCA_010277075.1). Lineage (NCBI taxonomy): Eukaryota > Metazoa > Chordata > Actinopteri > Cyprinodontiformes > Poeciliidae > Poeciliopsis > Poeciliopsis retropinna. The sequence goes on from VMRM01000016.1 coordinate 11,432,840, forward strand.
GGTTCCCATATTAATGTAAGACATAGAGTTGCTCAAGCAAAGAAGACAAGGGGGAGGAGAGGACGTGGAGAGACACACTTGAGTGCTTTTTTAATTGATGTCGCCTCGTGATTCCTCACCCCAACCCCCAATCAGGTTGTACGGAATGAAATTTTAATAGTACATGTTGCCATCTATCTGAGGTGGGTACGTAAAATGGGTATTCAGTGTCTACGCGCTCCATCTCCATGGATTTCGCTGCGGGAGGAAATAATGTTTTACTGTGCAAACTGTGTTTTATGTTTTGTGCAAGTCTCCATGTTATGTGAATAACTGCGAGGGAACAAATGAATAAAACTGCTTAGGTAACCTCGATGATGTTGCAGTGATTTGATATCATGTTTTTGGTAGCGATGGTTATCTCCCCTAAGCAGGGTGGACTGAAGTAAAAAAGAAAAAAAAAAAAACTAGTTTAAATCTCCTCTGTAGCAAATGTGAGCAGTCAGCTGTCAGTCTCTTACCAACAAGTGAAGAGAGGATACAATCTGATTTTGAGAGACTGGCAACAGGACTGTTGCATTGTCATACAAGCTGTAGAAAAGCCGCCTGTGCAGACAAGCACCCTCGCATGGGTCCTATGTATCCACAGGATGTACGTTTTATTTTTGTTTGCCTCAGAAAAAATATATATAATCAAACTGGAGTCTTTCTATAGTGTAATTAGAGTACAATTATTACCTATAAAATCTGCATTCTAAAAAAAAACATGGTTAATGAAGTCACTTGTTTTGTTGTTTAGAAATTATTGTTTCATTATCAACCCTAGAAAGACAGCTCAAGTGCAGTGAATGGATGAAAGAGGTTAATAATAATAAATGTTATTTAGAAGTGTCTTTCATAACATTCAAGGTCAGTTTGCAAAGGTTTCAGTGTCTAGCAAATGTATTCAAATGCATTGGAAAACATTTTTGTTGTTTTCCAATAGCGATGCATTGATATGGGATTTCAATGAATTGTTGATCACATAGCATTTCATTAATTGTGAAGATTGAGGAAAATGTTACATTTGAAAAATGTGCATGTTTTTTTCAGTCTCCCATTTCTCTGATATCTCAAAACAAAATCGAGTGTAACCCCTCAGACGTCACTGAAGTAGTAGCCTAACTATGTGTGAGATAACGTTAGTAAATACAGCTGCTCTGTGAAATCCTCAGAGGTTTGTCAGAGATCATTAGTGAACAAGCAGCATCATCACAACCAAGAAACACAGCTGGAAGCCCAGGGATAAATTAATAGAGCAGTTTAATGCAGAGTTTGGTTGTAAAACAATATTTCAAGCTTTTAACGTCTCATAGCGCCAATTAATTCCTTTTCTGAACTGCAGTCCTACCAATATCAAACAGGCCAAGCAAATATAGTATCAAATAATATTTTTGGGAAAGCTTTTTAACCTGGTGCAATAAAAAAAAAAATTGTATGGCAAAGGGAATCTTGAATCTAATCAGGGAACCATTTAGGAAGGTCTGGAGCAGCTGCATATACCTGGGCTCAGGTGCCAGCAACTGTTGATGGTACTTCTGTTAATCACGTTCTCCAAAAAGCTGGTCTTAGTAGAAGAAAAAATGCCAAAGGGAAGTTTCTGTTCAGCAGTCACATGGAACCCGGTTGGCATGGATAGATCTAAACTCGAGGCAGCAATGGAGGAAAACCAATTAAAGAATTTAAAAGACTTGAAAGTGGTTGCAGAATTTTACATTCCTGGAATTGTAGATTGAGCTACAATGGCATGGCTTAGTCCGAAGCATATTCACCGGAAGATTGTACAGTTTGCACTTTAATACAGTTAAGAACATGCAACTGAAAATGATACTTTTCATCCATTCTTCAGCCATTTTAAGAGAGGAATCGACATACATCTATGTCTAGAGGACCTGCACCTGTAAACGCTACAAAAAGTGGTTCTACAAGGTATTGAGTTGTAAAATCTCAATTATAGATGGATTGCCGCATTTTCTTAAATGTATAAGACATTGTTAATAAATGGATAAAATATGTCCTTTCCCTTCCTCTACACATTTGGGCATGTGAAAAAAAAATGGTATGAATTATTTGCAAGGAAATGTATTTGAATAGGTAAAAAAAAAATACAGTAGTCTAAGTGAAGTGTAATTCCTTTGGGTAGACCTCCTTATTGATGGCTCCTCTGCCATTTAAGTTTTTTCTGTGCCAGATAAATGCAGCTTATCTTCTGAACATCTACCATCTTATCCTTTTGAAATTATACGCATTTTTTACAAAGACATGTCTGTGAAAGAAATGTGCTCAAACACAATGCAAATGATCGACTAGAGAGCATGAAGGAAATATTGAATAAATAAAATACAATTTTAAAAATATGTTTATTTGAGACTACTTTGGAGAAGAAAAAAAAAAAACGTAAAATCCACCTAATTTATTTCCTGTGAACTTGTGCTACTTTGTCCACAGTCTCCAATGGCTAGCTCAATCCCCAAAGCTCTGAATCCCTCCAAACTTTCTCTCCGAAATCTGTTTCATGTCTGACACACCTGCATGGATTACTAGGTACTAAGGCAGCAGGCATGAAAACGAGATGACAAGAAAAACAATCATCTGAGAAATACTTACAACTGAAATAAATATTTTCTTTAAGAAGAAGAAAAAAGAAAACGAGAAGAAAGGAGCCACAAATTAAGCATGGGCATGGTTAATCCCTGGCTAGGCACACAAGCGAATTCGGCATTTGTGGTCCCAGCTTTATTCGAGGCGTTTATCATTTGAAGGAAGGCACGTCAGGCCTTTTGTGAATTATAACTTGCAGCTGGAAAACATGTCGTGACACACCACGCAAACAAAATAATATTAACTTTCGGTTGCAAGCAAATGACAATGCACTCCTGGGAGGATGAAGAGTGGATGTGGTTTCTGCATGGCATCACAAGCAGCAGCATAAGGATAATATCATCTCGAGTCAGAGTATATCCATCACGGTGCTGTTGACTCCTGGGGGCCTGTCTCAGCAAAAAAGAAAGAAAAAAAAAAAAAAAGTCGACAGTAGCCTCTCAGCCGTCACTTTCCAGATCCTCATATCTGGTTGACCTCTTCCAAAAGATGCTAATGTGCGAGCGCTTGAACTCTGACAACTTGAATATATTTAGGCAGCTTGTTGCATTACTGGAAGAAAAAAAAAGAAAAAACAAAAAAGCGGAAGTAGAAGTGAAGCCAAATAAAAGCGGCAGACAAAACCAGATTACCCGCTCCTCAAACGCAGAGAAAAGAACTAAAAACAGCAGCACTTACTCTCACTCTAATGACCCCTCCTTGCTTGCGTTCGCAATCGTAATTTTTAATCAGTAATGAGAGAAAAGAGCAAAAACAAAAACAAAAAAAGTTCTAATTGAGAGCAATCGCTATCTGATTTTTCATTAAACACGTTGAATAGGCTCTGCAAGCGGGTCTCCACCCAGCAATTACAATCAGGTCAATACCAATATCCAGGTAAAGCCTCACATCCACCTCTCGCAGCTGATTTTCATAAACGCAGTCTGGGCAATAATCCCCTCATCATCTCTTTCATTACAAAGCCTCTGTCAGACAAATGCCAATCAATGGCTCAGCCTGGTGGTTGGCACTGATGGAGGTCAGGGTTCACTGTGAAGCTTGTACGTGGCTGGGTCCATTGGGTAACACCACAGAATAATGCTGCAGAGGTCAAAGCAACTTAGTTGGTATTAATAGGTTTCATGATTAAATTGAAACATGAGAAGAAATAAATTGTCTCACAATGGCTACTTACCGTGCAAATTGAAAAAGGAAACAAAAGGGAAAGGGCATTTTGAAAGAGGATTATAGCTTGTGTGTTGTTGCAGTATAGTGAGCACACAAGGCGTGCTTCGCACTGCCTGTCTTAAACTTCCGCCTGTCTTCAACTTCCTCACTTTTTTTTTTTAAGACAAAGCCACAAAAGTCGGTGTATTTCAGTGGGATTGCATATTATATTTCAGTGAGATTTTATGTTATAGAGCAAGAAAAGAAAGAAAGAAATTAAAATAATCAAACAAAAAATACACTTTACTAATGGTACACGTATCATCTACATCCCTGTCAGCCCTGTGAGAGGAATGCGCAGGCTTTTATTTTGACATTTACAGTAAGCTTCATTTTAAAAGGCCTCACTAATCCCTTGTGTGACAGTGGTTGGGTTAAACCGGTCATATAACGCCCAAAATAGCAAATGCCTGCTGTGAAAAAAAGGAAGGGTTTTAATTTGCTGGGTTTGTGTTGCTCTTATTTTGACAGTCCAAAGTGGCTGTCAGTTTAGGTGCATCAAGTTTCGTGAGTCATATGGAACTTATTTCCTTTGCTCTTCTGCCATCTTGTCTGTATTAAGTGTTCCTGTAGTTAGGCGGCGTCTCTGTAGTTCTAACTGGAAGCTCTGCCCTCCTCTGTAGGAACTGAGAGTTCCACCATCTCTGTACTTCTCTACATCTCTGCTCTCCTCAGTGTTCTGTTGCTATGGTAATTAATCCTCTCTGAAAACTGTCATGTGAGACAGAGGAGCAGGCAAAACAGTGTCAGTTAGATTTTTTTTTATTTGAATTCGGTTTGTCTTTCGCCGATCGCGACGCCACGGTTACTCAAAATGCCAACAAAAGTAACGGCACCATATTCTACTCAAGTTGGTAAATTTGATGTCCTCTCTGTAAATCTCTTTCGGCTTGAGTTCTACATTACCTATCTGAGCTCACTTAACATTTATGTTTGAGCTGGAGACCATGCTCCTAATTGGCAACAAGAATGCTGCATTACATCTTCATAACTTTAGTCTTTGCCCTGAAAGTATTTCACCATCAAAGGATGAGAACTGAGGTAACCGAGGCTCTGTAATTCTTGCCATTCTTTGAAAGCCAAGAGCCTTTGATTAAGTAGATCCTTCACTTCCAGCCCTGGTTGAATTATTTAAGCCTCGCCCAAGGTGCATTATGAAATTAACTGCTGGGAGTCTGTGACCTACTCTAAAGCTCCTCAGTGTAAATCTGCTGGGAAAAGCCCATCCAGCAGTTGACCCCACTGACAAACCATAAAGCCCCCCCATAAAGAGACTGCTGGCCATGCTGTTTTAGCCCCTTCTAGACCACCAGCAAAGTAGAAGGTTACACTTTCTTGGCTCATGTTTGCACAGGTGTGCCATTATGAATATGGAGCAGCACCATAAATGCTGCTTCAGCAATTAAGGTAATTGCTGTCTTATTTCAGTGTTTAATATTTTATCCCGCCGCATGTTTTTTGTGCTCCTGTTTACTTGGCGTTCACCGCAATGTTGTTTATGCCCAACGTCTGAGGATGTTCAACAGATATGTTGTGCAGCGCCCAGCCCACCGTGTCGCTGGCAGCATCCGCTTTGCTCCAGCCGTGTCTGGTGCGCATGCTGCCAAGTGAGCGCACAGAGAGACGGTGTCACCTTGCTCGGGCAGAACTCCAGGACTTTACCTGTACGTGCACTGTGCACGCGAGGCTTTGTGTGGCTGCTATTGTTTGCTTTGCAGAGACAGTTGTTTAGCAGCGGGCGTACAGAGCAGAGCTAGTGCGCCCTGACAGTTTGATAAATCGGCGGTCACTGTTGCCGCACTAAGGCGGGAAAGAGGAGGAAACAGACAGGAAGAAAGTAAAGCACAGTGAAACAGACAGGGCTTTAGGGGAGTGGGGAGGTAGAGACCGATGGTAAGTATGGGCATGTGAAGAAACAGATTTGTAGGCTCTAACGCTTGTAGGAGACAATGAACAAGGAGCGCTGGAATGTGAGAAATCACATGTCAGGGCAGTAAGAGATAATGCAGCAGAGAATGAGGGTGACTGAATAGGGAAAGGTTGGATGGGATTAGAGATTTTGAAGGTGTGACATTCATGAGCGTGTATACATGTGTAGGGCCCCTTAAAAGTATCAATACAAGTTACGTTTTTTTACATTGTTAAGCCAACCCCTGTTTCAACACTAGATTGTCTTTGGTGTTGGTTTTACTCCACAGAAGGCATTTGGCACGCATCTGAAAAGGTTCCGATCTGGTTTGGTTTGAACCGTTCAAATGTCTTCTGTGTCACCTACATGACTAGTGCTATAGTAGAAACTACAAGTAGGACTTCTTATGGCTTTCTTCTTGCCACTCTTTAATGCCAGATTTATAGAGTCCACAATTAATAACTGGCCTGCAGACACCTTCTCCATCCTAAGCAAAGACTCTCTGCAACTCCCCCCCCTCAAACCTACCACAGTCCTCTTGACCGATTCTCTGATTAGTGCCATACTCTTTCTACTCTTGGATGGTGAGCAATTACATTACTGAGAGCTGGACTGCATTTACTCAAAAGGTGCCTTCTGAAGGCAATTGGTTTCACAATATTTAATTTAGGGGCAACAGGTAAAACAGGGTAAAAAGAAGATGAATACAAATACGCATCTCATTTTGCACAAAAACAAAACATCGGCCATGTTCCCATTCCTTCCACGTCACAATTATGCGCTACTTTGTCGGTCTATTACATATAAAATCTTGATAAAAGGTTTGCAGTTGTTAAATGGCAAAGTGCAGAAAAGATCAAGAGGTAAAAAAAATAAAATAAAAAATAAGAGGCACCATATGTGTAGAAAGTCTTTACCCTGGGAAACCATCATGTCTGACAGGTGTAGGCCTACATCCCCTGCAGAGACTATGAATGGAAAGACATTTCACCGTGACAAACATAATCCTAACATCTTATTCTCTTAATACCAAAAAGGCATTTTGGTATTAAGAGATACCAAAGAAAAGATTTTGTCTTTTCTTTCTGATTCGTTATCCCTCTCTGTCTGATTTGTCCACTCGTCAGTGATTCCTGTTTGCCGCTGAACAAAAAGGCAACGATGTTAAGAGCCTCCTGCACTTTCGGTCAATAAGAGAAGTGGCTTATGCTGTGCAGGATGAACACATGAAGGGAATAACAAAAGTCGACTTTTTGAAGTTAGGATTTTGAAAAATGTTAGGCTCATGGACAAAAAATATATATAAAGTCTATGGCTTTATTATTAGGAGTAAGCCTACCGTCTAGAATTGGCGAGGATTATGTTAAAAATGAAAAGCTTTTGCAAAAGAAGCAGCTCTGTTGGAGTTGGAGTTGCCATTGTGCGCAGAACAGACCACACTTTTCACCATTAAATTAGAACTCTATTATAAGGCTCCATATCACGTAGAAAAACTGCATTCAGCTCTTTTTTCTTCATAAAAGAATGCATATATGCAGTCCACAGGGGGCAATGTTCATAGAAAATAAGCACCTCATATGAGCAGATGTGGATTACTTTCTGGCCTAATAAGTGGGTCCCCATAGGGTTTATAGAGCAACAACAAAGCTATTCACTGTTACTTACAGCCTGCCCCATGAGTAAACTTCAAACAATCAAATGTTTGGTTTTTATGCCTGTTCGTGTGTGTGTGTGTAAGAGCACACACTTGTGTGTGAGTGTACCAGAAACTACCTCCTTGGTGGGAAGATAAACCCCTCTACCTTATAGATCATCCCAGCACCACTATTTGTCTCCTGGCGTGTCAGCGCATATGCCCGCCTTGACCGCATCATAACCAAATTAACCTCGAGATGGCCACCATTAAAATGGAAATGGGTTAGCTTAGCTGTCTTGCTCGCCTCCCTGCATTAGGATAATGTCCCAGCCTATGATGGCATTGGCTGCCATTCCAAACAAGCCAAATGTAGTGGAAGGGGCTGGAGATTGGTTTCGTTCTGCATTGTGTTCTCTTAAGCAGTTTTTTTTTTTTTTTTTTTTTTTTTTTTTTTTTATTATTATTTTATTTTCCTCAGTGCATTCTTGTAAAGGTTGAGTTTTAAAAAGCAGAGAGGCAATAATAGCCTCTGCTTAGACAGTACGGGTAAAAGCCAATGTTTAAAATTAAGACTCTTCCTTTTTTTATTTCACAAATAAATCAAAAGATTCACAGACTACAAAGTGTGTTTTAAGGAATTTGAATTCAGAGTAGAGCCATCCGTTTTTAGCTATTCTCTACATTGTATATTTCATGGTTGTCTAATTGTCGGTGTGTTAAATGACATAAAAGAATTGAAATGAAGCTTTTTGTGAAATAAAAACTATGTTCTGCTGAATCTTTGCTCATTGTACAACGATACAGACCAGGTCTGATCCGTCAATGCATGTTACAGTTTGAACAAGAAGTAAACAAATGTAGTCCGGACAATCAAAACTAAAAAAAACTAGCTTAGCACAGATGGGTATGAAGCTAAGCTTTATCTCAGTCCAAAGCTTATGTTTAGCTATTTGCGGCGCTCGTACAATGCTAGCAAAACATTTTTATCTTGTCTGTCACTCGATCACAGTTTTTTGTCCATAGTTGGTAACAAACCCAGCTTTTACTAGCTAGCTTTGTCAACACAACAGAAAAACTTGAAAACTTCCTCCTTTCCTACTCCAAAATAAGAGTCTCGAACATAGACTCGTAAGCATGTCAATCTTAAAACACTAGGTTAAGTGCATAGGTCACTACTTGTCAAAGTACCGCTGGTATTGTATGATGTAAACACCAAGACAATTAACTATGTAACAGAGTTAAGAATAAACAGACCAAGAAGATTAATTGGCCAAGTATGCCATAAACGGAAACTTTTGAAAGAAAAGTCAGGGGGAGAATTGTTCAAGAAATCCCAGGAGTCTACACACAGAACTGTGTAACAGTGAATAAGGAAAAAAATATGGTTGCCACATAAACTCTGTCCTACTTGCCTTTGAAGTCTAGGATTTGGGAAAAACAAAAGACGGGAGTTTAGTAGAATTTGGTAAGTGTGTCCAGTGATTTAGTCATTTTGCTAGTTGCTATTTGCAAAGCAATGATGGAAGGACAATATTTACTATATTTATATGCAGAATATGTGATATGTTTAAATTCACAATGGACATGAGGACTTTGGTGATGCATGGCAACAGTGCTACCAACTACACTACTGACATCAGGATCAGAACTCTTCTGATTTTTAGGTCTTCATGCAGTTTATAGAAAGACCCCAAAAATTAAAAGTGAAACTCCTGTCAAACCGCGTGTTTAATCTGTCTATCACTTTAAGAAATTAGTATTTACTGAGATGCTACATGTTCTTACAAGTTAGAGACCCACTGTTTTAGACTGACACAGCAAAGAGATAGATAGCACTTTGTGGGTCAGAATTTACTTTGACATGTAATATTATGACGTTTTATCTCACGGCGTGGCGTATCGCAGAGAACCCTTCTTAAATGGGAGAAAAAGAGTTTGCATTTTCATGAGGATAAACATTCTTGGATGCCTATTCATGTCCAAAAATGGGCCAGGAAAATGTGGAAGAAAGCGACGAAACCAAGTGGCTCATGCGTTTCAAAATGATGTAATGCCTTTTTTTTTTTTTTTTTTTTTTTTTGACATTCTGGTTCAAGGATTGTTTTTATTTTTAATCACTGTTGATTTATTATTAATGCTTGTATGACTGGCCACAGACCGCGGTGATACACAGAAGTTGTAGCCTGCACTTAGCAGTGGATTGCAGTCTGCCTCCGCAGTATGAGAAACGTGCAAATTTAACAACAACCTAGTGTTTCAGTGTTCAGTATAAACCCACATTTAGCCAAGGAAATATCTGTAGGATCTAGTTGCTACAACAGTTGAGAACTCTTGACATCAACACAAATGACAACAGATCATATGTATTAGCCGGTTTGCGCCCGCATGGGGCTGCACGTCACCACAAGCAGCGACGCGCAACTCCTTTGCTGCAAGTTTATGACCGCATCTCGGCGTCACACGGGCCCAAACGTTACAATAATTATGAACTCATAAATGTTTTGCTGTGCCCATCTTTATGTGATGTCACATAAAGTTTTCCATTTCCCTCTGTGTGATGCAGTCAGTAGGAAAGACGGGGCACTGCGACAACCCTTTTAAGGAACAGACGGACGTGAGGCGTGGAGATGCCTCCTCTCCACGCCTCAGTGCTTCCCGACTCGAGAGTTAGCATCAGGACAGAGAGCTGACACAGTTAGCTCTGCTGGGAGACTCAATGGTTTTGCATTTCAGTTTAGTTATTCTCTCAGTTAAATTATGATTTGACCCGGAGTCAGTAGGCTAAACAGGTTCATTTAACACACACGGGGTAACTTTTAATGCAACCTCTTTGAAATCGGTGACTGTAGGGTGAGGCAAATGGCACTTTTTTTTTCTGGGGAGCAAAATGAAACAAAATCGGTACAGTTTTCTTAAACTTAACTTAAATCACATTCTTTTAAATCAGAAAAAAAAAAAAAAAGATCATGTTTAGATGGCATTCCTCTCCAGGAACGAGTCAAAAGAAGACACAGCACAAGTTCCAGCAAAAAAGCAGACAGAGCTGACACTCAATATGTACTCAGCAGACACTCAGACAAACATATATAAAACTGTAAATAAGGGAACATGTGTATACTGCTCTGTGCTGACAGCGCAGATGTCCCAGTTATGACATCCACAGTCTCTTGAATTTCTCTCAAGGATCTGATAATGCCTATGACAACACGTACATGCGCAAGAGCTTAAAAAATATGCTCCGATCTGGTTGGAGGGCTCATATGTGTGGTGTGGAAAACCAAGCAACAACCCACATGCGTGGATTATTCCCATAGATTTGCGGTTCAGAATGATAAAAAAAAAATTAAAATTAAAAAATAACACAGACAGATGAGAAGCAGGGAGAAATACACATTTTGAATGAATGTATGCTCACACTCTTATCTGTTATCAGGGACTGGTGAAAAGAGCACAATGGAGCATGTGTTCTCCCAGACAGAGGAAGCGAAGGGAGGAGTGGGGCAGTTTCCTTCCAGCTGGGTCATATTTAACCCACGGTACTGTCGCTCCTGTCAAAGAGACATGCAAGGTGTCCAATTCAACAAAAAAAAAATAATAATAATAATAAATTTTTACATTAAAATAAACTTTTTGGGGTGGGGGAGGGGGTTATTCTTATTTGCATGAAAATGTTTAACTGGGTTTGCATTAGCCAGGCCTCTCTCTGACTAACAGAGCCCTTTCCACAACCTGTTCACCGAGGTTTCGAGTTAATCAATAGACGGTAGCTCATTCACAGTCAAAGATAGTCTTCTTCTTGAGGCACCTCTCTTTGTGCGTAGCTTCTATTCAGCCTCAGTAGAAATGAGCCTCCCACAAAATAATACCATGAGACCAAAGGCTTGGTGAAACATATATGTCTGATCTTTAGCATTTCATTTCAGGCTAACCTTGGATTATCTAATGATAAAGAGAAGATGTTTAAAAAAAAAAATGGTGCTTGTTGGTCCCATGACAACACTACACAGCCAGATACAAAAGGCAAGCCCATTAATTTGTCCTTACTTAAGTCTGCTTAATGTGCAAATTTAGCTTTTCGCACACAAAGCCACCACTGGGGTGCACATGCAGCTTTACAAGGCACTACTCAGATGTCTGAAATAGTTTCTTTTTCCCCAAACCCTACCCCCTCCTCAGGCCTTCTTGATGCTTGTAATCACAATTGTGTGTGACACCGATGTGTGAAACAGCGAAAGTCAATTATCACCTCATTTTCATTCTTCTCACATGCGAGAGCAGAGCTCCTGGAGTTTGCTCCCGTTTTGGAAAAAAGGCAAAAGAAAAAAAAATAAACCACATGCAACCTCCCACAAGTGTGCACCTAAAATTACACCAGAAATCAGTCTAAGTCAATGGAGTCGCGTGTTTAACGTGTGACTTGCCTCTGAGGCAAACACGGCGATGAGCGGTCTGAGCGAAGCGCAAGCGAAAGCGAAAGAACATACGTGAGCATGTGCTCCCTGTTTGACGAGCTTGAATTAAAGCCAGAGCGTGTAAGCACTGATCCAAAGGTCAGGCTATGACTGTCCCAGCAGGGCAATTCCATCAATCACATAGAGTTGGATGAGCAGGCGATCAATCTGAGTTACTTCTCGCAATGGTACACTTTAACCTTTCAACTCAGATTCAACCATGCCCCCAGGGGAGGCTTGACTGTCAGCTTGTGATGCACAGTTGCAAGTGATGCATTTCATGTGTAATTATACTGCTTCTGCTACATGTGTGGCTACAGGCACTTTGCATTCCCACATGCATGTCCATTTTGGATGTGGAACAAGCATTCATCCATTATTGAACCTTTGTGAAAGATAAAAAAGAAAAAAACCGTTTTGCCAGAGTCAGAAACGTAACAAAGTCAGGCTCAATTAGCTTAGAAATGTGTAGAATAATAGTTTCGATAATCTATCATCTTAAGCCTAATTCACGCCATGTAAGACACAGGCCATGATTTCAAATATCCACCGCAGTTCAAAGTTTCAGTAAATTCAATTTCTCTTTCTCCTGAAATATGTATCAGTACTTTAAAGTCAAAAGGCTCAAAGACTCGCTCTACTTAAACTTGTTAAAATGTCTCTGTTTTCACAATTGATGGTCATCCATGCCAGTTCTATGGCATCCTTTGTTATTCAGGTTTATTCCTATTCCATTCGATATTTTAAAATCAACACAAAATCCAAGAAGCTTTTCAACACAGATCTTATTTCTTTTACTAATGAGCAAAACAATTATCTATGTCTGCCAATCAATCAGTCAACCAATCAATGAATCATACTTAAAAAATAGCAGCACAACATGATTTATGGTAAATGTAAAGAAGAGATAAACGAAAAAAAAACAAAAAAACTACTACTGAGCTGACAAAAGGTGTTGTCTAGTAAAAATATATTTAAAATATTTGGAAAACACAGTTAATGTTGATTTGATGGACATCAACTGTAGTCGTGGTGATGACGCTGACAATGATTTAAAGATGCGTAATTTCCGAAATCTTAGATCTCTGGTGATACTGTGGTGGGTGGTGACTGTGGGCAACACCAGCTGAATTCCATTGCCATTTTGCTGTATTTTGGAATAAAACATACCATCTTTTATTCATATGAAGAAAAAAATAAATAAACCAAATAGCCACCTGCTCATGTTTAAGTGTTCACTATAGTAAGCGCTGCAGCACAGCTAGGTGCAATCAGGATGGTAGAAAAGCAGCTAAAAACCGCAGTAAGCTTTTCTTCAAAAGTAATAAGTGGCTACCAACATGTTTCTGTTTTTAGTTTTTTCATTTTGCAACCTTCTGCCTAATGAAGGTTGCCGATCTTCTTCAGTTTTCAAGATTGGTGTCGATACTTCAACAAGCCAGTTTGATAAGCTGGTTGCAACAGCATTCATCTTAAGCAACAGATCTTTGTCACAACATACCCAAGGAATGTATTTTACAGAGGTAGTTGTATTTTTTTTAATGTACCTCCTCTTAATATTACAGAGCCATTTTTAGTGGAAAGCTGTACCCATGCTTTAAACAAAGACACGAGTGTCATAAAATTATGTTAAACTGAGCCAAACACAACATCCTCTGTGATTAACCCCAGTAGCTACAAAATAAATGTAGCAGTTTCACACATAAAGGATGACAACTGTTCAGGAACTACGTTCTTTTTTTAAACTATCACCCAGATGTGCACCTTATTAAACCTTTTTAAAGTTTTTTTTTTTTTTTTTTTTTTTAAGCCACATTAACACACATTTAAAGTAGGCCTATAGTTTTTTGTTACATTTGGATTTTATTACCTGGAGTCTGAATGACTGGCTGTGTCTCTCAGTGTTATGAATGTTGGCCATTACATTACAGCTGCTGCAACGGGCTCTTACTGCAAATATTTACAAAGCCATTACCGGCGCAGATGCAGATATATAATTAGTACTCTCGGCAGACTTTTGGTTGCAGCAACAGTCATGCTGGCTTACTAGATTTAAGTATTCACTAAATAGGCAAATTATTACATGGCATTGAAAGTTTAAGGTGTCCTCATGAACCTATTGACTTGCGTGTAAGTGTTTTTTTTTTGTTTGTTTTTTTTGGGGATGACAGACAAGGGTTCAGCATGCTTCAGTGAAACTCGGATACACTCAGATATAACATGGCTGTCATGAATTTTAAATCTGCAGTCGTTACTGTCAACACAAAGCAAAATAGTGAATAAAAACAAGTGTAGAAATCTGGAAGATATTGATTTGATGTGGATATGTTTTGGTCAGTGACGTAGGAACAATTATTATTGTAATATTTATCTGCTGTTTGAAAAAAAGAAACAGAAGAAGAACTTGGCACCTTTTTGCAACTCTTCTAAAATGCATACAGATGGCCATGTGTCGTATTTCTTAGGAAATGTACCTGTTCTCAAATTACAATTCTTGTTTCTCGAAATGTTGTTGTTCTGAATAAATTAAAATACACCAGTTGTAACCATTGGATTAAAATAAAAAAATAAAAAATCTGTCATCTTTAGGTCATTTTCATTTGGCGTCCAAACTTACAGTGAACACCTACCAACGTCGGCAAATGACGAAGCATTTTTGCTTTTCATTCCTATTTATTAAATCCTTTTCCATAAGTAGCCGTCCAAACAGAGCATAGTTAAGTCTTTGGCTTGCCTTCTGCTGGTCTAAAATCTAAACTTGAACAAATCTCAAAATAGTCTTCCCCGGTGTGGGAGTATAACGCTTCTCTCCACACGATGACTCTACCTTGTTCCCAGAAAAAAAGCCAGTGACAGATTGCCTATACGGCAAATGGTGAGAAAGGCAGAAGTGGGGAAGAAAAAGACAAGGACAAGGTACCTCCTTCATGATATCTAATCTTCAATCTCTTGGATCACTGGTGTCTGATAAGAGCAGTGTAATTCGAGAAACTAAAGAAACGCTGCAAGTAAAATTTCTGTCGTGACAAGACAGACGGGTCATCTGTGTCTATCTTTTGCTTTCCAGGGATTTACAGTAGCTGCTTCAGGCTTTCTCACTCCCCACAGCTGTCACGTAGTATGCAGATATCCATATAGGAATCCTTGACAAAGTCGCCTACAGCTTGTAAAAACAATGTCATTTTTTATTGCAGTATCATAAGTGTCATATTTGAGTACATTTGATCAAGTGGGAAAAAGATAAATTTCTGTCAAAACGTTAGTTTTTCAAAATCGCCAGTGACAAAACAATTGATTAGAAATCAACCTGCATGTAGCATTTTCTTCATTTTATGCTCTACTTTTGAGCAGCGGTCAAAAGTAGACCGCTGTTTTAAGTACCAGGAACCTAAAATATACAAGCCACGAACATTTGATTCTGAGGCATATAAAAATGACATGACAGATTTATTTCTTTTTGCCGCTGGACGAGTTATTATATTAATAGTCTCTTTCATGCATGATGGGGGCTCTATGATCTTGTGGGTGTGGTTTTGTTTCAAAAGGCCTTGTTTGAGTGCAAGTCATCAGAAGTTCTTTTAAAATGCCAGGAAGTTTCTTGGTTGTTTCAGCAGGATGACGATCCAAAACATACGACCAAGTCAATAATTACCACAAGAAGATTTGTACTTACAACATAGTAGTGCGATACAAGATGATTTAATGAACATAACTCTAAAAACGGCACCAAAAATCCTGCCTGCAAGTAAAAACTGTAATCAATTTTCACGCAATTTACTTCATACTTTTAAGCACAACTCTCAAAAGTATTCCACTGAGCAGTCGGCACATTTAATGCAGGTGAGACGCTAATATGATATAATAGAAGGCATTTAACAGAAAGGCTCGGAAGTGAGTTGTAGCCGGTTGTTGCCGAAGAACAGCTAGAACAATTCACTTTTTTGCGTTCCTTTGGGGGAGGGGACCGAAGCTGCCAATATCCAAATGTATTAATTTAATCTTAAACTCACGGGCATAGTGAAAATTATATGCTATCCATGTGTCTCTCCAACAAAGACTTTCTTAAGTTGTTAGATTTGATGGAACTGTCTTTATAACTGAAGACATATGAAAAATTTTCAGTTAACATGTTTGGAATAAAATTAAAGAAGGGTAACATCAAACTTTGGCAAATCTGATGTCTATGTTATATTTTTCTTGCGAATGTAAACCTTTGTTTCATTTCATGTTTTTTGTGACGTAACTGGCAAAGTTGGATGTTTGGCCGCATTTTCTCTCGGTGGGTGTCTGCATGTGCGTGAAATTATGTGTGTGTACCGATGCGGGGCTGTGATCGGCGTGACGAAGTGCAGGGATAGAGCTCAGACCATCTGGAGACAGATGACGGCATGAATCACCAGAGCGATACGACGAAGGAGGGAGCGGCAACCTAGAGGGACGAAGGTCCAACGAGAAAGACAGAGGACTGCGCTGGCACATCAATTGGCTGATAGGTAAACTAAGGCGAGGAAATCCAAAGCTTTGTGGGTTCTCTTACAGATTTTTTTTTTTTTTTTCCGTAGCTCACAACCTCCATTGTCGACAGTTTTATCTAATCACTCTGAGTAAATGGAGGCGGCAACTCACAAAGTCATCCAACCACACGCATACATGTGCCCACAAGCTTACTTACAAGCTGTTAGTTGTTAAAATAGGTGCCTGCTTGTTGCCTGATAAGAAAATAAGCTCCCCGAATAGATGATTTGCCCAGAAAGGGTGGAGGGTGGGGGGGGGGAAATCACCCAGCTCTAAAATCCATCAAAACATAGAGGTCAAATTAACGCTCAGCTGCCAGAAGATTATCACCCATCTACAACAATATCCTTCCTTTTTTCCATCTCTGTGTGTATCCTCCCATAGCAACGCATCTTTATGATCAACGTCTTTATCAATGGATCACTTTGGTTTCTTTTGCTAAAGCACAGAAACGATGACAAGGCTGCATTACCTACCTAGTTATCATCAGGGATAGTGCTCGGTTTTCCTCAGCCACAATTTATGTTGAAATATTGGAAAAACCAGATCATAGGTTTATATGAACTATCAGAGCTGATAAGAAGTGAGAACACCTAAATCACTGTTTTCATAAGATCTAATCCACTGTTAACAATGCTGGTCAGGAATCCACTTCCACTGTTAAACATCGTAAATAAATTTTGGGAAGAATTAAAAAATAATAATAATAAAAACAAATATTTGAGTAACTGGGCACCAAAGTTAGAATTTAACATGCAAGCCACGCCAGATTGGAATTAAACATACAGTACAGGTTCAAATCTACATTAATACTTTAAAACTATATCTTTCGCAAAGGGTTTGTACTCCTCAATAGTATCAAGACATGACTTTACATTTATAATGTGGGATGTCAGGGCATTTGGTCTTCCACAACACGTCAACCCTTTCCTGGGTAATGCTGAGGTCAAAGAAGTGCTGCAGAATCTCACAGAGCTGCTCTTCACAAGCCTTTGTGACCCTGAGGCTGACATTATTTGGACCTCTATAGCTGGTCTCCAGACAAACAAACAATCTCTATCATCTTCTGTTTTTGTCCCAGGTCGTATCTGGACAAGTAGTTTTTTCTCACCAAGTGGAGAAAGAATATGATTTGCAACAAGAAGGCCTTACTTTGGAGATGTTATGTTATCCACACCTCAGTTTTGCATAAAACGAGTCCCGATGTTTCATTTTCTATTTCTTTTTTTTATTGTTGGCAGTCATGTTTTGGGATGTAGAGGGGAAACCAGTGGTAAATGGACTGAAGTTAATAACAGCTTTTCTAGTCGACCTAACTACTCAACAAGCTTTCGCCCATTCACACGCGTTTGTAGACCAATACACAGATAAGTAGACTACTTGGGTGAGAGAGTCTTGACACTATCTGGACCTTGCCAAGTAGGTCCAGATAGTGGACCTACTATCTGGATAGGTCCACTATCCCAGATAGTAGGATTTCCACTCAAGGAATACAATAGTTTGGATAAACCATTAATAGACCAAAATTAATTTATTATTTATGTCAAGATGAGTGGATGTAAACTCCAGGCTGGTACTAATGCTTCAACAAATATGCATTAGGCAGCAGTTAACTCCCCCAGAGAAAATATTTGTTCAAAATGCATTAAAAGAAATGGTGTTACCTTACTTGAAATGATTGATGAAATAAGATCCAGATGAACATATCTATTTTTTATGTGGTTGAGAAGTTATATAGTTATCTAAAGTAGCTTTTTAAGTATTTTAGGTCATTTTTAAAAGGTTGTCCCTTTGAAAATGAAGCCAATTGCACCTATAACAGCCATAAATAGAGCTTTATCAATGTCATTGGATTTTTAAAAGGTAAAAACAACATATTGAGAACATTTCCTCCTAAAACCCTTTTAACCTTACTTAAATTATTAAATACAACAATTTAACTACTCAAGAGGTGTCAAACCTCCTGTTTTGTTACTTAAATCGTTTCAATTTCGAGGCTATTCATTGCAAAAAACACACACACACACCAAATATATGATCTAAGAAGCTTAATCACTAACTCGCTGATTATGTTTTTGATTGAATATAACAGAAAAAAAAATTGCTCTTTGCGACGGATTCACTTCCGCTGCAGCCACATTACGTGTTCGTTCCTGCTGCGGACTCTGCTGCTGCTTGAGGAACTGTCCGCGGTGCTGATCTCAACTTTCTTAATCCGTGCGGCGGATTCCGCTGCGTGCTGTCGCTCTCCGGGGTGTTGAAAATGTCAGCCGCCTTCGGACACTCCTGGAACTCGGTGCTGGCTAAACTAATTAGCAAATTCAGACAGCCTCAAATACGGGAGACGCTTGAGTGTGCTAACATCACAGCAAGTAATCAAGCTAGCGAGTCGAGTTAGCGAGCTAGCTTGGTTAGGGATAGTTGGTTGGAGAAATAGTTAATAGACGCCGCAAAGCTAGCGAGCTAGCAGGCGCCCGCCCACAGAATTAGAAAGTAAGTTGTGAACCGTTTCAGGCATCCAGACCCTCAACAAAATCAACATGACTTCCATAATAATGGCAACAGTGCGCTTTGCGGTTAATCACCAGATGAGGCGACGTGGTCTGGCGTAACCCAACGTCATGCGTCACACGTGGTGGGGGAGAGGGGGGACCCGTTACCCTCAACCAATTCCCTTCCTCTTCACTTTGCTGTTAAATGAATGGAAACTTATTTTACTTTTTTTTTTCTTTTTTTTTTAAGATGGGGGGTTATCTGGGCCAGCTTACTATTCAAACCAAAATAGTTGACACTTTTAGAAGAGAAGGAATCAATCAAATGAGGAATAGTTAACAAATGCAAGCAGGGATTAAAAAAGGGGGCGGGGCGTTGGGATTTATTGTGATTTTGGCGCATTCTTTTCAGTTATTGGACTTTTAAAAAAAACAAAAACAAAAAAAAAAATCCTACTTTGGCTTTAATAAAAGTGACCAGGACAGGTCCCATACTATTCCCTCTCCGCTGTATAGTGCGAGGCTCTGGTGCCGCTCAATGGGGGGAAGGGGCAACTGCTGGTGGCTGCAGCAGCACCGCCAGACCTCATCAGCACCGGAGAAGCGTGAAACATAAAAGTCGGTTTACTGCCGCTGCTCCAAGCTCACGTTGTGTTACAAGTCTCTGTCGCTCTCCAGACTTAAAAAAAAAAAAAAAAAAAGAAAAGAAAAAAGTGTGTAATAAGTTGGAGTCGATTTATTGGCTGAAACCCCCGGTGGAGAGTGGAGCCAATAAAAAGCTCCCCAGGTACAAATAAAACAATATTACGTGGAATGGGATTTACTCAACGTGTTGCTCTCATCAAGCTGAGCTTCAACAGTACAGGTGACGTGTTGGGAGATAATGTGCTCAGAAAGGCCTGAAAGGTTCCAGTTTCTTCCCTGAAACCCATCTGTGGAAGTCAAGATATCCAAGCTAAAGGTTAGGAGAGTCAAATTCATATTGTGGCAGTATTCTTAACATTTCTTGTTTGCTTTTTTTTTTTGCTAAAAATAAGTGCTCGTTCATTGATGTAGAGCCACGACAAAAATAGAGCATCTCTTTCTTTCTTTCCTTCTTTCTTTCTTCTTTCTTTCTTTCTTTCTTTCTTTCTTTCTTTCTTCTTGATGTAGATGAGCATCACCTTGATGGGAGCCCACTCAGTAACTGGAAGTAGATGAACGGGAAGAAGGGCAATCTGTTGAATGCTCGAACTCGTGTTGCTTCAAGGTTTGGGATAATTGCGCACGTACAAGAGCGCAGGCCGACCCGACCTGAACAGATAGGGGCTGAAAGAAACTCTTTGCATCACCAAAGCCACTTTAGAGAGAAGATAGCACAAGAAGAGTAAGATTCATATATGCACTCTCTCTCACACACTCTCTTTCTGCCACACACACACACATACACACACGAGCTCTCGGACTCTGAACGGCATAATAATCAGCTTCCTTCTTGTCCAGCTCAATGGATTTCCTCATGAGGGAAAATGCATGCTGTCTCTTTTACCACGGGAAGAGAGATTTAAAAGAACAAAAAAAAAAAAAAAAAAAATAGGAGCCTTCCCCAAAACAAGCATCCAGTTTCTTAATGGAACCAGAATCCGATGAGTCAAGGATGTCGAATTCTGAGGATCTGCTGCCACCAAAATAGCCAATATCCAGCAGCTAGCTAGCTTTTTTTTTTCAGAACTTTACGTGGTTGAACAAACAGCGACATCATACCGAGACCGATCCGTGTAAAACACTTTTTTTTTTCTTTTTAGAAAGAGCTTCTCCGGTGTGCGTGATTTGCATTTAATGAAGTACCGATGAGGTGGAGGGAAAGAGTGGGCGGTGGAGTGTGCGGGGGTAAAGCCTGCTGCATTTATTTATTTATTTTATTTTTTTAATTTAATTTTATTTTTTTTACACGTCTTCAGCTGAAACGATTGGGGAAGAAATGTGAAGGGAGAGAGAGTGTGTGTGTGGAGGGGGTGGGGGTTAACTCACCCTCAACTGTGGCGACCAGCATCAGCAGCCCCATGTAGAGCAGCAGCACCCGGCTCCGACAGCAGCGCGCCTGAGCTCCAGCTTTCATCAGAGCTACTAAAATCCCAATGCCATCATCTCCCTTTCTGCATACGGATCCCGCTCTCCTTCCAAGTCCCGGTGCTCCGTCCCGATCCCGATTTGAAGTGGCGGTCATGGCAGGGTTCTCTCTCTCTCTTTTTTTTCTTTTATTCTGGCAGGCACGATGAGTTCTCAGATGCTCAGAAAAGGGAGATTCACTCGGTGTCGGAGCTGAGAAAAATCCCAATGCATGGAGGAGGCTCGGATCTCACAGCTGGACTGAACCATGTCATGCGGGGGACCGAAAGGGGTTCAGAGTCTCTCTCTGATAAGATAGATTTCACACCTAAAAGGCAAAGGTGGTGGTGGGGATCGGTAGATTGGGGGTGAGGAGATGGGGGTGGGGGGAGCAGAGAGAGAGAGAGAACGAGAGGGAGCGAGAATTGGCCAGTGATTTACCCACCACCTCCAAAATGAAATTAATAAATAATATCACGAAAATCTCTCCTCCGCTCCAGAAATGTAACTGATGGTTCCCAAATCCAACAGAGCTCGCGCTCTTTCTCTCTCAATTTCTCCTCCTTTCCTTCAATCTGTACATCAGGTTGATTTCACTTCCAGTAAATCCACGTTTGAGCTCGTCATGAGACAGAGATTCACCAAAAGCGCCCCGTCCAAGGAGGTGTTATCCAACGATCCAAGAAAAGAAGAAAAACAAAACAAAAACAAAAAAACCCAAAATAATAATAAATTAAAAAAAATAGATAAAAAAAGAAAACCTCTTTCCTCGACGGCTTGGAGAAGTTTTCCGAGCCCGCAGCCTCGCAGCGTGCACAGTCAGTGTGATCGGAGGATGCGGTAGGTCTTGTCCGTGGTAATCCCAGCATCTATCGCAGCGAGCGGCCACGAAGCGTCGTCTCGGGGTCTGCGCGACGCCAAGACTCAGACTGCAGACCTGCTCTCCACTCTGCGCGCCTCTATCTCTCCTCGGCGTCTGCCCACCCGCCTCTTCCCTTCTCTCTCTCTCCCTCCCTACTTCTGTTTCTCTCTCACTTTCTAACTCCTCTGTCCTTTGACATCCGTTCAGAAGATGTTTGCAGTGAAGTGAAGATGCTCCACTCTACTCATTGAATCTTAAATAATAATAATAATAATAATAATAATAATAATAATAATAATAATAATAATAATAGTAATAATAGTAATAATGTAAAAGACTCAGGTCTTCTTGTTCTGTTTTGTCAAGGCATGACTTGGGAGCCATCGTGTCCATCCATTAAGACCAGTCATTGGATGGCCCAGCAGTTTAACCTGATATGTTCACATTCTGCTTATTACACGTGAAATTGACGCCTAACTAGCCGGAACTATTGCCCCCACCCCCCTCTCCCCTCACTCGGTAAATTTGAATTTCACTTCTATTTTTTTTTTTTTTTATTTTCTTTTTCTTTTTTTTTTTTTTTTTTTGCACAAAATGGTTATAATTAGTTCTCGGTCGGCTTGGACAACGACTTTTCCCTGGCTTGGGTGGCACGTTGCATGGAGTTTAAGTTTTGCGTTTACGATTCTTGCAGCGTGTTGTTGAGTGTGAGGAGATGCATTCGGGAATCTCCCGCTTAAAATCACACACTTGTTAAGTCTTTCAACTTGTGAGAATTCTGATGTGTCGCCGAGTTGTTCTTCCGGAATTGTGTATCGTTTCCATGGCAGCAAGAACGCGCCAGGTGGACTGTTTCCCTTTGTGCTCCGAATAGCAACGAAACAGCATACGCTTTTGAAAGAGTAAGATTCCACCCCATATAAATATATAAATTTAAAAAAAGAAAAAAAAAAAAAAGAAGAGGAAGAAGATTTAAAAAAAAAATGGTAGAAGATCATTGGAAGCCACTTAATGGCAGCGCACGCTTCAGCGCCCTCGCTCCGTTCCCGCGCCGCACATGGATTCACCCGAACGCGCCCAGAGATGACTTTGATCTGGTCTGTGAGATCATTTGGAGCAGAACCACCCACCTGAAGAGGGCCAAAGGTGAAAGTTCGGCACAGCGGCCAGTGGACACGGACCACGTCTTCTCTGACCACGAGCTGAGTAACGTGTAAGGCAGAATCGAGAACTGCGGAGAGAGGTGCCTCTCTCATCCCACCAGCTCTGCAGTTCACCTGTTCCTGCTCACCAAAAAGCATGTCCACAGCACAATGCACCCACCAACACGTTTCAATGTGGGGCTGGTGTGTGTCGAGTGTATCAACTTCAGTGTTTCTGACAAAAGCACTTTCTTCTACACATTTACTATGTTTCCTTATGGAAAAAAAAAAAAAATCTACACAGGATTCTGTGCGGCTTTCTTTCAGCAGCGGCTTTTGTTCTTCTGGCCTCTCACACATAAAAGCCAAATTTGTAGAGTGCCTGAGTGTCTCTGCTGCTCCTCCAGATTAATGATAGGCCTCTTTCTTACTTCTCTGATCTTCCAGTTTAGGGTAGATGGTCAACGCTTGATGGTTCTGAAGAGGTTGCCATGCTTTTTCCCTTTTTAGATAAAATATTGGATAGTGATGTGTGATGCATTTTCCGCTTTGGATCTCTGTAAAAACTCTGTCCCTGAGCTGCTTGGTGTGTCCCTGGGTGTCCATGATGTTCTTTCTTCATTCATGTTGTTGATATAAACAAAAATAACGCTTAATGTAGACGCTTGTAGAGGAAACGTCTGGATGGAATTGGTTGTGCTGGATTTGTGTTGTTGTAGTTCAATGTGTTGAAGTATAGAAAGTTAAATGATGGGAAAAACAAGTTCAAGGGGCGTGAATACTTTTGCACTGCACTGTATTTGTCTAGATTCCTACTCATGTGTTAGCATGCGTGTGCCTACTATAGCTCATAAGTGATTCATTGTATGCTCACTCTTGATTTTTTTTTTTTCTTTCACAGCATACATTAGGTTTTATATTTCTCTTCAGGGCTTAATAAATCTTCCTAAACGATGCTCTGGCAGCTGCATCATTTTGTTCTTATGGGGTGTTATCATTTCATTTGCTCCTGAGGAAAGTAGTGGGGGCCCCCTGAATGGTTCTCACTAACCTTAATTATGGAAATGAATTCTTGTACATCTCAGTAGAGTATGCGACCTGAGGATAATGTCAAAGTAAATTATTTTGTATCTTATATGCCTTTCTAGGGATTTTTTTTTTTTTACTGTTTATGTGAGTTATGTAATTATATAGATGCATCCTCTCAGTCTAGAATACATGCCCCAATTTTCCCCATTGTGACACAATAAACTGTATTCTATTCTATTCTGTTCTATTCTATTCTATTCTATTCTCAGTACATGCTGTTTAACAGCGTCTGTTTAATTATTTATTTGTTTACAAAATAATTGAAAATGGCTATAAAGCAACGTATCAAAACTCTTATTTTAATGCAAGGATGCATCTCCAAATGATGGCAATTGGTGCTCACGTTCGCTTTGGATAAATTTAAGATTCATACTACCGTAATGATTACCAAAACCCCGCAAAATAAAAGATTTTTATGTGATGAAAATGTTATCTTCTTTTTGATTTGTTTGGCCTACAGTGCACCTCGAGCAGATGACACAGTTATCTGGTTGGTCAGATAGTTGTATGGCAGGAAGTGTGGACGGAAATGAATGCCTGTCTGTGACCTATATCCTGTAAGAGTTATCAAAGAATTTTCTTATAGAGCCACCGTACAATGTTAATGTACACCATCTGCTCACCAGCCACCTGGACGTTCCGTGAGGTTCCCGTTATCATAAGCATCCTGGTCTCACAGGAGCGTCTGTTCTGCATTGACAGCTTGACAGTCAAAAGGCTGGTGCCTAAGGAGAAGCCCCATTAAAATGCCATGCTTTGAAAATGATGCCATGCAGCAAAATGTTAGAAATGTCGCCGGTGACCTCTAGATTGTTATTTTTCCAGTCGATAATATTATCAAGGATATTTCACACAGTGACACTTAGAATGCACTCTGTCGTCTAACTGAGACGGAGGTCAAGAATTAACAAAAAATGAAACTAATAGTTTTTTTTTTGTTTTTTTTGTGATTATGTAGTATTCATGAAGGAAAGAAAAAACTAGAATTTGCATGTCAATTAAGACCCGTGTTAAAATGCTCACAATCCCTGTAATTTCTTATGATTTCATTATAATCGCTACGCAGAAAACTTCACATTTTCACATTCGGCAATTTCGTCAAAGCCAAATTAAAACTTCCTTTGCAAATGATAGTTTAGAAATGCACGCCCAGGAAAGAATTGGCCTAATTAACAATAATTAAATGTGTTCATTCATCACAGTTCCACTCATGTCTGTGTGTTTGGGTAAAGAACCGAGGAAACAGAGACTTTATTCAGGTGCAAACACGCTGTGTCAGGAGAGCAACAAGGCGTCCACTGACTTTACTCTTCCCTGTCCTTATGTCTTTGACCAGAGGTCAGCAAGGTCCACCTACCATCCAAAGAGTGTTTATATAGATGTTGGTACTGTACCAATGAGAAAAAATGTGTTTCACTTTTTTTTTTCTGTACATATTTTGAAAGCAACCACACAGTTTCAGAATATGGCAATGCATTTGAGATTATTCTATAGGTGGACTGGAAAAGAACAACCTTCCCCCTGCCCCCAAATAAAAACAACAATTTCAGAGTGATTTTTTCTTTTTCTATAGCTGTCCTTTGGCTGCACCACTCTATTACTTATGTCAGTGTTTTTCTTTCTGTCTAGTGCTGATGGGAATCAGAAGGAGAAAGATGATCTCCTTCCAGAAACACAGTCTATGGAGGACGACAGGTAATGTGCGAGTCTGCAGTCTTTCCCAGACCACATGAAGAAAAATAGAAATGCCATGCAGAAAGCCAAGAATTATTTTAGGTTTGCACATGATTTTTAAATGTATGAAATGTTCAAGTCGATGGTGTGGAAATGCTGAACTTTGACTTCTGTAGTTGTTCAGTGCAACAGCCTCACAAAAGGCTGATTTAGTATCCAAAAAGCCATCGTTGCAAAAATATCAGCAATTTTCAAAAGCTTTCTTATAACTGTCCTCTTCTTCCTGTGCACACTCTTGTCTTAGTCCAAAACTGAAAACAAGAGCATTAAAGCTAGTGCTTGCTTTGCATTTATTGTTTAGCTAAAACGAAATAGACGCTTAGTTTCTTTTGATACTTTGATTCTACATACAGTAATTGTATGGCATCAGACTACCACAGTGTTTAAGTTAAATTCAGACTACACGAAAAACTGGCGAAAACGAGACATGCAGATCAATTGAGTCATGAAACAGACAAAAAATCATAAAGCAGAAAAAAAGGAAAAGCTAACAAAAAATCTCATAGCTAGAGTTTTTCTTTAAAAATATTTGAAATCATAGCCTAATCAGAGAGACTTACCACGACAATAAACTCATGACTTCTGTGGTTTTGTCTTCCTGTGCAGGAATGACGAGCAGCAGAGGGGGAAAGTTAAACTGGGGTCAAACGTGGACTCTGATGAGGAGAAGAACAACCGAAGCGACTTTGCACTTCCTTGCCCAAACCTTTCAGGCCTCAGCTCCACAAAGTATGGAGGAGTTGTAAATATCCAGGGATGATTTGATTTAAAAAAAAAGAAAAAAAAATGCACTGATTTGTTTTATCTGATCTCAACATAGAAAATAAAGCGAAAGAACTATTTGGTACATTAAAAAATGCGGTTGTTGCAGTTCATAATTATTTTTTTTTAAAACTATTGATTGTTTTAACAATGCTTTGCAATTGTTAAGTGTTACACAGTTGAAATATAAAGAGAAATAACTGCAGTTTTTAAGACATTTTAGCAATAATTATAGAAAATTATAAGATATTGACCTCAGACATACCTTTTCTTGTTGTAGCGCAACTTGTTTCATGTTCTGTCAATTTATTAATGTGAACATAAACATAAAATCGAGGGAGAGAAAAATGACCAATTATAGAAATAATAATAGCGAGAGACTGGAAATTCAACAAGGGACCCAAAAAATAGTAATCTGTTGGTTTAATGTTGAATATGTATTATTCCAATAAAAATCATCTTTAACAAATGTGAGCAGTCATTGGTAATGTTTTGATCACTGTCATCTGTGGTAAAAAACACAGATTTTACCACAGAAGTAAATATTTTCAAGGCTAACAGAAAAAACAAATAAGTCTTTGTTACGTTTCCTGTTTGTATGATCGATCAAAAAAAATGGGAACAAAATTTTCGGAAAAACTGCTCAATCCATAAAATCCCACCAAATTTTGTGGTTCTCGAACACATCTTAATAAGGGCCAAAATAGTGAGGAACTCGTCACGGACTAATGAGGAACTCGTCACCTGCTGATGAACTATTTACCACTTCTAGTTTATTAACTAACTTCGAATGAAACGGTTAGCTAGTCCTAAAACAAGGAGGCAACAAGTCAGTGACTGTTTCACCATCACAGAATGATATTCAGAATCTGTTGTTCACCACTAACCTGTCGTAACTTAATTATCAGCTCACTGTTTTCCGTTGCTAAAGTTAAGTGAGAATTTTGTCATTGAGAGCAATTCTGGATTAGAAAATGTAGTTCCTGGCTAACCTTTGAGTTCAGGAACTTTACTATAGCCCAATGATGTATAGCTTAGAATAAAGTGGTTGGGTGGAAATTGTGTAAAAAAACTAATGCAGCCAAATCCTATTAGAAAACAAAAATACAAATGTTTAAAATATTTTTGGTAGCAATAACGTCCTGGGTTCAAATCCTGATCTTAGGGTCTTACTTTAAGGAGTCTGCATGCTCTCCCTGTGCATGCTCCCTTTGGGTACTCCAGATTCCACCCATTGTCCAAAGAAACAAACCTCTTAGTTGATTTCTCTAAATTGTCCTTAGCTGCGTGTTTGCGTGTATGCGGTTGTCTGCGATGGAGTGGTGACAGGGCGTGCCCCGCTTCTCACCCAATGACCGCTGGAGACAGGGCCCAGCGCCACTCAACCCTGCGAGGATAAGCGGATATAACAACAGAAGGATCATATGTTTCAATTTAACTTTATGATTTTAATGTTTGTTTGTTTTTTTTTTTTATTAGTAGTAGCAGTATTTTTACAATACATTTATATTAATTTTCCAGCTATTTGTTGTCAGTTAATCCTGTTGCAGGAATTTGTGCTCCAAATGTTTTTTTAACACTGTTTGCACTACAGTATTTGAAATAAAAGCAAACTAAAAACTAAATCTTAAAAAAATCTGTATGAATCTTGCAACATTTATCAAATAAAATGTCATACACAGCAATCAAGATAATTTTGAAATAATCAAAAGTTCACAAAACATTCTAATTCCTTCAACTTTAATGTTTAGGGATTTTATGTGACAAACCAACCAAAAGATTTTAATTTTTTGATTTTACTGTATTTTAAATTTTCAAATAAAATCTGAAAAGTGTGCACTTTATATACACTTGGACCAGTTGAATGAGATAGTGAACAAAATTTAGTGTGGTCAAATACCTTCAAAAGTCACCCAATACCACAATTGTAATCATTTCACTTTGGAAAAAGTTATGGCTGAAACCTAAATATTTAAGAGTGAATACTCTTAAATATTTTTAAGAGTATTCCTCCTCTCTTTTTTTGTATTTGTTTTTTTTTTTTTTTCAGGAATGATGAGGAACAAAAAAAGACAAATGTTTGGTTCTGAAAAACCAGCATGTGAGGGACGAGAGACAACACCACGCTGAGTTCAGTCTGCCTTGCCCCTCCGTCTCTGGCTGCATGTTGCCTCCATGTTGCCGTACCTGCACAGGTAATGAGCACTTCGGTGGATACAGAGAGAAACCTGGGAAAAAATGACAAGACAGCAGAAAAGTTAAGATAAAAGTTGATTATATTCTAGCAGTTTGCGCTTTTCATTAAAAAACCAAAAAAAAACCCAACTCAGTCCAGTGATTTTTAATATTTTAATGTCTTTGTCATGTAAGGCGAAATGCGCAAAAGAAAATATGAAGAGTGGGAGAAAATTGTGGGTTCCTCAGATTAGCGCTGAACATGAAAAGAATACAAAAGATCCTTCCTCACTTTGTCCTGCGAAAGTACACCGGGATTCACGTCAAAGTGAATGTGATCGAGACAGAAGAAACCTCTTCGATACTAATTCTAGTAATGATGATAATTCTGTCACTCCACCTGAGGTACAAATTTATGCTTCTGATAGCAGGAAGGCCGATGCAGAGATTGACAGAAACGATGAGGGGAAAAAAAAAAAAAAAAATCCCAGACCTTTCTGAAAGAGGCTGCTCTGACGGAGAGCACGGTTTTCTATTTAACACAAAGACAGACTTTCCTCAGCTACCTACCAACAAGGCTGGCATCCCACCCTGTCCCACTGAGCCTTCAGCCTCGAGGAAGGTGCAGAGCCAGTGGGAGATTCCCTTCTCGTTCCACCCACGCCATGCCCCCACTGCCACTTTGGCCACTTTGGCGAGTGGCGAGCGCCACACAAACTCCACAGCCAACACATCGCTGGTGCTGCAGAGGGCCTCCGACCTGCTGGCTGACTTTCCACCTCTTCTGCCCCCCAGAGACCTCTTTAGCTCTGGGTGAAGTGCGTCATGGGGGAATCCCATGGTCCAGAGCCGCAGCAGCAAAAAGAGGTCTTACCCTCTTGCCAAATCATCGCCAAGACAGTGTGGTTTGCCACAAGAGAAGAGTGGAAATCGTGCCCTGTGAGGGCTCCTCCATCTGTTCAGGAGATCAAAAATCAGCACCGGGCCTTGAAACATTTGGCTTGGTTTGCCAGCCCAACTCCCCCAGAGTTAGCTCTGAGAAAATGAAGGCCAACAACCAGATGCCTCCTACAGGTACTAGATCTGCCATTTGTCTGTCTCATAATTAGGCTTATAGTTCATATATGTATATATCGTTTATATACCAATCACATTTATAGATCTGATTAGTTAAAAGAACAGCATATTATTCATTATATTGGTTTGAAGATGTGACTCAACGTTGCGTCTCTCTCTCGTTCCCTTCTGGTTGAGTTTGTGTCCTGCTCTTGTACAGAATACTTTCAAGGTTCCCTTTGAGGTTTACTATGTTTGTAATTGCTCTCACAAATGCATGCATGTTGTTCACTTGGTTTGAAGGCTGTAGCTACCAGGTGGTTCTCTCTCAACCCAATTCAGCCTAGGACTCATTGAGTGGGCGCCATGGTCACAGTAAACCAAACATTTCATCAGCTCTGTTGTACACTTTTAAACGTGTGGTAAATATGACATCAGTCGAAAGGGTTCAATTTCTCCCCTATTCATCCTGCAGCTTTTGTACCACCGCATATTACTTAAACTATTTTTGCCTAAGCGGTTCACAGAAAAACAAAACAAAAGCAAATGAACAATACCTTGCTGGATGGTGTCCTATCGAGGACTGCAAACTCTGTGCAAGAACAGAAACACTGGGCTCCGCTGACAAAGATGGAAGTTGTTCGAGGTGCGTTAACCTAAAATAAACTTTGCTCACTTTGCAGCAAAAATAGCAGTGATGCTGACAAAATTTGTACTTCCTGTTGTGGTGCTATGAAGGAAGGCAGAAAAAAACCCCAGCTAAAATCAAATCTAGCTAGCTTCTTTCAATACACGCTCGCTAGCATTGCAGCTAATTAGCTGCTCTGCCACCTAAATAGAAATGCAGCTAGCTGAAATAAAATCTAGCTAGCTAAAATCAAATCTAGCTAGCTTCTTTCAGTACACGCTCGCTAGCATTGCAGCTAATTAGCTGCTCTGCCACCTAAATAGAAATGCAGCTAGCTGAAATAAAATCTAGCTAGCAATTCTAGCTAGCTCATTTAAATACAAGCTAGCTAGCATTGCAGCTATTTAGCCTTTTGCAGGATGTCGGAAAAGTAGAAATTCAACACTCCCACCGGCTATTTCTTGTTTTGTAGGTTTTCTGAGATCCACTCATTGTGTTGTCATGTGCCAACCATGTAGGTAGATAAATGATAATATTCTATAAGCTTTTTTATGCTAGTGCTACTGACATTAGCAATTCATAGCGTAATAAAAAGCAAGGAAGCCAAAGGAAATACTGCATGCTGCTGCTGCATGTATTTGTAAGATGTGAATAGCTAAAAACGTAGCACTTTTATAGTGGCATGTAGTATTTATAGACTTAACGAATACACCGAGCTTTCTTTCTGGAGAAGTTGTCCTCCTTTATGCTTCCAGCCATACCGGCTTTCATCTGATTTTTCCTTGGTTTAAATTTTACAACTACTGCGTTTGCTTTGAATTTGACATGAATATTCATTTTAGAAGTTGTGCATTTTAAACAGGCAGTAGTATGTTGGAGATCTCATTGAATGAATATTTTACACCATTACCCAGGTGACGTAGCACTGCACTCGCTCAACTGCTTAACCATTAAAACTTGAGAGTCGATCCAGAGTATCTTCAAGCCCAAAACAGCCAAAGCAAAAAGGCTTTTCGAAAACAAGTCAGTCGGGGTGAGGGGAATAGGGCTTTTTGACGCCAACCAGCACCGCCCATCTGCCCACGCGCACAACCGTGCACTTGCAGAACCCTCTGCATCTCTCCTGTGTAGGTGTCAACACTGTGACTCTGCATTGCTGTTGCATCCTGACTTGGCTCAGTAAGGCAAAAAAAAAAAAGTTTTTATAATGAGGGGATTATTGTGCAGTGGCAGAGTAAATTACACACCGAGCCTTCCGACCTAACCGCTGGTGCAGAGCAGAGCAATAGGCATAGATTAAAAAGAATAAATAAATTAATAAAAAAATCATCAACTCAAGAACACAAAGATGCTTTTGGTACCCCTAGCATGCCTATATATATATATATATATATATATATATATATATATATATATATATATAAATCCTGTACCGTCATATTTAGGTTTGTTTGATTTTCCTCATGCTTCTTAACAGGTGTACAACTTTAGCTGAAGGCTGCTCTGCTCTGCCCAATAAATGAGGATTTGATATATACTCCCAACACACCTCCAGCGGTTTACAGTCAGTGCTGATATGATAGAGTTTATTCGCTGATAGTATAGCTCTGTTGACTCAATAGCATTTTGTTGAAGCCCCGAGGGCTAGGCTGCTGAAAAATTCCCTCGCAGAGGAAACGGAGCAGAGCTCTCGTTAAAGCCTGCCCTCTGCATCACACTTAACATGACATAGGTGAGAAAAGACAGCGTGCATGTGAAATGGCTGAAGCACTAATCCGTACCCCTCTCCCTCGCTGTGCACATTGCAGTTGCAGGTACAGATGGTGTGGGTGTTAATGCCAGGTCCTGAGCTCGCGCTGCCAAGGCAGGCATGAGGCAAGCAGCTGTCCCCCGGGGAGAAAGCCAGCCCTTGTACCTTTCAACACCCTGTTGCCATTAACAGAGCCAAAGGTAAGGTTATAGCGTCTCCTGTACATGCAGGTTGAGTCTTTCATGGATATTACGTTTCTTGGTGGATTGCATGAAGAATTTATTATGGTCATCACTGGTTGAGTGCGTTTTGTTTTTTTTATTTTTTTAGTCCCACCTAAGCACAAGACCAGAGAATGCCCCAGTTGCCCTGAGCTCCTCATGTGCATTGCTTAGCAAAGTTCTTTGTGCAGATTTCTCACGTATCAATTACTCATGTCACTATGAAATTACTGTGGCATGCAAATGTTTGTACACAATGGTCAAATTTCAGGTGTCATGCATATTTAATTGCTTTGAAGGCAACCCGATCTCCCAAAAAGATGTTTGGGTAATGCACTTAAAATTAATGCGTGCTTCGGATCACTTTTGCTGTGTAATCTATTTCGTTGGCGTTGGAATGTTCCATGTTCCATGTTCCATTCACTGCGACACTGACATAAGGCACGTCAATGCACACAGGCTGAGCTCGAGGAAATAGGCTTATCATCTCATAATATTGCTATTTTTTTGCATTAAAATGTCAAATAAATGATACATTTTTGGTAACACTTTATTTGAAGGTTGTGCGTAAGACTGACATGACAGTGTCATAAACATGACATAACACCTGTTATGAACATGAAGGAGTCTTCATGAATGTCTTTGATTCTTGTCATGAAGTGTCATTCAGTAAAAAATGAAATTTTTAATGCAAAGTTGACACTTTTGATCCACTTTTTGCGCAAAGCTTCATTGAACCTTTTGACCGAATGATGCAAAGTTGACACTCTCAGTGGACGTTTAATTCAAATTTTAGTGCCACTTTTGCTAAAAGCAGCTCCAGGCTTCAGAGGCTTGCTGTGATCAGCTCAGAGTGATCAGGAGGATCACCCCGATCCTTCTGATCACAGACAAACTCAAATATTTTTGAGTTTGTCCTCCTGGCTACGTTTGTGAAGACGTGCACACAGAGTATTGGGCCAAGCCAAAATTTCTCTACAAGCGTGTTCCTCCACCCC
Organism: Poeciliopsis retropinna; assembly: GCA_010277075.1. Lineage (NCBI taxonomy): Eukaryota > Metazoa > Chordata > Actinopteri > Cyprinodontiformes > Poeciliidae > Poeciliopsis > Poeciliopsis retropinna. Next base: position 11,466,173 of record VMRM01000016.1, read on the forward strand.
CACAACCTCAACCACACTGTCAGTCCTGACAACTCTTCTGTTTACCAGGTAGGCTACGAATTACTGCTACGTATATGTTTAAAAAAGGATATTACAGTCACTATAGTTTTAACAAGAAGCATACTAAATAAGTCCTCAAGATGGAGAAGGGAGTTAAAGAATTAGTAAACTAAAATATGTTCTGTTATTAAAAATTAATGTTTGTATAATAGCAACTTTATTTTTTATTTTAAAAAAAAAGAAAAAAGAAGGATATCTGCACTTTGACTTGTACTTAGCATGGGTAAGTTTTCACATCTACTTTGATGGCCAATAAATTGAGGTAATCCTCCATAGGTACTTAAAACACAGCTAAAGGAGCTTGAGGATTAAGCATACAAGCATTGCTGCAAAGTCAATTAAAGAAGGATTTAAAGACGTCACAAACAGCATCCACTGCCAGAATGCAGTTTTTTTTCTGTTTTTTCTATTTGAAAGCATTATTTGTTTTTCCCTTTTTATTTTAATTTCCTCAAAATATTTCCAACCTAAGCATGCATTAAGCGTGACACTTTTTCAAACAAATTTGATTCCCGAAGAGGATTCTGCGACCCCCACCCTTGTGGATTTGTGAATTCACTCTGGCAACCACTGAGGGAAATCTTTTGTTTTTATCTTTTTTCAGTCAAGCTGCATCTTGTCAGCTTTTTATGTGATACTTTTTAAACGTTTTTTTTTTTCTTTTTTTCCAATAGCACTTATTCTTCTAATAAAACTGTCCAAGTCCAGTGATTTTTCCAATGGCCAGCCACTTGCTAACTGAAAAATCACTCTGCTCTGCACTTTCAACTTGCCTTCCTCTTTACAGATATTTATGCTTTATTTTGTGCTTTCTTTGCACAGTTGAATGTTTCAGATCATCAAACAGACACAAAAAACCCAGAATAAATCCAGAAAACTGTTCTCTAATTAGGCGGGAATATCTATTTTCACCCCACCTTCAAATATTTACAAATAAAGCATGAATGCAAGAGAATAGTTCTGCAATAGGAATACAAAATGGCAAATTGAACAAAATTACAAACTGATATTTTGGCCAAATGCTGTAAAATATTTTAAATTACCTCAATAAAACCTCATACTTCCTATGTTCTAGTACATGAAAATTAATAATGCACATGGAGTTCAAATTTTTGCTTCCAAACTGTTTCTGTTATTTAAAATTTCAAAGCAGTAAAAGAAGAAAAATCTAGAAAAGATGTTTTTTATATCTGTAAAAATAAATCACGTAGCAGTTATTGTGGAATACTGTTGCCTCGCGACATAAAACACCTTAATTTAAAGACTAGTTCATATTAAACTAATACGAGTTAATATCTGGCTAATATTACGACAAACCTTTGCAAGCTGTTTTATCTTTGGAGAAAACGATTCCCTCCACTTCCCTGTTGTTACTCAAACCTAAGCAGCTGCTGGCTCCCTGGAATAATGCTGACCCCCTCAGAAAAAAGTTTGGAGGAAAGAGTTTGGTATTTTTAAACTTTTCTATTTTCAGCCGCATGCTCTCCGTCGTAGGGTTGACGCGTGAAACTCAAGTCTGTGCAGGATCAGAATTCTCTGGTAGGTGATTTTTAGTTTTGGTCTTAATTATGCCCAACATTTTAGATTATCACTATAGATTTTTTTAGTCGCATAGAAACAGAGTACCTTTGCTTCTTTTTTCTGTCTGCCCTTTATTATCTCCCCCCTTGCAGCTCAGACCTATTGAAATTTTGTCTGCACTCCACAGCAGTGACTGTGGCAGCGAGGCTTACTGCACTCTGAAGCTTTGGCCCTTTGGCCTCATCACTTCCCAACCAGCGGGATAATTACAGAGGCTGCAAACACTTCCCCCCTGAGTGCGTGCGTGTGTGTGTGGATGTGGCAAAATAGGGGATTCTCAGTGTCAGCAGATAAATAAGATGCAAAGACACATGCTGGAAGTAGAAAAGGAAGAAGAAGGTGAAAAAGAAACAAGAAGAAAGAATGTAAAATAGGTGAAGGTGACGTAGAGAGACATTACAAGAGTCTTATTTTTGCCAGCCAAACAGCGAATGCTGAGATGTGAGGGAATGCTTATGGGAGTGTGAAAAAGTTGAGAGCTCTTTCAGATACTGAGGTATTTGAAAATCCTCTTCTCAGACTTTAGCCGAGTCCCGTTTCACTTTTTCTTCTGGCACTAAATGGCTCTAAAATATTTTTCCATTTAAATAAAAAAAAAAAAAAGCAATTTAAACAAATCAAGTAAAGAGGAGCTACATACATACATACATACATAACTTTTGTTCAGAGCGTTGGTGTTTGGATGACAGTAATCTGTGAGGTCACTCATTTAAGTGAGTATAAAGCTGAACTGATCCTACTCTCCCTTTCTGTAGCTACATCGTGTATATATCAGCACACAACAAGGATTCAAATTATAATATGACCTATATTGAAGACAAAACCAATGAGCCAAACCTGTGATTGTATTTGAGCAAAAGAAAAACAGAGCAACAAAACTAACAAATCCAAAATATTTCACTCTTGGCAGAAAAGAGAAAAAAAAAGCGGGTTGCCAAATCCTTTGGTTTAGCCGTCTGTGATCGATGTGCTGCTGAAAATGTAGGACGGTCAGAAACGAGGCACATTTGGAGGGATGTGAGAGGAGGTTTGGCAGGATAAGGATTGCGTATTTGAGCTCGTGTGCCCCGCAGCTTGTGCGAATGTGTGAGTGGCAGAGAAGCAGACCAAAGTTTTCCCCTCTCGCGCTCCTTCTTTGTTCTTCCAGCTAATAAGCCCCTCTCCAAGCTGTTGCTTGGCTACACTTTTCTGCTTCCACTGTCTGGCAGGTGGCCGTTTTTCTGTCTAAGTCCATCTTTTGAGAATGATGTACATTTATGTGTGCGTGTGTGTGTTTCAGACATTTTGTGAGACTGTGAAACACTTGCAGTGTTTTGATTACATTTTGACACAGTATATTCACAAGCTATATCGTATTGGAATTTTATGTGGTGGGTCAAAAAATTAGCACATTATTCATAAGTTTATGGAAAATCAAGATTTTTTAAAATTTTAAATAAAAAATTTTTTTTTTTTTTTACAATTAAAAATCTAAAAAAAAAAAAAGCTGCTTGTATGTTCAGTCGTCCCCTTTACTCTAATATGCCTAAGTTAAGTAAACTTTGTGCAAACAAGTAGGATGAATCTACTAAACGAGTGACCCAAATCTGAAAGTTGTATGATAAATTATTAATGTGTTAAAATGAACCTAGTCAAAGTCCGGACTTAAATCTAACTTAGAATTTGTGGCAAGACATTGGAAACTGAAAAATGAAAATAAGACGCTCTGTTTAATTTCAGTCAGCTTTTTGAAGTCTCTAGCTGGAAAGTTGATGGAAACGTGTTGTCATGTATAGAGGTCTGCCACACTTTTTAGATTTTTATTCATACTACACCATCATGTGAAATCAAATAAAGCATTTGTTTGCTATTGAAAAAATGTGTGGAAGAATTCAACGTAAACCAGAAAATAAATAGCCTTTATTTTCACTCAAATTCAGGTTTAATTGACGGAAACCCTTCTATTTGATTGTGTTTATTAAATTGGTATTCAATACTATGTTTAATATAAAGTACTTCAATTTTAGCGTTTTCAGATGTCACCTAGTGTAATCATCACATGTCCAAACCTTTTGCAGTTTTGTCCATCCCATCACAGGCATGCGGTCTTTACCGTTGAGAAGTTCTCAGACAAAACCGTTCAAGCAAGGCGGCAACAAAGCGAAACCAGGCAACAAAATGGAACTTCGATGTTTTCGTGATCTGTGCTGTAAGAGAATGTACATCAAAGCCTGTAAAGAATATGGCTTCCCATGCAGAGGCTGCTATCATGGGGGTGGAAAAACTAGCTGGTGCAGAGGAGGTCTAATAGTCAGAGAAATTCGTTCGTAGGACTCGTTTTAATTCTGAACATAGACTGTGGTTTACACCAAAACACCTGCTATGAAAAACACACAACCTCTGAGGGAGGCTAGATGGTACAAAGGTTAATGTTGCTAAAGATTATTTCATCATTATGAAAGTCATTTTCACTGCACAGGCGCTCTCAGCCACCATGTAAAGGAGACGCAGTTGTTAAAAATGTTGAGCCGAAGCAAAAATGAGATTTTAGAGATTTTTGCAACAGCCCACCAACACCCACATTCTGGCATTTTTAAAATGCACAAAGATGGAGGGTGGGTGCAGCGACTGAGCGCCTGGCACCGCGAGACATATTTCTCTTCATCCAAAACGCAAATGAGAAAGAAGTCTTATTGTTATGATAGGAATTTGGTTTTACGTCAGGATGAATTGACTCTTAATTCTGGATTCCTGCTCCAATTAATGAAGTTGATCATTTCGGTTTGAATACTGCGAATAAATGCAACGTCAAATGGCAACGAGTCAGCTTTAAACTATGTTGTTTTTGGAACATTTTGGTCAAATATGAAGCAGCATGTATAACATGGATTGTTTATTATGGAATGAATACAAGGACCATACAGTGGAGCACGTTCTTTGTATATATTTTATTGAAAATGGCAACCAGGAGCTTGCCCAATAGCATGACGTCCAGGTATTTCAGCTGACCAAGCAGCATTTGATTTGGTATATTTTAGCGATGCTAAACGCAAAAATCTGTGAATATTGAACCATGAATCGGATGGAGTCCACTGAATATGATGAAAATGAACGAGATCGTCCTATACTATGCTTGACTCTTCATAGTATAGAATTAATATATTAATTATATTTGCAAAAATTATCACTTATCTCCTTTTGTGATTCAATTTACACCCAAAGTTAACCAACTTTTACTCTGCTGTAAACTAAAATAATTATTAAATAAGTAATTTCACTATATATTTAATTATAGTTAGATTAAGTTGCAGGATAGGTTAAAACAGTGTTCTGTGTCGAGTGATTCCTCTACCGTCTTGTTGGGAAGACGGTGGGGTATTAAAACTAACTAACAACATAAACTCAGCTTTTGGTTTAAAGAAGAATCCCAGAAATCATTGTGTGTGCCCTGAAGGTACACATTAAGTGATATCAATCCTCATATTCCCAGTAATGATCTATCACATCTTATTTTTCTGGATTCTTGAAAATGACGTCCTCTGTTGAGGATTTGCAATAAAATGTTTTTGTTTTTGTTTTTTTGATATCATATGTACACCATATGGTTCACACAAAATAGTGTGTCATATATTATTTTTTATTTTTTTTACATTCAGTACCACATAATCAGATAAATCCACCAGCAAAAGTGTAGATGCATAAAACTCAATTTTTTTTTCTTATTTTTTTTTCACTAGTAGATTATTAAAAGTGCTGGTTCACACACTCTGTCTTTCTTTGGATTAATATTATTACAGAACCGGCTGAGTCTTTGTCTAACTGTCTTTATTCTGTTTAATTGGGGCTGCTGTGTTCACCTAATATTATACCACAGCTCTTTCTAATGTTGATCTCATTTTAATTTCCGTCATTTCGTAGTTGGCTTGTCTTAACCTGTGGCAAGGAGCTGCTGAGTATATATATATATATTTATTAATTTCTTTGAAGAATGCAAATCAACATAAACCTAATAGAAAATGTACTGACATTAGTTTGTGAATGTTTCCAAAGGTTAAGTTTTGGCATCTGTTACATATTGTTAAATTATGACCCTTATGTGGAAAAGACTGCATATTACTGATAGAGTGTGTCAGTGTTTTATAATACTAAAATACTCACAGTCATTTCAGAGCCTTTCAAAGAAACATATTGCAGACTCTCTGTCTTTAAAGTCTTTCCATTATCCCAGTGAACAGATATTGGTCTTTATTCACCCCCCCTCCCACACACACGCTGCTAATAAGGGAAATCTATTATTAATGGGATTTGAATGGAGATCGCAGCACATCTTCCTCAAACAAAATACCAGGTTAAATTTAATATTTAACTGACATTAATCTGTTAAGACCTTCAGGCACTATAGGATTTATCTTATTTTGCAGGTTAAATATTTGTGATACTTTTCCGAAAGAGCTTTCCACAACATTTTATTTATTTATTTATTTTTTATTTATTTTTATTTTTTTTTACCAATGTCAGCATTTTAAACCTTAGGACTGAGCAGTTGGGAAATAAGAAAAACTTTACTGAGCTTGTCCTTATATTAATTATTAATTTGTCAAGGCTAGTTAATGTGATACTGCCTGTCTGAAAATAAATAAATACCCCAGCTCCACAGCTCGCTGACACTTTCTTGGCTTTCGGCCTGGTCAAACATTGACTAATTCCTCCATATCTCCAAGCATGTATTTTTAAAAAAAAATTTTTTTTTTTTTTCTTACTTCAACTTTTACTTTCTGTTGAACTGTTTATATCTACCCATTAGTTTTGTTGAATTCTCTCCAGTCCATATGCGTTTTAGAGGGAACTGTCCTTAAATATGCAGACGTCATTCAGCAAAGTTTAGCTTATAATCTTTTAGAATGACGCAAAATGGAGGACATTTTGGACTGAAAAGCTCTGTGCGTGTTACCATCTGTGTGTTGTTGGGCTAAAACTTGCCTCACGCCGTATAATCGAATATAGGGGTTAGAAAAAGGCTTTTATTTGTTCACGTGTCACCTTGATGGATTCCCCTCATAAGACAAGTACAATCAGGGATCATTCTTCAATTTTGCTCCCACTCTTCACCCTTCTTCTTCATCTGATTTTTTTGTTTGTTTCCTTCCTGGAAGACGAGAGCTTCGTCTTTTTCCTCTGCATGTTTTCTCCGTCACCGTGCATTTCATGCTGCCACACGTCGTGTCTGGTTTGTTCTAGTTAAGAAGGAGGTGTGCAATCTTCAATAAGAACTCGTGGAAAATTGGAAAGATGTGTTAGAACGAGCTTTTCTTTTATTTTTTGTTTTTTCCTGATTTGCATCGGTCCTACCACGTAGTCGTCAACTTTTAACTCAAAGCATAAACCTCGCAAACACACTAGTATGAATGAGAATTTTTTTCATTGGCTTTCGTGTACTTCAGTCCGCCTCTCAGTTTTGAATGGAAGAGAAAGGCGGACGTTGTTGATCAAGTTTACTTTTCACAAGAACTTCTTCACACAGGTTAATTGTGAACGATGCCATATTAATAATTCATCACCTAATAATTAATTTTTTAATTCACTGTTATGTTACTAATTTGTTCTCATTTGTCCAGGAATTTTCTTTGTGGACTATAACGGCCTCTGTCAGTAATTAGCATAGAGATTATGTCATCAGGTTATATTTGCAACCTGCCCTAGGTCACCTTATTTACATTTTTTTTTTCTTTTGGTTAAGGATGTTTTTAATTTTGAAAAAATATATATATATCATATGAAAGTCCTCACAATTAGATGTTTACTTACTTTTTTCTTACTGGATATTAAATTTTTTAGTGGATTGGGGCCCATATTGTAGAAAGCTTAAATGGTAATAATAAAAAACAGAGGTATGAGTTTCACCATTTACATTAGTTCTTTCCAACAGGAATTAGTTTTCTGCTGAAAACATTTGAAAAACAGAATCACCGTGTCTTTGCAAATATGTTATTTTCTAGTGGATACGTTTGGCAGGTACTTTGCACCTAATGAAACGAAGCAATCCTTGTTAATTCATGAGAAAATGCACCAAACAATTTCATGCAAAATAAACCCTATCGGTTTGTTTTTCTCTGCAGAGCAAATGCATCTCTTTGTTTTAGAAGTTTAACCGTTGGACAAATTGAGCTATCTTTTTAAGCAGTGCTCAAAGGGTTTTTTGTTTCTATTTTTGCTATGTTTTGCTTCCCTTTGATATCTTGTAAAGCACTGCGGATTGCCTTGTGTAGGAATTTTGTGGGTAGTCCTTTAACTTGCTTTAGTTTTTTTTTTTTTTTTTATGAGCCTTGATATCTCCAGACTGGTGTGCTGGCTATGTTGGTAGGACATTAAATGTTAAGCAGTATTTCTCACAAGACCAGAAAGAAACAGATTGCACCAACTTTTCAATTTGCAACATTTATTTAATCTAAATAATCTCTCGAGAAAAACTGGGGGCGGGGAGGGGAGGGAGCAGATGAAACTGAAAATGAAAACTTTTCAAAGTCTCTGCTGGATTCCTAGATCTTTGAAAATTCAGTCAAATCAATGCAGTTCAACATTTTGTTTCTTAATAGTAAACCCATGTTTAATATTGAGATGAGACGTTTTCCTGCTTTCTTGCTGTGAATAACAGCTTGTAAAGCAGTTTTTTTTTTTTTTTCAGTGAGGTGTGTTGAACTCGTGACACGTCTAAAACACACAAAGGAGCGTGTCTTCAGGAGCAGCAGTATAAGGAAACACTGCGTTATCTAATTGCAATAAAATAGCAGAGGTGCAAAGGTATGAATTTGTGAGCTTCATTAAGGTTATCCCTTTTATTTACATAAATCTTACTACTGAAATACATTGTTGAATAAATGGTTTATTCAGAAGGAAAAGTTATTTTACAAATTCTACGACCTAGCATTGAAAAATTGTTTATTTGACTTACTGTACCTTTCTCTCAAAATGTGACTTGTTCAATGAGACTTGTAAATAACCTAAGAAATTGTATAAATGAAATTACACATTGCAATGAATTAAAGCACTTTGATCATTTGCACCCACACATACCCTGTTTGGGGGTTAATGTCTAAAGAACGATAGAAACACAGACTTAGTTTGACTCTGTTTGCTGAACACTGCTAAATAATTTAGCAGATTTCACTGAAGGATTTCATCCTTTTGGCCACAGCTGCACGATCCCTATAAAAGAACGACCTAAATATCCTTTTACTGTCCACCTGGCGAGTTCCCGCCATTAAGTTTATAACAACCGATGTTCTTTCCGCATTTTTTAAAATGAAAACTCCAGACTCTTGCACGGTCAGCGGACACGTAAAATATTTTATGCAGTTTACTGGCTTATGAAATAAAACAGCAACACAAACAGATGATAGCTCACGTTCAAGTCAAAAAACATGACATTCAAACTCGTTGACGCAAGCAGCACACCAAGCAGTATTCTGAGGAAACTATGGTGCCGTCAAATGAAGCAGAACAGAAATACTGTAAATCTCACGTAAAAGCTTTTGAATTCAAAAGGAGCAACATATAAGGCATGTTCATTGAGCCCAAATAAAGGTTTATTATCTTCTGGTATTTAATCACACAGCCTTTTTCAAAGACATATTTCTACGGCACTGAATAAGATTTTGTTTATTATTGTACCCCCTACTCGCTCCTTTGAAAACAATGTGAGCTTCAGAGTAATTGAGTGATTATTATTGTTATTATTATTATTATTATTATTATTATTATTTGGTAAGAACATGCTGTGTCTGTGGGCAGACCTGTCAGAACTCCAGTCACCTCAATGGGAATGACTGGCATAATATTGTAAACTTAACAACACAGTCTGTAATTTGCACTTTTTTTTTTTTTTTTTTTGAGGGAGAATAATTTCAAGCATTAAAATGTAACCTGTCACTGTTTTCACAACCTAATAAAACTATTGACAATTTCAATATTTCCTGGAACAAACACTGACAATGACATTACTGAATAATTTATTTAAGTAGGAGAAAGAGTATGAATTCATCTCAAAAAGACGGGTCAAAGTAACTCAATATTTGCTTTCTTTGCAGCAGATATCAGCTGCCGAGCACAGTACAAATGCAGACGATCCTTTTATTTCTTGTATATTTTATTTTTATTGAACATTTTCCCCTTTTTATGTTGTAAACAACAATAATCTCAAAGCAACAAGAGGACAGACACAAACAAAACAGGCAGTTAAGAAAGCCATCTAATTGGCAGAAAAATTAAATAAAACATTTCGTCCAGGTTCGGTTCATCGTGGACATTGTGCATTGAATCCAACACTGATAGAGCGTAGTTAATTACTAAGAAAATGAGTTTTTCTCATATATTCCAATATTGTTCACTTTTTTTTCCTCTGAGGATTGTACGAGGAGAAGAGTCAGTCCCTTCAGAACATAAAATTTGAGCATTATGCCCATCCATCCTGACACAGTTTCTTCTGATGGCTTTTTTTCTCGCTGTGTGTAACGTTTGTATCAGGTATCTGTTCTGTTTCTTCAGTCCAATTGGATTATTGCCAAGATAGAATACACCTTTAACCCGATATTCAGCTTAACAGTCTAAATTACCTCTATGCAGTAGTGGGGAAATCTTTGGGCATTTCCTACAAATATGGAAATGACAAATTAAGGGGGGCACCTATTAGCACTTTAACTGGTTGCTGTGGCTTTACTAATACTTGACTAGTCTTCCTCAGATGTATCCATTCTAGTTTTTCTCACACTTAAGCTTGATGTTAAATTTTGCAATTCGTAGCACCAAGTAAATCCTCAAAATCTGTTTCCCTTTACATGCATCGATAGATATGTTAAGAGGCCTGCATCTTTTAGGCATGTCCCTGGTCCCACACACCTAAAACTGCGTCAGTTTCCTGCAGTCAAGCTCGATAGAGCTATAAGGTAATACAGAAGCCAGGTGTGCTGAAGCAGGGTAACATCTAAAAGTTGCGGGATACCGGAGAAATATAAACTGGTAAGTGTTACAAAAAGTGGCTTTTAAGGACAGCAAAGTCCTTAAAAGGACTTTGCTGTCCTTTGCTGTCCTTGGTTAGCTAACTTGCTAACCAAGTTAGCACACTTGGTTAGCACAAGTGTGCTAACACTTGTGCTAACCAAGTGTTAGCACACTTGGTTCAAAAGCTGGATTAAGTCACATTCAAGTTTTGGTTCTTTTCACTTTTTAGGGCTGCTTCATCATGAACCGATGCAATTTGTTTTGCTCAAAAAACTCTTTGACTCTAACAGCATCTTCACTCTTTAGATGGACCCCATCTGACTGGAACAGAGGAAACAAACACACTATGAAACAGCCTGATTCACTGCAAAGAAACACAAAGTAAGACTGGCAGTTTCATACTGATCCAAAATCAGCAAACACTTTTGTAAGAGAGGACTCTCATTCACAGGCGCTATTGTAAATGGCTTCTATTTTGTTCTATAAACCAGGAATAGGCGAATCTCATCTAGTCTGCAGCTCCATCAGAAGTGAGGGAAAAGAGAAGGTAATTTTTTTGTAAAATAGATTCTTACTTAAGGATAAATAGGCCAGGTAGACAAAAAAATAAATTAAAAAAAAAAAAAATCCAATGGGCCATTTATTATTTTTATTATTTTTTTCCCCATAATCTTAGTTATGTTGCTGCATTGTTTGCAGCCGTAGGATTATTGGTGGAAACGGAAACCCCGGAAATCAATTCTATTCTCCATCATCAAGCAAAGCTGTCTTCTTGAGCATCAAAGGCAGAGAACAAAAAAACATATTTCAAATGAAATAGTGCAGCCTTTTCCTATCCTTTACAAATTCTGCAATGCTGCTCTTTTTTTCTCTTTTTATCACGCTCTCTTTGTGCCTCTCTATTTTCTCCAAAATGCCATTTTCTCTCTTCCTCTTTTTTTTTTTTTTGCGAGCGTCCCCAGTGAACACGTGGGTTCAAGGCTCCAAGGCAGCAGGCATTTTCTCCTCAACAAACGGCGATGGCCGCTACCGGTGTCAAGCCACCGCAGTCCGATCTGTGTCAGACACGAGGCGGGGTTGGAGGTGACTGCTGCAGAATTTAATGGTTCACCGGTGCCATTTTGGGAACATAAGCCAAAGAAAGTGAAAGGACGGCCTTTCTTTTCTCCCTTTTTAATGCTCCTCTCAATCTTGCCCAACCTCTACTCCTGACTGCTCCATTCTTCTGACCCCTTTTTATCATCTCTACACCTCTTGCCACACCAGTTGCGTTTTCTTTTTTCTTTTTCCCACTTTAGAAAAGGATAAAATGCGTCTCCACATTCGTGTAACTGTCAATCTTTCATTTAACTTGCAGTGGGGGATACAAAGTGATATTATATATATATATGTGTGCGTGGGTGTGCGTGTGTAAAGGCTTGATTTAGCTTGAGACTCAGTCAAATTGAAATAAGATTCAATTTGATTCTGAATTTGGGGGCCATGACGTGATTCAAAATAGATTTTTGATTCAAAATCAACATTTGTAACGATGCCCGCTTTGATCTATAGACGTGCAAAAGAATTACAAGGAAAATTAAACCTGTTTTTAATTAAAACAAGTTATTCAAGTGAGTACACAGAACCAGTATGCAAACAATCACATAAAAAATAGTATATGTTTGTATTATTAGCACAAAAAACAAACGGAAGGTTATATCAGATGTTCACTTGAGAAAATCATAATGTCCGAGGAGATAACAAGGCTGAAATAATAATAGAAGTTCAGGTTTATAATATTAAAGATAAGTAATATGGAATGCAGTAGGATCAAATACAAATTCAAAATGCAGATAACATAGATAACACAGATAAAATATATCTATAATTCGATAAACAGATGACTTAATTATTAAAATAGAATTAAATGACTTTAGGCACCAACAGAACAGGTAAATGCAAATTTGATATAATAATAATAATAATAATAATAATAATAATAATAATAATAATAATAATATAATCTGGTTTAAAACTAAGAAAGCACTGCTGCAACGATAAGCTTCAATTTTTGCTTTTTTTAGTCAAAGTGAAAACAAAACAAAAAAAAAAATAAATAAATAAATAGATTCTATCTTTTGATGATACTTACCTTGTATGAATGTTGTCCATGAATGGACAAGAAACATGAAATGACCATGACTCACTCTTTTAACACTCGGCAAAGTCCATTTTAAAAGTAGAAGGCCGTGTTAAAAAAAAAAACAAAAAAAAAAAACAAAAGGAGGGAACAAAGTAGAAAATTGTGACATAGCAGGATGACTGCTGGTAGTGTGAGAGCAACAAAACACACAGGCAGCATATCTCTCTTTCTTTCTTATCCCAAAACAGCCAACACATCCTCAGTTGTTCTGAGCCATGACTGAAAGTCAGATGCTGCACAAAGCCCACCAGTATGACTTTACAACTTAGCTTTTGACACCTACAAACCAAAACGACGAGATCTGTAAATGAATTATTCCCTCCAACATGACTTGTTTGAGCATGTTCCCTTGACAAGCCACAAACCTTTCTTAAAGAGAGAGGGTAGATGGGTGAGGTCATCATATGAAACTTCTTTTTTTTTTTTTTTTTTTGCTCTTAAAGGGACAGCTCAGGTGTTTAAGTTGAAGTTTCTGTTATCAGCAGATAAAGTTTTACCTTCAGTACAAAACTTTCTTCGCACCTTCACTTTGTATTTGTTGGACCCAGAGGTACAACCTCGCAGGACCAGGCTTGTGTGAACGAATTGCCCTTTGGGGACATAATTAAACGAAGTTCGAATTGAAGCGAGTTGGACCTGGTTTGTAGTTTGAGAGGAACCAAGACCGAAGCCGGCCTCTATTGAATTAAAGAACCAGGCGGTCTCAAAAACTTTAAAGAAGCTTGTGTGAATCCTATTTTTTGAGCCTTTAAACCTTCTTCATCGAGTGGTTTAATATACACAGAAGTCCACACTGAGAGCTCAAAATGTGAAGCATTTCCATTCAGACAGACAGAGAATTCTGTCTGTCTGATGTAAAAGTGAAGTGGTATGAGTATAAATTCAGCAATTTAAGCAAATCCAGGTTTTTTCTTTTTTTCTTTTTTTTTTTTTGCTACCGTGCTTTTACAATACATAGTTTGGTAGTCTGATCAGAAAAACTTCACAAGTTCTACTTATGAACCATTGGGACATTTTTTTTAAAACTGGAGTGAAGGAGTGAAAGTACATTAAGAGATCAACCCTAAAGCTAACGGGCCCCATTAGCTTTAGCACATCGCCATCGAATTGAGTTTATCTCAAATAAAGATTCAAAGTGAGGTTAATATTGCAGGTAAGATATTAACTTCTCATAACCTTTTTTTACTGGAACCTCGTTTCAAAAATAAAAAACGATTTTCACTTTCACTCATGTTATAGGAAGATTAAATGGGCATAAAAATTATGACAAAGATACCAGTAATGAGTGGATAAAGAAGCAAAAAATAGTAATTCTAAAGGCCAAAGTTCAAAACATAAAATCAAAAGAAGCAGAAAGACAACAATAAACTTAATTTGGGTTGCTGAATAAAAGAGAGATCAAATAACACTTGCATTTCTTTTGGATAGACATTACTAGGAAAGCTTGTGTTCACAGTAGAGAACATTGGGAGAAGAAAGAAACTGATATTTTTCCTTTAACCCAAACAGGTGATTTATTTATTTTTTGCCTTCTTTTATTTTATTTTTTTTTACAAGATCTTCAGCATTTTGGTGCGAGAAAAAGGAACATGGTCGCACACAACAAAGCACAGTGATGTCAGCACACCGCATGACGCAGACCTGCCTCTGTGTGCACGCACACATGCACGCGCACGCCTACATCTACGGCACTTTGGCCACCCTCTCTAAAGGCAAAGCGTCGACTCGGGCTCGGCGCAAAGTTCGCCGAGGACAATCAATCAGCGACGCGGAATCTGTGGCCGCTTCCATATTTCTTCCCTTTACCCTCTAGTGTCCTGAATGTTTAGACTGTTTTGACATCAAATGCATACATGAATGTGAATGAGGGAGATCTAAGTAAATCTGCTAATCATACACACACACACACACACACACACAAACCCACGTACACCCTAAAAACCATGCGGGTGAAAAAGCTGCTGGATGTTGTCAAGAGTTTCTTATCTCAGAAGCGATAAACAACAGCTGAGCCCTGCTTTGCTTTATTTTTTTCACTGTAAAGTTCCAGTTTTGGTCAAACTGATCATCAGGTACTTTGCGGCTATTAAATGATCACATGACTACAAGCCTCATGTGAGAAAAAAATAAAAAATCCAAAACAAACTTCACTTAATGGTTTCTTTTCTGCTTGATCATAAAGCTACTAAAAAGCGCCGGTCAAACTTTATCGTTTGTGTGTAAATCAGCTTTTGTGAGATAAACCTACTGAGACTTCTTGCAGATCAGAAGGAAAAAATAAAAAAATAAAAACAGTCTTCAATAACTGCACAACAGCCACATTGTTTTCAAAGCAGGGTGTGCTTAAAATGTATATTTATTCATTGATTTTGAAAATGCTAAAGTTTTCCACTGTATTATTGGAACATTCAAATGCAAACAAGAAGATGGCAGGTGGACAAAAGCAACAAACGAGAGAAACTTTAAAAAAAATAAATAAAAAAATAAAAAAAGGTACAACAATAGCGCTGCGGGGCAAGAAATGCAGACAAAGGCTAAATTAAAATCCAAAACAGGCGCAGCTAATCTTGCTAAACAAAACAACAAAAGAGGGCTGGTAAGTGGCTGGTAGGAACAACAAGGAAGAGACAGAAAAGTAGAAATGCAGAGAGGACCGATCAACAAGAGAGAAAAGAGAAAAACAAAGACGACAATGTACAACGATGGAAGGGAGTTCAGAATACAAAAGAAAATATGCTATTTATTAACGTATCTGCTATGAATATTGCAACGCAGCCATTAAACAAATAAGCATAGTTTGACATAATCACAAAATGTGCTTTACAAAAGCCTGTCAGATTCTCATCAGGCAGAATTAAATATGGGGCACTGGTAGTACACAGGCTTTTAAACCCAGAAACACTGTCTTGGGTCACACACAATAAACTGAAACCTGTTGAAACCTGTGTTCTTACTTCATAATTATGCACTGCTTTGTGTTGGTTTAAAAAAAAAAAAAAAACAATATAAATACAATGACATTTGGGGCTGCAACATGATAAAATGTAAATAAATAAATCAAAAAATCAAGAAAATGAACAGTTTTTTGAGGTGATGCATTCTGATTTTACAAAGCCATGAACGTCATCAGATTATTTCCAATAAACTAATCATCACCTGTTGTTTTTTGTTTGTTTTTAGAAAAACAAAGCCAAAGTAGAAACTAACAGATACAAAAACTGATCTCAGAAAGGCTGAAGGCAGTCTGGCAACAAGCTGCCCCCTCAACAGTATTCATGGAAGCACTTCACATTTCTGCGTTTTTAATTTTCTGATGAAAAATCATTTTGCCGTTGGTCTTAGTGTCTCCGCGCTCCCGTCCTTTTCTCGGTTTCCACCGAGCTCTTGTGGATCGCGAAGGCGTCCTTTATTCCAGTTAAACATTGTAGCTTCCTAAAACGTTCAGAGCGAAATTGAATCACTTTCAAATCGTTAATTTACTTCAAGAGGCGGCATTGAAGGAAATTAATGTGTTCCTTTTTACTCGGTCGCGCAAGTATCGGGTGTGAGAGTCGCCCCTTTTGAAGGGAAATCTCTTTATTCTGGTTTAAGTGCCACCATGCGCATTCACAGACAGATACTCGACTGGTAATCCAGCGAGCAAAACATTAAAACACTTTAGTAAGCTCAAATAGATAATTCCAATTTTCCAACCTTCAAGAAAGCTGAAGATGCTACAGACTTTCTATCCATCAAACTTTTCTATTTGGAGCCTTTGGATGAGCTGGCAAGGACTCATCCTTGTAAAGTTGTTAGCGGATGCACTTAAAGAAAACAACCGCCTTAAAGACATTACCGGGGTAGATGTGTTACAGACAATGCTCTACCCTCCACACTTTGCCTTGATAGAGTGTTTATTTGAGCCCGGAGCTTTTCCTTGTTTGTGTTGTACGTCGCCAAGCTTTGGGTTTGGTCTACAAGTCCTTTGCAAACACCCCCAGTCTGTGCCTCATTCAGCCTCCTGGTTCTGAGACAATTACTTTACAGAAAAAAAAAAAAAAAAGGTTCAGAAGATTTTTGCACAAATATTAACATTGTCGGAAGAGCCCTGTCAACACTTGGCAGCGTGTGTATCAACTATTTTTGTGTCAGGCTGTCTGAGAAAATTGGGTTGTGTGTCAAGCCTTCTTTGACAGTCAAGTACTTGGTTACATTTTGACGTTGTGAACTGGGGAAATAAGAGTAAAAGGGGGGGAAAGCCACACAATATCAAACACTTTGAGGGTTAGACATTGTTTGTAATGACTGCACTGAAACTATTTTGAAAGTGATAAAAAAACCCAAAAAACAATAGCTTCTCATATTTGAATTCTATGTGAGGAAAAGGGAATTATTTGAGTTGCTCTATTATCTGAAAAGTGTTATTAGTCTGAGTTGAATTTTCTGTTGTTTTCTTTCACTTTTTCTCCAATATCATTTCATTAATATATATATATATATATATATATATATATATATATATATATATATATATAGTTTTGGTATAGACTCTTTGTTTTCCCAGCACAATTGGATACAGGAATTTTAAAAAAAGCAAAAACTGTTTAACCATACACTTCAAACATCTTGTATTCAGAAATAGAACAATTATTAGTGTTAATCAGTCAAGATATGGCTGCTCACCCAGCGAACACCTAACTAGATAAGCAGCCAATAGACCCCAAGTCTCTGGTTTAATGTTTTCCTCAGTGAACACAGAACACCTGAATTAGACTCAAATTCTTTATTGAAGGTGAAACACATCAACTTTGAAGCTGTGAGTTTCTGGGCTTAAATTCAAAAGTTTTTTTTTTTTTTTTCTTTTGAACGCTTTTCATTGCTCCTGTTTTATTGGTTTTTATTTTTACGTTCATCTTCATGTTTAAAACAAACTCGTCGACTGCTTTTGACAGCAGCTCGATGCCAGTGCTGAATAATGGGAGGTGATGGTTCGGTTTTATAAGATGCGCGACGTGACAGAAATGTGAAGCACATAGAAGTTGGTTTTAGCTTTATTATTTACGGCACACCCAAAGGTTTGGCAAAGTTAACACGTTGAGAAGTTGTTTCTTTTGTCTTGGAAATTGTGTACAGAATATGCATGGGAAATGAAAATTACAGTATCGGTACGAAACAAAGTGTGTGTCAGGTATTGCCATGTCCTTTGATTTTCCTCAATGTATGTTGACTGACTGAGAAACTATTGTGCTCCACAAAATGCTCACAGGAATACAGAACTACTCCTTATTCAGATCCATATAGAAAGTTGCCTTCAGACTCTATATATGTCAAACAAATTAAAAAAGTACAAAATGAATCAAAATGTCTCATTTTTTTAATCTTTCAGGCCGGATGTATCCCGTATAAACCAGGCTATTTATGATAACAGAGCAATCCCTTTGACTCTGATGTCCTTGTCTCCCATCAGCCTTTATGATTTCTCTCCTAAAAAAAGAAAAAAAGAAAGAAAGAAATAAACGTTCGCATCGTTCGCCAACTCCTACGTTTTGTACTTCAGACCACAGCGAGATTCAACAAGTGAGATTACGGCACGGTTGTGCAATACAGTCAGCGCTTTGATTTATTAGCAGGCGTCGGTGTGGTCTGCGAAGGCAAATTAACTTCCAGTTACGAAACACAAAGGCCCCGCAGCTTCCAAATGAATTCCGCCGTGATAAGGGAATCTCACAGTGAAGGTGGCAACAGTGAATATTCAGTATTCAGTAGTGCAGTGTCATTTTCGCCAGTGGACCTTCTCATACATAATGCATCTAAATCATTGGATTTATTTTTTTTTCTCCTCCTTTCTGGGCTACAATACATTTTTCATCAAGTCAGTTAAATATTAAGCACTCTTATGTTTTCATATTCTCTTCCGAGGGGAATTTCAGTCCATATTGTTTTTTTTTTGTTGTTGTTTTGTTTTTGTTTGTTTTTTTGTGGTATCACTCGAGCGTCGTCAAGGCTTCCTTCGGTGCCTTTAGTGGTTGCGGTGTTTGTTTTGCTGGATAGAAGCTTGATTGGTTAATGCTGAGACAATGATCAGCGAGGCAGAGAATCGATTCCAGAGATCATCAAAGCTCAGGGGCCATTGATTAATGAGAGGATTCGCCTCTGAACTGGAAGTTTGGCTTGCTCTAGTTTATTTGATTGGAATTAGGAGCAGGCCTGTGAAGCTTCCCCCCTCTGCCTCTGCTCTAAAAATGAAAACTCAGCTTTAAGTAATGTAAAGATAAGTAGCTTGTTGCCAAGAGTGGTCAATTTGTTCCTTCATGTCCCGTCTTTTTTGTGGCTGCATTTGTTTGGTTTTTTTGTTCAGTGCAGCTTCGTGTTAACGTAATGTTGAGCGCATCCACAAAATGCTCTTAATTTATGATCTGGACTAGTAAGAAACATCATACAGACGATCATAGAACAGGCAATAAACATTACACTTTTTCAAACGCCGTCATCAAGCAAATACACATCAGATATGTTGATCAATTTTGCATTTACTAATATTTAAAGGCAGCTCTAAACATGTGGTGGTGGTATTTTAGCCCTGATTTAAACGAGCTCAGTGTTTCAGCAGTTTTGCAGGTTTCTGGAGGTTTGCTGCAGATTTGTGGTGCATAGAAACTGAATGCTGCTACTTCAGCATCAAAAAAACAAAACAAAACTGTTCTCATCTGGACTGCAGCAAACTAATAATCCATCAGATACGTCATTCCGACCGGCTAATATTAAAGATCCATTGGCTCAGAATGAAAGTAAGCAATTTGCGTCCATCTTTAAGACCCTCGCTGCGTCTCAGTCCGGTGGTTGCAGACTGTCTGTGGTTCCGGGACTTTCGGGAGCTCGTGACCAAGCTGCTCCCGCTTTGCAGAGCCGGCAACAGCAGAAAAAATGCTTTTGGTAAAGGCTGACTTAATGAGGGAAAATTAGCTTTAGGACAATATCTGACCTTAAAATTCTGACAGTATACCCAGATAAAAGCAAAAATCAGTCCAACAAGCAAACATCTGTGCTGGGAGCCAGTTATAAAAGACAAGCCCAGAACACTTAATCACCAGATACATGAAGCATGGAAGGCTTTTGTGGGCACAACTGAAGGCCACATCTGGATGAGCCTTTGAATATAACCAGCCTTCATCATGGGCTTCAACTGCAGCCTTCCAAGGATGTATCCCCTGAGATGAGACATAGGCTTTGTTTTGATAAAACGCTGGCAAAAAAACCCCAAAAAAAACAGAAAAAAACTAAACGATGTACAAGTTAATTGTCGGCTGTTAATGTGAAACGCCGCAATTAAAACAACCCATTCCTGATTGAGAAGCATGTTTCGTTAGTCTGTCTTTTCTAAAACAATGCTAGATGTGATGGGGAGAAACAACAACAACAACAAAAAAAATCTTGAATTGTTTTTGTTTCATTTCACTCTGCCAGTTCGTTTGCCAGACTTGGAAAACACATTGCTTTAAACGCTATCTCCTCCTGGCCAAAAACAGTCACCACCTGGACAGGGAAATTAAATAGGAAACATTTAACTTAAAACGAAGTGCGGTGGTCATTAATTTTCTGTTGGCAATGTAATCCCAACTAATGCTGTGTGTCTCCTTATTCCCTTCAAGAAAAAAGAAAGCTACCCATTCTCTGTTTCTATTTGCTGCAAAGCACTTGTGTGGCTTTTTTTTTTTTTTGATGAGAAATGCATTGAAAGATGCATTTCACTTTTGATTGTCTGTGTACAAACTGAGCCAAAGCCCCACTACCACAGCCTAAGGTAGGCAATGTGGCTATTTTACTGCATTGAAGCACTTATCTCTGGAGATAATGCTGCAAGCTGGCACTATGGGTATTTTAGTGTGTGTGTGTGAGAGAGAGAGAGTGTGTGAGAAAGAGAGTGGTGGAATCAAGGGAAATGCTGTATACTATAGATTACTTAATGAGGTCAGTGCCTTAAAAAGCTTGACATTTCCAGCAACACCTCCCAACAAAGTGTACCAACTTGCTGATGCTTTTTTTTTTTTTTTTTGTTTTAGGGCTTTTCTCTGAAAACCATGCAGCCAACTAGATGAAAGAAAAGTCAGCATTTTAGTTACTAACAATGACTCTTCTGGCCTTTTTCCCTCCCTTCCCTTTTCCATTCAGGGAATGAGGACACAAGTGCCTCGTTGTGTGCTTTTTCGGATTGTTTTTTTTTTTTTTTTAACATGTCATTGTTTGCGTACCCTCCCCACCCCTCCCAGAGGCCTCATGAAAGTCTTTATAGAACCTTATTCATTAGTCATCAGCATCCTTATTCACAAACAAAAGGGAGAGATGAACACTGAGGCATGAAAGGCGTTCAATTAAGATAGAAACACTGGGGTTCATTAAGCATGAGCGGGATAGTGAAAGTGACCGTCTATCAGAAGCGGAGCTGAAAAGCAAGCGCCAGAAAGCAGCACGAGTAACACCTATGGGAATTTTCTGTTTTGTTTTGCTCTTTTCTGTCTGTAATCTTTGTGAAATGTTTAGTCTGGACTTTTGAACCAGGTAGGAAAGACATGGGTTTTAAAATATGTAATGCGTAAGGTTTGTGCAAAATTTCAGATTTATTTGATAAAGGGATTATGATGAGTTTTGATGTTTTGAAACAGAAATTTGACATTCCAACTAAACATTTTTTTTTTTTAGTTTATGCAAATCAGAAGTTTTGTCTTTGGTACTCAAAAATCTCTAAAATTACCTACTCTTGCTTCTATAGAACTGGCAACAAATTACCATTTGAAGAAGGGCCGAATATCCTGCTTCTATAGCATCGTCAAAAATGATGTTATAAAAGACATCCTCAGAACACAAAAGATTGGCATGATGTGAAGACTGGAAATTTAATTTATCAGTAGAGGAATGGCAGAGTGCCTGTCTGAAGGCACATACACAATCTATTAATACTCAATGTAAATTAATTCAAAACAAAAGGTTTTGAGGAGAGCATATGTTACTCCAACATTACTAAATGAATTTAATTCCAACATTCCGGATTCATGCGCTAAATGTGGAGATAAAGGCAATTTGACTCACTGCCTTCGGGAATGTCTTGAGATTCAGAATTTTTGGAAGGAGGTTTTGGATAAAATTTTACTTATCGCTGGTACTAAACTTAATCCCTGTCCTAGGTTGGGTATGGCAGGAATTTTTCCCACTCAAACTCAAATAAACAAGGTTTATCAAAGGTCCAGGGCTGCACAGCGGCGCAGTCCTGTGCATGCAATGTTGCCTTGCAGCAAGAAGGTCCTGGGTTCGATTCCCGGCCCGGGGTCTTTCTGCACAGAGTTTGCATGTTCTCCCTGTGCATGTGTGGGTTCTCTCCGGGTTCTCCGGCTTCCTCCCACAGTCCAAAAACATGACTGTCTGGTTAATTGGTCTTTCCAAATTCTCCCTTGGTGTGAGTGTGTGTGTGTGTGGTTGTTTGTCTTATCTGTTTCTGTGTTGCCCTGCGACAGACTGGCGACCTGTCCAGGGTGAAGGAAGCCAGGAAAGCTTAGCATGTAAGGCTGTGAAGCGACGTCAGCGATGATGCCAGCGCGCCGCTAAAACATTTGCATATTTATGTGCACAAATGTGCTAGCAATCTATATTTAGTCCTGGGGGGTAAAGAAAAAAAAAAAACTATTTTAAAGCATCGTCCGCCGCGTGTTCTGAAAATCCTCAAAGTTTGTTGTGACGTTGCTCAGTTTTACTCTGAGGTCACGTCAGTCACGGCGGTAAAGAGGACGCCGATGGACAAGATGGATGCAAAATCGGAACGCTACGAGGAAGCGTGAAAAGCAGGGGAAGCCACGGCTCCTTCTGAGGAGAAGGAGGACGCACGAGTCACACATCACTTGAAGTCTGCATGCTTGTTAGTGTGTTGGAACCCGTTTTGAAACCAAAACAGCCCTGACCTCTCAACTCCCAGACTCAACTAAACACCTTCGGGGTCCGACACCGAAACATCTGATTATTTGAGTCCCGTAAGTTGCAAAGGTATGACCTTAATTTTCTTCTACATTTCACAACTTCTCAACTAAATTGTGTTATGGGGAATTTAGAGGCTAAGGAATCACCTCAGTTCGTGGCTTTTCTGCTACATCGGACAACACAGGTTTTGCGCCCGATGTATATCGTGGTGTCTTGGCTGCCTATGACTCAGTTTGCCAGTTCATAAGTTTTCCTTCCTCGGGCCTCTGTTAATGGATAATTACAATTCCCTAACCTGCATACAAGTTGAACTTCTGAATATTCACCCCTGTAAACCTGTCTTGAATCTTTACATCCATTTTTTTCTTTTTTTTCTTCTTTTTGTCTTTTAGCTTCCAGCATGTCAGTTTTGAGGATGAAATGCTTCCTACTATGTCCTACCCACTAACAGGAGTCACGATGACGGGATAATGAGTCATCCTCTTCACCCGCCAGCGGTCACAATGTATGCTTGACCCTTTTAAATACTGCAAGGAGTGATCACCAGGATGATAAAGCAGGTGAGATTAATTGACAGAGCGGCGAAGGTTGAGAGCGGGAAGATAAATTGGAATAATTTTGCTGAACACGATGAAGACGGAAAGAAGGGACACGGCACGACCACGACAACAAAACATCGCATTTACATATATAATCAATACGCATCTCATCGTAACACTGTGGCTGCTGCAAATAACTAACCAGCGTCTTGCACGCCAGCTTCATAAAGTGCTTTGTAGTGAAGCCTGAGCTGAAATGTGATGAACGATCGGTACCGGAGAAGAACTGGATGGGATTATTTCAAGTCAGCTCAGAAAGAAGAAGGAAGAAAAGATTTCTCATCAGATTTAACTGAGATGTTCGATACTCGCTTATAAAATCATCAGTAATAAACAGCTGCCCTGGGTTAACATCTTATGTTTAAAGCAACAAAAAAAAGGTTGAATTTATTATGTAATCATGGAACAGAACCACCTTTAAATGACTAAAAGTTATTCAATACAAAAGCAATTTATTCCGTTTTCCAGCTGAGTGACATTTTGCCCATCGTCTCTGTGACTCATTATACTTTTTTTTTTCTTCCTTTTACTTCTTTTTGACTTGTTTTAATGTGCCCTGAAGTGTCAACAGCGATTAAGTTTTTTCTAACCGAATTTCCTTTTACTTTTGTTCTATTCAGACGATGATGTAATTGACCGATGATGATACATATAACGCCTAGCTGTTCATGTCGCATGCCAACTTGTTGACTGACATGCTAAGACGAAACATTTCAGCATGCATCTCTGCACTTCACATAAACCATGTTTGTATTATAACCATCTTGTAGGTTTGTGAAAAATTAATATCCAAATTACATTAAATCCCAGGCGGAGGAATAATTTCAAAACTGTCACATCTTTCTGCTTAGCTGCACAGTACAGAAACTTTATGAGTCACACTATTATCTCAATGGGAGTTCTTCACAATGAACACACTTTGGGTATCAGTTTGACGATTAAAAAAGAAACGTTAAAGCAAAATCTAATCACTTCCCTTTTGTCTCTGATCATAGGATTGATTTTCCCAAAAGAATCTGTAATTTTCTGTACCTCACTATACCAAAGCATGTTGCCTCAAAGAGAATGTCAACATTATTCCAGCAACATAACGTCACATGTAAAGTTTTAGAAAACTATGACTTCTGTCTTACTGCATTTACTTGAGGGGAGGAACAAAACATGCAGATTCCCAGTGCCACCTCTCAGGAACCTTGACAGTTTTTACAAAATACTACAATTAGGTCCTGTTTCCCTGAGATTTAAATACGACATCTTAGCTGTTAAACAAACTGGGAAAGACGTGAAAATGACTAAGATGTTAGCTGGTCATCATATGTTAGAAAATGTGGAAAAATAAGTAAAGAAATAAATGTAAACTTGCTAATATCTACACTCAAAACAAGCAATTGAAAAAGTTTGAATAAATTCACAAGTCTGGATCATTTAGATCTTACCATTGTCCTCTTTTTTACCTAACCATAGTGGAGTACACCTTATGCTTATTTGATGTTGTGCGCAAAGGTCATGTCAAAGAATTTGCTTTTTTTTTTTGCAACTCCAGTCCTTTTGTGGGCTTTTAAAAATTAATACACACGAGTACATTACACCAAATGAGTTATGCAAGGCCTAAAAATTGGGGGAAAATAAAATAAATAAAAATATCTGAAGCTTACTGTGAGACAAAAACTACTCCAATAAACAGCTAAAGTATTTTTCTTTTACAAATTGCCACCATTAGTGGCAATAATGGCAGAGGGTGCGGCAACTAGTCAATTTTAAGGGTAGAATATGATCCCACAACAATACAGCACCACATCTGTCATCAAAGTGAAGTCTGAAGTCTTGCAAAGTGCTTTCCAGTTGCTTTTAGCATGCAACTCTGTCTGGTGAAATAGGCCTAAACTCTTATTCCGATTTCCTGGATATGAAAGTAAGTGCTTTGACCTTGAGCTTATATTATATTTTAAGTCTGAAACTCTTACAGAAAACTAACAACGAAAGCAATAAAAAAAAATATAATAATAATTGAAGAAAACAACTGAACACTGTTCACTGGACTGACTGAGATGTATAAAATATTTATCCTACATTTGAAAACATCAAAAATACGACTTTTCTTTTTTATCGCTCGTCCCCATTCTTATGAATCCAATATCTTGTGAGCGAGATACTCTTACACCCCTATTGAACACATATGAATTAAACAAATTAAAAACAAATTAGTTTAGGAATGATCTCTCTCTTCCTCTCTCTCAAATTTTCCGTTTTCTGTGCTTCCTTCTCATTGTTGTTTCTTACTTACAAACAGGAAGCGCTGCATCAAGTGGTGAAATCACGAAACGAAAGCCTCTCGACGGGCCTGCAGCACAACGTACAGGTGGCTCCAGTTCATTAAGCCATGACATATTGAGGGAAAAACTTGAACGCAGCAACAGTGTTTAAAGTCTATTATTAGCTTGTTTATTGGAAATCTTGTGCTGGGAGGGCTGGTAAACAAGATGAGTGTCATGAGTTTAAATACCACTCCCAGTCATCCCAAAGGTAATTACACTGAGGTCAATGAGCTGAGAATGACCCCCACCAAAAAATGAATGGGCATCAGGAATCCATTTTTCACGCTCACACATTGACACGTTCACCCCCACACACATACACACACACACACACCCCCCACCCACACGCTTGTATGCGGCGTCCCCGCCAGACTCCGTGCAGCCAATCTGTACACTTCACTCCTCCAGTCTGTTCAAATACAACACAGGATCCAAATTACATTTTAATGGCTTTCTTGTTGTTGTTGTTGTTGTTGTTGTTGTTGTTGCGTTTTAACACGGTGGCGTGTTTCAGCTAATGTTGATGTAATTCAAAGCTTCTGGCTGGAGCATCTCAGTCTAGTAAACTTTTAATAACATTTATCCAAATAAAGGAGAATAAAAATCTAACTTGAAGTTGATTTTTTTGCTTATACACATATGAAATATACTAACCTAAATTAGTACGAAAAGTGAGAAAATGTGTGGTTGATAGAAAATGTTCCTCATCACAACATGTTTTATACCATAAAAAGTTTGCATGCACCACGTCAAAAGACACTTTCTTTTCGCTGAACGTAAAGCAGACCAAACTTCTCTTGTTTTAGGCCAGTTGGAGTTACCAAAATCATTTCTATTAGCTAAATACCACAATATTTAGGGGAAGAATATCAGCTTTATTAAGCAATGTAATCAAAATCAGAAATGCGTGTACAGAAAGATTACTGTTTCTTTAAAAAATGAGGGAAAGTCCTGATAATATCATACCTGTAGCTCTATTTAGAGACTACACCTTGAATACTGTGGGTCTTCTCAGAAGTCTTTCTTTTTTTCTCGGCAACAAATTGTGTACCCTGTGTATTTAAATTCTCGCCAAACTTTATTTTTGAACTCTTTTACATCTGACACTTTCTACATCAGTTGCTGTTGGATCACCTATTGTTCAAGCTTCTCGGTCGTTGAATCAAATTGTTTTTGTCAAAGTGACGCAGATCCTCTTCTGTTCCAACTCCGAAAACGTTTCCGTCAAAACAAACACAACCAGACCCGCCATACTTTTGCCGGCTCTCTCCCAAATCTTTTCCAGGAACTAAACGGTTCTGTCTACTACCACTGCCAACTCTGGCAGGCTACCAAATAAAGACGATGCTAAAGAAGAAAAAAAAACACATTATCACAAAAGTAATTGACCGCTACATTGTTTTTGTTATCCAATACTGAAATTGACCAATGATTGTAATGAACTACATGATAGTCCAGTGAATAACTGGTTCGAGTGATGATGTGCAACAAGGAAAAAAAAAAATAATAATAATTTATAATCCACATTACTTTGTGTATGTAGTAATACACACTGACTTCTTACCCTTTTGCCTCATTGTGAGACGAAACCTAAGAAATTGCTTTATCAAATTATGCATTTCTCTTTCCCTTTTGTGACAAATACTTCTGTGACTCTTGTCACAAAAGTGTAATTATCAATCAACTGTATTATGACAATGATCAAATTAAAATAATCTTTTAAAAATAACTTCTAAGCAGACATTAAACTTTTCTGTAAAATGTTCTCATTTCCCTGCTGTAATATTCTAACCTTATATCATATTTTCATCTACTGTATAAGCAGAAAACAAACACGATACTGTAATCTTTCTGTGTTTCAGTTGGTGACCAAAGCTACGGAAATAATCAAACTCCTCATAATATTGAGATTATTGAATATTACTTGTATAATACTAACACTGGTTTTGAAAAAAAAAAAAAAGCTTATTTAGCAATTGTTAATATTTACTTCCTTTAGGCAAGAATTCATTCCACCCCATTTCAATTTCGAAAAAATAGTGTTATCTGTGGTTCGCCTAAAAATGAGACATTGTACTAAAAATAACTGGTGAGCAAAGGGAAAAATAAAAAATAAAAAGCAAATAGTCCCAAAAAAGTCCCCTGGACTAAATAACACTAATAAAAAAGAGAAAGCACACAGCCCTATGTATTTTTTTCCCTCACATGCTGGTCCCTTGTCAACACCATGGTGGATGTTAAGGGCATAGAATGACGCTTATAATAATAGGAGGAGTATTTTCACCCACTCTAGCAGCAATCAGTGTAGAGGAGCTCTAATCAGAGCTGCTTGACTGCAGAAAGCTTTTTCTCTAACAGCGGCTGTTTTCGATGCAGACACGGGGGGAAAAAAATGTGACCCGTCATCTCATGAGTGCCGAGCAGGAGAGGGTGTTTTAATTTTCAGGCGCCGCATACTTTGAATGATTCTCCAAATCATTTCAGAAGAATGCCACATTCTCACACAGTACACGTAGCAAGGCTTGGCCTACAACACTTATAGACACATATTATAAATATAGTTTTGGTGATTTGTTTTTTTGTTTTTTTTTACTACTTGTGCGAGATTTTTATTTTTTACACCGTTTACTACTTTTTGAAGCATTTTTTTCTTTCTGTTTCTGTGACAAACGTTTCTATTTTTATTTATTTCTTTATTTTTTGGCTAAGTACAGGTACGATTCAAAAAAATAATTTCAGCTTTGCATAATTTGACTGATTCTGATTCACAAATATGCTGTGATAATTGAACAAGATTGTCGCTGCAGATTCAGACAGTGTCACGATTCTTAGTTGTCTGTGTTATGGCCATGACTTTATGTTTGCTCCTCAAATCTTACCGTTTCAGTTTACTGATCTGCATAGTCGTATGGCTTTCCTTCCACTGATCCTTTCTGTGCTTTTTTTCTTTCACTCTCTCTCAGCCTGCCAGTCAGTTTCTCCACACAGCTGTTTCTCCTCCTCTGTTTTCCCTTCTGCTTCCTCGCTCTCTCTCTCTCTCTCCCAGCTGCCTCTACTTCCCTCTGATTAGTCCTTCTGGTTCTCAAGTCATTCGCAGCGCCTCTCTTATTTTATGAACTTGTCTGTACTCCTTTAGATTGAAGTTGTTTTAAGATGATGGACGTACATATTTGTGTTGGTGTGATGTAAGATATTAACCGCTCACAATTGCTCAAATGAACCCCACTTTGAACTATCTGAACAATCCTTTTAATTTCCCATCTACTTCAAACCTTGTGAAGGTCAACGCATAAATCACTCATGGCTATCAATACAGTCTATATCAAATTATCTAAATTGTGCTATGGTCTAATAAAGGAATTCAGCTCTGTCATTACCAAATAGACGGTTAATATGTACAAGATGATTTTCTGCCCATTTTCCCCAATTGTTGAATTTTATTCCCTTGCTCTTCATTCGGATTTTTCAGACTGTTTCGGGATCTATCTTTTGCCAGTAAAAGTTTGTTTTTCCTTAGGCAAGAGTTCAGTTAACAATTGCCTTCAAATGAGACTCAACTCAAACTTTCATTACTTCACAGTCATCAAGAACGACGCTTTGCTCTTCGAAGACTGAAGGAGTTGTAGCATGACGATCTCCAGCAGTTAAAGTAAGTACGATCGATCCGTCATGGAACACATACTTTACTACGAACTTGCCACCAGGGGTCACTACGCCTGGGAGTGTGTAAAACTCTGACAGCACCCTACAAACAGAAATGGTGCCTATGGAATAATATCGCAACTGTCATAATATTTGCATTATTTACAGTTATTTTGATCCATTCTAAGAAGAACGGGTCAGAGTGAATGTTTAAAATGAGTATAATTAGTAACGTGTGAAGTCGTGACTGGGTTTGACGTCAGACTTGAGGTAACGGTGTTGGAGTATTTCAACATGGCGATGGCCAGGGACATTTTTTTGCAGCGCCTCTTACAAACATCATTTCATAGTTGGAGTTGATACATGAAACACTGAGTTCGGCCGCACGCCGAACGCAATGTTGAACTTTTACAAGACACTTATATGCGTGTCCTGTAAAAATAAACATGTTTCCGCCACATCTTATTACTGCTGACGCGAGGAGCAGTCGTACATTGTTGTACATTGTGCAGAATTTTTGGTCCCTATGAAACATCTGGAATGTTGTCAGTAGTTGTTTGGTGGATAATTGGCCTCAGTAACACATTCTGCAGTGTGTCTTTTATGATACCGGGAGATATACTGACTTTTGTTGCTTGTTGTAAACATTGTTCCCCTCTTTGGGCCATTTTGCACAGCTGTCTGAGAGAGCGCAGATTCTCAGGTGTCGACAGAAAAGGTTTTCGATGTAGGTAGACTCTAGCAATTTTATTAGGCGCTACCAGCAGTTCTGTCAGTTGTGCTCTAACAAAAATTTCATAGAATTATTGGCATTTCGAGTTAGTAGGGACTGAGGCTACACAGTTTGTATGGGAATGTAGGGAAATATGGCCACGCCAAGCAGGATATCGATGAAGAAGTAGTGGCTACAGCTAAATGCTAACCTAAAAGGGTATTGCACAGGTTTCCAGGAATGTAGAGACTGTCGTTTTTCATATTCTGAAATCCAAAAGAAAGTTCCTTGTGACTGAAAAACATAGCATGTTAGAGTGGCCCAGCCAAAGTCCTATCTTGAACTGACTACTATAAACACAGGGAGTCTCATAGGGCTTTGAAATTTGAGCCATTCAAAAGACAAAATGATATGTTTATAGCACCCACTGATGTACACTGAAACACGTGCACAGTTTTGATATGGATCAGATGAAATATTGGGATATTTAGATGAATTTACCCAGCAAGAAGCCAGCCTTTCTGCACTGTGCAAGCTTGTCAGTTCTGAGCGATGTTTTTCATTAGACTGAATGAAACATGCAAAGTCTCCCAACCAAAATGTTATCGCACCGCATGTAGTTGCACATTAGATTATTAAAATCCTTCAATTTAATGTAAATGTAATGGGGATTTTACCAATTTGTGCCCATTGGAGGTCTTTAATTGTTCTCTGTCTTATTTCTTGTCACAACTAGGAGTGGTGATGTCAGCTCCACTGAGTGGTCAGTGGATAATTTCAAATGTTTTAGTGTTACGAAGTCACACCTATGAACATTTTCACACAACTGTATGTGTTTGGAACTCTGCAAATATTAAAACACTAATAATGAAAGATGCCTGAACTTCACCCACTCCAAGGCCATCACGCCGCAGCGCACGAATCATACAGCGACAAAGAAAACTTGAGCTTTTGAGTCGTAAAAACTAGTAGAAAGAAAGACAAAAATATGTCAAAATAATTGATAACACCCCACCACCACCGCTACCCAAAAAAAAAATAGCATTTCACTATTTGTGTACTATAATGAACTTCAGACGAAGTAAAATGGATTACCTTGAGATGTAATCGACTGTGTTCGTCGTTCAGTCAGCGCGGGAAAGTTCTCTTGATCGATTCAGTATTTAGACAAAAAAAATAATTGAATGTTCTTATAGTTGAAATAACAAAGTGAACATGCTGAGTGAGGTTGATCCTGCTCTCATGCCCCCATAAATCAATCCTACATCCCATCGACTACACTTATGTATTCTCAATGTCGCATTTCACCCCCAGCGCACTCGCGCCTCTCCCCCGTCTTCTCCCATCTTCTCCCCATTTCTAATCGATAAGGGACGGCTTTGCACTTGTTTAACCTGCCCGACTCTTCCTCTTGAGTCTGGAGCAGGTGACACGTTCCATTAATAAATAAATAAGCAGGGAGGAACTGGAGCACTCATCACAGCTCGCAGCGATGAGACAATTATCACATGGCAAACAACGCTCTGCCATCATCTGCCACAGTCGGAGAAATCAATAGGACTCGCAGAGGAGATTGAAACGGGAGAGCAGGGTCTGCAGAAAGACAGAGGTTAGGAACATGGAGGGGAAAATATAAGGGAAATATTTATTGGTGAAGAGCCAGAGGAGATTTTATCCTTGCAGTCACAGTGTCGGCTTGCTTCTAATACCACGGACCTCTTTAAGCGACCAGTTTCGGTGAAACAACATGTCGAGTGTTCAACACGAACTCAGTAAAAAGTAGAATGTGTAAAAATACTTAAAGGTAGAAGCCTTTGATTTTTTTTTTCCTAATGGGGTGAACATTTTAAAGGCCCCCTTGAAAATGTGTTCGTACCCATGGAATTATTTTTTCTACATTTTTTAATGCAGTGAGAAACTTCAATGTAGATCGCTTGGATTTTAGGTGACACAAATGAAAACACTGCAGCAAGAAACAAAAAGTTTTTACTGCTACTAAAATATATATATATATATATATATATATATATATATATATCAGTGATTCTTGAGAAGTGGGACAAAATGGGTTTAAATCTTCCCTTTTTTATTATTATTCCTCAAGCTTATGTATACAAATATGACAAATGATGCATTGGAAATGTAAAGATACCAAGGTGCAGGCTCCCAGGTGCAACATATTTTTGAAAATTACATTTTAATGGACTTGACCCAGAACTTTGTCAACACCATCTGACAGAAATAAATGTAAAATTATTTTTTCACGACCCTCTTAGTGATATTTTTTACTCAGTTTTACGGACAAATGCTTCTCACACCGTCAGTTAAAAACTCTGACGGAGTTGACAACATGCCAAACGGATTAGGTGTCAGATCATCTGCGCTGTATTTTAACTTTTGAAAGTCCCAGTGTGACGTAAGAATGTAATGGATAATTCACTTAAGGCTAGAAATGTGAGTAGGTTTCCATTGTTGCTATGAATATAAGAAGGTCTTGATGATTCAGTTAAATTCAAGTCATATTATTTGTACAGCGTCATTTCACAACTAAAGTCATCTCAAGGGACTTTGGAAGACAAATACATCTGATTGACTTTCAGAAAGATGCAATCGAAACAATCTGAGTCTAACCAGTTAGTGAGATTCAAACAGGTTTACATTTATTCCCTTTAGATTCTAGTTGTCATACCATAAGTTCAGATTCAGTTTATAATGCCAACTGGTAAAAAGTGATCTATTCAAAGAAGGGCAGCTGATTGCAGTCAGAGTGTTGACTGATGATAAACGAGTTGCATGTAACCTTCCCAGCACTGTATAGTTTACCGGTGTCCAGAATTAACCAGCAAGTATTCCGAGGCCTTAAAACCTCGTCACTTTGGACTAACACCAATGTGGATATTAAACTCTGGACTTAAAATAGAAAGGTGGAAAAAATTAATCCTCACATTACTCTGAATCTGGTGGACGCGATAACGGGTTCAGCATATTAAGTTTTTAAGAGGATAATATTTCAGTGTTATGTTTGCAGTTTCCACCAGAGCCTCGAAAACAAATAGCAGCAGAAAATCCATATACTGGATGAATAACAATACGGCACTGTTGTACTGTCAAGAAGAGTGATCAAAAAAATAAATAAAAATCACAGCGAAAAAAAATTACATCATGTTGCTTGTGACCATTCTAAATCAACATATAGCCTGCCTTGCGAAAAATAGTTTTACACGTTGGACTGTTTCTCATTTTGTCGTGTTACAGCCACAAACATCAACATCTGGTTATTAGTTATTTGTTCTCTTTTGCATCTGTTCTTTGTGTCAGACCAACACAAAGTGGCACATTTTGCGACGAGAGGGAAAAATATGTGGTTTTAAAACTTATATATATATATATATATATATATATATATATATATATATATATATAATAAAAATTCATAAGAGTCCAAAATCACATTAAATCCAGTGCCACAAATTAACCTCAGTATAAATCAAAAAGGATCATTGTTTTTGTTTTGGATTAGACAAACAGTATTCTTATAATATTGGTCAGCTGATCTCATGCAGACATGTCCCTACAGTGTCACAAAAACAGCAGCTGACGAGTCTTTGACGTTTGGGATTAATCTATATGTTAATCGCCCATACACAGAATTTAACAAGATCAAAGATGATGATGGAACAGACGATGGGACAGACCGTCAATTCCAGGAACCACACACACACACAAAAAATGCTAAGCTCCATAAAATCTTTGCTGCATAACAATCTTCAAATTCAATAATAGTTCAAACAACCCTTTCTTCCCTTTGTTGAAAAACACCCACAGACAGTAGTAATCTGCCGTCACAAGAGCTATAGGCAGAGCCTACAAAAGACAGCCAGCAGGTGCCTGGAAAATGCTTTAAAAATTCCTAAAACTGTTCTTTAAAGAACATTGTTGAACAAATAACTTCACGAAGACCAAGGAACGCATCAGATAGCTCATGAATAAAGCTCTGAAGACCTACATTTCCATCCTGCTCAATTGACAGCTCGACCATTAACCCTCTCAAGGTCACGTCCCGTCAGACCGTCAATTCCCGTAACCACAAACACACACAAAAGCTAAGCTAAGGCCAAAAATAAGAGAATCTCTGAACCTTACAAGTTTAGTAGTTGTTGTTTATGTTCCCCATAATTTCTACCATTGAGTGACGTTGGTAAAGTTGTTGAAATGGACTCAGTAATCACCCAGGAGGAGATTCTCAACTCAGATGAGACCAAGATTCTAGGGACGCTGCACATCGCTTTAAACCTCGAACATAACGTCTTCACTGTGAAACATGCCGGTGGCCGAATCCTGTTTATGTGATACTTTTCTACATCGGGTACAGGAACAGTGGTCAGTGTTAACTGGAAGATGTATGTTGCTCACTTCAAGGGAATCCTAGAAGAAAGATCTGTCAGAGTCTCCAAAATAATTGAGACTTATGCCAATGTTCCAGCAGGATGGCAACCTGGAACAGTCAGAGCAACCATGCATGGGTTAAGATTGAAGGATGGCCATGAACTGGAATTACCCAGTTCGTCTTGCCAGAGGAAAGACTTGGAAATGTATGTTAACCGAGGCTCTCCATTCAATTGGGCCGAGCTTGAGCTAAGAAGAGCAAGCAAAGGTTTTCGTCTGTACATGTGCACAGTCGGTGAAGACATGCGCTAAAGACTTTCACCAGCCTACTCCTACAACACAGTAAGGTATTGCTATTTTCTTATAGGTCGGACTTAAAGCCTCAGCAGGTGGGATTTTGTCATTACACCCACCACAATCACTACACATCCATCAAACTGTAAAAAAAAAAAAAAAAAAAAAAAAATGGCATCCAACTTAAAACTTACACATTTGTATATAGGGTACTGAGTGAAAGCTGGACAAAGAGCAAAGATTTGACAATTCACAAGAAAAGAAGAGGCCAGTTGCTAAATTAGAAAAATGAGTCTGAAGGTGGCCGAGAGTGGGACTTACAGGAAAAGTAGGAAAAGAATACCTTTTTCTGTACTGTCTGAGCCACAAACCATAATCTTCTCTGTAGGTGTTCAATGCCTACAGCCACAAGAAAAAAAAAACGTGCCTTCAATCCCGTTTAATGAAGGTGGAAGGACAGTTTTATGGACTCCTCTTCGTTGTAGATGGCTTGAAGGTGAGACAGTCTCTGAACAGGGAAGAATTTTATGCATTCACCCCCTCAAGTGAATAATTTTTATTTATTTTTTCTTTTCTATTGTTCATTCAGCATGGGAACCTAACTTGGTGAAAGAGAAATGCATGCTGGTTGGAAAATTTCCACACCATTTCCATAGACTCAGCGGAGTCTATGGAAATATATTTTGTTTTCCGATCCCTGAATTATTGAACAACTGAAATGGTGAAGATATGTTAAAGAAGGCAATTTCCTTGTGTTCTTCATCATAATTATCCATATGATTTGAATAAAAACGGGTGTGCGGTCTACAAACTACAGTTTTGGACGCATTCTTATATTCTTTTGGCAATTGTTTTAGTTGAGGATAATTGTGTTCTTTCATTTTTAACCAGATTGCACATGAAGATTTTACTGGAGCATGTACGAGCGATCTAATTAGCAGTTGGCAACAGTAAGGTGAATTACTGTTGTCTCATGGTAGAAACAAGGCCTGTATAATGATAAACAGCATGGTTTATCATTATACAGGCTTCAGTTGGCAAAATTAAGTTATGTGAAACATTTACATTTAAGTACAGTGATACCTTTTTGATTTGAATAAAATATCTCCTGATTTTCTCAAAGTTAATTAGATTGTGTGTGTTGATTTCAGACTTAAACAGAAATGCTTTGGTGAAGCTTTCACTGCTTAACTATTAACTGCATGAGAAACGCGTTGCATCAGTTATGTCACTTATATTAATCATTGCAAAGCTGATAAAAATTGCAAAAGCTGGCCACTTTCTTTTTTTTTTTTTTTTTTTTGTACAGTAGTGTGTGCTTTTAATCTTCTTTTGATATTAATAAAAGCACAAATTAAGGTTGCTGACTCTGAGACTGCCTCCTCAAAGTCAGCCTGATGAGCCATGAGGAATTGTCATTGTAATGAGGGAGCCTCATTATAAACCAAATCACCCTTTTCTCTTATGAATTCAGCATGAAGAGCACTCGTTTGTGTAATTAATCCAACAAAGGGCTTTATAAAGGCAACCACCAACTGAATTACACATTCATTAGAGTACAGGAATCATGTTGTTCATTACTATTGTTTAAAAAATTTTTTAAAAAGAAGAAATACTTTAGGAGAGACTAATAATGCACACTTTGCCTATAAAATGTATCCGTTTCCTTTTAACTTTATCTCGTTATTGTAAACTTGGGAGTTTATTTATTCATTTTGTGGGCAGGGGGGATTAAATGCCATAGATCAAAAAAGTTTGATATGTATTTTTTTTCTTCTTTCTATTAAATACGATGAAGACAAAGTTTCAAAAGTTCCTTCAAAGCCACAGTTATGCGCTAGGTGCTGGTCTGTTCCATTCAGTCCTAAGAAAATATATTAAAGTTTGTGTTTGTCATGTGATAAAAACGTAGATAAGTGCAAGAGATTGAAATACTTTTACAAGGCACATTTAATAAGAGTAAATAACATTTACAATTTCATCTCTGTTAATGCAAGTTTAGATGCAACTGTGGTATGTTGTTATTTGTCTAGTCACTTAGCTAAGACAAGTTTTTTTATTCAAGGCAGCACACTTGGTTAAATTCAGAAATCACAACTTGAAAACAACAAAAAGGGCAGTTTAGGAGGAGGAGACAGACTCCTTAAAAGTCAACATCTCTAAACTTCAAAATATGCGACCCACCAAAACACCGACTAGTTAATGGCATCATTTGAGCTGCCATGTTTTGTTCACTTCCACGTGCTGGACAGGTCAAAGGACAAACAAAATCCTGGAAAGAAAAGTAAAGCAAAATTGATCAATTTTAGGAAAGTGACAGACTAAAGCTTTTGCAAGAAAATCAATCAGGACAAAATGGGTTGCTATTAATTACAGTAAAATACACGGTACTCCTAATCTTAATCTTAGTTTTCAGTGTGTCAGCATTGTGCCGATACATCCAACATGCATTTAGTTATTAAATGAACAATGCAGAAGACAGCCAAGCTTCCTGTCAACGGAATACCAGCACAGAGCTCCGATGCAAACTCTTTATCAGTGTGTGCGTAAATCGCCGTAGCGCAGTGTTTAGATGGCATTGATGACTGTGCTTGATGTGGTGGCATCTTCACACCTGTGCTGCCATCTGTGCCCCCGCGCCTCCTGTGACCGCTGTGCCTCCTGGCACACAAGTGTCGTATTGAAACCTTGATAAACACATCTCATCCACCTGTCCTCTGGAAGAAGGAAGCAAAGACTTTCATGCACTTTGGTAAATTTCAAAGGAGTCACAAAGTCAAATAAGATGAAAAGAATAGTTGATTTGGTTTGGCAGCCTTGAAAAATGATTGTATGATTTGATAAATAAACATTCATTTCCTAACCTTTACTCCTCTTGTTGCCCTTAAACTGTAGCGCTTTGGAGTAATATTTCTCTCTTTAAAGTCGCGGCCCTTCTTTGGAATTATCGTCGGCTTTTTCTGCCTGCTTGTAAATTGAAATTAATGAATATAACTTGAGCTCAAGTCAGCGCAAACAAATGGTTGCACATGGTCTTGTTTTGTACAGCGCTTTGTAAAGTTCGAGGACTCCAAAGCGCTCGACGCTACAATCAGTCAGTCACCAATTCAGACATTCAAACACTGATGGTGATGTAGCTACGTAGTAGCCACAGCTGCCAGGCTGATAGAAGTTGTCTTTCAATCACCGGGGCCCCCTGAACACCACTAGCAGGTAAAGCAGGGTGAAGGGTCTTACCCAAAAACACAATGACAAAGTGACTGGAACGGATAGAATGGGGATCAAACTGGAAACCCACTGGGTGCAAAACACATGCCTATACGTCATGAGGCTGTGCATGACGGAGGTAGGTTATGTGGCAAAATTATGTCACTGTTGCCTGAGCGTATATCTGAGCAATGCCTCAGAAATACACTGTTACTCCAGTTACCATTCTTTAGAAGCATTTCAATCATTCCAGAGAAACTCCTCTGGGTCTCTCTGTTGGTCCTGTTCTCCCTGTGGACCCAATCTCGAATAAATGGTATATAATAGACAGACGGATGGATGGATGGATGGATGGATGGATGGATGGATGGATGGATGGATGGATGGATGGATGGATGGATGGATGGATGGATGGATGGATGGATGGATGGATGGATGGATGGATGGATGGAGTTGCCCAGGGTACTGTAAACTGGCTCTACTTAAATGATTGCGTATAAGGTTCTGCCTCAGATTCTGCCATCTACTTGCCTGGTCTATGCAAACGGCCTCACGAATGTTCGGTGCACTTACACCCTTATTTCATGGTCGCCAGCATCATCCACAAAAAAAACCAAAAAAAACAAGAGAAATAGACACGAGTAAAAACTTCATTTTTCGGTAG
This sequence comes from Poeciliopsis retropinna, assembly GCA_010277075.1. Classification (NCBI taxonomy): domain Eukaryota; kingdom Metazoa; phylum Chordata; class Actinopteri; order Cyprinodontiformes; family Poeciliidae; genus Poeciliopsis; species Poeciliopsis retropinna. The sequence continues at coordinate 11,504,730 of VMRM01000016.1, forward strand.
CCGCATTAGTGGTTGGGACAAATAAAAGTTATACACAGCCACCGGCATTTCAGGAGGCCGACAGCACGCTCCACAGAGTTGAGCGCTCACGGGCGTGAGCAATATGAAAGTGCGACTCCTCTGTGGGTTTTGTAACAGGGTTTGGAGCCAGCGCCTGAGGTGGTAGCCCACATCTCCTGCAGGTTATGGTGGAAGAGTGCATCAGATCAGGCCCCAGATTCCTGCTTCTCCCATTTGTAAACTTTTTCAGCAGTGTCGCCACAATATTCAAATATTTACATCAATCAGCCTGACTGCCTCACACCTTGTGGAATTATATGCATATTCATCTGTGATACACAGATAATTTAGGGTGAGGAATATGATGGCGTGAAAACTTTGACGACACGCTGTGCGGACTTTGATTTAAGCTTTAAGTTGCTTTTTTTTTTCCCCATTCGAAAGGTCCTCATGTATAGTTATGGTTTACCAGCAGAAGCATAAATAACTGATATTTTTAAATGCGTGCGGTAAGTTTGATCTATGATTAAAGTTTGACATGGAGTGAAATTAAATTTCTGAGAGGAATCATGATGCAGTGTGGCTTCAGTTCCCGGCCTTACCTCACTTCTTCAGCCTCTGGAGAAGAATGGCTGAGGTGAAGGGAGAAAAATAAACCAGACTGGGGAAAGGAACTCTGAACCTAATGGAGCCATAACAGAAAGAAACAAATGGAAAGAAAAAGCAAAATCCAAACCACACGCACACACAAAAAATAAATAAATAAACTGAGATGAGAAATCAAACTAATGTATGAAAATGTTTTCATGGTCCTGGATGTGTAATGCCCATGGAGCGGCCTTGACATTTTCAATTTTGAGAATAACCATGTTTTAGGAAAAATCTTAGAAAAGAATAGCATGAAAATGGTGCATTTAAGTGTTTTTCCAGAAGTATACCAGAACCATTTGAGACTCAGACAACAAAAAAACAAAAAAAAAAACTCTGTCTTAAAAATTGGATGAAAATGGAGATTTAAATAAATTAACATAAAATAGGTTTTAATTGAGAGAGAAATGGAAACACCCTCTGGGATTTCAGTTGTGGGATCAGTTCACTTTAAGTCAAAACTAAAGCAGCTCTCCAAAATTCGCCATCTGAGATTTTATAAACATTTTTTTTTTCTTCTTTTTTTTTTTTTTTTTTTTTTTTTTACAAATATGCAGGACTGCAGGGCCAACAGCAGTTCCCATAGCAACCAGCAGAGACTCCAGAAATCATAGAATAAAACTTTGTCAGTAAGGAAAAAATATCAAGATCTGTAAAATGTTTGCAATTTATTTCACCACAGAGAAATGGTCACATTTCTCTTCTGTAAAGAAACAGCAAACACCCTCAAAGGCAAGGGCCTATGTGAAAACGTAGACCGATGCAAAGACGAGGAAAATGACAAGGACCTTGAGCCAGAAAAACAGAGGAAAAAGCAGTTTGTGTAGAATTGAGAATAATGGGAACAGAACAATATCAGGTTTTGTGGATTTTTTTTCCTTTTCTCTAAAAACAGAGAAAACATCTCACGCAAAGAAGAGGAAAACACTATTAAATAAGCAAACTGCAAAAAGCTAAACTGCAGCTAAATTTTTAATCAACCCCATACATCAGCTTGGAGGAATTTTCTTCATCACATAGCAGCTTTAGCAGTGGGAAGTTGGCAGGTTGCCTTATATAAACCTTTCAATTCATTCTTTTCAGTTTTGTATTTTTTATTTATTTTTTTTTTGGATCATAGTCAGGACTTTAACATGGCCATTGCAATGCAGTCACTTAATACCCTTCAACCTCCTCTCTGCCAAAAGTACTTGCCTGCTTAGCATTGTCTTATTGCATTTGTGTAGCAGGAGGTTCAGAACATTTCTTTAGACATTTCAATAAGAAGCACGAATGGATGGAGTGTTGGGTCTCTGTGTTAACACTGCAAAGCAAAGCAACCTGGTGGGGTCAACTCTGCCTCAGGCTAATCTGTGCTGGGAAATCCCATATAGAAGGCGAATTAATGTTTGTGACCCTTCGGAAGAATAGGCTTGGATACAGTTTTGCTAAAAAAAAAAAAAAAAAAATCTCATACAAAACTCTTTATAAGCTGCCTTCTGTTTGACTACATCTTTTTTTTTTTTTTTTTTAATCAAACCACAGATGGGCACTAATTATCTTTTTGGAGAACACTGCCTCTCCTTTAGTTCTGCTTTGCCCTCCATTTTGGTTCAGTGTGTTTGTCTTGTGGAGTCATTAGCATTAATGTGAGTCTACATGAGAGAGGACTGTGGCTTATTACATGTATAGGGAATATATCTGACTTGCTTTATTATCATGTGTCAAAAGCAATAAATATAAAGTAAAAACTGGATGAATTTTGTTAATATCAAAAATAATATTGTGATGTTCTATTTTGCCTAAAGATAAGTCACAACAAAAAAATTTGACTTGTAGATTTTATAATGAAGTTTTTTTGTTTTTTTTGCAAAATTAACTTTAAGCTTCTTTTGGAGTAACCATTGTTACTGAGTTTCTCGTCCTGACCTTCACTCTTTATCACACAACTATTTCAAAATAGCTGTGTGTTAAAGACGACGCCTAAATTACGAGGTGGCGTTTTATCACCTAGCGATTTCACAAGAATCACTGCCGTTAAGAATCGGACAATTCCAGTGATGGAGTTTATACTTAATGAATGATCACTGCAAGACAGCAAGGAAATAAAAAATCCCAACAAATTAAAGTGTTTATCACAGCTTTTAAAAAGAAATTTTAACTGTGCTAAAATCAGTATTGTCGGGATTCCAGGTTTACAGAAAGCAGTTAAATGCATTGCAAATTTCTGTCTGTTCTTTCTGTAATTTAAAAATCTTATTGCCTGCACTTAATTAGCAAATGTGAGCATTAATGTGAGCAAATGAGCTTAACAAGACTTTTATAACTCACAAACTTTAACCAAGTGTGAAACAATGCAGCGGTGTGAGAGTGTGTTCCTTTCGACAGTTAAGAGTTTCGTTATTGGTTGATTAATGCTAGAAAGAGTTGGGATTTTTACGCTAATGACAGGAACTGTGTTGTCTGCAGTTCATTCTACGGGCCTTAGCTGTTTGTGTAGAAAGTACTTATGTTTTTTCCAAGACCTTTTATTGACAAACTGCAACATCTTTTCCCACACTGGAAACGTTGCCCTGTCCACTCCACACACGCAAACTGAATTCCTTACGGTGATTAATGCCTACTTCATATTTCTATATACATTTCATGGAGGTCCAGCCACAGAGCAAGAAGATGAATGAATGAATGAATGAATAAATGATTACTTTGAACAAAAAAAGGAAAACAATACCTAATATATAAGATCCATCAAATACCACATCCAAACAGTGAAGTTTGCAATACTTAAATTGCACAGATTTCCAGTGCAATGAACACTGTGATTTAACATGCTGCAAAAAAGCATTTTTCACAAACCCAGTGTCGCGTATCGCCTCGTCTTGTGGCTGAACGAATTGTCACGTCCCTTGTCATCAATCACATTTGTGTTCACTTTTCAAGATTCTCTCAAATTTATTTAAAAATGTGAAGCTACTTTGGGAACTATTTGACTCAGGAGCAAGCCGCAACATTTCACCGACAGTGGGTTGTGCGTCTTTTCTGTTTGGGTGGACAAGCCTGACCACCATTCGCGCACACGATTCCAAAGGGAGGCATCAGACGAGCATCAGCACCCCTGAGGGTGATCTGCCCAACTCCTAAGTGGATCACTCCACATTGTCACAATGGTTTCATGAAGCTCAGCAAGGCAGGGCTGTGATTTCTTTTCATCACCCGCGAACCCAAACACGGTTTGTCAGGCTCACAAAACGCACTCGGGGAGTTGTGCAACTTTCTGTGCACATGTTTGCATGAAGCCTTTATGACCGAGTCATTCCTACAAATCCACCTTCACGTATGGTAATTGTGCATCCTTACTCCGCCCACCCCCCCCCCGCTGTTCGTTTGAGCCGCATTTCGCAACGTGGTAGGGGGCTCCGGTCAAGGGCAGCGTTGGACACGAACTCAGCGGGTCAGCTGCTGTAATTGCAACCAGTCATTGGTTAAATGCTCCCTCAGTTTCCCTGTCATGCAGAGTGGAGCCATTACAATAATGAGGGTGAGAGGAAAGAGGAGGACAAAAAGTGAGGCTGAAGCAGCGGAGAGGTCACCGCGAGGTGGAAGAGGAGTCAAAGACGGCAGGATAGGGACGGAAGCGGTGGGGATTATGTCCTGTGTAAAACCGCACCATGAGGTAAAGATACGTAGTTATTCATTTTTAAATAATTGACTTCCTCTTTAAATCGTCGGCTGAATGCGTGAGATGAAGACGGCTACGATGAAGAAGTAGGAATAAAAGGTCTGGATGAGAGGCTGATGACAAAAGCTGAAAAAAAATACAGACTGTGACTATGACGGTAGCTCTGATCCTTCCACTTTCAACCACTCTCTGCTGCGCAGTCATTGAGGTTTGCCGAGGTTGCGAGGGGTCTGTGATTGACTGCATCACTCTGCGGTGGATTTTAAATAAAACAACACGCTCCTGCTTTAATCTGTGGCCTCATTACAATATAAATGTGTTTTAGTTAAAATGTCGGGTTTTTTTCCAGCGAGAGATGACAGGATATAAAGTGTCATGAGAGCGGAAATGTGGAAGGATGCAGACTGATGGCGAACAGAATTTCATGAATTGTGCATGTGTTATCTCCAACAGAATGCAAAGCGTATGAATCGATTTACTCAGATTTTTTTACAAGTCGTATTTCATCTGATTTTATTTTTCCTTGTTGAATCCTTTTTCTTCCATTTTTTTTTTTTTTTTGAGCTCCCATTCTTTACCTCACAGATCTCTGTCTCTACAGGTTTTTGCCTCGTAGGCGGTCAGACGTCAATGTGAGTGAGTTCCTGTATACTTTACTGCCTCATGTGGTCAAAGGATAACAGATGACTCTTAAAAACCAAACATTTTCAGTTTCTAGATTGTTATACATACGACAGGACTTATTAGTGTTTTTCTTCATTTTTTTTTTCCGTTTATAGAGAAATGCATAATAATGTATGTAGCTATGTACACAACAAACACATGGAAGAACGTGCTTTTGTCAGATGAGACTAAAATGGAACCATTTGGTCTGCGTGTGTAAAAGAGATAGTCACCGGGCCAGTGCAACTGCTGTTATTCTTGACATAGATGCTCTTTTTATCACCAGCATGTATTTGCTCCCATGCAAAAGATAATAAAAACTCACATCAGTTGTTTTCCTGGTTTTAGCTGTGCAATTCTGGCTACCCTGTAATCAGAGGGAGGGTGTGTTAAAATGAAAGAGTCAAAGTTGACAGCTCTTCAAATGTGTAACAGTTAGGAGCTATGTTGCAAAGAACAAGCTGAACTGTCAGTCTGTGTGCACAGAGAAGTAGCCTAAAAGACGTTCAAATGTAACTGGAGGGCATGTGTTGAGGCACGTACCACCTATTAGCAGGGGTATCCCAGCAGTACACAGCACAAATGACCTTGAATGCACTCAACCCAAGGACAATCTAGAGATTAATCAATTAATCTGACATGTACATTTTGGACTAATGGTGGAATCCGGAAAGCCCTGGAAATATTCACACTTGCACACAGAGGTCAAGCAAGGGCCAGGTTCAAACTCAGGCCTTGAGGTGCTACAAGCAGCATAACAATCTTACACGTGGTTTAATGGCAAATCCTAACTTTCTCTGATGCATAAACATTCAAAATGCAAATAAATAGTTGAAGACAAAGGCTTCAGACCGCAGTAAGCTATGCCGGATAAGTAAAAATCTCGAACCAATACCACTTTGAACCTTAGCCATAAATGTAAAGAAGAAGCTAAAAATGATGTTCTCATGTAATAAGAATGGGTTTTGATCCTCACAGTCACAACCAGTCTTAAAAAATAATTATGACAGGAAAATGTAGGACATAAAACCTATAAACATACACAAAGGCATACAAATACAATGACAAGAAATGGGGATGGAAGAACATGCCTTAAGGTTTGGGGCTAATCTAAGGCAACAGAATCCTGACAGCAGACAGTTTGTGTTGTTGCTCAAAATAAACCCTATACTTTTTTCTACTTGTTTTATACAAATGCTATAGAAAGTAATTGCTGCACAAGCTCATTTGCGTCCCTGTTTGTGACGGATTCTCCACACTTCTGCACAGCATGTGACTGGCTTTATGTGAATAGTGTGTGAGCGCTTTCTTCGACAGTCACACAAGACTGCAAATAATATAACGGTGTCAGTCAAATGAAATGCTTCTCACCAAGGATGATGGATGTTACATGCAAGTGTGCGTGTGCATTAAAGAAAAGAAAAATGTAACTTAACCACATGGATTTTATCAATTTAATGTCCACTGCATCGGATTCTGGTTTTAAAACGTACATTTTTAGATGAATGTGTAATTCATGAGTCAGCATCAATTTATAATATTAATCCTATTTTATTTTACTTAAAGATATTCCACTCATATTTCGTACCTCTTAGATTATCTGGCAAAAAATAAGATGTAATTATCCAGTAATTACATATTACCTATTGGATAATTACTGCATGGGTGATGATGTTTGAGCTGGCAACACGTTATTTACCTCTAAGCATAGCAATGAGCAGCTCCTCATTTTTTAAATGAGGGACATGGGAAGACAGATCTCATAATCAAGGAAAAGATGCTGGTCTGTTCAAGGAGGGTCAAGTTATTGGCACACATCAAGCAGAAACTACAAAAACTGGGTCGAGAACGCATTATTAAAAAAGCGAAAGAACCCTTAACTTCGGGGAAACAAATGTGGCCGAAAAAAATCACGAATGATCGGCAGTCAATTAAATCAAAGAAAGACAGCAGCAAAACTCAGGACTGTGGAACGGTTCTGACTTTCACTATTTAACAAACGCACAACGCGAAGGAAGTGGGAGGATTGGGACTGAACCGATTGGCGAAACAACTAAGCGGTGAGGATAAGAAAGACTTCAGTTTGTAAAGACACATAAAGATTGAACTCTGGAGCAATGCAATAAGGTCATGTGGTCTGGTGAGTTCACATTGGATCGGGGTCAGAAGAGATGCCGATGAAGAGAATGCACCTTTTGTATGACAATGTCATGACTCTTCAGCCTCAGATTGTGAAGGAACGGTTCAGGTAGCACGACACTGCATGAGGTTTTCACAGAAGGACCAGCTATCGCAGATACTGAACTCTAACCCCATTAAGAATCTTTAGGATGTGCTTAAGAAAACTTTGAGCCGTGATCAGACTCCCATCAACGTCAATAAAAGACCTTATTGAAAAACGAATGCAACACCTGTTGCAAATAAATCCTCTGACATTGAAGAAGTTAATCGGAATGACACACTAAACGCCGACCGAAATCAAAGCTAACAACGCTCAAGTGACATATTAGTGCGTGACCTTTTTTTTTGGCAACTTATTTACTTTCAGGCCTTGGGGAATTCACATATGCAGCTGACAAAATCAAAACTGTCAGGCTGAAAACAATAAAAGGTCGATACTTCTTCTACAACAGCAGTTTCTGCAGGCTTTGACTAAGCCTCTCCCGGCTCACCTCTTATGCACAAATACAATGCAAACTCATATGCACAGACATGCTGGTGGGTAATTTTAGCAGACAAAGGAATCAAGGTGTGCACCAGTGACCATCTTTATGCGTCCTGACATAAGCGAGTGGCTTTGACACAATACCTTTCGATCGCAGCAAGTTGGGGGTTTTTTGTTTTTGTTTGCGCCGGCTCTGCCTTTTCAATCAAGGCTCCTTTGTGATTCCCTCTTAGTTAGCTTCCAGAGAGACATGAACCGACTCAGAACAAAGCAATATAGGGACATCTCAGAGATGGGCTTGTCACTACACAAGGGTATTATTAAAATGCATTTAAGCACCAAGTATAAAAGATGTACCGAGAAGATAAAGTTTATAACCCTCCTCCATCACCCCGTTTCTAAAATGCACTTTTTGATGAAAATTCCTCGACAAAAACAAAACAAACAAAAAACGAGCCCCCCACAAAAAAATCACTTTGTCCTTTAACATTGAAACAACTGGACCTGCCAGGATCCACATGCAGACTTGTTGACTTGCTGATCGGCGCTTTATACACAAGCAAAGAGTGTGCCTCCCTCAGCATGGCATAAACTAACAAATTCTAATGCGAAACACATTTTTTAAATGATGTTGACAATGCAGGATGACATGGTGCATCTGCTCTGTGTACACCTGTTGACGGCCGCAGCCGCTGTACGATTTTTAATCCCCCCACCTGCAGTCCCACCCTCACCTTATGGGTTTATGCCTACCGATGTGGACGAAGGGCATATTTTCCTCGGTCAACTTCGACCTTCCACTTCACATCAGGACCTCTCAGTTAATCACAAGTTAGGCCACAGGATGAACAGACTTATTTTTATTTTAAAGGTGCTTAGGCAGGCTGGTAGACCATGACAGGTGGAACAGTGACATGACATCCTGCAAGAATCCCTCGTGAACCAGATGCCGAGACATTTGAGCTCCTTTCGCTTGAGGCCGAGAAGACAGACCCCCGACTTGGAGGAGCTTCTGGCTGTCTCTTTTTCCTGTTGGAAAATCATGACTGCAGCTCTAGAGAAGCTGACACTCAAGTTAAGCCAACATTTGTCTTTATTTGAACCAAATGGAACACTGGGCCAATGTCCTGGTGGCAAAAAAGAAAGAAAGAAAGAAAAGAAAGAGAAAAAAAGACCCACCACAAGCAAATAGAGATGTAGACATCTGAAAGTATGTGGCAACTGAAATACCACTTGCTAGCTACTTGCCAATACCCTGCACCACAAAAAAAACCCAACAACATCCAAACACTTTTTCACAAAGCACTTAAACAACCCTCTCCTAGCAGGAGTTACAGCCAAGGTGTCCTTTTGGTAAAAACCCCCCTTCAAGGATACAGCTTGAAATGTATGTAGACACTCTCTGGGACATTAACACCTGCAGACGCTAACACACTGAACTCTGTGTGTAGTAATTAGAGGCCTTTTAATCACTAAACTCTACTCCTGTGGGGTACAGCAGACATTGAGGGAGTGGGCAGAAGAGGCCCTTGACTGATCTCAACCTTGGTTTAATGATGGTTATTTGAGCCCGAATGCTTTGCTGTGGCTATTATTGCAGATGCCGCTTCCTTTCTGAGAGCTGGGAGAGAATCAAGGATACCCGAGCATGGGATCATAGGTTTTTTGTGTGGGTGGGTGTGTGTGTGTGTGTGTGTGTGTGTGTGTGTATGTGTTAAATGACTGTAAGTAAATTGCAAAGAGCGCTTTTCATTCGAAGGTGGCAAACAAAGTCTGTCTATGATGTAAATTCAGGTCATGATGCATTGCTGTGAAAAAGGTGTTTGCCTCCTTTCTGGTTTTCTTCGGTTTTGGCTCATTTGTCACACATCAGTGTTTTTGGAATATCAGGCAAATTGAATTAGTCAAAGACAACACAGGTGAACACGAAATGCATTTTTTAAACAAAATTGTTAAGCGGACAAAAAACCCAAAACTACATGGCCTCGTGTGAAAAAGTGATTTGCCCCCCATTAAAACCAACTACATGTAATTTCTTCATTTTACTTCTGTGATATTTTCTTCCAAGTTGAGAGTCGAGATGTGACCAATGTGAAGGCGTGTGCATAAGCCTGACATGACAATTTCAAAAACATGACTTAACCTGCATCCTGAACACGAAGGAGCCTTTATGAAAGCTTGTGACTGTTGTCATGAAGTGTCATTCGGTAAATGACGACACTTTTACTGCAAAGTTGCTTTAAAAGTCACATTAAAAGTCACATTAAAAGTGCCAACTTTGCATTATTTCATAAAAAAAACAACAACACTCTAATGCAAAGTTGGCACTTTTAATGTGACTTTTACTGCAACTCCATGTTCATGACAGGTGTTAATATGTCATGTTTATGAAAGTGTCATGTCATGTCAAGTGTCATGTCTTCAAATAAAGTGTTAGTAAAAAATAAATAAATAAGAACATAAACCATTTATCTCTGATAACTCAAATAAAAGTTAATAAATGACCTAATTTTCAAATTTGAACTGGGAGCCAAACATGACAGATTAGTTAATACGCTGTTAGTATGGAACATGTAACAGCCTTTCTTCCAGAGCAAGTGGTAAGAGTAATTTTCTATGTATTCTGTATTATTTTGTACTTTTTTTTTGTTCGAGGTATTCAATCTCAGCTTTGTTGAAGTAGAAGGTGTTGTCTGGGGATATGCTTGTGTGTGTATGACTTTTTTTTTTTTTTTAAGCCATCTGCATCGCAGAAAAATCAAAATCCTGAGATGAATAAAGATTCCCACCTCTTCTACAAAAAACAGTTTCTCGAAAAATTAACCCTGCGCCGCTCCACCCCCGGACAATATTTACATTTCCCTCAGATCTCTCATCGAACGTGCACGAAAACCAACAGCGGGGAGGGTCTGCCGAGGATTGTATCACCCGTTTTGTTTCACGCTGACGAAAGAAGAGGAGGAGGAGGAAGAGTACACATTGCCAGAGAGTGTGTTTTAGATTGCATCCTGGAAAGAATGAGGCCTCTCCTTGACCCCCTCCTCCCTCCTACGCGACTCCCCTTCCTCATGCTTTGCAGTTCAGTAGATTAGCAGGAGCACAACAGAGGCCAGTGCTATCGCCAGCTTGCAGCTCCCTCAGCTCCACTGGCCACACAACATATTGGTCTCACACACACACACACTCACACACACACGCAGTTCAGTGTGCCGCCTGTGGCCATGCATGAACCACCGATTCACCCGTAAAGTCTTCGGCCCTCGTTTCTGTCCCTGTGCCTGAAGGGTCATTAGCGACACTGAGGCCAATTGAAAGGTAACGCTACTTATAAAACCCGGCCCACACAGACGGACAGGCGCACACTCCTCATCCTCCGTAAGCACACCCTTCCTCATGCCTGCGACGAACTCGTAAATGCATGATTAGTGGATGGCTTTTAGTTAATTTGCGTGGAAAGATAAGAGTGTTTTTTTCCTAGATCGTTTGGTTCACGTGGTTTTAGCGAGGAAGTAACGAGGAAGAGTTCATACTTTGAAAGAAAGCAGAGGGGGGAGTCAGTATCAACAATTCACGACATAATTTCTTCAAGGTCAATTACAGAAGCTCTCTGCTTTGAAGTTTAGCAATAGAACATCAAAGGTGTTTTTTTTTTTTTTTTTCTTCCCACCTCAGGATTTCAAAGCAGGAAGACGCCACAGAGTGATGTAAGAAAAAAAAATGAAGGCTATGAAAATGGGGCGAGACATTTTGATGATTTTGACACGTGGATAAGAAAAGAGGAACATGAGGAGTTTCTTTGATTAGATATTTCATCTGACATGTTCTACATGATGCATAAGGTTTATGTCAGTTTTACACAGAGATCCTCGAAAGAATCCTCTTGAGAAAAGATTATCGAGGGACAAGTGTTGTAATCCAGGAAAATCCAGGAAAAAAAAAAAAAAGATTAGTAAGGGGCACAATGTTATGTGGATTTGATCTCGTTTTCATTTTGGGCCCTATCAAAAACCTGTTCTTAAAGGGCCGGTTGTGCCAGAATGTATTGATAAAAATCACTAAACTGTTAAAATATCAAATAGCAGTTTGTTTTAGCATTGAATTAGTGTTTCTTAAAATTAAATAATGTTGAACATCTTTTCACGCTGATCAGTCGATCCAGGATTTTTTTTTTTTTTTTTTCATCAAAATCACAGATTTTGTGGTGCTAATTTAGAAATATTTTTAAGAAATCTTTTAGGATATTTGCGCTAATGTATGCTGTTAAATGTGAGTTTTTATTACTGGCCATATAAATCGCGGGCAGTAAATTGAAGTCAGGTCAGACTGAGGGCAGCAGTCATTTAAACCAAATGTTTTTGGCCAAATTTGAGAAAAATCTGCAGTAAAGTCAGAAAAAAATGTGGGGATGTGTTGATTTTGTGTGAATTTTGTGCATTTGTGGAGAAACTGGGGGGACTTTTTGATGTAATTTGGGCCACACAAAAAGCTGCGTCGGGCCAGATTTGGCTCCGGGCCTCGAGTTTGACACATGTGAAATACAACTTGCAATTTACAAATGATGGCTGATTATCTTTCAAACTGTTTTAACTTTGCAAAGAACATAGTGGGCCTCACAGTTTAGAATAATAATATGTTGCAAATCACCATTACTGAACTGCATTCTTCATTAGTATTTGGAACAACATTGACTCGATACAAAGTAAGGAACTGGATTTGTTCAAATCTTTGACTTTCCCTTTTCCAAATGCTCCTGAAGCTATTAATTATTACAAACCCCCCAAACAAAGAACAGAGAAAGCTTTACTTGTCGACTAAATTTAATGTGCAGATATTGCAAAAATAATTATTTCATTCTTTGCAGTCTGATTTCGCTTGCGCTGTTGGTTTGGAACTGATCTGAATTAAGTGACAATCCCTGTATCTGCGACATTACAACTTTAAACTAATCGTTAGGTTTTATGTAATACTGATGTAAATACCTAATTTTCAATTGTGTCAAGTTAAAATATATTTACCCACATTTTGTTTCTTTTCAAAATGCAACAGCTTGATGATGATGCTACATACAGAGAGGTCAGATGAAGAAGCAACAATCTTATATTTATGATATAACATTATGATTTCTATATTTCATCTGAATTTAAGGTTTCTTATGTCTTGCATCTGTAAATAAGATGTTTGAATTATTTTAACTGAATGTACATAATGTAATTTCAAATTTAGCACTATTATACTGCAATTTTGCATTGACATTCTTGACATGTACATAATAGGCCTGATATTAGCGGCGATAAACGTCTAACCAAAGATTATTTTATCAATTTAGATGATTTCTGTGGTTGATACCACTTTGGCACATTGAGGAATACCCAGCCTGTCTTCCTAACACCGTATGATAAACGTTGCCAACTTATGTGTAGTGGGGGTGACTTTAAAACCACACACAGACATGCGTACACACACACACACACACACAGCTATGTGATTGTCAGTCAAAAGCAGCCAGTCCCTTGGGGTCACCCAGAGAGAAAAGCAAACTAACTGCAGGCTACATGTGCCTGTGAATATGGGTTTTTTGTGCCGTAAGCAAGTGCTTGTCCATGCAGGAAGGTGTTGGTATACGTCTGTGTCAGCTTGTGAGTGCGCAGGATAACAATGTGTTCCGGTGCTGTTTTTAGAATGCAGCTGCTAATAAACCTGGTGGGGAGGTGCATCCTCTACAAGACAGCACAGAGGAGAAAAAGCGGAGGAAGCCAGAAGCGCTGCACCAGCAGCGAACACCTCTTGCCCTTGAGGCGGAGGTCCTTGCGTGCCCTCACGACAGGCTCTCTTTGCTCTTGCCATCGTATCTGGTGGCGCACCACGACTCTCCCCCAGCGCGCCCAGATTGTCACCTTTTTACTGACTGCTCTCGAGTTCCTCGGCATCGATCACCCTTGACCCTCCCACTGGCACACCGAGGCGGCTCCTCACAATGCAGCGGGCCGTGATGAATGAGAATGCTTCGCAACACTCCGCATGGAGGCTGACGGTCACACGAAACCCCGTACTTAAACAGTTTTGCGTCCAAACATCAACACAAAGATGTAAAAGGGTGTAAAGTGTGTTGTGTGACAGATTTTACCCAAATTACCAAGCTAAAACAAAAGATAAAAAAGACAATTTGGAATTATTTCCTTCAGATTTCTATGAGAGAATTAACACCAAAAGTACCTCAATGTGCATTAGTGGAAACAGTCTCAGCACTACTGCACAAGTAAATATCTTTAGTCTTAGTGGGATACAAATACAGTCAGTTCCAAATGAACGGCGGCGTATTTTAAAAATGTCGGTTATCCAGTATTTACATTGTAAATCTAAGTTAATAACACAAATGTCAGAAACAATGACTGTTCATCATTTGACAAACCAAATCATTTTATAAATTTATATTAATGCTTTAATTGAGGTCACATAAAATCTGTTAGAAACTTTTTTATATATGTATTTTCACTGCTCAGTTTCTTGTCACTTTCTTTCCATTTAATGACTAAGACTTCAGGAGGCATATTAGCTTCTGCCGAAATGATTATCTGAACTCGAATACTTTGTCGCAGTCGGGGCAATGCTTCTTGAACAGAAACATGTGGGAGAGTTCAAGGGTACTTGTTCTGAATCAAGGGTTCTCATCTGGCGTGCAAAATTGGTCTAATTATATTGAATAGCGCACTTTTCGTTTCTTGGACAATAAACTAAACTGCAGTTTTTGACTTTCTCTTAGAGAATCCTATCTGTTGTAGTCTGCATAAAGTCTCACAATCCTCGTTTTTCTTTTAATTTTGCGGGGGGCGAGAGTGTTAGAATAAATAAATAAAAATAAAAACCTGAGCTGTATTTGTCTCCATATTTTACATTCATAAAAATGTACATGAACACGGGGAAGCTGCTGCTTGTGTGTGTAAAGCTTCGTTTAAATTTGGACAGTGTCTGCTCAGTGCTATTTTAAGGGTTGATCTTCTTTTGCCTGTGAGAGTAAACGGGCTTTGCACAGATGTCGCACGTACAAATACCTTTGTGAAGTTTCTCTAATGTCTTTTTCTTAGATAGCAAAAGTGAGCGTAGTACAACCAAAAGTCTTACGCTGGGGGAAACGCATCCAAACACAGGACTCGTATTTTCTGACAAGCAGAGACGGCAGAGGAAGTACAAGCAGTAGCCAGTGGAGGTTTCTAATATTGTCAAGAGTTCACGTCCAGCTAATGTGTCTATACATGCCACGGTCAGACTGTGTAGAATAAACTGTAACCTCCTTACAGAATGCCTTGCTCAAGCTGCTGTCGCGTAGTTGTATGCTGCGGCGTTGAAACAACATGCATTACACAGGTGCAAGTATAAAGAAATGAAGGGGATTTCATGGAACATCAACTCCTGTCACATCTTTGAAATATGCGTCTTGCTTCGGATGTGCTCCCATTCTGAATAGTTTGTGTGCATTGGAATAAAGAGTCTGAGATTCACATTGTTCCTTTGCATCAGCTCAGGCTTTGGGAAATTTGCCTCGTATTTTTCTTTCTTCTTCTTTTTTTTTTTTTTTTTTTTTTTTTTTAACTTAGGCTTGAACTGGAGCATATAAAGTGAAATTTCAACGTTCTACAACTGCTCCAGATAACAGCTCGAACTTATCATCTGACCACCTTGCTTGGGGTCTGGGACAAGGTGAGGTTAAGATGAATTTCCATTGACAGTATTTAGTAAACAGTAGAAAATGTGTTAATATTTTCCATTTAGTTACGTGTTTGAGTCATATTTCATGCTCCTTTCTCCTCTCTTCCTTTTTCCTGTCCTCATATCTGCTTGAAATGATCTTTTTTGGATTTTAGATTTTTTTTCCTTCTTGGAAAATCTTTTAGATTATTTTTTTTTCTGTAGAAAACATTCCCCCCCCAAAAAAATGTCAAATTCAATTTTACACAATATTTCAATCATTTTTTTATTTTTTTTTATTGAAATTGTGGGTTCTTGTGATGCAGAAATTGTTTCCCACCAATTTCTGGAAAAAAAAAAAATGTGTTAAAGGGTTAAGCTAAATTAAGCTTCTTTGCAAAATAAAGCAAAAGTGCTTTATTTTTTGCTTTATTTCCAGACCACACCCTCAAATTACCTGGTTTGAGGGTTAAGTGTTGGTGATGTAAATGACACAAGTGTTCACGTCAAACATGCAACGTATCGGCCAAAACCAATGACCAAATCGAGCGAATAGTTTCTTCATAACTTCAACTTGTACATTTTACAAAACTCACTATTTTCTCAAATTTGTAGTTTTTATCGGTTTTTTTTTTTTTTTTTTGCGTCACACACATCTTAAATTAGTCCTCGGTTTACCTGACACCTACTGATTTCAAAATGAGGGTCAAAGTGTATGTGTGTTTTGACAACATGCCATATTTTGCCCTGTCAGAGGTTTCTGAACAGCAATTCTGTGCTATGCAGTTTCTCTCCTGTAAACAAACCCTCATGCCATCCCCTGAAGCTTCCTGGTAGTCGTCCCTCAAACTCTAGTTTATTATAAAGTCCAGAGCTGCTCCTCTCCAGCCACAAGCAAAAAATGGGAATGTATTCAGTCTGAATTATTCCCTCTGCTCCGGGTGCACCAGCCATTCCATTACCTTGCTAAAAGACACAGTGCACTCAGTTACATGACTGAGAGGAGGCGCACACACGCCTCAGACTACAGGTATCTTTAATACTCTTTCTCTATCAACTGTCACCTACAGCTTATCTGTGGACCTCTCTAACCCTTTCATCCCTTGCTCTGATGGCGCTTACAAATTCAGTGGTTTCTGTTAGAGACGTAGACAAATGTGCTACTTTGCTTTTTGTCTAACCTGTGTCCGCAGGAAAGGTTTTGTGCTTGATCTTTTGATGTGAAGGGTAAATCCCTAGCCCTTTTTGATCCAGTTGACCCCCCCGGCTCTCCTTGTTTGAGAATGACAAACTAATCTCTTCTCTGCACTTGCATTATGCTGCTAAGTTGTAGTAAATGCTGAACATCTCAAGCCAAAAAGAAAATTCCTCATACAGCATTGCATAGATGATGTATCCATTGCAGTGGGTTTGTGGTAGCACAGTGGAGTTTGTTTTTTTTTTGGTTTGTGGTTGCATCTTAATGTGGCCTGTATAAGCTGTGCCAGGCAAGGGGCCCAGGACGTAATGTGATTGCGAGAATAGGAGCTAGTTTGCTGCTGATCCTTAGAGTTTGGTGAGGATGCATTAGAGCATTTTAAGGGCAAACAAAACTGCAGTGGAGATAAATATATATATATATATATATATATATATATATATATATATATATATAAAAAAACTGCTTGGCAAGTTTCCTTTGAAACTTAAAAAAGATTTTCCAATTTTGCTGCAATCCAGCCACATGCTAATGGGTCATTTGCATGGCAGGTGGTCTTAATGCTACGTTACTAGTCAAGAGGGTTACATACACAGTTTACGCCACGTGCTATTCTTGATCCTCTGGTACTTATAAAAGAGTTGCACATGTAATATCCTAATGGCTTTAACAATCTTATAAACCCAATTATTGGATCTATTTGGAATAATGAATAGTTTGTGAGGCTCTACATCATTTTCACTTGCTCGAATTGCTAATATATGAGTTTCAGATATTGCCTCCGCGTGAAGCCGAGCCTGCATCAGGCCAGAAAATGAGCAATTTGCTGAAAATGGAGTTCCAAGGTTTCTCGCAACTATTACCTAAAAGTGAGGAAAAAGATGGATGTGATTAGAGAATGACTCGGAATCTGTCCATTAGGAACAAACACAGGCGACACGAAGAAAATTGATACATTTGTTTAATTGGGGAAAAATAAATCTGTGGTCACAGGTGGATAAGAAACATTGAAACAAGATGAACTCTGGAAAAGGGGGACAATAAGTAATAGTTGCACACGATGAGTTGGGTGGGAGTTGAGAAGAAAGCATAACTTAGGTGGAGGGTTACAGGGCCTCGGTGTTTGTTAGCTTTAATTGGGCCTGAGACTGCAGGATATATACAGCGACAACATCAAAGGTCAGATATACATCAAGCACTGCTGGGAAATGTCGACTTACAAAGAGGGGACTGCCAGGAAGGAGGTCAGCAACATTTAGCCACTAGCACATATATTTCAGAAAACAAAATCCCAAAACATAGCCCATGCTATTTTTGAACAAAATAGCTTTTAAAAGAGCTATTGTTATGCCTTTATCATATATATATATATATATATATATATATATATATATTTTTTTTTTTTTTTTTTTTTTTTATCATTTACAAGAATTAGAAGAGCAATCTGTCACCCAACAGAGAACATTTAAAGTAGGACACCATCACAATATTCTGGAAAAAAAAAAAAAAAAAACACCAACTGGTGATGTGGGAGCTTGAGATATTTGTATCCCAGCCTTTTTCGCATGGCATTTGCATGTTATTGCTTTTGCCAATGTCAGTTGTCTCCTTGGGACTGGGGCTCTCTCCCGCTGAAACCGCATGAATAAAGCAGGTTCATAGCAAAGGAAAAGATGAAATTACAGTAAATGGTGGGCAACATACCAATCTGTACTTTCCGCCCTGACCAGTTTCATAATTTTCACATATGTGAAACTCATGTTCATACAGAGACATGCTTAGCTGCTGACCCTGTTATAAAAACTAACATATCTGTTAACCTTCTCATCTTTATCTGTCAACTATTATTTTGAATCCTTGTGATGTTCTGAACTGCTGCTTAATCATTCTCTTGTTTAATTTGTTTTATGGGGAAACAATTACTAATAACAGCAAAACAGTCAAGCAGGTGTGAATTTCAATTCCTAAAAGAAGCGGTCAACCTCATATAAATAGTTCTCCAACTGTGATAATAGTATCTATTGCATAAGTGTCTATTTTTCTTGTACTACAGGAACTTGGAGATACAGGAAATCACAGTGAAGCAGGGCACTGGAGCAACAGAAACCATGGAAACCATGAAACTAAAAGAAGGAGCAAGCTAAGAGTGACAGAGAATGAGAAGCTTAAATACAGATGAGCTTGGTTACCAACACAGAACAAGTAACTGATTGGAAACAAGGTGAAGACACCATGCGGATTTGCTGAGAGATAGAAAAATATTAATAAGGAATAACTAAACACAAAGAATGAGCGACAGATCTAACCTAACTAAGTAAACAACAACTAGAAAGGCTGATCACAGAAAAACAAGCACATAAAAACGCAAACACTGAAAAATGTCAACAATTCAGGAATTATTTCCAACCAGTGGTAGGATGCAACGTGGATCACAGACCATGATTATACAGTGCTACGCAATTTAATAAGACAGGATGGGTGAGAAATCTCCAGGTTTATAAATTCATTTCCTCTCATATTTAAAAGATTAAAGCCTAAGTCCAGCTGTAGAACAGATCTAAAAAAAAAATATCTATCACAGTATGCATGGTGCATAGATACTTAGAGTTTGACAATAACTGAATTATTTGATTGTGACACATTACTAAGAGCCCCTTGAAGATATTTTGCAAATTCACTTTCACTAAAATAGCAACTGGTTGTATTGTCATAGGTATAGTTGAAATTAATGGCAGGTTACATGCTCCAAAGCAGATGGTGTGTTTTCACTAAGAATCCCCTTCCATTTTTAGCCAACCGCCGAGCTTGAATCTAGTGAGATATGTCATATGAGCTTGACATACTCAAACTTTTACTGTGTGTGTGTGTGTGTGTGTGTGTTTGATTAATAGGCTGAGTTGGATCAGGATTAATCTGAAATGAGACTATTTGAAAGACTTCATGTCAGCTTCATCCTCTGCTTCATTACTCCCACTGACATCGAGACAGAAATGAGCCAACATAAACACATAAACACAATGCCTGCTGCTGACTACCACGCCGCTTCACGGGGATGACGGAGTGAACACAGCGGGGAGAAGCGCCGGAGTCGGTGAGGAACAGAAGCGGGGATGATTCTGCCTTTTACTCACCCTGATGAAATCAATCATTTCTCCCAGATGGGCCTATGCTTTAACAATAGTAGGGAATTTTAGATTATGCGCATAAAACCACATGTTCAACACATTTCTACAATGCCTTAGTGACAATGACTTACAGCCGCTAGGTTAACATGACATTGATTGGACGCTCTGTATTTTATTTTTTTTGTCCAACACCTAAAGAATACCGGCAAAAGTGCAAAAGTGTTGCTGTCACAACACCCACAGAGGAAGATGACTGTATGGTTTATACCCGTTTATACTAAGAGCGAGAATTTTTTTATTTTCAAGAGACCAACCAATCTTATTTTGTTCCACGACATAAAAACCGTAAACATGATCACAGGGCGAGCTGTGGTGGCGTAGGGGATAGCGCAACCCACGTTGAGTCCTGGACGCGGCCGTCGTGGGTTCGATTCCCGGACCCGGCGATATTTGCCGCATGTCTTCCCCCCTCTCCTATCGGCCTACTTTCATGTAAGGGACACTAGAGCCCACAAAAGACCCCCTGAAGGGGAAAAAAAAAAAAACACAAGATACAAACAGAGGTTTTGTTGTAGCGAGAGGAAATATCCTTTTAATTTCTCCAAAACAAGAGAAAGAACTGTGAACCGGACGACACAAAGCCTGGTGTTGTGATCAGTATGTGTTCATTGTAGATACCATACAATTTTCAAATTATGAAATAATTATAATATTCCGACTGGAATATTATATCAGCTTCAATGTGAATGTATAGGAGCCACAACGAACAACCCCGAATAAAGCTTTACAAGATACTTTTGCAGCGGTACAAAGCAGGGACTAATTTCCAGGATGTCTTTTCAGCTCAGGACAGAGTTCATGTTTTATTTGATTCGTCTCTGTATAACCAGGAAATTACACCAGCAGGATTTACAAGTAGAGGGCACGGTGGAGGGCGTATATTTAAGAAAGTGTGTGTTCTTTGGTGTCATTACCACGATCTGGTGTCATTACAGCTTTGAAAAAAAGAAGAAGAAAAAAAAAGCACATGATATAGATTGGCTCAGCCATCTAAAGTTTTGCACAATGGCCTTACAACAATGGCAGCATTGACATTTAGATGGATTCCTTATAAGCCTCAATTTACTTCCTTACCTCCATTTGTCACAAAGTACAAAATCTTCTGGGGGAAAATGAAGATTGAATTTAGAGCTCAAAGACGGCTGTGATAGCAGTTGGGGACCAAGCAGTACAATATCTTTTTTTTTTTGTCAACTCACTGCTGAACTTCATTCTGTACGATAGCAGAACCAGCGTGCTGGAAAAGCATCCAGACTGGACGGAGAGTAATTTCGATGTTTTTTTGAATGGTGTGTTCTAACATCAACATGTGTCGATTTAAAATAGTTCAGTGTAGTCCTGGCTACATAAGTTCACTGTTGTTTTCCTTTGTATCACACGCAATCCAATCCACTGTAGCTTTTCACACCTCAACCTTCTTTTTATGAAGAGCTGTAAAAATGCAACTACACTGTAATAAATTACAGGTTGTTTTAGTGCATTTTTTTTTTTTTTTTTTTTTTACGAGGTAACAGTGCTAAGTATTGCTATAAATTCTTCTAGTGCTTGTCAGTGACAAGTGTTAACATGCTTGTTGCGGTAGAGCTTCTCAAATCTGGGTTGCAGTTGTGGGACTGACACTCTGAGTTCAATCCATACTATGTGCTGATTGAGACCACAGAAGAAAAATGTATCTTATACTGGTGAGATATGGCAAAAGGAAAAAGTATGGCTAGGACTCGCAGACCAAGGAGTGGGTAATCTTATTTCCAGTCCAATCCGGAAATCAGACAATATGATAGGACATGCAGCAGGATGAACTCAGTCACATTTTGCACTGTTTGGTTTGGAAGAATGTTGGTTCAGAAGCTTATTTGGTGATGCATTCATATGAGGGCCCGTTCAAAACTTGCCCAATATGGTAGAAGTGTCCAAACATTTCTTTACTCACTCATTCATACAGTGTGTACCGCAGCGTGTGCCATGCTCTTTCCATTTCTATCACATGATAGAATAGACTTAAGACATTTAAAAGCTCTGCTTTAATCATAGCAATGAACACCTCACTTTTTAGATTTTTATTTGGAACAAAAAAAAAAAGAAAACTTTATATTTAACTTTCACTTCAAAAGCATGCCATTCTTTCCTTTTTTCTATCACAGAGGTGGCTAACTGAGGTCCATCTATGATTATTGGAGTGTCTTTAAAGTTTTAGTTGTGCCTCTGCTGCAATATATCTGATTTAAATCATCTGTCTGGCATTTCTATTCATCTCTTAAAGTTTTTAGAAAAAAACCCATGACATTTGTGAAGAGCTTCAGTCAGGTTTTAGATCAAGCACAGCACAGAGACGGCTCTTTAAAGAGTTTTTAACAACAGCCTTTTAAGAGTTGACTCAGGGAATTCTGTTGTTTTGGTGCTTTTGGATTTATCAGAAGCCTTTGATAGCATAGACTACAGCATGTTATCCCGTCTGGAACATAATGTTAGTATTAAAGCTGCAACTCTCTCCTGGTTTAAGTCCTGTCTTTCAGGCAGAAGCTTTTTCTGTCAGTATTGCTCCTCTGCAGCCCCTGTACATTATGGTGTTCCCCAAGGACAAATATTGGGACTACTGCTGTTTACCCTGGACGTCCTGCTGCTAGGGACTTTTTCAGAAGCATAATGTACCTTTTCATTGCTGCTCTGACAACATCTAGGCATATGTGCCAGTTAAATTAAGCAACAATAAAGCACTGAACCCCCTAATAAACTCTGGCTGAAATAAAAACCCAGATGACGCTACATTTCCTATCTTGGAAAATGACTTGGGTCGTCTGTTTTAGCAAATCATATCCCTGCTCTCAGTGCAACAGATGATCTTGGTTGTCTAAATACCTACAGTTGCTGTTATTCAATGCAGCTTTTTTTTTTTTTTTTTAACTAAGACTCATCAATAAAGCAAAGCCATATCTGTTTTTTAATCTTTTAAAGGACGTTGAGAAGGTTGTCCACGCTTTCATTATCCATTATCTGGACTATTTCAATCCTTGTTGTGTTAGGGTAAATTAATCATCCTTTCAGCATCAACAAATAGTTCAAACTATTACTGCAGCTTGTCTTTTTAACTGGTACAAATAAGCACAAATATAGTAAATCATCCTAAAATGCTAATGTTCCCATCTGTCTTTATATGTTTAAAATTTTAAATGGGCTAGCTCCATCCGAGATCAAAGCTAAAACTTATAGATTTACAGTAGAATAGCTTACCTTTAAATTGTTTGTACCATTCAGAATCTATAACCATTTACATGTCGCTATAAACTCATCTCTTTTTTCCAGCCTACATGGTTAGCTTTTCATCTTTTCCATGTGCTTTACTTGCTTTCCTTGCCGTTTTTATTCTGTTTTCTGTTTCATTGCTGGGAATGTAGCCGTGGAGGCCTCGGTCAATCGGTGCCGTTTTAAATGTGCCATTTGAATAAATTTGACATTGACATTAACTGGAGCTGCCCATCCCTGGTTTGTTTTGATAAGTTCCTAAAAATAAATTGTAGTGTGTTGTTTTAACTTGAACAAAATGTGAAGACGTTCAAAGGACATCATTAAAGCTATGTAAATATCAGCCCTGTTTATGTGTGTCAATACATCCCGGTAGTCACTTTTATGTTTTTTTTTTTTCTTTTATTTATATACATATATATATTATAAATTGACAAAACAGCACAGTTATTTTCTGTTCTGTCCCTTTTCTCTTTCCTCCTGAGACCAACGCACTTTGTGAATGCCTATTTATATGAAGCCATTTTTTATCCTGTGCAATGGTTTCACTTCATTTTCAGCCTCACTTTATCCATTAGCAGACTTCTTTTGACTTCCTAGTAACACTGGAGGCTACATGTCACTCAGTAATTCCACCTCGGACGACAGAAATCAAAAGAGCAACAGCAATGCCATTTATTTCACAGCATTCACAATTAAAAATTGTATCTTGGTATTTTTATTTCCGAGACAGTACAAGACAGTATGAGGCATATGTGCAAGTCAAAAAGCAAACATAACTGTCGTCGTGACAAAACCGAGGTGTGGATGGCCTTACCAAGCACACGCATGTCCTAACCCGACATGGATTCATGGGTTGCACTGCAGAGTATAAACACTTTACTGTCTGTTACGGGCTTTTTTTATAGGATCTGAGCTTTTGAATGGAGTGTGGGGCACCATCACCTGATGGACTGCGGCTTCAAAACTCAATCTCACCGTTTTACAATACATCCAAAGGCAAAAATGAGACAGAAGCTAAAAATGTCAACTTGATTTCTGCCCCGGCGCATTAAATTGTATAGTAGCCACCACTCATCATGGGAGTGCTAGACTCATTACCACATAATTATTTAATTCATCCTCTAATAATCAATTTGCCATAGGATTTTCTGAATGAAGTCAGTTTTCCCCAGAGTAAATTATTTGTACATGTATTTTTTATCCCGAGACGAAGCCAGAGCTAATTGTGCTTAAGGAATTTCATTAAAAGTCAGAGCTGAAACCGTGGATATTTTTTGACTGATATACAGTCATTCCTCTCAATAAAATTTGGATTTCATTTTCTTTTAAAACACGTCTTAAATAAAAGTGTTTTATAGACTAAAGAGCTGTCTTAATTTGTTTCTGTTCATAAATCTTACCTTGCACTCTCCTCATTGGAAAATGAATTCAGTCATTAGTATTTTCACAGAAACTAATGAAAATTGGGATATTACATAGTACATTTTTATTAAGATTTTGTTTGTGAAATGTGTGTTTCACAATTCAGTCAAATGATTCGACCTTAACCACATGTCACTTCTGCCCACCTTTACATATTTATCTTAAAAAACATTTCTTGCTGTTAAAAGAAATGCTTTTAACCCTACCATAACCCTTACCCGTCGAGAGTTGATACTGCAACTCTCGAATGCAGTATCATTCGAGAGTTCAGACACTGATTCGGGTTGCACACTACTGTTGACGTTTCTGCTCCGGATGTGCACCTGTTTGCTTGTAATGACTAAAAGTATGTTGCACGAAGGGAAGATCAGAAGACAGACACAGGTGCTGTAAACCATGAGATGGAACAAAGAGGAAAACTGAGCTCTCTTCCAGCTGTCCAGCACACCACAGAGAGCATCGTGGAAAGAAAAAGAAAGACTGTGTCCCAGTGTACCGCAACTCTGATGACTCTCATTATGTTTTTTTAATTTTTTTTTTTTTTTAGAAATTCATTTGGGTTGAATTTTTATGAATTCCTGCTACATGGCCTTGTTGGATCTCCGCTTTTTGTTTTTTTTGTATAGTTTGCTTTCATAAGATTCTTCGCCATTTTCCCTCTGTCTGCCTTCTCTCCCAGCTTCACCCCGTTAGTAATCAATCACTTGCCTCTTGTCCACAATCACACTCATCAGTACTTAAACTCTTGGATTTCCAATGCAACTTGATTCTTCCGTTACCCTTTCTGCCAATTCTTTTTTTTTTTTCTCACCTTTATTTTAATACCTCAAGAAAATTAAAAATAAACACTTTGGGAAAAAATCCTGACATCAAGTATTAGAATTCTTGCATGAAAAGGTTGAATCGAGGAATAATGATTAACTAAAAGCTGTCTGAAAATAAACACATTTAACACTTAGTAAAACCCAAAGGGATTATTTCTCTAAAAATATAATGTACAGTTTGGATATTATGAAGTTGCACGTGAACAAACGGACA